>JASGLE010000016.1:2405000-3860000 GCA_030179965.1 Cyperus esculentus | reverse complement strand
AATTTATAGTCATGGTAGTCAATAATTCTGCATTGGTCATACAATGTGACTTCATCAGCACCTATTTTGGTAACTTTCTATTTATTTATGTTACATCATAACACCTGAGAAGCACCAGTGCTGACTCTAGAGATTACACGACATTGTCGGTTACATGGGCGGAGTTAGAAAATTTTTGTATGGGGTTCAAGCATTATACTAAATTTTATGATAGGTACATACAATAACCACAATATAATAGTAAAAAAATAATTATGGGCGGTTCACAACGGAATAATCTTCATATTTTTATGGGGTTCAAATACATGTTTTCTTAAGAAAATACTTGTATGACATGACATAGCAAATACTACACAAATTTGTATAATTTGGATACTGAATATGTACCGACATCAACCGGCTTATTTTCGTACCGACCTGACGAATTGCCGGATACCGAGCCCGACCCATCTCCCACCTCCTCTCCATCCACTTGTCCCAACTGAGCACGCGAAGGCGCCAACGTCGGATCGAGATTGGCGCCGCGCACGCTGCCACTCCCCGACGGATCCCTCCCCAATTCAATCCGATCAGACAACAATTCCCTCCCAGCTTCACTCGCACCGTGCCCGTCGAACGGGGACAGAGTCCGGACCCGATCGTGCACGGCCCGGACTCCGGCGGTGGGCCAATCGACGAGCAGGGACTGGACGCAGATGGGGGGGTCGGGGTGGCCGAAGAGACCGTTGCAGGGGCAGGGGAGGGAGAGGTGGAAGAAAGAGAGGAACTTGGAGGCGAGGAAGACGAGTGAAGCGGAGCAGAGGAAGAAGTAGGCCAGACCCAGGTCTAAGAAAGCCCCGATTAGGGAACGGAGAGACCAGCGGTGGATCGCTCTGCAGTAATTAGCAGGCATGATCTCTCTGTGGAGCGAGAGGAGGAGAGCTGACAGCTGAGGAAGAAGAAAAGGAAGAGACGGCAGGCAGCATTTGGTTTGTGTGGTTTTGATGAATATAATAATGAGGAGGGATCTAGTAAGTATAGACTTTGGTGACCGTAGTGATCATATTACTATATATATATAAATTGATAAATCTAAACCGTTAGATGTATTCTAAATCATCTAAATAATATATATACAAAAAATGATAAAGTTTTAACGTCGTTTCAATAGTCATTAAAAAAGGAGAAAAATCATAAAATTTGAACCGTCGATTTTTGTTAATACTTGATGCATATGTAAATAAAATCAAAACGATATATTTTTTTTTTTACATAAAACATGATATAACAACACATTCTATCAATTAGTTGTGTTATTTAACAGTTTAAAATGTAGTTATTTCAGATTTAATTTCACGGTCACCAAAATCATGTTTATTTTATCCCTCCTCTATAATAATTGGGGGTGGATTGAAAAGTGAAATAAAATTAAAGAACACCGCTTTAGCTTTAGTTTAGTTTAGAATTAGAAAAAGGTGAGGTTCAGTTGTAACTTGTACTTGTTGGGTATTAGTGAATACAGTGGCGGAGGGAGGGGGACATGGGGTACTAGCCCCCCATAATTTTGTAACTTAAAAAAATATATATCATTTTTCTGTGTAATTTGGTTAGTAATTGTCGTTCGGTCCCTCTGATATATAGTTTTGTACTACTAAGCACTCCTCATGTCACAACTCTGGCTCCGCCCCTGAGTGAATAATAATGATGATGATGATGATGATGATGATGATGATGATGATGATAATAATAGTAATAGTTAGTGAGAATTGAGTGGGATCAAGAAAGAAAGAAATAGAGTAATAGCTAGCGTCCACATAAAAGTTATTTATAGAGTCCATAAGTTACATTTCAGAATACATCAGTAGCGTCATAAGTTATGCTTTTTATATGTTTATGGATATCGTACGCGAGATGTTTCTTAAAAGAAATATGATTTTTTAGGAGAGTGTGTTTGCAAGTGGTTGACGAGTCAGATTTTTTTTTTTTTTCCTCAAAAAAAATAAAAAAGTCATGACAGACGCTATTGAGGTCAGATGTGATGTGATGTTTTCACTCGGAAAGAAAGAAGATTGGAAGGAAAGGAATGTTAACTCAAAAAAAAAAAGGAAAGGAATGTCGGAGTTTTTGATAGTAGGCCTTGGCAAAACTGTATTTCTAAATAAAGAAATGCCAGCGATGGCGATTAACTTCTAGCTCCGGATTTCTCTCCTCTTTTGTTAGTTAGTTGGAAGTTGTAAGCTGGAGGTAAGTCTATCCAGGTGCACTCCAAGTTCAATTTCATAGGTTTATAACACACACAATTTAGACTTAATTTTCTATATACCCTTCAACTCTTCTTTATTTTTTTATTTCTCCCTCTACTCTTTAAAATATCTTCAATACCACTCAACTCTTGTTTTGTTTTCTTATTTACCCATTTGCTTAAATCAATACACTTAACTCTAGTGATTAATTTAAAATTTCATAAATAATTCTTAGATATCACATTAAGACAAAACTACCTTTTTTCTCTGTCAATTAAACTTTCTAGGTCTCTGTCCTTATTTTTTCTACTCCACATGATTCTACCTCTTTCATTCTTCAATCTTCATCGATCTTCAGAAAACTTTATCTTTCTTATAGCAACTCACAAGTTGTACCCATAAGTACTCAAGAGTCAAGAGTAAGATGTAATAATAACAAAATAGAAAAATACACAACACATGATTCAAATCGATGTTCCTTAGCCAATCTCGTACGTACCTCTATGGCAAAATCTGTCTCGACCCAACTCAAAAAAATATCAGTAGCCGTCAATCCGATACTCGACCCGACCCGACCCGAGCCGATATGATTTGACATTTCTATTTAGTTAAACTAATCCGATCCGAACCTGAACCCAGACCCGACTCGACCTGACAATTTGTCACCTTTACGTACTATCAAAGCAGGTGCAATCTAATTTTTGACAACTGGAGACCATAAGGTCCATAACAAGTAGATCGAGTAAATTGATACAGATGTTCCTTGGTCATTTTAATCATAAGGTAAATGAAGAGGAAAAAAAAAACATTTTTCTTCTCCTTCCATGTCAAATTAATGCCGAAGCAAGAGAGTTGAAAAGAGAACAGTATGATTTGTCAACTTGAGAACAGAGCCAATCCTGTATTTTTTTTTTTTAACGGGAAATACATAGGAGGATGTTAAAGCAACAAAACGAAAGGGCAATTTCGTCCTTAAGATGAAAATTAAGAAATAAATATGAATCCTATAAAAATTAACTAGAGTTAATTAATTGATTTAAACATATGGGTAAATAAGAAAGCTAGATAAGAGTTGAGTGGTATTGAGGAGATTTTAAAGAGTAGAGGGACAGATAAGAAAATAAAGAAGAGTTGAAAGGTATATAGAAAATTAAACCCACAATTTATACTCCGATTTTTCAAGTAAACACTGATTGGGATGAAAAATGCAATTGTGTTGTGTTGTTAAAAAATTTTTAGGAGATTGGGATAGATGGTCATTATCGGTTCATCTTAAATCTTGACAACTACAGAATTAACGCATCTTCAAATCAGTACCCAAGGAACTTAAATGTATGATTCAACAATCGGTCGGATAAATGAATATAATTTGTGTAAGTTGTCTTTTGTGTATGGTTGTTTCTTGAACTCATAGATCCTTTTGAGAACTCTCTTATTTCACAATCATGAAAACCAACCTACAAATAAATCTTAAAAAGAAATCACAAAAGTAGAAAAATCTGTTACAAACATGCTCTTGAACTTATTAATTGATTACGTTTCAAATGCTATTCAATTTGGATCTCATTTCATACTCTATGAAACGCCATAAAGAAATTATATATATTTGCAACCATCTAAAATAAATAAGTTTTGATGGACCAACAAACAAAAATCCAAATTAGATAACATTTGAAACACAAAAAATTTATAAGCTTAAAAACACATACACTTGTAAATATTGATAGTTGTTAGTGGAGCCTCATATTTCTAATATTTTATTTTGATAGAAATATTTTTAATAAAAGACATAAACAATTAAAAGACGTTTATGTATGGCTTAGTGTTTATAAGAGATTTAGGTACATTTTTAAGGCACTATGTTGCACACTCGCGCTTCGCGGCGGAGAGTTTGCTTCTTGGTTGTGAATATGCCGTGGTATGTGATGGAGTTGCTGATTGTGTCAGAGATCAATGGGAGTGGTGGCTGGCCACATCAAAGTCGAAGCGATAGCTGGTCGCGAAGATCGACGGGAGCGGCCAAAATTGGTACGATCGGACTGGAGCCAACAAGATCGGCACCATCACAACACCCTAGCACCCTCACCCACCACCAAGTGTCACCTTTGCCTAGGGGTGTAAATGAGCCGAGCCGAGTTAGGTTAAACCCAAACTCGACTCATTAAGTTAATGAGCCAAAAAATTAACGAGCTGGTTCGTTAAGCTCGTTTATTTTTTAATAAAATTTGAAGTATGTTATATCAAAATTTATATAAAAATTAACAAAATGATTAACAAAAATATGTTTATACACATTTTACATAACAATTATATATATATATTAAATCATATGTTGTGTAAGATATTAATAATCTACGATAAGAACAATACGAATTGCAATTAATAATAATTTATCAAGCTAAAGGAGTTTAACGAGCTGAGCCATGCTAAACTCAAGACCGGCCCATTAGCTTAACGAGCTTAACAAGCGAGCCTAATTCGATCCGATTCCAAACGAGCTACAAGCGATCCACGAGCTCCGAGGTTTTTTGGCAGCCCTACCTCTGCCTGCCCACGCATCTCTACGCTCCTCATGCCGTCTCGTAGTGCCACCACGCCGTGCCATCCTGATCGTGCCGCTGCTTGGGTGGCTACTCTCTCCTTACCATCAATCGCCCATGTGTCATCTTGCGCTTGCCCTGCCGCTGCTTGGCCTCGTCTGCTAAATCGGTTGCGAATTCGTGATTCCAAAAAAATTGCGGAGGGGAAGGGGAAAAGGGAAAAAAACATAGAAACATAATGGAAAATTGGAAATAATCAGAGAGAAGGGTCAGATGCATTTATCAGTCAGTCCATAGTTCCATACCATATTATAAACACCCGACAACATCTAAATAGTTCAAATTCTAAGTTCCAATCTTGATGCGAGATAATGTCTCTAATTAAATCTGCACTATTGATTCTTCAATTCGACGAGGCTCCCAGTCTCAGCCTTAAGTGGCTGAGGCTTTGCTGGAGAGAGGGGTAGAGGGGGTGAGGGGGAGGGCAGGGGAAGGGGAAGGGGAAGGGAAATGAGAAAATAATTGAACCCTTCACCTTGCTCCTGATTTTTACTGTAGAAGGTGAATGGAGGTGAGAGGAAGTGAGAGGAGGGTAGCCTCTCTATTATTTTTGTTCAAAATCCTTCACCTCCAAATTTGAGGGTCAAAATTTTAACCTCCAATTTACAACTCGGGATCTGCTGGCGCGCGTCCAGATCTGCAGCGCAGATCGGACGGTGCGCCAGACCCCGAGATCCATAAAAAGCACTGAGTCCAGATCACGAAGTTTGACGCACCGTCTGATCTGCGCTGCAGATCTGGACGCGCGCCAGCAGATTCGAACTCCCAGTTTACTACCCTCCTTTACCATCCCTTCCCTTCCCAATCCCCTCTAAACTCGGGAACACAGCCTGAGGCACTTCCATTCTCCCCCCCTATTCGGGGTAGGAATAAAGTCACCATTCATTTTATTTCATTCTATCTCCAGTTAAATCTGCAACGTTCATACAAAAAATTTTTATTTTTAAAAACTTTTAGGTATTTTTTTGAGATTTTTAAAATGATACATAAATATAATTATTTTATTAATATTGTATAATTACTTTTAGAAAATCTGAGATAAATACTTAAAAATTTTAAAAATAGAAAATTTTTATATCGCATAGGGGGCTGATAATAGTCCCCAAGAGTTTGTGATACCACAGATGATGACTTCATTGAGCCTGGAGCAAGAAGAGTTGTGCCTTCAAAAGAGAATAAAGTCATTGTCAAGGCAAAGGCTAAGAGACGCCAGCCACGAAAATGCAAGGCACCTCAGGATGAACTTTATCTGGAGAAGGAAAGTTACAATGTTTTCATTAACAAGATTTCAGAATCTGCCCGACCTGATCAAGTGGTGTTTGATTTCAAAACAGAAGGTTGGTGTTATGCGCTTAGCATTTTCTACGAGCCATTCCCTGATGATCCCCCATCAGTACCGTACTTTGATGCAGACAAAAACTATCCAGGCCGAGGTGTTGTAAGTAATACTGTGAGCAAATTGATTGATCCCTGGCTGCTTAAAGTTGGAAATGGCAATCTCAGCAATACGGAGAATACAGAGAAAGCATATGATGATGGTGATGGATTGTGGTGTTCAGTGACCGACATGAAAGAGTTTGTGCGTGGACAAGCGATTGGGGTTGAGGTTTGTTATTTCTATCATAGTCTGCTAGGCATTCTATCTGTCGTAATATTGGAATCAACATAAGTTAATTGTTTGATAAATTTCACATAATGGGATATTAATCCTTAGTATACTGATACGTGTTTCATACCTTTCGTGGTACAGATTGTCGAGATCATTATATCCTTGGTGCGGAGATTTACCCCAGTTGAATCGCCTTGGTTTTTTATAAATCTGTATCTTTTGGTGAGTATTTAATTATTAGTAAGTACACTTAAATTATCTCTCATCTACTAACAATCTGTTTCCCATTATGTACAGAATATAATTCATAAGAAGTCTTACAGTGACATATTGAGAGGTCATCCTCATCTCTTTTTTGGCCAATTTGACTCTGCTAGCTGGCTGTTCTTGCCTTCAATTGGAGGATTTCACTAGATTTTGATAGCAGCAGATCTGAAAAACATCAAGATAGACCTATACAACTCCCTCCAGCATGAAACCGACAGTGTCTATCAAGAAATGCATAAACTGAAAATCAAATGGCTAAGATCTTTTCTATATTGGAGAACTGGTTGGTATTTTACTTCAAATTTTGTATAAAAAGTATGATATTTACAATGTTTGTGTAATCCTTGGATAATACCATTTTTTTGACAATACCAAAATATGTGCAGAGAACCCTCTATGGAATAATGCACCTGCAAATTGGATCAGAAACATTCCCAAACAAGCAAACGAAGTAGATTGTGGCCTATACATGGTGCGGTATATATACAGCATCATAATTGGACAGGAAATGCTGTTTGATAAGGTAGTTTCTCTCAATTACTGAATATTTGTTTAAACAAACTGTTGTAAACGTGTTATTTGTGACCATAATGCCCTTTCTTATTCAGGAGGATGTCAGGAATGATCGCTCCATACTTGCATACTGGATGTTCGTCGATGTTGCCAACAAATTCGCTCTCACAAACTGATATTTTTTACTTCTTTTTACATAATATATTAGGTGTATGTCATTAGAGTTAATTTAAGTATGCTAGTGTGAAGGTTAGCAAATGGATGTAGTAAACAGTAGCACTTCTTTGTATCTCCTATATTTTCTTGTTTATTGTTGCAATTGGAAGTTTCGACATTAATTTTGTGCACTACTGTTGGTGATTTGTCAATGTGTTTTAAAAAAGATAAGAATGACAAACATTGCGAAGCAAAGTGCTGCTAGATAGGATCCATTAAGATAGTACAAACAAACATGGCACCACTATCGATAAGTTAAAAGTTCACTATGCTAAAGGTAACTTAATTAGGAATTAACAAAATCTCAATGTAATATTAATAACATGGACAAATTTAATCTGTAATGCACTACTGTCGATAAGCCTCACCCTAATTTTGTTGTCTATAACTTCTCATTTTTCCAATAGCAGTAACAAGTCCATTCTTAAAAGCATTTTTCCGGGGCCTACCCCTGGACCTGCACCGGTATGGTTCCTTCAGACCCAATGTTGGTGTGTTGACGGCTTCATAAACAATAGATTGTGCTCCAGTATCTTGTGATGATGTCTGACTTGCAACTAATGTGGCAGATTGACCGTCTCGGTCGAGGCTACTCCTAGCTAGCACCGTGCCTGACATTTCACCACAAGAAATTATGCATCCAAATGTATTTGTGTTTCTGGCAGTTCCTACCCCATAAAAGAAAAAAGGAAATGGAGACATTGCAGTATATAACATATAGTAGGAGCCCCTTAAGTATTGTTTTATGTCATAAATGAAGGCAATCTATTAAATTACATGTCAGTAACTACAGAATAAAACCTTCATGATTAGCTACTGCTTCTGCAGTTGTTCTATAGCTCCCTCCTCCCCTTCCCCGACCTCTTCCTCTCCCTTCCCTTCTTCTCGTCCCTCTCCCTCCCCCCTGCCTCTTCCACCATGTCCAGAATTCGTCATAGCTTCTGTCCCTATAGCTTGACTGCATGAATTCCGACCTAAAAAAAATACATACATTGATTTAATAATTAAATTCATAAGAGCTTATGTCAAATCACATTTTAATTTTGGAAAGTTCAAATGGAAGGAATTCTTGCCGCATAATTTCTCACGCAAGGCAATCAGACTATCAAGCACTTCCTTTCCTGTCCCTTCATCAATGGAGCCAAATTCAAGAATATCTTCAACAATGGGGTTTGCCATTCTAAACAAAATGTTGTACCTACAAAAATGAATACAACAGACTAGCTTTATCTACAAGATATACAATAGAAAGTTTAAATTGAGTGACACACCCATCAGTAGACACCATAAAATCATACATGCATTTAATTATGTGAACATATTGATTTTGTGTTATACCTGCTATCTTCCCTAGGTTCTGGATGCAAGAAGTTCGGCATGACCAAATTTTCTCTCTTGAAATTTTTTTTCCATCGGTCTAGAATATATTTGTTGTCTAGTGTGGATATGTTAACCTGCTTCAGCACCATAATGCAATGACAACAAACTATTCTCATATTATCAAACAATCTACAAATACAGGACACGTCCCTAGTAGAATGGTTAAACTCCACCTTGAATGTCCTGTTGGATGAGAAATCTGTAACTGTATAGAATGCAGTGTTGTCAAGACAAGATTGAAATTCACACTGGAGCTCCATGCCTCGTGCAATCTCAGCCCGGCACTTGTAATACATGCAATTTGTATATGCATCACGGAGCTGTTTATCCATAGGAAGACCACTACCAAGTGTGGGGGTCTTGTATTTGGAATTGTGGTCGGCAAGACGCTCATTTTCCCACAATGCCATCAGTGCAGAATCAAACTGAACCACAAATTCCCCCAGGGATGTTCTGCTGGTTAGGTACCGTTTAAGAAAAGCATTCATGCCTTCAGCCCTTTGTGTAGTAGTCATACCAGCCCAGAATCGATAATTTAGATACACAGGTACCCATTTATTCCTAATTTCAAACAACTCTTTAAACCAGGGATCATCATGGTAACCTATATTCTTCATTAGTGCATCCCATTTTTCCTCAAATTCTGGTATTGTAGCTGAACCATACACCACAGACCTGACTTGATCGGAAAGACCCTTTTTGTTAGGTTTCCGACCCCACTTCATAGGCAATTTTTGAGTAATGTGCCAAGCACAATACCTATGAATAGTTCCTATCAAAACGTTTTTAATACCATTCTCAATGCTTAGGCATTGGTCTGTCAAAATTGCCCCTGGGTGTATCCCTTTCATGCAATCTATAAATTGTGAGAAGACCCAAGTATAGTTGTCTTCATATTCATTTGAAACTAGTGCACATGCAAAAATTATTGTCTGCCCATGATGGTTCACCCCAACGAACAGAACTAATGGCATACTGTACCTGCCAAGCAAAGACAACAAAAGATTATGAACTATTTATATTGAGAGTAGTTTATGTACATGCTACAAAAATATAGAACAACTTGCTGCATGCAACAATTTTCTTAAAAAAAAAATTTATACAATAAAAATTTTCCAAAAATGAAATGTGTATGATGAATTACTTGTTCTTTAAATAGGTGGAATCAAGTACGATGACATCATGAAAGTACTTGTAAGCTGCTCTACCCCGCCCGTCAGACCAAAAGATGTTTTTTAGACGTCCCTCAGGGGTATATGAATAAGAATAGAAGAAGTCTTTTTCTAAAAGTAATCCATCATGGCCTGCGCATCACCACCTTGGATGTTGCTTAATTTCTCCCTCCTGTGCTTATCAATGTGATTCCATGCATCCCTTTTAGTAAAGGTGCATCTTCCATATCCTCCGGCGTGATCAATCACCATCTGAATATTTTTGTGGGGTTCTATGCCTTGATCATCATTTGTCTCAAGTTCCTTTTGGAAACGTAGGGGTATTTCACGATGGGTTGTTATTCTGTAACTTGAATCAGGAACTAACTCATGATTGTGTACTAGGTTGACTTTTTTAATGGTCCAATGGTTAATGAGAGAGGTATCTGATATTGTCATTGTTGCCTTGCATTCATTGGCCAGGATAGGGCGATTTCTCTCTAGAAGAATTGGAACTTCAGAATTGTTGTCAACAACCTTTTTGTGCCTATTGCATGCAAATGTGTACCGATAGCACACCCCATCTTTATTGTGATTGGATCTCCTCACTGCCCCAAACCCATACCTCTTTGCATAATCATTATAAAATCGATAGGCATCATCAGGAGAGGAGAACTCCATACCCACGGCTGGATGGATTAAGTCGTCATCTTCAGTCTCTTCTTCATCATGGTCCTCTTCACCGTTGATCAAATCAGATTGCTCAGTCGGAGATGTGAAAGAACCAACATGGGATGACTCTTCAAGCTCATCAATAAATTCTGTAGGTTGAATGTTGAGATCAATATCCATAATAGCCATACCTGTACATCATAGAATCTTGTCAGTATAATATTTGATGGCTGATTGCAACAGAAAGAAATAAACTCTATGTCATGGTACTTATGCAATGACTTGTAAATGTGAGGATCTTATCAGCAAATATGCAATGATAAAGTGTGCCCACTACTACATCTTTTTCAAATTATGAATTCTATTGGGTTTAAATGTGAAAATGTCATGGCTTGTCAGATAAGAACTGAAACAAGGAAACATGTCAGAAATAAGCTCACATTGTTATCCATATTAATGGCTTTGGTTTAAAGTGCAATTGCCATCACATTGTCAAGCATTTCTCTTTTCGTTTTATGAATTTGAATATATCATTTTGCCATGATTAATTTGCTCATATCGTTGCAAAATTGCAATACTCCCAAAAAGAAGGAAATTGAAATCAGTTCCTGACATAATGAGAATATATTCCAAATAAATTTCAATACCAAGAGCGAGAAGCATGCCATGAATGTGGATCTCTTACCCTTTTCTATACCAAATTGTGAGATTGGCGTAGTTCTCTCGGACTTGCAGATAGCAAGAAGAGTCGAGAGTTGCGAGCGTTTTTGCCTCCGACTCGTAGAGAGCAATAAGAATCAGAATTGCGAGTGTTTCTGCCTCGGCTTGACCACTGTAGAAAATCGATTGTTGATTTATGGTTGACAAAGAAAGAGAGATGAAAAGAGAAGGCACAGTCACAAATGAAACGGAATGGGAGACTGGGAGTAGAGTAATAGAACTGAATGTGAGAATAGACCCTTTGGGGAGACGCATCTGTCTATTTTGATTTTTGAATTTAAAATAGTTAATTGGGTCAAGAGTCAAACCGGGAATTATCGTTAAATGTCTTCGCTGGTTGTTGGGGACAACGAATGGGGACAGGTGCTTGGGGATAATAATATTTTTCCTATATTTAATATTTGATATATATTTCGGCCTGTCTGGACTTAAGCCTACGCTCCGTTGATTTCCATTTCCAATAACCTCTCCTGAACCTGAATAAACCCTAAACCCCAGCAACAAGTCTCAACCCGTCCGCCGATCATTTCATTACTAGAAAAAAAAGAAGAGACAAATACAAAGCGGGAAGGGAATACTAAATACTTGTTGGCGGTCAACTCATTTCCAGGCTACCAAATCCAAAAAGGAAGGAAGGAAGGAAGGAAGGAAGGAAATCAACGATCAGCCGATCAGACGACCTCCTCCTCAGTCCTCCCTCTTTTCTTCTTTCTTCCTTCTCCGGGTCGCCGGCGATCGAGTTCATACCAAGGCGTATCTATCTATCTATCTATCTATCTATCTATCTATCTAGCCTTTCTTTTCTATACGCTTTGTTTTTCCCGCCTCTCCTGCTGTCGACCAATTAATTATTTGGAGTGCTTTAGACGCACAAGAGGTGACTGTTAAAATGCCTCTCCAGTCTCTAGACTTCTCCTGTTTCAAATTTCACAATGCTCTGCTTCTTACCTGTCTAACAGCGTTTTACCGCTGCATGCTGGCTAGGGTTTCCTCACCCCGCCCCGACCCGACCCGACCCAACGGCTAGGCTGTAAACTGTCACATCTGATTCATCAACTCATTAATGTAAGTTTTCTTTTCTTTTCTTTGATAAAGCCATTGTGACTATTATGTCCCAAGTAAGTGTTTTTCTCCTGATCATTGTATGTACCTGTACAGGGAGGAAGACAGCAACAACAACAACAACAACAACACATTGAGAGTGCTGGTGGCGACCGATTGCCACCTCGGTTACATGGAGAAGGACGAGATCCGACGGTTCGACTCCTTCCACGCTTTTGATGAGATCTGCTCCATTGCCAAGCACAAACAGGTCCCAATCCATCCATCCATCCCTCCCATCTCTCTCTCTATCATCATTACTGAACGGAAAAATTCCGTGGATGCCCAAACTTTATATCTTAACTACACCACTGCTTAAATTAATTTCATAGATGCCCAAATCAAAGGGCGCAATTTAGACTCATATCAACTTGCCCACCTCTGTACATTGCCTGTGTAACTTGGCTGTTTAGGCAGCACAGCAAGTTGGATTCACGCCCTTAAGTTTGGGTATCTGTATAATTAATTTAACTGCTCAGGCAGTGGTGTAGTTAAGATATAAAGTTTGGACATCCATGAAATATGTCCTTACTGAACACATTTTACTCATAACGGTGGCTTTCAAATGAAGTAAGATGTCCTGAACACATGACAGGTTGATTTGTTACTTCTCGGCGGGGATCTCTTCCATGAGAATAAACCATCCAGGTCCACACTAGTCAAGTGCATAGAGATATTGAGGCGCTACTGCCTCAATGACAGCCCCATACAGTTCCAGGTCGTCAGTGACCAGACCGTTAATTTTCAAAACACGTACGTCTCGTCTTGTTAGAGTTTTATTTGTTCAACTAGATGATGTTTATTTGATAGCTCATTGTCTATTTATCTGGCTCATGCTGTATCAATTTTATCAGGTTTGGTCATGTAAATTACGAAGATCCCCACTTCAATGTTGGCTTGCCGGTTTTCACAATCCATGGGAATCATGATGATCCTGCTGGAGTGGTACATCCGTTTTTCTTTTTTGTTTTTTTAGGGAGCTGATACAGTGATACCACAAAAGTGTTCATTTTTATTATTATAGGTGTTCAACTTATTGATGTTGTTCTTGAAGTTATCAGATTTATTATTCAAGTTATTTTACCAATTACAAGCAACGACATATACAGATGTTGAGACTATAGTGCATATGTCAATAAAACCGAGAAGTTGAATAACAGCACCAACAAGTTGAACAATAACCATAATATGGTGAACAATTGTATCTGCAGTTGTTAATTACATAAAAGGCCGTTAATTACATAACTGTTTTATTGATCACTTATAATGCATCAAGTACAAAAGGCTTTAAAAAAAGACACATACCACTATTACTTAATTTGAAGAAAAAAACATAGAAATTGAACAATAACATCAATAAGTTGAATATTTATAACAATAAGATGAACAATAAACTGGACAGTTTTATGGTATTACCATAACATTTTTCTTTTGTTTTATGCCTTATTGTATTGTCTAACAAGGTCATAATTTGAACATAATTATAATAATCCGTTTTCTTTATTCTAAGTAACTTGCATGTCATCTGTAGCTATGCTACAATAAAAATATCTTGTTATATTGATCTTTATAGGATAACCTTTCGGCGATCGACATTCTATCAGCATGCAATTTGGTGAACTATTTTGGCAAGATGGTTCTTGGTGGCTCTGGAGTAGGTCAAGTAACAGTTTATCCTATACTTATTAAAAAGGTAAGTTTGCTTGGTTGACTAAAAATTGTTCAAGATTGCCATTTAGTTTCTGTTTAACGCTTGCATTGCCATTTTGTTTCTGCTTATCACATGCTTTCACCTTTTCAGGGTACAACTTCAGTAGCATTATATGGCCTTGGGAATATTAGAGATGAGCGATTGAATAGAATGTTTCAGGTTAAGTTACTTAGAATCACTTGGTTAAAAAAAAAGATCACATATAAACATATAACTTTATTGATTTTTGGAAAATGGATGCATGGTAGCAGTTGAGATGCTTTTCTTATGTGCACATATATATTTTTTTGTTGTCTCAAATATTTCAGACTCCACATGCTGTGCAATGGATGCGACCTGAAACTCAAGAGGGAGATTCCATATCTGAATGGTTCAACATTTTGGTTCTTCACCAGAACAGGTGTTTCTTTTCTAAAAGAAACTTTTTAGAAGGATACCGTGGTATATCTATAGCTTACACTGAAACCAGGAATTTGCTTATCTAACGAGAGTACAATGGTTTAATTTCCAACAGTTGTGATTGGATAAATTATACTCGAGTATGGTGAACTGAAATTTTGTACCAGCATGGACCTAATATTACTTCTTGTGATGCTCTTCCTGGGGCCTGTACATTTTTATCCTTCCTTGTCCATTTGTTACAAAGCCTGCTATTTTTATTTATTATTTTTTGTGTGTTTATTATCTTGATTGTGTGGAATAACTGGCTGAGATGTCAATTTAATTTACCATTAAAGCACTTACTGTCATTATACTTTATGTGATTCTTATTGTTTCATACCTTTTTTCTGTTACTGTCACTTACATTACAGTCCTTCACAGGATAAAGACAAATCCAAAGAATGCCATCAACGAGCATTTCTTACCCCGTTTTCTGGACTTTATAGTTTGGGGGCATGAGCATGAATGCCTTGTTGATCCGCAAGTAAGGAAATTTCCAGTTACTTTTAAGGACTTTCAGTTTCAAGTCATTCGCAATTTCACTTGTACACTTAAATTTAACTTTACAGGAAGTACCAGGCATGGGATTTCACATTACGCAGCCAGGCTCTTCAGTGGCAACATCCTTGATTGACGGAGAAGCAAAACCTAAGCATGTTCTTCTTTTAGAAATCAAGGTTAAGTTGTGATAGTTTTATTTATCTTTTGTTTATGCATCCTAAAATGCACACACGTTTTTCTGGTTGCAAATATAATTGCCATAAGAATTGAGATTTACTCATGAGGGAAGCTTGTCAAAATTGAGTTAGGCTTTCTGGTAATGCAACTCTAGAATTAGCCACTCAAATGCTATCCAACAAAGTACAATGGACTGCAAATATAATAAATGTGGGTGTTCTTTTGTCCAATCAGTAAGACTTCTGGACTAAATGTGTAATACATAAGTTCCTCCATTTCAATAGAATGTAACCTTGTCCTTGCTTTTTGAAATAAATAGGGTACTCAGTACAGGCCAACTAAAATACCGCTCAAATCAGTTAGACCTTTTGAGTATGCTGAGGTACGAACATGCTACTTCTTTACCGTTTACAACCTTTGTATCATAATCTTTAAATGTTTCTTTAATCTAATATATTTATTATTTATTACATTAATGCTTAGTTGCTTGCTATATAGGTTGTATTGAAAGATGAAGCTGATGTTGATCCCAACGATCAGGACTCGGTGCTTGAATATTTGGACAAAGTTGTAAGTTCATCCACATCATATATTTACCTAAAAGATGAAAGCTAAGAATGATGTGCATGTTTTCTTCTATGGGTATGAATGGTTCAGTTTTGGGTTTCATTTAGATTCAGTCATACTATATCATGTCTTTCCCATGCACTGTCATCTGCACCTTACAACGTGGTAGATAAGTTCTTCTATATGACCTGAAATGGTATATCTTCCTCAAGATGTGGAAGACTTACCATTTCAGGTATATATAGAAGAGGAGATAGCAGACCCTACTTGAGAATAGCAGAGGACAGGGAAGTTACAAGCAACCAGGATGGCATTATGAGTTTGGAAATGTTTGGAGAAGAAGTGCTTGATTTTGAAACTTCCTTAGTCAAGCATCAGATGTTATTGTTAAAAATTGTTGTGCTAATCGTTTGTGTTGATACACTGTAAACACTTTTGATTTCTTTGGTTTAGTTTAGAGCTGTTATAACTTTTAGTTGTTTTGGTCATCAGTTAATATGGATGTTTTAGGGTGGTTTAATGATCTTGTAATAGGTAGAACATAAGGTATGTTTGCACTGGTCAGCACCAGAGGTCTGGTCTGACTATGGAAACATATCCGTAGGTTGTACTCTTATTCAGTTTCAATGAAACTGGTGTCCACTTTTTTAAATAAAAAAATTATTGTATTAGATCTTTGAATACTAAAAGAAAATTTCTGTCTCGCACACACACTCATTATTTATTCATTGGTGAACAATTAGGTAAGGGATTTAATTGAGAAGGGTAGCAGGTCTACACCAAGTAGATCAGAGCTGAAACTCCCATTAGTTAGAATAAAGGTAATAATCAACGTTTTAGTCACTCACTCGGTGATATCACTTATTCACCTGTGTACTTTATACTAACTATTCTCTCATTGTAATTCGAGGTTGACTACTCAGGATTTTCGACAATAAACCCTCAGAGGTTTGGACAGAAGTATGTAGGAAAGGTAATTTCATTATAATCTATCAACCAACTGTTTATTGATCTTGTGTGTATCAAAGAGTGACCCCAGTCATTATTTGACTTGTAGGTTGCCAATCCACAAGACATTCTCATCTTCTCGAAGGCCGCAAAGAGGCGTCAATCTGTTCAAGGTACTTGTTGATTTTGCAGCACCTAATGGTGGCATATGAGCTATTTGTTTGATTGTTACTAGATGCATTGCTTCATATGCAGAGACCATAGATGAATCAGAGAGACTTCGGCCAGAGGAATTAAATCAGCAAAATATCGAGGCTCTTGTTGCAGAGAGCAATTTGGTATTTTAATGATAAAATTTATTTTTTTACTTCTATTAGATAAATTTATTTACTTTAAAAACTTTTCTGAACTGAGCTTCTAAATGTAGCTTAAATCTTTCTTTCTTTTTTTGTTTTTTTTGGGATTTTATTTAGCTATGCTTGTCCCTCCTTCTGATTGAACATGGGCTTAATTAAGAACCTAAACTTATGTTACCGTGTTAGGATTAATCAGGCTATGTGGATAATGCACTGATGCTGTCCTATGGTTTTCTAGTTTTGTGTATCTAGCTGTTGTTTTGGTATACAAATCTTTTGTATACCTTAACATCTAACTTTGTATGCTTTCATAACGAAATGAAAGCGGGCCCTTTAGTTTAGGGAGCTGTTAATTTTCCAAAAAAAAAAAAAAAACGTTTTGGTTATCCCAATCCCAATCCCGCTCATGCTGTGCTGTACTGGTACACATGGGAAGTGTGGTTATCCTAATAAATATTTTGCTAGTGAGATAATTAGCAGGTTCCTTTTCAGCAAAAGTACTTGACGATGTTTTCTAATAAACTTGACAGAAAATGGAGATACTACCAGTAAATGACTTGGATATTGCATTGCATGATTTTGTTAACAAGGATGACAAAACTGCATTTTATGCTTGCCTTCAGAGAAACCTCGAGGAAACAAGAGTGAGTTTGTTCTCTCCTATTATAATATTGTGTATCGTGATTTTATGCATGTCCTTCTTTACTGCCCCCAAGTGCACCTTGGTAAGTTGGGGGTTTTAGTTTTTTTTTTTTTTTTTTTTTAAGTGGCTTGATCGCTGTTGTTTATGGTTGTGAAACCTCAACCCTGCAGACCGTGATTCAATTTAAAATTTGCAAAAATATGTGTATAATAAGGGTTCAACCTCTCAACAGGTCCAATACTAGTCATACAAATATAGGATTATGAATACATAATTCTATGAAGCAAGCACCATTATATCACAACCTTGTAAGTTTGCAGAATGATCTTTTAGATTGCTGGTTGATCCCAGTTCTGATGAATGTTTATCTTTTATTAAAAAAAAAAAAGAACTGCTACGACAGCCCTAACTTAATTTAAAGTTATTGGCAGCTATTTAAGATCAGCCATTTTCCATTAAATTGAGTTCTCTAGTTTCTTTCTGCGAATGGGGGTTTTAGTCCGATCTAATGTGTCAGTCACTCATATATTTGCAGAGCAAATTAAATGCTGAAGCTAATACTTTGACCATTGAAGAAGAAGAAATCATTGTTAAAGTGAGCGAATGCATGCAGGTACCAAGCTTTTATATTGTCGAGTTATTTTGCTATCTAATTCATGATTTGCTAATAAGATTACATTACGTCTTACTGCTTATATTCCTTTTTTTTTTATTTTTTCAAATTGTGTTTCAGGAACGAGTGAAGGAAAGAGCAGTAAGACCCAAAGATAGTATAGGAGTCTCTTCAAGTTCGCAGAATCTACCTGTCAGTGATTACCTTCCTTTGTGTCACTTCCTCTCTCTCATATTACCTCTTAACTTCTAAATTTTGTAAAATGAAATTTCTCATGAAACTTATTCAGCACGATATTATGGGTTTAGATTGTCAAATCTCTATTCAATCTTTGACTCAAGCTCCACCATGGGTCCAAAACCTAGTCCCATAAATTTCATTTAAGGAGCTAACATAGTCATTTAGCAGGGTCACAGCAGAAGCAAAACAGGGGTGGGTCTGGGTAGCACCAATGCTTTTAGCGATGATGAAGACTATGGTGAGAGGCTGTCAATGCCGGCCTCCAATTTGGGTAGAGGAAGGGGAAGATCTAGATCAAGTAGGGTTTCAACAGATGGTGGAGACTCAGGTCCTTCAAAGAGAGGGAGAGGAAGAGGGCGTGGAGGGAAAGAAGGACCGAGCGGCTTCAAGCAGTTAACTCTTGATTCTCTCAAATCACGTCAATCGGCCAGGTTCACTTGTTATTGCAATTATTTTTTCTTTTTTGCCTATTAATCTAAACCAAACTTGAAAACTTTCTGTTTTTATGTTTTAGAATCCGAAGTCTCCAGTGGACTTGCACGAGCATTAGAACCTGACCTAGTCCAACTTTTTTTTTATATATATTCTTTTTATTAATAGTAAAAAACTAAACATCACATGGAACCCAATCATTAAGCTGAGGTGACCAGTAGTAAGTCTGATTATGAACATAAGAGATCAGAAAGCAGAAGTTGATGGCTTGAACTTAAATTTAAACCCAGTAAACCTAGGCGGCCAATAGACTGGGTTGCAATTGACCCAGACATAAAAATTGTCCAATTCAAATGGGTGATATCATAAATTAATTTGCATCCAAAATAAGCCACCAATCCCTCACTGAAACCCCCACCCGACCATCACCCATTTGCTTCCTCCAGTGAAAAAAGAAATTGGTGATATATGATTTTGGAACGCTTGTTGAAACCTCTCTTGAATAGAATGGAGGGAATATTAAAAATTGAATACAAATTAAAAGTGAAGTGGTATTATTGTTTTTAAGCAGAACAGCATCAGTCTCAGCCACAGCAGCAGTGAGAAGTATAGTAGAAGAAGTGGGCTCTTCTGCAAGTGAAGAGGAAGAGATCTATGAAGCTAATGAAATTGTCGAATCTTCTGTATACTCTCTTTCCCTTCATTTTGTATGCCTACTCAGGCAGCAACCTTCATACTTGGCCATGCTTGAGCCAAATTTCTCTGTTGTTTTTAGGAACCAGAAGAAAATGTACCAGGGAGGGGTCGCAAACGAGCTGGAACAAGAGGAAGGGTTAGAGGTGCTACACCTGCTAAAAGGGGTAGGAAGGCAGAAAGCTCTTTTGCCCAAAACTTGTTTACGCAACAAGACCAAGATGAAGATGACGATGATGATATTGGTGCATTAAATCGGACAAAAAAGGCTCCACCTCAACCTCGTGTAAGACCGTATTCTGTTTTTAGTTTATGTAGGGTCGTAGAAAGTAATCCTGAGGGAGTGGCTAGCTCAGTATTGGAATGCATTGCCTCATAATTTGGGTGTTGAATTTTGAATATTTAATCATTCGATCTAGATTCAATAAGGAGACTACTAATGCTGATCAAATTCTGGATTTGACAGGTCCCGAGGAATTACGGTTCTATAAAAAGGAGATAGTTCTGTGCATAACCTTATTTCAGATCTTTCTTCTATGTGTTCATATGTACTGAAAACAGGTTGGAAAGTTCATATTCCTCGGGAACTTGTTTCCAGTGTGTTCAGTTCATTTGAGAAGAAAAGAGGACTGACAAAGAAAATTAGAAAATTGTTTCCAAAATGTTTTCCGTACAAATGAACAGACCGAAGAAATTGGAAGTTCTGTGCATATGCCCTTATTAGATTCATGTTGGTCTGACCAGTTTGTCAAAGTTTCTAACTTGTTAGCGAAAATGATTCCTAGGTAATTTTAGTAAATATTTTGCTTGTAACTGGCAATTTCATCCTCAACCAATTTTGAAATGTGCTGTTGGGGTTTTCCAAGTGTAAGATCGAATGTATAGAGAGTTAGAGGCACAAACATATTTTGATTCTGCTTCCAGACTATCTATCTGGCCGGTGTTATTTACCATTCGTCATAAAACAGGTGTTCAGACTTGTAAGGTATCCTGTGCTGGGTCTATTTTATGTTCATAGCATGCTACAAATTCTGGTTCGTGCATACTTAGATTAACTTGAGAAATGTTAAGGTGGCTAAAAAGTGGGAATATAGCGACATAGGGACGAAATGATAGGTCATTTGTTTGTCCTTTAATATTTATGGAATTGATGAGTAGTTACCAGTTACCACCACTTGGCGATGTGTTTATTCAAAGGAGACTATGATGGTAGTAGGGTTTCATGCCGGCAACAAGGAGAGCATCCAATAACTCTTTTTAGAGCTCATAATTTAATACATGGGTGATGGGTCCCTCGAGTTATTTTCATTTATGAAATAGTAATTTAAAGGGAGATGATAATTGTCTCTCTTAAAAATTCTTTTTATTCATATCCTAATACATTTTTAGTTGAAAATTCTATTTCAAATACAACAAATCACTTTTATTGATTGCAATTACCATCCTGTTACATCTTAAATCATGCAAAATGTTCATATGTACAATAAAAAAATAAAGAATAAGAAAAATTTACTTAAACTTTATGAAAGTATGAGAAAGAGAATATTACAAATTTTGTTTGAGAGATGGATAAGGGGAAAAGTTAAAAAGAACGAGGATAATCTCTTATTAATAAAGTAAAATAGGGTAAATTTTTTGGAAGGTCATTGAACTTTACCTCAAATATGTAATTGGTCACTGAACTTTTATTTATCTGTATTTAGTCACTAAACTTCGATATTTATTCAAATTTGGTCACTCCGTTAGTTTTTCCATCCAACTTAATGGAATAGTTGACATGACATTAATTTTATGGTTTGGACATATATTTTTTCATGTAAAAAATATAAGAATATAAAAAAATTATTTATTTATTTTTTTTATGACAATAGAAAACTTTCAAATTTTTAGACATGTTATAAATTATATACCTTATATGAAAAAATAAATAAAAAATAATAATTATGAAAAAAATAAATTTATGAAAGAAAATTAAATAAAAATATTTTAATTGGTCTTACACTCTTACATTATCAGATGTTGTATACTTTTATGTAAAAAAAATTGATTTCCGAAGTTTAAAATTAGGGTCATATTAATTATTCCGTTAAATTGGATGAAAAATCTAACGGAGTTGATCAAATTTGAATAAACATCTAAGTTTAATGAACAAAAATGGATAAATAAAAATTTAGTGACTAATTATAGATTTAAAGTAAAATTCAATAACCTCCCACAAAATTTACCCACTAAAATAGGGACACTCACGGTAGGTTAAAGTACAAGTGTCCCTAGTTCAAGTTCTACCTCACGGAGTTCCCATGTCACCTATGAACGTGGGCTCACTGTCACAGGAAGTAAAGCATGCGATGCCATATCATATCAGCAGTCAAAGTTGAGCAGAAAAATTCACCTTTCCTGTTGTGAATTCACATTATCTGTACCTTGCAATTCTTTTTTATTTGCTTTAAGATTTGTGCACTGTTGCTCACCAATCTCAAAACCCTCGATTATTTAAGAACGCGCAGGCCGTACAGCTACCTGCCGTGTCAGAAGATGGGAATTGAGGCCTCAAGTCAAAGCAGAGGCACTGTAACAAATCATGGCAGGTATATATCCTTATTCTGAAGTTCCTTACGTTGGAACAGTCTCAAATTACTTTTTGCCAACTTAGTAATTAATGAAAGAGGGATCCATTGAAAATACTTATTTTGACAATTTTAAAATGAGATTTTTTAAAAAATTTGAAAGACAATCATTAAAATTTCTCCATTATAATAGAAAAAAGTTTAGGGATGCATTGTAATTTTGTCTTCCTCAAAAAAAAAAAAAAGAAGTGTATGTTTTGCACTAATTATTATGCGCATGATACAGAATTCAAGCAAATATGTACGAGACCTTAATTTAATTTAATAAAATAATTATACCAAATTAAGAAAATGTAATTGCCATCATGGTATAAGATTTGAGCAATAAATAATAACAGTATGCGTTGTTAGCTGTACGACTGTATACGGACCTCAGTGACAAGGAATAAGGTAAAAAGAAGGTCACGACTCACGAGAAACATCATGCGTTCATAAAAAACTCATCCATACATCCATAAATATGTATAAAATATAGAATGTAACAGATTTATTTTGAAATGTAATATATAAATATATAGATGCTATGGACGGTTTTTCTATGAACGCTAGGCATTACTCCGTAGCGTAACGTCTGGTGAAAGGCAAAGTGAGTTTGTGGAGCTGCATGCCAGGCTGCAATGCAACACTGTTACACTACACTGCATTGATGTACTTCTGTGTTTATAGTTTATACCATTATTACATTGCATTTGATGCACCGCAGAAGATCAATTAATTGGGTGTATTCCCATTATTCCAAACAAGGAGAGGGGAAATGAGAGATGAGGGGTAGCTTTCGCCTTTCGAGACGACTTTTGTGTCCTGTCCTTTAGTATTGAGTCCTGAACTCCTCTTATGAGTTATGTCCCCTCCATGCGCTACCATCCTCTCTTTCCGCGAGATCCCTCGTCACTCATCCATCTCCTTTGCTTTGCTCAAATTGCTTTGCTCTCTCATATGTAGTCAGTCATGTTGCTAGCTCCAGTACGTGCCGGTAGACCTTTAATAATGGACACTCATACTGTGCCTAATTTTTGTCCCCACGATCCTATAATGAAGTGGCATAGAGTTAGGAGGGTCATTGTGTAAAATTTTTAGGCGGAGAGTTATTTTTGTAAAATTTTTTAGAGTAATTTTTGTAAATATTTTTCCAGTTAAGGTCATTTTTGTAAATGTTCTTTAGAAAAAGAAATATGTCTGTAAATATTTCTGTAAATTTTTTTGAAAAAAATATATTTTTGTAAATATTTGCTTACACGTCATATGGGGCAAATATAGAGGAAATATATATTTTTCCTTAATAATAATAACAACAATTCTGGGCTGGCGTAGTACACGAGCTATGATATGGTATGGAGTGGAGTCTCTCTCTTCTCTTCTCTTCTCTTTTTTGAGTCTTTGGAAAAGTGAACATGTCAAGTCAAATGACAACAGACCTGCTCTCTGCTCTGCTCATCATTATTCGTATCTCTCCAGTTGAGCTCAATGGGAGAGGTCCAGTTTTGGAATAATCTTACTTCTGTTTGGCGAGTGTATTAAGTTAAAGCGGAGTAAAACGTTAAATCACCTTAAATCAGTAGTGTTTGGTGGTAGTGAAGTAAACAGATAAAGAAAAGTTGATATTATGTGTAAAAGATGTGAAATGTTAGTGATTTAGTTTAGTACATCTATGTAACTGCATTAACTTACTACACTTTAAATCACTTCTGTTTGACAACTTAAAATTAATTAAGAACTTAAATCAATTTTACTACAATTAACAAACGCATGGTTAAATTCTTAATGCACCTCAGGCTCAGACACGCCACATTGGATTCTGTAAAGTAGCTAGCTATACGGAAGAAGGTGCTCTGCGCGGCCTCTGCCTCAAAGTTTGCGTGTATGTAGATATTTCCCAAATTGACTTTCTTTCTATCTTGTCATGTCTGAATTCATACATATCCCCTGCTGTACTGCATTATGCAGTTCACAGCATAAGCCGTTGGATTGTCTCGAGATTTGTGCCAGGGCGGACTCGAGAAGATCCAATGGCTGACACTGTAAACTGCACAATGCAGTAAGTCAGGGGATGAACACTCCGACATGTTTTACCTCAAATCGGAACTCACATTTATTACATTAAATTTACATTGGAAATGGCAAATGGGAAAAATAAAAATACACAATTATCATTGGAAATTATCAAATTAATAATAATAATAACCAGATGATTCGCCTGAAGAACTGATCATGAACTCAACTCAACCATCTTATGAATCTTATTACAGACTTAAAATATGAAACGAAGTATCTACCAAACACAAAAGACTACATTCTACATAGCGAGCACAGCATAGAAAGCAACACAAGCAAGCATTTGAGTGGTGTGTGTCAGGTCAGAAAAGAAAAGACCACTGCCATGCCAAACTTCACTCAACTCCACACTCCTAGTCCTTCCTTCCTACATAGAAAAACCATCTTAAAACCATCTATAAGAGCATAGACATGTACAGAATATAATGTATATATCTCGAAATGTAACATATACATCCCGAAATGTAACCTATAGACGATATAGAAAGGTTTTTCTATGGAACACTAGGTTGTTACTCTTTCTCCTTACTTTATTACCTCCACTCTTCAATTCATCACTTCACTCCACTCTTCACACTTCACTCAACTCACATCCATTGAATGATACCATCTCCATCCATCACTAACTACATATATAAGTACCTAAGACCTAAGTATCCATCCCTGTGACTGACTGTCAAGAGAGGCATCAGAGATCAGACATTGCCATTCACAATGGATATGGTGGCGTCGGAGCCCGAGCTGGTTTCCATTCCGGCAACGCCAAGGGGAGGAGGCGGCGGCGGGCTCTCCACACCCGACACCAATGCACCCACACCCCAGGGCCTGCGCTCACCCCGACCACCCCCAGCTCTCATTGCCTCTGCCAAGTCCTCCTCCTGGGGCCCCACGCCGCCGCGGCTTCTCAGCCCCGTGTCCATCTCCGCAATGGGCACCCCCGTCAAGCGCATCATCGGCAACCTCAAGGGCTACTTGGAGGAGGTCTGTTGTTCATGGACATGATCATATCAATGTGTCAATTGTGTATATATGGTTATGGTTAAATATATATGTGTGTTTGATGATTGACTGACTGACAGGTGGGCCATCTTACAAGGCTCAACCCGCAGGATGCGTGGCTGCCGATCACGGAGTCGCGCAGTGGGAACGCGCACTACGCCGGGTTTCACTCCCTGAATGCTGGCCTTGGCTTCCAGGCATTGCTTCTACCGGTGGCTTTCTCGTTTCTCGGCTGGTTCGTAGTTCGTTCTTTCTCAATTGCATGCTCTTTTTTTATAGTTTTACTTCTTTCTATTAATTAGTATTTCTATGATCACAACTTCAACCCTGACAGTTCTGAATTGATAAAAAAAAAAAAAAAAAAACAATGTTAACAGTTTTAAGGTGGAATTTCAGATCTGAGTATATATATATATATATATATATATATATATATATATATATATGCTGTTTGTGAAATAATCTGGCTTATTTTGATAAGGAAAATTTAGGGGTAAATTTTACAGTGTAATTGTTGGAAAAATATCGAAGTCATTACATGATTTCTTCTAGCAAATTATATATTAATTTGCTCACTATTCTATATGCAAAACCTATTACAGGAGCTGGGGAATAGTCGCATTGACAATTGCCTATGTCTGGCAACTATACACTCTTTGGATTCTGGTTAAGCTCCATGAAGCTGTCCCAGGACGGCGGTACAATCGGTACGTGGAGCTCGCACAAGCTGCATTCGGTAAGAAGTTACCTCTCGGATTTTCCTTCCTATTATTGAATTTATGCAAACTTTACCAATTTAAAGAAGATGGATTGTGAATATCTGCATAAATACAATTTGTTTCCAGCATTTTTTCCTCTTTTTATTTAATTATTATGCTTACTAAAGCTTGATTGAGCTGCAAATGCTAATTATATAAAAAAAAATTTTCATTGGTTCAGGTGAAAAATTGGGAGTTTGGTTAGCTCTCTTTCCAACTGTGTACCTATCGGCTGGTACCGCAACCGCATTGATACTAATTGGAGGCGAAACAATGAAGTTATTCTTTCAAATCGTGTGCGGTTCCCTGTGCACTACAAATCCTCTCTCCACGATCGAGTGGTACCTGGTTTTCACCTCCCTCTGCATCGTTCTCTCTCAATTGCCGAATCTCAACTCGATTGCCGGACTCTCTCTCGTCGGAGGTGTAACTGCGGTAACTTATTGTACACTTTCATGGGTTCTGTCAGTTAGTCAAGTGAGGCCCCGTACCATATCGTACGAACCACTGCGACTGCCTTCCTTAACGGCATCAGCTTTTACCGCTCTGAATGCTCTGGGTATCGTAGCTTTTGCTTTCCGAGGACACAATCTTGCATTGGAAATACAGGTATAACTTGTACCAGTTAAACAAAAGTAATTCTTCTTATTTTTTTCCCCCCTTTCATTCTTCCTTGGTAATTTCTTACTTAATTTCATTTCACTTCGAATCCAGTTAGACAGTTGAGGTTTCGCTGATCTTAGTATTAGTCTCACTTTCCACTACTTAGGATCTGATAGCAGCTTACAGAACTAATTTTAAATTTCAGTACTGAATTGTTATTTTTCAACTGCGCACTAAGCAAGCATTATGGGCTTTGTTTTTTGATCTTGTTAATATTTTCAGGCAACTATGCCATCAACATTTAAGCACCCCGCACATGTACCTATGTGGAGAGGCACAAAAGTGGCGTACGTCCTGATTGCAATGTGCTTGTTTCCTGTTGCAATTGGAGGTTTCTGGGCTTACGGCAACATGGTAATATTATCACATCCTTTTTGACTTTGCTCTTGTAGTATCGTGATGCATGAATTTGGATCGGTATCTGCTATGATTCCAACAAGAAAAGTAGGGGATCCTATTGTATTTGTTCCAATTTGGATCATTGGATCAAAATGGACGGACCAAATCAATCCGATGTAGATTTTAAGGGGCTTTTTCAAACAAATCTAATCCATTCATTTCAATATAACAGTTCATATTGGAATAATAGGGCCCTACTTTTCCAAAAGAAAAGTCGGTGAAATCATTGAAGTCTTGAGATTCAATTAATCTATCGTTCACAACACACTAAACAGGGACAGTTGTGCCAAGTTAATGTTAAAAATATTCTGGGGCAAACTTGTCAAGTTTTTCTGATCGAGTCATCTCAATTAATGTATCATTCGCAAATCATCCAAAACCTGATAGGGAACACAGAAATTATTTGTAATTGTGAACAATGTTGAGAGGGATACCGGATACACAAGTACAAAATATGGCTGTTTAGTTATTCTGTTAATAATTTGATATAATCGTTCTGTTTGCCATTTCAATTTATGTTCTTGGTACCCCGTTTTTTGTTGCAGATGCCCGCAGGCGGAATGCTGAATGCGCTATACATGTTCCACAACCACGACATCCCGCAGGGCCTCCTTGCAACCACTTTTCTCCTAGTAGTATTCAACTGCCTGAGCAGCTTCCAGATATACTCGATGCCCGTGTTCGACAGCTTCGAGGCAGGCTACACGAGCCGCACCAACCGGCCATGTTCGATCTGGGTCCGGTCCGGGTTTCGGGTATTCTACGGTTTCATCTCGCTGTTCATCGGGATCGCATTGCCGTTCCTGTCGAGCCTTGCCGGGTTGTTGGGGGGCCTGACACTGCCAGTCACATTTGCATACCCATGCTTCATGTGGATCCTGATTAAGAAACCAGAGCGGTACAGTTTTGGGTGGTATTTGAATTGGGGGCTTGGGCTTCTGGGCCTGGGCTTTAGTTTTGCATTCTCAGTTGGGGGTGTTTGGAGCATGGTTAATAGTGGGCTTAAGCTCAAGTTCTTCAAGTCCAATTAATCTGTGCAGCTAAAAGTTAGTACTTGTTGTACGTGTAATATATTGAACCAATCTGAGTACTTTTATGGAGACGGATATTAATTGGAAAACAATATTGAGTCCAGCTTATAAAGTAGGCCACTCATCCATCACTCTCTCACAATCTGACATACACATATGTATTTATGTGCTTGTCGTAGTTGCATAAATGTTTACTGGAAACCGCAATGTATCTATTTACTAGAAAATGGTATATGTTGATCGGAAAGATATAAATGTTTACTGAAAAATAATATTTGTTTATTAAAAATACGATAGATCGGTGGATAGTTAAAACGAGTGGTGACTAGCTATTACTCTAATTGGATCATACACATTTCGAGTTCTTTTTTTTTTTTCGTTATGGAAGAAAAAAAAATGGTAACAAAAAGCTTTTAAATTCCAATTAAAGTTTAAAGGCAGGCTAGTATTTAATTATGCACTTAATACATTTATAAATGAAACCGATAATACTTGAGCATCAAATGGCAGGCACTATATAGATATATGCATATTTTGCTGTTCAACGAATGACACTAGATATGTCATATGTGTATCAACAAATGATTTCCCAACTTGTATGAAATTTTTTTTTTTTTTTTTTTTTGAGAAAACTTGTATGAAAACTAATACACAACTATCCAATAAAGAGATACGTGTATATTTCTTTGTCATTTTTTTTTTTTGACATTTTTGAGAAAGCATTGAGGAGAATGTTAAATTAACTGCATGTCAAGAAATTCTCACTTTTTAGATAATAACAAAATGGTTTATAGAATTTGAACAGATTTTAATATTTTATATTGACTGTAAATTTATCCATAAACAATCGAGGCAACTTGTAAGGAGCAATGCTTGAAATCACAAAGTAAAACTATGGTTAAGCCAAATTGGAGAAGGCAAACACAAGAAAATCAGGCTATGCAGTATTTTGAAGTGGAGATTTTATGAAACTTGCAGACAAAAATAAGAGTGAGGCTATTAATAGTACGGATTTGTCTGTACTATTAACTCATATCTCTAATTTTAAAATATTAATAGTCAGTCCAAACCGTTCATTATGATTTTCATATACAATTTTACTTGTAAACCGAATTTTATATTTTTTGGAATTTGGTTAGTATCTTTTTAGATATTTTAAAATGTCACATATTTAAATGGCTCATTATGTTTTAATCAAGTGACTTTTGAAAATATTTTAAAAATAGTAAAAAGTTAATAAACTTTTAAGATTTGATTTACAAGTCAAACTGAATATAAATATTTTTATAAACGGTTCGGATCGACTATTAATATTTTAAACTTAGAGATACAACCAATAGTACGAGACAATTTGTACTATTAATAATACAATAGCCTCACTCCATAAATAAATATCATCAAATTGGGAAATAAGAAAAATTAAAAAAAATGAAGAAAAGATATTAATTTGGTAAGTGATAACTTTCCGTCACCCAATTGAAAATAATAAAAACTGAAAGGCTTGACTAGGGCTGGCAAAAAAATTAGTAGCTCGTAATCAATTGGGTTTATTTAAATATTTTGTCAAAATTGTTTGTAATAATATACCTATTTGATTATTTAATTAATAAAATATACTTATTTTATTGTTAAATTCATAGAATATAAAATTTTTAATCATAATTTATTATAAAACTAGTAAAGATAGAGATAATTTGTTTATATTATCAAAGAAAGACAAAATAATATACTTATTTGAGCTCTAATTATCTATGATAATATAAAATTATAATAATTGAGCTCGGAGCTCGATTCGAGTTCAAGCTAGTTCGATTCAGTTTAGCTCAGTTCGATTTCAACTCGAGTTCGGTTTAACTTCAGCCCGATTCGGTTCAAGTTCCATTTAGATCAAATTTTTTTTTTTTTTGAGAAACAATTTAGATCAAATTCAATTCGATTCGTTTACCTACGTAGACTTGACTATCATCCTCAAAAAAAAAAAAAAAAAAAGGCTTCCCTGTGTGTTGGAAATTGGCAGTAGCACAGGGAACCGAATACGCAGACCCTGCTTTTCTTGATCCGACGGTTGAGAAATACCGAAGTATCTTGAGATCCGTGCAAAAATATCGAAGTACTTTGAAATCGGTGCGGCAACTGATTCCGATCATCCGATTAGAAAAACCGGGCCTACTTTTCTCAAAAGAAAAGCAGCAGATTCAGATCCGTAGCACAGTAGCACTGAGCAACTAACCAATGGGATTGGCGCGGTGCTTCCCACTTTCCCGATAACCCGAGCCAGCCACCGGAAACACCGAAAAAAAGAGGGTTGTCGACTCGAGTCCACAATTTGAAATGACTTGCCATTTTGTCCGCTTCTAATTCGACCGTTTGAAGGACAAACACCCCCACTGAACCAGGTCCACTTCTCTCCACCAATCTTCCATCCCACTGACTCCGGGGCCCCACCACCAAAACCCCACTTACCTTCGTCAGTTCTTTGGCTACAAATACACTCCGGGAATAATCAACACAATCTGCTCCGCTCTGAAGTTTTTTCATTTCACGTCAATCGTGTCCCGAGGGAGGGAGTGGCGTACAGCCACGCATCACAGCACAGAACGTCAGAACCAATGTTCTATTCATTTTCATATTCAATTGTTCATATTTGTAGCTACGCTTTAAACCTCCTTTTTCCGAAGAAAAAGCCTTTAATTACCCCCATCAAATCAAAAGAGGAAATAATAATGTACTTGCCTTCCCATCATGCCATGGTCACCCTCACTGACATCTGGGACCCACTCATCAGTCACCCCTCTTTTATTTCATCTTCTCAGCCTTTATTATTTATCACCAACCAGTACTAGTACTGAAATTGTACTGAGTGAAGCAAAATAGAAGAATCAATTTGTAAAGCAAGTAAGCAACAATGGGGAGTGAGAAGAAGGAGGTGGAGGTGCTACCAATGGCGGCGTCTCTGAACCCCGATACGCCGCAGAAGGACACGGAGCCCGTGTCGACCGTGCGCGCCAAGAGGGGGAGAGGGAGGCCGCCGAAATCGGGGGGCATTGCTGAGAGGGAGATGGAGACGACTCAGAGCGCGCAGAACGCGCAGTCGTCGGAGTACGAGAAGGTGAGGGAGGAGAGGATCAGGGCGAACATGGAGAGGATGCAGAAGCTCGGCCTGCTCGATCTCTCCCGCGACGTCAAGAGCGCTTTCCTGGCCCCGAATTCGGGCTGCGTCAATCATCATAAGAGGCGCGGGGTTGTTCTGCCCGCCGAGGGATCGAGGAAGAAGATCGAACTCACCCCTCTCCTTCCCCCCAGGCGCTCTTCAAGGTCTCCATTTCGCTGCATTTTGCCGAATTTCAGATTCCTTCTTTTTTTAATACTAAATTTAGGGAAGATGGACTCATTAGTATTTTTGTTTGTTTGAATGTTCTGGAAGAAATGGCCAACGGTAACATTTAATTTAAACTTGATTGTTGTATGACACAAGACATCTCACAATCATTTGCTAGTTTACATCACATTGTATGATCTAGATGAAAATAACACTTGCCCAAAAGGAACTTCCCAGTCTATAGTCAAGAAAAGTATATCAGAATGAGTAATACCTAGCATCCATAGAAAAACTGTCCATAGCTACATTCCAATTCCATATACATTTATGGATCTATAGACAGTTTTTTGATGGACGCAAGATGTTTCTCAATCAGAATATAGGAAAGGCAAATCTGTCCTAATTAGGTACATACACGTAAACGACTTCTAGGCAACAATAATAGCTTATTTCCTGTTGTATAAAAAGGTTGCAAAATGTGGCACCCGTTGTCTACACTGAAGCCCGTGGGAAGAAAACTGGTGATTTGGAAGATGCCAATACAGCTCTGATTGAGGAAGGCAGGAGGGAGGAGTATTACACTGAAGAGCATGAGAAATTGCTCGGTTCAACCGAGTTACCTTGGACTCTATTTGTCGATGGATACAGCAAAGATGGCACGCGCATATATGATCCGGTCAAAGGCAAAACTTGCCACCAATGCAGGTACACATGTTTCTTTTTTTCCCTTTTTAGACTCGCTATATGTGGAGGAGGCATGATGATGAAAAATTGTGATAAAAATGAATTCTTGTAGCATAACAGTCTTCCCTTTGTATACTATTTACGGTCTATGTTTTTACCATATTTGGTTTTTAACTTTGAGATAATCGATAGTCTTCGTTACACAGCACTGGGGTTAAATCGCCCTTGATTTGGCTACATGAAGGTTATTTCAAGTATTATTTGTAGCATTGTTCTGCAATTGGTACAAAGTGAGTCTCAATCTGTATTAACTTTGTTAACAGAAGTTTTGTTTCTTGTTTTTTAATATTTTATTCAGACAGAAGACCTTGGGTTATCGTACCAGCTGTTGCAAATGTCAGCTTGTGCAGGGCCAATTCTGTGGAGACTGCCTTTATATGAGGTGAGTTACTGAGCTTACTTTAGTGGAGTTTGTAAGCAAGCTTCCCAGCATGTGGATACATTCTGGTTATGTTGGGTTTTCTTTGCATTTTCTTGTGTGTCCATTTACCTGCCCATTTTTTATTTGGCTTATATTACAAGGCACAAGCTCTGCAAAATGTTTTAATTGTACTTTACAATTGTGTAATACAGATATGGAGAAAATGTTCTAGAGGCCATTAAAAACCCTGACTGGATTTGTCCAGCTTGTAGGGGCATTTGCAATTGCAGCTTTTGTAGGCTTAGAAAAGGATGGAACCCCACTGGAGCTCTCTATAAGAAGGTAACTCTTATTTTTTCTTTTTTCTTATTTCTAAGTAATTTAGTCCCTAAACCAATAGCATGCGTGCCACAGTGGACACAGATACGTAGATTTAATAGTTACCCTCAAGAAGCTTCGGTTGTTATTGTAAGAACGCTTATGAAGTTTGGTATTAGTAGAAATATGTGCTCTGCCTGGATTGGGATGTACGTATGGCCTTTTTTTTTTGTTTTCATAATTGAAGGAGAGGTGGCTTGTATTCTGACAAAATGAAATTTTGTATCCTCAACACATACTCCCTTCATCACAGAGATTATGAATAATAAAACCCTCTACACGCTCGGTAGATATCAGAAATGCATGGGCAAGATTTATAAAATACTTCCACTTATCCTGTAATATTCTTTAGTTGGTTTGTATTTTCTTGATCGGTTCAGTTATTCAGTGTAGAGTTGTTTTTTTGAAAATACTTGACGTCCCATTGGGACGTCCCATTGGGATCTTAAGTGATCTGTTGGCTACCTTCAAGGGATAATTAAAATATTTTTTGCTAATTTCTTAGAAGTATTCAACGTTACGTATCTTGAGGTTTATGCAGGGGTACAGATGCAAATTTCCCCTTTAATATAAATTATAAAAGGATCTATTTAACATAAAAAAATTTCCTCTTATTTTTCTTCCAAATGTAAAATTTTCCTCTTATTTTGTTTGTGTAAAATTTTCCTCTTCCAAATGTAGGTTGTAAGTTTAGGTTACAAGTCGGTGGCACATTATTTGATCCAAACTCGCCGTAAGCCAGCAAACTCAAGTGAAGCACCTTCTTCTGAAACTGAAGTCAAATCAGATGACAAAGAGGCTGCCAAGGAAAACCAGCCAAAACCTGAAACTGTATCAAAGAAGAGTAATGCCAGTGTAATAGTACTTAGTTCAGGTGAGAGTAGTGCTTCCGATGATGACCCGAGGACAGCAAAGCGTCGTCGCACTAGGAGAGAGAGAGAGGAGCTTTATTGGGAAAACTTTGCCACCGGTCCTGTTGCCAGTAGGCTTAGGAGCCGTCAGAAGAAAGTATGAGCATCGACTGCATCCATTGCCGTTATCTTCGAATATGCAATTTAGTTTAACAGGTTCCTTTTTGTGCAATAGATGCATTTGGAATCACTAGTATCGTACTTTGACTAACAATTAGGGGTAACATGACAGCAAGTGGTAGCTCTTGCTGCTATTATCTGAGATCAAGGATTGAACAATATGATTAAAGATTTAAAGTTGATCGAATTGTTCAGCCTAAATTTTTCAATTTAAAATCCTTGTGGAGTGCCAAACAAGATGGGAATGTAACCAGATTTTGCTTAATTTCAATCCAAGGAAAAATCAGAAGGCACCAGACTGACCTGCTAGCGTCTCAATTTATACTAAACTGGGCTACGCCGGCCCGTTGGATCTGAACATAGAAGGCACCAGACTGACCTGCTAGCGTCTCAATTTATACTAAACTGGGCTACGCCGGCCCGTTGGATCTGAACATAGAAATATGGACGTCTGCATTTCATTTCTACCAGAGACAGACAGAGTAGCGAAATTAAATAGATCTTTTTGTTACACAGATAAGATAAAGAGGAGGGATCTATTGACAATGTATATTTTGACAATCTTGACAATGGTCATCTTTAAAAATTTGTAAAAAATCATAAAAAATCATAAAAATGAAAAAAAGTTTATGGAAGTTATGCTTAACTTATAAATTTATTATGTTTCTGATTATATTCAATTTAAGCGATATTTGATAGCTCCTTAAAGATCTTTTAATTACAACCGTTAAAAAATGTATAAAATTTTGATAAGGCAGCAAATGATGTTCAAATTGATTGAAATTTGAAACACTATCAATCTATAAGTTAAATAATGTATCCATAAAACTTTTTTTATTTTTAAGATTTTTTATGATTTTTTATAAATTTTTAAAGATAACTATTATCAGGATTGTCAAAATATGTATTGTCAATTAATCTCTCCTCTAAGATAAAATCAATCCCAAAACCACCAGCTAGCCCAGCTGCCCCCGCCCAGGTATTATGAAACCAAGGAGTCAAGCCAACCCACTGTTTTTGTTTTTGTCTGTCCATGTCCAGACCAGATAATAATAAAGATAGGATTAGGATGGATAAGCTCCCTCCCTTTCAGTTGGCTTGTCATATAAATATCACATTCACATCCATTTCCCAGCTCACTGCGTCACTACAGAGTCCAAACTGATACGAGTTCTCGATTGAAGCATCCATCAATCTCCCAAAATGTCAAGCCTGGTCGACATGTTCAATACCAACATGGAGAAGCTGCGTCGGAAGGATCATCCGACGGTCCCGGCAACCGATCAGAAACCAGAAACAGAGGCTATGAAATCATCGGAGTTCCCGGCTTATCTGAGCCAGGCGTTGAGGATTGAGCACCGGCCTCCACCGCAACTCTTCACCGAGGCCGCGCTCGCTATGATGCTCGACTGTGTCAGCCCCTAGAAATTATATCTATTGGTAAATAAGGAAACGTTATGGAATATGTGAAATTGTGTGTAAATAAAATAGTTTTTTTGCCTTTTGTATGTAGTACTGTCATGCGATGTAGATTTACTATGATATGTAAATACCAACATATTTTAATTGTCGTATCTATATATGATCCCTCTTCGGTCTGCAAACTCTGCATAGAGAAAAAAATATATATATCAGCACTGCAAAGATGCATACTTGCGTCCAAAAAACATTGAAAAGTGATTACTAAAAAAATAATAAAAAATATTGAAAAATATTAGAAATAGGGAAATTCATCTTTTTGGTCCTCAAACTATCCCAAAAAAATCAAAGTGGTCTCTAAACTTTTAATTGCAACGAATTGGTCCTTAAACTTCTTAAAAAGCACCAAATTGGACTTTAAACTTTTTTCTATCTAATTAATTTAGTCCTTCAACTTCAAATATACTTAAATTTTTATAAAAATATACCAAGAGTGTAAGTAATATAATAAAACTTTTACTATAATATACTTAAATTTTAAAATAATAACAAAAATATGACCATCATTTAATTTTAAATATACCAACATTTCAAAATAATTACAATATTATACCATCATTGATAAACATTATACGGATCAAGCATAATATTGTAATAATTTTATAATACATTGATGTATTTTTGTGAATATTTATAGGAAAAACGTTTGATTTAAAGGCTTGTTTTTTGTAAATATTTTGTAGGATATGACATATTCTTGCTATTATCTAAAATTTAGCAATTATACTAAAAATTTTAAAATATTGCTTAATTTTTCTTTCTCTTGGTACTTAAGTATATTTAAAGTTGAAGAACTAATTTGGTGTTTTTTGAAAGTTCAAGGACCAATTTGATGCTTTTTAAGAATTTTAAGGACCAATTTGGTGCAATTTGAAGTTTAGGGATCATATTGGTTTTTTTCAAGAGGAGGGATCCATTGACAATCCTTAACTTGACAATTTTGACAATTTGATATTTCAAAAATTTGTAAAAAATTATATAAATTCTCAAAAATAGAAAAAAGTTTACTGAATTATTTATTGACTTGTAGATTGATTATGTTTCCAATTATATTAAATTTAAGTTATATTTGATAGCCCTTCAAAGATTCATTAAATTACAACCGTTAAAAAATATACAAAATTTTGATAAGCTATCAAACGATGTTCAAATTGATTGAAATTTGGAAAACTATCGATCTACAAGTTAACTAATGCATCCATAAATCTTTTTTCAATTTTAAGATTTTTTATGAATTTTTATAAATTTTAAAAATATTCCGTTGTTAAGATTGTCAAAGTTAGCATTGTCAATGGATCCCTCCTCTTTTTTCAAATAGTTTGAGGATCTAATGATGAATTTTCCCTTACAAATAATATGGGCGAATTTGTTTGTATTGATCGATCGTTCTTGGAATGACGTGTCATGCTTAGCTGCATCTGTATTGATTGCAAAGGAATCTTTCAAGCATCCTCATTTTAATTCTCTACATGTCCACACATATACAAAACTTATAACTCTTATTTCAAATTGTATAACAGTTCACTCAAATTTTATAAATCTTATTTCAAATTGTGTAACAGTTAACTCAAATTTTATAACAATACAGATACGTGGACATATGACTTAATTGCAAATTGCAAGTTAGGTCATGTTGACAAAAATTGGACGACTGACTCCAAGTCTCCAACACTGCTTGCGCGCTTGTCCTCTGCTGCGCAGTCAGGACGTGCTTATCCTCCGCCTTAAGGCACGCTGCCATGGAGCACATGCCCATTGGCTCGCGTCGAGATTCGAGCCGGATCGTTTCAAGATTCCTGCAAGCTCGCATCTCAAAGTGATCCAACGGCCCATATGTTTCATGACACCCTGCCTTAAGGCAGAGGATGTGAAATTGCAGGAAAGTGCAGGACAAATCGAAGACTATCGGATCTTTAGGGGGATTTTGAGATTGGGTTTATACGGATCACAAAGCAAATCAAACGGACACCCTACTGTATTGCACCAATAAGTGAGGCAATTTGGTTATTTAAAAATTTTAATGACAATAATGTAATTTTATGAAGTTTGTAGTGGCAAACTTACAACTGGAGAGTTTTGGAGTGGCATGTATGCAAATCCCCCAAATAATAATAGTCTTTAGTGACCAAGGCAAGTAGTATTCAAAGGCCAAATGCTATCAACTCTCCGGATTAGGCTGGGAATGCCAAGTAATTACTTGCAATTAGTTCAGTCAAATGCACCCTTTTCATGCTCCAACAATCGATTTAGACATTTCAACAAAATCCAACCAAATCGTACGAAATATTAAATTATATTCTTTTATAATATTCTACTATATTTCAGATCTCTATCGTCAAATCTTTTTTTTTTTTTTAAATATGGTACATAGTTTATAAATACCAGTATGTTTAATTATTTTATAATCATCCTTAAAGAAACATTATATTGAACAGAATTTTAATATAAAATTTGCATGCGGGTTTTATTGTATAGGATTGGATCCAATAATAAATAGTGAATTGATAACTTCACCTCTTAAAAAACTCTCTTATCTGCACTTCAATACATTGTTAGTTAAAAATTCCTTTTCAAATACAACAAATCATTTTTACTGGTTGCAATTCACATCCTCAATCGAATAAAACACTTATATATATACAATATAAAGATTAAGAATAAAAAAAGTTTACTCAAAATTTATGAAAGCATGGAAAAGAAAGATAAAATATTACTAATTTAATTCGGAAGATGGATAAAAAAATGGGTAAGGGGGTAAAGATTATTTCTCTAATAAATAATGGGATCCGTTGAAATGCCCACAAGAATACAAGATGCATTGCAAGAATCCGGGGGCTCAGTGGATGATAGTTTTTCTGACCAGTGGGCCTTTATGCTCGCCCACAATATGTATATTGTGCCCCGAGTCTGTCTCTGCTGTTATTCTTAGGGATAACAGGACCCTGTTATCCTAATATGGATTGTTGGATCAAAATGAACGGTTCAGATTGATAACAGAGTACAGTTTTTGAAGGTAGAGAAGATTTTTAGAATGAATCTGATCCGTTGATTTCGATCCAACGACCATGATTAGAATAATAGGGTCCTATTATCTAAAGTTAGGATAACAGGTGATTCGATTCCTATGTGCCCCCCTTCGGCCCTTCCCCTTGAAAGCACTGACACGCCAGCAGAAAAGCAAATTCAATGGACCCCATCCCCATCCCCATCCCTAGTTTCACTTTTCCACTTTCAGAGAAAGGATCCCAGTTCCCAGATTCAATTCAATCTTATCCATACCACGGTTGTTCTTCTGTGCATGTGTTTCTCAGGCATCTCCTGGGTCTTCTCTAGAAGTAGAAGCCAAGCCATGATGCTATCAAATTATATTTCCAATTAATTTATATTGATAATCTGTTTCCTTAAGTAAAAATGATATTTCATGGTATGTAGAAGATACAAGCATATTATGATGAGGCAAATATCACATTTTTGACAATGCAAATTAACATTTTCTACTTCAGGGGGAGGGGACAGACAACTTGACCACATTTTAGTCTGAAAATCTTAATAACAGCTTTCCATACATCTATTACAAAAAAATTAAAAGCATATTCTTAGATTTCGATTTTGTTTCAAATTTCATAAATTTGAACTCCATTTGGTATTTAATTAAAGATCATCAAAATTGTACGACTACAACTGCCCAAATTTGAATATTTATTATGGAATATTATATGATTCTCAAATAGTACAAAATTTTGATACTCAAATTGTATAAAATATTAATACAATCAATAATCTTAATAATTATTTAAATCATTTAAGATATGTTGTGAAGACTGTTAAAATTGTTACTCTTAATAAAAGGAGATTTGATTTTTTGACATGAAAGTTTTATCTTCCTCAAGAAGAAATCTCAGCCGTTAATTGTTTACTTAGATTGATCACCACCATTGATGTACATTAATGTCCCGACCTATTAAAATTTGGACTCATTTTTTTTTTTGAAGAATAAATTTGGGCTCTTTGAGGCCATTCGGCAACCCCTCCTTAGCCTTCCTTAGACTTTCTTTAACTTCCTTAGTCTCTTAATCCTTCCGAACGCAAGTTCCTTAGCACAGATTAAAAATTTCTCCTTAAGCCTCCTTTTGACCGGGGCTTAAGCCTTATCCAGATTCCTAGAAAGCAATACCCATAGCTTAAGGCTTAAGCTTTCTTAAGCCCTTTTTCTTTTTCCGAATGAGTGTGGCTTAGTGAGGCTTAAATATTTAAGCCAACCACTTTGCCGAATAGGCCCTTTACTAGTAAATAAGTAAATAAAGAAATAAAATAGTTGGCGAAGCAACTGGCAAGTAACACCAGCAGTGCAGTGCAGTGCAGAGAGTGAGCACAAATATGTGTGCACAAAAGAACATGCCCACTTATCCGTTTACTAAACTGAATCTGCACTCTTCTTTCTCTATAAAGAATTAATCAGCTCGCTCAGCCTCGGCACGGCAGTCTCCTTAGTCCTCCTACCAAATCCAAGCTACAATCTCTATTTCCACGATTCAATCAAAAGAGGAAAGGAAACACAAAAAGGCTACAATTTTTAATTTTAATTCCATGTCTGGCCTAATCGACATTTGGACACACGAGTTTGCAAGGATCCGGCACCGACAGACGGCGACGGCGGCGGCGGCGGCGGACGCATCTCCCGCATCTCCTACTCCTACTCTCAGCGCCTCTCACACTGCGTCCCAAGAAGAGCGGTCTCCGATCGAGATCTATGAACTGAAGCAGCAGCAGCAGCACAGTCTCAGAACCGATGCTGCGGACGGTTTGTCGGAGCGGGGGGTTTGGATGCTCATGAACCGGATCGCGCCTACCTAGTTCATGAATCGGAGTGTTGATGCTTAATTAGTTTGTACCGGAATCTGGATTGATTGTATTGTACAGTTTATAAATTCCTCTTTTCTTGTATTTCTATTGGTGATATATATATGGCTGGGTTCAGAAATATTGCACACGAGGTGTTCAATGAAATGCCTGACTGATGTGCATAAGCATATCTCTATTAGTTTGTTTGTTAACGAATTTTACTTCAATACTTCCACCAAAACAATTTTCATTTCAATCTGATAATTATAAGTGAATATTACTCATTATGAGATTAATATTATAAGTGAATATTACTTAATATGAGATTACTCTGTAACCGATAAAATCTAGATACGATAAAATTATCTAGATGTGAGCGTAAAAGCAACGTCCTTTTATTTTATATTTCTACTTATAATTAAAATGCTATGTACAATGCATTTTATGCCGTCGACCAGTAAAATCTTCTTACAGCCTTTCAGAACTCCACGGCCGACTTCCCTCTTGATTTTTGTTCAACTGTTTTACTTTTCATCTTATAAATTCAACCAATTATTCTCAGTAAAATGCAACTTCAATTGGAAAAGAGTGCATATATTATGGATCCATCAGAAAAGCAGAGCGGATCGGATGGTCAGGATCGGTTGCCGTACCGATCTCAAAGTACTTCGGTGTTTTCCGCACTAATCTCGAAGTACTTTAGTGTTTTTCTAACCGTGGGATCAAGAAAAACAGACCCTATCTTGATCCATATATTATAGTTGATTTATTCTGTGAGTGGTCTACCCAATTTTCTGAATTACAGCCAGAAAAATCAAGCAAGTATTATTCTTCATCTGCATTCTGTACCGGAACACCGGTCTTATTTACTAGGGACTATAGTACTTAAGTTCTTTGTTATTTAACAGTACCCAGCCTTATTTGGGTCATATAATATAATACATTACTTGCTAACACATAAAATAGCTCCACAACAGGCATCCAACTCTGCAGAAGATATGCCTGTAGCTAGTTCTCATATCAGAGTGAAAACTCAAAATGTGGCTCCTTTAACCTCTTCATACATAGCATCGATCCGCTCCTACAATAGTTAGAAATCCAGTATGATCAGATTGTTTTAATTTTTAAAAGGAAGCAACAATATGGTTTGATTAAAGTTTGGAATCCTTGACTGGGTTCAGATCAGGCAGGTTCAACATCAGCATGAACAAATTATCTCACATTTTTAGTGTTTATGGTTCAGAACTTTGATGCTTGACTCTAAAATGAAATTAGGAATGAAATTTCGAGTTTATTTGCGTTACACGAAAGCTAATTTTCCTTCTTCTTTTTTTTGTTTTTCATTTTCAAGAACTAAATATGCTCAATGATGCGGTACTGAACTCTCTCCATTGGTTTGAAAGCCAAACTGGTACAGTTGAAAGGTACCGGCACCATATGATTCTTGATTAAAGATATGACAAAAGGAAACATTTACTTACCTTATAATACTTGTGAAGTTGAGGTCGTTTCAGCTTGAAGGTAGGAGTGATGAGATCCCTCTCTATGCTGAACGGCGTTGGATCGAGAATGATTGCTTTCAGCATCTCAAAACCTTTCAACTGCATTTACAATATGTTACATCTCTACCATTAGTAAGTTTCCAATTTAGAAAATGTTTAAAATCAGCATGCTATTTATATATCTCTGGTGTTTGTGTTCGATCGAAATTTCCTGTACTAACATAACAATTTTTAGACATTCACGTTGTGCATCCCAGCAAACAATAAGAAGGGTAATTTGGGCACTCTTGCGCAAATTGTGAAATGCATGATTGATAACCATACTTCTTTAGATATGTAATTCTTTCTTTTTCCAACAACAAAATGTGGAGGTTTTGCAGGAGCACAGGTGAAAAATCTTCATGGAATTCAAATTTTATCGTAATCTTCAGAAGTGGATGCATACCCCAAACTTACGACCGGTGTTATTGATTTCTTCTAGAACATAATTTTTGGCCTTCGGATAATTGCACAGTTCTTTGAAGCTGCCTGAAACATTGTTCAACAATGCCCAATCTTCAAGTGCTTGTCTTTCTGGCACCACGACACCAACCAGGAATGATTCGAAACTGTTTCCGTAGACCCAGACCTGACATACCAGTAAAATCAATGGTTGTTTCTTTCATGTGTGAGGAATATATATATGAGAAGTTGGAATTGAGAGGAAACATGTGAACAAATTTATGCCTATAAAATGAGACTAATTATAAGCAGAAAATGATTTCCACCAAAGATATTTAGTACTGAAATTCCTTTTTTTGTTGTGAATTGATAAAAACAATGGTAGCTCCTTTTACCGTTGTGACAAGAGGACACTGCGCGAAAGTGCTTTCGAGAACCTCCACTGCTACATATTCTCCTTGGGACAACTTAAAAATATTCTTCTTCCTGTCTATAATCTTCATTGTACCATCCGGTTGCCATTCGCCAACATCACCTGTATTGCAGGATTCTGTTATAAGCTTTCAAAATACCACCGTTGTATTCGTTCATGTCATCAGTTAACACCCTCAGAAACTGATTTTGGTACCATCCAAGCAAGCTCATTTACTGGTACGGTAACAAAATATGACGGTGACATGCTAAGAAGAATTGTTGAACCATGCTAAGAAGAATTGTTGAACAAAATATGACGGTAGGTGTAAAAGTCACACTTAGATGTAGCACGTAAGAATTGCTACATATCTAAAAGACCCGACTGTGCTAGTAAGAGCAGCTGAAGAGCTCTTGTGGTAATATGAATATGAATAAACAAAATAAAATGTATCGGTTTGTCTAACCTACCTGTGTGGAACCATCCATCTACGATCACTTCATTGTTGAGGTCAGGCCTCATGTGGTAGCCTGAAAATAATGTTGTGCCCCTGAGGCAGATTTCTCCGCGCGGCATGGGAGAGAGCGCGTCATACCCCATTTCAGGCACTGATTCAAGCCGTGCTTCGATTGTCGTAACCAGTACACCAACTGTTCCCATCATGGACAGTTTGTTTGCAACCGATGTGAAGCACCCCGCAGTACTTTCTGTCAAACCTACTCAAGTGCAAGAATCGAATTCTTAAGAAATTCAACACTGCAAAGTTTCCAAGTGAACTTTTTCTGGTATAAACATATATTACACATATTTTGATATAATTCAAAGCTTGTGTTATACTCAATTATTTAACCCCTATAGCCCACTATACTGTTGCAAAACAATTAGAAGGGTGCCAGTATTTTTTTTTTTTTTGGGTTCTTCTTTGTGGACATTTAAGTGTTTATCTGTTTCTACTGTTCTTATTAAAAAAAGATTTATACCATATCCTTGTACAAACATGCTGCCACTTGTGACCCTCATGAATTCTTCGACATGTCTTGGTAATGGTGCGGCACCAGATATCATGATTCTTACCCTGCCTCCTAGACCTTGCTTGATCTGTGATTTGTGATAGTTTTGACTTTGGTAAATTATTTTGCATTGAATCACTATAATTTTATATTGAGAATTAGCTAGTTACCTTGTTGAAGACCAAATTGTCAAAAAAAGGCGATGCCTCGTGCTGCATCAGCCCCTTCTTCATATTTTCCAGCTTGCTGAAAATAAAAGTTTCTTCAGTTCTTAGTAATGAGTATAAATTCAAATATAAAAATGCCAGACACAAACATTTATAGCTTACTAGTCATAAGCATATTCATAAAGTTTCCGAGCTAACAATCCTCCAGATGCGATTTTCTGCTGTATGCCTTCCAATTTAAAGTGAAAATAATTAGCAAGACGAGATGTTGTGAACCAAACAACAATACAAGAGGTAAAAAAGATTGCCGGTGTACCAGTGTATATACGATCGTACACCCTGGGGACACCGCAGAAGACTGTAGGTTTCATCGCTTGAATATCCTCCATCAAGTATCTGATATCCTATAAGAAAAATAAATTAAACTTAGTCAAGCATGACTGTAAATATTTTCCTTCCTATTTGTGAAGGGAATTTATGTGACAAATCTATTTTTTTACAGCATTTTACTTATCCGACTTCAATTTTTCCTCCATTATTATATGTATATATATTTTTTTCTGTCGATGCCTCTTCAGCAAATAAGCTGGGGAACATTTATTACCATGCAGTATATTATACCCCTTTGACATATCTTTTTTTGCCACTGTGATTAGTAAGTTACAAGTTCTTCGTTCGCCCCTATGCTATTACAGCAGAAGAAAATGACCAAGTTGCCAACAGACAAAATTATCCCTTTCGTATATAGAAACTATAAATCAGATTGGTACAATGGTATTCAAGCAAATATAGAAAATTGTCAAAAAGACTCAAATGAGTTACCCCTTGCCAGAATCCAATAGAGGCGCCCTTATAAATGCAATAGTTCTCCATGATCTGATCAAATATGTGGGCTAGTGGCAGGAATGAAAAATACGAGTCTTCTTCAGTCACCTATTACAATATTTGCAAATCTGATGAGTATATAGTCATTAGAAGTTAGATAATTATGATTATTATATAAAATTGTTCCAGAAATAGAAATGCTATATTTTTACCAGTACAATAAAATGAGTTCAGCATGAAGGTAGTCCTTTCTACACAGTCATGATTGAACTCATTAAACCAGTTGCCCTCTATATAATTAAATGGTATTGCTACAAGGTTGTTGAAAATCGATGTCATTTTACAGTCAACTAGGGACTTCTGTCGGAAACTTATTTTGACACATTAACGAAAAGTTGCCATAAAAGAGCAGTAGTGTTATTGCTAAAATGCAACATAAGGGGGTGCGATATGCCGATATCTTCTCTTTATAAGTTTGATTATTGGATACTTGGAATTCAAAATGACAACGGAACTGAGATTTACCACTTTGTCTGTTTCTCGGAAAAGGTGCTCGTACGTGAGCACTTCAGCAACAAGAGCTTTGTTTGTGAGTATTACACCTTTCGGGTCGCCAGTCGTACCACTGGTATACATAATTGTGCATATATCATCCTTGTTTTTTGCGGGAAGTCCCCAGTCAGCATTTCCCTGCACAATTGGAGCAATACCAATGAGATGGACGAGCTATTCTCATCATTCCAAAATCAAATGATTGAATTTTCATAACCAATTGAAGCTACATTTTAATCGGTATCTCCATGTGAAACATTAAGAAGTCGTGGACTAACCAGGGAAGTGAACTCCTGCCATGAAAAACAGGAAATTCCCAAAATTTCAGCTTCACTCTTTTGCTCCTTTGTTATTCCTCCAAAGCTGACAATGGCTGCAAGTTTTCATGTATCACACAATTTCATAAATCAATTTGATTTTAGCCAGAAATTTTTTGGTACAAACCAACTACCAAACCTGCCATTTTTCGATCTGATTATTCACCATAATGTTTACTAATCAAGTTTTTCCCATATCAATTAAGTAAAAGAGGGAAAATATGTTCAGTCTACTGTCTTGTCCAGATTATCCATAAAATGTAGAAACTAAAATATGCAAATTAATGTGTGAATAATAGAAGAAGGTACTTTTGAGATGGGCACTGCACTTTGAAAGGCACTTCCACATCTGAAATTCACAAAGTCAGAAGATAAGAACTTAATATAGGTCTCAGAAAAAAATTGAGGAAGCATATCAATCAGAAGTTCCTATAGAAAACACAAATAGGTTGACATTTTTTTAAGAGAATTGTCAATGGCATATGCTTACTGAAGTTAGCTTGTTTTCATGCACAAAAGCAATCGACATTTCGGCATGGTTGACGATGAACTCGACAGCATTTGCACCTGTTAAATTTCACCTCAAGGTCAGATTAGTCAATTAACTACTATTGGTATTCCCACCTTAATTAGAAGCTGAAAACCTTTTTTTTTTTTTTTCAATTTGAACAGAAGTTCATTTAAAACTGATAAATTCCGAAGTTTGCCTGCAATTTCTTTCGCTTCTCTTGTATAGATTTTGATGTAAAAAGTATGAATACAGAATACGTACCGAGTGTATCATACAAGGGCACATAGCAAATTCCCTGGCTGTTACATGCCTGTATATAGTAGAAACAATAGTTTTAAGGTTTATGAAAACAAGGATTAATTAAGCTTAATTAAGTATGTCAAGGGTAAATGTGAAACAATTGTAATATTTGGGAGGTAAACAAGATAGCTCTTCATCGACGACAAGATGCTAGAAATCATGTTGACAAGTATAGAAGGGTAATTAATGAAAATTGTTGGTTGGTTGAGACTTGAGAGCTTCATGTTGCTAACAGTCAAAGTCTATTATTTAGGTGGGTATAAATTGTGTAAAAAGGGGAAACATGAATAAATGATGCAGCTATATTGCAATAAATGCAATTATTATTAGAGAAACATCTAGCGTCTATTGAAAAACCGTTCATACGTTCATAGGCGTGTATGGAATGTAACAGATATATCCCGAAATGTAATAGATACATCCTGAAATGCAACCTATGGACGCTAGGTGTTACTCTTATTATTATCTAAAAGAAAGCAGATATAATACCTCCATGGCCATGACCCATTCTGGACAGTTGGGTCCATAAATTCCACATCTATCTCCCTGGCAAGGAATTCAAATAAGAAAAGAAAGAAATCCAGAATTGCTCTTTTGATAAGATGCACTTTTCAACAATGGCCATTAGATTTTTTGGGATTTTTTAGGTGCAAACAATCAATTTTTTTTTTAAAAAAAGTATCAAGTTGGTTATATATATAGGACCCTTAGATTATTTGTGCTATAAAACAATAGATATAGTTACTTGAATAAGCTTTAGAAAAACCCTTTTTTTTTTTATTTTCATTTAACATTTAGACATCTTTGCATAATTTCATGATGATGAATGCACAAGGCATAATTAGTAACTTAAACTTAAAGAGCACTACCTAGTATTCATACAATGGATGCCCATATATAGATGTAACAGATAGACAGACTGACAAATGGGACTCAATAAGCCTCATTTGTAACCAGTACACTCACAGAAAGTAACCTATGGACATCCATTGTGTGAACACTTAATGTTTCCCTAACTTAGAATGGCATACCGGATTTATGCCGCGCCTCCGAAGAGCAGACCCGATCTTCGTAACCATATCATGTACTTGCTGGTATGTTTGCCATACATATCCGGCAGCCTAAGAAGTTGAATAACAAAGTGAATAATATGATGATCAGATTGCAGAGCTCAATACCAATTGATGATGGAAATTTTACTATTTCTGTCCTGCTGTGCTGTGCACTAGCTTACCTTGCCGTCAGTAACTTGACGCCGGCCCAGCATTGCATTTTGCGGATACTTCTCGACTGCTTCACTGACAAGCATTATCAGAACAAGAACAAAAAATAAGAAAAAGTGATCGTAGAATCTTGAGTCCAGAATGTTGAAAAAAAAAAAAAAGTGACATTGCTTTGATTTGGTACATGCCATTGCAAAATTAAGTGGTCGAAGCAGAGTTTCGATCTGTGTCTGCTATATACCAGTATAATTCCTTGTAGTAATTAATTAGTTTGTATTGCATTTGCATAGCATTTTGATCAAACAGACTGAAGTAGTTTTATTTTGATAAGAAGAAACAATATGTGATGAACCTGAACAAGTCCCATGGAGAGTTGATCTCATCAGGGACTTGCAAGAGACCGTTCTTCGCGTAAATGCTCCTGTACACCGGGCCTGCGGACGGCTTGTCGCCCCTCGCAGGCGTGGCATCCTCCACCTTGACTGTGTAAACCTCCATGTATGTATGTATGTATGTATGGTTTAAGTTTGAAGAAGATATATTAGTGGAGTTGTGGGTGAACTTAAATTCGAAGTTCAGAATGGCAAGTGATGTATTGTGTTATTGTTATTGTGATTGTCAGTGCCATGGGTGGCAATTTAACAAGGGGAGTTGTACGGGATCAAGTGATATTTTATAATGGCTATGATATCATCCTCCAATTTGCACTTACAAAATACACACATAGCTCTTTTTTTTTTTTTTCCTCATGAGATAAAAATGAGGAGGTATCTAATGCCTCCAATTTTTGTGCATCCATCATGTCTCTAATTTTCAAATTTCAAATAACTCAAAATTTAAAACTAATTTTTCAAAACAAAACCGTTAGATTTAATCTATATCATTTCATCGATGTATATATACAAAATTATCAAATTTAAATATTATTTTGTTTGACATCAAGGGCTTCACAAAAATGTACTAATATGAATAATTTCTAGATGTTGATTTTTATAACTCATTGATTTATATAAAATAAAATAAAAAGGTAAAAAAGTTTGTTATGTGCACTTAGGAAATATCATTTTAATCAAATCTAACGGTTTTGTTTTCAAAAAATATTTCGAAATTTTGAGTTATTTGAAATTAAAAAAGTGGAGGCATGATGAAGGCATTGGAACCCTCCTTGATACAAATAGAGGTCAAGCCATCAAACTTTAAATATATACTCAAGGTATCTTATTCAGATTTTGTGCATCAAGTCAATTGGCTCTAGAAATATTATATATACGGAATTTGTGATTTATGCTAGCTAATTATATATGATTCGATTGAATCAATATCTAGTGTGTTAATCTGCGAAGTATGATAGGATAATGATCAAATTTCAATAAACACCGTTTATATGTTAATTCCAATTGAAATGAATAATGTTTTTATTCATCTTAAATTGTTATAGAGTACAATATCTTCTATTTTGCAAATAATAAAAATAAGTGAATATATTAATGATTACCTCAATGTCTAAAGATCTGAAGCATATATAATGCAACAAAAAGCCATATTATTAGAAAAAAAAATAACAAAAATTAAGTAAGAAAACCAATATGGATTTCAACAACGGCTAAATTGATTCCTCTCAAATTATATATATGACATGAGTCAGGCAGCATCAGAAGAGGGAAAATATTTTTTTTTTCGAGAGGTTGACAGCGGCTACCAGTAAGAGGGAAAATATTTTGGGTTGATGAAATTTCATTGAGAAACATCTTGCGTCAATTTAAAAACCGTCCATACATCCATAAACGTATAAATAATATAACAGATATGTCTCAAAATATAACCAACTTATAGACACTGTGGGCAGTTTTTCTATGGACGCTGGGTATTACTCGATACTCAATTTCATTCATCCATATTTCACGGTGCCAACAACCAAATGGAGGTGCATTAATGAGCATTTTAATGGCGAGCCTTATCTTACCGCAGTGCGGGCAGTTGCGGACTTGCGTTAAATAAATAGCAATAAAATCGGACCGCCAAGTAATAACGACTGGGACCCTTCCCTTCCGTTTATTTTTTTTTTTATTTTTAGTTTTTACACCCCCAAAAATTGGATCGGGATCACCTGTTTTTCTGAAAAGAAAAGTTGGGTCTGCTTTTTTTGATCCAACGGTTAAGAAACACCGAAATATTTTGAGATCGGTATAACAAATGTCGAAATACTTTGAGATCGGTATGTTGCCGTACCGATCCGACCGTCTGATGGGAATAGCAGGCTCTGCTTTTCTGAAGAGCAGCAGATTTTTAAACCCCAAAAATTAACTGATGCAATTATAGGTTCAGTATAATCTAATCTGTATGTTATATTGTTCGTATTTTGAAAATAGTCAAGTTTCTTACTATATGCAATGCAGCCTCAGATCTAAAACAAGAGGACTTCATTGGATATGCTGACGCTTTAATTGAGTGTCTAGGCATGACAGTTGAAATGTGACGAGCCATTGTTTATATATTGGGAACATAGACATAGATAAGATTATCAGGTGGGACTAGAATTTTGTCCAAAGCCATTTGGACGGTCTCTGTCCAAAGCCATTTGGACGGTCTCTGTCCAAAGCCATTTGGACGGTCTCTGTCCAAAGGCATGACTAAACCGTTTGATTCAATTTATACGTTTATCAACGGTGCTAGCGTGTGGCCTCATTATTCTAAATATAACCAGCATACTACTTTTAACACCTACATGATCAAATCACGGTCGATCAACTACCAACAATTAGATCGTACAGCTCTCCGAATCTTTTGGACCGTCCAAATGGCTTTGGACAATATCCGATTCCTATCAAGTGATATCTTTTTTTTCGAAATATTGGTAGCAGCTACCAATGTATGAAATAAATTACAAGAGCAAACAATCATTCAAACTAACCAAATACCAGCAACAAAAAAAAAGTAACCGAAAAACAGAAACCAAAAATAGCAAACAAAAACATCAAAATCTTCAAGCTATCCAAAATAGCAGTCCTTTCCTGGGCTATCACTCTCCAATAAGACAATTAGCAGCAGCGTTGATATAATGTGATATCTTCATAAATCCTTTCAGCCAGTACCATCGGAGGAAGAGCTTCATTTCTAAAGACCCTATTAGTCCTTTCCCTCCAAATATTGGAAAGAATAGTTATAAAACATATGAGCCATTTGGATCTCAGAGTTTGTGGCACCATTTGCAGTGTTCTTTTTTTTTTTTTTTTGAGAGAAACCCGTAGGTATTACATTAATCCAACTGTCTTACGATTACATACTAAGCAAAAAATGAAAAGGAAGATAAACGCCAGCTAAAGCAAAACTACTCCTAAAAGACAAGGAAAATACAAATATTAAAAGAGAAAGCACATGAAATTTCAAACAAATGCCCCTGCATAACTCAGCATCGAGTATAATCTGTGGGCAAATCCGAATCCTGACCCATGCCAGACACCCTAGCCATTATCCCATTGGAAGGTCAGGGCCCCTAACCGATCGCCTATGCTTTGCTGGTGGAGGAAATGAGGAATCGGCATTCCTTGGAAGCTTGTACCGGTCCTCCTTGCATAGTTTGCCAGTGCATGAGCTGCCTTCACCTTCTCCCGCCTCATGTGTACCACCTCAACCTTCTCGCCAGCCTCACGCAGCTCCAGGACAAGTTGAGTCACTCCATCAACCGCACGCCAGTCCGGTACCGTCTCCATCGATCCAGTCTGCAACGCCTCCACCAATGCTTTGCAATCACACCCGATATGCACCAATTGTGACGCTCCTCTACTCAGCGCTTGCCTGGCCCACCTGACTGCATGTGCTAGTGCCTCTGCTTCGACCTGGAAGGCTCCTTCTGCCCGCACCGCGCAATATCTAATCTGTCTGAGCATACCCCTGCACTCATACCATACAGCCGCAATTCCCCCTTTCCCACATTGCTCCCAGGATCCATCCACCAGAATTAAATCAGCGCCACCCGGAATAAATGTAACCACCTCATCTCTTGGCTGTGGTATCTGACCACGACCCCCACTGCCGCTCGAGATGTACATAGCCCGGGCCTCCTCTATCACTGCACGTGCGTTGTAGGCAGCACCTTCCCATACCAAGTTATTCCGACCCTTCCAAATGCACCACAACACATTACAGAGAACCGGTATCTACTCTTCAGTTAGCCCAGCCACAACCTCCATGAGGGCCTGTGGGAAGTCAAGCAGTAGCTCTTCAACTCGTATGTGGAAGCCGGATATGAACCACGTGGCCCGGGAAGCCGGGCACTGAAAAAGCAGATGAACAAGAAACTCGTTCTCAGTGCATCTCGAGCACACCGGCACTACTCTCGGCAGCCGCTGACTTATTTCGTAATTGGTGGCAAGCCCGTTATGGCATGCTTTCCATAGGAAATTCCTAACCCGAGGTAAAAGCCCCTTGGCCTTCCATATGAAAACCCACACTTCTCTGAGTTGCAGATCGCTTCGGGTGACAGTATCCAATGCCCGGTATCCTTCCTTGACAGTGTACACCCAATTCTTTGCACCATTCCACACCAATCAATCTCTGGTTACCGCCCCTTGTCTGAGCGGCTGGACTGTTTGCATTATGTGTGTAGCCTTTTCGTGGCCAAAAATATTGATCAGCTCTTGCACTTTCCACGTCCCCACTTGCCAATCCCATACATCAGCCACTTTATAGTTCCTAGTTCGGCTATTAAAAATGTTCTCCACCTCCCAATCCCCAAACCATGGCTGATTCATCAGAGGTACCTGACTTCCATCACCCATGACCCAGAACACCGAGTTAAACAGCACAGGCTTGAGGTCTAAAATCTTCCTCCAGAGGTGGCTAGTATGTGTTCTGTTCTTAGCCGCCCAAAACCCCGTCCTTGGGTAGTACTTCGCTCTCATTATCTGTACCCATAATACCTCCCTCTCCCCTGCTAATTGCCAGACTAGTTTTAGTATGAGCGCATCATTCACCTTCTGTAGGTCTCGTATCTCCAGGCCCCCTTCCTCATGCGGCTGTGTGACTTTTTTCCACCCCACCATGGCCATGTATCTCCTTTGATTGACTTTACCCCATAAGAACTTTCGCATAAGCGCTGTCAGTTCATCTATGGCCCGCTTCCGTAATCCAGTAACCGACATATAATATATCGGTAGAGATGTGAGAACTGATTTGATCAGTGTTTCCCTCCCCGACTATGATAAGAGTGTTACCTGCCATCCACTGAGTCGCTTCCAAAATTTTTCCTCCAAAATAGCTTGGGTGTGATCGAGACCCCCACCATACATCTGAATGCTGACACCGAGGTATTGCTCATTCTCATCTGCTACCTTCGCATGTAGCATGGCCAACACAGCCTCTCAGATGTCCTGATCGCACCGGTTACTGAACCAGATCTTTGATTTCTCTGGGTTAACCCGAAGCCCGGATAATCTACCAAATTCGTCGAGGATCTGTGCCATTTGATCAATCTCCTCCTGCCTAGCTTGTCCAAACAAGACTAGGTCATCCGCATACAGCAGATGTGTGATCGTCGGGGCATGCGGAGCTATCTTGATACCCTGTGTCCTTCCTTCTCCTACTGCCCTCATCAAGCTCTTTGTCAGCATCTGCATAGCGATGATAAATAGGTAGGGGGATAAGGGGCAGCCTTGCCTCAGCCCCCGTGTCGGAGTGAAAAATCCATCCCATTTTCCGTTAACAAGAATTGTGACCCTCCCAGCCCGCAAACAAGAGATGATTAGTTCGATCAATGACGATGGCACCCGAACCACCCCGAGCGCCTCTTCTAGGAATTCCCATTCAAGTGAGTCGAAGGCCTTGTTCACATCGACTTTGAGCGCGAATGACTCCTCCTCATACTCTGACAACCCAAATGAGTGGATGATTTCTTTCATGGCAATGGCATTATCCGCTATGCTCCGGCCTCTTAGAAACGCGGTTTGGAAAGAGGAGACTAGGTGCTGGATATGAGGCTGGAGCCGCATTGTAATGATCTTAGCAAGAAGCCGACAAAGAGTGTTCCCAATGCTAAGCGGTCGAAAATCTCTTGGGGTAGACGGCTCCTCCTTTTTAGGTATTAAAACCACATGGCAGGCCATCCACTCTTGCGGTGCAGTACTTGTAGTAAAAGCCCGTTGTATGACTCCACATACATCCGGTCCGATTGTTTCCCAATTTTCCTGTAGGAACCGGGTTGTCAATCCATCAGGCCCAGGTGATCGGTCAGGGCCCATTAGGAAGAGTGTTCTCCTGATCTCCTCTCGACTCGGTGTAGCCGCCAGCCCAATTTGGGCCCAAATTGGTATTTTTTCATTCTCTTCTAATGGCAGCCCATTTAAGTAGCCCCTCACCTGCCTCGCACTATCCCAGCCCATAGATGATGTGTACATACCTTTGTAGTACCGCACAAAGATCTGACTGATCCCCTTTTCATCCGTCACCGCTTCTCCTGCCTCATCCCGGACCGAAACTATCCGGTTACTCCTCCTCCGCTGCGTCGCCACCTCATGAAAGAAGGCCGTGTTCCGGTCTCCCAATTCACCCCACTGCACACGCGACCTTTGCATCCAATATTGCTCTAAGCGCTGCTCAGCCTCGTTGTAGCGCGCCATGAGCTGCTCCTCCTCCGAGGGGTCCTGCTGACTAGGGTGGCGTTGCTAGAAGGCCAATATCTGCTGCTGTATCAGCGCCACTTCCTTTTGGGGAGTGGTCTGCTTCACGCGCCATTGTGCAATCGAGTTCTTCAGCCCCTTATACTTCTCATCCCATGACTGACTCGGGTCCTCCTTCCACTTGCTCTCCATGCCTCATTGAACCCCTTTGTGCTGCTCCACCATCGCTCCACACGGAATTGCTGACATCTTCTATCCGCCGGCCTCAGTCCCAACATTATTGGGGCATGATCGCTATGAATTCGGGACATGTGATTCACACACGCATATGTGAAGATGTTACCCCACTGTGGGTTGACCAGCACTCGATCAAGTCTGACATGAATGACATCTGATGATCTCGGCTTATTAGTCCATGTGTATGCAGGGCCCTTGTGGCCGAGATCAATTAATCCATTTCTAAACACAAAATCTTTGAACAACCTACTGTTCCTATTCAACACAGTACTTTCCCCATATTTCTCCTCAATCCCTAAAGTTGCATTAAAATCCCCGATGCAGCAAACTGGCATTCCCCAACTTAACAAACTCTCTACCTCACCCCAAATCTCTGGGTTGTCCCGATAGGAAGCATCCCCGTATATGCAAGCTAAAATCCAAGCCGGTTTATCAACCGAGTCAATTCGTGCAAAAATAAAATACCTTGTTTCCCGGAAGACTGTTAGTGGAACCGCGTTACCCCACAAAAGCCACAGCCCCCCGGAACGTCCCCGTGCCGGCACTACTACCGACCGAGGCAAAACTAAATTTCTTAAGTATCTCCTAGCTTTCCTCTCTGAACTCTTGGTTTCAGAGATGAATGCTATGTCCACCCGCGTCGACGTGAGGAGTGAATTTAGGAACCGTTTTTTCCGTGGCCCCCCCGCACCACGGCAGTTCCAAGCAAGAATGCTCATTGGTGCCTCGGAGGAGAGCGCTCATCTTGGCTCCCCCCCTTCACTTTTTTGCGGAAGGTATCCCTAACCACCAGGGATAACTGCCGGACCTGACTGCCTTCCCCGTCTTGGAAATTAACCCCAGCCGAGGTTGCCTCATCTTCCTCCTCCTGTGTACCACTTTCCCAATCAAAAGGTGGTGTCCTCTTGTTATTGATGTTGAAGCCCAGCGCAGTGTTCAGGTTCAGCCAAACCCGCTCTCTGCTGACACTCGGACTTTGCTTGCCCTTATACTCACTCGGCTGCTTGCCATCCCGACCTCCACCTCTAGTATTGCCACTAGTGCCTAGCCCCCGGTCCAACGGGAGCAGTGTTAATTTGCACATCCACGCCCCAAACCTAGGCTGCACAATGTCCTGCATTTCCGGTCGGTCTATGTAGGCCTCCTTCGTCTGTAGTCTAAGCAGCCTCAGCCGGCACGTGCAACCATCCATCTCGTGCCCCAGCTCCCCACAAAAACAACACACCCTATTCAGCTTCTCATAGACCAGCCAAGCCGTGATTCTCCCCAAGTCTGGGTGGTTAAAAACAAGCCTGTCTTTGAGTGCTTTATCAACTTCCAATCGAATCTTCATTTTAATAAACCTTCGCCCATTGAGCTGCACCTCTTTAGTACCCAAAAGAGGTACCCCCACCTCCAAGGCCAGAAGTTGATACCCCTCCTCCACCACCGCTCCGCCCGGGATGTTGTGAAATTGGACCCATACCTCCATGTGCGGGACGCTGCATTCCTGCATGTCCGCCGGCCCTTTCAATTGCCGAAGGGCAACAACATCATTCCGGTAAGTCCATACCCCTCTATCTACCACCATCTGCATACTCTCCTCACTGACAAACTCAATGAGATAGACATTCCTTGCCACCGGAGCGATTGCAGTCCCGGCCTCCACGCCCCATATTCTTCGCATTGATTCCGCAAAATGTGTGTCCATAGCCCCTTTATCAGAGACTAGTCGTGCGAAGGCACATAGCCCCCAATTGGGGCATGAGTATGCTGTTACCGGAAGTTCGACCCTGCCTGTCTCGCTTTCCGCCCCAGCAGCGTTGAGATCTGCGAACCGTGCAATAAGATCATCATCGGACTGCATTGTCTCCACTCTCTTTGTTTTGAGCTGATGCAGAGAAAAGAGATCTCCCTGGTAGTCAAGCGGTTTGAACTTATACATAGCCCGTAAGAATTTATGGGCTAGTCGTACCGAGCTTTCCTGGCTTTTAACCCCCCTTTCCTTTTCTGGGTTTTATGGCGCCCAGACAAGCCCTCCTTTCTTTTTTTAACAAGAGAGCAGTTACTATTGGCAGGCCGAACATTAAGGCCCAGTCCCCAGCCCAATTTAATGCCCTTCTTCTTTTGGTTCTCTCTAAATGAATTCCCCCTGACCAGCCCTTTATTACAACCCTCTCCTGAAGCTTGCGTCTCATGGCCCACTCCCTATTTTGGCTCTCCAATCCCACCTTGGTTGGCTCCTGCCTACCCATCAGGCTCCCTTTCGTCAAAGCAGTATGGGAAGAGAGCCTTCGCTAGCTTCCGGCCTTCTAGAATAGTGTGGGACCCCACCTGGAGACCTGACTGCTGACTAGTTCCAATAGCCCATTTGACCCCAGAGACATGTTTCCCTCCAAAAACTTCCTTAGTCGGTTGCTCTATAATGGATAGCTGCTCTCTTTTGGCATTTTCTGGCGTGGTCTGCACCTCTACAGTAGTAGCTTCTGCGAAACACAGACTCCGCCTGGCCTTGTGACCGTTGGATCCAAGCCCCGGATTTTCTGTGGACGCCTTCTGTGCTGTAAAGCGTGCATTCCCACCTTCGCTCCGCCGCACCAGACCAGATTCATGGTTTGCCGGCGTCGCCTCTCCATCAGAGGTCTCACCCTTCTCAGAGAAAGAAACTGCCAACCTTTCAGCACTGCCCAGTTGCGCGGCCGCCGTTGTAACACCCCTAACACAAAGCACACCAGCCGCTAGGTCACCGGGGGCCCACTAGCTATTGCTGGAGCTTCCAGCTCCATCTCCGCCCCCAAAACCCCGCCTTCCCATCTGGCTGGTACCGTACCGACGCCAATTTTCTGCAGCTCGCAGCAAGGAGCCACGAGCCTGGCTTTCATCCGTAAAGCCACCATGTCCGTCCCGCCCAGGGCAGAAATCACTATGTAGTTCCGACGGTGGCATCGCCTCGTATCTCCAGTGTACAACTTCCACACGTACATTCTCCCATAGCCCAGGAGCATGCACCAAAACCTTGCGCGGTATGCTCTTGGGGTCATGGCAGACCACCCGAGCAGTGACTTGGATTCTATTCCTCGCATCTACCGTGTCCGAATCTATCTAGAAGGAGTCACCAATCAGGGCAAGGATCTGTTCCACGGTCCCCCGAGACCATATCCTCAACGGGATGTCCACAGACGAACCATGACATTGAAGGATATCGTGGGTCGGGCTTTGTTATTGTCCCCATTGTACATGAAGATGCTAACCCTGTTGTTGGCTGCCCAGCGCCTAACAGCATCATACACCACCACCCTATCTACCCCCTCCGGTAGTCTTACCAGGAAGATAGTATCCGCCCGCCGAATGACTTGAAAGTCCGACATGCAGGTGTCGCATTCATCCGCCAGGAACTCCACCACCCTCGCAATCACCGTCCTCGGCCTGCCAGTTAGGATTCGGACGGCCAGGGCACCCGGGTAGTTCTCCGCACTCCCCTGAAGGTATTTACCCCCCAGGAACAATGTAGCCTGTTCCACCTGATGGTCCAAGAAGGGGTAATCCTCACCGTGTGCCATGTCATGCAACACTCACGTAGTTTGGAAAGATAGCTGTATTCCAGGTTGGTTGTAGGTAGAGTAAAAGGTTAAGGTCACAGTTTCAGTAGTAAAGGTAAAATGTATTAAAGGTAGTTGGTTGCATTGAAGAGGTGTACGTGTGAGTGTGATATTGTGCTGACGATGCTAGGTCGCCATTAATGCTTCCCTCGGAGGGAGGGGGAAGTTGAACAACTATCCGGCCTTTAATTCACTCAGAGGGTTCTGTGATAAGTTTCCAACACCGTGTCAGCTTTACTAATAAGGCGGAGAGCCAATTTTTGCTGCAGACTGTGATGGTCCTAAAACGTATAGGCTTTTAAATTTGTAACTCGAAGCAAAACACTCGATCGCAAGCGTACGATCTCGTGTAGTATAGTCGAGGTCGAACCACAAGGACGGGAATTAATTCTAAACCAGACTTTAATCGCAATTCAAATCCTAAATAAAGTGGGGGTTTTTGAACGGTTGGTTTAAACAGTAGCAGATGCAAACAGTAAACAACAAGTAAATACTGGAAAACAACTAATTAAAAAGGCGTCCTCAGGGTTTTCTGAATCTGTTTGGTCTCTGGATTAACTTCTTGCGGCCCGCAGGAAGGTCTCTTGCGGGTCGCAGGGGTTGGTTAGAGATTCCAAAACTACCTGTTACCCACAGAATAACTCCTGTGAATTACAAACAGTTTTGTAATCTCTGTCTTACACTTTCTGCAGATCCTTGCGGGCCGCAGGATATCTCTTGCGGTCCGCAGGAAATCTGACAGAGAGCAGTTCTGGTTCTGGTTCAATGTTCGACTCACGTTATCAATTCTGAATCAAACCAGCAACAGTACAAGTCCTCAACTTTCGTATTTTGGTTCTTCTAACAATACCGGTTCGACAGAAATTCGTGGATCTATTTCTAAATCTACGTTCAAGTTACTTTTATATCTAGGATTCGGTTCCACTTTCGTAAGAACCGCAATTTTACCGTTCGGTTACTCTTGGACAACAAGTTATCAATCCAAACAGTGTAAATAACAATTCTTGCAAATATGATACTCTATTGACCAACTAAACCTTGTGCCTAATCTACAGGTTTACCATACAACAAGCATGATATTCTATTAACCAACTAGATTTTGCTCGCAATCTACAGGTCTATCACATCAACAAGTCAAATCAAACACACATAATCATGAAAATCACAAGTAACAAGAAAATAACGTAAGTCTCACAATAAGAAGTCAATCCATTAACACAAACTTCATCATCTACCCTAAGACTAAAAGACTACTCGCTCATGGCGAGGGAAAACAAAGAAAGCAAAACAAAGAAGAAGTTCATGATACTAAAGAACCGAAGAAGAACTAGCGTGGCTTCAATCTTCAACGCCTCCAAGAAGTCCTCTCGAAATCTCCTCGAAAGATGGTGAAGATCGACTCCAAAAACGCCTTCCTCTGGTCCCTGGCGGCTAGGGTGAAAGAGACAGAAAGTAAGTTGCCAAAACCGTCCAAAAGGATGGTTTAAATAGCCAAAAAGGCGGCAGAAACAGAAGCAGCGCTGCCGCGGGTCTTGCGGCCCGCAAGAAGTTAGTCTTGCGGCCCGCAGGAAGTGAGTTCCAGTGCAGACTTGCTCTCCAGGGCTTCAAATCGCGTCCAAGTGGCTCCAAAAGCCCAATTTACCTGAAACATGGACAGAATTGAACAAGTAACTGGAATCTAAGAATTCTAACACTAAAATGCAATTAAACTCGGGATTTTAGGTCGAAAACAAGGTACAAGTCTGGTAAAATGCAAATATGAATGCGGTGCATCAAATCTCCCCAAACTCAAAGTCTTGCTTGTCCTCAAGCAAAACCTAGAACCTAAGGAACAAACCGTACCTAGACTTAAATCCCTGAGTTACCTAAATGCAAAGAAAAACTTTGGGAAGTTGCTAAACCGAGAACACATGGGCAAGTTTGAACTTTGAATTGTAAATAAGTGCGCATGACAATTTCACAAAACTCGTGCTAGGGCACAGAAAATCAAGACGAGCGACTCTTGTTCCATGAAACACAACCTGAATTGCAAGTAGGACCATCGTACTTTTTCGGACCCTAGGTCTTTCGATCGAACTACAAAGTCGGTATCTTGGTTATGTTGACCCCACAGTGAGTAACTTTCTCAACCAATCAAATCCATAGACCATGAAATGCTTATTAGAAAGAAAGACTATTTATTTGATTTTTTTGATTTTTTTTTTTTTGATTTTTTTTTTTTTTTTTTTTTTTTTTTTTTTTTAGAGAGAGTGAAGCCCGAATCAGACGGATAGGAAAAATAAAGGTGCATACGTCCTATCTGATCGCGACTCCAAACCCCCTTTTAGAAAATCTGGACATTCAAGGATCAGCCAGTCGGATGAAAGAAAATAAAGGGTGCACTCGTCCTGCCTGACCGCATCCTCGAAATGCCCGTTGGTTTTGGTTTTTTAAGACATTTCAGGCTATGACTTTCCACATTTCCCAAACCATACTCACATGGGTACCACAACCGAGAAATTACTCTTCGTCCTCAATCAGACTTTCGGTTTGCTACTTTTTCCAATTAGTGCCTACTTTACTCATGGAACTAGTCACTACAGAACAAAAATCTCTTTCCTAACACAAGTCTCATAAAGTTATCAAGCACAATTTTTCACAATTCATTCGTCAAAAGTGCACATGTGCCCTTGAATTTAACATTTCCCCAAAATCTTCCTCAAAATGCGAGCATGAAAAATGAAAAAGAAAGAGAAAAGAAAAAGAAAAAGAAAAAGAAATATCCTAAAACTCAGGTTTGTATTTCCCCCCTCCCCAAGCTAAACAAAGCACTGTCCTCAGTGCAACAAATCAGAGATATGACGATAAAGCGGAAAGAGGAAAGATACAACCTGAGCGAATCACGGTGCAGTGTCGTCGTCGCCTGCTCTAGCGGGACCTCTGCTGGTACCCTCCCCAAACTGGCCTGCTTGCAGGGCAGTAATGGCATCGTGCATCTGATCCTGCCGCTGGCGGAATCGTCGCTGCTCCAGCATGATACGATCCTGCCGCTCATAAATCTCTGAGATCCGAGTGCTGTCGCGAGCGCGGCCCGTCTGTAGGTCCTCGAGACGCCGAGACTGTCCAGTCTGGACCAACTGCATGTGGCGAAGCAATGTCAGGGTGTCAGAATGCATCGCATGCACCTCCTGCACTCGGGTGCACATCTGCGTCCACTGATCAAGCATATACTGTGGAAACTGCGGGTACGAAGATGATCCAGCGGGCTGTCCGGCTCCTCCTGCCGATGTGTCACCACCTCCTGCTGATGTGTCTCCATGTCCCGCTGGCCAGCTGTCCCATCCGGTGGATCCTGCTGACTGCCCTGCTGCTCCTGCTGACCAGTCACCGGCTCCTGCTGACCAGCCATCCCAGCCTGCTGACCCTGCGGCTGCAGGCTCATTTGCTGCGTCCTCCATATGGATGTCGTCTGTCGATGCATCGGGACTGTGCTGGTGTGGCTGTGCTGGTGGATCCTGCAAACGCCATGTATACTCCAGGTCGAAATCGATCGACGGGTACTGCAAGGGCAGGGTAAACTCACCATCGCGAGAAGTCCACCTCCAGGTAGCGGGCTCAGCCGCGGTCTCCTCAGCATAGTAAATCCAGCCCCACGTCCGAAATTGCTCCCGATCAAGAGTCTTTACCGTGGTGCACTTGTGGTGGTAACTAACCTCGCCACAGGTCATGGTGATATCTACCCCGAGATGAGAAGCGATACGGGTAACATAGGACCCCATGGCTACAACACCCGTCGACTTCTTCGCGCTAATGATGGAAAGCCAGTACCGGACCATGGTCAGAATCAGATGGGGTCGCTGCAAATGGGTATCCGGTCGAAAAGAGATGGAGTATGACTCGTCAGGGTGCTCCTCGAGGTCTAGCGAAGCTAGAAAATCCAATGTCGGCTCGAGATAGGCGGGGTACTGAGACGGAATCTCCCAAAAGGCACGGGAGAATCCCACCCGCTCAGTGAGACGAGTGAAATCGTCAAGAATACCGATCTCCTCAAGAAACTCAAAATCGACAATAGATGTAGAGATAACAGTTTTACCGTCGAGGAGCTCGCGTTTACGTGCAATCCGCAGGTCCTCCGCGGATGGTGCCGGGCCTGCTGCGCGACGAGATGCCTCTGGTTTCCCGACAGCCCGTTTTGCGGGCGACATGGAGAAGTTTCTGGCAGAGAGAGAGGTTCTGCCGGCGCAGGGGTCAATCCTTGCGGGCGCAAGGGGCAATTCTTGCGGGCGCGAGGGTCGGCAGAATATAAGTCACAGGAGTTGCGACGTGGCGCGAGACCAAGTCCGGTTTGAAATCCCACCAACTGTCAGATTTAAATTTGAATAGCGCGGGAAGTCCAAACCTGGAGGTTTTGTCCTGTTTTTGATCAGATCTGCGCAGTGGGACTTGGTTTGGTGCGAGCAGAGGTGTCGGCGGCGTTTGACGTGGCGCGTAGCAAGGCCGACGGTCGGTTGGCCCGGCAAGGTGGCGCGGCGGAGGGCTGGCAGGCCCGGCGGATGGCGCGGCGGTTGGCTCTGGCAAGCCCGTCGGCTGCTGCTGTTACTGCGCCGGTGCGGGAGAGCAGGAGATCCGGCCGGATCTGTCGGCGCGGAGGGGGGGGTTTCGGCGAGGCTCTGGCGCGGGGTCGGCTGGAAGGGTTGGCAGGCTCGGCGGATGGCGCGGCGGAGGGCTACGGTCAGGCAGGCTGCAGGGCGGAGACGGCGCCCGCGTGGTGGAGGGTCCGGCGGGTGGCGCGCTGGCAGGCTGGCAGGCGGCCGGTGCTGTCGGTGCGCTGGTGGTCCAGCGGGTGGCGCGCGCGCGTGGTCCGGTGGGTGGTCTGCGCTGGTCGGCTAGAAGGGTGGCGGCAGGGAGAGGAAAAAGAGAAGGAAGAAGAAAGAAGAAGAAGAAGGAAAAGGAAGAAAAGGAGAAGGAAGGAAGGAAAAGAAAAGAGAGGAAAGAAAAGAAAAGAAGGAAAGAAATAAAAGAAAAATAAAATAAAAAAAAAAAAAACGGCCCCACTTACCTTAATTCCAAACCACCAGTTTACATCGGAGTCCGTGCCGAACTGGCAACTCTTGCGGGCGCAAGGCGTAATTCCTGCGGACGCAAGATTCTTTCTGAAGATTAATTCGCCTTAGATTTGAACCCCGATTACTGCCGTTTCATCATGAAATGCTCTGCAACGCTGCACATACACAACTAAAAACACCTTATGCAATATGAGAAATGAAATAAAAAATGCAAAACAATGTAAAAGAACTAAAATAAGGAAAAAGAAAGAAAAGAAAAGAAAACCAAAAGTCTTGGGTTGCCTCCCAAGGAGCGCTTGTTTTAGGTCCCGAGCTTGACCATAATGCATCTATGTATCTGCTGGTGGGGGGTCGGACAGGTGCAGGGACAGGCGTTCCTCCTTCTGCTGATCAGCTATGTACACCTTGAGGCGTTGACCGTTCACCTTAAAAGCTACGCCGTCCTTGCCAGCAATGTCTACTGCGCCGAATGGGTAAACCTTCTTGATGATAAAAGGTCCCGACCATCTGGATTTGAGCTTACCCGGAAAGAGTCTCAAGCGCGAGTTAAAGAGAAGAACAAGGTCCCCTTCCTTAAAGTCGCGACGCGTGATGCGGTTGTCATGCACTCTTTTAGTGCGCTCTTTATACATCCGGGCATTATCGTAGGCATGAAGCCTTGCTTCCTCCAACTCATGCAAGTCAAGGATGCGCTTTTCGCCTGCTGCTTGCAGGTCCATGTTGATGGTGCGCGTGGCCCAAAATGCTTTATGCTCGATCTCGACCGGCAAATGGCAAGGTTTGCCATAAACCAGCTTGAATGGGCTCATGCCGATCGGGGTCTTGAAAGCCGTGCGGTACGCCCAAAGTGCGTCATTGAGCTTGAAAGCCCAGTCTTTTCGTGATCTCGCCACGGTTTTCTCAAGAATGATTTTTATCTCCCGGTTAGAGACTTCTACTTGGCCGTTAGTCTGAGGATGGTAGGAGGTGGAGACCTTGTGAGTCACCCCGTGTCTGCTCAAAAGCTGCTCAAACTGACGGTTGATGAAGTGTTTGCCGCCGTCACTGATCACGGCACGGGGCACTCCAAAACGAGGGAAGATCACATCATTGAAGAGGCGCTTAACTGAATTCGCATCCGCCTTTGCACAAGCGAGCGCCTCCACCCATTTAGACACATAGTCCACTGCCACGAGAATGTACTCAAATCCCTTTGAGGAAGGGAATGGCCCCATGAAGTCGATACCCCAAACGTCAAAAATCTCGACCTCCAAGATGGGCTGCTGTGGCATCTCGCTACGCCTTGAGATGTTACCCGTCCGCTGGCACTGGTCGCATGATTGCACGAGGGCATGTGCATCTTTGAAGATCGTTGGCCAAAAGAAACCTGCTTGCAAAACCTTGGCAGCAGTTTTAGATGAGGAGGCGTGGCCTCCATAAGCAGAAGAATGACAATGAGAGAGTATAGAGTGTACCTCCTCCTGCGGCACGCATCGACGATAGATACCATCAATACCTACCTTGAAGAGAAAAGGCTCCTCCCAAAGGTAGAACTTGACGTCAGCCCTGAACTTCTTCCTCTGCTGAGAGGTCATCTCAGCAGGCAAGAGGCCTGCTACGAGGAAGTTGGCAAAGTCTGCGTACCATGGAAACTGCTGAGTGCCTCCTGCGTCCCGCAAGAAACGGCCCTGCGTCCCGCAGGATTTCGGCAGGTTGTTGATTTGCTCGGATATGGGCTGTGGTTGGCTGTTTGTGCTTGTTCCCAGGACGTAGAGCTGTTCCCCTGGAATTGAGTCGTCAATCGGAATGTTGCTCTGCTCCTCCCCTTCCCAATGCAAGCGGGACAAGTGATCTGCGACTGAGTTTTCCGATCCTTTCTTGTCCCGAATCTCAATGTCAAATTCCTGCAGAAGAAGAATCCAACGAATAAGACGTGGTTTCGCATCCTTTTTGGAAAGAAGATACCTGAGTGCTGCATGGTCGGTGTAGACGATTATCTGAGAGCCGACCAGGTAAGAGCGGAACTTCTCCAGCGCAAACACCACGGCTAGCAGCTCTTTCTCAGTTGTGGTGTAATTAACCTGCGCGGAGTCGAGGACCTTGCTGGCGTAGCAGATGGCTACGGGTTTGTTGTCCTTGCGTTGCCCCAAAACCGCGCCTACGGCATAGTCACTGGCGTCGCACATGATCTCAAAAGATTGAGACCAGTCTGGAGGCTGCAAGATCGGGGCGGAGATGAGGGCTTCCTTTAACCTGTGAAAAGACTGAACACACTCGTCAGTAAAAACAAAATCAGAGTCTTTTACCAGCAGGTTGGTCAGGGGTTTGGTGATCTGAGCGAAGTCCTTGATGAATCGACGGTAGAATCCGCAGTGTCCGAGAAAGCTGCGCACGTCTTTGACTGTGGTGGGCGTGCACATCTGTTCGATCACCTCAATCTTTGCTTTGTCCACCTCGATGCCCTTGCTCGTGACTCTGTGACCGAGCACAATGCCCTCTTGTACCATGAAATGGCACTTCTCCCAATTTAGGACCAGATTGGTTTCCTCGCACCTCTGTAGGATCTTACACAAATTTGCCAAACAATCATCGAAAGAAGTTCCAACAACAGAAAAATCATCCATAAAAATCTCGACTTCTTTCTCAATGTAAGGAGAGAAAATGGCCATCATCGCCCTCTGGAATGTAGCAGGCGCATTGCACAAACCGAACGGCATTCTTCGGTAGGCGAAGGTACCATAAGGACAAGTGAATGTCGTCTTTTCCATATCCTGAGGGAGGATGGGTACCTGAAAGAAGCCTGAGTACCCGTCAAGGTAGCAGAAGTGGGAATGTTTGGCGAGGCGCTCCAACATCTGGTCCACGAAAGGCAGCGGGAAGTGATCCTTGCGGGTCGCAGCATTCAGCTTGCGGTAATCAATGCACATCCTCCATCCAGTGGTGGGCCGCATCTGGACCTTCTCGCCTCTGTCGTTGATGACAACGGTGTGCCCTCCCTTTTTCGGGACCACGTGCACTGGGCTCACCCACTTGCTATCTGAAATAGGAAAAATGATGTTAGCATCAAGTAATTTAAGAATCTCCTTTTTCACTACCTCTTGAAGCACGGGGTTAAGCCTCCTTTGATGCTGCACGGAAGGTTTGTGGTCTTCCTCGAGATGTATCTGATGGGCACATATGGCAGGACTGAGTCCCTTAATGTCTTTAATCGAATATCCTAAGGCACCCCTGTGAATGCGCAACTTTTCCAAAAGCTTCGAAGTTTCATCAAAACTCAATTGAGCGCCAACAATAACTGGAAAAGTTTTGTCGGAGTCAAGAAACTCATACCTGAGGCTGTCGGGCAATGGTTTCAGGTCTACCTTATTTGGCGCGTCTAATGGCGGTGACTTGTCGATTTTCGCCTCTGGTCCGTCGTCCTGCGGGCCGCAATAATGATCTTGCGGGCCGCAAGAACTGTCACCAGCAGACTGGTAGAGCGAGAGAACTGGTTTGACCCTGGTGAGTAGCGGTTCCTCATCATCTACGGGATCGCGGGGCATGCCCTGCAGGCTGCAGGCAATACCTCCAAGCAGACCTTCATCCTCCTCAGACACCTCACCAAAAGAACCTAATTCATTTTGCAAGGAGGAAAGAAAGTCAAGATGATACCCGAGTGCGATCTGATGCTCTTCCAGCTGATCCTCCTGCGCCTCCCAAACGAGCTCATCAATGATATCCAACCGGTTGCAGTCCTCCGAAAAATCGGGATATTTCATTGCTTGTGCAACCTGGAATTGTACCTTCTCGCCGCCAATGTTCATGGTGAGGGTACCCTCGTACGTATCGAAAACAGTCCTGGCTGTCCGCAGAAAAGGTCGACCAAGGATGATCGGTACATCCTTATCCTCCTCCATATCCATCACTACAAAATCACCAGGCACAAAGAACTTGCCTACCTGTACCGGTACATCCTCAACTATCCCCAGCGGTAAGCGAGTGGAGGCGTCTGCTAACTGCAGGGTCATGCGGGTGGGTCTGAGCTCACCTACCCCGATCCTCTGAAAAACAGTGTGAGGCATGAGGCTCACACTGGCGCCCAAGTCGCATAACGCCCTTCTGATGGTTGCCTTCCCGATGGTGCAAGAGATGGTGAACTTTCCAGGATCTCCAAGCTTGGGTGGAAGCTCCCGACTCACCACCGCGCTGCATTCATGATTGAGTTGCACGCTCCTACAGTCTTTTAAGCTCCGCTTGTTGGACAAGATGTCCTTCAAGAATTTTGCGTAAGACGGCATTTGTGCGAGCGCATCGGTGAAGGGTATGGAGATAGTCAGTTGCTTGAGGACCTCCATAAATTTAGAGAATTGCTCATCTAAACGGTTCTTAGCGAGCCTTTGTGGGAATGGAACCTGCGGTTGGTATGGCGGCGGGGCCGTTGTCGCTTTACCCTTGTCCTTCGCTGGCAAGACTGACTCGGCAGGCATAGAGTTCTGATTCGCTTGCCCCTCAGTTACCACCTTCTGCAGTCCTTGAGAGGAAACTGAGAGGTCGGGATTAGGCGGCAGAGGATCTGTTTGCGCCTGCTGAAGAATTGGCTGGCCACTGGGGAAATCCTGCGGGCCGCAAGAGGGGTCCTGCGGGCCGCAGAAATCGGCGACAGGATGGGTTTTCGCTGGTTCTGGCTGGGATTTAGCGGCTGCTGGTTTTGTAACAGCCTGGTCCTCCTCTTCCGGCATGGGCGGATCAGCGTACTGTGTGCCACTCCTAAGTGTGTGAATGGCCTTCACTTCGCCATTAGGGTTCACTGGCTGACTTGGCAGTGAGGCTGTGGTCCCGGGACTCGACGCTACGCCTATACCTCCTCCCGACATCCTTGCTAGTTTCTCATTAAGAGCCTGCATCTGCTCGAATATCATCTGGTTCATCTTACCCTGCTCTTGCATGAAGTTGTCGACCACGGCGGGCACAGCAGGTTCGGCAGGCTTGGGCACTTGGTGGGGAGGCACATACGGTTGACGGTAGGTATTGTTCGGCTGAGCGTTTCTGTTCTGGTTTTGGAAGTGAGTATTGTTGTAGAAGTTTCGGTTTCCACTTCCTTGCCCTTGGCTTTGGAATTTCTGAGGAGGGTTGTAATTGTTGGTACCGAAGCTGGGACGGTCTGGTTTCTCTCTCCAGCTTTGGCGGTCTGCTGGGTCATTGGAGTATGATCGCGAGAACGGAGGTCTGGGGAAGAAGGAGGGCTCGTTGTTGAGAGAATGCACGTGCTCTTCCTCCCCCTCAGGTTGACGCAGCGGGCAGTGGTCATAATCATGAGAGTCCTCCCCGCAAAGCGTGCAAGGTTCAACCTGTACTGCCTTGGCAGACGCCTTCTGCTGGTCTGTCTGCTTGTCCATCCGAAGCTGCAGGGCTTCTAGCTTGGCTTGTATGAGGGCAAGTTGATCCACCTCGTACCGCCCTTTCGATCCTCTGCTGGTCTCCCTGCTGGACTCCCGGTTGGACCACTGCTGCTGGTGGGCCGCCTTCTCAATAAGCTCCAGGATTGCACGCGGTCGCAAATCTGCTATCGATCCACCTGCACTATAATCAACTAAAGCGCGACTCTGCGCAGTCAGTCCCTCATAAATAGCATCAACAAGCATCCAATCAGAGAAATTATGGTGAGGGCAGGACAGACATAACCGGTTAAACCTATCCCATGCCTCGCTTAGAGACTCATCATACCCTTGTTTAAATGAGGAAATTTCAGCCCGAACCTTGGCAGTTCTCCTAACAGGGTAAAATTTCTGTAAAAATTGAGCAGACATTTCGGCCCAGGTACCAATTGAGCCTTTAGGGAGAGAGTTGAACCAGAATTTCGCTTTGTCCTGAAGAGAGAAAGGGAACAAGGCTAGCTTGACGTAGTCTGGCATCGTAGCGAGGTGCTTAACGGTCCGGCAGGCTTGGTAGAAGCTGTTCAGATGGTCATGAGGATTTTCGGACTCCAGCCCGTGGAAGCAGTTCTGCTGGACGAGTGTAACTGCACCCGAACTGAAGTTGGGAGGGTCTCCTTGCAACTCCGGCAGAACGATGGGACCTTCTGAGTCGTCGACTCTGGGACTGTGGTAGTCTCGGAGTGTCTGCGGCTCTGCTTGTCTTCGCTGCCGCTCTGCTTCTGCCTCTCGCCGGAGTTGGCGGACTTCCTCTTCAAGCTCTCGCCGAGCTGCTTCAGCAGCCTGCCTCTGCATTTCTGCTTCTGCGGCTTGCAGCCTGAGCTGCTCCCGCTCCAAGACGTTGTCACCCATGTCAGATGACGATGTGGTTTCTGAGTCAGATAAGTCTGGACTGACCCTCGCTGGCAGCGGATGAAATTTCGGGCTCCTGCGTCCGCTTCTGAGAAAATAGTCACCAAAGGGAGGGTATTGTGCCAGTGCCTGTCACCTGAAACAGAAAAAGAGAGAAAAGAAAAAGAAAAATCAGAATTCAAAAAGAAAATAAAGTAAGGTTTAGAACTAATGTCGCCGTCCCCGGCAACGGCGCCAAAAAGCTTGATGGTCCTAAAACGTATAGGCTTTTAAATTTGTAACTCGAAGCAAAACACTCGATCGCAAGCGTACGATCTCGTGTAGTACAGTCGAGGTCGAACCACAAGGACGGGAATTAATTCTAAACCAGACTTTAATCGCAATTCAAATCCTAAATAAAGTGGGGGTTTTTGAACGGTTGGTTTAAACAGTAGCAGATGCAAACAGTAAACAACAAGTAAATACTGGAAAACAACTAATTAAAAAGGCGTCCTCAGGGTTTTCTGAATCTGTTTGGTCTCTGGATTAACTTCTTGCGGCCCGCAGGAAGGTCTCTTGCGGGTCGCAGGGGTTGGTTAGAGATTCCAAAACTACCTGTTACCCACAGAATAACTCCTGTGAATTACAAACAGTTTTGTAATCTCTGTCTTACACTTTCTGCAGATCCTTGCGGGCCGCAGGATATCTCTTGCGGTCCGCAGGAAATCTGACAGAGAGCAGTTCTGGTTCTGGTTCAATGTTCGACTCACGTTATCAATTCTGAATCAAACCAGCAACAGTACAAGTCCTCAACTTTCGTATTTTGGTTCTTCTAACAATACCGGTTCGACAGAAATTCGTGGATCTATTTCTAAATCTACGTTCAAGTTACTTTTATATCTAGGATTCGGTTCCACTTTCGTAAGAACCGCAATTTTACCGTTCGGTTACTCTTGGACAACAAGTTATCAATCCAAACAGTGTAAATAACAATTCTTGCAAATATGATACTCTATTGACCAACTAAACCTTGTGCCTAATCTACAGGTTTACCATACAACAAGCATGATATTCTATTAACCAACTAGATTTTGCTCGCAATCTACAGGTCTATCACATCAACAAGTCAAATCAAACACACATAATCATGAAAATCACAAGTAACAAGAAAATAACGTAAGTCTCACAATAAGAAGTCAATCCATTAACACAAACTTCATCATCTACCCTAAGAACTAAAAGACTACTCGCTCATGGCGAGGGAAAACAAAGAAAGCAAAACAAAGAAGAAGTTCATGATACTAAAGAACCGAAGAAGAACTAGCGTGGCTTCAATCTTCAACGCCTCCAAGAAGTCCTCTCGAAATCTCCTCGAAAGATGGTGAAGATCGACTCCAAAAACGCCTTCCTCTGGTCCCTGGCGGCTAGGGTGAAAGAGACAGAAAGTAAGTTGCCAAAACCGTCCAAAAGGATGGTTTAAATAGCCAAAAAGGCGGCAGAAACAGAAGCAGCGCTGCCGCGGGTCTTGCGGCCCGCAAGAAGTTAGTCTTGCGGCCCGCAGGAAGTGAGTTCCAGTGCAGACTTGCTCTCCAGGGCTTCAAATCGCGTCCAAGTGGCTCCAAAAGCCCAATTTACCTGAAACATGGACAGAATTGAACAAGTAACTGGAATCTAAGAATTCTAACACTAAAATGCAATTAAACTCGGGATTTTAGGTCGAAAACAAGGTACAAGTCTGGTAAAATGCAAATATGAATGCGGTGCATCAGACTGTCCCAAAGAAGTACTGCATACTGGCAATCCAAAAATAGATGCGTAGTGGATTCCAGAATCGGTTGATCACAAAGGTGACATCCGGGATTGAAGTGGATATGTCTGGTGAGCATCACCTCTTGTGTAAGGATCCAGTTTTTTAAAAGGAGAGCAACAAATACCTTAAGTGAAGGAGGAACCTTGGCTTTCCATACAGCTTTACATCCTGATTTAATCTTACTCGCTGAGATCATTGCCCAGTATGTGGAGCGGATAGAGAAAGATCTTGAGGGATTAGGCCACCAATGAAGCTTGTCTCTATTCTCACTGAAAGCTATATGCTGTGTTTCCTGTACAACATTGTGTTGGGATAATATCAAAGGTGCCGATAAGAGTTCCGGAATCCTTGTAGTAGCCTCTCTAAGTGAAATATTTCTGAGGGGCGGGGCACCTGTAATGTCGAATGCCACTCGCAGTGGTTGCCCTCCCCAAGAATCTTCCCAGAAACTAATGCATCTGCCCGATTCAATCTCCCAATTTGTGAAAAGAGTGAACGTGCCTCTGAGTGATTGAATTGTATGCCAGAAAAATGATCCTGCTTTGTTGAACAACATGGGTCTACTCGTATAATCACCTGTACCATAGATTGAGTGTACCATATCAACCCAAATTGAATCCTCGTGGCTATACAGCCGCCGCCACCATCTCAACAACATGGAGGTGTTGTGAATTGATAGATTGGTGACTCCAAAACCGCCGATATCAACCGGCGATGTCACAGTTGCCCAATTCAATAAAGCCACTCCTCGAACATTCATATCAGCACCCCGACCAGAGGAAGTGGTGATATTGTGATATCAAAATTGACGAGTACCGATATCAAAATGCCTTGAATTTCTCAACAATAAGAAAGAAGACACTACTCGTTACAGAAAGAGAGAAAAAAAAAAGAAGTATATTTGGTTACTAAAAAATCAATTTCATCTTGACCTTTCCTTTGTCAGCGTAAGTTCAGGCAGCACTAAATTAGAAAGAGCTGAAACACAATCGACTTTATTTTCTCTGCTTCAAGAAAAAAATGATCAATTTCATTCTTTCTGACCATAGACCTGAAAGTGAATACATACAGAACGAGTTTGGAATCGGTACAAATTTACTGTCTCATAGAGGTCTATTTAAAAAATAAAAAATAAAAAATCTTATTTAAATAACTACAAAAAAATATCTTAGGTTGAATTTAGGGCTGCTGTTGGACTGAGTCTTCCATGGACCAATCTGGTGGTTTTCTAATGGACATTATTTGGGTGGACCTAAATGGATTCTGAGTCTAAAACTCGACTCAAGTTCAAATATTTTATATTTGTAAAAAGTTGGATGATAATTATAACAGTCTAAATATAATGATACTTTATGACATGTAAGAGTGACAATTTATTTCATTTTAGACTGAACTTAGCCTCATAATGTGCATAATTGAGGCCAAATATGATTTAAAACACAAATTGAGTTACTTAAGAGCGTTCTAAATGTATTTTTGTGATATTTTGTGTCTAATTGTCTTAATAACATTTCATAAACTATATTCTACTTAAATAAGTACTTTAGCTAGCATGAGATAAAATCTATATAATTTTGGATTGGTTTATGACTTATAATATGCATACATTATACATTTGATCTAAATGACAAAGCTATTTGAAGACGCTCTGAATGCATTTTGGCGTTATGTTGTGGGTAATTAGTGTCTTTAGCACCATAAATTTGCTTAGACATAAGATGCAATTTAAATCACCTTATAATGCTTTTCACATTGCAATGTAATGAAATGGTAGCAAAATTGATATATAACACAAATAGAGCAATGTAACTATGTTTTAAATGCATTCTAGTGTTGGTTCTTGTGTAAGTCGCATATTAAAACAGTTACCATTAGTCACGTTGGACGAAGCCTTATACAGAGTATCTTTTGCTAAATGTCTTATTTGTTGTAGTCAAAACCAGAGACGACCCGAGAGGTCAAAACTAGATTAGATGATCCGAAACTTGACTTGACCCGGAACCATGTGACCCGAAACCCGACTCGACCTGACTTTAACCCTTGACCCGACAAAAGGCGATGCTTGCCAATCCAAAACTCGACAAAAGCAAGGGATTGATTGGGTGGCACTTAAGTGCCTTTAATGGGTTTTATGTGGAATTAAGAAAGGGAATTGTTCAAATTTTTTCTAGCTAACCCATAGTGTCAGAAATTGGAACCCTTGCCCTAAAATGTGATTATGTGAAAGGTGAGATATTTTGTGACGATGAGATTCCCGGACCTGTCTGACACCCTAGGTAGAACTTCTTGGTGTTTAGCGATTCATTTGAAAATGAGTGAAGTGCGGCAAGATGTAGATGCAACTCTCGCACAGTGAGAAAAAAAAATAAGTGCTTTGCACATTTACGTCAATTGAGAGAATAAGTGCTATGCAAAATCGATTCCGACATGGGATCTAAAGCAAAAGGCAAACAAACAAAAATGAAGTAGATTCAGATTCCGAGCCAGGATGTCTGCAGGGCTCACACAAAAATTAAATTTAAAAATCGTCAAAATTTCGATTGGGTTGACTAGAAATAATAAGGTATATCCAGGGGAGATAGGTCTAGTAATCTTATCCGAATGGGAAACTCACCATGATCTATAATTGTAAAGAGGGTTTGGAAAACTTGTTTCGAAAGTAGGGCATTGTGGAGTGAAAAGGAAAATAACCGAAAATTACCAAGAGGAATTCCAAAAACCCGAACCCATGAGAAAACATGTTAGTGATCTTTGAGAATGGCCCGTGATTTTGTAAAATATCCGCGATCTTTCTTTTGCATGTAGTTTAATCTCATTTGCATAATTGGTGGGTTTAGAGATTTTTCCTTAGATACCGGTTTGAGACTTGCTTGAGGGCAAGTAAGAATTAAGCAAAAGGGACATGGACTACTTACATTGCGGAATGGCGAAGAAGAGGCGTGTTGCACTCATGGTGTGTCCTGCGTCGAGCGAGACAAAGCATCAAAGTCAATCCTCAGCTGGTCGTATGTAGTGGAGAGACGACCGTAGTCAGCACGAAGGTCGGTGTGAGCCGTGCGAAGCTGAGTGAGATCCGATCGCAATTCCTCGTGGCTTGATTGGAGAGTGGTGTAACTCATGCTCAAGGAATTGTAATCCGCACGAAGTTGGCCATAGTCAGAGGAAAGGCGGTTGAAGTTGGCACTCAAGCACCCAAAAGTGTTGTCAAAACCCACTTGCATCTGAGCCAATTGTGCTTGAAGAGCAGCGAAGGAGTTGGAGGCAGGGGCATGGTTTGACTCTTCCGCATGAGATGGACTGTGAGGTGGTGCTGGAAGAGTGGGGACGAGTGGTGGATTCGCGGCTTGGTAACCGCTCGGTGGCATGAGATAGGTGTCTCTTTGCAGCAACTCAAACGGAAATGTGATAGGAAGTGGAATTGATGTCCCATCCGGTGCATTGTATTTGAACTTCTCATCTGGTGCATCCGAGATCGTCCGAACTATCTTGTAGTTGTTGGTGAGACAATCGAAGTCGGTGGTGTTGGAGCCGCCGAGAGCAGTTCGATTGCGAAGGTCGACTCGCAAATAATTGGCAATGCTTGTGATTATCCCTCCAACAACAATAGCACCTTTGTTTCCGGGCTCCTTAGTGAAGTCCTTAAGATACTTCATGAAAAAGTGAGGAATATCTGGAATAAGAGTACCTTGTTCATTGCCTTCCATACAAAATATTAGATATAATTCATCTTTTCTAAACTTACTCGATGTCCCTCCGCGACCGAATATTGTATTGGACAAGACCTTTTGAATATACTTCCATGTGGGATGTTGTATTTGGTTAACCTTATCCGTATAAGTATTATTCCCAACAAGAGATATAAGGAAACCTCGGTATGTGGAAAGGTCACCTTTCCAACTAGGATTAATGTGTGTTTTATTGGATGCAGGAGTGTCAATTCTAAGTGCCTTGCCCAAATCAAGTGCCGACAATGAAAGTTGCATACTACCCCCCAAGTGGAATTTCATTTTTGAAAGGTCATCTTCAATATTCAAGGTTGATAAAAATTGGAGAGTTAAATCTGGATATGTAGGTAATGGATTTGAAAGAAGTGTCCATAAACCAATATGAGAAAACATTTTCTTGACAATATTGAAGATACCAAGTTTTTCAATTGTGTTTTGACAAATAAAACGAGAGGGAGAGATTTTACGCCCTTTAAATTGTTCAAAGTTTGCTTTGTGCTTGCGATTTGTGAATGAGAGCAGAATCCCGTCATGTGGGTTCAATGGTGCCTTGCCCGTGCGTTGTCGAGGTGGTGGCGAGGGTGGGGCTTCTTCCATCTCAACATCATCTTCTTCAAGGTTGTTACTGCCACTCCTCCGTGCACGCTTGTTACTTACTTTGGCTCTTCCCATAGTGATTGGAGATTATGGCATGAGAGGGGGTGTGATGATAGTGTATGTTGGAAGTGGAATTGGGGGATTGTAAGTAGTTAGGATGAAAGAGAGGGTGGAGGAGATGGTGTATGTGTTGTCGATTCAAAGTTTGGTGTTGGGTTCCGGCGATGTCGGTTGGTGGTGGTTCTAGGGTTGGCGAGCGTGCGGGACAAAGAGAGATGGAAGGACGAAATTGATTAGTGGAATAGGTAGAGGGGAGTGAGGAGAGTTCATTGGTGGTCACGACCGGCGACGAGGTGGCCGGAGTAGAGGGCAACGGCGGTGGAGGTGGTTGGTTTTGGTTGGTTCGGTTTGCAGCAGAGAGGGAAGGGGAGAGGGGGACGCTGTGGTTGGGCGGGTGGTGCGCAGCGGAGCCGGGGGTCGCCGGTGGTGCGGGGCGGCCGGCCGAGTGGGGGGTGGGGTGGCTGCCCTGCCTTGCTTTCCCTCCTACGACAAAAAGAAAAAGAAAGGAAGAAACGAAAAAGAAAAGAAAGAAAGAACGAGACAAGAAAGAAAATTTTTTTGTTTTGGTTTTTCGATTTTTTTTTTTTTTTTTGGAAGCAGTTGGGCAGTCGCCTAAATATTTGGGGCGGCCAAATATGCAGGCCGAGACTTGTGCAAAACTGGGCGCCCGCCGAAAATTTTTGGGCGCCCACCGATTCAAACTGAGGCTTGTGCAAAATTGGGCGGCCGCCGATTCAATCTGAGCAGCCTACCGAAAACTTATACGACAAATTTGGGCAGCCTACCGAAAACTTATACGACAAATTTGGGCGGCCGCCTAAAAATTTTGGGTGCCCGCCCCAGACTATACTATACTCTTTTTTTGTGTTTTTCTTTGTGTAATTTTTTTAATTTTTTAATTTTATTTGTTTTATTTGTTTTATTTGTTTTATTTGTTTTATTTATTTTATTTATTATTATTTTTTTTTAAACTATACTAAAAGTTAAAATCAAAGCTTACCCTTATAATTAAACAAAAATCAAACAAATAAATAAAAAACAAATAAAAGGATACGAAACTTGGGGTTTGCCTCCCAAGAAGCGCTCAGTTTTAAGTCGGGAGCTCGACTTTCCTTCCGTCTCAATTTGTCGGTGCGTCTTGGAGAGATATATCCGTCTTCTCTCCAATTGGCTCTCCATGAATGTAATGCTTGAGCCTTTGTCCATTCACCTTGAATGCACATGTCTTCTCACTCCAAATCTCGACCGCTCCATGGTTGAACACTTCTTGCACTTGAAACGGCCCGTGCCACCTTGTTCGTAGTTTTCCCGAAAACAGTTTGAGTCGGGAATTAAACAAAAGCACCCAATCACCAACTTGAAAAGACCTTTGGAGGATGTGCTTGTCATGCCAACGCTTGGTCTTCTCCTTGTACAATTTTGCGTTCTCATACGCCTCGAGACGCAATTCATCCAACTCATGCAATTCTAACAACCTTTTCTCACCGGCGGCCTTGAGATCAAAATTCAACGCCTTAATCGCCTAATACGCCTTGTGCTCCAATTCTACGGGGAGATGACATGGCTTCCCATAAACCATCTTGAAGGGAGTCATACCGATCGGCGTTTTGTATGCCGTTCGGTACGCCCACAACGATTCATCAAGTTTCAAGGACCAATCCTTCCTAGTTCGGCCCACCATTTTCTCCAAATTGTTTTTGACTTCCCGATTCGATACCTCCACTTGGCCGCTTGTTTGGGGATGGTACGGCTACCTTGTGCTTGACTCCGTACTTTGTCAATAAATTCTCGAGATGGCGGTTGATGAAGTGAGAGCCACCATCGCTTATCACAACTCAGGGCACCCCGAATCGAGGAAAGATCACCTTTTGAAAGAGCCGCTTAACAACGGCGGCATCGGCAGTTGGATTTGGGATGGCTTCCACCCACTTTGAGACATAATCGACCGCTACTAGAATGAATCTATTTCCACAAGAACTCGGAAATGGCCCCATGAAATCAATTCCCCACACATCAAACAATTCTACCTCCAAAATGTTGTTGAGGGGCATCTTGTGCCGTCTTGAGATATTCCCCGATCTTTGACACTTGTCACATGACATCACAAAATCACGTGCATCCTTGAATAGAGTTGGCCAATAGAAACCCGCCTGGAGTATCTTAGCCGCAGTTTTGTTGGAGGAGGCATGGCCGCCATATGATGCGGCATGGCAATGAAACAAGATTGAACCGACTTTCTCCTTCGGAATGCACCTTCTATGGATCCCATCGACCCCGAGCTTGAAGAGGAAGGGGTCATCCCAATAGTAGTTCTTCACATCTGAAAAGAACTTCTTCTTTTGTTGGTAGGTGAGTTCCGGCGGAAGAATTCCGCACGCCAAGAAATTGACAAAATCTGCGTACCACGGCGAGTTGAGGCTTTGGACTTGGTACAGTTGCTCATCAACAAAGGAATCATCAATTGGTAACTCCCCCAAGCTTGGCTCACGCTTAAGGCGGGAAAGGTGGTCCGCCACAGTGTTCTCGGTCCCTTTTTTGTCCTTGATCTCAAGGTCAAATTCTTGAAGCAAGAGGACCCAATGGATGAGACGAGGTTTTGCGTCTTTCTTTGCGAGCAAGTATCGGACTGTCGCGTGGTCGGTGTAGACAACCACTTTGGATCCCACGAGATAGGGTCGGAACTTGTTGATAGCAAACACCACCGCTAGCAACTCTTTCTCCGTTGTGGTGTAATTCACTTGCGCTTCATCGAGAACCTTGCTAGCGTAGTAGATTGCATATGGTTTGTTGCCAACCCGCTGTCCTAGTACCGCTCCAACGGCATAATCGCTTGCATCGCACATTATCTCGAATTGTTCGCTCCAATTAGGCGATTGCAAGATCGACGCCGAGATGAGTGCTTTCTTCAACCTATCAAAAGCATCAATGCATTCAATGTTAAAATCAAACTCGACATCTTTCATGGTCAAGTTAGTTAGAGGCTTTGCTATCTTAGAGAAATCCTTAATAAAGCGGCGGTAGAATCCGACATGACTTAGAAAGCTTCTAACGTCCTTGACAGTTTTTGGTACCGACAATTTTTCAATTACTTCAATTTTTGCCTTGTCCACTTCTAAACAATTTGCCGATACAACATGACCCAAGACTACCCCACTCACGTACCATAAAATAGCACTTCTCCCAATTCAAAACCAGATTCACTTCCTCACATCTTTCTAGAACCTTCGAGAGATTGGACAGACAAGTTTCAAAAGATGTACCATACACAGAAAAATCATCCATAAAAACCTCCATGCAATTCTCAATTAAATCAGAAAAAATTCCCATCATGGCCCTTTGAAAAGTGGCCGGTGCATTACAAAGACCAAAGGGCATCCTACGGTATGCAAATGTGCCATAAGGGCAAGTAAAAGTGGTCTTTTCTTGGTCCTCAGGATGAATCGGTATTTGGAAAAACCCGCTATAGCCATCTAAATAGCTAAAATAGGAATGTTTAGCAAGTCTTTCAAGAACTTGGTCAATGAAGGGAAGAGGAAAGTGGTCTTTTCGAGTGGCGGAGTTGAGTTTCCGGTAGTCGATGCACATGCGCCACCCGGTCACGACTTGTGTAGAGACGGGGTTCCCATCCGCGCCCTTGACAACGGTTGTTCCTCCCTTCTTTGGCACCACGTGCACGGGACTCACCCATTTGCTATCTGAGATTGGATAGATGATCCCGGCATCCAAGAGCTTGAGGATCTCCTTCCAAACGACCTCCTTCAAATTGGGGTTGAGCCTTCGTTGTGCTTCAATGGTCGGCTTGTGGTCATCCTCCATGTTGATCTTGTGCATGCAAACGGAGGGGTTGATGCCGGTGAGTTCATCAATCGTGTAGCCAATCGCCTTGCGATGTGTTCTCAACTCCTTCAAAAGTTGCTTGGTTTGATCTTGATCGAGAGATGCGCTGACGATCACGGGATATGTCTAGTCGGGTCCCAAGAACTCATAGCGGAGAGAAGGTGGAAGGGGTTTGAGTTCAACATTGGGCTTCTTGGAGTTGGTTTTGGTTTCAACACGTGCCTCCATTGAAAGAATTGTCTCCGGCTGAAAGTTAGCAATTTCCTCAAGCACCTCCTCCAAGCTCGAGCTTCCTTTCGTTTTCATGAGAGTGCGCATCATGGGATCATCAATGATGATATCTTCCAAGTGCTCCGCAACAAGGGCATCAATCGTCTCAATCCTACAAATAGAATCTTCATTAGAAGGGTATTTAAGAGATTTTCCAATATTAAAAACAACTTTTTCTTCACCCACTTCTAAAGTCAATTTCCCGTTTTTAACGTCAATTAAAACCCCGGCAGTTGCAAGGAAGGGACACCCCAAGAGGAGTGGGGTTTGCGTTCCTCTTCCATCTCTATTACAACAAAATCGGTAGGAATAAAAAATTTACCAACTTGAATTGGTATATCCTCAAAAATACCCAATGGCAACCTAATGGACCTATCGGCTAATTGCAATGAAATTCGTGTAGGTTTTAGGTCACCAACACCGATTCTCTCATAAACAGTTCTTGGCATGAGGCTTACGCTTGCTCCTAGGTCACACAATGCTTGTTTGAAATTGGTACCACCTATAGAACAAGGTATGGAGAAGCTTCCGGGGTCCTTGAGTTTGGGTGGCAACTTGTTCAAAACAAGTGCACTTACCTCCTCGGTCAAAGTTACAGTTCGAGTCTCTTCAAGCTTTCTCCTATTTGACAAAATTTCCTTGAAAAACTTGGCATATGAGGGCATTTGTATAATTACATTCGTAAAAGGTATGTTCACATTCAATTGTTTCAACAAGTCCACAAATTTGTCAAATTGCTTGTCCATCTTAGTGTTCACCAGTCTTTCGGGAAAGGGCACGTACCTGTGCGGAGGGATGTACCTTGGCACCTCCGTACTTACCTGTGGCGTGGAGTCGTTGGTAGCGTCCTTCTCTTGTGCCGGCTCCTTCTCCGAACTTTCAACCTTGTCGCCTTCATTGGCGCCATGAGATGGTTCATTCGCCTTGATCCACTCCTCTTCGGGCATCTTGGGTCCTTCATATTGCAACCCGCTCCGAGTCTCAATGGCCTTGACATGTTCGCGTTGAATGTCCTCGGGTTTGGACGGAAGGTGCCCTTGTTGGCGAGAAGAGGAAGATGCTTGTTGCGCCACTTGGTTCTCCAAGAGCCTATTTTGGGTGGCGAGCATGTCCACCTTGGCACCAAGATTGTTTAAAGTGTCGGTGAGCTCATTGTTTTTCTTGTTTTGTGCCTCGATGAAGTTCTCCATCATCTTCTCAAGATTGGATTTTGGAGGTTGGTTGTTTTCAAAATTCCGCTGCCCGAAGTTCTAAAACGGCCTCTGTTGGTTTTGGTTGGGCTGCGCTTGGTCATTCCTCCAAGAGAAGTTCGGATGGTTCCTCCAACCAGGGTTGTAGGTGTTGGAGTATGGATTGTTTTGTGGCCGGGAGTTGTTCAAAGCATTGGCCTGCTCCATGTCTCCTTCGCTACTTGACCCCAATTGGCAATTGATGGCCAAATGATCCGTGCCGCCGCAAATCGAGCACGGGTTGAGTTGATTCACCGCGGACACACTGAGCTTGCTCAATCTCTGCTCCATGGCATCCATCCGTGCCGCCATCCTTGTCATCAAGTCCGTCTCCAATCGTCCGAAGCCTTTGGAGCGCCTCTCTCATTCGAGTACTAGATTTGGTTGAGCGCCATCTCATCAATGAGGTTGTACGCCTCATGTTGATTTCTCGCCATCAGACTTCCACCTGCCTCTGCATCAAGAGTCATCCTAGTATTGTAAGTCAAACCATCATAAAAAGTTTGCAAAATAAGTCATTTTTCAAGACCATGATGGGGACACAAACGTAACAACTCTTGATACCTATCCCATGCCTCACTAAGAATTCATCCACCTTTTGTCTAAAACTCGTTATTTGATTCCTATATGCTGCAGTTTTGGACGGAAGAAAATATTTAGCAAGGAATGCGTTTGACAATTCAGCCCATGTGGTAATAGAACCCGGTGGTAATGACCTTAACCAATTCTTTGCCCTATCCCTAAGGGAAAACAGAAAAAGCCTGAGCACAATGGCATCCCTAGAGACACCATTAATGATGACGTTATTTGTAATTTTCGCAAAGTTGGTCAAGTGATTGTTGGGATCGTCATGAGGTAACCCTGAGAATTGGTGCTGAGCGGCGGCGTTCATGAAGGCCGGCTTGAGTTCGAAGTTGTGCACGTTGATGGCGGGCACAGTGTAGCCCATGCGGAGATCAGTGGCCTTAGGCACGGCAAAGTCCTTCAGAGGACGAGTATCGTTGTTGATGTCGGCCATGGCGGGCGGGTCGTCAAAAACCAGTCGCCGAGGTTGGGCTGGATTTGTCGAACGCCTAGGTTGCCTTCTTCGTCTTCTGTACACAAGGAGAGGTGTGTTGAGAGCCAGTGATGAATCCTACAAAGCAAGAAAATCAAGAAGAACAAGTTCGATCACAAAAAGAAAAAGAAAATAAAGAAAAAGAAAAGTGTCTAGTCTCAGTTTTCAAATTTTAATCAGGACTACCGTTGTCCCCGGCAACAGCGCCAAAAAGCTTGATGTGAAATATCTGCTAATAATCCCTAACACAATTTGATTCGGTTCACAAGCGCATGAACCTATCGTTTAGTATATAGGGGTGTCAATTCCACAGAGACAACTCGTAATGCACTGGTTTCAATTTAATATACCGATCTAGACAATTCGATTTTCAGAGTTCTAAAAGAGAATTTAATCCTAAATTAAGACAAGTGCTAGCAACAATTGGTTTGATTCAATTAGAACTTTAGAAGTGACCTAGGGACTTTGGTTTCGCTATCCTTTGTAGATGTTGTTTACCCGACTAATACTTTTAATTTTATCGTTGTGAGAGAGTATCAACAATTATTGGTACTAAACTACAATTTCTTGGCTTAATACCGTACCTAAACCCTTGGATTTCACGATTAAGTTCCTCACCCTACAAGTCTATGGTTCATTAAGTTCATGATACAATTAATCAACTATCATTCATACTTCACGGTTGAGTGCATTGCATGGTCTCATAGTCAATTAACAAATTCTCTTAGGTTCATGGTTTCACGGTTAAGTATCTCACCCTAAACCTAATTATGCTTCTTCAATTCCAAAACTAAGAGTTTCACTTGTCAAGTCCTAACCCTAGTTTCTAAATTATCATGCATGGCTATTAAACAACACATAAGCAATTCAACAAAGAAGCAAAATCACAACTAGCAATTAAAAAAGTATCATTCGAGTAAGACTAATATCTACAAGTTCAAACTACGCCTACATCCCTAGAGAGGGGATTAGCCTCTCATGGCTACAAGAGAAAGACTACAAAGTTTCATGTCCAAGAAAAGCATAAGCAAGAGGAGAAAAGAAGAAGGAAACCAAACACCGAGATCTCCCTTGAATCCTCGATCAAATCTCCCAAAATCTCCCTTGAGTTCTCTCTTTGATGCTCTAGATATCTTCTAAATTCCTCTCCAAGAGTTGCCAGACAGAGAGAATCAGAAATTAACTAGAGTCTTCTAATTATCTCCCTCAACAAAAGGCCAAACGATGCCAAAATTAGTCCAAAACTGTTTTCAGTGAATTTTTCGGCGACCGCCCAAAATTTCGGATGGGTGCCCTAAATTTCCTGCTCTTCTGCATGACTTCTTGGCGGCCGCCCAGAATTTTGGGCGGGTAGATCCTGGATGCTTGGAAATGTGCATGAGAAATTGGCGGGCGCCCAGAATTTCGGGCGGGTGCCGTCAGAAAGTTGCAAATCCGTTCCTTCTCCATGTTCTTGCTCTGTTTTCGCTCCAATTTGCTCCGAAATTCTTCAATTGCTCCATATCTGCAAACAAAAGCACAAAGCAGCAGTACCTAATTCTTGGCATAAAACAAAGTGAAATTAAATAAAATCTAGCTACAATTTGTCAAGTTCTAGAACATTTCCTACATAAAAATAGTATAAAATACCAACTTATCAACTATTCAAATCAACTAAAATTTTCACACCCAGTTCAAGAGTTCTCTCAGTTAACGGGTGAAAAACAAGCCTGGACTCTAAACTGACCCAGAACTGGCAGTGTGAACTTTGAACATGATCAGCCCAGTACAGTATCAGAACCACTCAAACCCAATAAGACGATAACAAATTAACTCAGCACCTCCAGAATAAAGATTTGTTGTCAAATTGAATTTGTGGTTTGCTAAAACTTTTCAAAGATCCACCTCAAATAAATATTATGGGCTTGTAATTGTAACCTTGCATCTTTTGAGTAGGGATTGCGAGGCCTTGCTAATTTTGCTATAAAATTAATTTAGGCAATTTATGTTGTTTAAATAATAGATTATTATTACATCCATTTTCACTTTTATTCTGAAATCCTTACTATATATATAAAAGCATATTGGAAAAAATGATATTAAAGGGCTATCTTCCACAAATAAAAAACTTGAGCCGTTGATCATTTTCTTGGATAGATCAAAACCGTTGATTTACGTTAATGCCCGTTTACGTTAATGTCTCAATCCATTAAAATTTAAGGCTCATATCAATTTCCTAAATAGAGGGCTCATTACATATTATCTTAAAAATTTATTATAAGAAATAATAATTTCAGCCCAAAGCAACGTGTGAGCTCTTTACTAATAAAAAAAAAAGAGCAATAGGTTCATGTTCTTATGGTTATGGATAATAGCATTGCTTCTTTATACAAAAAAAAAAATTTATAATGATCGGATGGTGCACCTGTTGTCGTAATGGTAGCAAGTTCTTGCAATTCAAGTAAATGCAAATATTATTGTATTGTGTTTACGTTGTTACTTCTAAAAAAATCATAAACTTTGAACCAAATGAATAATCAACAACTATTTTGATATTCATAAAGTAGATATATATATCAAGTCGTGAACCTGTTTTCTCTTATCCATGTATACTTTCATACCGTATTATTTATAAAGTTAGTTTTAGATACTTGATATTTTTGCTTATTAATGAAAATACTCCTAATCTTTGGGTATGGATTGTTTAAAGACCAAACGATAGAGATTCCCGGCCACATGTCTCTTTTATCTTTCTCCATTTTTGACTATTCATTTTTAGTATTTTCTAGTAAAACATTTACGAATATCTGTATTTAGAAATGTTTGTTTATTTTTAAATATTTTATAAACTTATAATGAAAGAAAATAAATGATATTAAATTGGTATGATGATAAAAAAAACCTAAACCCAAGTGGTGTAGGAGCATTTTTAAACTAAAAATATTTTCTTTGAAAAAAATGAAAGGGATAATGTCTCTAACTCTCTATACTCCCCCAATCTTTCTACTTGTGGCAAGTTGCTCTCCAACTTTTTTTTTTTTTTTTTTGTAATAAACATCCCCAAACTATAATTTGTGACAAACGCACCTCCAATGACTATTATCTCTTTAATACTCTATTTTGAAAATACCCTTGAATGCGTATCTTTGTATTTAGAATTTTAAATACTTGTGTTTTAATGAATTTTATTTATAAACGACAATTATTTAAAATATGTGTGCAACTAATTTAATGTTATTATTACTTATTACGTACATTATTTGCTATGTAATATTTTTTAATTTGATTTTAAATATACCATTTTATATTTATAAAATTATATATTTTATGAATAGCTAAATAGATTTCTTTTTTATAATTTCGGGTTGTATATTAGTAAACAAATTATTTATTTTGTTGATTTAATTTTGACTATGTTGTATATATATATTTAAATAATCAAAATTATATTACTTTCAGTTATACATTTCCTATAATAATAGAAATTAAAATATTTTTTTTGACATATCAGATCATAAAATATTTAAGTATTGTGCTGTTGTGGATGATTAACATATCGTCAAAACTTTTTAGATAATATGGTTTCACAAATTAAAATCTTACAAAACATAAATACTCTAAATACTAAATATTATAACATATACATTGAAGGTTATTTTAGTCTTTTCACACTTCAAAATAGAGCATTAGAGGGTTGATTAGTCATGGGATGTAATTATCGTAAATTAGATAGTTGGAGAGTATTCTTCACAAAGAGAAGATCGGAGGTCACTTGTCACAAGTGTAATGACTAAGGAGTGTGGAGACAATTCTAAAATAAAAAGGTATGATGAACTGATCGATATATTAAAATTTCATACATGATCAGTTGCGAAATGCGGATTTCCCATCCTCTAAGGCACGTGTCATTCGGTGCATGGACCGTTGAATCTCCTCAAAATGCACGTTGGTCCGAATCTCAAGGTGATCCAACGGTCCACTTGCCGATCGGTACCGTGCAATATATTAGAGGATAAGCACTCGCGGATGCGAGGGTCATGAGCTAGTAAATAACTGCAAAGGACGCGGTCTCACGATTTGTGGCCAAGTTTCCTGATATCCTTTTCTTTTTTTAATCAAAGAAAAAAAAAGGAGAAGATTCATGTCTTCATGATATTGAAAACACAAGGTCTCCCCTGTATTCATCGACGATGTGGAACAGTAGAAGTCTAGAAGCCTTTTGGAAATTTCCCCCATAATATAATAATAACAACAACTATGTACAGTTAAAAAATAAAAAAGTAACGACATTCACATTCACATGCAGCCCAGCGGACCCGGAGTGAGTCCGGTCCAATCGAAACCCGGCCGCCTGGGATCCGATACGGCCATCTTCCTCAAACAAAAGCTATAGTAAATTAAGAGCGTCTGGCCCACTCACGCATCCATCGCAAACCCTAATTCAATTCAATCCATCATGCCATGCGAACCGTCCCGACCCGACCGAGTCAGTCCGACTCGTGACATATCGAGCCTAGCCTGCCCGACCCACTGGGCTGCGAGCCCAACCAAACCAAACCCGACTCGATCCGGCGCCGCCTCGCTCGCGCTCTCTCTGTGTCGCTCTATCGCTTGGCTTCTATTCTATCCGAAGTCTCTTTTAATAATATCTCAGTACCTCTCGTCCTCCCGATCTATAAATCTAGGGTTTGGCTTTTGCCCTCGGGCTACGACTTACGACCCATCTCGTCTCATATCTCCAGCCCAAATCTAGGGTTTCCTTTTCCCCCAGATCCATCCGGCTCGGCTCGATCCGCCTCCTTCCCCTCTTCCCTCCCTCCCTCCCTCCCTCCACCGGTACGTACGAATCTCCCCCCTTCCTTTCCCCCCCTCTTTCTTCCTCTTACTTCTCTTTTCACTCTACTGCTAAGGGTGGGGTTTAGGGTTTCTATGGGCGGGTGTTCAACGTCCCCCTTCGGGATCTGGAGGTTTTAGTACCGATTCTCCTCTGATTTCCCTATTTATGCGTACGGAGACCCAAATTAGACGAATCCATGGAAGAAAAGCCCATGGCGGGTCCTCTTCTCTTTAGGAGTAGCCCAAGCCCAGTTCTGCACTAATTTTTACCTTCTTCCACCATCTTCAGTGCAATCCACGTGTCGTCTGCAAATCAGAGCTTTTTTTCAACCAATTTCGAGCAATTTGGTGCTGTTTTTATACGGCAATTGGAGTCTCGTGATAAAATCTAGCGAAATTAGCAATGAATAAAGCTTTACTGGAATCTGTTTGCTTGTTGATAGTTTGATACGTCTACCGTCTTAAATCTATCAAGTTTGTTACTGATTTTTGTAAAATCATACTATCTGGTCTTTAGACGGTTCATTTATACACTTCTAGTTGTTACGAATATCATTCCATATTAACTTGGCAAGAAGTTGATACGCCACTGACATGAGCTGCTTGAATGCTTGTTTCGTCTCTACCTTAATTTCATATATTCGAGAACCTTGTGATGACAGGACTTCGAAACTATAAATGCCTTCATTATTCAATTCGTTATACTATTACATTTGGCTTGTCTGATTTGCAAAACCTCTAATGTTTTAATTGAATTTTTTTTTTTAATAATTCCTGGATGATAGAAATGGTAAATAAATGTTGCGCAGTTTCTCTTTGTGGATAATTGTGATAGGATTAGACGTGCGACTGTACCAATTTTGTTGATTGTCCACTTCATGGTATCACATCTGCAACTGTCCCAATCTGGTTCATGCAAACTCAAGTTGCAACTTATTTATAATAAATAGTTTACGTATTCAGTGCTTTGAGTTCTGTTTCCTGAATATGTTCACATTCATCATCCTCAAAGGTGCGTAAGTAACTAAGGTTTTTCTGAAATAATATCTACGTCAATGTCTTTGTTTTAACAAATAATTTTTAAAAGTTAATAAACTCTATGTAGTTATGAGCATGAGTCTCTGATCCAGTTTTCAACTCAGAAGTTAGTTTATTTATGTTGGCTCAGTAGCATCATTTATTTTGTCTAAAACATGCATCAAGTTTGAATTATTAAATTCTGTGTGCTTCAAATGATAAGGTTATGATCAATTTACTATAACAGTTATCAGTTTATGGGTGCTCCCTCCATCTTGGTTATCATTATGGGTTTTGGTCATGAGAATGGACTCACTGCTTAGAACAAACAGGAACTATGATATGCATCATTTTATTTCCACTTTTCCAGTGTTTAATTGAAACTTTATATTTCTGTTTGCTCACACATGTCTCCCACTTTTTCAGATTAAAAACACGAGCTTATCATCATGTCTGAATTGGCTGACGTTGAACAACACAATCAGCTTGTGCTGGTTGAAGGAATGGATCAAGATCATATCCATGATCATGAGCAGGAGCACTATCAGGAGCAGGAGCAGGAGCACGAGCAAGAACAGGAGCAAGAAGAAGAACCAACTCCGACTGCAACCAGGGGGAGGAAAAAGAAGTCTCTTGTATGGCAGCATTTTACAGTGGTCAATGGACCCGGCAGGATGAAGCGTGCCTGTTGCAACCTCTGCAAGCAAACATTTGCATACAGTGATGGTTCAAAGGTTGCTGGTACTAGCCACCTCAAGCGCCATATCACCCTTGGGTCCTGCCCCATGCTTAAGGCCACAGACCGTGACCACCAGTACTTACTCACCCCTGGGCCCCCCTCTGCTCAGACGCCAGAATCCATCCCTGAAGAACGGCCGGCCAAGAGGCGTTACCGTGTCTCTGGCTTCAGCGGGGCCACTTTTGATCACAACCTCAGCCTGAGCAACCTTGCTAAGATGGTTGTCCTACATGACTATCCCCTTCATGTGGTGGAGCAGCCAGCTTTTCTTACTTTTGTTGAGAGTCTCCAGCCGAGGTTTCAGGTTCACGATGCGACCTCTGTGGAATCTGAGGTTCTTTCGCTTTATCACAAGGAAAAGCACAACCTGATGCAAGTGTTTAGCTCTATTCCTGGTCGAATCAGCCTGGCTATCAGCCTATGGACTACCAGTCAGACTCTGGGTTATGTGGCACTGCATGGGCAGTTCATAGACAGCGAATGGAGGCTACACCGTAGGATGCTCAACTTTCTGATGGTGACCTCGCCTCATTCTGAAAATGCCCTTAGTGAGGCCATTGATGTCAGTCTCTCCGACTGGAACCTGAAGTCAAAGCTCTTCACCATTACACTCGACAACAACTGCTCCTCACATGATATCTACAGTGCCAACCTGCAGGACCACCTGTCTAACAAAGATGCTCTCTTGCTGAAGGGGCAGCTTTTTGTGGTGCGCTGCTATGCACATGTGCTGAATGTAGTTGCTCAAGATGTGATTGCCTCCATCCATGGCATCATCTACAACATCCGTGAAAGTGTGAAGTTCATCAAGGCATCACCATCACGTGAAGAGAAGTTTGCTGAAATTGCATTACAGCTGGAAATTCCAAGCACAAAAACTCTGTCCCTTGACACCACTACTCAGTGGAACACAACCTACTCCATGCTCTGTGCTGCACTGGAATATAAACAGGCTTTTAATTTGCTTGAAACATGTGACGATAACTACAACGAGGCTCCATCTGCTGAGGATTGGAGGAAAGTAGAGGTGGCTTGCGTGTTTCTGAAGCTGCTGTATGATTCAGCAAACACTGTCAACAGCACAGAGGAGCCAACATCAAACATTTTCTACCACGAGGCATGGAAAATCCAGCTCGAGCTCAAGGGTTCTGTGCAGAGTAAGGATCCAGTAGTGAGCAGCATAGCAACAGAGATGTATGACAAGTTTGAAAAATACTGGAGGGACTGTAGCCTCATTCTGGCCATTGCTGTGGTGATGGACCCACGCTACAAGATGAAGCTTGTTGATTTTAGCTTCAAGAGGATCTATGGCAATGATGAGTGTCCCAAATATGTGAAAATGGTGGAGGATGCTCTCAAGGAGCTTTACAACGAGTATGTAGAACATCCACACCAGCCTATTCCCCTCACCCCGGCCTATGTTGAACAACAGCAGGAAGAGTTTGCCACTGAGGCTATGCAATCCGTTGATACTGGTGTCACTACTGAAAATACCAGTGTTAACAATACTGAAAATGGGGTTCAGGAGCATGAAAATGGTGTTGAACAGGCAAAAGAAGCTGAAGCAAATGTGGAGGAGGTGCATGCTGGTGAAGCCCCAGCTGATGCTGAAATAGAGGCGAATAATAATGTCACTATACAGACTGAGGATATTGAGGTGAATAACAATGTCAGCATCCAAACTGAAGAGGAGAGCAATGACAGGAGTGACATCCAGCCTGCAGCCCCAATTTCCTCTACTGGAGATGGGCTCATAGATTTTGATATCTACCTGTCTGAGATGGCCGTGAACCAACCCAAGAAACCTGAGTTGGAGCAGTACCTTGAAGAAATGCTCCAGCCCCGCACTAATGATTTCAACATCTTGCATTGGTGGAAGATGAATTCGTTCAAGTACCCCACACTCTCTAAGCTTGCCCGTGATATCCTGGCCATACCTATGGCAATGGCTGGTGGCGGCACCGGGTTGTCAGTCTTCAGTGCTGGTAGCGCAAACAGAGTTCTGGATGAGTACAGGAGCTCCATGAGGCCTGACACGCTCGAGGCAATCTTCTGTACCAAAGACTGGTTGCAGTACATGCCGGCTACTGTCATGGAGCCTACCACACCAGGATCCGTTGTCAAGATGGAGATGTGAGCAATGCTGCTCTAATGTGTAGTTTCATTGTATCTTTATCATCAATCAGTAGTAGTACATTGTTTTTTTTTTTTTCACTTGAGCTGGATTTGCTTGATATGTTCTCGACTTTTAGTGCTTGTTTAGAGTGTAGGAAGTTGCTAAGTACTGATTCTTTCTGTTGGTTGTTTGTATTAGATGTTGACTTCAGGAATTGCTTTTATGTGCAAATGCTGCCGTATATTTTGCCTTGTTATTTCTTATTTGTATCTTTCTGTTGGACCGGTTATGGTAGGATTTAATTGTTATGTGTACTGTCAGGTGAGCCGAAATTTTGTCCAGTTTATTTAGTTCGGCCCCAAAATTTATGGTCGTTTGGAAATAGATTTTACTTGTTTGCTTAGGTTACGAGGCCCACTTTATTTGATTTGTGTTTAAAAATTGATCTTCTCTGGGACCTCCTAAAGCCCTAAGCCAGCATCGTCGCAAGTTGTATTCTTGTATTGGTAAGTTACTTGTATAGGAAATGGGTTGTGGAACGAAATATTTAAGAGAATGGACAACGTCCATGACAGATTAGCTGTGGGCTCATAATCACAATCGGAGCTGTCAAATTTAGATAACCGAATAGGATTTATATAACAAAAGATTTCTAAATTAGCTAACAGTCGAATTGAGACAATATAATCTTACTTTTTCGTTCAAATTAAGGAGCAGCGAATGCCCAATCGAATTTGTAATACGCTTATGTAACTTCCCACTTCCCAGGATAATGCTTTGGTTTAGTTACAACTTACAAGCAGCAATTGTGCACTACATTCATGTTACATTGAATAATCAACCCAATCTTGGTTCCAAGTGTATATCTTTTGTGCAGCCTCCATCCAACCTAAAATTCCTATAACTGGCGTATGTTATGTTTCTTCAAGCAAGTACTGATTGTTTTTTTTTTTACCCACCATTCAGTAACACCTGGAGGTAAAACATATTACATAATAAAGAACAAGAATAATAATATTCCAGTAAAGAAAAACAAATGGAGGTAACACCTGTTATGACACTCTCAGTCTCAGTGGAAATACACAACACATACACAAGCAGCTCAACAGAAATACTTAAGTGACATCTGTCTGTCTTTGAGTCTCACTCACTCTCACCAAGCCCAGTGCAGTAAATATGATGAAAACTGAACCTGAACCTGAATCACTCGTACCTTATCTCATACATACTTTCCAGAAAAACTTTGTAAGCTCCCGGCGAGGATTGAACTCGCGACCTTTCGCTTACTAAGCGAACGCAACAACCACTGTGCTACGGGAGCATCCACATTCCACACTGAACTGATGATACACACACATCTGCTCTTCAATTCATCACACAACTCATCAACCAAAACGTCCCTTTCAAGTCCCACAACATATAAATCTGTAAATGACAAGTAGTTCAGCTGAATTGTGAAGTTCTTTATTGGGGCTGTTTCTGGTTAAAGTTCTGTTTCAGTAACAGAATGTGGCTCCACCATGTTCTTACTGGTATAATGATTTTGCATATGCAACATGAGCAGTGAGCAGTGTGTTCAGCTTCTGTATGTTCTCATGTGGAAGCAAACAGGCAAACCGGCAATTGAATACCATCATACCACTGTGGGTGTGTGGGGATACATAATGGGTATTGTCATGTGTTGTCAAAGGGGAATTACTCTTAATAAAAGAGAACGAACTGCAAAGAGATGCAATTCCTGCTCTGGGTACATCTTTTGACAAGCTCTGGATGAGTTCTCTATTATGTGCTTGAAGTTAACAAGTCTAACGGCTTTGTATTTCTAGATTCTGTTATAACCCCCCGCTGTCCCATTCATTCCAGGAAGGGACAAAGCAATTTGAATTTCACTAATCAACTCTAAAGTGTTTTATTTTATTTTATTTATTTATTTTTTTGTTGGCAATTTTGTTAAGACTGTTGCATTCTGATCAAATATAAGTCGATTACCTTGGATTTGATCAATGCTTGCCAGATCCCAGAATCTGCTTCTGTAAGGAAAGCCAATGTACCTGTCAGTCAGCTGGTTGGTACCAGTCCAAATGCAAAGGTCATGTATAAACAACATAAAATGTAACAAAGGAAACAAAAAATAAATTAAACTGATAACTTTTTTAAGAAGAAAGCTGTTACTGGTTTGCACAAATTGACCCGTACAGTTGCAGAAACTGAGCTATAGGTTGAGAAGCTTTTAGAATCTGACTGCCCAAATTTATACTGTGTATAACATATGAATAACTGAATACTGAATCAGCAGTATTTCTCTACCATTTTAGCATTAACAGTTATACAATGATTTATGTATCTTTTGATTAGTGTCCATTTTTCATGTAATTGTTTCAAGATGGATTCTGGTTCTGGTTCCTACACGTACAATCCACTGTCTGATTGCATATAAATTGTTCATCTTCTGGGACTCTTTATGTTAAACCTGTGTCTAGCTAAAATTCTGAAGGAAAAAACTTTGCATTTACACGGTTTACAACTTACAAGTGGCATTTACTGAACCCATGTCACATTTCTGAAAATTCTTTACCAGAATTGCATGATTCTAAATGCATTTGGTACTAATTCTGTCATGGCACAAGGTGAAATAGCTACTTGTTATATGTTCAATAAATTTTTTCACCACTAGTCAATAAAACATCAATACATCATTAATAGAACATAGAACATACAGCATAAAGAATAATACTGTCTAATAAATTGAAGAAGACATAAAAGACGAACAGCCATGTCTTTTCTATTCTAATTCGGTGTCCTACAAAATGAAACAGTCTACAAATCATCCACTGCGGTACGAAAAAGAAAATCCTCACCCTCCAGCTCCTCATGAAATAACTTCATTGATGGCTTCTCAGCTGCTTCATTTTGGTTGTTTTCATTGTGTAGGGACCTCTTACCCTGATGATCATGCAAAATGTGAAAAAAGATCGTATTTCAATCAACAGTTGTCTAATTATGTCCATAAGAGGCAAAAATTGATAGTTGGACTGACATTTGATGAAGAAAATAAACAAACCTTCTTGAGAATGTAGAAGAAGTAATAGAATTCATCACCAAACTTGTTGTATTCTACTGACCAAGTAAACTTGGGGGAATTAAAATATTTAGAGCGAAAATGAGGCTGAAACAACAAAAGCCAAGTATTAGAAAAATGAGGAGGATCCAATAACTATGGGCACCAATGCCCATGGAGACCTTTTTTTTATTTATGTATAAATTGAAAAATCTAAACTGTTAGATGTATTCTATATTATCTCAATAACATATACATAAAAAATGATAAAGTTTTAGCATTGTTTCGATAGTCATCAAGAGGGAGAAAAAATCATAAAACTTGAACTGTTGATTTTTGTTAACGCTTGATGCACATGTAAATAAAATCAAAATTATATATATTTTTATATACACATAAAATATGATATATACAACATATTCTATCAATTAGTTTTGTTATTTAAAAATTTAAAATATAGTTATTTAAGATCTAATTTTATGGTCACCGATCGGTCACCAAAAACATGGTTATCTGATCCCTCCTCCACAATATATATGATGAGAAGATGAGTAAAAGAAAAGAAAAGATGTTTGAGCTTCACCTGGCCAAAGGAGATGGAGATGTACACTCCATCTGGTTTCAAAACCTTGTGAATGCCTTCGAGCATCTTCATAACTTTAATTACATTTTCCGGATTAGGGTCCCAGGGATCTCCACTGTCCACAAACAAGACATCCTTCAAAACAAATAACCATTTAATTTACCAGCAGCAGCAGTGTAAAAATTGAAGAGGGAAGAAAATAAAGAAACCAAAGTGCATACTGCATACCATGGTCCCTTTCTCAATGACAAGGTCAAAGGTTTCGGGCTCGAATGGCAGATCAAGCATGTCGGCCACCAAAACCTTGATCCCTTCAACAATCATCAGCATACAATTCATGTCATATTTTGAATATATCAAGCAACAATGCCTCAAAGTCCCAAATTACAGCACTAAGATGACAACACATTACCAGAAATGCCGTTGTCAGAGAGGCGCTTCTTCATCCGCTCAACCGCTGTGGACGCCAGATCGACGCAGGTGATGTCGGAAACCCCTTCTTTGCCGAGCTCTTCACCGAGGCGGGAGTTGCCGCATCCCAACTCCAGCACCTAATACAAATATAAGGCTAATTCTGTTATGTATTGGACGAAATATGGACCGTCCATATTTTTCAGAATCTGATGGTTGTAATGTATCTTTTAGGTACAATTAAAGAAACATGTTTGATAAGAACCGTTCAATTCAAAATGAAAGGTTGCTTCCATATTTTTCAGAATCTGATGGTTGTAATGTATCTTTTAGGTTGTTGCCTGATCAATCCACAGCATAACTGCTCCAAATACAAACAACAATTTCCATGATCACACAGAATTGAGAGGGGGGAGGGGGGGGAGGGGGAACCGAGAGGGAAGGGGAGAGGAGAGGGGAGAGGAGGTGGCGGAAGTGGGAGTAGTCCTTTAGCCACTCGTAGTGCTCCTCGGAGGAGAACCGCTCTTCCCTGAGAGTGAAAGAATTGAACAGCGGTAGTACTCTAGCTTTAATGAAGGAGAACAACAGGACAGGAGCATTGATAGGGAAGGGAAGTGACCGTTACCAGTAGGTGGGATCCCGGTAGCCGGAGACGGTAGGAGGGGCGGCATCCATGATTATGCCTGGCGGCGTTGCCTCTGCAGTCAGCAGAGAAATAAAAACCTATTCAAAAACAATAATTTAGAGGTGGCAGAACCCGACCCGATCCGAGAAACCCGCCCCACCCGACCCGACTCGAATCCGACCCGATCCGAAATTTTTCAGATAGTCAAATTGACCCGACTTGACTTGACCTGATCCGGACCCGACCCGAGATCAAATAGTATTCAATTCAACTCAAATCGACATACGATCCAAAAAAGTAGATATTAAAATTGATCTGACCCGACCCGCCTATCACCCGACCCGACCTAACCCGAGATATTCTAGAAGATCAAACTGACCCAACCCGTCCGCCCGATTTGCCACCTCTAAAAAAACATGCTACCTCACTTAAAAAAAAAAAAACATGCTATATAAAAAGGTTGTTCCATTGCCGGGATTTGAACCCGGGTCGCCTGGGTGAAAGCCAGGTATCCTAACCGGACTAGACGACAATGGATTCTTGTTCAAAGAAGGGTTTTATCTTATTTATATCAGTTTGGTGGAAAAGAATGCAGTTATGGCTGCTGTATTCACAATTTAGTTATAAAAAAAAGAGTGAGACCTAGCGAGTAGCATCCATAGATTCATAGAAAATTTTGTCTATAGAAAAGGTAACACAAAATGTAAGAAAATGTAACACAAAAGGTAAGAAGATGTAACAACTGTAAAAAAAAAAATGTAACTCCCCGGTATGTAACACAAAAGGTAAGAAAATATAACAACTGTAAAAAAAATGTAACTCCCTGACATATAACACAAAACATAAGAAAATGTAACAACTATAAATAAGAATGTAACCAATAGCTCCTTGCATGTAACACATGTAAGTCCAAAGTCAACTATAGATCCGTTGACCCTATGGACGCAGGGTGTTTCCGTAAAAAAACTCAAACTTTTGCTATTGCCGTTTAAAAAACAAATTAGAAAATTCATGTTAAACTTTTCAGTTACCAGTGGATCATTGAAACTATATGTAGTCTACAAATATCATATGTTATAAATTACTTCACCCGTGCCGTGAGCTTTTCAAACGAAGTTACGAAGATAATCCTACTAATTCTCTATTTGGTGTTTTTTTTTTTTTCCATCTATATCTTTTTAAATGAAAAGGAACCCAATTTAGATTGACGTGTAAAGATTTGTGTTTTTTCCTCGAGTACGACTTTTGTAAGAGGTGCCCTTTTAATAGTTTTATTGGATAACTATGTCTTTAAGCACGGCGTCTTGCCTTAATTTATGATTAGCATTTTTCTGGTGAAAAATAAACTAGTTGAAAATTGTGGGTGCCGTGAAATTCTTTTGTTCGTACCCACTTTTATTGAAAAAGAAAGGTCAAATCCTTTTTAATTGCTGAGGGTGACACATACAAATTTCAACAGGATTTTAAGGCCGTTCAACTGGATATATAATATAGTCAGTGTCAGTGCAGAGTCGGCATGGCAAAATTGATGGAGTCTTGTGTTCATGAAATTCAAAGTCTTCTGAATTAACTAGTCTCAACCCCCTCTGAACACTACTTAGTTAAATCATGAATACATTGCAACAGTAGTAGAGAGTTTTTGTGACGCAACAATAGAAGTACAAAAAGGAAGAATAATTGAAACTTCGGTACAAAAGTTTCAATAAAACGTTTCTCAAAAAGAAAAAGATTTATTGTTTAATTAGAAGAGCAATATTTGGTGCCCCATTCATAATCCTGCAATACATATTACATATGCAATTAAAAGCACAGTAACTACTAACAACACTGGCAAGAAAGAACAATACATTTGATACTTCTCTGCCAGAGAAAATACTGCACTTGTTGATTTATTATTTGACACCCAAAATAATTCTGTGATGACAATACAATACAATAGCTGAATTAACTATAACATGCTATAATTTTAATTTATTCCTCTCTCATTAGTAAAACTCTCTCGCTGCTGAAACTTTCGGTACTGTACCAGCTTGTTGACATGCCAGACATTCTTCCTAGATATTGCACCACCTCCGACATGCTCGGACGACCAGACGGTTCCGTTTGTACGCACTTTACTATTAATTCAATCAGTAAGATTGCAGAATCAACTGAAAAATTGGCCTCCATTAATGGGTCGAGCAACCCTTTAACACTGACTTCCGAAATTTCTCCCTTTGACATTTCACAAAACTCATCGAAGACCACGCCGTTCTCCTTGCCTGTGAAAATTTCTAACAGCACAACTCCGAATGCATAAACATCGATTTTAGGCGACACCAATCCATGCTCGAGGTATTCCGGTGCCAGATACCCCTGCAAACCAGCAATATGCTGGGTCATTGTGAATTCCCCTTCTCTCCCTTTAACGGGTCTCGCATTTGTCAAATTTGAAATCTTCGCTCTGAGATTGGAATCCAACAGGATACCGGTAGTGCGGATGTCCATGTGCACGTAGGGTGGTTGTGTGAACGAATGCAAGTAGTTAAGCCCATTTGCAACATCAAGGGAAACTTGTAGCCTTTGCGCCCAGTTCAGGACTCTCGAGTCCTTATTATTGCCCCAAATCCAATCACTTAAAGACCCGTTTGCAGCATACTCGCAAACCAAGTACCAGTAACCTTCGTTGAAGGATATACCGCTGAGCCGAATCAAGTTGAAATGATTGATTTGTTTCAGCATGTCTACCTCTCGAGATATGTCCCGGTCGAATCTTTTGACCACAGCTAAATCACCCTGGAAAGTACCTCGGTACACCGAACCCCCGATTTGGTTATCCAAACTGAACTTATTAGTGGCCAATTGCAACTCTTTGAATGTATAAACTTTCAGGAGAGACCCAATTCCTGAAATTCCTTTTAAAATGTCTAATGAGGTATTATCATTCTTCTTAATTGGTTTGGATTCGACGTTATTACCAGACACAACCTCACTAGCACTTTCCTTCTTTCTCTTCTTTAGAACAACAAAACCCAACACAAACACAATCAATAGAAAAACAACTGCTGCAACAGCGATTGCAGCATACACACCCGCATGGCTCGAGCTTTTCCCGCTAGGTGAAGCAGGAGCCGGCGGAGGGGGTGGAGGTGGAGTGACCACAGAAACTTGGGTGAAATCAGGCTTGCTTGTAAGAGGTATCAGCAATGTTGTAAGGAAATATACCGTGTCACTGATAGAGAGCTCATTTGCAGCTGCAATGGCATCGTCATCTATACCGAATGTTTGCGAGATCGAGTATAATGTCTCGCCGGAACTGACAAGGTAGGAGAGCAGATACCTTACGCCGTTGTTGTACTGCTGAGTCGTCGGACAGGCGCATCTTAGTGGTATTGTTAACTTCTGCCCCGGTTGCAATTGTGAACTTGCACTAGCGAGGTTTTGCTTTATAACTGCTTGACATGTCGAAAGTGCCTGGTATGTACTGTTTGCTATGATGAAGGCGGTGTCGCCGGATTGAACGGTGTAGGATGTATTATACTGATAGTATGCCCCAGAGCAGGAGCAATCAACCGGTATAACGAGCAAAGAACTGGAATTGACACCAGACAGGGAGACGACAGAAGCATCAACGTTCAAGAGCGAAGATACCGCGGCGGCAGTGTTGTACGGTGAAGCGGGGTGGAATGTGAGGTATGAGGTGCAGGAGGTGGAGGAGTTGGCGTTGGCGTTGCAGAAGTAGCCGAGGAGGCCGGAGGCGTTGTGCGTGTCGTAGCAGTCGGTTGTGAGCTGGCCTTCGTACGGCTGCTGAGAGTATACCAAGGAGGAACAAGTGAGGATCAGGAGGAGGAAGAACAAGGAGGAGAGAATTGCATTCTGGAGCAACATTTTTGGTTGGGGTTTGATGCCTTGATTGATGGTGGAAATGGAACTTGTTATGTAATGAGGAGAAAGAAAGTGGATAACAAAGTCAAATTAACAATTGCAACTTTGCAAGGACTGTTCATATCCTCTGTAGCGCTGAACGGTGTAGCGCAGGATGTGAACCGTTAGATCATCTCAAGATCTGTGTCGGCTCGAATCTCGAGATGATCTAACGGTTCACATCCTGTGCTACACAATGCAGCGATACAGAGGATTAGCCCTCGTTCTGGAAATATGGAATTGAACTTTCAACTTTGACTATTTCTATATTCTATTGAACAATGATAGTCGGCGGTCAGCGAGAAGGAAAATGAGAGGGAGGTTCTTAGTTCTTATGTTAACATCATTAATGATTAACGAATGAACACTGCACTGCATAGCATAGGTGATACCGTGATAGTATATTATTAGGGAGCTTAAGTGATAAGGTTCAGATTTATTTATATTTGATCGCGTTTCCCGCAATATTATTATTATTTTTTTAAATTAATTGTGTGTACGTATATAAATTATTTTTTTATAATTATCGAAGTTTTAAGGGATAAGTAGTAGGTTGTCATTAACTAAATATTTAGCTTATTTCCACATTTGACTTGTTGACAAATCATTTCATTTTATTGGCTGCTAGAAGACAACGTTGTAGACTGGTTGGCTTGTTGCGTCAAAGCAACAAAATTAATAATGAGCAACTCTTTTGTTTTCCCCGCTCTACTTGGCCTCTCTTCCACTAGTACAAAGTCAAATTCGGAAAAATGTTTATATTATCTATTTGAGTTTTATTAAAAAAAAAAAAAAGTTCAATGATTATTTGTTTAAAATGAAAGTTGTATACTCAATCTTGACATCAGCGTTACTTAACAAAATATAAAAATCGCATAAGCCTTAAAATTATAATAAACTAGGCATGTGATCGCGCTCCGCGCGACTAATCAAATTCTTTACTTTAATTTTATGATCGCACATCAAAATAGATGCAAATATAATTGTTAATCACATATAATACTGTCAACAAATTAAATATTGACCGGCCTAAAAAACTATTGTAATATAGATAAAAAATATATGAAAAAAAAAATGCAAAGATTAATCAGTAATGGAATCAATGATATCTCTTTTTACAAAGATTAATTAATTAAGCGTGCATCCTTTTTACTATCACTTTTATAACTACAATCTCAAAACTATTATTTATTTTATTTTGTGCTACCCTATCAAACGCATTAGCACTACACGCCTCTCCAATACTCAAGTTTTGCAGAAATACACATCTGTACCCTCATGAAGTTTAACATAACAACACAAAAAATATATAATTACATTATATTGGACCTGTAATAGTTTATTTCTAATCAAGCGATTCTTTTTTCACAAACCAAGTATCTTTTTTAGTTGTACCTAGAGGGTATATCGAAAATACCCAATTCAGAAAAATGAACGGATCATATTTCTTCTAACCCATACCGAAATCCACATACCTCCATATAAACTATAACCATATTAGATGATGTTATACAAACAAAAAAAAAAGTCAGAAATGTGAGATAGTAATAAGGAATTTAACTCCCCTATTTTTAGTCTAACTCAGTTATATTTCTTATAATTATTATCCACACAGAAAAATCTGGAAAACCACGATACTTCTTATAGACGGTCTTCAAACGGGCCAAGATGTAGCCTAAGAAATACTCCGCACCATATACTTTCACATAGGCAACCCAAAAAAAAAAATTCCCAAAAAAAAAATAAATCCCAAAAAAAAGGGGAAAAAAAAAAAACACTGTTCCTTTGCACTGCAGAATCCACAGTGCAAAGGTTCTTCCGCCCTTATCTATGTAGTATAAGGAATTTAACTTCTCTATTTTTAGTTTAACACAGTTATATTTTTTATAACCATTATCCCCACAGAAAAATCTGGAAAACCACGACACTCCTTATGGACAGTCTTCAAACGGGCCAAGATGGAGTCTAGGAAATACCTCGTACTATATACTTTCACCTGGGCAATAAAAAAAAATCCCAAAAAAAAATTACCAAAAAAAAAAAAAGAAGGCAATGTCAAAAACCATGACACTCCTTATGGACAGCCTTCAAACAGACCAAGATGCGGTTTAAGAAATACTCCGCACCATATACTTGGGCAACCCAAAAAAAAAAATTCCCAAAAAAAAAAATACCAAAAAACAGAAATCAAAAAAAAAAAAAACCAAAAAAAAAAATTCCCAAAAAAAAAGGGAAAAAAAAGGCACTGTTTTAGTTGTGCCTAGAGGGTACATCGAAACTATCCAATTCAAGAAAATGAACGGATCATATTTCTTCTAATTCACAATGAAATCCACATGCTTCCATATAAACTATAACCATATTAGATGATGTTACACAAAAAAAAAGGCAGAAATGCGAGATAGTAACTAATAAGGTATTTAACTCCTCTATTTTTAGTCTAATTCAGTTATATTTCTTACAATTATTACTCCACAGTCTTCAAACGGGCCAAAGTGTAGTCTAAGAAATACTCCGCACTATATACTTTCACTTGGGCAATAAAAAAAAAAAAAAAAAAAAAAAAAACAGAAATCCCAAAAAAAAATGCCAAAAAAAAAATTTCCCAAAAAAAAAAAAAAGCACTGTTCAAAACCATGTCACTCCTTATGGACAGTCTTCGAACAGACTGAGATGCAGTCTAAGAAATACGAAATACTCCACACCATATACTTTCACTTGAGCAATAAAAAAAAAATCCCCAAAAAAAAACCCCAAAAAAAGAAACCCAAAAAACATAAATCTCCACAAAAAAAAATTTTATTTCTTCTAATTCACAACGAAATCCACGTGCCTCCATATAAACTATAACCATATTAGATGATGTTACACAAAAAAAAAGACATAAATGCGAGATAGTAATTAATAAGGAATTTAACTCCTCTATTTTTAGTCTAACTCAGTTACATTTCTCATAATTATTACCCCCACAGAAAAATCTGGAAAACCACGACACTCTTTATGGACAGTCTTCAAACGGGCCAAGATGCAGTCTAGGAAATATTCCGCACTATATACTTTCACTTGGCAATAAAAAAGGAATCCAAAAAAAAAAAAGGAAATCCCAAAAAAAAAAAATGCCAAAAAAAAAAATCCCAAAAAAAAAAAAGGCACCGTTCAAAATCATGACACTTCTTATGGACAGTCTTCGAACAAACCAAGATGCAGTCTAAGAAATACGAAATACTTCGCACCATATACTTTCACTTGGGCAATAAAAAAAATCTCAAAAAAAAAACCCAAAAAAAAAAACCAGAAAACAGAAATCTCCAAAAAAAAAAAAAATAATAAGTTACTGTTCATTCGCACTGTGGAATCTACAGTGCGAATAAACAGTAAAAAGTATGTTGAACTCTTATCTATATCTTATTTCGTCCAAGTAGAGACTATACATTGTAGACTGAACTCTTAAGTCAATCTTTTGGTCCTAAAATTGAGTTTTCAATCCGGCAATTTAACAATTTGCCATTCTTTCAAAATTTGTTAAACAAATTACCCTCTTCCCAAAAAATTCAACAAAATACCCTTGTATACCATTCATTCACTTACATTCCCCTTCACCCATGCTAACCTCTTTTACTTTATCTCAACAATATCTAAAAATATATTTAATCAATTATAAAAACTTATGTCATAAAATTTTTTTGTATAATATAAATCATAGGGAATTGTATTCTCAAAAACTTAAATTCTTCTTCTTCAAATTTAGAAAAATATGTTATATAAAAATACTTTTAACATAATTCATTTAATTAGTGATAATGAAACTAAGATATGAGATTTAAATTATTGTAAGTATAGTAAAGAAAAGATATTCTTTTCTAAAATATTCTATTCACTATATTTACAAGAAAATTAATATTATTTTTATTATATTATTATCAGCTGAAAATGAAGATTATAAAATTCAGGATTTTAATGATAATAAATTTATATAATGAAAATTTATGTCATAAAAATTTTTCACAAAAACTTTGATACGTAAATGAAAAGATTAAAAGAGAATAATAAAGAAAATATATATTGTTATTTTTAAAGGTAGGTAAACAAAAGTAAATATAGCGGAAGGAGAATGGAGGGAATGGAGGATGTATAAAGGCATTTTGTTGAATTTTTTGGAAGGAAATAATTTGTTTAACAAATTTTGAAAGAATGGCAAATTGTTAAATTGCCCTTTTCAATCATTAGAAGGGCCGTCGCATGGTTTTCATTTGACAAACGTAAGTAGTAACGCATGGAATGGAAGCAACAAAATAAAACTGGCAACAATACTAATTGCAAAATTGGGGGCTAAATTTTCTCATGAGGAACTTAAAACTTCTTAGTTCATTCTATGCAATTATATGAAAGAATCAATTCATCTGTCGTCATGCCACAAGTCATATTTATTTGATTGACCATTAAAATTTTCTTCACTGAGCTAAAATTTCATACGAGTAAATGAAGATGAATTTAACATAGATAATAGATTGCATTGCAGCCCTTTCTTTTTAGTATCGGAGGAGTGTCCTTGTTATCCAATTCTCTTATTTTTATTCTTGTGCATGTGGCTTTCTATTCTGAAGATAATATCTTAAATTATCAAATATATATATGTGAAGCATAGATATATGGTAGAATTTTAGCTAAATAGTTCAAATTAATTATTAAAATATTATTTGAATTTGCTATATTTAATAGTTCTATCGTATTATTTTTCACTTTATTAGGCAATAATGTTGACGAGTTTAGAATTTGTGCATAGAAATATCAACTTCTAAAACATAAAAATAATAGTAATAAATATCGAGGGGCCTAAATAAGTAATAACTAATAACTGATCGGAGACATATCTCTTCCAATCAAACGGTCGGGATCAGTTACCGCACGAATCTCAAAGTACTTCAGTGTTTGCTGCACCGATCTCAAAGTAATTCGATGTTTCTCACCGTCGGATCAAGAAAAATAGTACCTCTTTTTCTTTTTAGAAAAACAAGTGATCCCGGTCCTAACTGATCTTCTAATCAGCAATCAATAATTTAAGCAAAGCAATTGGAGGAACTATTAGCCCAGAAAGGAGGCCCAAAAAGGCCCAAATAAAATCATCCCTCTCTCGTCTCGTCTCCTCCCCCCCTGAAGCCAGCAACTTTACAATGAAGCAAGCAAACAAAACTCTTCCTCGTCTCCTACTCATCGCGATCTGAAAATCCAATCCAATCCAAGGCAATCAATCATTCTCAATTCATCATATAATAACAATAAATCGAAGAAGAAGAAGAAGAAGTGAATAATATCCAGGGGAGCAAAGATCTCGCCCCCGAAAATGGCGTGGCTGGCCAGATCCATCGCCAAAACCCTCCTCCCCTCCGACGACGAGGACGACGACAAACCCTCCGCGTCAGACGCGCCCGAGGAGGAGCCCCTGTCGCCGACGAAAGGCGTCAAGGAGGATATCTCCGAGCTCACGCAGACCCTCACGCGTCAATTTCGCGGGATCGCGTCTTTCCTCGCCCCGCCTCCGCAATCGGGATCGGAATCGGAGGCCAGGACTGTTTCTGCTGCTGAGGCTGACGATCCGGATGCCTCTGCCGATTCCAATACACTGCCAGGTGAGGTGAATTCTTCAGTAATTACATCTTTCTACTATGATTTAGGTGTGTAGCTTGTAGATCAGTGGGAATTAACAATTAAGGTTAATGTAGGGCACAATTGGCAACTTAAAGCTCAAAATTAGAGGAATAGTAAAGCTCTACTAGTTAGAGAGTGTTGTGTACAGAACAAATTGTTTCACTATTTTAATGAAATTGTCTCAAGTTGAGATCAAATCTGTGCATTCAGACCAAATTAAGACATCGAGCCACTATAGCTGCCACAGGAACCCTTACGGATTCTCTGAATTACGTTAAAGACTTTTAGTACATATTAGTCATCCCAATCATAATTTCGTTTAGAGCTGTTCTTCTATAGATCAACTAAGCAACCTTTCATTTAAAATCGAGTGGTTCTTATAAACCTATCTTGTTAATTGTATCTAAAAGACATACCTTAACCGTCCGATTATAAGAAGTGGATGGACCATATTTCATTCGATCCGTAGCAGAATTAGCCTTTCTTTTACAAATTACCTGCTTTGATTTTCTTTAAAATAACTTCCATATTCTCTGCTACACCGCAACTAATGATTTAGAAGCTTGGCAGGTATCCGGAACGACTTTGCTGAGATCGGGGGGAGAGTCCGGAGTGGGATATCGAAGATATCGGAACACGTGGCCGTTTCAGAGATTGCTAAGATTGCGTCCAGCTTTCTGCCTCTCGGATCCGATGAGGATGGAGACGAGGACATTGGCGTCGTTGGTGTGACCGAGGAGGTGGTGATGTTTGTGGAGGATGTTTCGATGAATCCGGGGACTTGGATTGACTTTCCTTTGCTTGAAGAAGAGTGTGATGGTTAGTATTCTTTCCATCCATTTGACAAGCGCAATAATTTAAAGCGTAGTAAAACACTAAATCACCTTAAAGCAGTGGTGTTTGGTAGTAGTGAAGTAAATAGATGAAGTAAAGTGGGTAGAATGTGTAAGAGATGTGAAAAGTTGGTGATTTAGTTTACTACACCTTTATAGCTGCGTTAACTTACTAAATTTTAAATCACTTCCGTTTGGTGACTTAAAGCACCTTAAATCAAATTACTACAGTTTTACTACACTACCAAACGGGGTGTTTGCCTCTTAGCCCCTCATTGTCTACATTACATGTCCATAGGAATTTATTTGGTTGTGTGGGAAGGATGTTGCTAGATTAGGGGATGGTTTATATACAGTAGAGGTGAAAAGGGTGAAAGTATGTAAACACGAAATAAGTAAATTGTATGAAAACAAGCCCATTTCAGAATGAAGTGCAGACGGCATTGTGGCTCTTCTATATAATCAATAATAATACAGGAACTTTCGATTGACTGAAATAGGTGCTCATTAGATTTGTTGAGAAAAAAGTAGCAGAGATAGGACTTGGGTATGAACCTAACTGATGAGATTTGAGGAATTTATATGCGAGCTTTACTGGTCCATATCGGATTCATTGGTACTGCACTTCTATTCAAGCAGGAAAATACAGATATTAAATATGTTTTAAGTCCAAAAAAATATAGAAAGGCTTGCAAGTAACACTAGCTGTTTTGTCTAACATAGCAGAACAGTCTTTGTATCTGACCATTAGGGGTGTAAACGAGCCGAGCCGAGCCGAGCTAGGCTAAGCTCAAGCTCGGCTCGTTTAATTAACGAGCCAAAAACACAAGGTCGAGCTCGGCTCGTTAAGCTCGTTTATTTTTTAATAATAAAATTTTAAGTATGTTATATCAAAATTTATATAAAAATTAATATAAAAGGACTAATAAATATATGTTCATACACGTTTTACATAACAATTTCATATATATTTGACCATATGTTGTATAATATATTAATAATTTACGATAAGAGCAATACAAATTGCAATTAGTAATAATTTATCGAGCCATGCCAAGCTCAAGCTCGGCTCATTAGCTTAACGAGCTTAACGAGCGAGCCAATAACGAGTCGAGCCCGAGCCACTAATGAGCGAGCCACGAGCCATGAGTTTTTTTTGCCACTCCTACTGACCATGACACCATCCTTATAGTTTATCATATTTTGGCAGGGTCTAGGCCAGTAACTTGGAAATATTGAAAATATTCTGATATATATGCATGCTAACAATCTGCAGTACACTGGTACCATTGAAGTCGTAAGAATTAAATATTAAATAGAGAGAGCTAAGAGCTTAATTGTGATTATCTTTATAAGCTGTTCAGCTGTTCAATCCTGATTGCTTATTGTTATAATTTCATACATTAATTTACCAACTGCATTGGTAGCACAACTGACGGGTTAGTAATATCTTTTACAAGCTGTTTTGTTGTGAGTGCACCAACAACATCTTTGGAAGCTTGAACTATTAATTAGACTCTTTTCCTTTTGGAGTTTAGCAGATGAAATTATACTGTTTTATTACATGTGACAGATTTTGAGATGTCAGATGTGCAACAAGAGCATGCTCTTGCGATGGAACAGCTAGTACCAAGATTAGCAGCATTGAGGATTGAACTTTGCCCGAACCATATGAGTGAAAGATGCTTTTGGAAAATTTATTTCATGCTTGTCTACCCCAGGCTGGATGAGAAAGATGCCGAGCTGCTCTTCGCACCTCAGGTTTGTTTCGTCTCATTTTTAGGCTCTTTAAATAATATGTTAACGGCAGTAAATGCAGCATATTTGTTAACATGTCCTGTAAATGGTGGCTTCTACCATTCAATATGTCAAGTTAAATTTGTAATTTTTGCCACTGCCAATTTCAATGTATTGTATGTTATTGCAAATGAGTAAAATCTTCCTTAATTCCATACCCATTTGAACATGGGGGAATTGTCATGTATGCAATAGATAAAATATTACAGTTCCATCTGCTTCATCATTTGAAAAACGTTTATATTCTTCCACACTGTTGGGCTTATCTACGTAAATGAGGAAGAGAATGGTATTTGGTTTATTTAGTGTAAGGATCAGGTGGTAGGTTGGAAGGGTTGGTGTAATTGGGAGTATATTACATTGCCTATTGTGCATGGTAGACATGACAATCTTTTCAGTGCACATATAATTGCTATTGACAATGAACCAGTATATCTAGACTTGGCTTTCTTTTTTTATTTATATTAATAACCTCTTTCATATGCTATATTTCGTTAGAACGTACCTCGTCTGATTATTGTGCTATATATAATTTTGTTACATGCCTTTGTGCTGGTAAAGCCAAGTATTTGAAGTGGAAAACATAATGATTTCCTTTTGGCATATCAAACTGCTTAAAAGGTCTGTTTTTCAGTGCACTTTGTGAGTTTGCAATTTAAGCGTGATTGTGGTCCAACCCAGTTAAATTGTTATGTATTTGAAAGAATCGCGAACTCGATTGTACCATGCTCAGTATTACTTGTGAAATTTTTTTATGTTACACGATATATGAAGTTGTACTTGGCTATATGTTAATTTTTAGACCATCACTCAAAAAATGCAATTGACAACAAAGATCAGTGTATTCTCTTTTAAGCAGTCTTCTGAAAAGAATTTGTAGCATGTAAAAGTAATTTGTGACTTTGTTAGTAACATTTTACTTTTGCAGATCTTTGATGCCAGAATGCATTCATCAGATAAAAACGATAGCCAGAAGAACAAGGAAGAGCAAGATTATGATACCACTGTAGAGGTTCCTATCTTAGAGGTGCCAACTATAAATGCACCCCCCAAAATTGCAGAAAATATCACAACACCACCTCAACAAGTATCTGAAGAACCACCGTCAAAAGACATATATGACATCCTCTCATCGTCGTCGTCTTCAGCATTGTCATCATCAAAGAGTAAAGAAGAAGAAGTACTTACCACCATTCCCATAACAGATTTAGTTGAGACTGAAAAACACCCAGTGGAAGTAACTGAGGTGAAAATAGTGGACAAGTCGGTGATTAAAGAAGAGGAACTACCCACGAAAGTTCCAGTCATCACAGTTCAAAAGACTGAAATTTCAGAAGATTCAGATGGAGATGATGAGTGGCTCCAAGAGGACACAACTGAGAATACAACAGGCACTTCACAAAATATGTCAAGTACACCTTTAGTAGATGATGAGGATGTCTCATTTAGTGACCTCGAGGACGAAGATGACAACAAATAATAAAGATTAGGAGTAATTATCAAGTCTCTCTATTCTCTACTTGTTGGTTTATTTCATGTATATGTTTTCAATCTTAATGGCTGGTGTAAATAAATATGCTATCATTTTGTCTGTTGTATTGTCATAAACCATGATGCATGACTAATGTATGTCCTGTTGCATTCTGGCAGTATGCTGTGTTTCTTTTTGCTCAGAACCAAATATATAGTTTTTTTTTTAATTTTATTTTCAGAAAAATATCAAGCTGAGCTGAAGAACCATCATTATTAGGTGCAATTGCATATATCAAGTATTATTCCGTACTAGTTCAGGTGTAACTAAGGGTAGCTTTCATTGAATGGTGGACTGGTACAAGGGAAGCGGCTATTTAATGATGATATATTATTTCGTTCAAGGGAATCGCGAGCCTGGCTACCAAGGAAAGCCTCTTGTGTTGAATTGTTGATACGGGGATCTATTAAGTGTAACAGTATTCTAGCTTCAAGCCTTCAACAGCTGGGGCCGTTCGGCAAACCCTCCTTAAACTTTCTTTAGCTTTCTTAGTCTCTTAATCCTTCCGAACGTAAGCTCTTTAGCACGGATTAAAAGTTTCTTCTTAAACCACATTTTAACTGGGGCTTAAGCCTTGTCCAGATTGCTAAGGAAGCAATATTCATGGCTTAAGGTTTAAGTTTTCTTAAGCCTTTCTTCTTTTTCCGAACAAGTGTGACTTAGTGAGGCTTAAATATTTAAGCCAATTACTTTGCCAAACGACCCCTTAATTTCTGACTGCCTTTTAGAAATTGTCAAGAATGACTATAACACTATATCAACATTATAATCTGTCAATTTATTTAGTCATTGGTCCGGTGATTAGTGAGAGATACTGGAGTGCAGATGCGCAATGCATACGTACGTGTCAGATACCAGTGGCCTTGAGGGCAGGGCAGGCAATGCTGTACCTACTCAGGGCCCGTATCTGCTGAGTCTAAATCTCGAGGTTCCTGAGAAACGTCGGATCGGAATCTTAGAACCTTGAGATCCGATTTGGATCTCAGCCGATACCGACGCGGCTCTAAGGTGAATCTAATCTTCAGATCCAAAGATTTAATGCAGCAACAGTAACACCAACATTTTTTTTTTTTGAATTCCAGTAACACCAACATTAGATTGATAATGGCCTCTGGAAATCACACGTGTCTGCTATGCATTCGGTGAAGGTCTGAAGGATTATTGCTTGATAGCATCACACATCCTGTTGTCAATTATGTGATTAGTGACAAATTAATTTGGGTTGGTCATGGTTTTGCATTGTATCGTTTAATATTAGGTATGTCATTCCTGTCGGATTCGGTACTTCAAAAAAAAAAAAAAAAATTGTATGCCATTCAGGATCTCTAGTACATCGATAGTCAATAGAGAAAAATCCGATTTTGGTCTATGAATTATTGTATTTGATTTAAATTGGTCTCTAAACTATTGGATTTGGTTCAAATTGGTCTTTGAACTATTTTTTTATTCAATTTGGTCCTTAAACTATATGGTTTGATTGGTATTACTCTCCATTTATGCTAACTGATATAGTTTAGGAATGATTTTTAGTATCAATTAGTCTATACTATATAATAAAGCACGTAAGTATTTGACGTCTCCATTTTTTTCTCCTCCTTCAAATTTTTTTAATTCCCATTCTACCCCTTAATCAACGGTAGAGATCAAAATGCATTGATTTCAAAGGTGTTGATTTTCTCCAATTAAACAACTTCCTCTCGAATTTGGTTTTTACAAAAATAGAAATATATCAATTTTGGTATGAAGACATCAATTTGATTAGAATTAACATTAATAAGGAATTAATGCTTTATATTCTAAAAATTCAATGAGTTAATTTAGTGTAAAGATGAAATTTGAATGGTAAATAATTAGCTAAAAACTAAAAGCACGTTATATGTATTACACGGCATGAGCTCAGAATTTGAAACGCCCGCAAACGGGCAGGTTTCTTGCTATTGTAAACAAAAGTACCTTTGAGGATTATATGTACCAAACTTATAAGTTTAAGGATCAATTTGAACAAAAAAAATAGTTCAAGGTCAATATGAACTAAATGCAACAGTTCAGTGACCAATTTGAACAAAAAAAAAAAAAAACTTTAGGAACCAATTTAAACAAAATGCAATATGTATTGAATTTTGAAAAAGAAATATGGACTGACTGACCTAATGTTTACTATAACATAAACATATAACACAATGATCAATTCCTAATTACCAAATAAATTTTGGTACTTGATGTGTGAATTCTCATGCCAATGGTCATATTTGTCATGGCAAACACGGACCCAGTTATTGAAAAAACAGCCCAATTTCAGACCAGTTCAATTGATTAGAGGAATCTCAATGAATTAGGCTGACTTATTTATCCAAGACTTCTCTATCCGGATCCCCAATGTGCAGTCTTGTTCCACATGAAGAACACAGTTTTTCACACACCCAATTCAATTGTTGTAAATCGGACTTGTTCTTCTGAACATGACCAACTTGGCAGTTGCCACTTGAACCCAGATTCGAACTGATTAATTAATCCGGACTCGAGGTGACCACTAGTCCACAACACATGCAACTGCCTAGAATTAATTCAATTGATGCGCTTGACGTTACAGACATTTTTATAGGCAGTTGTGATTTGTTTTTTTAATTAATTAATTAATTTATTTATTTTTGAGTTACAGACAATTTCATAGGCAGTTGTGATTTTTTATTTTTTATTTTTTATTTTTTTTTTGAGTTACAGACAATTTCATAGGCAGTTGTAATTTGTGAATCGTTCAAGTTGTTGTGTATTACATTTTTTTTTTCCTCTGTCACCGAAGCTAGCTAGCAGACTTGTCCGTGGTGAATGGGGGTTCATATCACCTACTGCACAGTAAGATACTGCATAGCATGTGGTTCATTGGATTGCTTTAAGATTTGTGCCAACCCAAATCTTAAAACCGCTCCTTACAAATTCTAAGGTCAAGACTGCGCAATAACTCGTACTGCCCAATGGAGGACAATCACGCGGTGAATGGGTGGGTTATTTTCTTTGTAATCTCTTGGCATTGTCAGGCACTGTGATCACCGCAATTAAATTGTTTTATTTGGGGTTGGTCTGGACGTGTCTTGTTGTCCTTTTCTGGACCAATTCAACTCATGTTTTCATGGTTGGTTGCACATCAGAAAGAGGTCAAAAATCAGAGTCATGTAATTCAGTTGCATTTATAATTAGCTCATCTGATGAACTGATGATGCTCATGCCAGGCAGCAGTCACCAATTGCAGACTTGGAGTCCATCAGAAATCAGAATTCATGTGGTACAGTGCTGTAGCGAGACAATATTAATTCCACATTTCATGTTGATAGGAATTTTTTTTTTTTTTTTTGTGAGATAAATGATGAGGGCTAAGCCACTCAAATTTAAATGTCTATAAAAGAAAACATTACCCTTAACCACTAGACCAAATACTGAATCTTATATTGATAGGAAATTAAAGACACTCCGTTTTGATTTTCCTCGAAAGAGGTTAAAATATGATCAGAGAGAGCGTTTAACTACAAAGATTTCTCAAAAGGAAAAAAAGTAAAGCTACAGTACTATTTAATCGTATGGAGTGTACCGTGGCTCCATATTATTATTTTTGAAGTTCAAATAGTCGTTCTGAACTGTTCTATGAGATCTCTATATATTAATATTGTTATAGACCAAAATTTATATGTTAATGTTATTGTATAGACAATTGTTTATTTATAATTGAGTGGTTTATATTTTACAAATCAAGTATCTCTCATTACTTGTGTCTGAAGAATGTACCGCGACAATCTGATTAGGAAAATGAACAACCCATATTTTTTCTCTCATAAAAGAATTCACCATGAATTATAGTGTAACTTAATACTCGTACAAGGACCAAATGGCAATTATATGTTATAATTTTCATGTATACTTGGGATCTAAAACACATAATTTATATTTCAAAACATGAAGATGTCTAGTCGACGTCTACCCAAAGACTCCACCCGTGTGAACAAGGTCGTTATCAAAGAGAGAAGAGTTGCAAGTACTGCAAATTAAAGAGAGATAATGAAAGACAATAAATGAAAAAACAGATCAGATATATACAAAGGTATTTTCTGATCAATTAATGCTCTACTATCGTAATTTATATCTTTTGTAACATGAGAAGTAAAATCTCATAAAATATGAACTTCATCCAAAACAATTCAGGCAGTCACCGTTAAATTAATGTGGCAATGTTGATGAAAACGAAAAACAAAAATAAAAAAGTTACCTACTAAAAAAAAACAAAAATTTACTAATTTCATTTTTTTTCTCTAAGTTGGCTATTGATTATTGGCTAAATGAAATAAGATGTTTCACAAAAATGGTGAACGAAAAGATAAAAAAATTAGGGAAATATTAACTAAATACTACTAAAGAGCCCACGCCTTGCTTGAGGATGAAATTGTTATTTCTTATAATAAATCTTTAAAATAATATGTGATAAACCTTAAATTCAGAAAATTGATATGGGCCTTAAGTTTTTATGGGTTGAGACAATAAATTACGTCAACGGTGATAATCAATCTATAATAAACAATCAACAACTGAGATTTATTCTTTGGGGAGGATAGAACTTTCATATCAAAAAATCCAATCTCCTTTTATTAGGAGTAAGGATCTAAGAACAACAAAATAAAAACACTTTAGCACAGCATACATAACAATTGAGAAACACGCAATTTACAAGACTTGTAGCTAGTCATGACTGATCTACAACAACAACCCAGTTGAAAAAAAACACCAAATTAATCAATGCTTGGGAATTGGGAAAACAACACGAAGATATATAATCTGTATAAATTTGGTTTTTTAGTTTTGGTTGCCTTGCGTGTAGATGTAGTCGGTGTGTGCCACAAGTGTTCTTCTCATCATCATGCACTCATCTTCAGAATTGCCACACACTTCTTCGTCCAACCGATCTATATCCATCTCGTCGTTTCTCTATAAGGTACAATACAAATTAATTCATTGGCACGTAATTTCATAATTTCTTGGCCATGAATTCAAACTTGGTTGATTGAAAATTAAAAAAAAAAAAGAAATCTCTACGCCTAATTAACTTCTAAATTCATTATTCCTTCCAATTGGCATTGCTGATTTCCTAATTAAGTTCTAACTGTTACAGTTCCTTCACTGAGCTCCCAAAAAAGGATGCAAGAACAAGAGATGAGCTTGTATGTATGTACCTGTTGATAGCGATTTACAGTACTGGATTCACTTGGAAATGGCCTTGCTCCATGAGAGAGGGATGCATAGAGAAAAAGAAGGGTTAGTAGAAGGATAGAGGGAAGCTTAGGTTTCATGGTAGCCTTGATTAGTTTCTGTCTCTTTATAAATTCATTAATTCATTTGGTGGCAGATACAAAAGAAAGAAAGAGAGAAAGAGAGAGCAGTTGGGTGTCCGTGTTATGAACTTATGGGGTGGGTTTATAATATAATAAATAATAAATAGTTGGGTGGTCAGGTCATGTGGTTGTTGACTTTTGAAGACAACAGAATCTTGTGGAAGATGGGAAAAAGGTTGAATGGTTCGTTTTTTCTTTCCAATGTACATTGTTTTCCCCTTGTATTGTATGTTTATAAAATTTGTTCTAAAAATTTGTTTTGCAATGACATTTATATATGAGGAGGGATCAAATAACCACAAAAATTGGTGCCTCATCGATAACCACAAAATGAAATTTCAAATAACTATATTTTAAACGCTTAAAAAACAAAACTAATTGATGAAATATTTTGTATATATCATGTTTTATGAAGATACAAAAGATCATAACATTTTAATTATATTTACATGTGCATCAAGCATTAACAAAAATCAACGGTTCAAATTTTATGATTTTTTCTCTTTGCTCGATGGCTATCGAAATGACCGTAAATTTTCATCTTTTTTTTGTATATGTTATTGAGATGAATTATAATACATCTAATAGTTTAGATTTGTTAATTTCTATATAAACAATCTTGTGGTTATCTAGGGCACCAATTTTTGTGGTAATTGGATCCATTCTCTTTATATATATATGGTATATATGAAGATTATATTGAGCGGTTTAGATTGATTAATTGAGTTTTAAAAATGATATTACAGAGTTGTAGCATGACAATTTTATACTATTAATAGAACCGTACTATTTGGTTGGTTGGCAAGTTGTTACTTGTCCTCCTGCTGCCTCATAATTCATGAAATAGCAAAATTTGTACCATGAATATATATATATAAAATGTTTGACCTCTGTCTGTGTCTGACTGTCTGTCTGTCTTTTTTTTTTTTTTTGAAATAGCAAAATTTGTACCATGAATATATATATAAAATGTCTGACTGTCTGTCAATGCTCTACGTTACGTTACGTTTTCTTCCTTTAATTTCTTTGTTGTTGAGTGATAAAATTATCTTTCTTTAATGAATACATAACATTTTTACCCAAATTTAATAACTCCATACCACTAAAAGATCTGAAATTTTGCATGGTATGGTATGGATGTAAGAAAGCATCTCCCAATTATAAAATAGGAAAATGTTGGACACAAAACAAGGTGGATGGATAAAGTGGAGATAAAATAAAATAAAATGATGGTTTAGTGTAGTATAGTATTAGTATGGGATGTCGTTTCTCGGGGACAGATATACAATAATAATATGGGTTGGACATGTGAAGCGGTCCAAAGTGAAAAGTCTAAACTGTGGAGTGTTGTGTACACATTGACATTGGTCATTGGTGGGTGCAGAGTGCAGACTGCAGAGAGAGAGAGCATCAGACTCTGCCGACTCTGCACTTTATGGATTTCATATCCTCTGTAGCGCTGCACTGTATAGCGCAGGATGTGAACCGTTAGATCATCTTGTGATCTGTGCCGGATCGGATCTCGAGATAATCTAACGGTTCAACATCCTGCGCTACACACTGCAGCGCTACAGAGGATGAGCACTCGCACTTTATTGCGTGCCGTGCCGTGTCGTTCCCCCACACGGCCGGAACTATCAATCATGCTGCTGCTCTTGCCAAGGATCCGGATATATATCCAATGTTTTTTAGACCATATTTAATCTCATCCGTTGTTTTTATTTAAAATAGCTTACACATTGTTTTGAGACGAAATTATTATTTTTTAAATAAATATTTAAGATAATATGTAATAGACTTTAAATTGGGAAAATTGATATGAATCTTTAAGTTTTAATGGATCGAGACGTATATTAAAGTACGTCAACAGTGGTAATCAATTTAAGTAAATAACCAACGGATGAGATTTATTTCTTAATGAAGATAAAATTTTCATGTCAAAAAATTTAATTTCCATTTATTAATTAGGAGTATGGATATCTTAACATAGAGGTTTAGCAGCCATTACGATCAATTGATCATGAATTCAATCGTACGGTATACACAGTAACTTTGGATATGTAATCTCATCCAAAGCTATTTGGACATGTAAGACCTATGCGTCTATGGATGGACGGTCTATAGAAGTTACATATCTTGTTACTTTTATGGACCGTCCATCAATATTACTGTAAGGTATACGTGCTACATATCTTTGATGGTTTATACTTCCATAACTCGTGAAAGGTGAAAAATGAACATGTTTTTTTTTTTTTTTATGCAAAAAAAAATGAACATGTTAGTTAATGAAACTTCTCCTCGCTTCGTATTATGAAATTATCTATAAATTAATGTATCATTGATATATGTTCGAATATAAATATACTATGTATTTGCATTTGCTTTTATAAAATAAAGCATTAATTCAGACTAATTTACTATTTGTAAGAATAGTGGAAATTAAGGTGAGGCACTTGGTTTTGCTTAGACCTATTATTGCTAATGTCTTCCCTTATTAGATATGTACTACCGTATCGATGGCTCAATAGACTTCAAAATTTACCACTATGAAGATATTATAAGAATATTACATAGATGATGATATAAACATGAAAATAGTGATATTTCTTTTGTACAAAATGCAAAAGAAAAAGAGAGGTATGTAGTAGATGGAGAGTGATGGCCCAGTAAATTGTATAGGAAGGAACAGGCCGACACAGCCCAATTATAGATATAGAGTTCGGCCCAACTGTTGTCGTCAACAGCATCCCCTCCCAAAGCCCAGAATCAATCAAGGGTATTTTAATTAAGCGTGAAACTTAATAAAACAGACAGATTGAGATTTCGCTCCAAGTCCGAACGCTCGGGGCAGATTTCACATCCTCTGCCTTAAGGTAATATGCCATGAAGTATAAGAGCCGTTGGATCGTCTCGAGATGCGGCTTGCACGAATATTGAGGCGATCCAACGGCCAGAAGAGGATAAGCACTCGGCATGGGATCCGATTTAAATCATTCAATCGAAGATCCCGTCCCGTCCGTAAATCGAAGCGAAGGGAACGGAAGGGAAGGGACCGGACGCTGCTTTGGGCAGCGCTAAAATTACTTACGGGACAGCTTTTGTATTCAAACTGACTAAAATACCCCTACATTTAATGATATATTTCACTTCTTCAGTGAGGGTATTTTGGTCAGTTTTATTAAAAAAGCTGTCCCATAAGTAATTTTGGCGCTGCCCAAAGCAGCTCCCGGAAGAACTTAGCGAAGGGAGGCCCCAAAATTCAAAATCCCGCTTCCTTCGCACTTCGCAGTCTCTACTCTCTACTCCCAAACTCTCAACTCCGATTCGAGAGAGAGAGACGTCAGAGAGGCTATGGAGAAGATCTCCGTAGGAGTGCGCTTCCGCCCCTTCGCCTCCGCTTCCGACTCCCAGTCCAGCCGCCAGTGGCAGATCACCGACAACCTCATCTCTCTCTCTCATCACAGCGCTCCCGTCCCCGGCCTCACCTTCGCCTTCGGTACATCTTCATTCATTCATTCATTCATTTGAATCATTTCTCATCTCATCTCATCTATCGACTTCTTTCAATGTAATGCAGATCACGTGTTCGATCAGAGTTCCGATAACTTGACAGTATATGGCGTTCTCATCAGATCCATCGTTACTGCGGCCATCGACGGATTCAATGGTTTGTTATATCCTCATCCCTTCTTTCATTCTCCTATTTCACATCCAGGTCCTCACATACGCATCACTAGAAAAGCTTTCTGATTGGAGTTATCGTTCGCACTTTCGCAAGTGACATAATTATTTTTTATGCTGTTTAAGTAGTACATATCAGCAAAGAACTTCACTGGCATTGTGTTGCATATGGTGTCGCCATTTTCTAAGCTTCAGTTCAAGTTTCAAGTAGCAAAGATTTATCCTTCAAATAAAGCAAGCATTTACGCTTTTAATTTCTTTTGAATTTTTCTCAGGAACTGCATTTGCCTATGGTCAGACAAGCAGTGGGAAAACTTACACAATGAATGGCTCCGAGAAGGATCCAGGATTAATACCTCTTGCCATAAAAGATATTTTTGATACCATCCAGAAGGTATTCAGGGAGCCAATCAAAGAAATTGGATCCAGATTTGTTATTTTTCTCTTGGGTCAATCGGTAGCAATGGTTTATCGAACAACATGACATTCAATTTTTGCTCACACTAATATCAGTGACAAAAACGCACTCATTTTTTTTTCTTTAATTTCAGTGATAATACTTACTAGTTTAGAGTATGTGATGCTGTATGATCTCTGTTGTACATTATGTAGTTGTTAATCTTATGATTTCACCAAAATAGAATGCATTTCTTATACATCACATAGCTCCAAAGTACCACTTTAGTATGTTCTTTAGCATACTTAAAAAGGTATTAAAAAAACAAATTATAAGTTCCGCACCAAGTAAATGTATATTATATTGACTTCTGCATGGTTGTAGACTCCGGAGCGAGAATTCCTAATTAGAGTTTCTTACATGGAAATCTATAATGAAGAAATCAATGATCTTTTGGTGTTGGAGAGTCAGAAGTTACCAATTCATGAGAGCTTGGAGGTATAATATTGCCATGCAACTTCTTTTTGCCCTTTTCCTTCTTTTCTATATTATAAGTTAAAACTTGCATGACCATATTCATATCTATTTTATGCATAAAAATTATATGCATCACTATCTTTGTTGATGTTGTTTTATCTAAGATGGAATCTAGCCCGTAATAATCATACGTCTGCCATATAATTTTATGTGCATGAAGCACGCCATACCAGCACAATTTAGCACATAAAAATTACATGCATTGTTGTTCTGTTTGCATTTCATTGTTAAAAATAACAGTAAAATGCAAATATTTATATTGTACATGTGTAGAGTATATACTTTTGACTAATGGTGTTTAAATTATAGCGTGGTGTGTATGTAGCTGGGATCAGAGAAGAAATTGTCAGTAATGCTGAACAAGTGCTTCAGCTTATCAAGCTTGGAGAAGGTACTGCTTTTTTCAGCAAGAAACTTCTTGATTTTGACCCTTGAACATTAAATTATACGTAAAAACCATTGTGATATAAGTAATATTAGTAGGCTCCGAGAAAGATGTATAATACTGCTTCCACTTCTGTTCTCCAAATTTGTCAAAGTTACCAAAACTACCTCACTTGCCTTTTAATGTTATATTAGCAATGAAAGCAATGAGAATGGTGTAGGATCATTCTTCAAGAAATTAGGAAGCTTTGTTGTACACACGGCTGTAATTTTTTAATAGATCAGTGAGAATCTGTATTGCAAGGTTTAAGAAGATTTTGCAGAAGGAAGCTTTTGAGAGCTTCTACAAGAAAGATCTTATTATATATATGCTTCTGTTTTCTTTCTTGTCACTGAGCCTCCTGTATTTCTATTTCAGCAAATAGGCACTTTGGAGAAACAAACATGAATGCAAGAAGCAGCAGATCACACACCATATTCAGAATGGTACAAGATGCAGACCTTAATTTCTTGGTATCTTTGCTATTTCTTACAAATGTATATCACTGTAATATCTTATTGTAGGTAATTGAAAGCCGTGCAAAAGAAGAAAATTCTTCCAAGGAAGACAGTGTCCCAGATGCCGTACGTGTATCAGTTTTGGTACGTTTTCATACCTTCTAATAGTTCCAACAACAGGTCTCGACTGAAACATGGTTTTGTAAACCCCAAAAATATCAATTGCATAGTTGCATTGGTATTGAGCCAGCTGTAATAAAGAACAGACCAATGATATAGCAAAATGAGGCCAAGAAGAGCTTGTGATGTCTTGGTCTAACTATTAATTTTCTGTTAATTGTAGAACTTGGTTGATCTTGCTGGTTCAGAGAGGATTGCAAAGACAGGTGCTGAAGGAGTTCGTCTTAAGGAGGGCAAACACATCAACAAAAGTTTAATGGCTCTTGGCAATGTTATTAACAAACTAAGTGAAAGTGGAAAATTAAGGTAACATCAGTAAAAATTTCATGTGTTTGTGTGGTCAAAAGGAAATAAATCTTCTTACAATAGAAAAAATCATATTGAATTCTCTGACCATAAAGTTATTTCGGGACAACCTATGCCTTAACCTTTATTGCAATATTAAATATGTTAAAAAGTTGTACCCTCTTCAATTCTCCTTTCCTCGATATAAAAATGGCAAAGAATAAATAATAATGAAATCTTCATTTTTATTTAGGTTGAGTTGTTTGAAGTATCTCATTTTCAGTGATTTCTCATGTGTAAAGAAGTTTTGGCGCACACATGAAATTATTAATTTTATTTTATAATCTGTATCTGTTTTTATCATAGCATGGGATGTTAGAAACTTCTCAGTTGCAGGGATTTCTCATTTGTTAATGTTTTGGTGTATACATGAAATTAATACTTTTGTTTTAGTACCTGCATCTGTGTTGATCATAAGCGCATCATGCCAACACTCTTAATATTTGTAATCCATATTTGTTCCATTTCCTTCTACAGCAGCATGTTTATTTTATTTTCATTTTCTACTTTTAGTTATTCTAAGAAGGGGTGACCAAAAGATGTACTTTAACTTGTTTATATGCTTCCTCAATGAATAAGTTTTCTTATGCAGGGGTCACATTCCTTACCGTGATAGTAAGCTGACTCGTATACTGCAACCTGCTCTTGGTGGAAATGCAAAAACCTCTATAATTTGTACTGTTGCACCAGAAGATGTACGTAAATTCTATTTTTCATGTCTTTGTGCTAGCTTAACAGTGGATATTATGGGCTTAATACAAAACAGTTGATGCTCAGCAAAAGTACCCATAAAATATGTTTCCTCTTGTTATTTATACTGTCATGTCCCCAACACAGTGTGGGACCAAAGCCTTTGTTGTTGTTGTTATGTATATTGTCAAGTATTTGCTTAATGTAGTCACGTACTTTAATATCCTGGCCCAAGATTCATAGAATCAAGTTGAAGTAGAACTTCCCGTTTCAGCTCATAGAGGTCAAATGTCTGCAACAGTGAACACATTTTCTAGTAATTAATGATGTAGTTGCTATATAGGTTCATATAGAGGAATCTAGGGGAACCCTCCAGTTCGCCAGTAGAGCCAAACGTATCACAAACTGCGTTCAAGTTAATGAGGTATGTTTCTTCATATTGCAAATTTGAAAGAAAAATATATAAGGGTACTTAAGAGTTGGGTCATTTTGGCATGTAAAACAGATCCTGACAGATGCCGCTCTGCTGAAGAGGCAAAAGCTTGAGATTGAGGAGCTTAGGAAGAAACTTCATGTTGGTTTTTCTCTTATCGTCTTCTTATGATTTGGGTTTCAATTGCTTATGATGTTCTGACTTGATACCTTAACTGCGAGTACCTTTGAATTATAGGGTTCCCACTCCGAGGTGCTTGAACAGGTGCTACTAAAACAAAGAAATGACATGCACAAGGTTTGTCCTTGATATAATTTCATACTAACAAAATTTTTAAGCATTATTCATGGGTGAAAATGTTTAATCATTTTTATCAGTTTGGCTGGCAACCCTGCAAACTTAGCTAGAGATTTTTCTTAATAAACAGTCCTTAACAGTGTCTTGCTGTTGTCTAGTTTGAGCTGGAGAGAGATAGGCTCGCAATGGAACTGGATGAGGAAAGAAAAGCCCGCCTTGTTCTAGAGCAGCGCATATTTGACCAAGAAAAGCAAATTGAAAGTTTTATGAACCAGTCTACATCAACACACATATCCAGTGCCTCTACTCAGGTAATACTACAAAAATGCTCATCATCCTTTTGGTATATGCAAGTATATTGCATGTGGACGGGTGCGCCTTTTGTTTTTCTATCTTATTTTTGTTGATTCGGTGTACCACTCTGACCAATATGATACCAATCAGCTTTTGGGCTTGTTTATACTGCATAAGTGCATAATGTATGTGTCACCAATTTATAAGTTTAATCCTTGATATATTGGGCAAAATGATGCTCCTGGTACAACAAAATTCACCCTTTTATGGTGGTTTAGCACGTTTCATTGGCTTTGGTTAAATCACTGGTACAGTCAGATTAAGGTTGTTGCACTGGTCTTGAAAAGAGGGTTAAATACTGATACAGTGAGATTTTGCCAGCTTTATGAGCAATATGACCAATACTCCCTGGTAATTGGGGATCTGAATTTTGTTTATTTGTTGAAAACTATGTCATGTAAGATCCTTAACTAGAGGTATTGTACATCATGTGGTTTGTTTTACATCGTATGGTCAGTTTTCATTTTGACAAATTATTAATTCTGCATGTTGATCTGACTATTCTGTAGAAAAAAAATGGTGAAAGAAGTGCAACACCGGAGACGGAGCACCTTTTGGAATTTGATGCGCTAAAAACACCTAATTTCAAACAGTCATCAATGGACTTTGTTATGAAGAGGCCTAGCTATAAGGAGCTGGAGTCCAGCCCAATACCTGACAACTTTGAAAATATGGCAGATGAAGATCAATGGACCCACCTCAATAATGGACGTGTTACTGACCTTGACTCACTTCAGATGACTCCTGGCTTGCCAAGTCGGGGATTTGCGTCCAGCAAGACCCCTCATGTAAATGCATTCTTTCAATATAATTCTAAAATATTCACATTCAATACTGGTTCGGCCATTTCTACATACTGCATAGAGACTATTTGCTACAATTATGCTTTTCTTTTTTTGAGGAAATGCTGGAACAGTGCTTTATTCCCTGCCCCCGTATGCTTAAGTAATATTTACTGCATGTACTGTAACGCTGCAATATTTTTTCATATTTATCAACTACTGTAATTGGTTATTTCATTATGTTATTGGAAACAGGATATGCCATCAAAGGAAGAGTTCGACCAAAAGAAGTATGAAAGGCTTGAAGAAGAGTTGGACAATATACAAAAGCAAAACGAGACCTTAAAAGAGCAATACTCAGAACTGGAAGAAGAAAATAATATTTTGAAGGAAGAGAAAATTGGTCTGGCAGATGATGTGGTCCGTTTGGAGAATGAGATGAATAAACTGAAAAGTGAAAAGCAAGGCATTGTTAAGGAGCTGAAAGAAGAGAGAAGAAAGTTGAATGATCTGCGAGACGACGTGCGTCGTCTGATTGGAGCGTTCTCACAAAGAGAGGTGATGCTCACCTCCCTTTCTGCGAAATCCAGAGCAATCGCCGAGAATATCAAACTCCCTCCAATTACATCACCTGAGTAGAACAAAACCATAGATACTGTGCTATCATATTACGGGTTTCTGGTTGCAACTCAAGTTGCGGCATCTGACTTGATAGTGCTGAAACTATTTTATTCTACTGTTTTATGGTAGACTTAGTTTTAAAATAGTTTCTAGATTACCCATGCAGTAACAATTTTATTCTACTTTAGTTTTTATTATTTCAATATTTCTATTTTGGGTGATCCGAAAATTGAGATCCTCTAAGTTAACTCAAAACTAGAGTTAGCCAGAAAGTGTTTTCATAAAGGGTTCGTGAATCTCAACACTGATCATATTAAGTGTCCCTGGATCCAAAACGGACGTTCTAGATTGGATGGACAGCTAACTCAAAATTTTAATTAACTTAGAGAGGATATAGACTCAAGAGGATAAGGACGAGGATAGAAGAAGCAGCATAGGGATACCTGCATCTGTTTCATAAGTGCTATAGCCTTTTTGCATTGCTAATGCTTGCTCCTTTTAAGATTAGAACCTTCACTGCAGTGATCTTTTCATATTATAACTTGAGCACCAAAAGTTGGAGGGGGGTTCGTTAGGCATCATGTGTCGGCTCGCTGGCATAAGGTCCCTTAACCGAATCAAAACATCAAAAAGGACAGTGGAAAAAAGAAGGCAGAATGGAACAATTCTCCTGTTCAGTAGTTTGATTTGATCTCAAACAGAGGAGGATCCAATGACACAACAAAAATTTAAAACAAATGTTACACTAAAACACATAAAACTATAGAAAATTTTAAAAATGAAAAATGAAAAATCTTTTACTAACATATTCATTTACTTATAAATCAATTCTATACCAAATTTTATTTAGTTTTTAAGGTAATTAATTAGAACAGTCTAAATTTAATAATTCTTGATGAAGTATTAAATTACACTCAAATTATATGAAATTTGAAACACAATCGATCTATTAGTAAATGAATACGTTTGTAAAAGATTTTTTAAAAATTTATATGTTTTGGTGTAATATTTGTGTCAATTTTTTGTTGTCCTTGATTCCTCTATATATGGAACAGTAAAGCGACAAGAGGAATATAAGAATAAACAGTCTTGTACAAAGAGTTGGCCACTTGGCCTTTCTACAAGTCGGATCCACAATAAAAAATATATATATATATATATCATATCGTGTGAAATTTTAAAATTGTTGGTGATCCACTGGAGAATCTTTATGGAAAAAGACATGAGAAATGGATGAAGTTTCATAAAGCATAATGCGCAACTTTTTTTATTCATTTGCCTTTTATACATGACAAAAGTTGGAGGAATTAATAATTTAACTCGTTCTATAAGAAGTAAAGCAACACCAAGAAAGGAAAAAAACAAGATCCGGTGGTTGTCTTTTTAATAGAAGATAAATATTTTGGTGGCCCAATTTCACATCATTCAAATGACCAAATTACCAAAAATAAATTCAGATTGTAGAACAGTTTTAGTGCTTGGGCAGTTGAAGGACATTGTGATCTCCTTCTATGGAGTCATACCACCTGTTATCCAAAATATCGATAACAGGGCCCTATTATCCTAATCGTGACTGTTAGATTAGAACGGACATATCAGATTTGTTCACAAAAATTCTGGCTTCTTTCAGAAGCTGTACTTTAGTATTAATATGAACCGTTCATTTTGATCCGACAGTCTAAATTGGGATAACTGGGGTCCTGTTATCCCTAAGAATAACAGCAGACACGGACTCCTTCTATTACTTGCTAATATCTTGTACGGAGTAGAATTAAAATTTTGGTATAGTTTTGTTTGTCTGTTTCTTCATTGTAGAAAAACTTAAATAATTTTCTTGTGAGGTCCTTCGTTAACACATCACACTCTGGTCAGGGTCTGGATCAATGTGACAGCACAGTATATATTGCTTATTTATTTTTCACATGATAGTTTTTATGCAACTTGATCTTTATTATTTCTTGCATAATTTGACTTGCATGATTCAGCATACTGTCAGAATTTGATAATCCAGAGTACAAATGTGTTATAGTTAAATTAGTTATAGCTTTTGCCGACGGTCCAAACAGATTAGGAAAAAATAGTTTCTAATAATATGCAAACTTAGTATAACATCTTTTTATTTAATATGAACAAAAAGGATCTTTGAACTTTGATTAGACGTTACACAAGCAAACTATCACAATACTTTCTAATATATTTTTGTATGGTAATATTATGCAATCCTGGATACATATATGGATATTTAAATCAAAGGGAAAAAAAAAAACAGTGAACTGAAACAACACATATAGACTTCCTTTTTTTTTTTTAATTAAGTCATACAATACGGCCTGATATAATAGTTGACAATCTCTAGTTTGATATTTCATGTCTTTTCTCAATTTTTATGCACAAATTAAAATCAATTTATATCAAATAGACATTTAACTTGCATCTATTGAGAAATAAAGATAGAAACCTAGATCAACATGAAACATGCACATCAATCCATATCAAAATGTGTATCATATACCCTGACATGGAATCTGATTAATATTATTTTTACTGGGAATATATTTTTGTTAGTGATCGAATGAATTCCGACATAATTGTATGTGTTATTGTCACTTTAATTATGCTTATAATGATGCAGATTGAGACATAAGCATTTATTTTTTTTGTCCAAAATTTAATTAGTCAGTTGATGAGTTTCCACATGCAACGGTAAATATTTCGTCATTTTTATTATTAATTATCAGAGGTGGTAAAAGTTGAACCGACCGAAATAGTCCGCCCAATAAACCCGATGTCCGAACCCGACTTGGATCTGTTATCTTATGAAAATTGAATCAACCAAACCTGTAATTGACCGAATCCGAAAAACCCGCAAATATTAAGAATCTGAATACAAATTATCTGAACCGATACGACCTGTTACCCTATAAAAACCCAAACCCAAAGCGATTTGGAATCATGTCACCCTAAACCGACAATTATTTGAATCTGAATCAACCCGAACCGAGAGTGACCAATACCCGAGATGTGATAAAAGTACCTATGTAGTTCTTGTAAATTATAATCAAAGAACATCTAACCATTAACTTAGAGAAATAGCACATTACTAAAAAAATAGGTAAATAACATAAGATTTATTGTTGGGAAACATTATATTAGTAGCATTGGACTCTTATCCTTACTTCTAATAAAAGGAGATTAGATTTTTTAACATGAAAATTCTATCTTCTCCATAGAAGAATTCTCAATCGTTGATTGTTTACTTGGATTGATCACCACCATTGACGTACATTAATGTCCTGGCCCATTAAAATTTAAAGCCCATATTAGTTTCTTCACAATCTTTACTAGTTCTAACTAAAATACACATTGCAACACTAAATCAAATTAGAAATAAAAAGTTCGAGCTCACATATACAATAATCAAATATGTTATGATATTTTAGACCATTTGTTTGAATTTAAGATAAACCCGAATGAAGACCCGAAAATGTATGATTTGAATCATATATAATTTATAATATAATATGCAAAAGTTATTCGATGGATAAATTAATTGGTTAACCCGAATAAAGACAAAACCCAACCCGCTCGATTTGTATCCGAAACCCGCACCTCAATTATCTGTAACCCATAAAGGCCCGATTAAGAAGAATCTGACACCTGAGTGAAACCCATATCCGGATTGGCCCGAAAACCCAATAAGATCTAAACCCACAAATCCGAGCAATATAATTATCCCGACCCGTCTTTGCGCCGAACCTGAACTCAATCGATCCGACAAAGTCCGTATCTAATAGGTACCTAAATTCAAAAGCAAACCGAATTTTAGTTTATCCGACACAAATACAACCCGACCCGGATTTGCTAGGTCTATTAATTATCATGATTTCATGATATATCCCCTAATTGGATATGGTAAATGTGTGGCTGGGCTCCTCACTTTTTAATGCTTTATTACGTGCCAGACATGTGGGATCAAAATGTAAATCATTGAAACTTTATATATTGAAAATTTTTTATATATATATACAAAATATGCTGCTGATGCGCTAAGGAAAGGACAGCTACGGCCTACCGCAATGATCCTTTCCTGATTTTCTTTCTCTTTTCTTTCTTTTCCTCCAAGTGCATCTAACTATGTATATAAATGAAGCCCCAGCTGCTTCTCCATCTCTTTGTGTTCTATACATGTCTCTCCATCTTCCTCCAATTCCATCATGACATCCCCCTCTTCTGCCACACCTTCACCGAAAGGGCGGCGCCTGCACGAACTTCTGGAAGAGCAGCAAGAACCGTTCTTTCTTGACATATACCTATTAGAAAATGGGTACTCGACAAGGTTTCTGGATGAAGCTCCCATCATGTGCTGGCCCGGAACCGAAAGGAGAATGCTTTGCAGGTTCACCAGCACCCAATTCAAGAAGAAGAGGATACAAGGGTTCTTCAAGGATAAACTACTCGCGAAAATTCCGCAGTTGAATTACGCCAAGAAGGATGATGGGTTTGGAAAAGATGAGGAGTTTGAGAATTCAGAGAGGTTTTGTGAGAACAAGAAGCACAAGATGGGCATCAAGCAGTTCAGTCCAACTTCAGTATTTGATTTGGGTTCTTACAGAAGCTCCCCTGTTAGCCACAGTAAGTTTCAAATTTTAAATTTGTTATTATACAGTTTTGATACTATTTCATGTTTCGTCAGGTCTAAGAACAGCAAGGATATTGCTCGGGACAGCAAAATTTTTCCATTTTTTAATATGATTTTTTCAGATTTCCTTCCATACAATTCAGAGATTTTGCTGTCCTAAATAATATAGTTGCTGTTCTTAGACCCGACCTTTATGTTTTCAAGTGTATATAACTTGTTTTCTTTGTATAGTTCATTCTAATTTGAACTTTTTAAAATTTGTTTTCCACAATGTATTCTGCTTTTGATTTTTCAAAAGAAAAGAAGCCTTCTTTTCTTTTTTTTTTTTTCTTTTATGAGTAGGTAAGAAAATCAAGCGTACGCTTTAGATTTTTTTTGATTTCCTAAAATTTGACATGTTTTGTTTGTGATTCTTTATTTATAGGTGAAGAAGAGAAACCAAGAGAATCATTAACTTTTGAGCCCAAAATCTTGGATATTTTCAAGCAATTTCTTGAAACAGCATACACCCCGGAATTTGAGAAAACATTTAAACCCCTTGATCAAAACCAGCCCAAAATTAGGAAACACCAATGTTCTGTTTACAGAGAAAATCAGGAGAGAATTCTGAGATCAGAGGAGAAAAAGGAAACATTGAATGCACAGAAAAAGCAGCCTGATTTATGTCATGAATTAAGCCACAAATTGGAATTGGAGAAATTAAGCAAGAAAATATGTGGAGAGATTGCAGAGACGCCCAGATGGAATGATTTCGGTACCGAAATTGTTGGAATTGCAACGGAAATTGGAGATGCTATACTTGAGGATATTATTTTAGATTTATGTGTGATATAGTTAGTTATACATTGTAAAGATACTAATTATCCTTCTAAAAAAAAAAGATACTAATTATCCGTGTATAGTTAGGATAAATTTTTTTTTTTTTTTTTCTGATGTACACAGCACACCGTTGTATATAAATTTAAAATTTATTTAATTTAAAATTGTTTTGTTGACAAGAATCAGACTTTAGTCTAATGGCTAAGGGCAATGCTCTCTGTGTGGGAGGCCCCGGGTTCGAAACCCAGATGAGGGATTTTTTATAGACATTTAAAAAATTTGAGTGGCTTGACCCTCATCTTATCTCAAAAAAAAAAAAAAAAAAATGTTATGTTGACCAGCACGGAAAATTAAAGGATACGCACAATAATTGTTTAGTTTAAAATTTCTGTTTTAACAAGCACGGGAAGAAGATACGCACAATAATTGTTTAAATTAAAAATTGTAGTTGGGCTTGGTTAATTAAAGTTGAACAAATAAGAGTTTGCACTTTCTGTGAGCTTCAGTTATGATTGTGATGTGCCAACACGAGTGCCTTATCAATTTCTTTTAGGTACTAAAATTAATTTAGTACCAGCTGCTTGACTAATTAATCAAGCTACAGTTTCTTGAAATTTTTTTTTTTTTTTTTGAGATAAAGATGAGGGTCAAGTCACTCAAATTTAAATGTCTATAAAAGACTCTCATCCAAATTTCAAACTCGCGACTTTCCACACTGAGAGTGTTGCCTTTAGCCACTGCAGTTTCTTGAATTAAGGGAAGTATAATTAATGTGATGATGTGATCAATCAATAATTATGTTTCACAGGAAAATAGGATATCCATCAATTTTAACTTTTGAGTGGTTAGTTCCATGGAATGTGCATGACTAGCTTCATGAGTACACACAGGACTTGATTTCTTTCTATAATAATATGTTAGAGTTTCATTATCTTTTCTTTCCCTTTTTTGATTATCTTAACTGCTCTTTCACGTTGGTAATTAGTTGGTTGTTGCTACTTTCTAATTATTGAGGAAATATATAATATATTCTGATCTTCTATGGCACTTAATTATATAGTTATGAAATGAAAAAAAAAAAAGTATATAAAAGGACCTTATGTTAATAACTTATCAGTAATGTGCGCGTGCAGTCATATGTGACATTTGAATGCTCTGAAGAAGTAATTAAGTCCAAATGCACAGTTACATCAAAATAAATAATTTCTCCAAAAAGGTTCTTTGCAACTTGATATTTTGCAGAAGAGGAGAGGAGGGATCCAATGACACACTTATATTTTGACACAACTCTTACACTAAATCATATAAATTTATAAAAAATTTTAAAAATGGAAAATCTTTTATAAACATATTCAATTACTTATAGATCCATCGTGTTTCAAGTTTCATTTAATTTGAGTGTCATTTGATACTCCATCAAGAATAGTGATTGCATGCATCAAATTATATATGATAATATGCATATCACGGTTTTACCGTGCTATGCGGTCCGTATCTCCGTTTTCAGTATCCAAATTGTCGATCCGAACCGTTAAACTTTTTTTTTTTGAAAATGAAAAGCACCCAGTGTGGGGCCCGCTAGATCCGAGGATTCTGGTTCATAGAAAACAACGATTTTCTCCCCCATCACTAAAAATAGCAAAAAAATTCTAAAAATTGTAAAATTTGGTTTCCTCACATATTTTGATACAGAGATCACCTTGAGCGGTTCGGGTCGACTATTTGGACAACGGAAATAGTGATACGGACCACACAGCATAGTAAAATCGTGATATGCATATTACTGTAGCCTAATTCCAATTACATATATCATGTTCCTTACGCATCCGGCTTCTAATTAATACTATATTTCGCACAATACACAACAACAACATAGTATGCCACAGAAAAGGAGAGCATACTTGGGTTGAGGAGGGCAGGAGGCTGTGGGATTTGATCAGTGGGAGAACACAAATTCTAATTAGCCCCAACACAACAAGGTACCCCATCATCGAATGATAAGAGTGATACCTAGTGTCTATAGAAAAACTGTCTATAGCATTCATAGGTTATATTTCAGGATGTATTTATTACAGTTTGAGTGTTTCTGTTACATTTTTTATATGTTTATGGACGTATAGACAGTTTTTCAGTAGACGAAAGATGTTTCCCAAATGATAATAAGCGAAAGCGCACCCACTGGTTTCCTACTTGTCCTTCCGGGGTTATAAGGCTCATATTTTGACAGTATTGGGTCAGCTAGCACTGTTAGGTCCCCAAGTCCCAATTCTCAAACATAATGATTTTTTGTTATGTATCGTTGGCCCAGCAAAATATTCAACACACTGGAAGCGGGCAACCCATACTGCTTTATAAAAAAAATTGTGTGTGTTTCAGAGTTGTTGGAATTAATTTTGGAATAGATCCACAACATATTCACCTAAAAATTTTATTGATTTGGCCATGCTTTTAGTTTTGAAATGTGATAGTTTGGATTTAGTATGCACTTTAAGATTAGTAGATTACAATGTAAAAGGTTGATTTTGGATTTAGTATGCACTTTTAGTTTTGAAATGTGGTATGTCTCGTAGATATAATATTTGTAACTTTAATTTTGAAAAAATTAAAAAAACATTTCATAAAAATGATTCCAAATACATCACTTCAATAGGAGCAACTTGTTCAAAAGAGAAAAAAAGTGTCTCAAAATAATTTTGGGGGTGAACCAATAACACTGAAATTGATTTTGCCTTTACAACCTTTTCGTTTGTGTTTTGTAATATGTTCTCCAGTCTCTCTACAATCTACATGAATACATGATGGTCCATATCAGGGGCGGACCTCTTTGGAGGCCAACCTGGGTGCCCGCCCTCCCTTAAAATTTATAAACTTCCATCAAATTCATTAATTTTCATTGTAAAATCTGTTTGGACAGTAAAATGCACCCCCTCCCATATATCCCAACATTATTTTTCCTTAATAAAATTACTCTTTCAAAATCATTATTTTTTTCCTTAGCCATACGCTCTTCTATCTAATTATGTTGAATAATGGATATCGGAGTTGAACTAACTAATTATGAGTTGCTAGAGCTTTTAACTTGGGTTTTGTCCGAGAAATAGTATCAAATAAATAATAAAAATTTAATATTAAACAAAATTTTGAACACAATTTTTAAATCTTTTGATATAAATATTAAATAATAATAATGTAATAATTAAATACATAAATGTTAGATCATTTTAAGGTTAAATTTTGTATTAAAAATTTAAACATATCATATTCATGTTATTTAATACGAAGAGAAAAATATATAAGTCATTGGATCAAAGTATATAAAAAGTTTCAAACAAATTCAATGGTAATAACATCAAACCTACACTCTTTATGGAACATAGATTTAATTGGAAGAGAAATATATTTATGCTGGGACCCCGTCTTTCAATATATGAATTGAATTTCTTGGACCGTTCGTTGGAAAATATTTGCTGGGCCAAATATTTTTTATGTATTTTCCTTTCTGTTATATATGTTTTTACCGAACTTAAAGAAGCAGAACAATCTAAATTTTTCTACTAGTTATTCTCACTTTTGAAACACTAAAATGGGTAATTAATTGATGTCAATTTTCTAAATTAGATTTATCGGCCCCCTTAATTTTCTGTGAAGCTCCGCCACTGGTCGATATATCGGCAAAGAGGGAACCGGCCACATTTCAACTAAACAATACTCGTGTTATGTTTAATAATGATGGGACTTTAAAAATTAGCTTTCGAAGTTGATCCCACCATATATCATATTTCTTTTCTTATAATATCAATGAAGAAATTGTGAAGGGGTTGGGTCAGCTAGTTCAGATATCTCAACGATCAATCTCAATTCTCAAGGGCCAAACTTGAAATTGCAAATGTAGAACTTTTTTCTTTTTTTCTTTTCATGTGCCCTTTGACTTGCTTAAAGCGAACAAGCAAAGCAATAAGCAGTCGTTAAAAAGATGTTCTCGCTTTACATACCAACACAAGAAAAAAGTTGTCTTTCCATGGTGTTGGTGTGTGCTCATAAGTGGCCTCAATAAGACGGCTATATATGCCGATCTAAAGGCCGTCTCTTATTTGGGCCAAAAATAATATGGGCCGTAACCAAGAAAAACAGAGCACTTAAACTAGTTTTGAGCACTTGAACTAGTATTGAACGAGTTTCGAGTCAGGCTGTCAGCACAGATCTCGAGATGATCTAACAGTTCACGTTCCGCGCTACACAATGCAGCGCTACAGAGGATGATATGGAATCCAGAATTCTGAACTAAGAGTATTGGATCGATCCATCCGGGAATGACACGCCAACAATTAATTCATCACGTGAGCCGTTGGATTGTCTCGGGTAGTGTTTTAAAAAAACCCGAGAGGTCCGAACCCGACCCGAGAAACCCGGGGAAAATAGACCAACCGACCCGACCCGGGCGTCTGACCGGGGCAACCCGAGAGGACCGGGAGGGACGGTCCTTGCAAGGGTAGGTATCCATGTTCCCATAAAAATTCCTGCGGAAACCCGACCCGAGCAAACCCGGGACTCGACTCTACCCGACCCGGGGTACCGGGGCAACCCGAGACCCGACCCTACCCGACCCGGGGCAACCCGGGATCCGACCCTACCCCACCCGGGGTAATAACCCGAGGTAACCCGACTTAGTTCCAACTTTTCCCGCCTATGTTAACAACTAATATAATATTATTTAAATTTTATTTTCAAGAAGAATTTTTTTTTACAACAAATATAATTATTAAATTTTTTTTCTGATTTTCTATGTTATTTTTTGGGTATAAATAATATTATTTTAAATTTTTTTTCATTTTTAATATAAAATACTATTTTCCTAACTTTTAATTGTATAATATATATATATATATATATATATGATTAAAACAAATAATTTAATTTTCAATTATTTTTTATTTTTTAAGTATATTTTTTTATTTTTGTAGTGTAAAATAGGTATATTATATTTTTTATATATTTTTTTGTTTTGTTTTCTTATTTTTTTGACATATAACTCCGGGACTGGGCAACCCGAGCAACCCGGACCGGGAAACCCGGGCAACCTGGGAGGGACGGTCCTAAGCTAGGTCCAATCTCCTTCCCCCCAAAATTTTCCCGAGGTTTCCCGAACCGGGAAAACCCGTGGACCGGGGCGGGTTTGGACCGACCCGGACCTACCCAGACCGTTTTTAAATCACTAGTCTCGGGGCATATCGTTCATGTGACTCACCTGTCCCCTTATCCGATCTGACATGAATCTCGAGACAATCTGATGCGCAGGAATAATTTCGAACATAAATTTTTGCAGGAAACGTACTGTTATGAAACAGTGCCATAATTTCGGACCGAAATTTTAGCAGTCTGTTTCCAGTAACATGGTTCCGCCCCAGACAGTTTTGATGTGCGTTTTTGAGTTGTTCTCTGCGTTTTTTTAGGGATATTTCTGTACTAGTTGTTTATGTTGTCTCTTAGGGTTGTTTATTTTTTTTTTTTGTTTTTTCTATTTAAGTAGTTGTCATGCCCTTTGGGCAAAAACAAGTTGTTTTTGAATTAATTTATCCAGAAAAAAGAGAATCTGTGTGATTTCTCACAAAAATCTCTCGTGTTCTTGTGTTCTTCTATTGCTCTCTCTACCGTTCGTGCATCAGTTGGTATCAGAGCAACCAGGTTGATGGCGGATGCGAACCGTGGTCGTGGTAGAGGTCGGGGCTGAGGTCGGGGTCGTGGAGTGGAACCTATAGACGAGGGGCCGCCTAACTGCCATCGAGACTAGCGAGATCTAGAGATTGCAACCATGGGGAGACGGATTCGAGAGTTAGAGCGCAAATTCGCAGAGGCAAGGATGGGTTCTACCAACGGAGAAGAAGAGGAGGAGTCAAATTCTATTGACTCTTCCACAGTGGGCGATGATGATGAGGAATTCAACTCGTGGGGGATTCCGAATTGGGGGCAAAATCAACGGCAGTGGCCTGAGCCCGATTAGCTCTCTCAAACCCTTGGTATGAAGATTGACCTTCCGGAGTTTGACGGTAAATCTCATCCTGATGAGTTTATTGATTGGTTGCATACCGTCGAGCGGGTTTTTGATGTGAAAAATCTGACCGATGAGCGGGTTTTTGATGTGAAAAATTCTGACCGATGATCAAAAGGTTAAGTTAGTAGCCATTAAGTTGAGAAAACATGCCTCGATTTGGTGGGAGCATGTGAGAACTCGGCGTGTTAGGGAAGGAAAACCAGAGATTCAGATTTGGAGTAAAATGAAAAAGAAACTCATGGCCAAATTCTTACCCACCCAATATAGGCAGGAGGCATTCATTGAATACCACAATCTGAAGCAGGGAGGCGGTTATTACTGAGGGACCTGCTGGAGGACTTGCGGGACATTTTGGGGTTGATAAAACACTAGCATGGCTGCAAGACCAATTCTATTAGCCTCGAATGGAGCGAGATGTGGCCAGATTTGTGGGAAGGTGCAAAGTATGTCGAGTGGCGAAAACTCGGGGATCCAATGTGGGCTTATATCAACCTCTACTCGTTCCCATGGCCCCATGGGAAGATGTCAGTCTCGACTTTGTTCTCGGGTTACCCAGAACTCAGAGGAACAAGGATTCGATTATGGTGGTGGTGAATCGGTTTTCAAAAATGGCGCACTTCATTGCTTGCAACCAAACTTTTGATGCATCGCAGGTAGCCCGTTTGTTTTTACAAGAAATTGTCAGATTGCATGGTGTGCCCAAAACCATAACTTCGGATCGAGATGTGAAGTTTTTAAGCCATTTCTGGTGCACTCTGTGGCGGAAGCTGGGCACTCAACTGCAGTTTAGCTCTTCTCACCATCCCAAACCGATGGTCAAACAAAGGTGGTCAACCGAAGTCTAGGAAATCTATTAAGGAGCCTGATAGGTGACAGTCCACGCCAATGGGATTCAGCCTTGCCGCAAGCAGAATTTGCATACAATAGATCGCAAAGCCGGACAACTGGCAGGAGTCCTTTCGAGGTTGTCTATGGATCCAATCCAATCACACCTCTTGAGTTCACACCATTGCCTGTTGAAAAGCAATTCAGTGGCAATGCAGAGGAGCATGCTGGACACATCAAACAAGTGCATTTACAAGTCCGTACTCAGATTGAGAACTCAAACAAGAAGTACAAAGAGCGGGTAGACAGGCGCCGCAAGAGGGTGGTGTTTAAAAGCAGGCAATCTGGTATGGATTCATTTCAGGAAAGCACGTTTTCCCACTGGTCGGAATGGTAAACTACAACCTAGAGTCGATGGACCATTTCGGGTGCTGGAGAAGATCAATGACAATGCATACAAGATTGATTTACCAAGAGAATATAATGTCTCGGCTACCTTTAACGTGACTGATTTGTCCCCCTACATTATTGACAATGAGGATGAGGCATCGGAGGAAGAGGTGACAGATGATGAAATGGCAGATTCGAGGACGAGTCTTTTCTTAGAGGGGGAGAATGATGCGCAGGAATAATTTCGGCCCGAAATTATTTATTTCGGACCGAAATCTCTGCAGGAAACGTACTGTTATGAAACAGTGCCATAATTTCGGCCCGAAATTTTAGCAGTCTGTTTCCAGTAACATGGTTCCGCCCCAGACAGGTTTGATGTGCGTTTTTGAGTTGTTCTCTGCGTTTTTTTAGGGATATTTCTGTACTAGTTGTTTATGTTGTCTCTTAGGGTTGTTTTTTTTTTGTTTTTTCTATTTAAGTAGTTGTCATGCCCTTTGGGCAAAAACAAGTTGTTTTTGAATTAATTTATCCAGAAAAAAGATAATCTGTGTGATTTTTCACAAAAATCTCTCATGTTCTTGTGTTCTTCTATTGCTCTCTTTACCGTTCGTGCATCACAATCCAACGGCTCACGTCATAAAGAGTGCCCATCCTCTATAGCGCTGTACAGTGTAGCACATAACATAGGCCGTTAGATTATCTCAAGATTCGTGCTGGCACAGCTCTCGATATGATCTAACGGCTCACGTTCCGCGCTACACTATGCAGCGCTAGAGAGGATATGGAATCCGTCATAAACCGCAACTTACAGTACATCACAAGACATGAATCTCTCCGGTAGTCCTGCTTGCTCTACTAGTCAGCAGTGAGGCATGCAGAGCAACATTGATCGAAAAGAGAATCCTACTGTATACTCATGATAGCGCAAGCAGAGGCAGTTATCTTTTTAAAGCTGCTGCTCAAAATAGAAATGCATTCCAAACATAAAAATATGCATGCAGTATTAGTAGTACTGTACTGCAAAAAAAACAAGATATTTAATTGTTTGTTGAAATTTTTGGGTAGCTGAAATTTCCCTGCTTTTTGGGAGTTGGAAAGAGAAAAACCGGAAGCAGTACTCAAACATCTGATCTGGTGAAATGATTGCATGGTCAAACTTCAACAATTTTAGCCATTTAGGATTCATTCAAAAAGGCGAGTATGTATGTATGGGATTTTTATCCGCTACCATAGTTGTGATTGTAGGGTGCTGCCATTGCACCTATGACAATGGGATCCACCATTAAAAGAGCACCCCTATTTCTAAAATCTCAGCCATTTAAAATGAATCAATGACTGTAAGAAACTATGGCAGCTTCCTGCCATTTGTTTTATAGCAGCAGATACGGACCCTGTATGTATGTATTATGTTTTCTCTACTTGCTACTTTTTTTATATCAGTAAGACTTACCGTCCATTGATGGACGGTCTATAGAAGTAACAAATAGTATGACAAATGGACTCCATATATGTAACAGTCGCACTCACAGTGTAATTTCTATGGACTGTTTATCAATGGACGCTTGAAGTTTCTGTTTTTATATAGCAACTGCTCTCGCTCTCTCACCAACTGTGGGGTACTGTAGATGCAATGATCCTAGAACAGTAGCACACTGCCAGTACTGTCAATGCATGCATAACAGCATAGAGACCACCAATTCATAGAGTGCTTATCTACTGGAATGGTCAGATTACCCCAAACTATGGAGTGGTCAGAAATTGAATCGAAAATAATATTTACACTGTAACGGGTAGCTTCGAAAACCGCTCGCTGTAGCTTTGTAGGGGGTTTTTTGACCACTCCACCGTCAAAAACCCCAAAGGATTTCAATTCCAATTCATATCCTCTACTGCGCAATAAGTTACTGCACAGCGCATTAACTGTTGGATCTACTTTAAGATTCGTACAACTCAATCCCAAAAAAGCCCCCTATAATCCTCATCGTTGGTTCGCTAAAGAGGATAGGATACCTGACTGACTGACTTGCCAATTACTACCAGTACCAGAGGGAAAGAAAAGAAATGCTTGATTGGCTTTTCATTCATGACTCATGATGCACATTGTTGAGTATGGAGGCACTAGCTATAACAATATTTTCTATTATATCTCAAAATATTGTTACAACTACTACTTAAATACTAAACCTCCATATACCCCTAGCTTCTTACTACAACCTAACCTCCAATTCACTACTATCTCTTGCTTGGTTTCTACATCCAACACCACACCCCTATTTATACTAGTTCTATGGAGGATTCTAGAACCTAGATATTTTTCCATAGATATTTCTATAGATTATTCTAGACCTAAGATATTTTTTTTTTTTTGTATCCATAATGTTCTAGATTATTCCTAATAAATATCTCAACACCACATTACTCTAGATAATTCTTGATCTTGGGCTTGATGGGCTTGGGCCTCAGCGTTGATTCTCAACACTCCCCCTCAACGCTGACTTTGTACTATTCCGATTTTGGTACTCCGCGTCCATCCGGATCATCATGTTTGTAGTTTTTCCTTCGTGCTAGCAGTGCTTGGCACTCAGTCATTTGTGGTGCTTGCAGTAGTCTCGTCACTAGCCTTCGTCGAGGTCCGACATCTCGACAAATTACCTGATAGCCTGCATCTCCTTCGAAGAGCTCCCATTCTTCGGCAACCACGACACTCCTCCACGTCGTCTTGACATCATCACCCTCCTTGGTGATGTTTTCCACCTTGGGGCTTTCTTGTGGCTTCTCGTCATCAGCCATGATGCAGCTCATGATTCCGGCCTCCTTTACGACTTTGGTCTCCTCATCGAGTAATTCTTTAATTGGTTCTTTAAAAGGTAATGACTCAAAGTCAAGCTTACTTACCTCTTTGACATCTTCGGTGTCTTCCATGAAGAACGATGACTCGGAATTGATCTCTTCCTCCTTGACTTCTGTGGCATCTTCTCCATCTTTGATCGGCCACGACTCCATGTCGAACTCCTCTTCCTCTGGCTCATCAACCTCAGCAACCTCTATGCCAACTACCGACTGTATTCCAACAGTCGCCACCGCGTCCCAATCTTCTTCATATGGGGACCTCCTCCGGCACCATCTCCACTGTGGTCACCGCGAGGCTTTCTTCATCTTCCATGATTGCAGCAGTGAGTGCTACTTCTGCATCCCACTCTTCTTCACAACCACTGCTCTCATGGACAATGTCTTGGCTTCTTGAGGTCGCCACATTACCATGGCCTTTCTTCTTCTTCCGCCAGCAATCTCGTGCATAATGCCCTCTTTTGCCACAATTATAACACCGATCATCATCGTCTTCATCGTCATCGGATGAGTCTCGAGCTCCCCCTGAAGAATTAGTCTTCTCTTTAGGCCTTCGTTGCTGGCTAGACCTTCCTTCGGGTCTACCTCTTGACTTTCGGTCAGGTCGACCCGTCTTTCGGTTGCTGAACAAGGCCTCTTCTTCTTGCTTCAACGAGACTCCGGCCATTTGCTTCACTAGAGCCTCCTGGTTTGCGAGCATATTCTCCAGCTCCAATAGTGTTGGCTGCGTTGGCCAACCTTGGACGGCTGCTATGAACCCGCTGTACTCGGGTCTTAGCCCATTGATGAGAATCCTTCTCATCCTTTGCTCGCTGATCTTTTCTTCAGGGTCTATTTGAGCAATCTCACTACAAAGAGATTTTACTTTCGTAAAGTAATGGTTAATCATCATCTTACCTTGTGAGATTGTCATGAGCTCCTTCTCAAGTAGTTGGAGGCGCGCGTCGTTCTTCTTTGAGAAGAGTGTTGCTAGGGTATCCCAGGCTACCTTCGGCGTGGGCGCTTCTCTGATGTACTCCAGTAGCTCGTCTTCAACGGCTGTCCTGAGTACAAACATTGCCTTCCCAGCCTTGATTCGCCATTTCCGCAGAGTTTCGGCTTGCTTCTCCACGGACAGAGTTTCGGCTGGCTTCTCTGAAGCCTTCTTCTTTTTCGTTTTGGGGTCAGCAACCTGTTCCGATACCGTCTCTTCTACGGTATCAACTTTCGGCGGGGTCGTCTCAGACCCGCCTACTACCTCCCATAGGTCCTGCCCTTGGAGGTAGGACTCTATGCATGCCTTCCAATATATATAATTACTAGAATTCAATTTCTTCATTCCACCAATCGTACCTGAGAAATCCATGGCTTCAACTAGGACGGCCGACGTCTAGTAAGCCTTCTTGAAGATTTCTCCTCCACCGCACTTCGCAGTCCCGGACTGTCGTCAAGCTGCGGCTCCTTCGACAACTTGTCGATACCACTATATTGACTGGCGGAACACCGGCAGAATTCCGGCTCTATGCTTGACCCCTACCACCGACTCTGAACAAGCTCCGACAACTCCGGCTCTGATACCAGATTGTTGAGTATGGAGGCACTAGCTATAACAATATTTTCTATTATATCTCAAAATATTGTTACAACTACTACTTAAATACTAAACCTCCATATACCCCTAGCTTCTTACTACAACCTAACCTCCAATTCACTACTATCTCTTGCTTGGTTTCTACATCCAACACCACACCCCTATTTATACTAGTTCTATGGAGGATTCTAGAACCTAGATATTTTTCCATAGATATTTCTATAGATTATTCTAGACCTAAGATATTTTTTTTTTTTTGTATCCATAATGTTCTAGATTATTCCTAATAAATATCTCAACACCACATTACTCTAGATAATTCTTGATCTTGGGCTTGATGGGCTTGGGCCTCAGCGTTGATTCTCAACACACATCAAGCATGCATTTACATTTTAGCTCTCTCAATTTCTGCCTTCATTAATTCTACTTATAATTACTGCTCATAATGCTTCTCATGCTCATTGTAGTCTTTGCAGAGTGAAAAAAAACACATAATATATAGTAGACAATGGTGGAAAAATTAATTAGAATTTTAAGTAAATAGCACACATTAATTTCAACCAGAAATAAATTCAATTTAACAAAAAGAAGTATAAGATCAAACACATTACAGAGCAAATCAGATGATTCATAACAGTGCATTAATCAAAACCAAACTTTTACATATACCCGAAGGTCACATATCAAAACCATTGACCTTGATCATAGGAAATCCTTTTAACACAAACAATCAACAAGCTACAGAACCTAACTTAAAAACCCATAAAATTCAAAAAAAAAAAAAAAAAAACGTTTTAACCAACAAACTGAGTAAATAAAATCTCCAGTACTGCCCCCATTTTCCCCTTACAGCACATTAATTCAAGCCACAACAGCGGACCCGGCAGCATTTTTTTTTTTTTTTTCCAAACATCGGCGCACTCTCCACAGTGCATGTCATGTTAATTAGTTATCATAGTGAAGAGACCTTCAGAAATATTGTTCTTCTGTAACCCTTTAAAGCAATGCAATCGGTTGATCGCTAAAGAAAACCGCATTGTCGGGCCTTGGGCTACTAGCATTGCTGCTGGACACAGATCCAAAGTTGTTCTTTTGAAGTACGCCTGTTGGAGACGAATTCAAGTTCGGGCATAAATCCCAGCTGTCAGCTGACAAATTTAGAGACGCACAATTGTTGTGTTGATCTGTTGATGCGTAATTAGTATTTGAACTGTTTAAAACCTCCCCTAATGGACCGCCAACAGAAGATTCCCATGACTCTGGTACCGTATCATTGAAGTTATGCGACATTAACGCGAGTGGTGCTATGGTTAGATTGTCATGACTAGGCGAAGATGAAGAAGAGAAGTTGGAGGGAGCCGCAGGTATCGCTATAGAGAGCTGTGTTGCGTTGGATTGGGACTCTTCGATCTGGGTCCACCTGTCAGCGGCTTGAAATAGGTTTTCAGGTCTATTTCCGCTATAAAATGAACCTTCTAGCGTGTTCTGGTTTGTTGATGTTAGAAGAGAGAGACTTTGAGACTTGTGCGTATTAGTCGTGCTTGGCTCACTCAGCAAGTTTCTGCAAGATTTACCAAAAAGAAGATTAACGTAAATTAACAAAATTAAGAAGAAAAAAATGTGTGCAATGGAGTATAAGTGATACATTTCTTGATAAATTTTTGTTCCCAGATGAACATGAGGTAAGAGCAATACGAACTGTCATGTTATGATCTTTGTACTGGGATAGCAATGTATTTCGTTCATACCAGGTTTTCGGCGTCTAAATGTCTACAACTATCGCAATTAGTATAATTGTTTTTTATATGGAAAAGATAATCAGTGTCTAAATGTCTTTGTATAAATGTCTTGATCAAGGTATGCCAGGCAAGCCAAATCAGTTGAAATCATACCTATTCAGATGTTCAGCAGAAGCATGGGCAGCAGCACCTGAGCCCCCGCCATTCGTGACAGGGGCTGGTGCGGGTCTTATTGGGGCCTGCCCAGCATTGGCATTCCGGCCTTCCACATGCTTTCTTGAACGGTGGCGGCCTCGGTTGATGTGGCGCTCGCAGTACTTTTGGTCGGGAACTGCATCCCTGGAGCACCGCCACTTCTTCCCGTCAGTCCGACGGCACCTCCCTGGTTCAGGATCAGTACTCCCGGCATAGGCTAGGTGTAGAGACCCCCATCCCACTGCAACAGAAGATAGGTATCAGTCAGCATGCATGAACAAACAGCAAAGAGTACTGTCAAAGAACACTTCTTTTTCAACCAAGATTCATTAAAGTTTCTATTATTTATGGATTTACAGGATTTTCTGATCAAATTAACTGATGCAATGCTGTATGACAGTACCAACTACCAAGCCATATTATTTCAGATACCAGTTAACAAGAAATTTTCTGATTTTTTTTTTCTTTTCTTTATATGTGTCTGAGAGTGCTTATGATACTAAGATTTGTTGAGAGTGTCATCATATTTTCTATGCAGAACATTGCTTACTGGGGTTGGATGCGAAAGAAGCGAAGGGGGAGAGAGCAGCAGGGCCAAGGCTTCTCCTAATGGGGATGAGAAGGGTAGTTGGCACAGGTGCATTTGCAACAATGTACTTGTAGATCAGAGCTTGGTGCTCCAACTCCATCCACTGCGACGGGGTGAAGGGGCCCCTTATCCTTGACATTGCTCCATTGTTCAAGGAAGCTCCTGAAATCAAACACACAATACAATAGTGTCAGAAGGGATTGCTCAAGAACAGCATGAATTCAGAGAGTCTGTCTGGACCCTTTTGGTTTCAGTAGTACCTAGCGACCATAGAAAAACTGTCAATAATGTCTATATGTTACATTTTGGAATGCATTTGTTACATTTGGCAGTGTATCTGTTACATTCCGTACATATTTATGGATGTATTGATGGATAGTTTTTCAATGGACGCCAGATGTTTCTCTTATTTGTTCATGTGTCACATACATGATTTTAGATAATCTCACACACATATATATTCTCCAGATTTACAAAATAATCAGTTGGGTTTTCTGGATCAGGAGGCTTTACCAGTTACCAATAACTCTTTTCTTTCACACGTACCGGTTGCAAATTTTTTGGAGGGAATAAGAATAACTATGCGAGAAAGAAAGGTTGGGTAACCGAACCGAACAATCAGTGTCGACACTGTTTCTTATTCTCTGCTGCAATGTAATCACACCGAAAGATGCCTCTTTTTTACATCTCCATTTTAACTTTTATCTTAAAAGGGGAAAATAATCTCTAAGAACTAAGAAGCCACAACTATGGGGACAAAAGAAAAAGAAGTGGCCTTTTTTTTTTTCACCTTTTCTCTTGACAAGACTCAGCAAACCACATTTGTAAAAATTTTAATAAAAAATAAAAGAATGTTATGTATGTCACCATGAAAACGACCTATCTACCAATCAACTGCTACTGGGTTTTCTTTTTCTTTGGAAAAAAAATAAAAACAAATAAATAAATAAGCATCATTGTAATTATTAAAAAAAAAAAAAAGGTGGAAAACAGCTTGCATACTTTTCCTATTGACATGACCACCAAACTATGTTAAAAATGCAGTGAAAGAGACGCCTCATTTCAATCACTACTGGAATCAAAGAGACAGCAGCAGCCCAGTACTGGCCTGGCATTCCATTATAGTAATAATAAGATCAATAGAGAGCTACAGCTAGCTACAGTGTTAACATCTAATCTAATACATAGAAAAGAAAGCGATAATACATAGAAACATCTTCATCTATTCAAAAACTCAAAAACTGTTCCTATATTCACAAACATATTCAAAATATAACGGATATATCTTGAAATGTAACAGATATGTTCTGAAACGTAACTTATGCACGTTATTGACGGTTTTTCTATGGACGCTAGCTAGGTATTACTCTACAAACAGTAACCAAATAGCTAGAGAATCTCATATAACCCAGCTTTCAAAAAAAAAAAAAAAAAAGAATCTCATATAACCCCACATTATAATTATATTGGAAAACAGGATTAAGAAAGGCCATTAATTGCCTTCATATATAATATCTAACATGAGCTTAAAGACCTTGTTTTGTTTCAGAGGGAAAAGAAAATATTAACTGAATGTAGTAATGCTAGAAAAGTTATATCCTTCTTCTCACATAAAAAGAAATAATAATAATAATATATAACTCCCCAGATAAATAATAAATAAATACAAAAAAAAAAGTATACTAAAAATAATTGCTACAGCTTTTTCCTTCAATCAGTAACAGAATAACAGAAAATCAGAAACCCCAACAACAACAAAGGTACCAACAAATTTAAACCACACAAAAAACAAAACATCAGTGTTATATATTGTCATTACCTCCATATCCAAAATAGGAAGTCTGTAGATCATGAGAAGATTGCGATGAATGGTGGTGTTGCTGTTGGTAGGACGACAATGCGGCGGCATGATCAGCGGAGAGAGCTGAGGCACAGTCTTTCCCCGGAGAGGAGAAGCTCAGCATCTGGGTGCCGCCGGGAAACAGGGATCTACAAGAAGATGAGTACTTTGACTGCTCAGTCGTCGTCCTTGCCACTTTCTGCAACCCCAAATCGGCGCTCTCCGGATCGTTACCGGACCTTGCATGCTTGAGGCAACTGGACCCCAATGCGCCATTGTTGGTGGTCAGTGAGGAGGAGGAAGAAGAGGAAGATGTCAAGAATGTGTCCATGGTTTATTATAAAACAACCCAAAATGGCAAGTTCTTGCTAGCTAGGTGTCATGTGGGTGTGATGTTTGGTGAATGTGGGTGAGAGGGGGAGAGATGGAGACAGCTGCCATTTTTAATGGTGGGAAGGTTTTGGGTTTGGGCTTTGCTCCTTTGGGAGAAGGTATAGGTATGCTTCCTTGTTGTGGTGTGTGGGTGAGACAGTGAGACTTGAGAGAGTTGAGGGTGAAGAAAGAGAGAGAAAGAAGAAGGGGTGCATTTAAGGAATAACTTTTTTAATTGCATATATTTGGAGGAATGTATAACTAGATACAAATCCATAAACTAGAAATTAATTACTCGGACATATAATACCTACCGTTCAAAGAAAAGTTATCCACATTGTTCATAGGTTACATTTCAGAATGTGCTTGTCACATTTCGAGGTGTATCAGTTACATTCCGTATATATTTATAGATGTATAAACAATTTTTGAATAGACGTAAGATCGATGTCTCTCGTACAATTATTTATACATCATACATGGTTGGGGACGTGACTATAAGCTTAATTTGGAATATGTACGCAAAATATATCTTGGAACGTTTCTTCATTTTGCATCTAATGATAAATACGATTAATTGCTTAATGATATAACTTTAAGTTCTAATTAGCTAGTGTGCTGGAGTGTTCATCCTCTGCTGCGCGCTGAAATCGGCTGAGATCCAAATCGGATCTCAGGGTCCTGAGATCTCGATCCGATAGTTCTCAGGACCCGTATCTGCTGAGTCCGAATATCGGGGTTCCTGAGAACCGTCGGATCGGGATCTCAGGATCCTGAGATCTGATTTGGATCTCAGCCGATACCGACGCCTCTGTTGTGCAGCAATCCGACGATGTAATTTATAGGGGAGATTTTTTAAGATTGATAATTAGTTCGGATCTCTAAATAAATCGGACGGACCTAGCTAGTTCTGATAATAATCAGAAGCTATTTGACATGCAAAAGAACCAAAAAGAAGGGCCTTTTTCGCTATATATTGCCTTGGCAACAATTTAGTTGAACACTTGAACATAAAGAAATGAATTGTCAATTGTGTCTTGCATGCATTCTCATTCTTGTTTTGACATTCTTAGTTTGACATTATATATATTACATTACATGTAGGAGAGGATGATTTTTTTTTTTTTTTTGTGAGATATAGATAAGGGTCAAGCCACTCAAATTTAAAAGTCTATAAAAAACCGTCATCCAGGTTTCAAATCTGCGACCTCTCACATGAAAAGTGATGCCTTTAGCCACTGTATCAGAGGCCGGTTCTTATGTAGGGGATGAAAATTAAAGGATATATATAATTTGGATAAGAGGAAATTAAACAATTGAATAAAAAAAATGTAAAATGAAATGGGCATACATGCATGAGATAACAAGGAGGGAGTGGAGTGGAGTGAGTCAAATTGGTCATATATATCCTGAGTGAGTAGAATTTAATAATGATGATAATAAGGAGGCATACAAATACAATTTACAAGTGGACGGTTATATGGGGGTATCCTCACGTGTAGTGCACGTGGGGTGGTCCTGGTCCAACTTGGATTCGAAGCAAGCAAAGCCGAGCCAAGCCAAGCATGCTTTAGTTTCAAAAGTTGCCTTCTATTTATATCTAATATATTAGATAGAGTAGGAAAGTTAGCTACAAATAATTAATTGGTGCAATGATTCTTAAAAAAAGTATAATGCATGCATACTGGAGCAGTGAATAGGTTTCGCTCTGAAAAAATAATATTATATAATTGATAGAAGAGTGCTGGTGTTTGCTAACGCATCAAGAGCTTGGGGGGCACAACAAGGTGTCGTACATATTTTTCTAAGAATACAAAGAGTTGCAAATATTTTGAGTCTTTAATAAAAAAAAAACAGAGAGTAAATTTCTCTTTAATAATAAAAAAGAAAAATTAAATTGGAGCCTTTCGATTAAGATAAATGAAGAGACAGAAATAAAATCAATGATTGAGAGTAATGATATTGTGGCATAGCTGAGAAGCTTACAAACTCACTTCTCTTTTCAGAGTATGAATTTCTTTTGACTCTATTTCCACATCTAATATGCAAAGGAAGTACATGAGAGCGAAATCCCCATGGTATTCGTTTCCATCATTTATTCATTGAGCTCCCCATTTTCCAACTTACTTGCAATTTCAATGAGCCGGCATTTGATTGTAGTTGGTCGTTGAGGCCGTTCTAGAGACAAGGTGAAGTTTCCAACTTTATTCAAACAAACTTTGTTTTATTGGAGGTGATAATATCATCCGTTAAATATCCCCTTAAGAACTGGCATTTGGTCTAGTGGTTAAGGGCAACGCTCTCCGTGTGGGAGGTCACGGGTTCGAAACCCGGATGGGGGGTCTTTCATAGACATTTAAATTTAAGTGACTTGACCCTTATCTTTATCTAATATATATATATATATATATCCCCTTAAAAATCCTCTAACAGATTCAACTCAGATTCCTCACTCGCATATAGCACATTCCCCACCCCCCGTGCGTAGGGGCAGAGCCAGACTCCGATGCAGGGATAGTTCAACTTTTCCGATAGAACTAGTTTTGTAACTAATAAGGAAGTTAGGTATATTTTTGTAAAACTTTAAAGGAACATATGTGTAAATATTTTTCAGGTAGGGCCAATTTTATAAATTTTCTTAGAAATTGAGTATATTTTTGTAATTTTTTCTAAAAAAGGAGATATTTTTGTAAATTTTTAAAGGTATATTTTTAAAATTTTTTATGATTATATAAAACTTAGCAAAGTGATTATACTAAAACATAATTGTACAAATGTAAAAAAACAAAATGATTATAATACTAGTAAAAATGGTATTACAAATTGTTTGAAAAAAAAAAAAGTGACTATACAAAACTTAGCAGCCTGATTATATCATTTCAGGCTGCAAGCTGCAACATATATCATTTCGATGAAAATCAGTGCGTGAGCAGGGACAGCCGCTCTTTGAGTTGACATTGCTGGTATTTTCCTCTGATTGGTGAAGAGCCAAGCTATACAATAATTAATTTATTTTACTAATTATACTTCTCCAACAAACAAAATAATGAAGAAATTCATCATCCCTTGTCTTCAAACTGAATAAAATACAAATAAATATAAATATATATATCAATATATTATGGCATCAATGTCAATAACAAATCCTATACAGCAAGCAACATCACATGATGAGTGGGGCAAATCCAAGAGCTAGCTAGCTAGCTTCCCCTTCCCAACAGCGACCCAGAATATACTGTTGCTGTTGCTGTTGCTGTGCGTATGTACGTATATCTATATCCTAAGAGAAACATCTTGAGTTCATTAAAAAACTGTCTATAAATCTATAGATGAGCAATATTTGTGTACGGAATGTAAAAGATACATTTTGAAATGTAACATGTATATTCCGAAATGTAACTTATAGATACTATAGACAGTTTTTCTACGGACGCTATCGGTATTACTGATCATATCCTAATATATTCCTATCCTTGCATCAAGTTATGCGGCGCACATATATAATTTGTACACTCATTCATTGAAGAATGTACGTAGTAGGGCATGTGTATATATAGCTGCCTAACTAATTTGCCTTTGACAGTTTGGCAAGGTTTTCTTATCTAAATGCACCAATTAATTATCTTCTACTCAACGACTTCATGAGAAATTCAGGCATGGTTTTGAAAAAACTTCAATTAATTGCTTGTTTAGGATATCACACCCAAAAAAATATAAATGTCCATATAATTCTTTATGTATGATAAATTATGGGTTCCCAAGGAAAAAAAAATAATGGATGTATAAATAGAAATCAGTTTTTTTACTTTGAGGAATCTCTAAATACAGATATATTTGTGAAGTGTAAACCAAACTTTATTTTTTGAATTTATTTCCTTCATTTATAAGTATATAATATTTGGTAAATATAATATTTATATTTACAATCATATTTGTCTATAGAGATCCTGCTAATTTATTCAGATCAAGTTAGGATTTTAAAACGAAAATATAAATAAAATCGGGAGTATACGGGTCCACGTCTACTATGAATAATTAATTAATATAACAGTCTCACTCGTATTATCAAATTGAATAATGTAATTTTGACACATACTAGATTCTTCTTTAAAATAGGCCAAGCCGCACAACTTTCACGTACTTCTGCTATATATATCTTGTGACAAAAGATTAAAAAAAATAATAATAAATGAGTGTTCAAAGTTCAAACACGAGAAAATTTATTTATGGAAAATGTTCGGAGATACCAAAATTGATACCATATAAAGTTAATTTAACGTTAATTTGAAACATGCTGCAATTAAAATGAAATATAGGTAAAGAAAAATGTTCGGGAGATACCACAATCGATACCAAAATTAATACTATATAAAGTTAATCTAACGTTAATTTGAAACATGCTGCAATTAAAATGAAACATATGTAAAATTAATTCGAAACTTAATGAGATTAAAATGAAACAAAAATTATATTAATTTTTTTGTTGCTTTTTTACTTCATCTTGCTTCCACATAGATGTTCTCTTAGCAACTTTAAGGATTTAATAATGATTCAAGCAGAAGATTTAATTTACGATTTGTGTTATTCAACTTAATACTAAAACGTTTCAAGTTAATGCATTAATTGTTTTAAGAAAACTCGTTAATGTTTCAATTTAGATATATTTTACATTATAACTTGATATCCGTTTTGATATCTATTTTGGCATCCGTATATCTGGACCGTTTATTTTTTATTTTTATTTTTTTGAAGAAAGTGGAATACTTTACCAGTTTCATTGAAACTTTTTATTTTGTACCCATGACCTCTTAGAAGTCATCCTAGATAGTTAGCTAGCCCTTGAGCTACTAGGCCATTTGCATCTGGACCGTTTATTTATATGCCCAAAATGCGAATTGATGTCTACAAGTTTTTTTCAAAATTTTTGCAGCAGCTGCAAAGTTGCATGAACGGGTATCGAACTCTCGACCTTTAGATAAACAATAGCCCTAAGACCTCTCTCCTAGTCAACTGAGTTACCATTCGTTTCCCGATCTCTACAATTTTACCGTGTGAGTGAGTACCGTCGAGCTAAATGATCTAGAAAATTCGGAGCAAACAATAGTAATGTTAACTGTTAAGCAATTAATTAAAAAGTGGTAATGTTTGGGATCAGTTTCCATCGATCTGATTCTTGTCAAGTTTGAAGGGACCCGTGTCCGTGTGGATCCCAGCCATTAATTAACATGCCCTGAGGAATCAGGACATCGATCTTCGAACACGAATCTTGACGCTCCAATTAATGAACGGCCGAGATACAAACAAGATAAATATCGAAGTTTCATCCCGCACTCTAATAATTCCGTGAGAAGACGGGGACAGGGAGACTAATTAAAGAGAGCAGCTCGTCTCGTTTCCTCGTGGCCAACATGATTGTGGTCCTTAACAGATGAACAGATGCATGCCGCATTGCATTGAATTAAATTGGTTTCCCGACCCCTCTTGAGAAGGATTCCATATCCTCTGTAGCGCTGCACTGTGTAGTGCAAGATATGAACCGTTAGATCATCTAGGGATCTGTGCCGTCTCGAATCTTGAGATGATCTAACGGTTCACATCCTGTGCTACACAATGCAGCGCTACAGAGGATGAGCACTCCTCTCTGAAGTCTCAATTCATTCCCATTCCTTGCCTGGGCAGCTGGGCTGGGTATGAATGAATTCAATTCCGTTGTTATCTCGATTTGGATAAAAGGACCCTGTTACCCAAATATGTGCCGTCGGATCAAAATCAACGGATGAGACTAATTGTGAAAATGGCCACCCATAATCTTAATTGGATCGATCGGGCCGTCCGTTTTGATCTAACGGTTCATATTAGACAAACAGGACCCTGTTATTCTCAAAGAACAACAGCAGATCCTGACTCGGGTATGAATATGACTTGGATATTTCTCTTGCTTGCTTATTTATTACTACCTCTGTCCCATTTTAGATGGATTTTTTGTAGTTCAAATGAACTACAAAAAATCCATCTATTTTGGGACAGAGGTAGTACTGGTTTTCTATATGATCATGGAGTCAGTCAATCAGTTTCTATAACTTTAGTTCAATTTTTTCAAGCTGCAGTTTTTCATAATTTGCAAATTAAAGTATTGTACAACTCATCATTAAAAATCCATGTTCATAAATATTTTTCTTCTTTTTCTTTTTTGTGTTTTTATACAACCTCCTTTTTTTCATTTTTTTTTTTAGTTTTTTTTGTCAGTACTATCACCTTTATGTATAGAGATTAGTTTTCCTAATTAATAACCTGTGGATGCTAAATTGGAGAAAAATAAAAAAAAAAAATAGTTCTCGCATCACAATGAACAACGCTGCAAAAACTTTTTTTAAGCGCTCATATAATGAGTTGAACATCAATGAAGAGGGAGCATCAGTACAAAAAAATTGAATCTAAGAAACCACTCAAGTTACGAAATTTCTAACCTTTATATATCTCTGTTTTTTTTTTTTTTCAAATGGTATAGGGTGCCGGGCACAATATTTGCATGGACCACTTCAGAACAATGATTTTATTTTGTCACAAATTAAAACCTTACTCCTAATAAAAGGAGATTGGATTTTTTGACATAAAAGTTCTATCTTCCCCAATGAATAAATCTTAGCTGTTAATTATTTAATTGGATTGATTACCACCATTGACGTACTTCAATTTCTCAACCCATTAAAACTTAAGGCTCATATCAATTTTCTCAATTTAAGGTCCATTACGTATTATCTTAAAATTTTATTATAAGAAATAACAATTTCAGTCCAAAGTAAGACATGAGCTCTTTACTGATTAATAAAAATGCACTTTAACTTTCCTTCATTCAAAATTCCAAATAGAAATTAAATTCCAAAATTATCAAACTGTCAATAAAAAAGTTGATTTTCCTGACATTCCATTAATCCACAAAAGTTTACTACCCTGTTTTTTTTTTTTTTTTTTGAGATAAAAATAAGGGTCAATCCACTCAAATTTAAATGTCTATAAAAGACTCTCCATCCATGTTTCAAACCCACGACCTCTCACACGAAGATCGTTGCCCTTAACCACTAGACCAAAGACTAGTTCTTTACTACCCTGATTTTGAAGAACAATTACTATATATAGATTAATAAACTATTAAATCAAAATGATTAATATGATATCATTGATAGATAAAAAATTAAAAAACATAACATCCAAATTGTAAAAGGTGTGAACTTATAACCATTTGAAGATGCAGATATTTAAATGTTTGAAATATATAATTAAGGTCACAATCAAAACAGCTGAGAGAAGGGGGTCCAACCGTCCAAATCCAATCCAATCCAATCCAATTGCACCAAACATCTGAAACTTGACCAAATGCATGTTATGTGTTGTGCTGTGTGGGGTTATATAGAGAAGAACCAGCTAGCAATAATAATAATAATGGATCCGTTTCAATTTCACTCTGCTAGATTTTGCGGTCCTCACTGGCTGCAACCGCAAGTAATTCATTAAAGTGTTACTGATTTGGGCAGGCATTTAGTTTTTATCCTGTGGTGCATGCTATTCAGTGCAGCAGTAAACTTTCTTGAAAGCAAATTTAAATACGAGACCAAACTGGTTTATAAATTCTGCTTGGAGGAACTATTATTGTAACATTTTTGAATATTGCAGTTCAGTTCTTGTCTGATGTTTTTCTTTGACCGGTGCTAAAGATTATCTTAAAAGTTCTGCTTCCACATCCTATTACAGTATATATAATCTTGGATGGGTTGCTACAGTAGAATGAACAGTAGAAAGAACAGTACTGTGAACAGTTTTTTTTTTTTTTTAAGATCTTTTAGAGGTGGCAAAATCTGACCCCACTTGAAAAACCCATCCGACCCGAGTTTCAGAGAAAATCAGATTGATCCGAACCCAACCCGGGAATAGAGGTGCAAAATCTGACCAAAAATGAAAAACCCGCCCGACCCGACCCGACCCGACCCAACCTGAAAAAATGCCGGCAGACGTCAACCTGTTACCCAACCCAGAAAAAATGCCGCAGCCGTCAACCCGATACCCGACCCGACCCGACCCGGGAATCTGCCATGGAAATCCTTTTTATATATATTAATTTCGGACGGGTTTCGGTACTGTTCATTACACTATAGCTACAGTGTAAGGAACAGTGCTACATTTTTTTTTTTTTAAGACCAACATCATTTGATATATGATCTAAGATCTTCCAGTGATCCAGTTCGCACAAAACTAAATGACGGTATTCAGATACATGAATTTAGTATTATTCGTACCAATTAGCAAAAAAACAATAAAAATCATTATTATATGAGATGCCAAAATGTGTGAATGACATGAAGCTTCTATAGTTAATAATTATTTATGATATGGAATCACATATTTAATAATTTATTTTAATCCGATATGAAGCTTAAACAAGAAAAAAATTTAAGATAATATCACTAATAAATTCAATTGTATGTGATGAATTTTAAATGCTTCTATTTATTTTTTTATAAGTTTGGTTAATCTTTCCGTCATAAGTTCCTAAATGCAAGCTATTGAAAATTAAATTCATGTTACCCATTTATCACTAAATATCATTTGAAAGATAAATTTAGTCATATTTATTAATAATTTAATAAAATTACTTTCATTTAAATATATGAAAAGATAAATTTAGTCATATTAACTAAGAATTTAACAAAATTAATTTAATTTGAATATATTATACGGTACGATGGTTTGGGTCACTATACCATAAATTTTTTATGACTTTTCGTAGTATATTTATTATAACAATGTATTTTAATTAACGTCCAAACAAAGTACAAAAACCATAATAAAGTAATATTAGAGCTATATAATTGAAGTGTATAGATAATCTAAAATATCCTGATCCAATTTCCTAATGCGGATGGAAAACTTTACAAATTTTGTAAATTTAACAATAATTCCAATATATATATATAATTGAATAAAAAAAATACAATATAAAGTCATCAGTAATAAATATCATCAAAAATATAAACTTATTCCATTACTCTAGTTCATTCTAATTCTAAACTAATAATAAAGAGTTCACGTCCTGCTTTGGACTGAAATTATTATATCTTATAATAATGAGACGGGAGCTCATCCTTTGTAAGGAAACTGATATGGATCTTAAATTTTAATGGGTCGGAATATTAATGTACGTCAACGATAGTGATTAATCTAAGTAAACAATCAACGGTTGGGGCTTCTTCTTTGGGGAAGATAGAATTTTCATATCAAAAAATCCAATCTCCTTCTATTAAGAGTAAGGATGTGCATTGATCCTTTTTTTTTTTTAAAGAAATTAAAGTTAACTCTATACTAGGTGAATTAAAATTTCTGGAAATCTGAACAATTTTCTATTTTAAAATAGAAATGGGATCAAAATATTGGTATTAAATAAATATTCAAACAGAATATATAGGGGAACATTATTTTGTCAAAAACAATGCTTTTAATTACTCGCTCACAGGTTCGGAACTGAAATATGTCTTTTATAGACATCCTCCAAATTTGAGAAAAGAATGTTTATCCCATGAGAAACATCTTGCGTCTATTTTAATGAACAACCGTTCGTACATCCATAGATATATACAAAATATAACAGATCGATACATTCTGAAATATAACAGATACGTACCTTCCAGAGACGGATCTAGGCATGGGCAAGCCTAGGCCGGTGCCCGGGCTTGATTTTTAAAATATATTGATTAGTACTAATTTTTTTTTTATATTAAACAATACTTGTTTATATTTATAGTTATTGTGTCGGGGCTTAATGATTTGCCAAGCAAAATACAATGTAATAGAGCTCCTTATTTCATATATTAAATAATTTGTGTCCAGACTTAAAAATTTCTTAGATCCGTCCCTGGTACCTTCCGAAATATAATCTATGAATACTACGTTAATGGCTAAAAAATTTTCCGTGATTCTGATCAAACAGTTTATATATATTTAAATATTTTATTGTACACTGTAGTGAATACAAAGGTACCTTATGGCAGCAGCAGACATGGAATGCTCGGTTCCCTTGCTGCAGAGAGAGAAGTTTACACTGTTAAACAAAACAAAAAAGAAAAGGGACATAATAAGAGAGAGATGGAAGGGGAGTGAAGCAAAAACTACTTCAAATCCCAAGACTGTGAAATGTGATGAAGCAGCCTTCACAAATCTCGGTGCCCTTTGTTTCACATTATTAAAAAAAAAGAATAAAAAAGATTAATCATAAACAATTTTTGAGGTGGAATGATTCCCCTGCACTAATTAAACACTACCCAATGTTAATTTATAGTCTCAAAAGGTAGTAGACTGAAGCTCAAATATTGTATATATGTGCATGTGTGAATAGGCTTGAGAATTGAGATCCTTTATGATAAGAAAAGGGCAATTTTACAAATTGACCTTCCTACTAAAATCTTGAAATAGATTGTCTTTCCTCTAAAAAGTTTCAACAATATGACCCTGTGATCCCATTTTCCCTTCCATCCCCTTCACCCGTCATACTTTTTATTACAATTAATATTAATTGTGAAACTATATTTGACAGGATATTAATATGAAATTAGACGATAAACTAATTATATTAATGATTTTTTAGAGGTACACTTTTTTTTTTCTTGTTAACATGCATTAAAAAAACTTGAGAGATAGTTTCAAGAATAATAAGATATTTCATCAAAACTAATTGATTTTTTTTTTCAATTCTTACTTCTACAAAAGTAACAATAATAAGGAAGATATATAAAATGACAAATATTTGAATAAAAAATATTAAATATTACATTGTTAAGATGCGCAATATTTTTTGAAGGCATTGATCCAAAATATTTGACTTCTGACAAATTTTGTAATGAACAATATAGCATAAATAATAACTAAATCTCCCCTTAGCCAAATAACTAAAAGATTTGTCTTTATAAATACTAATTAGCTACTTTTAGATAAATTAATTTTCTCTTATTAAACAAAAGTTGAAGCCTTTTAATAATTATCAATCAAAAAAAATATTTGCATGTCTAAAATTATTAATGTAAAAATGTCATTTTAATATACTGTTAAATATCATTTCACAATTAATTTGGGTTGGAGTAGAATGTATGATGGGTGCAGGGGTGGGGAGGGGAAAATGGGGCCTAGAGGGATATTTTGTTGAAACAATTTGGTGGAGGGCCAATATGTTTCAAGATTTCAAAAGAAGGACAAATCTATACTCTATAGAGAGTGGTAGAGTTACAAGCACCTCAACTATGTCATATCATCAGTCTTATTAACCATTGATTTTGTTTGAAACTTTTTCTCTACTTTGATCCAATGACTTATGTTTTTTTTTTTTTTTTTCTCTCCTCATTAAATAAGATAAATGTGATATGTCTAGAACAAATTTTAACCCTTAAAATGGTCAAACATGTATATATTTTTTATTTATAAATTAATAAATTATTGCATTATTACTATTACTATTATTATATTATTATTATTATTATTAAATTGCATTAAAAATTTAAAAATTTTGTTCAAATTTTGTTTACTATAGATATATAAAAATTTATAATAAATTTTAGTTATTTATCTGATACCAATCGAGCCGAAGCTGAGTTACAACTCTAGTTAATTATAAAATTACTCGATAAGAAAATAACAAATTAGAAGTCGTTTGGTGTTTAGTACTGTGAATGTGTGATGTTCCCGAGGGCTGTGTCTCAAGCTAAGATAGAATTTAATTAGTTAACACTCAACTCAACACACTCCTAGAAAGACATTAACAAGGTACCATACCATAACCACAGCCACTGTTTGGGAACAAATTTAGACCAACAATTAACCTGCAAACCTACATTCATTTTATTTTTAATTAGTCGGTTCGGTTCGGTTTGGGTGCTTGCTTGTTTGCTAATGCTCCCCTTCCTAGATGTTCCTTCTTGGTTTTATTTTCTTATGTTAAATTGGATTCAAGTTTATTTGATTGTTTTGGGGTTCATTACCCATTGTGGAGCTCGAGCAACCTTTTTCGGACTCGACGATTTGCGGTATCATAATTAAATTCAGAAAAAAAAAATTAATTCTTAATCATGAACCGGTAAATTCCCAATTTGAGATGATGATTAATTAATTCTTACAATTTTATGTTGTTTTGTGTCTCATATTATATTATATTAGGGAGGAATTATATAATCCCATCCCATCCATTTAATCTGTGTTATGTGTGATATATTGAAATTTAGCATTAAAAAACGTCATCACACTACTATATATACTAATTAAGATTAAGACAATATTGATTAAGATGAAGATTTATTTATTTTAATATTATATCAGTGAAAAATGGTACTGAAGATATGTTGTATATTTAATCACATGTCAAGCAATGAATTTGTATGATTTATTTTTGAATAGCCAATTAATTTTATTGGAATTTTAGTAAAAAGATATATTTAGAATAACAAATTAATGTCAAAATAACCATGAATTGGCATGCTCTCTCTTGTGATATATCGAATTATGCAGTGATATACATGAACGAGTCCGTATCTACTGCGATCCAAGATCCTGAGATCTGGATCCGACGAATGTGGTTATTAGGGAGGTCTTTCAAAATAACCTGCACCGTTGGATCAAGATCTCAGTTGGATCGCAGCTGATTTCAACGCATACATGAACATGCAAAAATCAAGCGAGACAACATAATACTAGCTTTGGAGACAAATGTTGGAGACAAGTATGATCTCATTCATTTTTATATAGAAATATAGAAAATAGAAGAAATATGGAAATTGCAAAGGCAGTATAGTAATAGCATTTAGCATAAATATAGCTGGCTTAATATTAGGTTAGGGTCGTTTCTCGTTAACCGAGAGTCATATGCGTGCGCCAGCTCTCACATGCAATGCAAAAGAGGAGGAGAGGAGAGGATGGAAACACAACATTAATTAAGTTAATCAAATCAAATCCTTATTGGTTAGTTAATTAATCTCTCTCTAATCGACATTGTTTAATGTTTAATTAGGAACACAAATTAATTAATTAAGTATTTTTATCATAAAGTGCTGCTGCTGCATGTTCTCAGAGTTGGGATTTGCGCATTTTTTCCCATTAGTTTTAGTTATGGAATCGATGTGGAATCGGGTCTTTCTTACTCTTACAGCCACAAATTAACTGCCTATATATTCATCTATAGAGAATATATATATAGACCGTATAAAATAACTAAAAATGAAAATGTTACAAAGATTTTTTTTTTTTAAATACTACTGTTGGAATTTCTAGCTAACATACGCAACATATATGTTCAATGGTTTGATTGAAGACGCAACAAAAAATAAATAAATAAATAACAAAAAAAAAAGAGTCTATCTAGAAACAAATGAAAAGGAAAACAGTACACTATTAAATTTGTTTACAAACTTTTTATATATTTTGTTTATTTTCTATTATTGTATTTTGATACACAAATGCATCATCAAACGACAAATTAAATGACCTCGATGATTGCTCCTGGAAGGGTTTTAATTTGAGCAATTAGGTAGCACCAGCAAATAAGCAAAAGAGTAATAGATAGCGGCCACCTCTGTTATCTATCCACTGGTACACTATATTTTTAATGAACAAATATCATTTTTTCAATAAACATTTATCTCTATCCGATCGATATATATAACTTTCTAGTAAACAAATATATTATGGTTTCAGCGAATATTTATGTAACTGTGACAAGCACATGAGTGCATGCGGATGTGTCAGATTGTGAAAGAGAGGTGGATGAGTAACCTACTTTGTAGGGTGGACTCTGCATGTTTTCGATAAACAAAGTGAGTGTGAGTGAATCTCATTCTCTGAAGTCTGAAGCGTGTGCTGCATTGCATTTGCATATTTGCATGTGAAATAAAATAATAAATCCCATTCAAATGGATGATGGGACCCACGAATAGAGTAGTCGTAGTACTAGTAACAAAAAAATATTATATATCAAAGTACATTTTTAAGTTCCTACCTAATGTTTAAATAATTCAGGAATTAGCTAATCAGTGTTCTCGCACTTTCCACACCCAGCCAACAAAGAGCTAGTTTGACTGCCATAAAAAAAAACAAATTTGACTGAAAAATGAAAATCAACCCAGCAATGATTAATTGTAAGTTTAAAGTTAGTGAATTGAAGCATCAATATTTATTTATAACACGGCCCAATAACATTTCTTATTTCTTGAGGTTAATAATAAGAATTTTACTTCAATACTCTCACAACCAAAATTTTCTTTTCGATATGAAGATAATAAAATAATATTACCTATTATGAGATTAATCTGTAACCGATAAAATTATCTGGATGTAAGCATGAAAGTTACGTCCAATAATAATACCTTGCAAAGTTTCCTTTATTATTTGACGGCCCAACAACTCTTCCTCCCATTCCCATTCCTATATATACCTTTGCAGAAAGAAATATGCTGGAAAGTGAAAACAGGCCACATTTCTGATCCAGAATTCTTGACGGCCCAATAACTCTCAAAGTCACACAACATAACAGCACAACAATATGCTTTTTTTTTTTTTTTTTGAAGAAAGTGGAATATTTCACTAGTTTCATTGAAACTTTTTTATTCGTGCCCATAGAGGATCGAACCCATGACCTCTTGGAAGTCATCCTAGTTAGTTACCACTTGAGCTATTAGGCCATTTGCAGCACAACAATATGCTAATTTTTCCTTTCTTTTATGTTGAGAATGCTAGTGCTAAGAGACATCTATCTTGCGTCCATGGAAAAAACTGTCCATATGTCCATAGATATGTACGGAATGTAACAGATACATCCCGAAATGTAACAGTTATATCCCAAAATGTAACCTATGGATGCTGTGGATGGTTTTTCTATAGACGCTAGGTATTCTCCTAGTGCTAACATGCCTGATCACTGATAAATTGATATACTGAAACTGAAACAAATCAAAACACTCCCTTCCATATTTTCATAACTTTTATATCATCAACACCACCAAAACTCTTTAAGTAACTTGCAAAGACAAAGATGACAGACATGACATGACATACTTCCCAATTTGCTGAAAAAATTATCATACTTCCAAGACCAATCATATAACATATTAATCTCCAAGACACATCAATCAGTAGCCAGCTCTACATTCCCGCGGCGGAACCGGATATCTCGACTTGTCAGTGCAGTAATCATAGATCATGTGCTTTGTCCGAACCCACCTATAAAGCCGAGCTTGTCGAGGGCTCAGTTGGCGGAATGCCGGGCCCTCCCACCAGTTGTTGTTAGGGTTTGTAACGCACGATCTTGCGCCTGGCACATCGCACCCCTCGATGTCGAAATCCTTGTAGTAGGCGAAGAACGGTGCCCTGTTCCAATCTATCTTCTCAAGGCCCCCGCGCGTGGCCCAGTCGTCGGCCTCCCACAATGTGGAGTACACCCCCATCGGTTGCGCCTTCGGAAACGGGATGCCCCGCGCCTCATTGTTCTTGTAGACCCTTATTGGGACACTGTCTACAAAGAAACTGCAGATGCAAGTATGTATCAGTTAGTTACTACTGGTGTTCAAATAATTCAAAACATTCCCCAATTTCACTCCACAGCAAGTTAATTTGCCTACCTGATATATACATCCTTACTGTATATAAAAGCATACTGGAAAAAATAACAAGAAAGGGTTATCTTCCCCAAATAAGAAACCTAAGCCGTTGATCATTTTCTTGGATAGATCGGAACCGTTGATTTACGTTAATGCCCGTTGACGTTAATATCTCAGCCCATTAAAATTTAAAGCCCATATCAATTTCCTCAATATAAGGCCCATTACATATTATCTTAAAAAATTATTATAAGAAATAACAATTTCAGCTCAAAGCAACGCGTGGGCTCTTTACTAGTCTAGTTAAATTAATTTGATCGCCTTTTGCATATATAAAATTAGTGTGGCTGTTTATATATAATTGTGTGAGGCAAGTACTTACACGACGTGGTAATGGTTCCAGAGGATTGAGTAGGTGTGAAACTCGGCTGCGGGGTCGAACCAGAGGTTGACGCGCTGCTCCCGGTCGCCTTTGCCATGAGCAAACACGTTGGTTTGAACTGTGTACGGGTGCCCCGATCGGTTCCCTAAGAACTCGAAATCCAGCTCATCTCTTACAGTGTCAGTATCCGAGTTCATCTGTGTTAATTCCGTAACAATTGACAAGATACAATGTGGTGAGTAACTGTATACTGATATCACTGGTACAACTGGCTTTTATTTTTTAGTAAACATTTATATCTTTCCGATCAATAGATATCGTTTTTCAGTGAACAGATATACTACGATTTCCGGTGAACATTTATGCGACTGTAGTAAGTACATGAGTGTACGTGATGTGTCAGACTATGAAAGAGATAGATGGATAGCCTGCAAAGTAGGGGTGAACTCTACATGTTTTTCTTTTGGGTTCGGCATCGAGCAAACAATTGTTCAATCTGTTTACAGCTCTCGCTTCTTTGCTGCTGTCATCTGATTTGGGATTACATTGCCAAAATTGAAACTGACTGTATTAAAAATAAGACCTAAATTAAGTTTGGTACCAAGAATGCTTACATAGAAGGCAGCAACTGTTCCTGCTGAATCACCGGGAATGAGCTTGATCTTCATGCTAACATGGCCAAACAGATACTGCTTCCTGGAAGCAAACCCACATCCTGCATTCATATGTTGGCAAATTCAAATGATCTTTATTAATTTTAATTATATTCCTCTGAATTTAGTCAAATAAAAAGAATGCATCAAACACTTATTTTTAAAATAGAAACATTAGTTTTTGTAGAAATGTTCCTAATTGAGAATTAATGGTCTCTTTTAATTTACCAGCAGGCATTTGGTATACATCCTTACTCCTAATAAAAGGAGATTAGATTTTTTGACATGAAAGTTTTATCTTCCCCAAGGAATAAATCTCAGCCGTTGATTGTTTACTTAGACTGATCACCACCGTTGACGTACTTTAATGTCTCAACCCATTAAAACTTAAGGCCCATTTCAATTTCCTCAATTTAAGGCCCATTACATATTATCTTAAAAATTTATTATAAGAAATAACAATTTCAGCCTAAAGCAAGGCGTGGGCTCTTTACTGGTGTCAGTAAAATTACTGTAAAGGGTGAGCATTATTCTTTTTGCATTTATATCCTGGTTAAAAGATGAAATGTATGCGTAAGAAATCGACCTGACGATTGATCGAGAACGAGTTGGATGGCCCTGCCACCTTCCAACTGCTTGATGTGATTGTCCGACCAAGTTATTCGGAAATCCTGAAGAAAAGTGGCCGGCCTCGCGGACACAGTACTGCTGTGCAGGTTGAAAGCTCCAGCAAGAAGGAAGAAAAGGCTTATGCAGATTCTATTAAGTTCCATATGTATGTAGAAAATGAGAGCACACAAAGGAAGGAGGGCTTTGTAGTTTCTTGGTTTAAATTTGGAAGACTGAGAGAAGAGGGCCGGGATGGCAAGCTGTGAATGGCTGAATATGTAATTGGGTATTTGAGGTGCTTTTATAGACTGGAATTTAATTTAATATACTAGAAACTTGAGAGGAGCTCACTGTTTCTCTACAGAAACAACACCAGCAATCTTTAATTCCCCTTACATGAATTTGTAAGTACGTACATAGCCCGAAGGAAGACCTTGTCATTGCATGTATAATTGGATACGGGTGGAGCCAAAAATGCTATTCCCTTTTTACGGCCTATATATATATAAATGATTGTCATTTTGAATTTTAGCGGGGGCAATGTAGACGAAAATTCAGGTGTAGGATGTGAATATGTTGCTTTTGAGTAATAGCTAGTGACTACCGTTTTATCTATCCACCAGTCCACCGTAATTTTAATGAACAAACATCATTTTTCAGTAAAAATTTATATTTTTCCGATCAACATATATCATTTTTAGTAAACAGGTATATTACGGTTTCTAGTAAATATTTATGCAACATGAATATTTATGTGCTTGTCACAGTTGCATAAATATTTATGCAATTGTGACAAGCACATGAATACATGTGGGTATGTCAGATTGTGAGAGAGGGATGCATCAGTGGCCTATTTTATATGGTGGACTCAACGTGTTTTCCTTTTATAATTTTGTGGACTACATACAGTATTCTACACTTCCGGACTCCAGTTCAGAACAAAAAGATCTGAGAGGTTGGTTCAAGAGGTAGGAATATTGCACGGATCTTGATGCTACCTATTTTCCTTGATACTTTACACCCTGACCATTGCCATACTTTATACCTATCAATATAATCAACATCCAAAATCTCATGAAAATACCAAATTTTATTATTTTTTTGCAGTTTTTTGAAAAATCAATGTTATTTTATTTATGATCACTTTCAAAATTATAAAAGTTAATAAGAAAACTCTAAAAGATAATAAATTTTGGGACTTCATATATGTAATTTAATATGTAGATTATATATTGAGTGTCTTGGAACAGCCTTTGGATTTTGAGTTCTGAATTTGAGTCCAAAATTAATACTAAACATTCTTGTACTTTGCACAGTGTCTCACTTTAGAACTTAGCAATTCATATTTCAAGTGCCTCTACTATTCCCATGAGAAAAATACTAATGATACTGTCATACTGCGTCCGCATCTGCTGAGATCCTGAGCGATCTCAGGACCCTGCAATCCCTCAATCTACTCCGTCCAATACAAACAACGCTCCTGATTACTTAGTGTGATGGTAAATTAATTTCGCTGTCTGCCCATCTATTAGAAGAGTGCTGCTTCAACTGACCGCTTTACATTGAAGTAGAGTGCATGCTTTACATTGAATGATTGAAGTATGGTATTAAAAAAAGGCAACACAAAATGTAGAGGTGGCACAATCTGACCCGACCCGAAAAACCCGTCTGACCTAAAACCTGTCCCGACCCGACCTAAGTTTCAGAGAAAGTCAACCCGACCCGAACCTGACCCGAACCCGATCCGACCCGTGTTCTAGGAAAAGTGAGACTGACCCGAACCCAACCCGACCCATGTTGCAAGAAAAGTCAGACTGACCCAAACACGACTCGACCTGACCCGAAACCGACCCAACCCGGGAATAGAGGTGCAAAATCTGATCAGACCCGAAAAACCCGCCCGACCCGACCCGAACCCGAACCCGACTAGACCCGGAAATATGCCGGCAGACGTCAACCCGATACCTGACCCGGACCCGAAAAAATGCCGGCAGCCGTCAACCCAATACCCGACCCGGACCTGACGGATGTGGCAAATATAATTTGGACTTTTAGTATTTCGTAGCGAAATGCAAAGTTTTCATATTAGTTTAGCTCGGTTATATAGACATTGATTAATTAGGCTTTTCCAGTTCCAAAATTATTTTTTTCAAACATATATATATTCACTAAATTATAAATATGCAGTTTACAAATGAAGAATATTGGTTCATTAAATCTTGACTTTGCTCCCGTCCAAGTTTGTCATATTTTTTCCCTCTCATTTTTTATTACAAGAATGATGCAGTAGTCGGGCAAATCAACTAAACAATCGGGTAAATATTTCTTGTCAAGTAAAGTGACGGCAGCTAAATTTCAAGCGAGAGCATCTTGAGCGTTGCTTGTATTTGGACGGAAGCAGATTGAGGGATTGCAGGTTCCTGAGATCGCTTAGGATCTCAGCAGATGCGGACGCCTGTCATACTGTACTTCCTTGAGATGTTACTTTCCTGCGCACATAATCTACTTAGAAAATGACAGTATCTTACAATTATGCGTACAAATCAAATCATGAAGATGATCATGATTCATGACTTGCCATTTCGAGCATAAATTTGAAATTTCCAATACATAAATAGGGTGAGATAAAACTAAAAGGATAGATAAGTACTACACGCAGATACAACAAAAATGAATTACCAATGAATATGAGATGAGTGAATACTGAACAATAATAAATAAGAAAGGGTCCAAAGACAGCTCGGTGTGAGCTCGCGCCTGACCTAGTTAATATACATGTAACATGTTTCATCAATTCAAGCACAGAGATCACAGCAACCTCATCACTGTTTCCATCCATCCATCCATTCATTCATTTCATAACATTAACATACATGCATGCATATGCACCAGCTAGAATGCAGGGGGACCCACACGTCAGAGGCTCCTGATTAATCAATACTAATTAATGATTTTGCTGGCATCTTCAGACTATGGGGAGGGGAGCCGTCGGTGCTCCTTCACTGCCTGCCACGTCCAACTTTGGATAAGATAACAAGTTGTTGTTGCATGTTTTTTTTTTTTTTTTGAGTATTTTGTTGCATGTTCTCTTGTTAGTGTTACCTTGGCTCCCAGGAAACAGATATATATATATAGCTAGCTAGTAGACATTTTTGTGCCATGCTTATATATCATTGTAGCATACATCATACATGGGCAGGGCATGCAGGGAAGGGCATGCATGCATGCATGTATGTTTTAGCAATTTAATGAGTGGTGCCAAGTTCTTATGGGACTTGTGTTTGTATACTCTGTAACTGAAAATTAAGAAAAGGGGAAATTTTGTGGGTATATAATATTTGTAGTTTTTTTTTTTTTTTTAATCCAGCCCTGTCTGGTAAATTCTCGGCAAAGATATTGAAGTGTAAGAGTTTGCCATAATGGAATGATTGATGGGAAATCTAGCTAGAATAACAGATCGAGTTACAGCTTTATAGTAAATACTAATTAATAAGAAAATGAAATCTGTATACTCCTGATGAGGCTATTGCGCTTTGCAAAGCGCAGTGAGATAGCATGTTTCGGCTTGATTCGTCAAAACTGTAGCTCAAATGGTCAATCTAAGTTGCTCAACACAATATACATATTGAAACCTTGTAGCTTACCATATTTTTCCCTTTTTAGAATTTTCTATTTTTTTAATTTTTAAAAAATGACTCTTTTATGTACAAATTGATGCACGAACGGTACGGAGAAGACAATCGGAAGACACGAGAGATTTGGTGAATTCACACAGAATTCAAGTTTTCTTGATAATTTTTATAAAAACAACAATTGTCCTGCCTAAAGGGCATGAGTTCACTTATATATACAAGATAATTAACACCCTAACATCACATAAAGCAAAAACAATCAAAAGATATCTAAAAAAATGCAAAGAAAGCCTAAAAGACGCCATCCAAATTCGTCTGCAAATATTCGGACCGAAACAATTAATTTCTGATCGAAATTTTGTTCTGTGTCAAGAAATTTTGGTCCGAATTTCTTATATGCTGCAATCTGCGCATCATTCTCCCCCTCTAAGAAAAGATTCGTCCTCGAATCTGCCACGTCTTCATCAGGCAGCTCGTCTACCGACGACTCATCCTCATTGTCAGTAATGTAAGGGGATAAATCAGCTACTTTAAAGGTAGCCGATACATTATACTCGCCCGGTAAATCAATCTTGTAGGCATTATCATTGATCTTCTCCAACACCCGAAACGGTCCGTCGGCTCTAGGTTGCAGTTTACCATTCCGGCCAGTGGGAAATCGTGCTTTCCTGAGATGAATCCATACCAGATCGCCTGCCTTAAACACCACCCTCTTGCGGCGTCTGTCTACCCGCTCTTTATACTTCCTGTTTGAGTTCTCAATCTGCGTGCGGACATGTGAATGCACCTGCTTGATGTGTTCGGCACGCTCCTCGGCATCGCCACTAAATTGCTTGTCAACAGGCAACGATGTGAGCTCCAGAGGTGTGATTGGATTGGATCCATATACAACCTCAAAGGGACTCTTGCCAGTGGTCCGACTCTGCGACCTATTGTACGCAAACTCTGCTTGTGACAAGGCTAGATCCCATTGGCGTGGACTGTCACCGACCAGGCTTCTCAATAGATTTCCTAGACTTCGGTTGACCACCTCAGTTTGACCATCAGTTTGGGGATGGTGAGAAGAGCTAAACTGCAGTTGAGTGCCCAGCTTCCGCCAAAGAGTGCGCCAGAAATGGCTCACGAACTTCACATCTCGATCCGAAGTTATGGTTTTGGGCACGCCATGCAACCGGACAATTTCCTGCAAAAATAAATGGGCTACCTGCAATGCATCAAAAGTTTTGTTGCAAGCAATGAAGTGCGCTATCATTGAGAATCGATCCACCACCACCATAATCGAATCCTTGTTCCTCTGTGTGCGGGGCAACCCGAGAACAAAGTCGAGACTGACATCTTCCCGTGGGGCCATGGGAATGGGTAGAGGTTGATATAGGCCCACATTAGATCCCCGAGTCTTAGCTACTCGACACACTTTGCACTTTCCCACAAATCGGGCCACATCTCGCTCCATTCTAGGCCAATAAAATTGGTCTTGTAGCCATGCCAATGTTTTATCAACCCCAAAATGTCCCGCAAGCCCTCCAGCATGTCCCTCAGCAATAACCGCCTCCCTCAAAGAACACTTAGGAATACAGAGCCGGTTACCTTTGAAAAGAAAACCTTCTTGTTGAACAAACTGCTGAAAGGGACGGGATTCACACTTCCGCCAGATCTCTCCAAAATCAGGATCATCCCCATACAACTCCTTAAATACATCAAACCCGACCACTTGCACTCGCATGGTTGAAATGAGAGCATACCTCCTACTTAGTGCATCGGCCACGTTGTTCAGTACTCCCGCCTTGTGTTTGATGGAGAAGCTGAAAGCTTGCAAGAACTCTACCCATTTGGCATGCCTCGGTTTCAACTTGTGCTGCCCATTGATGTATTTCAATGTCTCGTGATTAGAGTATAGGACAAACTCTTTGGAAATGAGGTAGTGACGCCAATACTCGAGACTTCTGACAATGGCATAAAATTCCTTGTCATAAGTCAAATACTTGAGCTTGACATCATTCAACTTTTCACTGAAAAACGCCACGGGTCTACTTTTCTGACTTAACACGCCACCAATACCCATGCCAGATGCATCACAGTGAACCTCAAAAACTTCCTCAAAATTTGGCAAAATTAGAATGGGTGCTTCAGTTACCTTTTTCTTTAGTAACTGAAACGCATCTTCGGCCTCCTTGGTCCAAGCGTATTTGCCTCCTTTTATACAATCGGTGATGGGTGCAATGATGGTGCTAAAATTGCGAATGAACCTTCGGTAGAATGAAGCCAAGCCGTGAAAACTCCGGACATCACGGATGCTTGTCGGTGTTGACCACTCAGTGATTGCTTCCACCTTAGCTGGGTCCATTTGAATACCTTCTTTGGACACTATGTACCCGAGGAATGTCACCTCATCAGCGAGGAAGTGACACTTTTTTGTATTGGCATACAACTTCTGCTCCCGCAAAACCTCAAAGACTTGTCACATGTGTTGCAAATGCTGATCCTCAGAGGAGCTGTACACCAAAATGTCATCAAAATAAACTACCACAAAATGACCAATAAAAGCACGAAAGACCTGGTTTATCAAGCACATGAAAGTGCTTGGCGCATTGGACAATCCGAACGGCATCACCCGCCACTCATAGAGACCATCTCGGGTTTTGAAGGCGGTCTTCCATTCATCTCCAGGTCGAATCCGGATTTGGTGATACTCACTCCACAAGTCAATTTTGGAAAAAATTGTCGCCCCATGTAATTGGTCAATTAGATCATCAAACCGGGGTATAGGGAAACGGTACTTGATGGTGATCTTGTTAACGGCTCGACTGTCAATGCACATCCTCCATGAACCATCCTTTTTTGGAACCAATAATGCGGGTACCGCACACGGGCTCATACTCTCCTTCACATACCCCTTGCTCAACAACTCGTGCACTTGCCTCTGCAATTCCTCGTGCTCTTTAGGACTCATGTGATAAGCGGCTCTATGAGGAATGACCGCCCCCGGCACGAAGTCAATGCAATGCTGGATGTCCCGCATGGGTGGCAATCCTGATGGCAATTCCGTTGGTGCCACATCAGCAAATTATTCAATTAATGACCTGACCCGCGGTGGAAGTTTGGGACCGTCATCATTAGCCTCTGTCACCACCAAGGCAAACACCTCAACCGTCTGTTCCACCTCATTCTGAAACTCAGAACGAGATAGCAAATGACTCTTAGGCTCCTTCCTCAAATCCGAAGGACCGAGGGTAATGGAGATACCCTCTTTCTGAAATGTGTAGGTGTTCCTGTGCCCATCATGCTTCGTTCTTCTATCAAACTGTCATGGCCTCCCCAATAGAATGTGACATGCGTCCATAAGGACCACATTGCACCAAACCTCATCAGTATATTTCTTCCCAATTGAAAATTTCACAAGGCATCGCTTAGATACTTTAACCTCATTACCCTTCTTGAACCAAGACAGCTTGTAAGGTTGTGGATGGTCCTCGGTTTTGAGTCCCAACTTCTCCACCATCGTGTTGGACACCACGTTCTCACAACTGCCCCCATCAATTATCAAATTGCAAACCTTACCTCCACTGGTACATTTGGTATGAAAGATATTATGCCTCAGCCATGACTCATCTTCACTGGCAGCCACGCTCAATGCTCTTCTGACTACTAAGGATTCACCAGAGTCGGCGTACTTGACCTTCTCATTTTCTATCAGGTGATCCTCAAGGTCCTCATCATAATCATCATACGCCGGGTCCACATCCTCCTCAACTAGCGTGACAATTTGCCGGTTCGAACAATCAGCAATCAAGTGTCCTAGACCTTGACACTTAAAGCACCGCCGGTTGGCCATAGAACCTCCCCTACTGGCTTGTCCCTTCTCTGGATGGAGTTTGGGGTTTGGGGCTTGGGTTGTTGTGGTCATAGGTTTAAGGTTCGAGGGGGGTGCTCGCCTGCTAGTCTCAGCACCCGAGAAACGGTTTTGGTACTTCGATTGACTGACACCCTTTCTCCTTTGCTGCGATTCAACTTTTAATATCAGCCTACACACATCATCATATGAGTAATACTGTTGCAAGTACACCACATCAGATATCTCTGGTTTCAACTCGGCCAAATACCGAGCAACTATCTATTCGTCCTCCTCAACAACATCACATCGCATCCGCAACATATCAAACTCATTGGTATACTGCTCCACCGACATACCTCTCTGCTTAAGATTGTGGTATTCGATGAAAGCCTCCTGCATATACTGGGTGGGTAAGAATTTGGCCATTAATTTCTTTTTCATCTTACTCCAACTCTGAATTTTCGTTTTCCCTTCTCTAGCAAGCCTAGTTCTTACATGCTCCCACCAAATCGAGGCATGCTTCCTCAACTTAATTGCTACTAACTTAACCTTTTGATCGTCGTTCAGATTTTTCACATCAAAAACCCGTTCGACGGTATGCAACCAATCAATAAACTCATCAGGATGAGATTTACCATCGAATTCCGGAAGGTCGACCTTCATCCCTAGGGTTTGATAGGGTTGATCGGGCTCAGGCCGCAGCCGTTGATTTCGCCCCTGATTCGGAATCCCCCACGGGTTGAACTCCTCATCATCATCGCCCGCTGCGGAAGAGTCAAGGGAGGTCGACTCCTCCTCTTCCTCTCCGTTGGTAGAGCCCATCCTTGCCTCGGTGAGTTGGCGCTCCAACTCTCGGATCCGTCTCCCCATAGTTGCAATCTCTAGATCTCGTTGGTCTCGATGGCGGTTTGGCGGCCCTTCTTCTTCAGGATCGACTCCACGACCCCGACCTCGGCCACGACCCCTACCACGACCACGGTTCGCATCTGCCATCAACCTGGCTGCTCTGATACCAACTGATGCACGAACGGTACGGAGAAGACAATCGGAAGACACGAGAGATTTAGTGAATTCACACAGAATTCAAGTTTTCTTGATAATTTTTATAAAAACAACAACTGTCCTGCCTAAAGGGCATGAGTTCACTTATATAGACAAGATAATTAACACCCTAACATCACATAAAGCAAAAACAATCAAAAGATATCTAAAAAAAATGCAAAGAAAGCCTAAAAGACGCCATCCAAATTCGTCTGCAAATATTCGGACCGAAATTTTGTTCTGTGTCAAGAAATTTCGGTCCGAATTTCTTATATGCTACAATCTGCACATCACAAATTTTGCTGCATTTTTTATACAACTTTCGGAAATCTAAAAAAATAGTTAGAAATTTCTAAAAATGAAAAAAAAAAACAGTAATCTACAAGGTTTCAATATGTAGATTGTGTTGAGCGACTTGGATTGACCATTTGAGCTACGGTTTTGACGAATCGAGCCGAAGACCTTTAAAGCGCAATAGCCTCACTCATATAGAGTGAGGCTATTATTCCTATTATTATATTACAGCCCAAGTGGAAGTGGACCATTTGCCAAAATAAAACAACAGAATGTATATATACAATAATACCTAGTGTCAAGGGGCGGATCCAGAACTGATATGAAAGGGGGTCGGGGACAATTTATGGTTCCAACTTTCTAAATACTAGAGCTGTAACTCGGGCTTCGCCCCGAAATATGATAAAAAATAAATAATAAAGCTTATAAATTAAAAATATTTATTTAAAAAAAATTGAACATAATTTTAAAATTTTTTATGTGAATAATAACAATGATGATAATGATGATGTAATAATTTATAAACAATAGCACATAAATGTTGGACCATTTTAAGGTTAAATTTTATCTTAGACATATCATATCATCTTATTAAATGGGGAGAGAGAATACATATGAATCATTGGATCAAAGTAGATGAAGAGATTTAAATAAAATCAATGGTTGATAATATTAATGATGTGGCATAGTTGAGATGCTTGGAGAGCTACCCCTCTTTCTAGTTTATGGATTGATCCAAAATGGATTTATTGGGTTACTTTATGGTTCAAAAGATAAAAAAAATAATTATTATAATATACAACTTTTATATATATTCAATAAAATATATATCAAATTAAGAGTTAATTGCATACTTAAGTAACAAAATATTTAATTAATTAATCATTGTCCATGTTTTGATGTAAAAAAAAAAAGATTTTTAGCATCAATTTAACAAAAATAACATCAAATATGAACTTGAGTTAAACAGAAGAAACCGGGGTTGAACAATTTCTACCGGGTCAAGGGGGGCCGGGGCGCCCCCTGGCACCCCCCTTAGATCTGCCCCTGCTAGTGTCCATAGAATAACCGTACATAGTGTCTATATGTTACATTCCGGGATGTATGTGTTACATTTCTAGACGTATCTGTTACATTCTGTATGTATATATGGATGTATAAGCTATTGAAATTACATTCTGTATATGTTTATAGATGTATAAACTGTTTTTCAATGGACACAAGATAGTTCTCGAAACCATATATAGGCCTCCTCTGCTCTGTTTCTACTTTCTAATGAGAATCAAGTCCCTGCATGCTGTTATTGCGATTCGGGATCGTACAACGCGCTGCCGAATTGGCAGTGCGGGCCGGACCGTCAGATTTCGTCGGGATCCGTAAAAAGTAATGAGTCCGGATTCCGACGTAACCCGCACCGTCGGATCTCCGCTGCCAATTCGGCAGCGCGTCGGACGATCCGGGCTCTGTTATTGCTCTCTGCCTGTCTTCGTCTTCTTTTGTTGTGAATTCAAATAACAGGGCCATTGAAGCTCCCGGCAAATTGAGGTCTACCAGCCCACAATAGCCTGCCTGCTATCTACTTCTTCACTTATGCATCAATAAATAGTTTGGGCTTCCTACTATGAACCAGTATGAATTGAGAAACCAGATGCATGCCTACATGCATTTTATACTGCCTCAGTGAAGTAATGCATATATTTGAAATGTAACAACTTTGATTTTTTTTTTTTTTTTTTTTTGAAGTTAAGGGTCAAAAGCCACTCAAATATAATTTAAATGTGTATATAAAACTCGCGACCTTCCACACAGAGAGCGTTGCCCTTAACCAGTAGACTGAACACTAGCTCTTAGCTTTGAGTTTTTTCATGTATCATAGTGGAAATTAAACTGCAATTTTATTTCAATAGAAGAAATATAAAGATACCAAATTATATATTGTTTACAAACTTTATACATTTTATGATAAATTCATGCATTAATTAAGCCTAAAATATTGTCTCGTTATATTAGAATTTTGTAATATTAATTTGCTAGATAGCAAGAAAATAATTTACTTATGATTATTGTCCAAACTCCAAAGTATGATTTTTTTACCGTACTCGAATAATTTGTTAATACTACTGATCATACGTACTGAGCTTTCATTTTGAGAGACTATATATTAGTACTGGAGCGATTCACTGTTGTTTACTGCGTACAGTGGCTGCGAAATACAGTGTTACGCTCGTGATGACAGTATCAGTATGCTGTATGCTGTATGCTGTATCTGTGTGCATGAGTGGCGCCACAGCATGCAAAACCAGACTTCGAGAAAACAAAGGAAAAATGGAATCTAATAAATTCATAATAATATGTGTAATAATGAGATTGAAAAAAAATGATCATGATTGTGCTTCTCAACTTGAATTTAAACTAGAAATGTATATGTAGACTGTACGTAGTATACGGAAATAAACTCGAATTTAATGGGTTGATAATTTCCGATATTAAGTTAAAGAGTTTTTAACTCCACTCAAAATTGCACTCAGACGGAATCGCAAATTCGATGGTTTTCGATCCTGGATCCATCTTAGCATGGAATACCAAGATATCATATGGATTCTCCAGAAAGAAACAAATGATGGAAACAAAGGAGAATCCATCCTATATTTGTACAGTAAAATATGCACAGTTCCCAACCACACAGTGAAATAGAGATAGAATCATTCTCAAAAAAAAAAATAAAATAAAAATAGAGATAGAATTTCATCAAAAAAAAAGAGAGATAGAATTTCATCCAAAAAAAAAAAAAAAATAGAGAGAGAGAGAGAAATTCTTTCATCAAAAAATAAAATATGGTGAAGTTTAATTTAACGTGTATAGATGGGACTGCTCAAGGTGCTCAGAAATCAGAATCAAAAAGTACAGAAAGGTAAAACAGCGGGAGTGCATTTGATTTTTCAATTTTCACCCCTTGTGACACAACTGGAAAGAATTACAATGCCTTTTTAGTTAAATTGTTTTATCCAGCATACTGTTTTACTGCCTAAATAAGTGCTTCCAAACGAATTCAATCTTAGGCCTGGTTAATGGTTATATTATATCCTTACTCAGGATATTAGATTTTTTGACATGAAAGTTCTATCTTCTCCAAGAAATAAATCTAAGTCGTTGATTGGTTACTTAGATTAATCACCAGTACCATTAACGTATTTTAATGTCTCAACCCATTAAAACTTAAAAACCCATATAATCGATTTTCTCAATTTAAGACTCATTATATGTTATCTTACAAATTTATTATAAGAAATAATAATCAACCCAAAGCAAGGCGTGCGCTCCTTACTACCTTACTAGTAAGAGAAATATATACTGATCTATGGAAAATTGGAAATGGAAGTTCCAACTGGGGTAAGTTGGAGATCCAAATCTCCTAACATATGTCACATGACATTCTCTTTAGGAGCCGTTGGATCTCCTCGGGATTCGTATTTTTCCGAATCCTGAAGAGATGACACTAAATCCCGAGGAGATCCAATAGCTCCCAAAGATAATGTCATGTAACATATGTTAGGTGATACGAATTCGTTGGGTGGTGCAGTGTTAGGTTGAAGCTACAAGGTGGCGATAGTGACCGCATAAATTAACAATTTAATTTAACATGCATTGCTGAGACACCCAGAGATGGCAACTTCGTTGACCAAGCAACAGTATCACACTTGAATCCAATGTTATATCCGGCAAAAAAAATATTGTAACATTTTCCCAAAAATTAATCTTGTTATCCTTATTTTTACTTCTAATAAAAGGAGATTAGATTTTTTGACATAAAAGTTCTATCTTCTTTAAAGAAGAAACCTCAGTCGTTGATTGGTTACTTAGATTGATCACCACCGTCCCGGCCTATTAAAATTTAAGGCCCATATCAGTTTCCTTACAAAGGATGAGCGCTCGACCATTTATTATAAGATATAATAATTTCAGTCTAAAGGAAGGTATGTACTCTTTATTAGTTATCTAGTAAGTAAAGAAATTTCGATCACAAAATTACAAATTACAACTTCACGTTGGTCTCATGCATTTGTCTTATGTAGTCATGTATATATATATATAGTTCTCGATGTATTAATTAGATCCAATCAAGCCAGATCTCCACTGTTTACTTATTAATTTATAAACTTAGTTTAGATTCCATGGTTGTCTGGACCTGGAACCTACACTGCAGCCATTTTTCTTTTTTTCTTTTTTCTTTTTTTTTTCACTTCTCATATGTATTTTTTAAATCCGAAAATACAATTAACTCCAAAAACTTTTAAAAAATGTGAAGATTTTAAATTTTAATTAACATACTTTTTTTTCAAAATAAGAGTTTGATTTTTTTTAAACTAAAAAATCCAATAACTGAAACAAATAATTTTTTTTTTTTTGAAATGAACTCCACTGAAAAAAAAGTTGGAAAAAAAATTGTAAAATGAAAACGGGAAAAAAAATGAACAATACAACATTTTTAACAATGGTTTATGATATTTTTCTCATTGCAAAGTTCATTTTACATTTTATGTATAATGAATTTTGTTTTAACGTATATATGAGAGAAAAATGAATTGTTTTTTTGACAAACCATGTACTAGTTGAATGATTATAATTCGTTTTGCAGTAAGTGTTATTTATAATAATAAAATGCCAATTCGATCGTAAAGGCATCCGATACATAATTAAGTAGCAAATGATAATTTATAGTAATACGACTATGATTTATACAAATTACATAGATTCTATGATTTGTAAAATTAGATATATAAACCCGTTTTCTTTCATTATTTCTTCGATCTTTTATTTTTTATTTTTTACTCTTTTTAGAGAAAAAGATTTTCCTAAGATGGATTTGTTGGACGCACAAACACTATATAAAATTATAAATTAGAGGAGAGATCTATTGACAATGGTTATTCTGACAATAGTATTTTCTAAAAGTTTATAAAATTTTTTTAAAAAATCCTAAAAACAGAAAAAAGTTTACGGAAGTATTAATTAACTTATAGATTGATTATGTTTCCAATTATATTCAATTTAAGCAACATTTGATAACTCTTCAAAGATCCGTTAATCTACAACCATAAAAAGTGTACAAAGTTCTGATAAGCCATTACACGATACTCAAATTGATTGGAATTTAAAACATCATCAATCTATAAGTTAAATAATACATCCATAAACTATTTTTTATTTTTAAGAGCTTTTGTAAATTTTTACATATTTTTTAAAATACCTATTGTCAAGATTGTCATATTAAGCATGGTCAATGATCCCTCCTCATAAACTATTTGAGGTATCACATTCACAACTCGGGATCGTCTGACGCGCTGCCGAATTGGCAGTGTGGTCCTGACCGTCGGATTTCGTCGGGATCCGTAAAAAAGTAATGAGTCCGGATCCCGATGCAATCCGCACCGTCAAATCTGCGCTGCCAAGTCGGCAGCGCGTCGGACGATCTGGACTCCACATTCACATAGTCCAAAAACCTGTTTCTGTTAATTGCAGGATTGCAACACTGTGTCTGTGCAACCTAGTGTTGTGACAAAACCCGTCGGACCCGTGACCCGCCCGGACGACCCGTGCCCGTCGCCCGCCCTTACCCGCCCGTGCGGGGTTCGGACGGGTCGGCCGGGTCGGACGGGTTAAGGGTAAGGGGCGGGTAAGGGTCCGGGTTTTGGACCTCGCCCCCCGTAACCCGCCCGCCCGTCTAAACCCGTGCCCGCCCGTACCCATTGCCCGCCCTTACCCGCCCTTCGGACCCGTCAGACCCGTGCCCGTTCGACCCGCCGCACCCGCCCCCCACCTACCCCCCCAACCCGGCCGACCCGAGTGGCCCGCCCGAGCCGACCCGCCGGACCCGCCCGAAACTTAAATTTTGAAAAGTTTCCCTCCTAGCTGAATGGCTACTTTTTTTTTGAATTTCTCCCCCACCAATTCACACCTATAAATGCACCCATACATTTAAAGTTTCAGGTTTTTAACATTCTTCGGAGTTCGGATTCTAAAAAAAAACTTTGTTTTAAAAATTTATTTCGTTTTTTTTTTTTTGTTTTTTAAACTATCATGTTTTAAAAAAAAATATTTTAAACATTTCCTAAAAAAATGTAAAAAAAAATATGCCGGAATCCGCTCGAAAACGTCGGAAAATGTCGGAAACCGCCAGCGATCCGCCCGAAGCCGACACGACCCACCTCGCCCCCCACCCGCCCCCCGCCCGCCCTTGCCCGCCCGTGCCCGTTCTCGCCCAAAGGGCGAGGGGCGGGTAAGGGCGAGGGTTTTTCCCCTCGCCCGTCGGACCCTTCGCCCGTCGGACCCTTCACCCGTCGGGCCCTTCGCCCTTCGGACCCGTAGCCCGCCGGACCCTTCACCCGTGGGACCCTTACCCGCCCGTTTGTCACAACACTAGTGCAACCGTGCGCATGAGATGTATTCATCAAGCAGACAATATTCCAAAACAAGGTACAAAATACAAGAATTGGTAATTTAGGCTCAGGCTCCTCAACTACTCTTCTCCTTCCTTGAACAAACAAACCAAAATATATACAATGTATATTAATTCACTTGAGTCCATTTTATTCTTCTTTTCTGGTTTCGCTCATTTACGTATTATATATATGTTCTGAATTGGGTGCTTTTGGATTGTGCAAGAATTAGTGGAAGAACAGTATAATAGAGAATAGCAGATGAGATTAGTAAAAAAATAATTTTTGGATTAGCTAAAAAATAGTATAAATATATATGGTGCTATTCGGAATAGTTTAAATGTTATTTGAATTGTTTGTTTAGAATAGCGATAAATGGTTGAAAATAATAGTACTAATCCATGTTTTATATGGAATAATCTCTCTATTCCGAATTAGTGATTGTATATTTGGATCACTCATAATTTAGAAATAGCTTACTAATCTGAATAGTAGCTACTCTTTGGTAATCGAAACACATCCCTTTTTAAGTGACCTGTTTTGGTACAGGAGTCATGACACCTAAAATAATATTTAACAAAATTTAAGAATCGACTTTGAAATGCATTTTCATCACATATTGCGTCAAGTAGTGTAAATTTATACTAAGCATAGTTGTTGATCAAACTTTGAAAAATACTAATCCGTCGAATTTCAAAAATTCACTCAATATATATATTACTATCTTTTTTTTTCTTTTTTTTTTTTTTAAAAAAGCGAATTTTCATTCACCATTCTCCTTTTTCTTTTTGGAGAATCAAAAGTTTACAAACTACCAAACCAATTAAAACTACGAAACCTATATATATTACTATCTAAGTATTAAAATTGTACCTCGTTTTTACACAGAATGCATGATTTTTTTTATCACATAACCTATATTTCATACTCATATAATAGTCATTAAGTTAGTAGAAATAATAATCTAGACTTTGAATACAATATTTTGACAAAACAATAACAAACATCTTAATACAATTATTACCATTGATTTATAAAAAATATTTAAAATATCTATAAATAAAAAAATAAACCTAAATTTTCAAATACCAATAACCAAAGTATTGAAATTAAACTAAAAAAAGTGCAAATTTCTAGCTCAAACATGAAAAAAATCAGTAGCAATTATTGGTAATACTCAAAGAACCAGCCTTTGCCCTAGTTGTTAAGAGCAACGCTCTCCATGTGGGAAGTCGCGGGTTCGAAACCTAAATGGAGTTTTATATAGACATTTAAATTTGAGTGGCTTGACCATCATTTTTATCTTAAATTTTTTTTTTTTTTTTGGTTAGACTCGGTCGAGGAAAGCAGTGTTGCGTGCAACCAGCGGGGAAAACTTGGTTTCACCAAATCATGAAAAAAAAAAATAGGGGGTTGATAGCGTGCTGTACATTGTACAAGACCCTTCAATACTTTTATTTTTTTATTTTTTTGAGGATCAAGACCCTTCAATATTATTAATATTGTTATTGCACTTTTTTTTATCTACTTGGTAGTTGGTGCTAAAAAAAAACAGGGGCCTATATATATGCATAAACAAAACAAAGCTACTGAGCAGAGCAAAGTAAAGCGTCCGATTCTCTGTGCGCTTGAAAATTAGCGTTGTTTCCTGTGTTTTCGTAATCTCTGAATCTGATCTCATCCAACTGTCATGTCCTCTCCTCTCCTCTCTCTTCTGCTCTGGGGGGAGGGAGTGAAAAGAGAAAAGGCCAAGACAGAGCAGCAACAGGGAGGGTTGTTTACTTGTTTGTTTGTTTTTATGGTTATGAGGGCATTCAATGTCCGATCTGCACTGTTCTTTTCTTTTGTACAAATATATCTTAATTTAATTTCCAGGTATATACCCCTACCTGAGGAGTGATCGAATCTGCTGTTATTATTTGAGGATAACAGACCCTGTTTGTCCAATACGGACCGTTAGATCAATATGGACGACCCAATTGGTCCAATTAAGATTATAAAGGGTCATTTTTATAATTAATCTCATCGTTGAGTTTAATCGGACGGTTCAGATTTGAATAACAGGGTCCTGTTATCCAAATTGGGACACCCCTGACCTTGCAACTCAATAACCATTACCACTTACCATCTGTTCACCACCAGTGTACCACTAGTCTACCACCAATCATCTTCTCACATCAAACCAATACAAAAGATGGTTGGCATCTTCCTTCCCCAATTTTGCTTTGTTGGGCTTGCTAAATTCAGTAAAAATTATTTATTATGTAGTATATGAATGATTTTGAGTTCTCTTCTGCTTGTAATTTTTTCGAAAAAATTAATGAGATGCCTTTTATATGTATATATTTTTTTTGAGGAAGATGCCTTTTATATTTAATTTAATGTTGAAATGTGTATCTGTAAGACTGTGGAAAGGAACATTTTTATGCGTGACATAGATATATGTCAAGCTCGGTGGAACCTTTTTTAAAATGTATTATATACCCTCACATGTCAACTAAGGCAATAAATTTCAATATAAGATCTTTCTCTTTCTTCTTATCCAAATCAACAGTAAATCAGATTTACATATGGACTGATTAAAATGCAAATCAATAGTGCCTACAATAAAAAAAAAAAAAAGAAGGGTTCCGCTAATAGAACCCCGGGGTTTGTACCCCGGTCAAAGATTCCAAGGATAATTGTCCAAGTATGTTCATTAATTGATCGCATGCCGCTTTTGTCACATGATGCACATCCGCTGCTAATTAATTCTTCAAAAATGCTCATATTTTCTAATAATTTGGATGCAGTTTAATAAATATTTTAAATCACAAACTTATATTTTGTTGAGAAACATATCATAAATATAAATATTTATGATTGAAGCATGTGTTTATATTTTCAATCAAGTATTCATAGTATTTGATCAAACATTTTTTAATCATGAGGTGTTCATATTTTTCAATCAAGTATTCATATTTTTCAATCGAGTGTTTATATTTTCTCACTCAAGTATTCATATTTTTCGGTCAAATATTTTTCAATCAAGCGTTTATATTTCTCAATCAAGTATTTATACTCTTAATCAAGTATGCATGTTTACCAATAAAGTGTTTATATTTCTCAACCATATTTATCGATCAAGTATTTATATTTCATAAATAAAGTGTTTATATTTCTCAATCAAGTATTTATATTTCATAAATAAAGTGTTTACATTTCTCAATCAAGTGTTTATATTTATCGATCAAGTGTTTAAATGTCTCGAATCAAGTGTTTATATTCATAAATCAAGTATTCATATTTATCGATCAAGTGTTTAAATTTCTCGAATCAAGTGTTTATATTCATAAATCAAGTATTCATATTTATCGATCAAGTATTCATATTTCTCAATCAAGTGTTTATATTTTATAAATAAAGTGTTTATATTTCTCAATCAAGTATTCATATCTATCGATCAAGTATTTATATTTCTCAATCAAGTATTTATATTTATTGATCAAGTGTTTATATTTCTCAATCAAGTATTAATATTTTTCGATCAAGTAATTTTCAAATAAGTGTTTGTGTTTCTCAATTAAGTATTCATATTTTTTGCTCAATTATTTCTCAATCGATTATTCATATTTTTTGTTCAAATATTTTTCAATCAAGTGCTTATATTTTGAATTCATATTTTATTTTGCAGAATGATAAAAGAAAAATATAACATTAGCAATGCAATGAATCCAAGAGTTAAAAAAAAAATTAACATATTCAAACGTTAATAATTACAATCACATCAAGTCTGATATATACTTTGATCAGTACGTATTGATCAGTATTAAATTTTAGTTGATAGTTTATTGTACTCAATATGATAGAAGACAATATACTATTTATTGATTCTCATTTGCAAGACTGGATTATAATCTCCAGTAATTGAGAAATGGAGAGGTGGGAAATGGATTTGAGTCTACCTACACGGGATTGCAGACTTGTTTTTGGATGCGGGGTACGAAGTTGGGGTACAAAGTCCGGGATATATACAGATTTTCTCAAAAAAGAATTATTAATGCTAATCAAGATGGAGTATTAAATGGTAATCGAGCATGAATTTGATGAGCTTTGAGAAGAATGCTGGGCGCACCATATCAAATATATATCAATCAACCCCATATACAATACAATATAGGCTAATTCTCCTGTGGATAGAATGAAATATGGACTGTTCATTTCTATAATTTGATAGTCACGATATGTATTTTAGATACAATTAAAGAGACATGTTTGATAAAAACCACTCGATTTAAAATGAAAGGTTGCTTAGTCGATTCACAGCAAAACCACTCAAATCTATACTCTATAAAGAGGGTAGATTTCCTAGCACCCCAACTATGCCACATCATCACTATTATTAACCATTGATTTTGTTTGAAGCTCTTCATCTGCTTTGATCCAATGATTTATATTTTTTTATCCTCATTAAATAAGATGAATCAATGTAACATTTCTAAAACATTTTGACCCTTAAAATGGTCAAACATTTATATATGTTCTTATTTATAAATTATTGTATTATTATTATTATTATTTACTTACATTGAAAATTTTAAAATTTTCTCAAGTTCTGTTTAATATAAATATTTAAAATTTTATAAAAGTCTTAATTATTTATTTGATATCACTCTTTGAGGCTGATAATATAACCTCACTACCTCAGCATCTCTGATCTGCCTTCTCTCTCAAAATCAAAATATCACACTGTAAAGGCTGTAACTGTAAGGCTGTAAGCCGTATAAATAAACTCACTTGACTTCCATCTGCATTCACCCATCCATCAGTATCACCCACTCACTCACTCATCACCCTTCATTCAAATCAAACGCACCTTCAAATGGTTTGCCTCTTTTGCTACGCCCCCAGCTCCAAACATACCACCAGGACTCCTCCCTCCTTTCACCTCTTCTCAGCCTTCCTGCTCATCACATCTTCTCTCTCGGTACTCTACGTTAATGGTATACATGTATCTCTTAGCTAGTTTTGCTTCCCCCTTGTCTTTTATTCTTCTTCTTCATTTCTTATCTTTAGCCAACGTTAATCAATCTGTATCATATATATATATGTTGTTGGTTTTTTGTGCTTACCCTTTTAATTATTAGACAGACAATATAATACATGTTTTCTGATCGATGATACTTAATTATATTCTTTAATTCTCGTGCTATAAATATATATAATTGTTATTGTTATTGGTCATATATAGCTCTCTTTTTACAAACTGTTACAGTTCTTCAAAAAATGCCTCCAATTGTGCATCTCACAATATCAATATATATCTCGTTCTTAATTTCAGGTAGACCCATTGCACAAGATCCTACAAAGGTAACTTCTTTACCTAAACTTTAATTGCAAAATTGATCCTTTTTTTTCGTTATAGGTGACACTTTAACAAAACAAAAAGATTGAAACAATGCAGGAAGACAGATTAATCGGAACAGAACTGATCGGGTCGAGGCCGCCGAGGTGCGAAGGAAGATGCCTCGCCTGCGGTCGTTGCGAAGCGGTTCAGGTTCCGATCGCACCGCAAAACTACAAAATCACAAGCTTTTTCCATGAAATCCTCTCAAGAAGATATGAGAACTCAAATTACAAGCCCCTCAATTGGAAATGCAAGTGTGGGGATGTGATCATCAACCCTTAATTAATCTTGACTTCTCTAGTCAATTTAACTGAAAATGTTATATATATCCTTAATTCTCTTGAATCCTTCTGCTTGTAATTTTGATGGGTTCTTCTTAATTGATTTTGTTGCTGACGGTATAAAGATCCCTGCTTTTGGTTTTATTATTGGGTTGGGGATTTGTATTGTATGTACGGCTAGCTGGAGATATGCTCACGCATCTAATTGTTTGTTTCCTTGTAACAAGGATATATATATCAGATATTAATTTTAGTCTGGTAATTAGTTATTATTTTTGTTACTTGTAGCAAGTGCTATATCAGAGACATGCTCTAAATGATTCCATTGCAGACACACATTGTTAATGTATATATTATAATCTCTTAATTCTTTTTTTTTTTTTTTGTTTTGGATGAAGATGATGATCTCTTAAATTGTCATAAAGTTTGTTGTAATTCCAGGCTTAATTTTCTTCAACAATCCGGGACGTAATTAATTATGAAGTGTATTTCTAAAACATGCTGCTGTTAAGGCAATCTCTATTTAGCATTAGTAATATCTTGTTAGGTGTGGTTCTGTTTTTTTTTTTTGAGAAAATGTGGTTCTGGTTCACAATTGTAGTTGTTGTGTTTGTGTAGCATGAGCATCTGCATGACTGCATCTGTGCACCTGCAATCTTTTGCAGTAAATGCCTAGCTACTCATGTCAGATGATATTGTTGTGCATTATTGTATGGAGATATATAGCTGTGAGTCTGTGACCCACAACTGGACTGATCAGGCCTCTCTCTGCCTCTGGTACTGGTACTGGTACGAGAAATTGTTGACTCCGAGTACTGTTGGGGATTATTACAGTGAATTGTATATTTGTATTTGTATTTATAGCTGGGTCTCGGAAACTTGTTCTTTCACAGTTTCACTGCCACTCCAGTTGTATTTAATTCAGATAAAATTATCGTTAATTATAGGGAAACATTAAGTGTTCATTATGGATTGTCCATAGTAGACACATATGAGGGGTATTGGTTACATGTGTGACCACTTACACCCCCCCTTTGTGTCTATTATGGACACATCCATAGTGGACACTAGGTATCACTCGTTAATTATAGGGAAACATACTCCCCATCCATGGATAAATTTATTATCAGTTGTAATCACAATTTTTCTATCGAAGCAATTTTTTTTTTTTTTTTTTTTTTGCACAAACTTATTCTGTAAGCATCTGTTACAAAAATATTTACTAATTAAAGGTATTATAATATCGCATGAATCCGACCAGAGAATCATAAATTGTTCAATTGAAATATTATTATGGAAAATTACGTACGCTTGCCTTATTTGATTTTAGAAAAAATAGTAAAATAAATATGATACCACATAATTACCTGATCAAATAATTTGAATCGTTCAACATAAATGTTCTGCCAAAGAGCTCGTAGGAACTAATTCAATTGTAGAAAATTGAGAACACTAAATTACTGTTACTACTTCATAGCGGGGAGTCTATTTTTTTTTTTTTTTTTTTCTTTTATAAGGATTGAAAAGAGCGTTTTTTAGATTAAACATACATACCACATAATGATCATAAAGTTTGCAAAAGATTACACAACGAAAGAGGATTCTACGTAATTTACTTATTTTAACCAAACAAAATCCAACTACTTTTATAAACTTTTACCATTTTACAATTTATTATCATATAATAACAGATGATGAGATTATATCTTTTTTGGACATAATTGGGCAAATAATTTTGCGAAATGGTCATGCCAATGCACCTTGGAGCAAATACTGAATTGAAACAAAAAGCAAGTATCTTTTGGCTATGCAATGCAAAATTCTGGCAATTTGATCCTGCCCATCCTTTTATGGAAATGAGGACTTTTCCTTGTATAATATGAAACAAGACATGACAATCGGTGACTGACTCTGATCGATACTTGCAAGGCTGCAAACTGCAATGCAAGACACAATGCACTATATAATGATCTGATTCTGATGCATATATATATATCAAGAACACCTGGCAGGGGAAGAGGCCCAGAGGGGGACTTAATTTTCTTACTGAGGTTCTTTAACATTTGATTTGTACTGATTAATTTGATAATAATTATTTCTTTTCTCTTCAAATAACCGTTGTACTTGTACATTCAGCTGTTAATCTTATGTACATTTCTGATGAAATTAGAAGCAAAATTGTGGCTACCATGAAAAACTTCAGCGAAATTGATTTAATCCATCCATCCATCCATCCATGATCCATCCTTTTATGGAATAATTGACTTTTATTCTTTTGACCCAACAAGACATCACATGACAATCAATCCCTCAGACTCTCACCAAGGCTGCAAGGCTTGCAAATTTACAGTGCAATGATCTTTTTTTTTTTGAGGATGTGCAATGATCACATATACATGTTTTTTTTTTTGAAAAAGGATGGCAGGAGCTGCCAATCACATATATATGTGATGGCATATTGGCATGGCAGGGGAAAAGGATGAGGCCGCACAAATTGCAGACAAATGCAACGAATTCGCACACAGACACGGTAGTGCACTACTGCACTGTGCAATTCGGATGCACTGTGGGTACTTGAAACAAAACAAAACAAGAGAAAACAAACAATGGCACGTTATATAGCATAATTTGCTGTGTGAAGGTGAAAGGTGAAGGTGAAAATACGCCACGCAAGTACCAAACCCAGCCAGCCACCACCAGCAGCAGAAGCAGCAGGCACCAGCCACTTACTCCCTATGAAAGAAAGAAAGGTCAGGTCAGGTCACTTCAAGATCTAACGCCATCTCCTCTCAATCAAATCCTCAAACAAACCCAATGACACTACATATAGGGGAATTTGCATATTTGCCACCCCAAAACCCTTCAATTGTAACTTTGCCACTCCAAAATTGTGTATTGCAAATTTGCCACTACAAAGTTAGATACTTTACATTTTTGCCATTAAAATTTTTAAATGACCAAATTGCCCTCCATCTCCCCATGCACCCCCAGCAGCCCCCCCCGGCAGCCCGCCGGCAACCCCTGCGCACCCCCGGCAGCCCCCCGCGCACCCCCGGCAGCCCCCGCGCACCCCCGGCAGCCCCCCGTGCACCCCCCGGCAGCCCCTGGCACCCCTCGGCGCTTGCGGGGGCTCCGCCGGGGGGTGCGCGGGGGCTGCCGGGGGTGCGCGGGGGGCTGCCGGGGGTGCGCGGGGCCTGCCGGGGGGTGCGCAGGGGCTGCCGGGGGGACTGCTGGGGGTGCATGGGGAGATGGAGGGCAATTTGGTCATTTAAATATTTTAATGGCAAAAATGCAAAATATCTAACTTTGTAGTGGCAAATTTGCAATACACAATTTTGGAGTAGCAAAGTTACAATTGAAGGGTTTTGGAGTGGCAAATATGCAAATTCCCCCAACATATATTAATTTCAACCGTTTTTTTTTTTTTTTCTCTATTCCATCTTCAAAAATACTTTTTATATATTCTGCCCCTCAATAGTTTACAAATATGAATTGACTTGAGGGCGTTATTAATTCTTCATTGTTTTATTCTTAACATCATGAAAATAACAAAAAAATGAGCACTTCAGAATAATAATTACTATGCACCCCTATAAATAAAAAATCTCTCTGTTTTCTTCATTTCTTGTGACTATTTTTAGAAAGAAATATTACAGACAGAATTATTTCTTACAACATTGTGAACTATTTATTATACTATGTGGATATGGTTGCAAAGTGTAACTTTGTCTCCTGTTGCAAGCAATTGCAGTTGTAAAGGAAGGCTTCATTGCGGCAGTCACGTCCTGTTATGTTACGCATCAGAATCAGATTCATTAATCGCTTGTAAAATTGGTAATGAGTTACTGAGACATCCCATCTCTTTCACAAAACACATGGATTTGCCACTTCAGGAATGACCCAATGACTATCAAAAAAAAGTCTCTGCTGTCTTAATTTAATTAGATCACATAATTATAAATAAAATAGTGTAATGGGAGTTTGACTAATATGAAAATGTTTACATTTCACTCAGACAAACTAACGATCCAAATTATATTTTGTCACATCCGAAATTTCGATTTGTGGTTTCTATTAAATTAATTATATAAAAATACTAGGGAATACAAAAATTTTCTATTTTTGGAGCTTTTTTAAGTATTATTCGGACCGTTAGCATTTCGTAGAGAAATACAATCGTTTTCACAATAGTAGAAATAAGGTCTAAGTTCTAACGGTACAGGTACGGTGCCATAATTTTTGTCACCGTGTTGCATGAGTATTTCCAAACTTTCTTTTTTTAGATTAAGACGAGGGTGTATTTTCCAAACGTTATATACTTCTTTTTAATTTTTCTGAGACAATGGGCGTATAAGATGATGTGATTTTAACAATGTTCTGTTTCCTATAATTAATTTATAAAAATTTCCAAGTTTTACAGGTGGAAAAAAAAATAACACTTAATATTATTCGCATTTAGTTGTTTAAGAAAATTGTGAAGTCGATTAGTTGTATTGGCAGTTTGGCATCGACCTAAAACCGGGATTATTTCATCGTGTCCAATTTATTTTGGGATATGAAATGAACTCAACTGTCCATTTGGACTTTGATCTGTCAAAACTCGGAATTCAGAGAGAGAGAGATCAGAGAGATGTAGCTCAATCTATAAACTGGAAAGAGGGGTAACTCTCCAAGCACCTCAATTATACCACATCTTCAATATTATTAACCATTGATTCTGTTTAAATCCATTCATCTATTTTGATCCAATGGTTTATATTTATTCTTTCTCCATTTAATAAGATGATATGATATGTCTAAGACAAAATTTAATCCTTAAAGTGATCCAACATTTATGTGCTATTATTTATAAATTATACATCATCATCATCATCATCATTATTTACATCAAAATTTTAAAATTATGTTTAATCTTTTTAAAATCGGGGCGAAGCCCGAGTTACAGCTCTAGTTTTAGTAATAGAAAGAGCCAAAGTTGGAGCAATCGCCTCTTAATTAATGTTATCAGAATCGGACCAGACATTGACCCGGTAAAGCGTCGGGTCACTTGTTTATTGGTCCAACCGTCGGGTCAACCGGTTCAACCGCTGGTTTTTTTAATTACATATATATACAATAAATATTGTCATATAATAGGATTTGTAAAGATATTCTTACCTTGTATTACAAAGTAGACATACTAATTTAAGTTGAAAAATATAACATTTTTTATGATATAAAATTGTATATACAGTGTTCTATATTTAATATTCAGATGAAATAAAAATATTTGTATATTTAAAAAAATTATCGTTTTTAAGTGATAAAACATACTATATCAATTTTTATTTTTATTTTGCTCAATACAAAAAATCTGAACAATATATTATATTAGTTGGAACAGATGACAAATAATAATTAATTACGATTATTATAGTTAATGTAAAGTAAAATTTATAACTTTAAAATATTTATAAGTAGTACAGTTAATTGTCTTCTCTAAGATATCTATAAAGTACAAGGTCTTTTATGTAAATTACAAGAAGCATGTGACCTACTTGGCCTAGAAGTAGTACAAAACCGGGTTCTCTGACCAAACTGAGTCAGTGGTTTTGAGAAAAAAATGGGGTAAAAAACCGGTTATTGCCGGTTCACTTGCATGTACGATCCTTCAGCTGAACCAAACCGGATAGAGGGCCGGTTCCGGTTTTTTTGGTTAAACCGGCCGGTCCGGTCCGGTTTTGATAACAGTGCTCTTAATCCAACTGTGACATTAAATATTGAGTAGTGACTACTGAAACCTGAATTATCAATCATATTGTATTGTATTTGTTCCCTCTAAAATACAATATATAACATTAGAGTGAGGTTACGGTACTATTAATAGTACAAAGTGGTCCGTACTACGGCTCAATATTATCATTTTTTAAGTTTAATTGACCGATCCAAACCGCTCAATATGATCATTTTTTAAGTTTAATTGACCGATCCAAACCGCTCAATATGATCTCCATATATAAAGGTTATTGTAGACCAAAATTTATAATTTTTGGTGCTTTTTTACTATTTTTTAGATAACTAGAGAATGACTTAATGTAAACATTATAGACCATTCAAAAATGTGGTTTTTTTATATATCAAAATATATAGTTAAAAAATTCTAAAAAATATAAAATTTGGTCTAGAACTACATTAACATATGAAAATCACGTTGAGCGGTTTGGATCAATCAATTGAACTTTAAAAATCATAATATAGAACTATAGTAGAAACTATTTTGTACTATTAATAGTACCGTAACCTCACTCATAACATTATTACCCTTTCAAATGTGAAGGTAAAATAAAGTTGGGGAGAGCGAAACCTGGGAGTTTGGAAAATGCGGTAGTTTCGATGTTTCAATGTCCCAGCGTTGCGTTTTGGTATGAAACAGTTTGAGCAGTTTATTGGCTAATCGGATTAGACGTAACACAAAACAAAACAAGACAAACCTATGCTTTTAGAATACGGCGCCCACCCACCCACACTTTATTTACTATTATATGTCTTTTATTTTCTTCAAGTATTTCTCTTTTGTGGATTGCAAAGAATCTATCTACAGTACAATTTAATTTACATCTCAACATTTACCTTAACTTTTAATTGAATAATGTATATGAACTTTTAGGAAAAAATTCACTTTGTATAAATAAATGTATTTGTGTCTCAGGAAAAAAAAAATTCTTAATTCGATTGTACCTCTATAAATTAGAATCATTATGGTATTTGAAGAGCGTAAGACATTAAGACAGCAGTTAACGTAGAAATTATTTAGTTTTTTTATTGATAAAAATCATGATCGTTTATTCGTGCTTTTGTAATATAAATAAAATGATCATATTCATTAGCTTTTATGGCATATAGACTAAAATTTGAATAATATGTCCAATAATGTGATATAAACTTGCCTACATGCTAAAATGGACCTCAATAATCAAATTGCTAAATTCTGATTACATACAAATGTGTTCACTATTACCATGTACCAATCTAAAGTCTCGTAGTGAAATCATACATCCTGACTCCTAATAAAAGGGGATTAGATTTTTTGACATGAAAGTTCTATCTTCCCCGAAATATAAATTTCAACCGTTGATTGTTTACTTAGATTGATCATCGCCGTTGATGTACTTTAATGTCTCAACATATTAAAACTTAAGACTCATATCAATTTTCTCAATTTATGGCCCATTACATATTATTTTAAAAATTTATTATAAGAAATAACAATTTCAGGCCAAAGCAAAGTGTGAGTTTTTTACTAGTAATAATAAAAGGTAAATTTTCTAGGAGGTTACTAAACTTTACCTAAAATCCATAATTGGTCACTGAACTTTCATTTATCCATTTTTTGTCTGAACTTTGATATTTGTCCAAATTTAGTCACTTTGTTAATATTTCCATCCAACTTAACGGAATAATTAATATAACTCTAATTTTAAACTTTGGAAATTATTTTTTTCATTATAAAAGTACACAACATGTGAGAATGCAAGACAAATTAAAAAAATTATTTATTTTTCTTTCATAAATGATATTTTTTATTTTTTTATTTTTTCATATAAAATATATAATTTATAACATGCCTAAAAATGTAAAAGTATTTTATTGTCATAAAAGAATAATAAATAAATAATTTTTTCATTATGTTATTATATTTTTAAAATGAAAAAATATATGTCCAAACCATAAAATTGATGCCATGTCAACTATTCCGTCAAGTTGGATGGAAAAACTAACGGTGTGACTAAATTTGGATAAACATCAAAGTTTAGTGACCAAAAACATATATATAGAAATTCAGTGACCAACAATAGATTCAAAGCAAAGTTCAGTGACCTCCCATAATATTTACCCAATAATAAATGAAGTTGAAATCCAATAGAAACTGTGATATTAATATCATAATAATATCATCATATCATCAGTCCGTGACTGACATTAGGAAAAACGAGGGCCAGTTGCAGTTGCAATATGCAAATAAGAAAGAGTGGGCTGTGAAAAGAAAAGCCCAATATGAGCCATTCCAATTCCTTACCAGAATACAAAAAACCTCCTTTATGGGCCAGCCAGGCCGGGCCGGGGCCAAGCTGGGCCGGGCCGGGGCTTCAGTGAACTCCGAACACATCATTGAACACAACCAACCGACTCCTTATCCCTATTTTTATCCTTCATTCATCATCCATTCAGGAATCTCTCCACTCCACTCCCCTCCCCTCCCATGGCTTCCTTCACCAGCTTGCTTACCAATGCTCCTATCCCCACACCGCTCTCCACCGCGCCCAGACCTTCAACTTGTTTGCACCCACTGAGGAGGGCGCCAAAACCCATCACAGTCGAGTGCTCCTCCCGCCCCCAGAAGAAGGCCACGGCGCACCACGCCAAGACCCGCCCCAAGAAGCACGCCCTCTGGGACAAGAAGCGTCGTCCCACTGTCTACCCCCCGCTCCCCCCTTTCCCCCCCGAATGGACCCTCGTTGAGTCCGCTGCTACTGGGTCCGCCGCTGCGGCCGAGGAACCGACGGCGGCTGAGTGAGTGAGTGAGGACTTGATACCAGATTGATTGGCGGAGGTTTTCTTTTTTGTGTTCATGTTTGGTTTTGTAATTTCTTTCGTTGAGTTCGTGCGCACCATGTGTTTGTGGAAATGCCTCTCAAGCTTAATTTGTGTTATGTATAATTGCTTATGTTTGCTATTTATTGGATTTGGGGTTGTTCAATTGGCTTCATACTCATAATAACGCATTGATTGATTACATTGTTGGTTTTTTTTTTCACTCCTTTGGTTGTTTAACCATAACATATACATATTCCAATTAAAAAATTAGCTAATTTTTTTATGTATATATATATTTATGGATTGCAATGTTATGTTACACTAATGGCTTATGAGTTCGATGCGAAATTGGCTCATGCAAATTGACATTATCATGTTGTGACAAGTTAATTTCCTTGAGCTCATCCAAATCGCTAATTAGTTCTAATTAGTTTGTGCTATTTTATAAAGAAAATCTTTCTATCTTTCTTCTTCTATCCCCATAAATGTACTCCTCTAAAATTTCACTCTAAAATTCAGATTCTAACAACCAATTAGTTATTTTACTTTCTAAAGTTGAGTCCCAATACTAAATATATTGCATCATGGCGTTATGGTAGATAATTGTGTGCGATCAAATGATTTTCATGCCTACACATCAAGGTGTTCATACATCCTGTGATGAGGTTTTCATAGTCAACGCATTTAGCTTTCATACTTGTACATTCAAGATTCTGTGTGAACTATCTAAGATTCTACGTTCTGGTCATAACTGTCTAAGATTCCACGTTCTGGTCATAACTGTCTAAGATTCTACGTTCTGGTAAATGACTATCCGCTATAATTTGTGTGTCCATACCTTATTTAATCGAGTGTTCATATATGCTGCATCAGGTGTTTATATCTGATATACTAGAGTTCTGTAGACGAGGTACGTTTTTTTAAAGATTTTTGTTGAAGTACAGTTAGCTTACCTCATTTTTATATACTTACTACTAAGTTGTCAAATTGTCTGTGTTGCTACGGAATTATTTTATTTCCAATATACAATTATTTGTATGTGATTTTGTTTTTCATTGTAATTACTACGATAAGCATGAAAGCAACAATACAAAATAAAGTAAGGATCCCAATTATTTAATAAAATAAATCACAAATGCCAAATGAGTAAACATAGCAAAAAATTAATGAATTAAGATCACAATTATGTACGAGTATGTAAATATGCAATATATATATATAAAAGTTTATAAAGTTGGTGACTGACACTGAATAAAGGATAAATTGGATGATAAAATAAAGTACTCGCTGAGATAAAAGTTGTTATGGAACTCTTTTAGGATGATAACTCTGAATATTTCCTTTTGTATTTGTTTTTCTTGTTGGCGGGATGCATTTATTTTAATAAATTAATATGTGTAGCTGTGTACATAAATTTATTTTCATGTATTAAGCAAAAGAAATATACAAAATTAAGTTACATGCTGGCATATCTAATTTTCGTGCGTACACAATCAACGACTCGAAATCAAAATTTGTGAGAGATCTATAATAAGGCCTCAATTTAATGCATGATATGTGTTGATTTTATTTGGAGTAGAGGGATCACTACTACATATCATATCACTTAGGGTATTTAGCATATATTCATAACTAAACATGTTTCCATATTTGATCTTTTCATACTAGGTACGTGAATAGCACACATCCAACAGCAGCTAGCATATTACCTACTATATCAAAGTTTGACAAAATAGGAATGAGAAATTTACGAAATAACACATTTGAACCAACTATATAGAATTCATATCCTCTGATCTGGGGTATGTGACCCGGGGCATGTGACCCGTTGGATCTCCTCGGGATACGGTTGAATCCCTTCGGTATTTGGGCAAACCCGAATCCCGAGAAGATCCAACGGGTCACATGCTCCGAGTCAGAGGATAATCATCCAACTATATATGGTTTCAATTTTTTGAAAGAGTAATTGCTAGGAAAACGGAGGATACTGCACTTATACAAATTTATTCGAGAAAATTAACCAAGGAGGTTCTCTCATGATTTGTTTGAAAGCTGTGTGTAACTAAAGGTGTAGCAATCACAAAAATAACTAATTGATGACTATCAATACGAAAATACAGTCGCAACAAATCTTAACTTACATTGGACGTCTCATATTTATTATGATATTTTAATAACAAATTTTGATTGTTGACGAAAACAGTTAGGTGCTTAGTAAAAAAAAGATGTGTGAATTTATTGTATTAGCAAGCCTGCAAGTACCCATCTATTTAGATCAAAATGTTTATCCTGAATTTAATTTATACGTGCACGTATATGATTTAGATATAATAATTGTTGCAAAATATTCCGCCAAATTTACAAATTAAACGGTAAAAAGGGCTGCCTTGCTTTGGTCCGAAGTTTTTATATTTCCCGTAAGTAAGAAGTAGGCCCAGCCCATTAAGAACAATTGTAATGATTTACATAACGATTAAATAAACAAAATATGGTGCGTGCATTTACAACACAATAATTTAAACATGTATCTTGGTATTTTAGCTTTTAGCTAATTTAGGTCGTGATATTGTAGAATCACTCGGCGTCGAATCAAGTCCTCTACGCGTAGATAAGTGTCAATATGATATCATCATATCAAGTGTAAATAGGATATCATCATAATATCGAATTCAAATCATCTGCGGTGACTCATTGATGTTACAACAATAAATTTATAATCATTCAATTGTGATAACATGCATGCGATTTTTCTGAACTCAAACAGGCCGGTATAGATCAGTATACTACAATGGAAGATGTCCTCCATGCATAGAGGATTTAATCCGTACATAAATAAAAATCGAATAATTAAGGCGTCATACAGATCATACAATACAAATTTTTAAGAATCAGAATGCTGATACATGATAACATGAACATGACAATATGCTGAAGGAATTAACTTTTTAACAAGGATGAAGATAAATTTTTTGACACTGATTTGGGAAGTATGGCCCGCCTGCCCGAGGCGGTTTTACTACTGAACGGTCCCCTGTGTTGAATGCGCTCGGAGATATATATCGGGCCGCCTCCGGCAGTATCAATCCTGGCTTGTCTCTGATTGAATGTGTTCCATTGTTGACGTTGAGGTAGGTAGTTCCGCCGGATGCGGCTGCGACTGTGCCGATAGGGGATGCAGCAATTGCAAGCAGCAGCCCCAGTAGCAGCAGCAGTCGTGCTGCTGGAAATGGCATTGGCATTGACATTTCTACTCTGCTTCTGCTTCCTCTCCTCCTCCCAATTCTTTCACTATTTCCTCAATTTTCTCTTGCTTGCAATGTATATATTATTGTTGCATGACCAGCTTAATTATTAGATTAGGGCGAGCTAGGTTAGAGGTATTTATTTATAGGAAGGAGGAAAACTTATATGAGTGATGAGTCCAAATTACCCTAGCTGTATATGTAGGTACTATTGTCTGCTGTTAACTTAGCTTCTTGTGATAATTCATCGTACGGTATTTGTTTCCACCAGCTAGCTAGCAACAGCATATATTCGCCGATCAAAATTATTGAGCTCGCACCCGTGATTAACGTACGTGTTTGTTCCAAAAACAAGATAATCCATTCAAAATTAAAATAAATATTTCCTCATGTAATGCATGTACACAGCTTGATTAATTTTTGTAGAATACTTATGAGATATATCTATACCGGCTTTTAGAGCCGTCCAATTTCTACTGAGTCCTGCTCAGAATTGGCACACTGTATCAATCAACCTGACCTACATATTGTTGGAAATATTATATATATTTCTAAATAATAATTTTATGATTGATCAAATTGATCTATTTAACATATTTCATTTGATTTACTATCTATATATAAAAAAAACAAATTAATAATGTAAATTAAAATAGATGAGTTTGGAAGTGGCCTGTGATCGATAGTGCCTGCCGAAGGCACTGAACTAAAAGCGCTATCGCCCCTCCACATGCGAGATCTTGCGGCGTATGCACTAGTAGAAATACTACGACCCGGAGGACCACTTGTTCCTCCCTGTCGGTCGCGGGCTCACGGCTTCAAGGAGACTACTATAGACCGCATTTTACTTGCAAGTATATATATTGAGCATATTATTTATATGAGAAGGGATCCAATAACCATAAAATTTGGTGCCCTTAATAACCACATCATTATTTATACATAAATTAATAAATCTAAACCATTAGATGTATTCTAAATCATCTCAATAATATATATATAAAAAATGATGAAAATTTAATATTGTTTCGATAGCCATCAAGAGAGAAGAAAAAATCATAAAATTTGAACCGTTGATTTTTGTTAATGCTTAATTCACATGTAAATAAACTCAAAATGATATAATTTTTTTAGTACACATAAAATATGATATATACAAAACATTCCATCTATTAGTTTTGTTATTTAACCATTAAAAATGTAATTATTTGAGATTTAATTTCGTGGGTACCGATGGGGTACCAATAGTTGTGGTCATTTGATCCATCCTCTATTTATATTGAGAACTTACAAAACATTCTCAGTAAGTGTGGCTAAGGGCAACGCTCTCTATGTGGGAGGTCACGGGTCTGAAACCCGAATAGAGTCTTTATAAACATTTCAATTTGAGTGACTTGACTCTCATCTTTATCTAAAAAAAAGTGTGACTAAATCTAAAACAGAAATATTAGCATATAATTAAGTAGCAATTTTCGTTATATCCAAATGGTGTCTGTCAAGTTGTTTATATATATAGAGTCAAATGATTTAGTGATAATCAATACCATGAACGCGTAGCGTGTATGGTCTTAAATCTTAATTGACCATCCGTTGAGGAAGTGTTCATCCCCGACTTACTGTATTGTGCAATTCACAACATCAGCCGTTGGATCATCTCAAGATTCGTGCTGACACAAATCTCGAGACACTCCAACGGCTGATGTTGTGAATTGCACAATGCAGTACAGTTGGGGATATGAATTCCCGTTGAGGATGGAAAGAATTAACCATACATGCAATTGAATTAGAATCAATGAAACAAAATAACTGACACACCTTTATCACATTAAAAGATGAATAATTAGCTTGTTAAATTTAATAATTAATAAGTTAAGTTGAATATTAGTTCGTTTAATCAAATTTTATTTATAATTCAACACGGGAATCGGTTCGGAGGTGTAATATCATGTGTACATATATGTAAAATGAAAAAGAAAATAAAAAAGATAAATGAAAAATAAGGTGAAAAGAACACCAGACTGTCCGTATCCAACTCAAAATTTTAGTTACTGCGTGGACGATTTTGAGTCATTGGGTGTGTATCTTGGTCAGAGAAAAGAAAACGGTCAGATTTGGATTGAGGGGTGTCTTTTAATGGACAGTCCGGACAGTAACTCAGATTTTGAGTTACCGCAAAGGATTTCATTTCCAATCTACAAGCCTGTTGGACTGAACCAGTGTGTGAGCCCGTGAGGAGCCTGATCTTACGACTACTTGTTTTGCCGATTTGCTCTTTATGCTGAGCTGATTTCACACACTCTCAGTCTCAGTGGCATGCAGTTCATCTCTTGATTTGAAGGCCCCCGGACCAAAGGGCCTCTGAAATTCAACAATATTTTACTTTGTGAACTCCTGAGTACATTGGCAATTCACCCAAAAAAGTTGCAGTCCATCATCAGGGTGAGAATATTGTTGATTGTTTATAAACTAAAGCTAAATAGCTGATACAACTTAAATATTGTTTATAAAGATGAAGAGAGATTTTAGCTGGAGAATTTCAACCACAACGAACTGGGCTAGGCCCAACTTATCTCACTTAAATATTGTTTATAAAGATGAAGAGAGATTTTAGCTGGAGAATTTCAACCACAACGAACTGGGCTAGGCCCGATATTATGAAACCTTTTTTTTTTTTTTTTTTTATCTCGCTTAATCACCCAAAAAGGCCGAAATAGTTCCTCCAGTCCAGTCCATCGCTTGCATTGTATTGTAACGACATCGGTTTGCCAATTCGAAAGGATTTCATATCCTCTGTAGCGCTGCATTGCGTAGCGCGGGATGTGAACCGTTAGATCATCTCGGGATCTGTGCTAGATCGAATCTGAAGATGATCTAACGGCTTACATCCTGCGCTACTCAATGCAGCGCTACAGAGGACGAGCACACATTTGAAAGGCGCAAGGCGAAGGATTGAAAGGAAAGAAGCAAAATAAAATTTCGTCAGAGCAGAGCAGAGCAGAACACGACGCAGCGTTGCAATCACTAATTGGGCTTCAAGGCGCTGTCACTTGTCAGCTGGACCCACCAACATCAATTTCAGATCCTCTTCCTTAAGGCATGTTGTCATGAAATACGTGGGCCGTTGGATCGTCTCGAGATTCGAGTCTGCATGAATCTTGAGGCGATCCCATGGTCCTTGTGCTTTCTGGCACCGTGCCTTAAGGCGATCGGAACAGAATCTGCTGCTTTTCTAAAAAGAAAAGCTAAAAAAAAAGCAGGCTTTACTTAATCCGACGGTTGAGAAACACCGATCGGTACGGTAAATATTGAAATACTTTGAGATTTGTACAGCAACCGATCACGAATCTTTAGAAGAGCAGCGGATTCCAATCCCCATCTGGACCCCACACACATCACATACCTCTCTCTCTGAATCATATTAATTCATTACAACCCACTGATGACGAGTGTACATCTATTGGAATGGTCAAATTACCTTAAATTATGGAGTGATCATAAATTGCACTAAAAATAATATGTTAATATTGTAGCGGATAACTTCAAAAACCGTGCACAGTAGTTTTTTAAGAAGATTTTTTTGACCATTCCACCGTGAAATAGCCCAAGGGATTTCAATTCACTGATGACTGGACTGAACTGTAGGTCTAACTTTGTATTTCAGTCGCTCGCAGCACTTCTTAAGTTGCTGGGTACGCCGTACGCTGCCCCCAAATCTAAAATCTTCTCCCACTTCTTTTTTTTTTTTTTGGAGAATAATCTTCTCCAACTTCACGGAACTGATACCCCACCGCACAATATCGAAATTTTTTTTATCTATACCTAAAAAATACAAATCTTAATAATATTCCTCTTTTCAAACAAATCTCAAAACTAATCCTATTTTTACTGACGGCCATGATCACAACTCACAAGCCAAAGTGATCACAGCGGTCAGCTCGGAATAATTTGTGTAAAAATTGGTTAGACGTCTGTCTGACCGCTGCATTCAGCCGATGCTTCCGACCGCTGACAGATAAAATAGAGATAGTTTTGAGATTTGTTTCAAAAGAAAGATAATATTAAAATTTGTTTTTTTTTTAAGGGACAGACAACAGATTTTTTCCACAATATCTCGAAATTTCTTTCTTTTTCTCCATCTCCATCTCCATCCATCCATCCATCCAGTGTGGCGTGTGATTACCCAAACAATCAGAGCAATAATTCCATCCGATCCACTCTCCTCTTCTCAGTCCTCAGTCACTTCTCGCCTTGCAAGTCTCACCTTGCTTCCAACTTCCAACTTGCACGCCTCTCCGAGTTTCAGCGAGGACAAACAGGAGCCAAGAAAAAAGACACAATATTTTACAAGCACAGCAAAAAAAAACAAAAAAAGAAAAAAATGGCATGTCTTCAGCTCGCTCGATCCAGTCTTGTGCCATCCTTCCGGAGCTTCCCCCGCCACCGCTGCGTCGTGGCTCCTCCTGCCTTCCATGTCAATTGCCGCCTCGATGGCGACAATAATGGTACGGTACTTTTTTGGGTACTCGGAAAACAAATATATGTTGTTTCTTGGGCAATTCGGAATTATTAACCTTGTTTGCTGATTTTGGGTTGTTATTGTGATCGTATTTGTATTAACCGGAGAGATATCATAAGCCAATTATTGTGAATGATAATTGGACTGTGATCAGTAGTGAAATATGCTTTTCCCAACTTTAATAAGAATATTGTTTCAAAGGTACAGATGATGAAAGTAGGAATCTTTTACATCTTGCGTCCATTGAAAAACCGTCCATACATCCATAATCGTATACAGAATGTAACGGAAACACCCTGAAATGTAACATATACATCTTAAAATGTAACATATGGACACTATGGATGGTTTTTCTATGGACGGTAGGTATTACTCATCTTATAACTCTTAAACATTTCAAGATTGATTCTATGATGGTTATACATACTTCTAAAGACAGTATCTTTATTGTACTACTCTTGAAAGGGGAGGAGCCACCGGAGTCGTTGTTTATGAAGGAGTTGAAGAGGCGTGGGATGACGCCGGGGTCCCTCTTAGAGAAGGATATTGCTGAGGCTGAAGTGGGGATGGACAGCAAAGCAGGACCCACCTCAGGCCTGGAATCCGAGAAGGGTATATCGGATCAGAGGAAGCGATCGATGGCGCTGAACAGCGAAGGCATTGAGGTTTGTAATTTTAAATTACCATTTAGAAGGATTATAAATATATATTCTTTTTTTTTTTGGTTTTGGTATGATTAGTGTAACTTCACTTAATAGTACCGGTACACTGTCACTGGATACTGTATAATTGGTGGAGTTAACAGAACCCAAAAGAAATTAAAGATTGAAAACCTCCGGTACTGGTTGGAGCGTGCAGATATGATCAAACTAGGAGAAGAATTCATATATAAATTTACAAATTACAATACTAAGGAACACATTTCTAAACAGTTTGTGTTTCTCTGAATATTATACTCACTTCCTGTTCTATTACAAAACAAACAATTCTCAAGCCCCCGAAAGTTTGATTAAGCAGGTTATGGTGATGATGACAGTATTTCTAAATCTCAATTACTTAATCCTGTAAAGAAATATTTTGTACAAGTGATTGTCTAATGCAACCGTAACTTGACCAAGGAATCTCTATTTGATTCTTTCATCTATTTGAGTTGATAAACCTTTATGAATTGTATAATGCACTAATAGGAGATTAGTATAAAATGATAGTGTAATTAGAGAATTCTATTAGCTTCTCACATTATGCTCTACAATTCTACGAGGAGTTCTGGTCAAGGGCTCTGCCGAACATCACTTAGCTACCTGACATATAGAACCCTGTACAATTTGGAAACCATAAGTTTATTATTTTTTAACAGATTTCAACCTTCGCTGGTACACACTGTTACATGTATGCAGAGTGCTGAGAGACTGATCAGTACCGCATGTATGAGGGAAATTTTCATATGTTTTTAGCTTGCAATGCTAAGAAAGTATCTGCAGACTTGCAGAGATTAATATTTAGTTGTAACATAATTTATAGCCGGTAAAAAATAAAAAAAGTTGCTTGTTTACCAGATTTTAGGTTGGTACAATCCTTTGTCCTATGTGGCCGAAGAATTCTTTTACCAGATGTTAAGTTTCTATTATGTGGTTTATGTTAGTTGCATAAATCAGCCCATATGAAAATGTAATACAAGCTCTAATTTTCTGTTGTCTTGACAGGGTTTGATTCCAAGGGCAAAGTTGCTTTTGTCGATTGGCAGTACCTTCTTTCTGGGATTTTGGCCTCTTATAACGGTCACTTTTGGTTTATTTGCAATTTTATACTTTGTAAGCCCCTTTTCTGCATCCTTGTTCCTTTTCTTGGACAAATTTTATTAAAAAAAAAAAATTACGGTTCTTCTGATTAAAATGAAAGGTCAACTCAAATTTAAGTGGCCAATCGGTTACTAAAGATGGATGTATTGTATGTTCATTGTGGCAAATTGATTCCCCCTAAAGTCAAATATAAATCGTACTGAACTAAATCTGACCAAACCAGCCGTTAGATCAACTTGCCCAAACATGAAATGGCAAAATGCAACAGTTTGGCTATTTTCAAGATAACATTTTTATGGATCTAGAAGCTAGGAAATGATCTCGAACTTCTATTTTTATTTTTATTTTGCATTACCATGGTCGTGATGCCTAATATAATCTTAGCCAATATTTATATTTACATTTGATTTGTGTAGTATTTTGGTCCGAGCTTCATTCATGACGCAAGCAAGACGCCAATCTCGCCGCCTCCATACATTGATCCATACAAACTTCTTGAAGATGAGCGGCTATCTGAGGCAGCTAGGATGTGAACAGATTTACAGTTTGCAAGTGCTTTAGATGCTAGCTAGCTACACCATGTTGAATCTGTATTGTACTTCTGTCACAGTTCCAAGTTTCACTCCCATAAAATGTAAATCAACACGTAAAACTTTAATGCCATATATAATTTAGGTTCCCATGAACTGTTTGGACTGTAGAGAGTTTATATTTTTACCAAGAACAATATTGGATGCATCGTTAAGGAAGGTGAAAAGAAATGCTGACAATACTTAGCACATAAATACATGGCTATCCTTTAGGGGCAAATTAAGGGGTATAGTATAGCACCCTTTGGCATAATGTTCTTTTATCTTCAAGTAAAATCTACTAACAAACCAAATTTCATATTTTCTTTTCGGAACTTTTGACTATTTAGTGGGGAAAAATCACTTGATCCAAGCATGTTCATCCAAAAGTAGCGATTTTCTTCCCATCGGAAAAATTGTAAAAGAAAAAAACTACAAAAAAAAAAAACATAAAACTTGGTTCGAGTAGAGTTTTATATATAATAAAAGTGATCTCGAGCAATCAGATTGAAAATTTAGATTTTAAAACAAAAATACGAGTCTATATCACATCACATGCCAATCCATAACATATATATTGTAGTTCAAGTATAACTGTATAACTAAAATATTGATTATTAAATTTAAGAAGCCTCTAGATTTAATCATTCACATTCTCAAAAGTGGAACCTGTACAATATCTACTAGTCACACGTTCAACAGCACAGCTTTTGGTTCCCTATGACTTTTCATTTTCATCACAGTTGTTGCTAACAAACATCAGAAACTCAAAAAGCATATCGCAAACATAACCAAAACTATATACGAATACTTCATATCCCAAATAAATGAATGATTATCAATAAGATATGAAGCACTAAATTTCCGTAACTCAAAGAGAATGCTAAAGCAATATGCTATGCATCCCAGGACTAGGAGAAACTCAGTACTGATATCTTTAGTGCCAATACTACAACCGCACAGTCTGATTAAGGGAAGGCCACGCTATCTCGTCATCAGTGGTATGGCCATAAACCCAGAAGTCCATACAATTTCTGCGGAAGCCATGATTATAGGGATTCCTAAAACGGCCCTCGGGTCCTTGGAGATAGTCATACCGTCTGGCATTTGCCATTTCATTCGTTGTAATGTTTTTAGCTATCTGTAATTCAAAAACAAAGATAAACAGCACAATTCTTTTAATTTCATTCTTTTGATGTTTTATGACATACAACTTCACTTTGTTTGAGTTTAGTGCAATCACAACTTCAAAAAAGGACATCTGACCTGTGGGCAAAATTGTCACTGCTTACAGAAATGGATTCTGTCATCAAAGTACTTTCAGGATATGTGCTATGCAAATAATGCTGGTTTCAAGCATAGTAATTTGTGAAGTGATTAGATCATCGTAGACACAGGTTTGGTAGTGTTTTAAGCGCAGGACACTGGGTTCTGTTTTAGACCCACTTTTGAAGCCCGTGCTCAAATTTAGATCAATTGGTTCAATTTTTCATAGACTCAATGCAGTTCACAAAAGTGCAGGTGCACAACATTAGGTTAGACACAAAGAAGGTAACAGCACCATTTACATCAATATGACAAGAGTGTCAATCTTGCATTAAACATTAAGTTGGTACGTGTTAAAGGTTTGGCTGCTTTAAAATGATTGCATACAGCTGAACAATCAGTCAGCCATAATGTAGCCTTGCTAAAGAGCAAGAAATTTATTTTGTCATTCGGAAAACAGATCCATCAGTTCTATTAAAAAACAAAGCTGTAATTAAATTACCTGCCATGCCTGAACCACTGTTAGGATAAGGGCTCCTGCTAGCAAGAAAGTATCCAAGAAAATAAATAATACAGTTCCTGTGTGCCTCACTGCCATGTAATGGATCCATTTCTCATTTGGAGCCAGTACCACCGGCTCTGTCCAAACCCCTGTCATCATATCACAAGTAAACATGTATAAGAAGCTCTTAAAAGGTAAGACAACAGTGTACAATTGTTGCGGCACATGATCCCAAAGCAAGGCCAAATTGCAGATGACAAAACCCAGTGCATGATTGTTGAAACACAAACACATTACAAAAGGTTGCAAAGAGTACTTACGGTGAATGCCAACAGCAGCACCCATCAGCAAGGTTGTTGTGCCCATACAAAGAAACACAAAAAAGTCTCTTTTATTCCTCTGTAGTTCAATGAAAAGAGTCAAATATGTGCCAAAAAAAAGTCACAAAATAGAAAGGAAGTGAAAAAAGAGAGGAGATCATCCCTGCAGATAAATTACCTTTCCAACACAATTAGAGATCCACGGGCAGTGGTGGTCAAACTGTTCCACACAGTGTTTGCAGGTCGGACAGTGCTTTGACCTTATAGGTCGTATAATCTGATAGAGACCCAAAAAAAAAAAAACATTAATATAAACAAAAAAACAAAAATGAAAACTTCAATCTTTACAATAGTCCTTTTATATTAATGTTTGTCTGTGTTTCTCCAGTACTCAACGTGTAATGAGACTCCATAATGATTCAGATCTCACAACCAAATGAATAGATGGACTATTTATTTCGTAATTCAAAATTGTTCGCCTAATATGCATAAAATTCAATATTTCACTCTTTTGACAGAGCACGGATCATGTGAGTAAAGGAAGGTGGGAGAGAAATCTTCATTACTTGGCAATCACTGCCAAGTTTCTTTTTTTCTTTTTCTTTGTTTTTTTTTTTTTTTGAGAAAGGGGCAAACTTGGGCCCAGTGGGTCCCACTAACCTTTTTTATTACTCCCTTTTGGTTTACCATGGCAAGCAAAAAAGGAGTAGCTGAGTAGGCGAGTAGCTGGTCACAGCGACCCTTTTCACTCTTTTGCATGGGTGATCGTAGTAAGTTAATAAATTGAATAAACCTTATTTTCCTATTCCGTTTTAAATCAATTGATTATATCTTACTCATAAGATTGCATTTCTCTTCTTAATTTAGATTTAAACCAACAAATATTCTGAATTATTAAGCCTATGCATATAAGCTTATGAACAGCGCACTTAAGAAAGAAAACACAGAGATCAAATGAGACGATACTTTATGGACAGTAATATTTATTTTAAGATGCTTTAACTGACATCTCTACAAACCTCCATTAAAATTTACAAACCGTTCCAATTTTTTTTTCATTAATTTTGTATATACTGTCTGAACTGACATTTGGATCTTGCCAAATTATCCAGATTCTAACTTTGTTACTATAGTATCGACCGCTGTTTTAAAATAATACTTATAATTACCCAAACTAGCAAACTTTCAATTTGACTCGTATAAGGAAAAATTTCTTATAGAGAGATGAATGATGATAGACACAGATATCAAAGAAAATTATACCTTGCAAGTTGGGCATAGTTGGGACCAGTTGCCAGTCCAAACAGGGGAATTGTTCAAATCGGTCTCCAATAACGGGTCCTATCAGTTAGATCACAACTCATAATAGTGAATAAAATTTCACAAGTACTAATCAAATCAATTGATACTTGCAAATAGCATCAAGCAGGGTAAAAGAACTATTGCAACAATATTAATCAGTATCTTATCCAACATGTGAGTCGTCAATTGCAAGTTTGCAACTAACTAGTAAATAAGTATCATGCAAGTATTCTTCAAGGTTACTAAAATAACATAATTGGGTGCAAAGTAAGAATAAGAAGAAAAAAATGGTATATCATTTACCTTGGCATCATTGGGCCGTCTAATATTTGGTTGGATGAAACCTGGATCAGCTCTGAAAATAGGTCAGAAGTTTAAGTATCAGTTCTTCTTTCAGGCAATAAGTCCTGATGCTTTACAAAAAAAATAGTATTGCAATTGACATCATTTTTCAAGTAGAAAATCACCGGCTACATTTGTAGAACATATAAATCGATGCCAATGCAAGGGAGACACCCAACCAGGACCAGAGCCCAGCAACAGCGCTGATCTTCGTAAAATTAGGAGCTAAGAAGAACAGTACATAGTTGGAATATAAATTTCAGTTTATGTACACTCATCATATAACTTTACAACAGAACAAGTGATAATTGAATTGAAAGATGTGAAAAATCCTTTTGTTTTTCCCACCTCATTTCCTTACAAGACACATCATCTCATTTTCCTTGCTATTTGTCACTTTTTTTAAAAAAAAGTTGGTTACACTTTTTACAAATATGAGTGCTACATAATTGGAATATGATTAAAGCACAAATAATATTGAAGAGAATTCAAATGCCTCCATATTTAATTTTTCAAATAGCTCAATATACAATGTTAATTTTTCAAAACAACAAAAGCATTATATTTTATCAATATGATATTACTTTTAGAGTAGAACTATTGTTAAAACATTTGCATTTCGCTCCGAAATATTAACGACTCAAATTATACTTTGTCATGCCCAAAATTCATATTACTCAAATTTTGATTTATAGATCCCATTAAAATTAATCATAAGAGAATACTTGGGAATACAAAAAATTTTCCATTCTTGGAGCTTTTTAAGTATTTATTTCAGATTTTTGTAAAATTCATGTACAACATGCACTATTTTATTAATACTTAGAGTCATTTTAAAAAAGTCCAAAATAAGTACTTAACTCCAAAAATGGAAAATTTTTGTTTTTCCTAGTATTTTCATATGATGAACTTAATGATAACCGTAAATCGAAATATTGGGTGTGGCAAAGTATAATATGAGTTGTTAGCATTTTAGAGCGAAATGCAAACTTTTTCATATAAGTGTAACTCTTACTTTCATGCACATAACAAAATTCTTCACCTTTTTTTATTTCAATTTTATAAATATCAATGAGTAAAAAAAATCAACGTCAAGAAATTGCTCATATCAGTCCATTTTTTTTGAAGCTCTTGATGTCAAATACAATATCATTTAAATTTGATAATCTCTTACATATGCATAAATAAAGTGATAAATTATATCTAATAATTTTGTTCAGAAAAATTAGCTCATCTGAAAAATAAAAAGTAGAGGCATGATGGAGGCACAAAAAATAGAGGCATTAGAACCCTCTATAATATTTCACATATTTCATAGAGCAAGTTAAACTATTAGGTAGACCATCAATAGTTTTGTCCAAAAATATTAGAGTATGATACGTACCAAATATAATGTTGTTTATGAAAAGGAGAATGAGTGTAACTAATATAATTAACAGGATAGGAGCATATCCAACAATTCCAAATCTCCCAGCACAGTACTTCACTTCCCAGCTCTCTTTTAATGCATTTGTCTGAAAAATAAGCAGATTCAACACAACGTTTATAAATGTCGTCAAGAAAATGTGAAGTGGCTTATTGTTTCCATTCTGGGAGGGGGCGGCTAGACTCTTCTTCTACAGTACTATATTGCACCAACTGGCAGGCGCGTGGTTTTCACAATTATTGCTATAAAAAATTTAGCTTTGAAAGAACAAGTTGGCCCAGATTTACTTTTCTCAATGCTATGCAAAAAAGTGCAGAAACGACATATCCTTTTGAGCATTAAATATACAAATAACAAATTATCTCTGTTGCGGACATAGCGAGCTCCATCCTTGGTCCTTACTAAAGCATATACAAATTGGAGAAATGAGGTAAAAGACTACCAAATGGAACAATATAGTGACTCTTTGTTAGGAATAGCCATCAGGTAGCACGGCTTTTTTTAAACGTAAAAATGATAAAGACTGAGAACATACAAGAACATTTGCAAGATGACGATGACCTTTATCAGCTGCAAGCTGAGCAGGAGTCATGCCACTGGTTTCCTTAACAAGCAGCTCTTTCTTGGTACCAGCATGAACTAGAACAGTGCACACCTCCAAGTGACCTCTTATTGCAGCCCAATGCAAAGGAGTGCATCCTACAAGATATGAGCGGATAGATATAATAACACGTGTATGGTTCAATCTTTTACAAATAAAAATAAATTTTCTTTCTTATTGAACAGATATACTGCCAAAGGCCGAAAAAAGGATGGTGGGTACCATGACTATCTTGGTGGCCTTGGTATGCATCTCTAAAAAGCAATAGCCTAACTGTATCTGTGTATCCCTTATAGGCTGCCCTGGAAATGAAAATACAGATTACAACTCCCTCTAGTTTTATCGTCTGAAAGAGAAGTGCATTAATTACATAGTAGTACAAAAATCTCATCGATGTCTGCATTAAGAGGTGCAAAGAATGCATAACTTTGCTATTTTTATCAATTTATTTCACAGACTAAAGAACAGAGTTCGGCATACCAATGTAAAGGGCTCCTCCCATCATTGTCCAGAGCATCAAAATCAACACCATATTTTGATATAATATGATTCAAGAAAGCTGTTTGACCATACTGAGCAGCAACATGAACTGCCTGATTCAGAGATAATATACTATTACAGTGTTTCTACATGTGCATAGTATTTATAATGTAAGCGAACTGGGAAAAAGAAAATTTGCACAACCAAATATTTCATGATATTTGAACTTTGGAAATGATACACAACATTTTGGATTTTGCAGATAACATCCATCCAACTAGTGACACAAAAATATATTCTTAACAATTCTGTCATTAAAAAAAATAGAAGGCAGAAGCTTGGCAATTCAACCCCATGTTTGGGTGCCTAGAGGAAAAGTAAATTGAAGTACTAGAAATATGGTGGTGAGTACTGAATGCAACAAATTCAAAACTGAGAACTTTTTCCAAACACAAGATATTGGTTTGTTTGCATTTTGTAAGTGAGCACAGGATCTGTCCAGATTCTATGCCAGAATTAGTTGCAGCAGACATGCCCGGTCTTATATCCTGGCAATGAACACAACCAACTAAAATCCCGGAGTAAAATAAATAAGAAAACTAGTGGAATGTATATTCTAAACCTGTTAAATCAGGACCAAGTCAATAAAGTGATGAGAGAACCAGGAGATTACCCGATATCCATGCGTGTCAGCAGCCTCCGGCTGGGCCCCATTCTGCAGCAAAATGTCAGCAACTGGTGTAGCCCCACGAACTGCAGCCCAATGCAGTGCGGTCTGGCCTCCAAGGTCAGCTGAATTCACATCCCCTCCATTCTACATATAAAAAGTAGAACAATTAACTAACAGAATTGAATCTCAAAGCGTAGCATTTCTGGAAAATGCTGGCAAAAGAGTGAACGACATGAACGACATGAACGACATGAAACTATATATGTGACAACAAAAGTCCATTCTTTTTACTGATTATCTGGCTCCAATAAGAGTTACTGGGAGGAGGGGAGGAGCAGGGAGGGGAAAAGAAGGGAGCACGAAATTTCACCTTGCTCCCCCAAGTTATAATTTTGAGTAATGGAGGTGAATAAAGGGAAACAGGTCAGATCCTTATATTCATGTGTCCAACAATTACGACCTCCCAATTACTGTTACCAATCACTTAATCTAACTTTAGCATAAGTCAGATCAAAGTTCCAAAAAGATCAGAGCAATGGCTACTAAAACACTAATTGTTGATTATATGAAAAGTTGTTTATTGCCAATGGTTGGTAACGACTAAGCAAATAGTATATGGTCTAATTAATTAAAGGCATTTCTCAAGATAAGCTGTGTTACTAAATTTGATAGTTCCATGTTGTAGACAAGAATAGAATATTGGCAAAATTAGGGCAGGCATTTGCAGTTCACATCTCGGTGAGGTAGTTTAGTTGATACTTGAAGTGAACATCATAACTAACTATGAGAAATTAGGTAGGTAAAGCAGCAAGAAAGCATATATACCTCGATGATGTACTGCGCAATGCCGGGGAAGTTGTTGAGCGCGGCCCACTGGAGGGCGTAGTAGCCATTGCCGTCGGGTTTGGACAAGGAAGCGGCGTCTTCGTGGACGAACTCGCGCAGCCTGTCGAAGTCGCCGTAGGCCGCGGCGCTGTAGACGTCAGCAACGACGGGGGGCGGATGGGGGTTAGGGTTAGTAGCATTAGGCGCGGCATTGGGATTGGGATTGGGATCGGAGAGGATCTGGATCTCGACGTCTCCTCCTGCAGCGGCCATGGCGATAGGCGTTGATTATGATCCAAGGAAAGGAAGAAGAAGAAGAAGAAGAAGAAGTTAGGTTTTGTTAGTTAGGGTTAGGTTTGAGGTGCATTTTTTTTTTTTTTTTGGTTTTTTTGAATTTGTGTTCTTATTGTTTGTTTGTATGATTGTATCTATAATCTGCTTCGAATCGATTCGATTGAAAGAATGAGAGTCTGTTCTATTTTTTATTTTCTTTTCTTTTCTGGAATCCGGACATCATAATTATGAGATTCTTTCTTTTCTTTTTTTTTTTCGTCGGCGGCGCAACGGAAAGGAAGGAAGGAGCTGAATTAACCCGAATGGCGAAAGGAAAGAAGATAAAAGAGAGATCAGATCTGCTGCATGCATGCGATTGCGAGCTGTATCTGTATCTGTAATTTTGTATCACTGTATGCATTATTGATTCATCCGCTTCATTCAAAACTACTATACTACTGTGGTCGAGGCCCTCGAATTGCTTAAGTTTACATTTAATTAATCTATTTTATTATCACATATTGTATAATTGAGGATTTTAAAATATTTACTAAATGTTTAATTAAGTCCATTATATAACTACTATACTACTGTGGTCGAGGCCCTCGAATTGCTTAAGTTTACATTTAATTAATCTATTTTATTATCACATATTGTATAATTGAGGATTTTAAAATATTTACTAAATGTTTAATTAAGTCCATTATATATTGTGCTGCTTCGGCTTACATTTATTAATTCATTTTGTTATCAAATATTGTATAATTGAGGATTTCAAAATATATAATGAATGTTTAATTAAGTCCATTATATATTAATAGTAAAATCAACACAAAATGAATGTTTAATTAAGTCCGCTAATATTCTCTTTTAATGATTGGAATTTAACGAATCTTAAAAGAGATAACAAACGTCATTTAAATTAAATATAACCGAACACGTAATCAATCTATAGGTTAAACAATAAATATGTAAATTTTTTTCTATTTTTGAGAATTTTAAAGCTTGTATTTAAGTTTTTTGAAAATTGTCACTGTCAAGATTAAGAAGCATCATCAATAGATCCCTCCTCTTAAAATAATTAGTTACTTAAGAAAGCTTTCAGGTTTTGACGATCTTGACTATTAAATGATAATTATTTTCTTTAATTGTCAGAACCATGCAAATTTACTGTAAACAATATCTTCATATAATATTCTTTTACTTATTGAAAAATAATAAAGACAAATTACATAAATTAAGCAGCCGTAAACTTTTTAATATCGTAGTAACGGCCGAATTATGTACTTACTTCATTACTAAATTTTTTTTAGAAACTTCTGTTAGCCTCTGTATACAATTCAATATGATCATACTTTTTGACAAATTTAGTTTTAAGTTTGATTTTGAGTTATTGTTTATTTCATGTTAGTTTAATATGTTTCTAAAACTCTAAATTCATTCTTATTTTGTAAAATATCTTTTTAAATTTATAAAAATAAAAATTCATCAAATTTTCTGATTTAATATTTTGTTAAAAAGTATTTTTAATTTATTATAAATAAACAATTTAAAAAATTTAAAAAAATGCGGCTGAGTTGGGCCGCCGTATAAAACAGAAACAAATTTTTTAAATATTTTTAAAATAGAAAGATCACTTGACAAACAAAAAACGACGAAATCTACAATATGATTTATTCGTACTACCATTCATATAACAAATAAAAAAAAAAACTAAATTTAGACTTCTTCACACAAAACGCCTACAAAAAATCCAAAAAAATAGCTTCTGAAACTCATCTCATACACAAAATATTGAACGAGTCGCAAAGATAGACAATCAAGACCCATCTCTAGTTTTACAGTAAGGCGTACGATATTAAAGATCTTAAAAAACTAAAAAATCAACAGGTAATATTCATGCAAATTCAGAAAAAATAGAAACGCTGGTTCAGAATAAAAAGCGGGGGGGTCAATTTCCTTCTTTTAACAAACAAGAAAAAAAAGAATGTTCCATTGGAATTCGATAGAGGAGTTGGAGAGTGGCAGATAGTGAGATAGATAGATAAATTGCTATATTGACTACTGACTATTGACCATTGACTATTTGAGGGTGGGTAAGGGACTAAGGGTAGGCGGTGTCGCTGGGTAGCTCCTGCACCAGAAGAACCATCATCAACTCACGCGTCCGTATCTGCTGAGATCCAAATCGGATCTCAGGACTATGAGATTCCGATCCGACGGTTTTTAAGATCTGTATCTGCTGAGTCCGGATCTTGAGGTCTTTGAGAACCGTCGGATCGGGATTTCGGCGCATCAACTCATCATTCGTCCATATTTGAGGGAGGGTAAGGGTAGGCGGAGTCGCTGGGTAGACAGTGGAGTCGTGGACTCTGGTGCGGCCGTCGTCTCGTCTCGTCTGGGACCGGGACTCGGCGACAAATTGGTTTCTAGTCTTCTAGATGGTGGGAACAATGTACAACTGACCTGTGTGTGTTTGACTTTTGAGAAACACATCATATCTCAGCCCAGCCCAGTCCAGCCCGTACGAAAAATAATGCGAGCTGCAGAGCCAGCCTTTTTCATCTCATTCGCCAGAGTCAGCTACTCTTCTTCTGGATTTCATATCCTCTGTAGTCTGTAGCGCTGTGTTGCGTAGTGCAGGTTGTGAACCGTTAGATCATCTCGAGATTTGAGCCACCACACGAGATGATCTAACGGTTCACATCCTGCGCTACACAATGCAGCGCTGCAGAGGATATGAAATCCTTCTCATCCTCGGTAGCGCTGTATTGCGTAGCACAGGTTGTGAACCGTTAGATCATCTCGAGATCTGTACTAGATCGAATCTCGAGATGATCTAACGGTTCACATCCTGCGCTACACAATGCAGCGCTACAGAGGATGAGCACTCGCTTTCTTCTGGACATCTGGGGTGAGCTTCTGAGCTTCTCCTCCACAGCTCCACTAGTACCGTACTTGCAAGTTCTCCCTCTCGCTTCGCTGCTTTCATGGCCGCCCAAGCTCCACCACCACCACCACCTTCTTCTTCTTCTCCTCCTTCTCCATCTCCATCTTTTCAAGTCAGTCCCTCTTCTATTTTCAACTACTGCTTAATTAATTCCCTCATAATAATGCTAATACTACTCATCCCTTTCTGCACAGCTCATCTTGGGCTCATCGTCCGTCGCCCGCAAGAACATCTTGGCTGACATGGGATACCAATTCCAAGTCTTGGTACATTTTCAATTCTCAAGCCTTTTTTTTTATTTTTTATTTCCACATATTTTTTCTTTTTCAACATATAGCTGCTTTCTCATATTTGGTTTTTTCTGCTTTTGTGCATAGACTGCAAATATTGATGAAAAAAGTATCAGGCGAGAAAAGCCGGACGACTTGGTGCTGGTTCTTGCTCAAGCCAAGGTTTCACTAATTTCTCTCCTCAATTCATATACAAATACTTAATTAGGAACAATTTTGTACATGCCCAAACTATTGATCTTTATCTCTACCACCGCCTAAACAGTCAAGTTATTTTCACTAATACCCAAATTTTAAGGCGTGAATTCAACTTGCGCCCTTTAACCTCTTCTTGTGCTGCTTAAACAACTAAGTTACACGAGCAATGGCAAGTAAATATGAGTCTAAAGGGCGTAAGTACAACTTGCGCCTTTGATTTGGGCATCTGTGAAATTAATTTAACTGCTAGGACTATGGTGCAGTTAAGATAGAATGTTTGGGCATCTATGAAATTTTTCCACTTAATTACCCTAGTACATCGCACCTCTTTTTTTGCCTGCTTACTTGTATCTATCCAAATTTTATATTACAATTGCAATGTTGGCAATCTTAGTCTGGCATATTCAACTTTAGATAAACTCTAGTAGAATTCATCATATGTGTCATTTTTGCTCCACAAAGTTCTTCTAATTTTATTTTATTTTTTCCATTAGAGTGCTTATTTTTTTTTTTTCATTAGAGTGCTTATGATAAAGGGGTATTCTGCTCATGCTCTAAATTTTCCCTATTCAGGCAGATGCTATCATGTCAAGGATGAACATTTCTGACTATAAAAGAGATGATGCCGTTCCAACTCTACTAATTACTTCTGATATAGTATGTCTTATCTCTTCTATATTTCTATGCCATTAATCCAATGGTCTTATATCTCATTTGACCCTACGTGGCATCACCATACCGTATTACTCTTGGAAATTAGAAATGCAATGCAGAACCCTAAGGATAAAAGCAGCATATATGCCCTAAAACTAAAACGGATAAAACTTTGAGCTTAAATTTACATAAAAGAATATCCAGTCTACCTTACTTAGAACTACTTCGCACAAAGTTAGGAGAAGTTATGATAATATTTTTGCTTGGCTCTACCTTCGCTTGATGTTTTGATTTCAAATACCCCACTGCTGAGAGAAATACAGATAATATGGGATTAACATGGAAATACTTAATTAATTGATTATAAGTTTATAACTGATTAAGGTTTGAACTTCTTGCTGACCCGAGTGAATCTAGGTGGTTGTGCATAAAGGAATCATTAAAGAGAAGCCTACTAGCAAAGAAGAAGCCTGCCAGTTTCTAAAAGGTTGATTTATAAATTTTTTATTGTCTTTATCTTGTTCTTTGTGATCTATGAAGTAATATATCTAATTTGAGCAATAACAGGATATTCTGGTGGGCATGTATCGACTGTTGGATCCGTTGTTGTTACCAATCTAAAATCTGGCAAAAGATGCAGCGCTGTTGATATTGCAGAGGTAAACCACTGCCACCACTCAATATGGATGTAGCACTTGCTTACCATATTATGTTGGGAATTTATGTGCAAAGTGAACATGTTAAACCTTTCCTTCCGGTATACTTTTTTTTAACTCAATATTGTTTTCTTTGTTTGTCTGATGTTGTAATATAAATTTGTGCTTTCTGTAACATTATAGTTCACTATTAGTTTAATTAAGGATCATACATGTTTAACAGTACTTAAAAGTCAATTTTGTTCTATTCGTTGACTTTTGGAGTCATTTTTTGTTGAAATTTGCAGCTTGCAAACATTCTTATGTTTTCTGATACTTTTAATGAACTGTCTTTTACCAGAACTATCATTGAGGTGTGCTAATTGCCTGTTGCAGGTGTACTTCCATGAAATACCTGATGAGGTCATTCAGAGCTTGGTAGTTCCTTGTCTCCTTATTTCACCTATTATGGCTTTATATTTCTGTTCCTTGTATCAAAATAGCTTTATATCAATTTTAGCAAAGAAATCTAGAATTATAAGAGCTAAGAACCATGATTTTTGGCTACTTACATGTAAAGATTTCTATTGGTATGTTTAGAAAAAATTGTGTGCAGCTTAGAAATGTTAAAACGATCGGCCTGCCAGACGAGACTGTTCTAATTTACCAATGCACATAAATTCTTATATTGCCATTTTACTGTTTTTTTGTTTGTTTGTGATTTTCCTGTTCTGAAATTTCAGATTGACGAGGGCGTGGTGTTCAATGTAGCTGGTGGCTTGCTTCTGGAACATCCCCTGATATTACCTTTTGTTGAAGCTGTGGTTAGTCACTTCACAATTTTTATTTAAAATTATTATTTCCCTGAAGGCCAACACTAATGTGTTACAAGTTCTCAATTTGCATCCTTCAAATGTTTTTTTTTTTTTTTTTTTTTTTTTTTTCTAGAAGTCGTTCACAGTTTTGTTTGGTCATAACATGTCCTGTTATTTACAGGTGCACAGTTTCCTTCTGACTTTCTTATGCTATAACATAGACCACAACTATTTTATAAGATGATACTCACATTGAAATAAAATGATAGGTAGTCTTAATTTTTCGTGACTGTCCGAGGTTGTGCCATTATAAATTGTTGGGTTTCACGGATGTCAATAGAGAATTCATAATAAGCTGACTGTATGTTTTGTCTATATGAAAATTAAAGGAAAAAGTGAAGGAACTTGATGAAGCTTTTCTTGTTTTGCAGATCGGTACAACAGACAGCGTAATGGGTCTTCACAAGGCTCTTACAGAAAAACTCATTCAGGAAGCATTGGTCTCATCATAGGCTACTACTAAGCACCAATACAAAAACAAGAATCATCATCGAGTATAGTGATATTCATTCAACCGAGCTTAATTAATTTATTGAAAGAAAAATTTACGCGGTCTTATAGATTAATTGCAATTCTGAATTATTTGTACTGCATTTTAGTTAACCACCAGTTGAATCCCATACTGCTTGTGCAGTAAAACATACATAGCAATTTACACTCGGACTTGTGCCTCGCTTATAATTAATTTTCCAGTATTTTTGATGGATTAGTTGTGGGGTGCAGCTTTCAGTTTCTCAATTGATGATTACATGCTAACAAAAGAACACTCGGGCAAAAAAACATGTCTCAAATTAGTCTTTTTATGTTCAGGTGAGTTTGAAATTCACTTAACTGCCTTTCTGCTAAAACAGGCAGGCCATGGTTGCAAAGAAATAAAGAATAAATAAAATAAAATCCGAGGAATTTATCAACCTGAGTTCAGTATTTCATAAACTAATTGTGGAGAACAAATACCGTTAAAGCTTACGAAAATTGAAGTTACTTGGTGAATGAATCCGTGAAGGATAAATGAAAAAAATTAAAGAAATTAGGTCCCACCGAGATTTGAACTCGGGTTACTGGATTCAGAGTCCAATGTCCTAACCACTAGACCATGGGACCGTTGATATACAATCGGTCATCTAGTTACTGAAATACTAGAATAGTGATGGCACTGATTGTGTTATTGCCAGACCAAAACTACTAAAATAGTATCTTGAATTGTATTATTTCGAAGGGATATACAACATAGTTTTTTTTTTTTTTTTAAAAAGAGTATTACCTATCACCAGTGAACGTGAAAATTGCTAAATTATGTCTTCAATTCAATCGCAATATCTCGAAAGGATAAAATTTTCTCAAAACAAAAAAAACAAAGAGAAATTATCTATGCCTCCCTTAACTTTCCCAAATTTTTTTTTAAAATCGAAAATATAAAAAATAAATTTATGAAAGTAGTAAGATTACCCTCGAATTTACACACACTAGAGAGAGCCGAATATCAAATTCGGTTCCTTCCAATGGAACCGAATTTGATATTCATTATGTTTTTTTTTTTCACACGGAACGGAACCAGTTTGGCATGTTAAATGGAATGGGGTGCGCGGAAATTTTTTTTTCAAATGGGTTTGCACCCAAAACTTTTTTTAAAATGGGTTTGCACCCGTTAATTTGATTAATGCACACATATTGAAGAATACAAAAATTTTTATTTTTAGGGTTTTCTAAGTATTTGTTTTGCATTTTTGAAAATAGCATGCACAAATATTAATATTTTATTAATATTCATGAGCTCTTTTTTAAAAAATTTTCGGGTGCAAAACCATTTTGAAAAAAATTTCGGGCGCAAACCCATTGTGAATAAATTTTTTCCGCGGCTGATCATTTATGATCATTTATCACAACGGGTTTGCACCCGAAAAATTTTTCAAAATGGGTTTGCACCCGAAATGTATTTAAAAAAGAGCTCATGAATATTAATAAAATATTAATGTTTATACATACTATTTTCAAAAATACAAAACAAATACTTAGAAATCCCTAAAAATAAAAATTTTGGTATTCCCCGATATTTTCATATGAGCATATACAAACATTAATATTCATGAGCTCTTTTTTTAAAAATATTCGGGTGCAAACTCATTTTGAAAAACTTTTCGGGTGCAAACCCATTTTGAAAAAAGATTTTGCGCGCACCCCCTTCCATTTAATGTGCCGAACTGGTTTTGTGAGATAAAAAAAAAAAATACCGAATATCAAATTCAGTTCTATTTGAAGGAACCAAATTTGATATTCTGCTATATCTAGTGTGTATAAATTCGGGAGTAATCTTACTACTTTCATAAATTTATTTTTTATATTTTCGATTTAAAAATTTTTTTTTGACTTTCCCTCTTATCCACTCCTAATACAATTGCTTAATATTCTCTTATTTTCTTTCATACTTTCTCATACTCTCTTAATGTTTGAGTGAATTTTTTTCACTGTTTCTCATTCTATCATACATGTATGAGCCTTTTGCATGATAAATGATATGTATTTTGATCGTCAAAAGTGTTTGTTACATGTTAAAAAGAATTTTTCAACTAAAAAATACATTGGGGGACGTATTACTCCATATATAGCAAAGGTGAAACAAGTTTAGAAAAAGGAGAAAACAAAAACTGAAATCCCAAAATACACTGCATTATTGCGACCAACCTTAAATCACCTGACAAGTCTTGTACCTTTTTTTTTTTGGGTAATTAATGCAACAAATATCGTAAGTAATGGCCTCAGATGAAGTAAAAAACTAGAATAAAGAAAATAATAATAAGGCATCAATGCTTCAAGTTCAGAAGGGAACCGCAAATGAAATGAGCAAAATTTATCAGAGAAGAACCAGCCTATAGAAATTATTAGAGCACAAAGGAGGCTGCAATTCCTGATCTACATTACATATTATTTCCCGGGACTAAAACAAACCAAAACTGTAAAGTTTCTTTATAAGAAAAGAGGATAAATGAAGCACAACCAACTTCGAATAGGTATTTAAAATGCATCCGGCTGAGGTTTCACTCATTTTTCTTTTCAAATTTAGCCCTGTCAGCACCACTATATGGTGCGACATGGTAAGCATACTGTTGAATGACAGAGAACCCGACCATTTCTACTATGACCAGAGCATTCTGGATTGCCTCTTGGATATGCTCGACATCTAGCCAGAAGTGCTTCGAATGTATAATTCCTAAAGCCGTCAAGACTTTCAGTAACACTCCCTACAAAATAAAAATAATTTCATAAATCGACTATTAGAGAAGTGTAACATGCAATGAACTGAGTTATTAACTCCACGCAGTTCTTCTATCCTCCCCTTTCTAGCACGTCTCAAGAGAATTCATGTAAAGATGCAATAAAACCGACAAACTTTTTGCAAGGAGTACCGCCGAGTCATTTTTAAATCTCTTAAGATCAGATAAAGCCTACGAAGTAAGAACTACTACACAATTATTGGAATGCTCTAGCAGTTTGGCTCTTCTTGCCTTTTAACCCGTGGGCAAAATAGTAACACAAAGATAAAAACAAAACAATTATCTAAAATGCATCACAACAAACACAATAAGAAGCACATAAATACTAATCATGGTATATTATGTAACTTATGCAAACGAGAAAAAGGTTAAATGGAAAAGAAGCGTTACCTGCCAAAAGCAGAAAAAGACGATGCCTTTAATGCACATGAACTTCGCAAGAGGCTTGTGCGGGGCCAGCTCCTTGGCAAAAACATGGTAAAATAGTACTAACGCATACAGTGCCATGGAGACGGAGATGTTTAATATGATGGTGATGGTCCAGTCGAGCCAAGTTGGATACATCCCTACAAGCTCTAGCAGTATCATCAGGATTGAGCACACTGGACGGATTACCACAAATTGCCATGTCCAATACTTCAAAGCCCTCAAAGTATTGTGATCCAGTCTCACTTTGCGAGGCTGAAATTGCAAATGCATAATATAACAATTTAGCTTCTTTTTTTTTTTGCATTAATTAAAAATATCATAGTTTTCCGAATTTCAACCAAACAGAAATGGATATGTTATTCTGGTAACAAATTCTCTAGGTAATGTTCTCTAGCAGTTTAAAAAAAAGGACAAGTTGCATACAGGTTATATGTCAATGAAGTTGAGGTTGGTAAAGTTACCATGAACAATGAAACTGGAAAAGAGTGGTGGAGTTCCCTCCCTTTGATTCCATCAGGCACTATGTTCTTACTAAGAGAAATGTTCAAATAGCTATACATCAAAGCCATGAATTTAGCAATCACCTGCATACATCAAACAAAGCATACATGTTATTAAGCATAGCATAAGAAAATCTATCAGAACAACCCAGATGAAAAATACACAACTAAACTAAGAAATTGTACGGATAAATATTTTTGGAACATTTTTTCAAAAGGAAGATAAAATATCATTAAATGACCTTAACAATCAGAAATACCTCATTATTTAGTTTTTGTTTTTCTTTCATTTTTTATTTTGTCAATCATAATTTGATGATTTGGAACATTTACTCAAGAGTCTTTATTTTGTAAACTGAAACCAATTTAACTTCTTACAGATGAGAGATCATTATAGACTAGCTACAACCAACAGCCACTGAAACATGGTCAATCATAACGACATTTGCCCTAAACTCTTTGATAATTAACAAAATAATTTAATAACTAACCAACATTCTGACAGGCTGTTCTTGATTACAGTTCAATTTAAGCTTTGAGAACGGAAAAAAAAAAAAATCTTAAAAGGGATGATCCCTTCTTTTTCAGAATTATGACAATTGAGAAACAGTGTAATGCTAAACTTTCCATATGCAGATCACACTATATACATTAAACTAATCTCAGATCTGTTGTTTATGGCAACCAAAAAATACATGGGCTTTATTTGCAGAATAGCCCTAATCTTTACTCCTGATAAAAGGAGACTGGATTTTTTGACATGAAAGTTCTATCTTCCCCAAAGAATAAATCTCAGCCGTTGATTGTTTACTTAGATTGATCATTACCGTTGACGTACTTTAATGTCTCAACCCAATCAAACTTAAGTCCCATATCAATTTTCTTAATTTAAGGTCTATTACACATTATCTTAAAAATGTATTATAAGAAATAACAATTTCAGCCCAAAGCAAGACGTGGGCTCTTTACTAGTTTTCTGAAAAGAGTGCTCACCAAAGCTTCATAGCATTCTTTGACGGAATCCAAGAAGGTGAAGAAGGTCTTGCTTCCCTTGATATCCAAGAGGCCGACGAAAGAGTCTACGGCATATATAGGAGCCATCAGAACGATTATTATAATGGCCTTCTGTTCCTTGGGGTTTTTCCAGTAGAAGAGATGCTGAGTAACAAGTTGCACAGTGAAGTGTCAGCATCACGCAGAAGGCTGCGCCAAGAAGCGTCAGCGTTTCTGGGTCCATGGCCGCGAGATCCATCCCTGGAAACATCTGCAGAAACTATATTTATTAGTTTTGTTTTTTTTTGTTTTCTTAGTTTGTGTAAGGAACTCTGAGAAACAACAGAAATGCATTTGGAAGAGGGGAAAATAAACAATAAATACAGTAGAAACATTGATGAGATTGCTGAGTAGTAACTGCTGTTAATTAATTAAGCAAAATATTGGCAAGAAAATGAGGCGAATTAGGGTGGACTAGTACTAGTAGTAGTGAAAGATGTGGTTAAGCAGAAGGAATCAAGCGTATGAGTGAAATTGAATGGTAGCTAAATGGGGGAAGCAGATAGTTGAAATTGAATTGAGTTACCTTGCCTTGATAGAATGAAAGAATCTTGAATCTGTCTGTGTGTGTGAGGAGTGATGGCAGAATATAGCTCAGAGGGTCACAGGCATGATGAATCCATGACCATGAGAAAGGGAAGGGAAGGAAAGAAGAGGAGATCGATCCAGATGGAGATGAAGATGGTACCTACCCTGCGATTGATTTGATTTGTTTCAGAGATTATTAAAGTCTTCACTCTCACGGGCGTTAATGCGGAGAAAAAACAATTGAAATAAATAAATAAGATCGATCCGTTAGTACAACAAGTTGCCCTTTCCTTCTTTCCTCTCTATTTTCTCTTCTACTGTTCTACTTCTACACTTGAGACTTCTTCTTTGATTCCGACTTCTGAGTCCTCTCTCCTGTACACACTCAGTGTAGCGACTAGCGACTCTGAGACCTACTCACCTACCTACTCAGTGGCGGACCTTGAGCCGAAATTAAGGAGGGGTCAACCAAATTTAATTGAGTTTACAAGATACATTAATTAATAAATTTCAATGATTTATATGTAATAATTAGTTTTAGGCGGGCAAACTCTAAATATTAGTAATAATTAATTGATTTATACGTATTTTTACAAAATTTTAAATATTAAGAGGAGTCATTGCCCCAAGTGGCATCAACAAAAGTCTGCCCCTGTACCTACTTACCTTTCTCTTTTTTTTTAAATCCAAATCTGAAATATCCAATCCAAATATCCAATCCAGTCCAGTCAGGCTAAAATAAAACGTACGGCTACCTACTACAGTCTACACAGACAGACAGACAGAGTAGAGAGCTCAGCTCACTGATTCATTCTGTGTATGTATGTCAAATATTGTCAATAGAAGATCACGCGAGTCATTGAGTCAAGGAGTCAACCCCAGAGAAAGACAGAAACATCAATGAAGGGAAGGGAGGGCAAGGGAGGACACTTCACACTGGACACGTTTCACCCGACGCTATCTGAGCCGGAAGCACAGCACACCTGGATACAGGATACTGGATTGGATTCCAACACATTTATTTCCCCTTCATTGATGGATGGAGGGTAATAAATAAATAAATAAATAATAATAGCAACATAGAGACACGTCCTCACCACTCACCACTGCCAATGTCCTCCCACCTGTCATATGCCTATGCAATCCAATTGCAGCCCCGTTCCTTTCCTTTTCAAATTTTTCATTTTTTTTTTTCCTTCACAAAATTGACAGCTTCCATTTTCAAGGGGATCAATTAAATTTTAAGGAAGAGGTAGGCTGGCCTTTTAATCTTTTATTAAATTTTAAAAACCGTTAATACTCTTTTTCTTTTTTGTTGTTATAGTGTGATCAGCAGAAACATAGCTAAAAACAAAAATAACATACTAAAATAAAATCATCTTAAATATCAAATATTTACACTTCAAAATATGATTAATTCTCCTCTTCCGCCCTAAAATAAATAAATTGAAATTTTTATAGAAATGATCCCCAAAAAAAAAAAAAATCATATTTAAACATCTTGATTCTATACATTACGAACCCAAAACTAACAAATTTACATGGAAACAATAATTTCAAGTCCATGAATATCTTCTACATTAAATTTTAAGGCCTTTTAGAGCTTAGAAATCATACTGATTTCACTTCTACACCAAATCGTTTTGAGATGACCGTCTGATTAACAGTAATCAACGTTCTAAAGTCTACACAAGAATATATTGTAAAATAAGTGCGAGTAATATAAATTTTAGGGTATATATATATCAATATTAAAATCGATACCAAAAGTGATACATACCACTGTCTTTGACTTGTCAACATTTGGAATAACGCAAAGACCAGTCAACATTTGGGATAACACAACAAAGAGTTTCGGTTGATCACTAATTTAATGAAATGTAAAGAAAAAAAAAATGAAACAAGAGTCAATATGTGAAACGTAGAAGTCAAAATATGAAACACAAAAAAATAAGATGAATCATCAGAGTCATAATTTGAAAACATATAAATATAGAATGAAACATCAGAGTCATAATAACATAATCAGAGACATAACATGAAACTTAAAGGAATAAAATAAAACTGTATGAGTCAACACATAAAATTGGATTAATTGAATGAGAGAACAATAAGAAAACATGTAAATCATAAAAGCCAAAACATAAAAAAACAAAAAACAAGATGAAATTGATCATCAGCAGTTCAGCACCATAATATGAACCATGAGAGTCATAACCAGAAACATTACAAAAATAGAACGAAATATGAGAGACAACATAAAATGCAAAAGAAATAGAATGAAACAAAAAGAGTCAGACGTGAAACTGGATTTACGAGAGAGTAAAATACGTTCAGATAGAAACCTTTTCCCGTTTATTATTATGGCATTTCTTAATCCCTATCTCAAAAATTGTTTTCTAAAATATAGAAGTGGAAAAGCATTTTATTTTTAGGTCCTTTGGAGATTAATTACATTCAGATCAAACATGAAAAGTACTATCTGAATTTTGACACAAACGCAGTAATGAGTACATTTTACGATGGTAGCCAAGAATGAGAGGCCGAGATATCCAAACAAAAATATGGCAAATTAACTTGTTTGATTGAGTAATATCCAACCACCCACTAAATAATCAAATTTTCCTAACAAAATTTTCTTCAAATTAACTACACCTTACTACATAAACAAATTACATAATCTACCATTCCTGCAAGAACTTACTCCAATTGCTTCTCTCTCCTTTTCTTCAAATGTTTTCTCTTTTTGGAAACAGGTAGCTCATCAATCCAATCTTTTTCTGTAGGGTCATCAACCCCACTGATTTCCTCCTCATCTAGAATTTTGGTTTTCTTTTTCTTCTTATCACCACCCCCTTCTTTTCTCTTTTTCTTGGATTTATGACTCTTCTCTTCGTCATTGCTGTCATCTTCGTCTGATTGCTCACTCACTGCTGACTGACTTGCGGCTCCTTCAGGTTTGGCACCTTCCAACTCTGGGAACAAAGCATAGAGATGAATTATACGGGCAATCACAAGTAATTTAGAATAAACAAGAGAGGTATGGGAGGGTTACCTTGAGCAGTAAAATATGAATCAATGACCACACTAGTGAGGTGTTGTTTGAGAAAGACCTGTCATAGAACAAAACCAGTGCCAACTCTCAGAAAAGAGCTTCATAACTTTCAGTTACTGCAAAGCTTTTCAATAGAATTAGAGTATGGCATACCGCAGAAAGAAGTTGTCTACTGTTTGTATCCCATATACGTAAGTAGCTGTCGAGACCTACAAGAAAAAGCAATAGTTTTCTTATAATTTCAACTCCTGCGACAACTCATAGTCATCGCCTCATCGGTCTAGTTAGTGAGGAACTGGTGTAGGTTGTTATAATACGTCTAGAAAGATAAAATAAAAAAAAGATAGAACATAGAAGTACTGTCCCAAGAAAAAGATAATTAAAAAGAATGATAAATTTCAGTTTAATCAACTTACCACAAGATGCTAGTAAAGGTAATTCTGGGTGTTTTGCAATAGATCTTATGCTCCCACTACATTTTCCTTTGTAGCAACCTACCATTCTCCCTGTAACACAAGTGCACACTTAATATCACAAATTTCAAATCAAACACCCAATGAAGTTGTGCTGGTCAGTAATAGCAGACAAGAGCCCCTGCCAGTGAGCCAATATAGGTGAGACCAGACATGCCCAAACTGTTCAGTAGCTTGATGAACTTGTTGGTACCTAAATTAACAGCTCTGTACAGCAAAAGATTCATAAGTACCTGTCCTCATGTCAAAAGAGGCAAGGTCACCAATTGCCGTTCCCACATAAACAGTGTGGCCATCAGTGTCCTCTCTCACTGCTTTAATTGGAGACTCACGGAAATCTATTGAAATAACTGGTCTCTTTTGAGAAGCGATATCGTAAAGGCGTACCTGGAAAACAGCAAAATAAAAGATTGCCCCTGTTTCTGCTGCAATAATTTGCTGGTTCATAATGAAAAAAATGATGAGAACAGCTCAATATGGTACCTGATGTTGGTTTGTCCCAACTACAATTTTACGATGATCATCTTTACATAGAAATGTTGAAGCAGTATGCCAAATCGGAGTAAATAAACCAAGATTATTTGGTTGCGGCTAAGAACAAAAAATAATAAAAAAAAATTAAAATTATACAACAAAAAAAAATTTGACAAATTACTCAAATGAATTAAAGAGAACAAGCTCACCGGTTTAGCCTTCCACAACTTTTTAGAGGTGTTCAAATCCCATAAGTTTAGCTCAACATTCTTCCTAAATAATATAAAGAAAATAAAAAGTAACACAAGATTAACATAATAAACCTTTGTTTTTGGGAAAATTCAAAACCAAAGGATGAGGCTTATTTCCAGCAGGACAAACTTTTGACTATTATTTGCCAACACGGTAATATGTTGGGTATATTAAAAGAAATGAAAAGCAGCCTGAGCACCCAGAAAACACACCCTCCAAATAACACATAATTTTCACTTGGGTCGAGGGAAGAGCACAACACTTGACCACCATTTGTGACACTCCATTCACTTCGAGATTCAATTCTTTTATCTGATGGTGCATCACTCTTGGCTATTGAGCTGACACAAACTTTTCCTTTCTGTGTACATGTCAGAAGTGTACCTAACCTGTTACAACAATAAGTGCAATTCTACTGTGTTAGTATTATTTGAATTCCAAATGTGATGAATACTAATATGTTGTAGACCTATAAATTTTAAGCAAATTATGCCAGGTACATTTCAGCAAACCTACAAATAACACCCAAGGTCAAGATTGCTCCTATACAAGTTTGCCTCGTAGCAAATCAATACTGTAACACTAGCATATTCACAAAGAGCTTATTTTAACAAAATTCAGGAAACCTGCCTTTCACTATGGCCACATAAGATATTGTATTTTTGATTGTAGCTTATTACATAACTTCCAAAAATTATGACTAAAAGATGCTGTGTGTTGCAAATGGTCTAGTAGCTCAAGTGGTAGCTAACTAGGATGACTTCGAAGAGGTCATAGGTTCAATCCTTCATAGGCACAAATATCTCCTAAAAAGAAATGGGAGATGGTGGAAAATATCCACTTAAATCTAAAAAAAAGATGCTGTGTGTTGTTTGATGGACCTTTCAATAACCAGACAAAGCCTAGAAAACAAACAAATTAGAATGAAAAACCCGCCTTTTTCATCGGTTACAAAATATTGGTTCTGGCATCAATGTTGCATGGTTTCGCTTGTGAGCTGCACAACCCTGTATTCTAAAGAATTGAAATGCATACTTTCCAATAACTCCAAACCAATTATCTCCTTTCTTTCATCTAATTAACTAAAGAAAGACAAACTTAGCTCTCCATTCAAGCTACATAGTCCACAAATCTTTGGCACATCTCCATTGTACGCAGCTATGAAAACTATTGTGTGCCGGCTTGAAATATAACATGCAGTGCACTTTGTTTAGATACTCAGAGGCTTCCGAGCCAACTTACGAAAAGTAAGTAAACTGACTAATGTGGTAAGGTTAAATATAATCATCGATATTAACAAGAAGAAGCGAAGAAGATATTACATGTGAGATGCGTCTTCATGCTTTGATTTGAAGAAATGCAATCCAACAAGGGGATCACTTTCACTTCCCTTTACACTAGCCAAAACATCCCCTTTCAAAGGATTCAAGAACTCAATCTGCAATTGACAAATCGATCGAGCGGAATAGATATTAATTAAGTCAAAAAGAAAATCCACCTTCAAATAAAGAAAAAAAAAAGAGGATGGAGTAACTCACCAAGCCATTTTTTCTTGCGACCACAAGAACCTGCGAAACAGTCGCCATTAAAGCAATGCTAATTGAGGAAAAGAGAACAAAAGAAAAGAATAGGAAAAGATTATAATTCGATATATAGAGAAGAGATGAGGGTTACAGGATCGCTGTAGCGGTGAGCAAAGGCGGCGGCGATGACACCTCTGGAGGCGTCGGGCGGGCCCCAAGTGTCGACGACCTGGGGCGCGCCGCCGGCCTTGCCGCGCACCTCGACGACCTTGACGAGGCCGAGAGAGTCGGTGGTGAGCGCGCGCAAGGGCGGGCAGCCGGGGCTCTCGAGCGTGGTCGTCCGCGGCATGAATGAATGACAGTGAGTTTCTTTTTGGTTTGGGTTAGGAGAGGGTTCAGCAGGGTTGAGGGTTTAGAAGCAAGGAAGGGGAGCTGCGATTCGGAAGGAAGCGATGGGCTTAATTGGTCTTGGGCTTCAAAAAAATAGTGGGTATATTTGGGCTTTCTGGCACAATCATCATTGGGCTTGGGCGGCCTCTCTTCTCTCTTCAACTTAGGAACAACTATTTCCGCCTTAACGACACAAACGGACCCTCCATAATTTGAAGAGTTTGACTATTATACTAACGTTAGCATTTCGGTCTGAAATGCTAACGTCTCAAAATTTATATTATCGTGTCCGAAATCATGATTTATGGTGCTTAATAAATTCTTTATATGAAAATGTTAGGGAATACAAAAATTTTTCATTCTTAGAGTTTTCTAAGTATCTGTTTTGAATTATAGAAAATAGCTCATAAATATTAATAAAATATTGATGTTTGTACATGCTATTTTCAAAAATGCAAAACAAATATTTAGAAAGCTCTAAAAATGAAAAATTTTTGTATTCTCCAATATTTTCATATAAAGAATTTATTTAGCACCATAAATCGTAATTTCAGACACAAAAACAACAATTTTAAAGCGTTAACATTTAGGATCGAAATGCTAACGTTAGCGCATTAGTCTAGCTCTAATTTCAATACTATTTTCTTGTTCTACTCCTCTCTTACAATGTTTTCAAACTTATCCAGTAATATATAAGACCAAAATGTATATATATATTTCCAACACTCATCTCATCTCATCTCATACCTTTTCTTTTCTTTCTTTGTTTTTTTTTTTTTTTGAAGAAAAGATGGAGGTCAACCCGAATTTTACTAAAAATCGGGTTACACGAGGAGTGCTTCCCCAAATATACTTTTTCTTTTTTCTTTTTTTGGTTGCCAAAACATACATGTATTTTCAGTTTTATCGGTGGCCCAAGTTATCAAGTGTCTCACAATACTATAAACAGGGGTTCCCATCTGCTGCCATAAAAAACTATGGCAGAATTGTGCTATAGTTAAAATGGGTCGTTGGATCAATCTAAACGGTCCAGATTTTATAAATAGGGGGGTATTATTTTATTTGTGGGTCCCATGTACATAGACACAAAAGAATTTATGGCACGCTGGTGCCATAGAAAACTATGGCAGCTGATGTGAATTCCTATAAACAGCACACGGATATATAGCTGCAAATTCATGTTCCTACGCCCTTAAATCATGTACATACATGTAATTATGTCATTATCCCACCTCTTTATTATTCATGCATCGCATATTCACATTCCATACCATTACCATTACTTTAAATTATCTATTTAGCTCATCCAATAGAGGTTTCAACAATATCGAACAAAATTATCAGATTCATGTACCACAAAAATCAATTTAGTTATTCTCATCTTCACTACAATTGCAAGTACCAGTACAAACGAATTATTTCGAAACTTGATTAACACAAGCTAAATATTACATATATCAATTTATTTAGACATATATATGTTGAATGCCCAAAATTGCACATTACACAACTTGTATAACGATAACGATAACGAGCAGCGTCTACATTTGCGCATGTTTACTGATCGTAAAGACCTGTACCGGTAGCCCCTTCTCGAACTCGACATATGGGAATGCCAAGGGCTCATCATGCTCCCCCAATTCCCACCTGTAATTCAGAACAAGATGGTGCAAGAACACTGCCATTTCCAACTTGGCTAGCTCTATTCCGGCACATAGACGATTGCCACCTCCATATGGCATAAACCCTGCATTGCTGCTCTTGCTCGCCGATTTATTCTACATGTCAAAACACAGTGTTTCGGTTAGAATTTAGTACTGCGGTATAACATACATAAAAATCGAGGCCTCTTTTGTGAAATTAATTTTTCATTTGTAGAATTGAGTCATGAAGAACATTTCTACTAAGAGATCATATATATTGACACTGAGGTTATTCAAAAAATTAATATGAAGAGGAGCGATCCATTGACAATGGTATATTGACAATCTTGACAATGAGGTTATTCAAAAAATTATAAAAATTCATAAAATAATCTTAAAAATGAAAAAAGATTAATGGATGCATTACTTAATTTATATATTGATGATGTTTCAAGTTTCAATCAATTTGAATATCGTTTGATGCCTTATTAAAATTTTATACACTTTTTAACAGTTGTAATTTAACGGGTCTTTAAAGAGCTATCAAATGTCGCTTAAATTGAATATAATCGAAAACATAATCAATCTATAAGTTAACTAATACTTCTGTAATTTTTTTTTCTATTTTTATTATTTTTTGTGATTTTTTATAAATTTTTTAAAAATAACATTGTAAAGATTGTCAAAATAGCCATTGTCAATGGATCTCTCCTCTAATATGAAACATTCAAATAAGTCATCATCAAATGCATGATTTTTGTACATTTACTTTGGTTCACTGTTATTTTTTTTTTCCTCTCCCTTCTACTCTCTGTTTTGATTGTTTTCTTTTACTGACCTGCCATCTCCAAGGATTGAACAGCTGAGGATCGTTATGAATCGATTCATCCAAATGAGCTGCCGAAAGAACAGGAAGAACCTTCCAGCCACGCGGTATGTCGTAACCTTCATTTCATTTCATTTCAGATGTAATGTTAACTTAACTTTGTGTATCAGAGAATGGATATCAATATTCAAAAATCACAAAATTAATTAAGACATATATAGAATTGAAATACTTGTAATGTACGTACGTACCTTGATATTGCACATCCTGAATGGCTTGCCTATGCACGAATTTGACCACATTTCCCAGCCTCAAAGTCTCTCTTATAACCTTCATATATAAACCAACAAGCAATACTGTTTTCTTACTTGATAGATCATAGATAGATATTGTAAATATTATATTAAGTACTAGTAAAAAGCCTACGGCTTGCTTTGGGCTGAAATTGTTATTTTTATAATAAACTTTTAAGATAATTTGTAATGGGTCTTAAATTGAGATAATTTATATGAGCCTTTAATTTTAATGGGCTGAGAACATCAACGGGCATTAATGTACGTCAACAGTGGTGATCAATCTAAGTAAACAATCAACGGCTGAGGTTTATTAAAATCCAATATGCTTTTATTAGGAGTAAATATACGACTTACGCAATCTGTAAACTCCATTCTTTTGTAGTCCTCCCAATTTAGTTTAGTTTCTCCTTTCTCAGTCTTTTCCCTTGCAATTCCTAGGTGCTCATTCTGATCCAACAATAAAAAATATAAATGTAAATATCTGCAGTATGTACAAAATCAAGAATACAAAAAGAAATAAAAAATGAAGACAATATATATATGAAAAGAAACAATAATATATAACCCGTAATTCTTGAAATGCCCTGGGGCAATGGCCAAGGAAGAACATGGCGAGAGAGAGCGCGACGGTGGAGGTCTCGTGGCCGGCAAAGAGCATGCTCAAGAGGAGATCGATGATCTGCTCCCTCGATAGCTTTGATTCCGTCAGGCACCAGCAAAGCATGTCGTTGTTTAACTCGTAGTCTCCGAGCCTATTCATCTCCTCCAATCTTGAATCCATCATGCGCCCAATCTCATTACCGATCTCTGTCCGAGACTACATATTGAAATCGGAATTAATCGCTTGTATACAATCAATTTGATAATTTTATTGGTAAAGAAAAGTTATAGCTAGTATATATATATATAGAGAGAGTAAATCTAGTGTGCTCCTAGGAGCACGGAGGCCTCCCGTACTCCTAACTCAAAAATCATACTAAACCATCATAAAATTTTGATTTATCATTCTCATTAAATTCTTTATATCAAAATCTCTTAGGATACAAAATTTTCCATTTTTTGAGTTTCTTAAGTATGTTTTGGAATTTTTTAGATATGACCTCAAAATAATAATAAAATAATATATAAAACTATGTCATCTTTAAAAAATACAAAACAAATACTTAAAAATCTCAAAAAATGGAAAATTTTTGTATCCTGTAATATTTTGATATAAAGAATTTAATGAGACCCATAAATCAAAATTTTGAGATGATTTGGTATGATTTTTGAGTTAGGAGCACGGGAGGCCTCCGTACTCCTAGGAGCACCATAGTTTTACTCATATATATATATATATATTTCATAATTGAATAGACACTCATTCTTTTCTTTTTTTTTTCTTTTTTTTTTTGGCTTTAACATGCTAGGAACATTCATACAGCAAGCTAGCTAGCATATTTAATAAAATTTTAACTAGCTAGCGTATTTAATAAAAATTTAAGCTAAATCATATTGGTAACTAGTAAAGAGCCCACGCCTTGCTTTGAGCTGAAATTATTATATCTTATTATAATAAAGGGCCGAAAGCTCATTCCTTCTGAAGAAACTAATGTGGCCTTAAATTTTAATGGGTCGGGACATTAATATACATCAACAGTGGTGATCAATCTAAGTAAATAATCAACAGCTGAGGTTTCTTCTTTGGGGAAGGTAGAACTTTCATATCAAAAAATCCAATCTCCTTTTATTAGAAGTAAGGATATAAAGTTCAAATCTTTTTATTGTCTAAATTTGAATAATTAGTATTTTATTATTCTCTTTTGGTTACAAATTAATTAACTTATAATATGTAGTTCCATAGAAAAGGTAGTGTTGAATTTAAACCTTGATAGCCTTCCAATACGGAGTTCCGGGATATTCGAGAGGCGGAGATACAATCCCTTGCATGAAGGTGGCATATTCTCTCCTTATTTTTTCTGTTTCTGGCTGCCCAGGCTCCATACTCAAAATATTTTTGGCCATCATATAAAATGTGAACTGCAGAGATACAAATAACAATTATAAAATGTTGAATGGGAAAAATAATCAATATGGATTTGACTGTCTAGCTTAGTACTGATACAGTACAAATGACAAGATCTAACTCTTGTTTCCTAGATTTAGTACTATTTATAGACCTGGCCATAGTCTTTTGAGATTGCCTGTGGCTTTGTTGGTATAACATTCTATGCTGTTTTTGTGTCTTTAGCTCAACAGTCATACTGTATTATGGGTCTGAATTGTTGTCTTGGGCCCAATTTAGTTGGGGGTATCAATAATGCCATATATTAATTCAATAGCAAGCATGTTATCACGTACTCTTATATTTTGTATATATTCTTGAATCTTGGTGTGGGCCAATTCATATATGTAATGCAATTTTATTGCTAGTGATTGATTTGTGAATTAGAAAACCATATAATTCTTAGAGGACTTTTTTTTTTTTTTGGGATTATTCTTACTTGTAAAACCATTAATTAAACACTACATTGAAATATATGTATATATCAACTAACTAATGAACAACCTTTTTGGCCTCCTCTGTTGCAGAAACACATAAATCATCGCTCCAGGAACCGATAACGAGAAGTGCATGCTGCTCTATATCTGTCAAGAAACGGGTATGCAGCATCTCGCTGGACAAGAAGTTGAGTGCAATTGATCTCATCTCTTTGTGTGCCTCACCAGACAGCGCTAGCATCGACCACTCTCCCAGAACTCGTATGACACTCTCTGGATACGAGGATTCAAAAAGCCGGCCCTTGTTTTGCAATATGAACCGATTGAATCCTGCATCAGTTGAGATTATTGTCGGTTTGCCGAAGATGTTTGATCGGAAAATCTTTCCGTACCTACAAATTAATTTATATTTAAACATCTCAATATGAATTATTGATTCCTTGATATTCTAAGTCATTTCGATGATCAATACAGTAAGTGCATTCTTGAAAATCAAGAATTGTGCAAGTTACATTTTTATGTGCTCATATATTGAGTCATACATACATATTACAATACAAAACTAATTGTGGTATAATTATTACATATATAAATACATTACCGATGAATTTGGAGATTCAAATAAAAACCGAACATATATAAATACATTACCGACGAATATGGAGATTCAAATAAAAACCGAGCGAGTAGGAGGGATGGTGTTTCAGGTACGCAAACGTTTCTCCAATAAAGGGCCATCCCGTGCTTCCTGGCGGGAGATTGTACTGATGACCACCCTTTCTTTTTCCATGCTTTGTATAGAGAAGAACAATGACAGCGAGAGCGAAGAGTATCAAAAGAGAGAGATTAGATGAAAGATTCATATGCTGCAGTGCGTTGATCGATATGCGCAGCGATTGTGAGAGAAGTAAGGCAAAGATGTGGTTTGTGATGATCTTTTATAGCTAAAAATAAAGGGCAAAATAGATTTAGTGAGAGATTTAATGATATGCTCAACGATTGTGAGAGAGGGTAAGGCGTTTATTAGTTTCGAACGAGACGCTATTTAGTGACCATTTTGTTACAACTTAAAACTGATACACATATTATGCATAAAAATAGATCTATCAGTTGGATTCACTAAGAAATAGTATGTACGTACAGCTAGCTAGCTGTGTTATAACATTACACACACAAACACACTTAACAGTGATCCATATATATAGTTGTGTTCTTTTAAGTTATTCTGATATTTAATTTAACAAAAATTAAATCTTAATTTCTACGCTAATTCAGTAGATTAATTATATTAAATGATACCAAGTTGTTTAAAAATACATTAAAATAATCAATAATGTACTTAATTATTCAGGTTGAGTATGGGTCACAAGTTTTTTTTTTGAAATTAAACAGTTAATAAGCAAATGAAAGCTTCATTTTCTAACGTGTAAATTAAATCAAGAATATTATTAGTATAATAGCAAGGCAATTGTACTATGGATATGTAAATTCATTTACAGATAAAAAATTATTGTCCTATTTAGGATATATATGTTGCATGCATGAACTTTAAAGAATAATCAATTTATATATCCAATATACATTATGAGTTATGTAATGGTGCACTGCGGTGCAAATGGGGTTTTTGCACCACTGTTTTTGAAATCTCACAAATCAAACGTCAAATGCCAAATCTAATTAAACCAACATATTCTACGTATTGAAATATGGTGGAATACCAAATTTTATAAATTTTAGAATTTTGTAACTATTTTTTTGGATTTTTGAAAGATAGACAAAATAATAATAATAAAATAATGCTATTTGGATATAAAAAAAGTACCCACCTTTGAAAAATCTGAAAAAATAGTTAAAAAATTCTAAAAATTATAAAATTTGATACTTTATATAAATGTACTTAATTAGCATGCATAAATATCATGTGAACATATATAGGATAGGATATATCAATCTGGGTCTGTGCGGCTGTGCATGCCCCTCAGAACCAACCATCCAGCAAAAAAATAATTCTGAATAATTAGATTTACAGAATCTACTAAAAATAAAAATTAATTGGCAACCTCCAATTATAATAAAAGAACGAGTAGAAATTAAAGCCAAGAAGCAAATGAAATAAAATTGGCAGCCAATTGAGGCAAATTAATCCGATTGATCGATCGAGCAAAGAAGTATAAGATTGAAGAAGAGAGCATGCAGTAGCCAAAGGTGAGGTCAGGTCAGGTGTGCTTTTATCGGAATTAATGGGGGAGATGGTGATCGTGACAATCGATCATATAAACTGAATTGCAATCTGAATCCGACACTAATAATTTGAATCCCAATATCCTTGATCCTTGTAGCCCCCCTTGAAGGAGAGGAGATCTAGCTAGCTAGCAAGATCAATCAATCGATCGATCGATCGAGAGAGAGAGAGAGATATGGCATCCAGAGACCGAGAACTTCTCATTCCCGTCACAAGCGACACGCTCGGACTCAGCAATGGAGCCTCTGTCGACATCGGGGCTCCGACACCACCTGGCAGCCCCACCATTGTTGTTGCGCCTCCTTACCATGTCATGACCATCCAGGTCGGTCATCCGCAACTCTCTGCATGCTCTTCCTCTTCCTCTTCTTCATTAACTAATTCCCCCTTTCATTTTCCATTTCAATCTGTCCCTATTTTATATTGTGGATCAATTCTTTATGATCCTGGATATATCATACCTTCAGTTTATCAGAAATACTTCAAATTGCACACCAGATCATTCAAGACAACTAGACAAGAGATCCATACAATCAATCCTATATATATATATATAAATATAGGAGGGATCCATTGACAATACTTAATTTGACAATCTTGACAATGAGAAATTTTAAAAATTTGTAAAAATTCATGAAAACTTTTAAAAATAAAAAATGTTTTATGGATGTATTATTTAACTTATAGATTGATAGTGTTTCAAATTTCAATCAATTTGAACATCGTTTAATGGCTTATCAAAGTTTTGTGCACTTTTGAACGGTTGTAAATTAACGGATCTTTGAAGAGCTATCAAATGTTGCTTAAATTGAATATAATCGGAAACATGATCAATCTATAAGTTAAGCAATACTTCTGTAAACTTTTTTCTATTTTTAAGATTTTTTATGATTTTTTATAAATTTTTAAAAAATGGGATTGTCAAGATAATCATTGTCAATGGATCCCTCTATATATAGGCTACAATTGTTCATTTTATTTGGTCTAATACGATACAAATTGATTAATTAAATGTGCTCTCTAATCAAATATATCTTCATCTCAACTAATAATTAAATTAAATAGGGAAGCTCCAAGTACATTAGAGGCTGGGTATGGAAAAAGTTCATCAGTGGATGGTAACATCTTCATTTGCTTTTTTTTTTTTTTTTTTTCTCCTCCTAATTAATTATGTGAAGTTGTGAACCATGAACACAATATAGCATTCAATTCTGGCATATAACTTGACTTTAATTTAGAGCCTTTTAAGATTAAACAAAAATTATTTATCTGCATCCAATTTAATAATTTGCCCCTTTCATGTTGTTTTCTTGCGTTGTGAAAATTATCATATATGTATGTATATATATATTGCAGTGTGATTTTGTTTCCCATTGCTATCACTTTCTACACCACATGGTGGTTTATCAGCTTCTTTGATGGATTCTTCTCCCCTATTTATGCTCATTTGGGGATCGATGTTTTCGGTAATATGTACCATTCTTTAGCCAAATTTATGATAAATTAACAGTAATACCTATAGCATTCATAGAAAAACCATCCATAGCGTCCACAAGTTACATTCTGGAATGCATTTCTTACATTTTTAGGACGTATTCGTTACATTCTGTTTACGTCTATGGACATATAGATGGTTTTTCAATAGATGTAGGATGTTTCCCATAAATTAACTGTAATCTGAATTATGAATTAATTCTGTTTTTGTTTGAAATGAAGGCATAGGATTTGTGACATCGGTGACCTTCATATTCCTTGTGGGGGTGTTCACATCGTCGTGGCTTGGAGCGTCTCTTCTGGGGCTGGGTGAATGGTTTATCAAGAAAATGCCACTTATTAGTAGCCTCTATTCTGCCTCAAAGCAGATCAGTGCTGCTATTTCACCAGGTAAATTATATAACATAAAGCTGCTTGCTTGCTAGTTTAATTAGTAAAACAAAAGCAATCTTTAAATATGTATATCCTTATCCTTACTTTTACTCCTAATAAAAGGAGATTAGATTTTTTTATATGAAAATTCTATCTTCCTCAAAGAAGAAACCTCAGCTGTTTATTGTTTATTTAGATTGCTCACCACTGTTGACATACATTAATGTCTCAACCCATTAAAATTTAAGTCACATATTAGTTTCCTCACAAGGGATAAACTTTCGGCCCTTTATTATAAAATGTAATAATTTCAGTCTAAAGCAAAACATGAGCTCTGTACTGGTATATATCCTAATATATATATATATATATATGCATGTATTCATACATGTTGATGATTTGTTTCAGAGCAGACCTCCCGAGCATTCAAAGAGGTGGTCATAGTTCGGCACCCCAGAGTTGGTGAATACGCATTCGGTTTCATCACATCCACCATAATCCTTCGTACCAGGAATGGAGAGGAAGAGCTCTACTCTGTCTACCTGCCAACCAATCACCTTTACCTCGGTGATATCTTTCTCATGAACAGCCATGATGTCATCAGGCCACACTTGACTGTCAGAGAAGCTATTGGTACGTATATATATATATGCCATGTCCAATTTGATTTATTTAATTTGCATCTTTATACAAAGATTTTCCTTTCATTTCCTTTCATGTCCCACAGTATGCATAATAAATTTTTAATGAGACATTTTTTATGTACTGAATTGGTACAATTCAAAAACAAATAGATCATCGATCCATTGAGGAATTTGTGAGAACAAGTAATTAGTTTTATTGGCACATACCTTTTTTATTAATACCAACTCTCAAGGGCAACAAGTTTTGTATACAATATAGAGATATACTTACTAGTTACTATAAAATAAGGGTGCGGATCCACTGATAACTAAATTTGATGACAACCGGGACAATAGATCCTCAAATAAATATAAATAATCTCTAAAAGAGAAAATTTTGTACAAATATGTTATGAAACTCGTAGATTGATTGTGTTTCAAACTTCGACCAATTTGAAAATCGTCTGATGCTACATCAAGACTCATAATATTTTGAACCGTTGGAAAGTATAATGATTAATCCCGACGAAGTATTAAGAGGGCTCTCAAATTAGTTGAAAAATTTGAAACACAATCGATCTACGAGCTTCGAAACATGTTTGTACAAAATTTTCTAGTTTAGAAATTTAATTTATATTTATTTATGGATCCATAGTTGCAGTTATCGTAGTTGTCAACGGATCCCTACCCATAAAATAATGGGGAGGGATCAGTTGACAACATAATTTGACAATCTTGACAATTGAAATTTAAATAAAATCATAAAATAGAAAAATATTATAGATGCATTCTTGAACTTATGGATTGGAAATGTTTCAAATTTCATTCAATTTGGGAGTTGTTTGATAACTTATCAAAAGTTTGTGTAAATTGCAAAGGTTCTAATTTAAACAATCTTTGATGGTATATTAATTATACGTCAAATTTTTTGAGGGAAACAATTATACGTCAACTTACTTAAAACTTATAATACAATCCATCTACAAATTTCAAAACACTTTTATATTTTTTTTCCCATTTTTACTATTTTTTATTATTTTTAATATATTTTTTTTAATATACATTATAAAGATTGTCAAATTATACATTGTTGACCGATCCTTCCCTAAAATAATACATCAATTATGTTTTAAAGCAAACTTAACATGTATTTACTCGTTTATGCAGAAATTATTTTATCCGGTGGCATGTCAATTCCTCAAATAATTTCCACGATGGATTGTGGTGTACCAGTTCTTAGAGATCATGCAAAAGTATAGACAAGGTATAGATATGTAAATTTTAGGTGAAAAATTGCTTTATGTTATCAAAGCAATAAATTCAAGTACTTTAGTAACAAAGTAACATTAGAAAGAGGCAAGAAAACAAGGCATGCTATTTGTTTTTTGCCTTCGTCAATTTTTCCCTCCAACAATCATATATAGAAAAATCTTAACATGAAAATACTAGAGTTTGCAAGAAAACTCTTTGTATCTCGTAGTATGTTTATATGATGAATTTAATGGGAATCATAAATCAAAATTTCGGAGTTGATAAAGTACAATTTGGACCGTTAGTATTTCAGAATGAAATACAAATGTTTATGCTTGGTTTTTGTTGGGAACCAAGGGTGTCGAGTCCGACAATTCCTCGAACACCTCTTGTGCGTGGAAGCTAGTCCAAAGTGCCCCACTTGGTAAATCAACGATTTATGCACCAACCATAATAAGAAACCCCGCAATCAACACACAATAGCCATACGAGTCATTAACCAAGAGATTAGAGACAAATCACCATGCATTAACAAGCACCATATACCACCATACACCACAAGAAAGAGGGAGAAAACACAAAGATAGTACTTCGGGATAAATCGAGTCAAGAGAATGCACAAGAGAGCAACAACACCAATTTCAAGTGGTTCGGCCGAGACCTACTCCACCGGAAGGCCACGCATCGACAAACTTCGCTATTATCAAGAGGAGATACAAGGTTTGTATACAATAGCTAAAATCCAAGCTATCACTCACCTCTCAAGCTCATAAGCAAGCTCTTCTTCTCACTACAATGGTGTCTCTCTCACTCTCTAACAAGATCTAAACTCTCTCACAAATTTAAGGAAAACCCTAGATACAAAGAGTAGTCTACCACCATGTTCTTACCTTGGAGAAAGAAGAAGGTGGGATATAAACCCACCCCTTTGCTGCCACGAATTGGGCAAGGCCCAATTTGGGCCACGAGCCCAACAGTTTTCATTCAATTTAAAAGTGCTTTTCTCAACACAACAGGGCTAAGTGTGAGGATTAAAATCCAACTAAAACTATAAATGATCATGACAAAAGAAAATCTCATGAAATAATGTCATCATTTCAATTCAAGAGACTTCATATCTTCTAAGATTGATGGACATATCTTTTTCAATTTTTCAAACTCATGAGTCAGTGCCACCTCTTTAAAAATCTTAGAGATGCTCAGAAATTTGAGGCATTGCATTTTCAGTTGGCTGCAATTGTATGGCTCTGTCAAAATTATTGTTCTTGCAGCATTGCTCACATTGAGACTCTTGCTGAGTACATCTTCGCACATCAATCTCAACCTCTCCAATGCGTATCTATATTTTAAGGAATTGTTTCCAATATTACTTGAAGCTAGTTGAAGAGAATTAAAAGAAACAGGAATATAACTTATATATACATACCGAATTAGGCTACGGTAATATGCATATCATGGTTTTACCGTGCTATGTGGTCCGTACCTCTATTTCTGGTGTCCAAATAGTTGATCCGAACCGCTCACTGTGATCTCTATATCAAAATATACCAGGAAACCGAATTTTACAATTTTTAGAATTTGTTTGCTATAGTGATGGGGAGAAAATCGTTATTTTGTATGAACCAGAATCCTTGGATCTAGCCATTTTCTCTCCATCGTTAAAAATAGCAAAAAATTCTAAAAACTATAAAATTTAGTTTGCTAGTATATTTTGATATAAAGATTAAGTTGAGCGGTTCAGATCGACTATTTGGACACCGCATACTGAGAGACGGACCGCATAGCACGATAAAACCGTGATATGCATATTATTGTAGCCGGACTCTATACATAGAGTGAGACCTACCGTCCGTCTGTGGACGGTCCATCACACTCACAAGGGTGTACACAGTGGGGCCCACCACGTGACTCCTTGTGAGTGTGATGGATGTCCATCGGATGGACACAAGGAGTTTCTCCTATACATACCTATCTGCAGCAACAAGAATGCTCAGCCATCAACCTTGAGTCTTGTTTCTCCTCTAAGCCAGACAATGAATCAGAGTAGATGAAGTAAAGCAAAATCTTGAAGACTGGTGCTTCAATCTCGTCAATAATTATGATGCTTGTCCACTTCTCCTTCATACAACCAAAAAGCATGGCGTTGAAGACAGCCGATCTGGCTGCAAGCACGCACCGGTGAGCACTGAATTCTTCTCCCTTCACAAGAAATCTAACATCTGTCCCAGTGCCACTCTCTAGTAAGTTAGCCAGATTTTGGTTTAAGGTTGACGGCGGGACATTGATGCCAAAAGAATCGATGGTTTCCAGTTCTGTACCTTGACAAACAATAACACTACAATATACCATGAAAGCATCATCTTTCAAAAAAAATTTTGATGCCTCAAACTCACTCCTCTTTACAAACTTGCAATATCCCCAAGACGAAGACCTCTTGGCAGTGGTACTATTGAAAGTTATTACTTTGTTGTGGACTTGTTTGTCTCTGTTGTGAAGGAAGACACCGTCCCGTTGAAGTATGTCGATCCAAAAAATTGTCTTCACGTCTTTTTTTTTCAGCACTTTTGAGTTCAAGGAACAAGGATATAAAATCTTTGTTTCCATCATTATTTCCATGAGGATAGTAATTGATCATCCATTCATATCCACCAACTGTAAAAACATCTGACTTGATGTGTTTTCGTAAGCCAATTCCTTTAGTCATTGAATATCCAAAGACCTTAAACAGATGTGAACCACTTTTGCTCTTCACTCGGATTGCAGAGGCTGTGTCGAATTGAGGAAATGAAGCCATGTTGAAGTACCTCCAACTAAAATTGTAAATGTATAGATTACTAATCAGGCCATTATTTTGTTTTCTACATCTTAATCTTCATTTTCAATTATAGTCTTAACCCAGAGGTACGAAATAAAGTTAGAAACAATTAAAACAAGTATTTATTAAAACATGTATTATCTGAGCAAATATACGATGAGCTTAACCTCACGAAATATTTACTCTCTACATCCAATTGAAAGAACATTATACGCATATAATGACAGTAGGCAGCTGACATACAAAATCCAATTGAAAGAAAATTACGTATATAATTACAAGAGCAAATATATATAAATTGGATTATTTCACATCAAACAAGTAATGTAAATTAGCTTGTACACATCATAAAAAAAGCATATATATAGTACAATTTTGTATTAAGTAAACTATGGAAACCTTAGAAAGGGACTTTCTTATAGTTAGATTAATTTTAACAGTTATAGAGGCCATATTGATTATAAAAATTGTGAAAACTTCCTGATTCTATTTTTTTAATCAATCAATTAATGCCGACAAGATCGTATTCATTTATGCCAGATATCTAAATTATTTCTAGAAGTTTCACCCAAAAAATTTGAACTCGGGATCTGCTGGCGCGCGTCCAGATCTGCAGTGCAGATCGGACGGTGTGTCAGACCTCGAGATCCGTGAAAAACACTGAGTCCGGATCCCAAGGTCTAGCGCAGCAGATCCGGACTCGAAATTTTGGTATTTTCTTCAAAATAACAAAGTTAAGATTTCTAGAATCGAAATAAAATAATAAATTGTAAACCAACATGGAGAGTTTTGAGAAAGTTATTACCTTCTTGGGAGTTGGGACAGCCTAGCTTACACAGAGGAGACTGAAACGGAGAAAGTAGTACTCAAAAGAAAGAGGGGAGGAGGAAGATATCATGCACGTAGTCTTCTTATATATCTTGAAGAACTTGTCCTTCATATTTTTCCTTCCTTTATATAATCTAATTAAATTAGAGCCATCATGACAAATATATGTACATACATATATATATAGAGAGAGAGAGAGAGCTAGACTATTATACTAACGTTAGCAATTCGGATCGAAATGCTAACGACTCAAAATTGTTGTTATCGTGTCCGAAATCATGATTATGGTACTCAATAAATTCTTTATATGAAAATATTGGGGAATATAAAAATTTTCCATTTTTAAAGTTTTCTAAGTATTTGTTTTGTATTTTTGAAAATAGCTTGTACAAACATCAACAAATCCCCCCCCCCCCCCCCCCCCCTCCCCATTTTTATACAAAAACACCAAAAATATTCTCATTAGAATTAGGATAGAGTCTAAAGTCTGGTTTAGAGATAATTTCCGTCCCTGTGGATTCAATCCCGACTATATTGCAATAGATTGTCCACTTGCGATTGAGAGCATTATTTAGGATATTAAAAGCCTATATACTTTACAGAGGTCAAAGTATTAGAAGCACTATCCATCTATAAGTTACCTGATACATTCAAAAAAAAAATTTTATTTATAAGATTTTTTATAAATTCTTATAAAATTTTAAAAATAACCATTATCACGATTGTCAATATAAGAATATAAGCATTGTGAATCGAACCCGCCTCTTAATGATATATATACTTGTACAGGCGCATATCCAGCCAAAATAAAAATATCAATGGAATGGAATGGAATGTTTCCGTAAATTTGTGTGGGCTCATATCTTCATGAACATTTAACAATTATATTATTAATTTAATTATATCCGTTGCTATTTGCTTAATTGTATGAGATGGACTTATAAAACAAAGTAAAAAGTAAAAAGGGAACAACGACAATTATTCCCAAAAAATTATCTTATCGTCGCCTGAGAGATTCGAACTCTCGCGGGGAAACCCCATGTACTTAGCAGGCACACGCCTTAACCACTCGGCCAAAGCGACTTCATTTATTCTGTTAGTTTGGAAATTTTACTTATCACCTTTCCCCGTTGATACCTTCAGTTCAAATGTTTGCATGCTATTTGCAAATATCACAATAAGTTGACAGCTTTATTTGATTGAAGATGTTTATTACAAATGAAGAAAAATAAACTAAATCCATTCTGGCGGCTTTGAAGAATCAAGCAGTAGACCAAAAACATTATCTACCCACCACAAGATGGAACTTATAGCTCATATTCTCATGTCCATGGAGAGAGAACTTGACAATGGTTATTTTGACAATTAACTCCTCTATTAACAATTAATTGAAAAATAATGTGTTCAATTTTTAAGAATTTTGAAAAGAAATTCAATATTATTTTATATCACATTGTCAAAATAACCATTATCAAAGTGAACCCTCCCTATCTAAGGTTTTGGTTGCCAAAGATCCAATTAAATTGAATATACTACACTTGAGTATCTATCACAACTATAGCAAGAACATATTTATGTGAAGAAAATGAAGAATTCCAAACACCAGATCTTTTAACTTACTTACGACAGCATGTCTCATGTCATTTATTTTCGTTAGAACTCCCATTGACTCTGCAAAGAGAACAGCACTAAGATAAAGGGAAAAAGATTTTGAAAACTAGGGAACAAAAAGGGTAAAAGAGAAGAAATTCACCAAGCAGCAGCCTCAACTGGAGATAAGTAAAGTTTATTCTAATTTGCGAGAAGGTGGTCTTAATAATACCTGATACAAACAAGATGAGTTAGACATAACTTGGAAATAAGAGAGAGCATATATAAATGCACATGTTTGAGGGAATAAAAACAGATAGAGAAAATTAAGTATGCACCGTTTGAGCCATGTTGCTTTTCTAGGCCATACAGTGCGTGTTTAGCATATGAAAGTAGACGAACATGCCGACCGACTCCAAGCTTGCCAATTATAGACCTCAACAGTCCGCTGTACAAAAAGAAATGGTATTAAATTAATGTATTGAAAGCAAAGGAGCAATGATAATGGACTATGCAATGTGATCCATGAACTGTTACTCAGTTCTGTGGGACTAACGGCCACAAACACTACAGAGAGAGAGGGAGAGAGATAATTGGCAAGGTTCGCAGTAACTACCAACTTTTTGGAAGAGATTGTTTTCTTTTTGTGCGAGTTCTGTTGTACAAAGATTTAATTTAATTTGTGAGTGAGAGGAGAAAGAAATTACTCTGTTCTAAGGATCACGAGAAAATCAGGAGGTAAAGAATCCATGAATGCTGTTATGTCTTCTAATGTCAGATATCTAAGCTCTTCTCTTAGGTGATTCCTTTCTTCTTTCGACATTTGTGCTCCAAGAGCAGATGTACTATTGTGAGCATAAAAGTATGAACTAAGTTTAGAAATCAATGTAATTAATATGGTGGCCAAGCTTCACTCTAGGTACCAAATATCCTGTAATTTATTGACATCAATTTGGTTATAAGTCCCCATATGAAGGACACTATAACTGGCATAATCTGGCTACAGCATATAACTTAGATCTTTTGGTGAAAGTAATAATAAGTATAATTGAGGGTCACGAGTCAATCAAACTAACCTTTCTATGGTTCTTCCAGTAAAGATAACAGGAAAATACTTGGAATACTTCCCCACACCAAACTTTTCACCTATGTCCAGTACTTTTCTAGAATCCAACATAATAAGTGCTTTCCAGAGCTGACAATAGCCAAGCCTAAAATTTTCATCTAGTTCTCTGTAGATTCCATGATCTAATAGAACTGCAATAAGCCAAAGAAATAAAATGAGATATCTTGAACAATATTGTCTAATTTGATCTAATAGAACTACAACCAACAAAAATAAAACAAGAAAAAATTAACAGAAGGAAAAAAATACCAAATCAGTGGTGAGGAGAAATGATATTTTTCAAGACTAAAATAAACATGGCAGTTTGAACTGGAGTATATATAAAAGTTTACGACCCAATGGAATCATATGTGAATGATTGCAAAGAAATTCTTCATGAAGATGGCATATGTTACCTAAGCGGAATCTTCCATTGCCTTCTGAAGAAACCAATATGTTTCCTGGGTGTGGATCACCATGCACAAAGCCATGGATAAATATCATTTCAGCGAATAAATCCATTAAAGTTTTAGCTACCTGAAATGCAAGCTCTTTCAATACCATCATCTAAGGGACCAAATTAAAGGCTCATTGCAAGATGCTCACAAATATATCATAATTTTAACACTCAATATACCACAGCTTTTGATGATTCACTCAGGCATCTTAAGGTTACTTATAAGAACTTCAGAAATTTTGGTCAAACTAATATTAAAATTTCCCTCATATTCGTTAATTGCTTTCTGACTATTACTGTTACTCAGGTTTGCTGAGAAATAAAATACAGGGACGGAGTTAACAGAATGACCATTTCCAAAAGCTGGGTAATATGCAAATATATTAGTAAAATTGAGGTGATATGGTGATAGTCGTAAAGCGCAATAAAAACTTGATGGCTTGTGGCAATTATTGGCCTGGTGCTGCTTCATATGAGCACGTATAAAAGGCATCCATCTTTGAGAGAATAAAGACATGCAACTGTACCCTAGGTATCTCATTCTTGAAAATACTATCTACCAACCAAAGTGGACTCCTATCATCGATTAGACACCCAACGATCCAAGAAAGCAATAAAAATGAAAATGAAATATAATTTAGTAAATTAAAGTAGCATTTTAATAAACAATTGACCTTTGCAGGGTTTATACCCACTTCTTTCATGTAGTCTAAATCATCCACCTAAAATTTAAAATTTTGGGGTTATTGATATCTGAAATGAATAAGAAATAGAACTGCAGGTATCAATTTACAAGGCACATACTTTATGTCCATGACAAAACTCCATTGTCAAAACCTGAGAGGTTGTTAGATCCTGAAAATAAATATCAATTAGGAATAGCCAACAATACTTGAGAAAACGTGATAAACAGTATCTTGCAAGTACTTTGCTGCATACAGGTAACCATTATTTTTTTTTTAAGAATCAGGTTCCTACCATGAACACAAAGGGAACTTTAACCGTCTTATTCTTCCTGAAATAGGTTGCTACTCTTTGAGAATTCTTTGCCTCCCGCAGAAAATCTACAAAATAAGTTAAATGGAAATCAATTAGGAAATCATTCTCATTACTATTACTATTACTATTACTACTATTATTATTATCATCGTCGTCATCATCATCATTATCATCATCATCATTATTATTATTTTACTATACTATATTTTCACTATCGGTATACTATTATTTTTAAGATCATCTTTTTTGCCACCGCTATCACTACTTGATTTCATTTCTAGCCTACCCCAACTTGTTTGGGACTAAAGGCTTGGTTGTTGTTGTTGTTGTAAGTTAAATGGAAATCAAATTCAGAAAATATTGAGAAAGAGAAAGAAGAAAGTTATAATACTCACCAAGCTCAAGTGACATGGTTTGTTGAAACTGTTGTAATACCCGCTCAAACCTGAAATCAGGAAAAATCTGTAAAATAAAACAAATTAACAACTGATAAACCACAAATGCAGAACAAAATATTGATTTAATTCCACAATTCATTTCCTTTGTACCTTTGAAATGGATTTTGATAAAATTGCCATCGTCATGATATCTATCTTCATTCTCTGCTCCAGTCCAGGATATTGCACCTGAAAATAATATTTTACGTTTAAAGCTAAGATCAATTAAAACTTAATTGTGCTCCATATTTCATATAAACATATAACGCTCCATATTTCATTGCTTAAATTTGTAAATGATCAGCAACTTGTGTGGTGAACTATGAATGAAGCTCATCTCGTCTTGTCACCCTTACCTTTATAGCCACTTCTTGCTTATTCTTCAGCATGGCATAGTGAACCTGAGCTATTGAAGCAGCAGCAATCGGCTGTTCATCAAACGCCATGAATCTGACAAACCACAATTTACAAACTGATGGTTTATCAAAACAATGCATTTTTAATAGAATAAATACCTCAGAACCAATAAGCTTTTTATAATACTTACAAAGTAGAGAATTCAGTTCCCAAGTTCTTCTCTATGACCAACTTGATCTCGTCAAAATTATATGGAGTTGCCTGGGTAAACAATCCAGAAAACAAGAATAAATAGCGTAATTGCTTGAGACTTGAGAACAACAAGAACCGGAAAAATTTCTCACATATGCCCAAACTTTTTATCATAACTGCACCACTGCCTAAGCAGTTAAATTAATTTCACAGGTGCCCAACTAAAAGGCCGCAAGTTGAAGTTGCATCCTTTAGACTCATATCAACCTGTTCATCTTTGTCTAATGCCCGGGTAACTTGACTGTTTAGGCAATACATGAAGAGGTCAGAGGGCCCAAATTGGATTCACATCCTTAAGTTTGGATATTGGTGAAAATAACTTAACTGTTTAGGCAGTGGTAGAGATAAGATCAACAGTTTGGGCATCTATGAAATTTTTCCACAAGAACCATAATAGAAAAGGAGGAAGTAGATTATCATAGAAGTAGAGAGACCTTATCTTGTAAGGATGAGAGAGTCGAAGTGTATTCTTTGGGGACCTGCCGGAGCGAGGACACAAACTGACCGGCCTTGACATAAAACCCACCGTTGGCTTGGCAGAGCTTGAGCAACCGGTCGGCAGATCGGGAATGGACCTGAGATAGCTTAATGCGGTAGTGTTCGGCATCTGGAGGCAAGCCGCGTAGAGAGTACTTGTAATCAGCCACCACGAAAGCAATCTGAAAGGAAAGGAAAATGTGAGTGAGAAGAGAATGCGTAATTTTATTAATAGGAGGAGATGAGAGGTAGAAAGTACAGTGGAAATAGCACGAGAGGAGCGCAGGATGCCGTCGGCCGCAAGAGCGAGGGTGTCGCGGGCGTCAGGGGAGGCGGCGGCAGTGAAAGAGAAGGCGGCAGCGGCGGCGGCGGCGGAGGAGAGGAGGAGAGGCAGGCGGGCCTTTCCCCTCATGGCATTTGCTGTTGAATGTTGATACTAGCGAACAGAACAGAAGAACTACACAAGTCAGAAGAGGAGAACAGAAAGGAAGGAAGGGAAATGGAATGAGAAATGAAATGTTGATTTATTAATGGAATATTATATTATTTTACTTTTGAGTGAGTCAACTTAGGGCCGTTTGATGTGCTGGAAAATAACAGAAAATAACAAAATTTTTAAAATTTTAATTTGACGTTGTTGTTTGACTGCAAAAATTTCTGAGAGAAATAATTCTTGTCGGGACGTTGTTATTTTCCTTCGTTATTTCTCCACCACTCGAAAAAACTCATCTCTTCATCTTCGTTTCTTCTCATTACTAGCTAATCAAACACAAAAAAGATAATTCTTGGATTCTAGATACCAAGGGTACGTTTGGATCGTTAAGGATTAGTGTAAGAATAGAGGAATTGAGAATAGTAAGTGAGAAATAGTGATTTGGGTTAGTAATAAAGAATAGTAAAAGTTAGTGCTATTCTTAAAAAATAAAATGTTGTTTGGATTGTATGTTTGGAATAGTAAAAGTTAGTGCTATTTTCTATCCACTGTTCTTACAATTCCAACGTTTTGTTGGAAAAGCAGATTAGTCTATTCTGGGCTATCCGGGAACAACAATTTGTTGTTTGGATGACACTGAATTTATAATAGTACTACTAATCCTAAGAATAGACTATTCCGTTGACATCCAAACATACCCCAACTTTCTTATACATCAAATATCCATGATGGAAACAAAGAACCTGAAAACTGAAATGATTGAAACATGTTTCCGGTAATTTTTAAAACTAGAGCTGTAACTCGGACTTCGCCCCGAAAAATAAAATAGTATCAAAAAAATAATCAAGAATTTTATAAAATTTAATATTAAACAAAATTTTTAATCATTTGATATAAATAATAATGTAATTATAATTTCAATATAAGAACACATAAATGTTAGATTATTTTAAGGATTAAATTTTGTTTTAGACATATTATATTCATATTCTTTAATGCTAGTAGCAAAAGATATATAAACCATTGAATCAAAGTAGACAAAAAGTTTCAAACAAAATCAATAGTAGATAGCATTGATGATGTGGCATAATTGAGGTGTTTGAAGGCCTACTACCCTTTATGGAGTATAGATTCCTGCATTTTCTTATTGATTAAACATACCCTTATTAGAATGGACCTTCCTTACCTTACTTTACCTTACCTCCTTGCAGGCTGTAGCTCCTCATCAGTAATGGGCCGGGCCGGGCCGCTAATTCACAATTAACAAATCACACATTGAATTTGCGGCCCATCTCCTCCAACATTTCTGCCGCCCCCTTACAACTATGACTTCTATTACAAGAGCTCTCACTAGTGGCAGGCCAATTTCGTCCTCCAACAATTTATAAATGATTCCATTTCATATTGGTTGAAACAAGCTAGGGATACAGAGAAGCAAACCTACTTACCTACATACAAATTGTTTTTTTGAGATAAGATGAAGGTCAAACCACTCAAATTTAAATGTCTATAAAAGACCTCCATCCGGGTTTCGAACCCGTGACCTCTCACGCAGAGAGTATTGCCCTTAGCCACTAGACCAAAAGCTGGTTCTTCTACGTACAAATTGTTATCCTCTAATGATCCATAAACTAGCATCATAAGCGCATCAGGATCAGGATCAATATCCGATCGATCATGTACTTTTCGTCATTCTAAATCAAGTACAAATTATTAAATTAAGCAGGAGCATATATATACGCAGCTAATTAAATTTCACCATCCCAGAGTTGTTCAAGGGTCTTGTAAGGCCCCTCACTTGAAATGAACTCCAATCCTGGGAATCCCTTGCGTTGTGGTATTTGTTCTATTTTCCCTCTTTCCTCAGCACTCAGTTCCCAGTTCAATATGTCCAGGTTCTGTCTCATCCGTTCTTCATTGAAGCTTTTCACCAGCACAGAGTCCCCTTGTTCGAATACCCATCTCAGACAAATCTGCATAAATGGTATACCACAACATGCAATATATATATTTAGTTAATTTGGAGAATTTTAACATTTATTTTCCTTAGAAATATACACATTCTATATATTAACTTTTTTCCTTACAATATATTATTTCTCGATCTTATATATGCTTGGATATATCTATAGGAGTGCTCATCCTCTGTAGCGCTGCAAAGTGTAGCGCAGAACATGGACTGTCAGAATCTTGGGATTCGTGCTGGCACGGATCTCAAGATGATCTAATGGCCTACGTTATGTGCACAGTGCACGGATCTTGAGATGATCTAACGGTCCATGTTACGCGCTACACTGTGCAGCGCTACAGAGGATATGGAATCTAGCTATATATGTAACTACAAGTTTCATTTGCAATTAATTAATGCTGGTATGTATGTACTATATATATAAGTCAGGTACCCAGGTACGGATTTGTGCATAGGCAAGCCCCGTCAAGTGTTCAGGCTTGATTTTTTGAAACTATGACATGTATAGTATACTTCTATGAGATGTTTATTAAAAATACTAAGTAAATATATTGTTGTGCCTTAGCTTAATTAACAATTAGACGCATATCTTGCTCTTAATATCTAAACGTGCCCTAGCTTGTCAGTACCTGAGCCCAAGATTTGCCCTTTGCTTGAGCAATCTCATGCAGCACCTTACATTCCATGACCTGATCTGAGCCCCATAGTGCTCCATTAGCCCCCAGAGGGGAGTAAGCGCACACTTGAATTCCTTTTTCCTTGCAATATTCTCTTAGCTTCTTCTGTTGCCAAAGGGGATTTACCTCCACCTTCATATTTTTTGTAATTATATAAAGGGGTCAATTGCCATTGCAGTAAAAGATAGTTCCAAGTCTTTCACTATTACTGTGTATGTTTAATCAAACGAATCAATTATTAATTTTTAACGGTAACCTGATTGACAGCCGGAGGAATTTTTGCAAAGGAGAGAAGAAGCTCCAGTTTCTTGCACGAGAAATTGCTGACACCGATCGACTTGGCGAGGCCGAGACGGCAGCACTCCTCCATGGCCTCCCAGACTGACCTCATGTCGAATTCCTCCATCTCGTCCTTTGGAAAAGGGAGCACATGCCGACCCGGCTTTATGCTCACTGGCCAGTGTATCAGATATAGATCAACATACTCCATTTGAAGATTACTAATTAAAAAAGACAATTAGTTAAAAGATGTAAATAGATATTCAGTAATCCTAAATTATATTAGCACATATATATATATATATATATATATATATATAAATATCCGTTTACTCGAGTGTTGTCTTAAGCGCAGCCATGACTCGATCGCCATGTGCGTCGCTGCACCAAAGCTTGGAGGTGATGAAGAGCTCATTGCGTGAGCTCACGAGGCCCATGGAGATAGCCTTTGCAACCGCCTGACCAACCGGCCTTTCAGACTGGTAGAGAGCCGCACTGTCGAAATGGCGGTATCCTAGCTTGATTGCTGACACTATGGACTCTTGCATTATCTCCGACTCGACAAAGGGGTAAACGGCCGTACCCATGCCGATGAGCGGCATGGCCATGGAACCGGAGAGTGTGTTGAGTTGTACTTCAGGGATGGTAATTCCCATGATTGATTGATCTGGAGAAAAATGGGGGCAAGCGGCTGTGTGGCTAGCTGTAAGATTTTATCTTTAATAGAAATTCTGTAGATTTGATTGGTCCTTTAGTTTGTCGATTTGTCTGTTAGCAGGATTGCAACTAAATGGACATTGATATGATTTGTGTGTTTGTAATTTTGTATCAGGGCATATAGCTAGGTGCATCTTATTGTAAAATTACTAAATTGGCGTCCGAGACACCTAATCAATTAAAACAAAATAGCAAATACAGCCGAGTTATATTTGTAGACCTTAACTTTTACAACATATCAAATGAGTACAATGTTATAATTAATAGAAGTTAGATTTACCTTAGAATTTTGTATTTATTTTCTTATCTTTACTATATATATATAAAAGCATATTGGAAAAAATGACATGATGAAAGAGCTATCTTCCCCAAATAAGAAACCTGAGCCGTTGATCATGTTTTTGAATAGATCAGAACCGTTGATTTATGTTAATGTCCGTTGACGTTAAAATAAGAAACCTGAGCCGTTGATCATGTTTTTGAATAGATCAGAACTGTTAATTTACGTTAATGTCCGTTGACGTTAATGTCTCAGTCCATTAAAATTTAAGACCCATTACATATTATCTTAAAAATTTATTATAAAAAATAACAATTTCATATTATATTAAAAATTTATTATAAAAAATAATAATTTCAGCTCAAAACAATCGTGAGCTCTTTACTATTCTAGGAAATATACCCATCATTACCAATTAATGGTCTTAAGTTGGATGTTACATCATTATTTGTTATTTATTTAATTATTTATTCTAGATACAACGCGCGATAAAATAAAAAACACGCAATTACATTTACATCCCTAAATTAAAAGATAAAAAAAAGGAAACGGAGCAGCCCAAAACAGGCTGACAAAGTTACAAGCGAAAGGCAGTTGAATCTTCCAATAATCTATATACATTATCACGTCATTAACATAAAAAGCCCCATATATATAGTGTGTTTTTGCAATTAGTCAATTACAAATATCTATATATAATAGGAGTTGGGTTACCGTGTTATGCATAACAAAATGTCAAAATGGCATCGGTGTTATGCACTCGTATCTCAACAACTGTAACTCCGATAGCCGATCTGATTTGACTGGTACATTCTACATATCAAAATCTCATAGGATACAAATTTTTCTATTTTTGGATTAGCTAATTATTTTTAACGATTTCTGAAAAACGACCCTGAATTTGAGTTTCAAATAAATTATTTTATTATTATTTTTTGTCAATCTTTCAAGATTCATTATAAACATCATGCATGAATTAGATCAAATTTTTTTATTAATCGAAATTGAAAAAACAAAGTTTCGGAAAAGAGTAAGATGACACCCGTTTTTAAACCACTAGATAGAACTGAAGGGTTCCTTCGGTCCCTTTCTGAAGGAACCGAAGGGTTCCTTCGGTCCCTTTCTGAAGGAACCGAAGGGTTCCTTCGGTATGCCCTTTTTTTTTTTTCGTCCGGCCCAAATAACTCATCAACCCCATAGTTTCAAAATGGGATGGGTGAAAAAAAAATTTTCAAAATGGGTTTGCACCCGTTTATTTACTATATTTCAGTACTTATGTGGTTAATCATAATTATAATATGATATAGAGTTAGACTATTATACTAACGTTAGCATTTGAGATCGAAATGCTAATGCTTAAAACCCATTTTGAAAAAAATTTCGGGTGCAAACCCATTTTGAAAATTGTTTTTTCACCCACCCCATTTTGAAATGTTTTGGCCACATTTCAAAATGGGTTTGTACCCAAAATGTTTTTCAAAATGGGTTTGCACCCGTTTATTTACTATATTTCAGTACTTATGTGATTAATCATAGTTATAATATGATATAAAGTTAGACTATTATACTAACGTTAGCATTTGAGATCGAAATGCTAACGCTTAAAACCCATTTTGAAAAAAAATTCGGGTGCAAACCCATTTTAAAAATTTTTTTTCTACTCACCCCATTTTGAAACTGTGGCCGGTTGCAAAACAAAGGAACCAACGGATGAAAAAAAAAGTCCATACCGAAGGAACCCTTCGGTTCCTTCAGTAAGGGACCGAAGGAACCCTTCGGTTCTTTCTAGTGGTGTAAAAACGGGTATCATCTTACTCTTTTCCGAAATTTTTTTTTTCAATTTCGATTAATAAAAAAATTTGGAATTAGATCACTTTAAAATAATACATATATATAAGAAGCCTGAAAATCATATGTATTTTTCTTCATTCTTAGTTACAGATTAGGCAACTAATTGATTTTCTTTTCATGTATGTAAAATTAATAGCTAAGAGTTCAGGGACCAAATTGAACAAAAAAAATAGTTCAATAACCAATTTGAACCAAATCTAATATTCAAGTACCAATTTGAACCAAAAAAGAGTCGAGGGACCAATTTGAACCAAATGCAATAATTTAGAGACTAAAATCGGACTTTTCTCAAAATTTTAATGAATATGCAGCTAATTAAATTTCACCATCCCAGAGGTCTTCAAGGGTCTTGTAAGGCCCATCGCTTGAAACAAACACTGATGCTCGCCCTGCTTTGCATTGTGGCAGTCGCTCAATCTTCTCTGTGTCTTCAGCACTCAATTCCCAGCTCAATATGTCCAGGTTCTGTTTCATCCTCTCTTCATTGAAACTCTTCACCAGCACACAGTCCCCTTGCTCAAATACCCATCTCAGACAAATCTGCCATATATATATATGGTACGTACCACATGCAGCAATTACATATATGTAACCATGCATGAATTAATGCACTTAATTAATAGAAATTTTATTATATTAAATGATATTTATTAATTTCAACATTTTCTTTCCTTAATTAATATATATGTACACATGCACATTCTTAAGTTGAACTTGATTTATGAGGTGAAATGTTAAAGCCTTAAAGCCCTTAATTTTAATTCTTCTGCTTTGTTAGAGCTAATTAAGTAAATATATATATGTAGCAACTACAAGTAGAAATTGTAATTAATTAATTCTGCCATATCTAATTAAGTCTATATATACCTGAGCCCAAGATTTGCCCTTTGCTTGAGCAATCTCTTGTAGCACCTTACATTCCATGACCTGATCAGAGCCCCATAGTGCTCCATTAGCCCCCAGAGGGGAGTAAGCGCACACTTGAATTCCTTTTCCTTTGCAAAATTCTCTTAGCTTCTTCTGTTGCCAAAGGGGATTTACCTCCACCTATATATATATAGTACTTACAGAAGGGGTCAATTGTTCATGGCAGTAAAAGAAATATGTAGTTCATATCTTTTACTAAATCTTATCCAATTGTTCATTAGTTCATCGATAATCATAATACTTTGTTAATAATTATTGGTCATGGATCATCAAATTGATATATGTTAATTCAAACAAACCAATATATGGTAATTAACTAATTAATTAACCTGATTGACAGCCGGAGGGATTTTTGCAAAGGAGAGGAGAAGCTCCAACTTCTTGCATGAGAAATTGCTGACACCAATCGACTTGGCGAGGCCGAGACGATAGCACTCCTCCATCACCTGCCAGACTGACCTCATGTCGAATTCCTCTATCTCATCCTTTGGAAAAGGGAACGCATGCCGACCCGGCTTTATGCTCACTGGCCAGTGTATCAGATATAGATCAACGTACTCCATTTGAAGATTACTACAAAATTAAATGAAGAATTGAATATTTATTAATCCTTACTATATATAAAAGCATATTGGAAAAAATAACATAAAAATGCTATCTTCCCCAAATAGGAAACCTAAGCCGTTGATCATTTTCTTAGATAGATTGGAACCGTTGATTTATGTTAATGTCTGTTGACGTTAATGTCTGAGCCCATTAAAATTTAAGGCCCATGTTAATTTCCTCAATTAAGGCCCATTACATATTATCTTAAAAATTTAATAATTTATTATAAGAAATAACAATTTCAGTCGAAAGCAACGTGTGGGCTCTTTACTAGTTGTGTTAAAAGGGAATATATATTAATTCTTAAGATTAAATTTTTTTCTGTTCAAGGTGTAAATAGATATGCAGTATTCCTGAATTTTAATTTAGTACTGTATATAGATATCCACTTACTCAAGTGTTGTCTTAAGCGCACCCTCGACTCGATCCCCATGAGCGTCGCTGCACCAGAGCTTGGAGGTGATGAAGAGCTCATCGCGCGAGCTCACGAGTCCGCTCGAGACAGCCTTTGCAACAGCCTCACCAAGCGGCTTCTCGGACTGATATATAGCCGCGCTATCGAAATGGCGGTAGCCTAGCTTGATTGCGGATAGTACAGCTTCTTCAATTGTTTCCGACGCGACCAAGGGGTACACCGCCGTACCCATGCCGATTAGCGGCATCGCCACGGGGCCAGAGGGTGTGTTCAGTTGCCCTTCAGGAATGGTTCCCATGGATTCTGTTAGAGGGAAATGGGGCAGGCGGCTCATGAGAATTGAGACATGAGCTAGCTGTAAGATTTTATCTTCAATAGGAGTTTATTTGGCAGACTTGGTCCTCTAATTTAGTCATATTTGTCTGTTTGTGGGATTGCAATTATATAGACCCTGATATTAATTGTGATATCGATGGAGTATTTTTGACTTTGTGTCAGGGCTGCTAAAAGCCCGTAGGTACATCTTATTTCAAAAGAGAAACAGTACCTTGTGTAGATTAAAAAACCGTCCATATATCCATAAATGTATACAAAATATAACTAATGCATCTCAAAATGTAGCTTATGGACGCTATGAACGTGAAAACCATACATACACAATCACACATAATCATGCAAGTTATTCGTGGAACCATTTTTTTTTTTATAATACTATGCACGTTAAATTTTAATCAGATATATCAAATTCTGAACTATATGTAGTGTATAATACAGACATATACATTTAAGGCATACTTTCGAGTTTTGAATTAAATTTTATAATTTTAGGGATGTGTTATTTATAGAAAGCATGCATTTGAATATAGAATTGCTTGCAATTAATTTTGTTGGTTATTACTTATTAATACATCATAAAACCACATAAATTAAAAGTTCTACTATTAGGTAAAAGAATAGATACATTTTCCAAATTTTCTCATACAAGCGAGAAACCCGCCCGTTGTGTGGGACATTTTAAACGCAAGCAAAAGAAATAAAACAAATCCACTGTTCCCAATTTGTATTAATGTTAAAGCTGGATTCAATCATTAAGCTATGTTATTGAATTTTAATTTTTATTCAAGATAAGATACAATGACGAATCATTAATTGATTATGACCAAGGCATTAACACCATAATTTCATATCTCATACCAGTTACTATTTTAACCCCTACTTTAAGCTTACAAACTTGTATTTAATGAAAGAAAGTACATTATTAAGCTCTTCATTGTGGCTTCAACAAACGGATTACTTTCCTTCATAGATTGTTACAAATTTGTGCTCTTCTATCAATTCTCAATTGGGGTCCTTCCCATTTTGACTGTGATCTTCAAGCCAAATTTGCCAGCTGATGCACGCTAGCAATGTTCTCTTCTCATGTGTCTGACTTCAAAGTGGTTGTCTACTTCCTCTAGTTCCTTTATCAGTTCTGCCACCAATTCAATTTCTCTCTAGGAAACCACTTGTTGGGGATCTTTTTAACAAACAATATTCACCAGATTTTGAGTCCGTGAAAATGACTGCGCCTTGCATGTTATTCTGAAATTCCCTCATCTCACAGCCACTTACTGTTCTGTCTAAAGCACAAGCTTCGGCACAGAATGAGTCCACTGCCTCTATGACAGCATAGATTGCCCCTTTGCACCTAATCACTTGTGTTGTATGCAATTGCTGCAGCTCACCACCTTACCAGTTTGATCCCAAGATCCATCTATAGTCACTACTCCATATCTGTATACATTGCCTGCAATACCCTGATGAACCCATCTTCGTAAATGCAATACTGTGATTTGAGAGCTGCTAGATATCCCACCTGAACTGGAAAGAATGAAGTTTGTAGTAATGATGAGAATTATTCAATATAGTAGATCAAATAGTTGCTATGAAGCACATAATTTTTCAGAGAAGAATAGAACATATACCCGTTAACTGAAAGAGAAATGAACATATACCGTGAAGATAATATACAATTTGTTTTTTATTAGATCACAACATGGGAACAAGAAGTCAATCAAGCAACCCATTCAAACATATTACTATAAACAGTAAAGTAAAAGCCAAACACAAAACAATCCTCTAGAAAATGCAAGGAAACATTAAGAGACAATAATAGACAATAACAGAAATATCAAACATTTTAACCAAATGCAAAGTGATGTTGAAGAAACATTTTAACAGCAATAATTGCTACGTATATGCATTTCATGGTTAACAAATATATAGCAACATTGAACAGCAGAAAATAGAATCTAAACAACAAAAAATAACAAAATCAAAATAGAATCTAACAAATTGGTGCCCTCACATTTTTCTATTTTCCATCATTGGTGCCCTCAGATTTTCCATTAAAAAAATGCCCGTTGCATCTTAAATTGTATTTTAATCTTGATACTCTTAAAATAAATTAGATGCATTCTTTAATGAACAATATAAATTAATAATTTTATCACAAGTATAATATTGGAATAAAGTGAAAGGCATTGATTTTTTTTGTGCTCCCAAACTTGCTACAATATATTTATGCCACAGTTGACATGTATAGTTAAACAAATTCATAAACAAAATGAATCTTAATTACACCTAGTAAGGAAAGTAAAAAATATAATTACCATTTATAATGATTACCACAACGTGGTAACCAACAAAAGCTACATATTTTGTGGGCATAGCAATGGCCGCAAAAATTAGTAATTTCATTTCAGTGGTAATCACTCATCACCATACCCAATCCATACCATTTCAAACCAAACATGGTAATGTAAACTTTTTAATACCACTGGGAATCCTTTACTCAAAGCACAAACCAAACACCCCCTTGATGGATATCAAAAACAAAGTTAAATTTTCATCATTTTTTGTGTATATACTATTAAAATGATTTATAATATATCCAATGGTTTACATTTATCAAATTATGTATTAATATTGTGGTCATCAAGGGCATCAAAAATTGTGGTCTTCTCAATGCTAAATTGCCAAAATTTATGAATCTTTGTTCGGAACATTCAAATAAAGGTGATAAACATTTGCTGCATACAGAAAGTAGTTCACAGTCAGAAAACATATTGCTTCAGGACCTTGCAGACAGACAAAAGAAAAGTACAGACAAAAATAATCACATTGTTGGCTTAACAAAGATAAGAAGAATACACGTCAAACAAATATCCTTTATATTTTAATAATTATTGAAGTACCAGATTTGTGCGTGCATTGCAAGGGACACCAGTTCTTGTACGTGAATCAGCCAGCACCAATCCATCCATCACAATATCTTTGCTCTAGTTCCTTCCAGGCATCATATATCATGCTCATATTGGCAATACTGTACCATACATATAGATAATTTAATTACTGTACCATATAAAAAGGGAATCAGCTAGCACCAATTAACTTCTTCTGTCAAGGCACTATTATTTGAACAAAAAAGTAAATATTGAGAAATAAAAAATGGAAGAACCTGCTTGCTCACATGAATCAGCCAGCTCCAATATTTCTTCCATCTCCACCCACAGTATTTTCTCCTTCTTGACAGAGGCTTCAATCTTTCTGCAAGTCCACAATCAACATTATTTTTATTCTCTTTTGATCGGAATTCATTTGCATAAAAGAAATGATAAAGAAAACATCGTAAGACCTGAAGAAATTTCTTCTCTTGCTTCATCTTCAAAAGCTTCTTCACGTAGTGTTGTTTGAGCAGGGGAGTGTCTTCCACAGCAACTTGCTTCATCTCAGCCTTTCGTACAAATTTGTATTAGTCACAAGAAAAAGACCCAAAATATTTTAGAAAATTCGTTGAAAATATTTTCTTTACAAGATTTACCTCTTATTGGAGTCTTATACCAAGCTCCTTCAGTTCATCAATTCGGGCACAAAAAAAGTGAATCATCGAGGCAGTGTCGGGCTTACAACAGCAGGATTTCGGGCGCTTCTTTAAGGACCTCAGCAACTTGGATGTGGCCCCATACTGCACTTCAGTGAAGTGTTAATTGCTGAGTGTTGTCCACTGCATTCACATCTGCCCCATGCTGGACAAAAAAAAAAATATTAATGTCTGGAAACATTTCGCAGTGAACGTTATGAGACAATGTCAATTAGTTAAAGGTTTAAATTAAATATGTAGTGTAGCAGACCGAAGAACAAACCATTCAGTCAAGGAAGACTTAAAGAAGCACAATTTCACAAAGTGCAAGTAATTAAACACCAGCCCAAGGTGGCAAGGCATATACCAGTTCAATCAGAACTAACAATTAGACATAGATCCTAGCAACCTTCTAGTAGTTGCAACCACAGTACAAAATTCCCACAAGCAGTAATCAGCTTTAATTTACTCTTACAATGTACACAGTACACATCATAATCAACATATAAGCATGCAGCATGCTTGTATAATAGAAGATAAGAATAAATAATACCTTTCCTGCCCAAGGGGCATCAGTGCGTGTGTTGCTAATTAGTCTGAACCGACCTGACAGGCCGCTGTGAAGATTAAATTGTTTGAATCTGCGGGCAGTGGTTGACATCTCATAATCAATCCATGCCAAGGCTGTAATTGGGACATCTGAGATAAACGAAGGCATGGGACGCGACAGGGCCGAGGGCCGGCGGAGGCGGAGGTGCAGTGCTATAAAGCGCCCTGTCAGGACCTGTCAGGGCCTAGAGGCGCTGCAAAGGGCCGAGGGTCTGAGATAAACGAAGGCTGGTGAAGGCTGGTGGCTGACCCTGGAAGGCGATGCAGCGAGGTGGAGAAGATAGGGCGCCGGTGGGTAGTAGTAGCCGGTGGAAGCACGAAGAAAGGAAGAAATGGGCGGCACTCGAGATGGACGATGGTGAAGGGGTTGGGGATCATATCGGGGCGATGGTGAAGGTTAAGGTTTAGCCTTTTAGGCAACGATGACAAAGAGGAGGAGGATTTGGGGTTGGGTGCAGAACAAAGGGAAACGGCGCCGCTGGGAATTTGAAATCGTAAAAGAATGGTTAGGGTATTGCTGGAGCGCCAAGACAAAAATACGGGAGTGATTGCTGAGCGATCGCTAATAAGCGAATTTACTGGAGAAGAAATGGTCAAACTGGACAGAATTTTAACCTTTAGATCAACTAAAAAGGGTAAGATGGGAATTAAAAAATCTGAAAACACTGAAAAAACAAATGGAGGGTGTGATACTTACTTGCTTTTTAATATAGTATAGATATTAAAAATTTTAATTATTAATGTACATCGAACTAATTAGAATTAGTACTAAAATTTTAATTTCCAAATTTTACCATCAATAACTTAAAAACACGTAATCTGCATATATTAAAAAATTTTCAACTGATTTTCTCATATTCTACCATGTGCACTACCCACACCTTCCACGCATGTCGCCCCCCAAACTTCACTGAGCCACCCCCAGTGTTTTTGCCCGGAATAAGATCAAATACCATGCTACACTGAAGCAGTGTAGAAAGAGAAAGAGAGAGTAATCCGAGGTGGGATCCACCGAAACTGAGATTCCCCATTGAATTTCGGTGCTATATGGTAGAGGATCACCGTTCCCTGACACCCCCCCATTCCCATTTCTTAAAAAAGAGCATTATCACGTTACTAACAATAAAAAAGGCAATTGAATCTTCTAACAATATACATTATTATGTCATTATCACGTAACTGATACCAAATTATAGCAATCTTAATAATATATATAAAGTGTTTTTGCAATTACAAATAATTAGCAGCAAACGCGCGTAATGCACTGAAATTGTAATTTTATACTTAAGTTGCCTAGAATCAGATTTCATCACTGTTATCAGAACCGGACCGGACTGCCGGTTTAACCAGAAAAAACCAAAACCGGAATAGTTTCTGAGTTGATTCTTTGATTGGACCGTACATGTAAATGAACCAGTAAAAAACGTGTTAACCCCGGTTAATTAGCCGGTTTTCAGAAAAAAAAAAACTGTACGCAGTTTCCGTTTTTTGAAGCTGGCACCCGTTAATGAACTCATCGAGCGGAGAGATGTAAATCCAATAAAAAAAAGGCTATGAGCCTTAGATATTATAGCCTATGATCTCACAAACAGGTCTCAAGACTCCAAATCTTTTTTGCCTTTTCGAATTTTAAGAAAACATATTTGTTTATAGCATACAGTCATACAAAGACACATTAATCATACATAATTCTGTAATAAAAAATTATGATTATTTTTTAATTATTGTACTTTATTTGAAGGTTCGAAATTTTCAAAAAAAAAAGTTACATTTTTATTATTCATGACCATAATATTAAATAATTTCAAGAATGTTACATTTATCAAAGAAAATTCGGATCTTTGTTTATAAGCTGATATTGTAATCTATTTTACAAGTAATTTTATTGATTTGTGGACAAATTCAACGTTATATTCACTATTTCAAAATATACGAATAGGTTTTTACATATACGTATAGAATAAAAATAATTATTTTATAACAATCTTTAAGTCTAATATCTCATAAGTATATTTGAGAAAACCAGCGGTTGAACTGGTTGACTTAGCGATCCGGCCAATGACCCATCGACCCGAAGCTTTATCGGGTCGATGTCCGGTCCGCTTATGATAACATTGGATTTCATAGTGGGCCGATCGAGTAAATTATAGAAAAAATCAAGTTGCACAGGCACATGAGACATGACATCCATCCGGTCATTCTAATTCTAATTCTAACTCTAACTCTAACTGCTCTCCGTGTGGGAGGTCGTGGTTTCGAACCCAGATGGGGAGTCTTTTATAGACATTTAAATTTGAGTGGCTTGACCCTTATCTTTATCTCAAAAAAAAAAAAAAAAATCTAACTCCAACTCTAATTTCTAAATGAATAAATGATGGAAGAGAGATTGTGTCTATTAATTAATTATAAACACTAACAGATCTTAACTTCACAATCCCAAAGTTCGCAAATCGCAAGGGTGTTGTTGGGCCCATCGATGGTTTGAAAGTTGAAACAAACTCTATTGCTAGACATCGATCGATCATTCCCTTGGGCCATGGCCCATGGCCCTTCCTTGCGTTGGGTATTTGTTCAATTTTTCTCTTTCTTCAGCACCGTCAAAATGGCCTCCTTACTCTTAATATTGCTGTTATTATTATAAGGATTGCTCTGCAAGGTGGTTAGCTTAAATATTTAGGCCACACTCATTTGAAAAAAGAAAAATGGCTTAAGAAAGCTTAAGCCTTAAGCCATGAGTATTGTTTCCTTAGGAATTCGGGCAAGGCTTAAGCCCCGGTCAAAAGGAGGCTTAAGAAGAAATTTTTAATCCGTGCTAAGGAGCTTGCGTTCGGAAGGATTAAGAGACTAAAGAAGCTAAAGCAAGTCTAAGGAGGTCTAAGGAGGGGTTGCCGAATAGCCCCATAGTTACTAGTAAAGAATTTACGTCTTGCTTTCGACTGAAATTATTATATCTTATAATAAAGGGCCGAGAGCTCATCCCTTGTGAGAAAACTGATATGGGTCTTAAATTTTAATGGGCCGAGACATCAATGTACGTCAACGGTGGTGATCAATCTAAGTAAGCAATCAACGGCTGAGATTTCTTATTCGGAAAAGATAAAACTTTCATATCAAAAAATCCAGTCTCCTTTTATTAGGAGTAAGGCTTCATATCATGAATTATGTTTGCATCACAGTAGTAAAATTGTGAGAATAACATATTTTTGGTAAATAGTTACTTAATAACAAGTATATTCTTTTAGAGGAGGGATCGGATGACCACTTCCCTTTGTAACCCATCACCACACAATATCAAGACCGTTCATCAAATTATACACCAACGCTCAGATTTTATTTTATTTTTTCCTCTTTTCCTCCCTCTTGCTTCTTCCTCTTCGTTCAAAAAAGAAACAAAAAAAGAAAGGGAGATTTATATATTTGCCACCCCAAAACGTGGAAATGAGAAAAATGCCACCCCAAAGTTTGGGTTTAGAAAAATGCCACCCTAAACTAGTGTCATTTATAAATTTGTCACTCTTTGTATATAGATATAAATTTTCCCTATCAAAACACAACAAACTTTTTTACTGACCGAAATATCCATCTCAAATCTGATCCGATCCCGACCTGCGTTTCAGGGAAAGTCAAACTGACCCGACCTGAACCCGAACGACCTGAAACCCGAGATGACCCGGGAATAGAGTTGGCAAAATCTGATGAGACCCGAAAAACTCGGGTCGGGTCGAGGTCTGGTCGGGCGGGTTTTTCGAATCGCGTCAGATTTGAGATGGGTATTTTGGTCAGTAAAAAAATTTGTTATGTTTTGATAGGGCAAATTTATGAATTACACTAGTTTGGGATGACATTTTTCTCATTTTCATGTTTTGGGGTGGCAAATTTATGAGTTACACTGGTTTGGGTGGCATTTTTCTAAACCCAAACTTTGGAGTGACATTTTTCTCATTTCTATGTTTTGGGGTGGCAAATATATAAATCTCCCAAAAAGAAAACGCAAAGGAGAGCGAGCGCATCCAACTTCACCTCGCAGCCGTCGCATCACCTTCCGAGATTGCCGGAGATCCCGACCTGCGTTTCAGGGAAAGTCAAACTGACCCGACCTGAACCCGAACGACCTGAAACCCGAGATGACCCGGGAATAGAGTTGGCAAAATCTGATGAGACCCGAAAAACTCGGGTCGGGTCGAGGTCTGGTCGGGCGGGTTTTTCGAATCGCGTCAGATTTGAGATGGGTATTTTGGTCAGTAAAAAAATTTGTTATGTTTTGATAGGGCAAATTTATGAATTACACTAGTTTGGGATGACATTTTTCTCATTTTCATGTTTTGGGGTGGCAAATTTATGAGTTACACTGGTTTGGGGTGGCATTTTTCTAAACCCAAACTTTGGAGTGACATTTTTCTCATTTCTATGTTTTGGGGTGGCAAATATATAAATCTCCCAAAAAGAAAACGCAAAGGAGAGCGAGCGCATCCAACTTCACCTCGCAGCCGTCGCATCACCTTCCGAGATTGCCGGAGATCATCGCGCCTCCTCCTCCCGGCCGTCACGTAGCAGGCGCTTCCCAAAAAAAAGGACGTTTCCTCTGTAACCCTAGCTTTATTGCTCCGAAGAATATGCTTTGACGATTCTACTGATAAATTTGCTTACTTAAAATCCGACCATCCCTCAATATATTTCCTGTCCAATGTATCTCTCAACATCTTCTCCAATGCATCTCCTACTAACAATGGTTTGCAATTAAAAATATATATATATATATATATATATATGATAGCAGTTGCAATTTGGGAGAATTTGAAGTTGACAAAAAAACAAACACTAACGACCAAATTTCTGTTATTTCTGCAATATCCTATTTACATAATCAACCAATATCCAAAATCACTCGACTTGAATTTTTTTTTTTTTTTCTTTTGTCTACTGGATTTAATGCTTTAGAGGAACACCTTGGTCATGGTAGCACAACACTATCGCCCAATTTGCTTCCTATTTCTGAATAAAACTTAAAAAAGTTGTCGAAGCGATGAACATGGATGCAATCATCAAGTTGCCTTTACAGCATTTTCCATGGCCTGACTTCAACTTTGACGGAACTTCAATTGACCACACATATTCTGAACCGGCGTTGTGGGCAACCTAGGGTTACAGAGGGGACGACAGAATTTCATTTTTTTGGGAAGAGCCTGCTACGCGACGACCAAGAGGAGAAGACACGATGATCTCCGGCGACCTCGGAAGGTGACGCGGCTGGAAGGTGAAGTTGGAGGCGCTCGCTCTCCTTTGCTCTGCGTTTTTTTTTTTTTTTTTGGTTTCTTTTTTGAACGAAGAGGAAGAAGCAAAAGGGAGAAAAAGAGGAAAAAGGCGAATAAAATCTGGAGCGTTGATGTATAATTTGATGAACGGTCTTGATATTGTGTGGTGATGGGTTACAAAGGGAAGTGGTCATCCGATCCCTCCTCTTATTGTTATAGTGACTTAGTGTCAGTATGACAGTATATCCTTTACGCCTTTAGCACCTTTATGGAATTGTGGTTGTTGCTTGCTAATTGCTACAAGGAAAATGTACGTCACTTTCTTAAACTCCACACCTCTCCAACTGTCCCTCTTCAGCGAAAGCTAAGCTCTTTTTAATTAACTTTCTTTTGTTTCCTATCAATTTGAATAAGCAAGAGGAAGGAGAAGAAATCATAGCTCCATCTGCCAGGCCTCTTTCCTATTACTCCCTCCTCCTCCTTCCTGATTTAATTCTTTCAGGAAGCCATGGGGAACCGTGTGTTCGTGCTTCTCTCGCTGTTCTATCTCTTGGTCTCTGTTGCGGTGTCTGAGCTGACCAAGGTAGAGCATCCTCTCAAGAGCGACGGATCTCTTGCGGTTCTAGTGGTCGGCGATTGGGGAAGAAAAGGCACTTACAATCAGTCTTTAGTGGCTCAGCAGGTTCATTTTTGCATTCAACTCTGTTCTGTAGACGTCTCATATATATATAGTTCAAAAATCAAAAGCCAATTATATATATATCGATCAATCGATCATCCCCAATTTGTATTCCATAATTAAACCAAACTATGATTTGGGTTATTGTTGCGAGCTCGAGATATGATTCAATGTATAATTAATTACATGTGGAAAAACTTTACTCTTACACTCAATAAAAAGATTAAGAAAAGAAATATATATAGTATTTGCTGTTTTAAGATAATGAGAGAAGTTAAGAGGGTACCACCTGTTAGGTACACCACAACCACAACCACAACCACAACCACGACCGTATCTGGCTTACTGTATAAGAATCAGTGATATTTTTTCTAGCTAGCCTTGGGGCAGTTAAATTAGTTTCTCAGAAAAGCTAAAATGGAACTTTTTGTGGATAGGCTAGATATAGAATTGCTGTAACCCACGTACTTTTGTTTGAACCTGAAGGTCCCAGTCCCACATCAGTGAATTACTGAATTCTGTTACTTTACTGATCAGTAATTACTACTCATCATCAGAAATTCAGAATCCATATAATATAATTCTCTTCTCTACTCTTGTACCTAAGGCCCCGCATCAACATTCAGTAATTCCTTTTGAAAATTGGAAAACATGTAGAGTCTACCTATAAAGTAAGCCATCCATCTACCCTCTCTCACAATCTGACAGACCCATGCGCACTCATGTGCTTGTCACAGTTGCATAAATGTTTACTGAAAACCGTAGTGTATCTGTTTACTGAAAAATGATATTTGTTCATTAAAAATACGATGGACCGGTGGATAGATAAAAGGGGTAGTCGCTACTTATGACCCTTTGAAATTAGACTCTTCCTCGAGCAAATATACCGTGAGCTTAACCTCCAAAAACCTATCAAATCACCTCCAAATTTTGATTTATATGGCTCAATAAATTCTCTATATCAAAACCTTACGGGATACAAAAATTTTCCATTTTTAAAAATTTTTAAGTATTTGTTTAAGATTTTTTAAAAGTGATACATAAAACTTGATTATTTTATTAATATTGTATAGTCATTTTAAAAAATCTAAAACAAATACTTAAAAATTTTCAAAAATAGAAAAATTTTGTATCTAGTAAGGTTTTGATATAAAGAATTTATTGAGTCATATAAATCGAAATTTCGAAATGATTTGATAAGTTTTTGGAGATTAAGCTCACGGAAGGCGTTAAGCTCACGGTATATTTGCTCCTCTTCCTCCTATATATGTCGTAGTGTTGTGTTGTGGTGTGCCACTTTACCCAATTTTAATGGGCCAGTGACCTCTTGGCTTTTGTCCTGTATTTTAGGCTGCAGAATGTTATATATATATATGATATCAAAAACACATCAGAAAAATTATGATTTTATTGATTTTAATCATTTAATTTAGATGGGAAAAATAGGCGAAGAGCTAGATATTGATTTTGTTATTTCAACCGGCGACAATTTCTATGAAGACGGGCTAACTGGTGTAGATGATGAAGCTTTTGAGCAGTCATTTTCTGATATCTACACAGCAGAAAGCTTGCAAAAACCATGGTATGCTGGTAAGGGCTATTTTAATTATGGTGCAAATAATAATTTTACGCAATTTCTAATGAACCGTAATTAAACTCTCTTTAAATCCTAATTTCTGCAGTTCTGGGTAACCATGATTATAGGGGTAATGTGATTGCGCAGTTGAGTCCCGTGCTTCGGGAGATTGATTGCCGGTTCATCTGCATGAGATCTTTCATTGTCAATGCTGGTACTGATAACTTTTGCCAGCTATTTTTTTCCCCCTTTCAGTTTCCTTTTTGGGAAAATTTGGGCAAAATTAATCTCTTCTTCTTTCAGAAATTGTGGAGTTCTTCTTAGTCGATACAACTCCGTTTGTTTTGAAGTACTGGACAACTCCAAAGGATCATCATTATGATTGGAGGGGTGTTTCACCTCGCAAGGCTTACATTGAAAATCTCTTGCTGGTAGATAAATATAATTTGGAACAGAAAAACAGACTTAATATAAGATTAAATTCATATTAATACTTGCTTTTGTTCGTAAAATAGGATTTGAAAGTTGCGTTACAAAAGTCTAGTGCGAAATGGAAGATTGTGGTAGGCCACCACACTATAAGAAGCGTTAGTGATCATGGCGATACAGCAGAGCTTTTACAATATCTGCTTCCCATCCTTCAGGTATCTATGAAAATATATTCCATCTTCTCCTGCTGATTTTATGATTATATGGTACTAATTGTTCATAATTAGTTTCATATTCTCTGTGTTCCTGATGTGAATAACAAACTTATGTAGGCCAATGGGGTTGACTTTTATGTAAATGGGCACGATCATTGCCTCGAGCACATTAGCAGCGTCGACAGGTATATTTAACAAAGTGGTTTTTGTGGTTCAGTGCTACATAATTAATTTAGGTTATACGCGCGTCCTCGTTTCTCATATAAACAATTTTATCTCCCCATTTCATAAGAAGTAAATATTTCAAACATACATAACCTAACAGACATCTGTTATCTTACTGTCATTATTGCAATTGGTAAAAAAAGCCCATTGCAATACTTCACCAGTGGCGGCGGGTCGAAGGCATGGAGAGGCGTCTACACACCGAACGCAGACAAGTTGCGGTTCTTCTATGATGGCCAGGGCTTCATGTCACTTAAACTGACCAAATTCAGTGCTGGCATCGTATTTTATGACGTTTCCGGCAAAGAGTTGTACAAATGGAGCATGGCAAAGGTTGACCAAGGTGCTTTCTCCGGCAATACTGCGATATAAGAGGGAGAGGCACCGGTGACAATCCGAGAAAATGTTGTGAGATTAGTATATGAAATGAACAATTAATATACCATATTTTTATCTGTTTGTACATGAGCCTTGAGCGCTGATTGTGACAGCAAAAATGGAGGAAATAGAGAGAGCATTGAGAACACAATGGTTCGATAGTACAGTTGGTTCAAGTTAGAGTTCAGTTGAGTAATACCTAGCGTCCATGATATAATATATATTTGTCCATAGAGTCTATAGATTACAAAATCACATCTATGTGTTACAAAATCGGATGTATTTGTAATATTCTGAGTGTGTTTGTGAACAAGGTGTGGATACATTTTGAATGGACGCAAGATGTTTCTCTTCAAGTTATGGGTCCGTTTGGATGGGGAATTATTTGGTAGATGGAATTAGGTGTATGGGGCCGGGTCCTTTCAGGCCCACAAGTCTATCATCATGGGTCATGGAGGCCCACTGCATCTTTTCAGGCCCACAAGTGTTTCATCATATATGGTCATGGAGCCCCACTAGGCCACTACCATTTTCAAATAATTAAAAGACAAGACTTAAGAGAGAACAATTTCCCAACATTTCTAAATCGAGGAGGGATCAAATAATCATTTTTTTGGTGATCGATCGGTGTCCGTGAAATTAAATATTAAATAACTACAATTTAAATTCTTAAATAACAAAACTAATTGATAGAATATGTTGTATATATCATATTTTATGTGTATACAAAAAATTATATTTTATTTACATGTGCATCAAGTATTAACAAAAATCAACGGTTCAAGTTTTATAATTTTTTTCTCCTCTCTTGATGACTATCGAAACAATATTAAAACTTTACTATTTTTTATGTATATGTTATTAAGATAATATAGAATACATCTAACGGTTTAGATTTTCCAATTTATGCATAAATAAAAAAATGATTATCATGAACACCAATACTCATGGTTATTGGATCCCTCCTCTTCTAAATCAAGCAAATACCAGTCGTCAACATAATGCCTCTTTTAATAATTTTGCGTTTGGCAACTAAACTAGTTTGATCGGAGGATTTATATCGATCCTTTGAATTTGATGCTTCATGATTTAAGATTATGTATGGGAACAAGATACTAGCTAGGTAAGGACTTGTCTTTTGACTTTTTGCTTTATGGAGCATAAACATACGTGACAATGACATGCATATATATACAGAGGAGGGATCCCTTGACAATGCTTATTGTGACAAACATGACAATAAGTCAATTAATAAATTTAAAAAAAATAGTTACAAAATCTGAAAAATAGAAAAAATCTTATATACTTGTTGCTAAACTTATAGATTGATTATATTCTTAACAACTTTCAATTTAAGTGTTGTCTAATAGTCTATCAAAATCTCTTTAAATTACAACCGTTAAAAATAGTACAAAATTTTGATGAGCTATCAAACAATACTCAAATTGATTAAAATTTGAAACTATCAATCCATATACTAAATAATACATCTATATACTTTTTTTCATTTTTAAGATTTTTTAAATATTTTTTCAAATTTATTTAGTGCCTCATTGTCATGATTGTCAAAATAATTATTGTCAAGGATCCCTCCTCATATATATATATGAGAGCGGGGTGGGTGCACCCGCGAGTGCACAATCAGATTGTGTGCCAACAATCACAACCGTTGATCAACATGCATTTGCTAGGCAGTTGGCTTTCAAACTCCGTGCCTAGCTACACCAAGCATTTAAGATGCATTACTTTATTCATCTTATATCGGTAACACGAAAGGGTAGCCCTCTAGTTTGAGGACTTAGGATTTTATGTGGACAAAATATAATTAGATTTTTAACATTTTGAAATTTTTATGACGTTATATTACTTTTGCATTAACCATATTATAATGATTGGTGATAATAATAAAATAATCAATAATAATATAAGGCGAGTAAATTTTTTTTTTTTTTTACCAAATGGTACTAATTAGCACATTATCTTTAATTATTATTTTTAGTACAAAAAAAATGTATACCAACATTATTTATGCAATAAATTATTTTAATTTAGAAGAAAATTTACTTTGAAATTGTTACTAAATATTGCTTTTGAAGATCTAAGGCTCGTTCAATTATTTCTTTCCACTATAGATAATAAAAAATTTATGAAGTTAAAATGTTAAGTACATTGTTCTTTGTTTGAAATAAATAAATCTCATAGTAACAATAATGTTATTCGCTTTGTCCACAGACAATCCCAAGTTAAAACCATTAAAGTATTAAAAATACATACTAACATGCATTCTTGGCCCACGGATAATAATGACTCTGACCTTGTTTAATGCGTCAATCCCAAAGTGTCCGAATCTTAATGATTTTATAAAATCAGATGGTTTAAACTGTGAGTGCACAATCAATTGTGCACTCGCAGGTGCACCCAACTCGCTCCCTATATATATATATGCTAAATGCGTCACACTCACTATCTGTAACGTGACGTGCATTCCCAAAAAGCATAACCTTTCTGGTAATTCTTTCAAGAGCTAATAAATAAGCAATCTCCGTTCATGATGACGATGCAATCCAATCCCACCATTCGCATTGCATGCTACTCTCGCGGTTTACTTTAATCCATGTGAGTGTACCATTCAATTTCCTCCATGTTGGTGGAGGTATTTAGGAAAAAGGATTTGAAACTCGATGGCTCCCTTGGTTTCTTTGATGGTTGCGGAATGACAAATATTCATTGATCAACGTATATTTCATATACAGGAGTAAATCTAGCCTAGGAGCACGGATACCTCCCGTGCTCTTAACTCAAAAATCATACTAAACCATAATGAAATTTTGATTTATCATTCTCATTAAATTCTTTATATGAAAATCTCTTATGATACAAAAATTTTCTATTTTTTTGAGTTTCATAAGTATATGTTTTGAAATTTTTTAAAACGACCTCAAAATAATAATAAAATAATATATAAAACTATGTCATTTTTAAAAAATACAAAACAAATACTTAAAAATCTAAAAAAATGGAAAATTTTTGTATCATATATATTATATTTTGATATAAAGAATTTAATGAGACCCATAAATCAAAATTTTGAGATGGTTTAATATGATTTTTAAATTAGGAGCACGTGAGACCTCCGTGCTCCTAGGAGCACCATAGTTTTACTCCATATATAGGACTAAAACTGATTTTTAACCGGCCTTCAGTTTATTAGTAAAGACAATGCTCTTCGTGTAGGCTATAGGCTATAGATTCAAAACTCGGATAAGAATTTTAGTAGATATTTAAATTTGATACTCTCATCTTTATTTAAAAAAAAATTAGTAGATATTTAAATTTGATACTCTCATCTTTATTTAAAAAAAAATGACAATCGCCAAATAATTAAATCACCGAGAAGAACTTAGATAACAGAGCAAGAGGTAATATCTGTTTGTTTAAATTTATTTCTAGGCAAGTAAGAGTTAATATAGGGAATATTAGTTGGTCCAATGATATATGAAACAAAATAAAATGAGGTGAGAAAGCAAGAGCTAATTTTTTAATCATCACGTGAACTGGCAGCAGGATTTAATTAAGTGGTCAATAACAAATACTCTACTTGAGGCAATTAAGCTAATGGATAATAATATCATAATTCAATTATATCCATATAACAACAACATCAATGCTTGCGTGAAATGGAGATGATAATTGTTTCCCTTATAATTTTTTTTAATCCATTGTTCAATATATTTTTTTATTGAAAAATTCAAAATTCTTATTAAATGTAATAATTACCTTTTACGGCCACAATGCATGTTCTCAACCCTGCAAAAGGCTCATCATACATACACGGTGGAAAGAAAAATAATTAAAAAAAAATCACTTAAATTTTGAGAATATGAGAGAGGAAAATAGAATATTGATAAACTTAATTAGAGAGATTGATAAAAAGAAAAATTAAGCGGGAAATTAAAGATCATTTATTTGTTTTTTTTTTTTTTGGAATATGGTATACTTTTACTATTTTATTTTGAATAGAGGTGCCAAACGGATTCAAAGGGATTACCTATATCAAATAAAGGAAGACTTATCCAATTGCAAGAGGTAAACAATATTATTTTATTGAAAATTGATACACCTATTTCATATATGCATATTAATCAGACTTGCACCTATATTTGCACCTAAAATCCTAAGTTCATTTGCATTTTAATAGAAGATTGTCTAGAATCAAGTTACTTCTGGGTTTTGGTCCTATTTTCAGGTAAACGGAGCTTTTAGAGCTATTACGGACTAAAATTGGAGCAATGAGCAAAAATAGGCGAAGGAGCACAAAGGAACATCTATTTACGGACCGCAACCCCCTATTTGCGGACCGTAATCAAGAATAGAACTTCTGTTTTCATGTCATGCCAGCTCACAACCGCCATATCTAAATCAAGGAAACGCGCAGAGAGCCAATTTAAGCGACAGAAATGCTATTTCAAGGCCGAGCTCTCTTTGGACTTCTATTTGCGGACCGTACTTTCCTATTTGCGGAACGCAGACAGTTCAAAACATAACAGAACACCTATTTTCTGGTGTGTGCTATTTCTGGCGATCTCCTTTGGGAATTTTCCCTTAATTGCTCCCCAAGAAACCAGAAGTCAGACGCCTAAATTTGAGACATCTTCTACTATAAAAGAGACCCCTTGGGGTGCTCTCATATCCATCATCTCATAGTATCTTGATCTTGTCAAGTCATAGAGTTAGTTGTTAGGTCTCATGTGTTGAGTTAGTCTAGTTCATAGTTTAGTCGAGAGTCGTGTCAAGAGAGGAGCTCAACGCCGTTGGAATCGAAGGAGACGGTTACCACCCTCTTCCTAAGCTTACTCGGTGCTTTCTTTTCTCTTACTTTTGTTTATTTGTTGTAGTCATGTCTAGGTCCGAGTAGTCGTTTTTGTTCTTGGGGTTTAGGATGATGTTTGTATGTATGGATTAATTGAATACTTGCTTTTAACGTTTATGCATTGAAGTTATTTTCATATTTGCTTTGAGCTTATTCATAATTGTGCTTGAATTGTTTCCTTGTTCTTTGTTATGATCCTGTGGATGTATGTTCGTATCTAGTTGGTAGATTTATATCTTCTTAGGCCAGAATTGCTAATTGCATGAGAGTGCACTTGTAGTAGTTCACCCTATTTTGATAGACCTGTGGATTGGGCATAGTCTAGTTGGAAAACTTAACGTCAATTGATAGAGATTCAATACTTGCACTATTTGGGTAGATAACTTGTTGTCCAATTGTATCCGAGAGGAGAAGTTGTGGTTATAACGTGAGTTAAACCGTACCTGTGATCGAAAGCGAATTGGGTTTAGGTTAGAGATAATCTAAAGATTTCAAATTGATCTAAAAGTCTTTAAAAGTGCCAACAAACAAAAGAGTTGAGGGACTTGTAATTGCTTTGGGTTAGTTGGGGATCGGTAACTTTGATCAACAATAGAAACTGAGCTTGAACTGACTCTGTTCTGTTCACTGCGGATCGCATTGGTGACAGGTGCAATCCGTACCAAGCAAGGAACAGACAGAGAACCACAAATTTGTACATCTTGCGGTCCGCACCTTCTCAGGTGCGGAACGCAGGCAGTTAATCCAAACATCAAACTGATTCCGAAATCCTGGGAACGCATGTTTTAATAATTGTTTTAGCATCTTTTACTGTTTATTGCTTTCTGTTAATTTAGGAACAAACAACTTCAAACAAAACCCCCCCAAATTGGTTACGAATTGGTTACTTTTAGGATTAGAATAGTAAAAAAGGAATTGTCTAAAATTAGTTTCCGTCCCTGTGGATACGATCCCGACTATACTGCATAATATCGTACGCTTGCGATTGATTGTTTTATTGAGGGTAAAGCTCTATTAATTTAGGGTAAAAGCCTATACACTCCACGCGTATCAAGCTTTTTGGCGCCGTTGCCGGGGACGGCAACACTATTTCTAGACTTTTCTTTATTTTCTTTTCTATTTCTAACCCCCCTTTTCGAGTTTTTCCTTTTCTTTTGTTACAGGTGACAGAAGCTGGACCGACTACCGCCGGTTGGTGACTACAAGCTGAGAAGTGGTGTTCAATATCCGAGACTACAACCAGAGGACACCCCGACCTCAGCCCCATCCGATCTGACCACAACTTTCCAGCGGTTGTCAATCGAAGACTCTGCTTGCGGTCCGCACCCTCCTGTTCACGGTCCGCAAGATATGGCACACGAAGCAGCAAGGCTCGCGTTGGAAGAGGCTGAAACCGAGAAGCAACAGCTTCAAGCAGAAGTCGAGCAACTAAGGCAAGTAATTGAAGCCGATCGTCAAAGGAGAGACGCCGAGGCTGAAGCTCGACGTCATGAACCACAAACTCTCAGGGATTTCCACATCCCCAAGGCTGATGATGCACAGGGACCGATCATACTTCCTGACATCGTTGGAGATCCTCCCAACTTTGGCTCAGGGGTAGTCAACCTCATCCAATAGAGTTGTTTTCACGGATTGGAGTCGGAGAACCCACACGAACACATCAACAACTTTCTCCAATGTTGCAGAACCGTGAAGAAAATCATGGCGAGCCCATATTACGTCAGATTGGCTCTGTTTCCGTTCTCCCTACGAGACAGAGCACGAACATGGTTTAATTCTCTTCCCACAAGCTCAATTGGTACCTGGGCCGAATTATCTAAACAATTCATTGAAAAATACTACCCTGTTAGGAGAACTGCTAAAGTTAGGGCACAAATTTCATCTTTCAAACAAGGGTATGATGAATCATTGAGCGATGCTTGGGATAGATTTAACCAATTGAGACAATCTTGTCCTCACCATAACTTTACTGATTGGATGTTGGTTGATGCATTTTATGATAGTTTAACTTCACAAAGTCGTGTTTTGGTTGATTATGGTGCAGGTGGGTCTATCATTGACAATGAGCCACATGAAATCTTGGAGTTATTTGACAAGTTGGCAAAGCAACAACAATGGTCCAACTGTGAGCAAATCAGAGGTCAGAAGGGACGTTATGAAGTCGATCAACTCGCTTTGATGCAAGCTAAACCAGACGCCCTTCAATTACAAGTTGACAGGCAAAAAGCCACCACTAATGCCGTGCAAGTCCAATCTTGTACTCTTTGTGGAGAATCTCATGACTACGAAAACTGCCCCTTGCGTCAACCCGAGGTTGGAGGACAAGTTAACTCGATCAACAATGAGCCACCCTTCTACCCAAAGCCTCCTTTCGCACAGTCGTACAACCCTCCTCAGAGGTATCAGAACCAAGGGACCCAGTATCAACCAGGTCAAGGAAGCGGAAACCGTAACTTCTACAGCAACAACCACTTCCAAAACCAAAACCAGAATCACAATACCCCGCCGAACAACTTATACCGACACCCAAACGCGCATCCCCAACAAGAACCACACGTACCACCCGAGGTCAACACCTTCATGCAAGAGCAAACCAAGATGAACCAAATGATCTTTGAACAAATGCAAGCCATGAATGAGAAGTTGGCTAGAATAGCGGGAGGAGACACTAAAGCGAGCATAAGCTCGACTGGCACGGGTAAGCTTCCGAGTCAACCGATTAATCCAAACGGCGAAGTAAAGGCTATACATATCTTGAGGAGCGGCACACAATACACAGACCCTCCAATGCCAGAGGAACCTGACCTGAGTATCAAGGGACCAGCTGACGCCGAAACCGCTCAGAAAACTACGAAAACCGTTCAGACAGAGCAGAGTGCGAACCGCACCCTTCTGTACACGGTCCGCACATCCCTCGGTTAGCAGAAACAGAGAAGAGCACGACCCAACCGACTTCGCGACCGAAGCAGTCAGGCCCAACCGACACAGCTTGCGGTCCGCACTCACGAGAGTACAGTCCGCAGGATGATGAAACAGAAGGCAAAACTGACCAGAATACCAATCCTGTTTCACGTGCCATCTCAGCAAAGGGCAAAGGCGAAGCAACAGAGACACCACCGCCTTATCAGCCGCCTGTTCCTTTTCCACAGAGACTTGCCCAACATCGATTGGATGAGCAATTCACGAAGTTCATGGAGGTACTTAAACAACTCACAATCTCAATTCCATTCACCGACACTCTCATGCAAATGCCTTCGTACGCCAAGTTCTTGAAGGACATCTTGTCCAACAAGCGAAGTCTCAAAGATTGTAAGAAGGTACAACTCAATCATGAAGTAAGCGCGGTCATAAGTCGTGAGTTACCTCCTAAACTTGGGGATCCGGGCAAATTCACAATCCCATGCACTATAGGGAAGGCCAACATAAAGAAAGCACTATGCGATTTGGGTGCAAGCGTGAGTCTCATGCCATATACCGTGTTTCAAAGAATCGAAGTTGGAGATCTTAAACCGACTCGCATGACGATCCAACTTGCCGATACCACCACGCGAAAACCGTTGGGCATTGTTGAAGACATACCCGTTCGAGTTGGAAAATTCTTTGTTCCAGGAGATTTTGTTGTGATAGACATGAAGGAAGACAAGCATGTGCCGATTATTTTAGGGCGACTTTTTCTAAGGATCGCCGGTACCATTATCAACACAAGAGATGGCACGTTGACGATGTATGTTGGAAATGACAAGGTTCAATTCCAAGTTGAAGAAGCAATGCAATACCCCGACTATTCCGAAGACTGCTGCCGATTGGACGCTATCGAGGATGGAGTCCATGAGGTGCGAGAAGATGACGAGTCTCCTCTGCAGGATCAGTTGGTACATGCATCACGCGGTTCGCAGCTCACTAATGCGTTCCGCAGAAGGAAGGAGGAAAGGCTGAGACACAACTGACACTTCAGCCCGAGACAGATGAAGCAGCAGATGACACATACTGCGGTTCGCAGCTCACCACATGCGTTCCGCACCATGCTGAACCTCCAGACAGACAGTTGATTTTTCAGACGCAACCAGAACCACCTGTTCCGCAACCAGAACCACCTGTTCCGCAACCAGTCACAGCAGATTGCGATCCGCAGGACACCAAGAACGGTACGCAGGACACCAGGTACGAAACAGACAAGTCTCCTCCGCGCATAGCTTGGCATCAGGTCAGGTATTTTCTTTAATAATTTAAGTAGTTTAGGGGTCGAGCTCGGGACCTAAAACGTAGCGCTTCTTGGGAGGCAACCCAAGCACGAATAAAGTAGTTTAGGTTAGTTTAGATAGTATCAATTAGTCCATACAAACAAGTTCATCATAATATTGCATAAGGTATGTTTAGTCCCAGGAGTCAACCCAAGGAATCATGAAGAATCAGAACTCGAAATCACGAAGAAATGAGGCGCTGGCATCTACCTGCGTTCCGCAAGCTGCAGATTGCGTTCCGCAGTAAGCTCTGACAGATCCCTGTTTCAGACAGAAGAAAGGCATAGTTCGATTGAGCTTGGGGAGTCTCCATGACGTCTACGGAGCATAGCTAGTCCACCAGGTCGTATTCTTTCTTTCTCTTATTTATTTCCATATCTAAGTTCTAAGCACTGAGGGCAGTGCAAGGATTAGCTTGGGGAGGGAGAATAGAGTAAACTTGATTGTAGAGTCCATGCATTTTTTTAGTCCAATTTTTCGAATTTTCATGCATTGCATTTATGAAAAATTTTGAGTAGGTGTTAAATTCAAGATTTTTGAGGATTTTTGGATTTTGTTTTGTTAAAAATTGAGTAGGATAACTTCATGAGATATTTGTTATAGTCGGTAATTCTTGTTCTGAAGTGACTAGTTACACGAATTAAGTAAGTTTTAATTGGAAAAAGTAGTAAACCGAAAATCTGATTGAGAATGAAAAAGGAAATTCTTTTGGTTTTGTTGATTTCACGTGAACATGGGTCTGGCAAAGTGGAATGTCATAGCTTGAATGTCAAATAAAAATAATTAAATCCGTAAATGTTCATAAATGACGAGATAAGTCTTGGGCAGCGGAAAATCAAATCAAATAAGAGGCTTTTAGGATCGCGGTTGATTCGGACGAGTGTACCCTTTAATTTTTCTATTCGGATCGATTGGATTCTAAAATGTCTCAAATTCACAAAAGGTTGGAGTTGCGTTCAGTTCGGAGTTGTGTACCCTTTAATTTTTTCATCCGGACTAATTCGAGCTTCATTCACCAAACACAAATAAAATAAGGCATTTCAAAGTCTATGGAGTTGAATAGAACGAGAAAGTTGTTCACGTGGGATGAGCAAAGCTTAAATAACCACTTTGTAGTTTGATTGAAAGATCTAGATCCGAAAAAGTACAATTGTCTTATTTGTTTCATGGAACAAGAGTCGCTCGTCTTGGTTACTTATTATAACACATGTCTTATGAAGTAATTTTACCCAATTGTTGATAAACCTTAGTTTAAACTTGTTCATAAATCTTGAGTTAAACATAAACACAAAATCTTTCATTTGCATTACTTGGGAATTTGGGAATGAGTCTAGGTACAGTCTGTTCTTAGGTTTAAGTAATTGCTTGAGGACAAGCAAGGGTTTGAGCTTGGGGAGATTTGATGCACCTATTTCATATATGCATATTAATCAGACTTGCACCTATATTTGCACCTAAAATCCTAAGTTCATTTGCATTTTAATAGAAGATTGTCTAGAATCAAGTTACTTCTGTGTTTTGGTCCTATTTTCAGGTAAACGGAGCTTTTAGAGCTATTACGGACTAAAATTGGAGCAAGGAGCAAAAATAGGCGAAGGAGCACAAAGGAACATCTATTTACGGACCGCAACCCCCTATTTGCGGACCGTAATCAAGAATAGAACTTCTGTTTTCATGTCATGCCAGCTCACAACCGCCATATCTAAATCAAGGAAACGCGCAGAGAGCCAATTTAAGCGACAGAAATGCTATTTCAAGGCCGAGCTCTCTTTGGACTTCTATTTGCGGACCGTACTTTCCTATTTGCGGAACGCAGACAGTTCAAAACATAACAGAACACCTATTTTCTGGTGTGTGCTATTTCTGGCGATCTCCTTTGGGAATTTTCCCTTAATTGCTCCCCAAGAAACCAGAAGTCAGACGCCTAAATTTGAGACATCTTCTACTATAAAAGAGACCCCTTGGGGTGCTCTCATATCCATCATCTCATAGTATCTTGATCTTGTCAAGTCATAGAGTTAGTTGTTAGGTCTCATGTGTTGAGTTAGTCTAGTTCATAGTTTAGTCGAGAGTCGTGTCAAGAGAGGAGCTCAACGCCGTTGGAATCGAAGGAGACGGTTACCACCCTCTTCCTAAGCTTACTCGGTGCTTTCTTTTCTCTTACTTTTGTTTATTTGTTGTAGTCATGTCTAGGTCCGAGTAGTCGTTTTTGTTCTTGGGGTTTAGGATGATGTTTGTATGTATGGATTAATTGAATACTTGCTTTTAACGTTTATGCATTGAAGTTATTTTCATATTTGCTTTGAGCTTATTCATAATTGTGCTTGAATTGTTTCCTTGTTCTTTGTTATGATCCTGTGGATGTATGTTCGTATCTAGTTGGTAGATTTATATCTTCTTAGGCCAGAATTGCTAATTGCATGAGAGTGCACTTGTAGTAGTTCACCCTATTTTGATAGACCTGTGGATTGGGCATAGTCTAGTTGGAAAACTTAACGTCAATTGATAGAGATTCAATACTTGCACTATTTGGGTAGATAACTTGTTGTCCAATTGTATCCGAGAGGAGAAGTTGTGGTTATAACGTGAGTTAAACCGTACCTGTGATCGAAAGCGAATTGGGTTTAGGTTAGAGATAATCTAAAGATTTCAAATTGATCTAAAAGTCTTTAAAAGTGCCAACAAACAAAAGAGTTGAGGGACTTGTAATTGCTTTGGGTTAGTTGGGGATCGGTAACTTTGATCAACAATAGAAACTGAGCTTGAACTGACTCTGTTCTGTTCACTGCGGATCGCATTGGTGACAGGTGCAATCCGTACCAAGCAAGGAACAGACAGAGAACCACAAATTTGTACATCTTGCGGTCCGCACCTGGCAGTTAATCCAAACATCAAACTGATTCTGAAACCCTGGGAACGCATGTTTTAATAATTGTTTTAGCATCTTTTACTGTTTATTGCTTTCTGTTAATTTAGGAACAAACAACTTCAAACAAAACCCCCCCAAATTGGTTACGAATTGGTTACTTTTAGGATTAGAGTAGTAAAAAAGGAATTGTCTAAAATTAGTTTCCGTCCCTGTGGATACGATCCCGACTATACTGCATAATATCGTACGCTTGCGATTGATTGTTTTATTGAGGGTAAAGCTCTATTAATTTAGGGTAAAAGCCTATACACTCCACGCGTATCAAAAATAATAGGAAATTTGGGAAAGATGATTCTGGCGGCATTTTTCAAAATTGAAAAAATCGCCCGGCGGAAACATTTTTTTACAGATATTTAATTTGATTAGACATCACTGAGAGAGAAATCATTGCGTAAGGTAATGATGGCGCTGAGCTTAGAGTAGAGTGATAAATCACTAAGGGTGTGTTTGGTACGGGGATAAATGGGAGATAAATTGAGAGATAAGCTATCCCTTGTGAGAGTGGTGATAAGCTATCTCTCAATTTATCTTTCATTTATCTCTCAAACAAACGTAGCCTAAAGGGATATTACAGGGTGTCTATATGTGATATGGCAATGCCACGTTGATGAAAAGTCAACTATGATTCTATGGTGCGTTTGATTCAATGGAAAGGATGAAGTTTTCCCATTCATATTATGTTTTGGGGTGGCAATGGAATGGCAACAGAACGGAACGGAACAACGTAAATACGTGAGAAATATGTGTTTAGAGCAGAACGGAATGGAAATGGCATGTTCCCTTTCCGTTCCGTTATAACGGACGGAACTAAAATCTGTTCCGTGGAACAACGGAAAAATTTGTTTCATTGCCACCCCTAATTATGTTGTCCGTTCTCTAAGGGCCTCTAGCTAGATTGCTTACCTAATATAATTTTGCTCAATTATTGGAGTACACATTATTGGAGTACACATTGGACCCCCTCAACATTTGGGGACTATTAGAAAAAAAAAACTCATGTTCCATATCAGCGTCTAATATGGGACTCCGACTCTACATGCATGGCAATGATGTGCGTCCGTATCTGCTGAGATCCAAATCGGATCTCAGGACCCTGAGATCCCGATCCGACGGCTCTCGGGGCCCGTATCTGCTGAGTTCGGATCTCGGGGTTTCTGAGAACGGTCGGATCGGGATCTCAGAGTCCTGAGATCCAATTTGGATATCAGCTGATTTCAGCGCGCAATGATGTGGAGTATTTGGAAAGAAGGCAACAAAAGAATTTTTTAGTACAAGGCGAAAGACAATAGGATATATCGAGAGAAGAAATCATTAATGATGTAAATTAACATTTGGCTAACAAACTATTAATTGTCTAAGAAATGAGAGAACAAAAATTTTATGTGAAGAGATAGATATATAGCATCCAGTCGTATATACAATATTTTCGCTTACACTTATAAATACTTTTTTATTACTTTTTAAATGAATTAAATAAGCTTGTAGCCAACTTCTTAATAAAAAAAATTTTATGACATTTTGGAAATTTCCTGATCTAATCAATATATACTTTGGAATTATCCAACAATTTTATGCTTTTATCTTTCATCCTTTCAATCATTCTGGCAATTTACATCATTTAAAAATGTATCATACCATATCTTTAAACACTTTTTGGCATTTTGCCAGCAAGTAGTTTCGTTGTCAGGATAAGAACACATGAATAGATGTTAATAGAGAATCAAACTTCAGAAGGACCAAGAAAAAAAAAAAAACAATTGTGAATTACTGTTTTCCAAGTTTTCCAACGTTCATAGCGTATATCAATTCATGATAGTAGGAAAAATGTAATAATGTCCATCATCTTTACTTTTCATTTTTTGTTGATGGGGTTTATATGTTAACTGAATTACCTGTTTATTAACTAGAAATACACAACTGTTTGAAGAAGTCGATCGATATGAATTTGTAACAAGATTTTGTACAAAAATGTATATATACAATTGATAATATATTATATGAGGAGGGTTCCAATGCCTCAATTTTTTGTGCCTCAATCATGCCTCTACTTTTTAATTTTCAAATAACTCAAAATTTAAAACTCATTTTTCAAAACGTTAGATTTGATCAATGTGATATTTTCTATATGAACATAACAAATTTTTTCGCTTTTTTGTTTTATTTTATATAAATCAATGAGTTATAAAAATCAACTTCTAGAAATTTCTCAAATTAGTACATTTTTTTGAAGCCCTTGATGTCAAACAAAATAATATTCAAATTTAATGATTTTTTATATATACATAAATGAAAGGATATTGATCAAATCTAACGGTTTTGTTTTGAAAAATGAGTTTTAAATTTTGAGTTATTTGAAAATTAAAAAGTGGAGGCATGATGGAGGCACAAAAAATTGAGGCATTGGAACCCTCCTCATATTATATATATAAAAAATAAAAAAAATGTATGTATACAAAACCGCAGAGTTTATTATTAGTTAACAATTAATTAATATTTTTAGTTAACAAATAACAAAGTGGATAGTGGATACAAGTAGAGGTGGCAGAACCCGACCCGACCCGAGAAACCCGCCCGACCCGATTCGACTCGAACCCGACCCGATCCGAAATTTTTCAGAAAGTCAAACTGACCTGATCCAACCCTACCTGACCCGAACCTGACCCGACCCGAGATCAAATAGCATCCAATCCAACTCAAATCAACATACGATCCAAAAAAAGGAGACATTAAAATTGACCCGAACCGACCCGCCCATCACCCGATCCGACTTGATTCGAGATATTCTAGAAGGTCAACCCGATCCGACCCGCCCGCCCCGAACCCGAAACCGACCCGCCCGCCCGATTTGCCACCTCTAGATACAAGATAAAGACAGTAAAAATGGGTGCACATTACAATCTAATTGAGCACTACCTAGTGTCCACACTATGGACATCCATAAAAATCACATATAGATTGTCAAATGGAACCCATGTGAGCTCATGTGTAACACTTACACTGACATATGTGACTTCATAGATGTATAGAGTGAATACTTAATAGAATACTGCGTTGCCGCTCGGCACTCATATATCATCCTCTTCTTAAAATTAAGTTTTCAAATAAAGCAAGTGCATTTGCAGTTATGCTGTCCACACTATCTAATTCTAAATTTCTAATCTAACGTAATTGTCAACCGACTGCCGTAAGTTTAGTTTAGTTTCATTTCATTTATTTATTCATTCAATTTTTTTTTTTATTTTAGTTTATCCTCTTTTTATCTGAGTGGAGCCGTTGCCCACATATGATATAATCATATAGTCCAGTTGGCCACTGGCCAGGCCAGGCCTACACTACACGGCTGGTTTCTTCCTCTTCCTCCATTCGTCCCTATTCAATAATATTAATATAAGAGTAAAACCTATAGCGTCCACAGAAATTAAAAAGTCCATAGATTACATTTCGGAACGTATCAGTTACATTTGGGAATATATCTGTTACATTCCGTACACATCTATAGATGTATGGACCGTTTTTCAATGGACGCAAGATGTTTCTCAATGAGTAATACCTAGTGTTTATAGAAAAACCGTCCACAGTGTCCATATGTTACATTTTGGAACGTATAGATCAGTTACATTTGAGGATATATCTGTTACATTCCGTACGCATCTATGGATGTATGGTCGGTATTTCAATGGAGGCAAGATGTTTCTCAATTAATACCTTTAATTTCCTATATAAACCCAACCTTCCCTAGCTATCTCCTTTCAGTTCTCATCCTACCCATCCCAACTGAATCTACTAGCTAGCTATTACCAGCAAAGGATATATGGCGCTACGACTTGTTCCTCTTCTTTTCCTGCTCCTCTCTGCCTTGGCCTCCCTCACCAGCACCACTGTGCTCTCCCACCTGACTACCGTTCAGCATCCTCCCAAGGACGATGGCTCTCTTTCGCTTCTGCTCATCGGCGATTGGGGCCGCAAAGGCACCTACAATCAGTCACTCGTTGCTCAACAGGTATATCACTATATCTAGTATCTCAGAGGAGGGATCCATTGACGATTCTTACTTTGACGATCTTGACAATATAGCATTTCAAAAATTTGTAAAAGTTCATATAAATTCTCAAAAATAGAAAAAAGTTTACAGAAGTATTTCTTAACTTAGAAATTAATTATGTTTCCGATTATATTCAATTTAAGTGGTATTTGATAGCTTTTAAAATATCCGTTAAATTACAACCGTTAAAATGTACACAAAATTTTGATAAGTTATCAAACGATATTCAAATTGATTGAAATTTGAAACACTATCAATCTACAAGTTTAGTAATACATCCATAAATATTTTTTTTCATTTTTAAGATTTTTTATGAATTTTTATAAATTTTTGAAATATTATATTGTCAAGATTGTTAAGATACTCATTGTCAATGGATCCCTCCTCATTATCTTATTATCTACTTTCACATTGTTGATTTGTTTCCCTTCCCACAATGCATCAAGCATAAAAAGCATAAATTATTGCCTCTTTTAGATGGGTCAGGGTCACTGTAGTGTCAGTGTTAGGTTAGGACCGTTAGGTACATGCGTAATTAATTCAGTTGGATTAAGAATTCAATATACATGGACAAACTCTATTTTTGTTGTACCTACTTATATATATATACTTAGTAAAGAGGTCACGCTTTGCTTTGAACTGAAATTGTTATTTCTTATAATAAATTTTTAAGATAATATGTAATGAGCCTTATATTGAGGAAATTGATATGGTCCTTAAATTTTAAAAGGCTGAGACATTAACGTCAACGGAAACTAACGTAAATCAACGGTTTTGATCTATCCAAAAAAATGATCAATAGCTCAGGTTTCTTATTTGGAGAAGATAGCATTTTTATGTCATTTTTTTTTAATATGCTTTTATATATAGTAAGGATAACCAACTGTTAATTCACTCTTCCTTCCTGCTCTGCTTATATATATATATTCTTATTCTCATACTCTACTTAAGCAAGTTTCTTTTCAAACATGTAGATTCCTCATTCCTCTAAGCCAAGTTATCTAAAATAATTAGATTCTCTTTTCTGAATAAATTAATCACTTCAACTATCAATGATTGGAAAAATTAAAGTTATTTCCTTTAATTTCAAACAATTAACTGTTCCCATGTGCTTTCAATTATTTGTCGCTTTTGTCGCTTCATTTTCGGACTTCATGAGTAGTTCTGGTATTTAGAAACAAACATTAACAAAAGATTAATTTAATGTCTTTTGATAACTGTAGATGGGAAGAGTTGGGAAGGAGCTAGATATCGATTTTGTTATCTCAACCGGTGATAATTTCTACGAGAACGGGCTTACCGGCATCGACGACCCCGGTTTTGAGCAGTCGTTTACTGATATTTTCACTGCTGAGAGCTTGCAGAAGCCATGGTATTCTGGTAAGGTCTCCCTCCTTAATTACTCCTTAATTAGTTAATCCAAAAACTTAATTTGAATTGTTAGTTTTCTAATATATTATATATATTTCACAATCTTTTTGGCAGTTTTGGGCAATCATGATTACAGGGGCGATGTGCTTGCACAACTGAGCCCGGCTCTACGGAAGATCGACAGCCGGTTCATCTGCATGAGATCATTCATAGTCAATGCTGGTACAAATTACTCATGTTCTAATTACACTTTTCTTTAACAAATTTTTTAGTTCCTTTTTATAGTTGTAAATTTAAATTTAACATCCAGTTTTCTTATTCTTCAGAAATTGTGGATTTCTTCTTCGTGGACACGACTCCATTCGTCATGAAGTACTGGACATCTCCAGGCGATTCGCACTACGACTGGAGAGATGTGGAACCTCGTAGAGACTATATTTCTAATCTCTTGCAGGTATATTATATATATAATGTTACACAATTAATTCCACATAAATGAAGAAGACATTAATATACTTCTAAACATTAAAATCTGCAATCACTTATTTTTTTGTACTTGGAAACAGGATTTGGACAATGCATTGCAAGCCTCCAGTGCACGGTGGAAGATTGTTGTTGGTCACCATGCTATCAGAAGTGTTAGCATACATGGTGACACTGTGGAACTCCTGCAATATCTGCTTCCCGTTCTCAAGGTAAAAACTGACTATACTTTTTTTTAGATAAAGATGAGGGTTAAATCACTCAAATTTAAATGTCTATAAAAGATCTCCCATCTAGGTTTCGAACCTGCGACCTCCCATATAGAGAGCGTTGCCCTTAGTCAGTAGATCAAAGGCTGACTCTTCAAACTGACTATACTTAAATATGTAATATATTAATGTTGGCACCGCACCATTAAACGCTATTAGTTAAATCTTGTCCTGCTCTCTTCTTAATTAATTTTCCTTAATATATATATTGATGTAGGAAAATAATGTTGACTTCTATTTCAATGGACATGACCACTGCCTGGAGCACATTAGCAGCACTGACAGGTAATTAAATTGTACATTAAATTAACAAGCAGTAGATTAATTTATCATTTTGGTATATTAATTTGCAAACAGAATATCCTGAACGTGCAAATTCAACATCTAATTCTTGTATGCTGTTGTTGTATGCACAAAACAAAACAAAAACAAAAAGCCCTTTGCAATTCTTCACCAGCGGAGGCGGCTCCAAGGCGTGGCGAGGCGTCTACATGCCCAACTCGCAAAAGTTGCGGTTCTTCTACGATGGTCAGGGTTTCGCCTCGCTCCAACTGACCGCATCCGATGCCAGTGTTGCGTTCTACGATGTTACCGGCAAGGAGTTGCACAAATGGAGCACAACCAAGATCGACCAAGGACATATCTCCGGCCCCCACATTCAGTATAGTATAGTATAGTTTAGCTGCAGTGCAGAGGATTAGAGGGAAAAAAATAAAAAATTAATTACTTGTATTAGCTAGCAGAGCACTAAGATTTATTTATTTAGCCATCTATATATTGCATCTTAATTTCCTATTTGTAAAATATCAATTATTTGAATGAAAATTTTATTATTGATTGATATCAGATTAGGAGGAAATTGATGATCAAACCAATTAATTAATTACAGTCTGCTTTGCTCCCATTTTAATATCTTTTGCTTCTCTTTTTGTTTATATTCCTTTATAAATTCCTCTCTTTATATACATGAAACTGAAGGCAACAAGACTCCTTTTTTTTTTTTTTTGGGCATTATATAAGGCAACAAATTTTGAATGACCCGCACGACAATAAGTGTCGACGGTTCATTCAGAAAATGCTTGGACAAAAGTACAAAATTGGATGTTTATTCATACTCTAGAAAGAGGGGTAAGCTTTCAAAATTTTTAGCTATACGACATCATCATTAATCTCAACCATTAAATTTTTTCTCTCTTATTTATCTCAATTAAATGGCGAAATTATTTTTTCTTTTTTCATTAAAGAGATAATATAATATGTTTAAAGAACAATTTAAGACTTAAAATATTTGCAACCTTTTGTATTCTTTTATATGAATAGATATATATGTAGCTAAAAATATATTGCTAGAAAATATTTTAAATTCAATAGTTTTTTAATAAAATATATATATGAAAATGTATATTGATTTTCAATATCTATTAATTTATGTAATATTATTTTATCGGGGCAAAGCCCGATTCACAGCTCTAAGTATAACGTAATTAACTCTCTTGAACTCAATTTCCGGTTGAGTCAATTAATTAAGTTATTTAACTATCAAATTTATGAGGAATTAGAACGGTGAAAGGGTACTTTTGAGATGCGATTCAACTTTAATTTCAATGTACTGTTCTGTTCTTGCTATTAAAACTTGTGTTTCTGTCATTCTGATCGACTTTGAACTTGAACATGAAAGTTTTAGTAAGCGAAATTTGAACATCATCGATTATCTCTAGCTGACTGAGGAGATAAAATACTTTTATATAGCTCGTTTATATATACTAGTGAAGAGCCCAAATTCGCGTTGCTTTGGTCTGAAATTGTTATTTCTTATAATAAATTTTTAAGATAATATATAATGGATCTTATATTGAGAAAGTTGATATGGGCTTTAAATTTTAATGGGCTGAAACATTAACGTCAACGGACATTAACATAAATCAACGGTTTTGATCTATCAAAGAAAATGATTAACGGCTCAGGTTTCTTATTTGGGGAAGATAGCACTTTCATATCATCAAATCCAATCTATTTCACTGGACACTGGCCGTATGAGAGCAAGTTGTGCTGGATATATATAGGGTAGACCCAGTGGCGGATACAGGACTAGTATGAAAGGGGGCCGGGGAGACAATTTATGGTTCTAGCTTTCTAAAAGGATTAGAGGGGTCACTTCATGGTTCAAAAAATAAAAAATACTATTGTAATATACAACTTTTATATGTATTAGACAAAATAAATATCAAATTAAGAGTTAATTTGCATACCTAAGTAAAAAAATATTTAATTAATTAATCATTGTCCAGTTTTGATGTCAAAAAAATGAAATTTAGCAACAAATTAACAAAAATAACACAAAATATGAACTTCAGTTAAACAGAAAAAAAAACGGGATTCAACAATTTCTACCGGGCCAGGGGGGGCGGGGCACCCCCCTAAGATCCGCCCCTGGGTATACCATCAAATCGGCACATCACTCAAATGACACCTTGATAATTTCTTAGGTAGCATACACCATTTTTATTTATTCATTGGTCTACCGTATTTTCAATGAACAAATATTATTTTTCTGTAAACATTTATATCTTTCCGATTAATATATATCATTTTCCAGTGAACAGATATACTACGATTTTCAGTGAACATTTATGTAACTGTGGTAAGCACATGAGTGTATGTGGTGTGTCAAAACAGTGAGAGGGGTGGATGGGTGACCTACTTTATAGGGGTGAACTTTATATATTTCTCTTCATGATATCCGAGCGTTGCTGCTGCCACGGCGACTGCGATGCGCACACAATTTTCCTATACTTTTTTATTTTAATTTATATTTTGAACAGTGAAAACAAAACACGCACGCATGATTCATCTATAATACTACTAATCTGCAGCATCGTTGCTACAGTAATTGTCACATCACGTGGCAGCTTTTTTTTAATTTTTTTTTTAGTAGTTAAAAAAAAAACCCTTCTCAGTTTTATCTAATTTTGTGTCCTGCTCATTTAAATTGGGTGGTTTTAATGTCATGAACACGGCAGAGCGTGCATAATGACTAGTGAAGAAGCAAACCGTAGGCGAATTAATGCAGACAAAGTTTATGAGGTCTCTGTGGAGTCTGTGTGTGTGATGTATGGTTTGCGTTTTCTTTTTGTGTATGTTCGTTGGCGGCCGCTGTCAACTTATCAAAAAAAAAAAAAAAGTTTATGAGTCGATCGGCCCCATTAATTCCGAGCTGGTGATTTCATTTTCATTTTAATAATGGGATTACAGCCACAGCTCTGTGATTGGTAGTTTGGTACGTAGCTAGTGTGATGCGCGTGGCCGTATGTATGGGCACATGTATACAAGTTAATTCAAGATAAGACTTACAATTGCATGCACTCTTGCTCTTATAATATTCGGCAACCAACCAGATGAATGAATGCGACTGATAGTCTCCAAAGTAAATTCCCCTTGTAGCATTTTCAAGAGACTCTCTAAAAATGGATCCTAATATATTTATATTGGGTGTCATTCTAAATTTTTTGGGAGCAAATTTCACCTCAATCTCCAACGGATTCCCAAAATATGGATCGCAATACATTTCAACTGGGCCAAAATATGGATCCCAATACATTTGAACGGTCTGGATTTGGCTCTGGTTTTGAGAAGTTGGATTGGGAGTGCCCAAAAACGCCACCAAAATAGCTTGATTTGGCTCTGGTTTTGGGAGTGCAAAAAATAGGGATAGCTTTTTGGGTATCTCTTAGAGACGGTTTTTTCTCCTTAATTACCAATTTTTGATTTTAGGAGTGTTTTAGGGAGTCTATCAGAGATGCTCTTAAAATCCTCCAACATTAAAAAAATACGTTGTTCCGAATGTCGTTAAAATGACAAATTCACGACTTTTTGAATGTTTGTTTATTCTCCACGTGCTTAACATAAAACAGCCTAGCAACCAGTTTTAATTTAGAGCCATATATAAGTGTTTAAATATGTTACAATCTAAAAATAAAAAGCATACACAATAGTTATTTTGACAATCTTAACAATGGTAAATTTCAAAAATTTATAAAAAATTTTAAAAATGAAAAAAGTTTGCGGAAGTATTTATTAACTTATAGATTGATTATGTTTCCAATTATATTCAATTTAAATGTTATTTGATAGCTCTTAAGGATCTTTAAATTACAATAATTAAAAAATGTATAAAATTTTGGTAAGGCATCAAATGATGTTTAAATTGATTGAAATTTAAAACACTATCAATTTATAAGTTAAGTAATGCATCCATAAAATTGTTTTCATTATTAAGATTTTTTTATGAATTCTTATAAATGTTTACAAATAACTATTATCAAGATTGTCAAGATAACTATTGTCAATGGATCCCTCTTCTACTATGTATCTGTATGTTGTTTCTATTTTTAGTACCTATATTATATGACCAAATCACGGTTAATCAATTGCCAACAATTATATCGTACGACCGTGCAAATTGCTTTATACAGAATTCAATTCCCTATAAAAATAACTGTAGAACATTTTTTTTATTCATATCATCTAACAACGAGCCACTGATCTGATCATGCTACTCGTGCCAACAAGTTACTGATCCAGTCCACAGTGATACAAGTAAAAAACGACAAGTTGTTGGGCTTATCCAACAATTAATTATATCTTCGGTGATCAGGCAGCACATGTACTGACAGACACGATTCGTTGTTTGAGTGCATATATCGTGCATATTTGTCTTGTTTCCGGTTCTACTTCTACCTGATCGTTATTCGGTTAACAACCGAACAAAGGAAAGAGATGCATGGCACCTACCAGTCAACAAATCAAAGTGATACTGATTCTTGGAGGTGGCAGAACCCGATCCGAGAAACTACTATACTGCGCAGCGATGACCTTTAGATCAATAGAGGTTTTTGAGATTGAAGCTAGCACGAATCTTAAAGCAATCGGATGGCTCATCTGCTGCGCAATACGTACTGTGCAGTAGGTGATATGAATCCCGAGAAACCCACCTGATCAGGAGCGGAGGGAGGGGGGACATGGGGGTGCTAAGCTCCCTCATGATTTCGTAACTTAAAGGAATGTATGTCATTTTTCTGTGTAATTTGGTCAGTAATTGCCGTTTGCCCCCCTATAATTGATGGATATATAGTTTTGTACTACTAAATACCCCCCATGTCACAACTCTGGCTATGTCCCTGCACCTGACCCGACCCGATATTTTTCAGAAAGTCAAACTGATCTGACCCGAAACCGACTCGAACAGAGATCAAATAACATCCAATTCAACTCAATTCAACATATACAATCCAAAAGAAAAAAGTGGATATTAAAATTGATCCGACCCGATCCGAGATATTGTAAAAGATCAAACTGACCCGAACCCGAACTCTACCCGCCCGCCCAATTAATTTGCCACCTTTACTGATTCCACATGTTGATTTGTACATATATGATATAAATTCTCTCATCCCAAACTGTTCTTCCGGCTTGATTTCATGAGACTCCGCCTCGGGACCGGATATATATATTTGTGCCCTCTGATATAATATATGATCTCTCTCCCTCTTATTCTGGGCCCAATTATTTCATTTTGATAACATGTTACTGATGCTGATGCGCAACTGTAACGGCCTTTAATTCTTTTTCCTCATTTCTTTAGCTTATTTGAAGGTGGTACCGGTAAAAACCAGCAGCGTCGCCAGCGGAAATATATAGCTAGTCTATAGATTTGGATTACTCTTTTTTGAAAAAAATGGATAATCTAAGAAAAATTGAACATTTAAATTTAAAATCAGACTTCAATTTGACAGGCCGGCATACAAAAATAAAGAAAAATAGAACATACACGAATGCTAGCTAGCACAATTGAAACACACTTGTTTTTAGTTCACTTTGTCATTAATTTGGTATATTTCTTCCAAAATGTCAAAGAAAAATTTTATATTTGTTTAATTTCTTTTCACATCAAACGGTCCTGGTTTAAGGGTATATTAACTAAGCAAACTTTACATATAAAATTGATTAAAAGTAAGTTGTTTTTTGTAAAGAAAATGAAAATAATATCGTCCTGGTTTTTAAGCACAAAAGTTTTCATCTAATCTATCAGATAATTAGTCTTCATGCGGGAGAATTATTGGAACTATTGAATGCATGAATTTGTGGGATGAAATGGAGAATATAGATTGGATTGATGATACGATAAATGGAGACATGAGGATACCAAATCCGGACAAACCAATCAACCAACCAATGAATATGGGAGCTTTTTTTTTTTTTTGTTTTTTGAAAAGTTGACAGCGGCCGCCAACGTATGAATATGGGAGCTTTACCAAACGAATTTTTAACTATTCACCCGTCCACACCTACAATATTTTGTGACAATTATATTAAATTATGTAACACTTAACTCAAATTTTGTAACAACGTGGACACACTATCAAAAAAAGCTCCATCGCCTCTTAACAATGGGTGATTTCTTGTAGTGTGTCCACGTTGACGAGCATCAGAACGATGGAAAGTTACAACGGCATGGTGTTGAAGGAGCTCAAAGGGAAGGTATCATTGTTAGCTATTTGTATCTAGAATTTGGAATTGGTAGGTAGATGTGTCTGGACTCTGGAGTTTGACTATAGAATTGGTTAGAAATTAAATTGTTTCTTGAGAATATTATATATGTAGCAACTAATTGTAATTTCAGAATTGTGAGGTATAAAATTTAACATTCACGCTCATATTCTTCTAGTAGGACTTGGGCATACTTGAGGTGAAACTTGGATTACTTCATCTGTAAGAGAGATTGGATTTTCTTCACAACAATATTTACAACAATACTTGGCTTATTTACAGAGGCAACATTTTTCAATGGTATTTACAATGATGTAAAAGTTAATACAATTCTGCAGAATGATATCTCAATTGTTGGTTAATGTTTACTTTGTATTAATTTTACACATGGTAATTAATAAAGCAATATGTGGCTGCCATGCTTCTTATAAGAAATATATGCATGGGGTTATGCAATGCATATAGTAATGAAGAAGAAGTGGTGAAATATGCGACTGTCATGTTGCATGTTAATACAATTTCGCACTTAATTACTAGATTGCATTCAGTGTGTGTTTTCAAGTTAAATTATGATGAACTTCCTTCAAGTAATTAATTAGTTTCATTATCAATGCATGAACTCTTGATTTGTTCTCGAAGGAACTCATATATATGTCAATACAATTTAGAAATTATAAACTTTATATGGAGGGGTTGCGGGTGGCAAAAGATTGGCGCAGGCATTTGTAAATTTGGGTGCTTTTATTATGGAGTCGGTATTCCTTTAGCCATTCTCATAGCTTTCGTCGTATTCCATTTTAACGAAAAGGTAATTTATCAGTAATTTTCAGGTAATTTCCCCATCTCCCTTCAATGAATGGCATGCTTGAGAATTTGTGTAATTTACCTTCGAATAACAGGGACTCTGGATGGAACTTAATTATATATATGTGGCATATTTGTCCAAGCACTGTTGCTTCTTACCATCACATTAGGATCGGAATCCACTGCTTTTCTTTATCCGACGGTTCAGAAAAACTGAAATACTTTGAGATCCTTGCAGTAAAAGCCGAAATACTTTAAGATCTGTGGAGCAACCGATCCCGACCATCCGATCGGAAAAGCCGAGTCTGGATTCAGATCCATCACATTATTCACTAATTGAGAAAAAGAGGTGATTGTTCAACCCTGTAATATACAAAAAATTGTGTTTTTGTTCTATTTTAGAAATACTGATTGAATTGCATCAGTATCGATCGCTTCTAACGCGTAATAAGTTAATTTACAAGATATATATGTTCCTCTTCATCATGTATAAACAGGCAAGAAAGGCCAAAGCAAGGGTTTACAGCTCTACTCTTCCGGTCGACATGGTTGTCTCATAAGAACTCGAGTTTTTATCAGAATGGAAGCTGCAGCAAGATTGCTAATTAAGCTGGAAACATAGAAGAAAACCGCGCGCGTCTAAGTGATGCACTTCGAGTTAGATAAGATTGATCAGATTCCAGTATCTGGAGATGCTAAAAGTATCATAGGTTTGAAAATCTGCACAAATTTTCTGGAGGGTACGTATGAGATTACAGCGAAGCTCGGTCTCCGTCGGATCTGTATAGAACATTGTTCTGAGATTCGTGTAGATCAAACTTGTATAACCCCATACGAAATCTTCTCCTTTACAAGGAAATTTTAGACTTTGAATCTGATAAGGACCAGTCCAATAACTGTCATACAAGGCCCAGATTCATTCAGGACCAGTATAGTCAGATAATTGTAAATTTTATAGTTAGACCAACATTGGTTGAATCAGGTCGTCAGATATTTAAATCCGGCTACATGGCATTTACATTAAGAAGCAAATTTCGGCCCAAATATAAAACTCATTTTCCTGTGAGGTAGTACTCTTGTTTTTATTGCCCAGTACTTACTGGATTCTTGAATATGTAAGGGAATTCATATCCTCGGCCGTGCTGCAACCGTGCCCGGCAGAGAGAGAGTAACTGAGGTGGGACCCTCGGTTCGAAAGGTTCTACCTCGGTTACTCTCTCTTTCTCTCTCTACCGGACTCGGTTGCAGTCGGTCAGAGGATAATCATCCTATTTAAGGGACCACTACATACCATGAACTAAGCACAAACCTTGAATATTTCGGCTGTTTCCTTTTGAAAGGCAATGCCGATGAATGAATAATTAATTAATGAGTTGTTCTTCTATAGATTGGTTAAGCAACTTTTCATTTTGAATCGAGTGGTTCTTACTTCTTATCAAATAACTCCCTTTAATTGTATTTAGAAGACATATTGTGGTCATCTGATAATGAAAAATGAACAGCTCATATTTCATCTGATCCATAACAGAATTAACCTTAACAAAATAATAAATGGCCTATATATATATCCGGAGTGGACTAATTAGTTAAAATAACTAAAATCACAACGTGTTAGAATATGCCGGTGGCATGGTTACATCATCATAAATGCATCAAGGTGGGATAGTTAACCATCATATATATATAAATGCATCAAGAGGTGGCCGAATATGCTGGCAAGGAGGTGGTGGGAGCAAAACAAGAGGTGTTTATTGTTTATAGTATCACCCTTGTTTTATCAATTATCATGCATGCACTTATTAATTGGAGCATTCAGGATCAACATTGAATTTGTGGGAAAGGAGAGACATCTGTGGCTTGCTTAATTAGTAACGCCAACATTTCAAGGAAAAAAAAAAAAAAACCAATGTCACAACATAAAGAATTACAAGATTTTAGAAACGGCGGAGAAGACAATTAGAGGGAATCATATTTAGAGGAGGGATCCAATAACACACAAAATTATGACACAAATGTTACACTAAATCATATAAATTTTATAAAAAATCTTAAAAATAGAATTTTTTTTTTTTTACAAACATGTTCATTTACTTATGGATCAATTGTGTTTCAAATTTCATTTTATTTAAGTGTCATTTGATACTCCATCAATGACCATCAAGTTTATATAATAATTAGAATCTTGATGGAGTATCAAATGACAATAAAATTGAACAAAATGTGAAACACAATCGATCTACAAGTAAATATATATATGGTTATAAAAGATTTTCCATTTTTAAGATTTTCTTATAAATTTATATGATTTAGTGTAACATTTGTGTTAAAATATTGTTGTGTCATTTCTATCCCTCGTATATTTATTGCATACCCAACTTTCCAGCATTAATAAGTGTAAAACAATTTTGTTTGACTATGTTAATTGAAATGGACAAAAGTCTGACTCTGACGACAGCTTATATATTAGGGATTTCAGATTTGTCAATGGTAAACATGATAAAAGGTGGAACCGTGGCATCAATTGACCCAATTTTTTCAGTTAAAATCACAACAGTACCATAATTAAAAGTTATCCGTTGTTCGTAAATAAAGTGGATAAAATAACAAATTTAAATGGTTAAAATAACTAAATCCGTTGTTCGTAGATATTGATGCAACTCATATAAATTGTTGATCAAAGCAAAGGTTGTGTAAATGTGTCACACATATATATACATCACGTCTTTCATTAATTCATTCTTTTAATCCAACTTACCAACCAAAAGAATTATTCTTGAGTGATTGTGCTAGGATTGGTTAAGAAATTTTTTATTTTGAATCGAACGGTTCTTATTAAACATATCTCTTTAATTATATGATTTATATCTAATAGCTAGACATATCGTGACCGTTTGATTCTGAAAAATGAATGCCCCATATTTCATCCGATCCATAGCAGAATTAGCCTTCTTTTAATCCAACTTACCAACCAAAAGAATTGGCAGCAACGCTAAACATTATTTTCGGGAAAAAAAAAAGAAATTAACAAAAGAAATAAGACAAAAGAAATAAGACAAAAGAAATAAGACAAAAGAAGGAAAAAAAAGAAGGAAAAAAAAAAAAAAACAATAGAAGCAGCACCAATATCTTATATCTACATATAGACAATGATACCATGCCATAACTTTGCCCCCACAATCATGTGATGAGGTGGCATATGAGTAGAGAGGGTCATTTTTGTAAAATTTTGTAGCGGCGGAGGTACATTTTTGTAAGATTGTGAAGGTCATTTTTGTAAAAAATTTTCATAGTAGGGTAATTTTGTAAATTTCCTTAGAAATAAAGGATATTCTGTAAAATTTTCTGAAAAGAGAGATATTTTTGTAAATTTTTCCGAAGTGTATTGGAGTGTTTTGGGGAAATTGTTTGTGGCAAGTTATATTTATCCATCTACATATATATATATATATATAGCAGTCGGCAACAAACCAATACAAAGATACAGAGACGCCACAATCAAGTTTCTGACTGCTCCTTTTCTCCATCCAACAAAAATGGAGGAGCAAGCCTTGGAGACACCTTTAATCAGAGAGGGATACCAATACAAGAGGGATATTAAGAAAGCAGAGGTGACAACTGAGGTGAGGAAGCAACTATGGCTAGCCGGGCCATTGATAGCCGGGGGCTTACTGCAGTATGTCGTACAGATAATATCGGTTATGTTTGTCGGGCACCTCGGCGAATTGGCTCTCTCTGGCGCTTCCATGGCCACTTCCTTCGCTCGCGTCATTGGTTACAGTGTTCTGGTAAATTTGCAATCCACCTCTTGTCCATTTTCTTATCATGTCATATTGTTTTATGTTACTAGAAAAATTCATGCTATGAGGCAAAAGGTACCACATTATATTGTTAAACTTAATTACATCTAGTATATATACTGACATCTATATCCTCCAGAAAAATTTAGTACTTACTTTGCCATAAGCTTCCCCTTCAAAGCCTCACTTAACTAACTTTTAGTGGTAAGTGAAAACATATATAGGAATTCATATCATCTTCCATGCTGCAACCGAGCCCGGCAGAGAGAGAAAGAGAGAGTAACCGAGGTGGGACCTACCAAACCGAGGGTCCCACCTTGGTTACTCTCTCTTTCTCTCTCTGCCGGGCTCAGTTGCAGCTGGTCAGAGGATAATCATCCCATATATAGTGGATTGGGCCTTTAAAAATTGTAATGATCCCAATTTGAAACAAAGCTTTTCTAGACTCCAGAGGAGGCATCTCTCCAACTTGTGTGCCTCTCTTTCTTTCTTTAGCAACTCAATGTTAAGACTTATCATGAAGAGCGGTTGCATGCCTTCTTCAATGTCCATATATGCATCTTTAGAGGAGACTTCAACAAGTTTTGCAATTTTTAACTAGATTTGATCAGCATAGAGAATTTTTATTTTTCAAGGGCATATGAACAAAGTATATATATATAAATCTCCCCCCACATGGAGCTGATGGAACTAGAGAATAATCTCAATCATAATTTACTAATTAGCTTCTGACTTTAGACTTACTCCTAATTAATTGAAGAATTATATATATAGATGCGATCTCAGATTTTAATAAGACAAATTTCATTATTATTTCATTATTATTTCATTATTATTTCATTAGTGGACAGATTGTGCACACCTTTATATTTTACTTGATTTTTATTATATCAGGGTTTTGACTTTTGATTGTATTTCAATCTCTCGTCTTTTATAAGTATCAAACTTTTTGTTTGATTTAGTGAATTTTTATAGCATGTTTTGGCCTGCCACATCAAACAAAACAATGAGTTTCTTTAATTTCTACCATGGTAATCTCAATCAAAAAATTAAAAATTTAGTTCTACTTCTACATAAAACAAATTGTAGTTATATTGTAACTTCTGAGCTACAAATAGGTGACTTTTAAAGATCATATTATTTTAAAATTCAATGAATGAGGGCTACCTGGTTTTTGTCTACTGATCAAAGCAATCGGGTTCCAATCTGCTGCCATAAAAAACTATGGCAGCAAAACGTCATAGTACATCCGGACCATTGATTTGACTTGAATGGTTCTGATTGTAGCAAATAAGGGGGTGCTTTTTTATGTGGGCCCCACTATCATACAAACTAAAATCTATGGCACTTTTCTGCCATCGAAAAACTATGGCAGCGGATGTGAATCGCAATCCATTTGGTATCTGTTGCCAGAATATTTACAAACTCAAGCAACACATACTAATGATATCAGTATACTTATTTTTCATTTGAAAGCAACCTAGGAACGAGCAACATAACCCCTTTTTTTCCTCTTCGGCTGTAAGGTCAAAGGATTTGTACTCCGAACTCACCTCCGATGCTGCCGTAGCCCACAATTTTGAATAGCAACATGTATAGATAGCACATTGTACATTTTTCTTTCATGTACTTAAACAATCATTTTACTGTAAAGTAATATAGGAGACATTCTTTTTGCAACGTTTCATAGATGGGAAGTGCCAGTGCATTGGATACACTATGTGGCCAAGCGAACGGTGCGAAAAAGTACTACCTCCTTGGAATTTACAAGCAAAGAGCTATGCTTGTTCTTACACTTCTAGCCATACCGCTTGCAACTATCTGCTTTTACACCAATGAGATTCTGTTATTTTTCGGTCAAGAAGCCGACATTGCATGGGAGGCCGGTATCTATGCAAAATGGATGATTCCATCTTTGTTTGCTTACGCGCTCCTTCAATGCCAAGTGCGATTCCTACAGTCACAAAACATTGTCTTCCCGATGATGCTCAGTACTGGCTTCACAGCTCTGTTGCATATTTTCGTATGCTGGCTCCTGGTATACCAATTGGAAATGGGCGGCAAAGGAGCTGCACTGAGTAATGGGATATCGAGTTGGATAAACGTGATTATTTTGGCAATTTATATTAGAATCTCACCAAAATGCAAGAGCACATGGGTCGGCTTTTCGAAAGAAGCATTTCATGATCTAATTGGGTTTATTAAGCTTGCAATTCCTTCAGCTATGATGGTCTGGTAAGTAAAATTATTGCCTTTAGTACTGAAATCTTGTTTTACCAGTAAATGAATTGAAATTATCAGATGAAATCCTAATGAAATTACCAATCAAATGCGTCAAATAAGATTCAAATAAGCCTCAACCCCAATTAACTAAATCAGCCTCTACTTTTTTGAGGAAATCAATTGCCTCATTCTAGCACCTCATTTTTTCTTAACAAGCTTAAAACTCAAAGAAAATGTAGTATTACTGTCAAGAGATTGTAGTTTGACATGCCAGAAAAATGAGTACTCTACGTCAAAGAAAAAAAATACATAATGATTAATGAGTACTACTTCCAAGTTATTGAGTTCAATGCACTTTTACATATATCTAATTTAAATGTGGAATGTGGATTAATATGTACAGTTTGGAATGGTGGTCATATGAACTTCTTGTGCTACTCTCCGGCCTCCTTCCAAATCCACAACTGGAAACTTCTGTTCTTTCCATAAGGTGAATGACATTTATTTCATATAAACATTAAACGAGTGATGTTCTGCTAATAATTAATATTAATCATATTGTTATATATCTTTTTCAGTCTAAACACAGAGACATTGGTGTACATGGTCCCATTTGGTCTTGGGACTGCCATAAGGTTAGTTTAACTTAATTGCATCAAGGTTATCAAAATTACAATGTTTATACATCTTACACTACAATTAATTTTCTGATCCTCCTTTTTTTTTTTTTTTTTTTTGCTTTGTTTGTGTAAAAGTACGCGTGTATCGAATGAGCTCGGGGCTGGCAGACCTGAAACTGCAAAATTAGCGGTTCAAGTGGTGTTATGCTTGGCCCTCACAGCAGGGCTTGCAGTAGGAATTATCCTATTCCTGTTAAGAAACATATGGGGTCATGCATTCAGTAACGAAGAAGAGGTCGTGAAATATGTGGCCATCATGTTGCCCATTATTGCAGTGTCCACCTTAATAGATTGCTTCCAGAGTGTACTTTCAGGTTAAATCAAAATTTCCTTCAAATATAATTAGTTTCGTTATCTATATAGATACAAAATTTCAGAATTGACAAGTATTATGTATATATGTAGGGGTGGCGAGGGGGTGTGGGTGGCAAAACATTGGCGCATATGTGAATTTAGGTGCATTTTATGTAGTCGGGATTCCTTCAGCCGCTCTGATAGCTTTTGTGTTCCACGTTAACGGGAAGGTAATCAATCAATATCTCAATAGTTCTGAGGCAAATCTTATAAATGGTGTGCAATCATGAGAAATGTTGTAATTAATTTACCTTTGAATAACAGGGACTCTGGATGGGACTTATATGTGGCACATTTGTTCAAGTTGTGTTGCTCTTCTCCATCACTTTATTCACTAATTGGGAGAAAGAGGTAATTTTTTCAACCCTGCATACTAAAAACGTGTATTTTCTCATTCTTTTTCAATGTATTGATTGCATTAGTATCATGTATTTATTAACAGGCCAGAAAGGCGCAAGATAGGGTGATCAGCTCTTCTCTTCGCAGTGACAACGTGGTCGTGACATGAGAGAAGTACATATCAGAACGGAAACTCTAGCTGTTGCTAAGCTGGAAACTCAGAAGAAAACCGCATCAACAACTAAAGTGACGCGCTCAACTTAGCTACCTAGTTTGATTAGATTCGAGTATATTTAGGAAATTAAAATTTGTCTATGTTGTTTCTGGAGATGCTAAAATCTCGTAGTTAGGTCTGAAACTCTGCTCCAATTTTCTGGGCAGCGGAAATTACAGCGGCGCGCAGTTTCCGTCGATCCATCGATCTATAGAGATTCGTGTAGATCAAACTTATACTTATTAACCCATTACAAAATCTTTTCTTTTACGAGGGAATTTATTGATTTAAATTCCGGTAAGGATCAGTCCAATAGTTGGTAACACTAACACGGCCCAATTATATGGATTTAGGACCAGACAAAGAATTGTAAATTTTGCTCACGACCCTTAAGGGTTCATTTGGTTGGGGTTGACCCATATATATTGGTTGAATTGGGACTAGCTTGCAGATATTTAAGTCTAGCTACATGAGATTTACATTAGGAAGCGAATTTAATTTTGGCCCATATTTTAAGTCTCATTTTCCTTTATGGAGATGATAAATCATAAGTAATACCTACCGTCCATCGGATGGATGTCCATCATGGACACAGTGTAACAAGTGGGACCCACCATATGATATTTTGTGTCTGTGATGGATGTCCATTGGATGGACACAAGAAGTTTCTCATAAATCATTATTGTCCCCTTGATATTTTCCCTGTCGAATTTTTTTTTTTTTAGCATGTGTTTTTCTTACTCTCGTGATTGATATGTGTCCTCCTTGTTGTGCGAAGGACCTCCTGCCTGTGTGAGAGAAATATAGAGTAAGGGCACACAAGTTTCACTAGAATTTGGAGAGAGTAATAATTAGGACAAAGGAGATGATGTTAGCGAATTCACCTAGGGCCGAGATTGTTGCCCTGTTTTTTTTATCTGGATCTCGGCCCTGTTTTTTTTATCTGACGATTGAGAAATACTGAAGTATTTTAAGATTAGTGTAGCAACTAATCCGACCATCTGATTGGGAAAAGCAGACTCCGATTTTCTAAAAAAAAGATTGCAGTAGATTCGGATCCATTTAGACAAGTGGATGAGAGAAAAGGTTGTACGAAATATATTGTTTATACTTCCCGGTTCCCCAAGAAAAATATAATTGTCCAAAAGATATATATCTAGTAATATTTCTGTACCCCGACATAAATATAATTCCAATTTTTGTGACGGTGACCTGACACTAGTGGCACTTTTAGTTCACCTTTTTTTTCCTCTAATTTTCTATTTATGTTTAGTTAATGTACGACTTAATATATATATATATATATAGAGTCCGGCTACGGTGCTTTCATAAGTATTTCAGACCGAAATGCTTATAGTCCGATTTTAAAAATCCGTCGTCTGAAATTTTGATCCAAGTAGCTCATAATAATCTTGACATATTTAAGTTGAAGGATGCCAATTTTTACCATTTTAAGAATTTTATTACTATTTTTAATGATTTTTTGAAATACGGCTCATAAAATAATTAAAAATAAATCAATTTTGTATGCCCATCTTTAAAAAATCATTAAAAATAGCTACACTTTTCATAAAATGGAAAATTTTGGTATTCTACAAGTTAATTATGTGAAGATTATAATGAGCTGTTTGGATCAAAATTTCGGACGATGGATTTTTGAAATCGGACAGTAAGCGTTTCGGTCCGAAATTCTTATGGAAGCACCGTAGCCGGACTCTCTCTATATATATATAAGATTTCAGGATTTGGAATCAGCATATATATAACAGACACAGTACCAGTAACAAGGTTTGGAGAGTTGGAACTGAAAGTTAATAAATTAACTGCATCGCTTTCATTTTTCATTGGCTGTATTTTATATTGGGTTTGAAAGTATTGCTAAGTCACATACGTTTGGAAAAAGAAAAATTACTTAAAAAAGCTTAAGCCTTAAATTATTGGTATGGCTTCCTTAAGAATCTGGGCAAGACTTAAGCTCCGGTCAAAAGGAGGCTTAAGGAGAAACTTTTAATCCGTGCTAAGGAACTTGTTTTCAGAAGGATTAAGAGGCTAAGAAAGTTAAAGAAAGCCTAAAAATATCTAAAAAAAAGTTGCCGAACATGCACATTATGCTTAACACTTCCCTTGAACCTTCCAAATATATTCTTGCACTTTTATAAAAGTTGGTATACTGGAAAATTGACTGGCAGAGTGATGAATGAAAATGTCGTTCTGTTTTCGTGGCAACCAAGAAGCAAGCACCTTGACCTTCCAAATTTCATTTGTTTGTTTATGTAATAGTGCCACGTGATGATTTGAGATAAAAGACAGAGAAAAGAAGTCAAAGAACAAATTGATTGGAAAAAATTCGAATATAATTAATTATATATATTGTCCTTGACGATCAAGCTTAAATCAAGACTCGATTGCATACTAACAAAATATTTAATTTGTTAATCATTGTCTATATTTTGATTAAAAAGAATAAACTTTGATATCAAATTAATAAAGATAAACACTAGACATGGACTTGAGTTAAACAAAAAAAAACTGTGGTTCAATAATTTTGACTGGACAAGGGGGGTTGAGGCACCCCCTAACAACACGCTGAAATCGGCTGAGATCCAAATCGGATCTCAGGGTCCTGAGATCCCGATCCGACGGTTCTCAAGACACGTATCTGCTGAGTCCGAATCTCGGGGTCCCTGAGAACCGTCGGATCACAATCTCAGAACCCTGAGATCCGATTTGGATCTCAGCCGATACTAACGCCCCTAACAACCTCCTGGCTACAGTTGCATTCATGATGCAATGAGAAAAACGAGAGAGGATGAGAGGGAAGGGCCGGAGGGATAAAAATCTGTTGCTTTTCTAAGAAAAAAAGTAGGGCCTTCTTTTTTGATCGAATGGTCAGGATCGGTTGTCTCAAAATAATTCGATATTTACTGCACCGATCTCAAAATACTTCGGTGTTTCTCAGCAGTCTAATCAAGAAAAGCAGGTGATCCCGATCCGGGCCGGAGGGATGGAGGCGTTAGATTAGAGACCTTCAAAATGAAATGTCACAACTTGAAGAATTAAAGATTTGGAAATGACTTTGATGGTGAATTGTAACAAAGAAGAAGAAAAAAAATAAGAAGAAAGTTAAGAATCAGTCTTTAGACTAGTGGTTAAGGACGACATTTTTTAAGTGGAAAATCGCGGGTTTATAAATTTTTTTATAGACAATTTATTTGAGTGGCTTGATATTATCTTTATCTTAAAAAAAAAATTGAATTGCATGGTGAATCATTTTAGTGCCATTGCAATTTTAGTGTTAATTTGATTGAAATATATTACGTGGTGGTCAGATCAATTAACATTTTTATGAGTAAATATCCAAAATCAAAGAATTAATAGGTATATATTCAATAGTTAAAGGTTTTATTGGTACATACTGCATAGTGCATACCCAATTTTCCCTTATTAATATGTTCAAAACTATTAAATCTCCAAATTGTTGACTTTGCAATGATAAAAATGATAAATTTGGTACCAATTAAATAATATTTTCATTTTTCAGTTAACTTTCCAATAATGCCATAACAAATTGAAAATTCTTACCAAATTTCGCGGCATGAAAAATTTAAGTTCAAAAGAAAAAATAAAAAAAGGGCAAGCTAAGTGTATCCTAACAAAAACGTATCTCACCTATATATATACATCTAGTATATCAGGTATGAACACCTAACTGTATAAGATATGAACAAACAAGTTAGGGCGGACAGTTATTCACCAGAATGTAAAATCTAGAACTCACCCTAACAAAATCATTCACCATAACGTAGAATCTTTGATGCGTAGATATGAACACTAAATATGTCAATTGTAAACACCTCATCATGAGAGGTATGAATACCTTGATGTGTAGGTATGAACATCATTTAACATCATTTGATTGCAGATATTTATCCACCAACCACCATAACACCGTGATGCAATATATTTAATGGTGGGATCCAACTTAAGAATTTAAGATAATTGATTAGTTGTGAGAGTCTGAATCTCAGAGTGAAATCTTGGAAGAGAACATTTATAGTGGAGATAGGAGAAGGGATACAAAGATTTTCTTAAAAAAAGAAAGAGAGAAAGAAATTGACTCCGCTGTTAGTAAATCGTAATACAGCTCAAGTGTTGATCAACACAAAGCTTGTGCCTTTTCTTCCATTAATCCAACTTACCTACTCAAAAAAGTGGCAGTAGCTATCAAACATATCGGTCCAAAAACTAAAAATAAAAGAATCAACAAAACCACCTATATATGTTATAACAATCACCAATAAGGCAAGCATTAACCAATAAAGAAAAATAACTGAGACGCCAAAATTAAAGTTAATTTGTTCCTCCATCCTCCTCCCAAGTTCACTGACCATCAATTGTAGAGGAAGAAAATAAGAAATGGAGGAGCAAGCCGGCCTTCGGACGCCTCTGATCAAGGAGGCTTACAATTACAATAGGGACAGGAGAGCAGAGGTGACGACTGAGGTCAAGAAGCAACTATGGCTAGCCGGGCCATTGATAGCCGGGAGTTTATTGCAGAATGTTATACAGATGATATCGGTTATGTTTGTCGGGCACCTCGGCGAGTTGTCGCTCTCGGGTGCTTCCATGGCCACTTCCTTTGCGCGCGTCACTGGTTACAGTGTTCTGGTAAAAAATTTGCAATTTCATTTCCCATTAATTATCCCATTTATTGATTTTACTTGATCCTTGACATTAAAACCTTTTTTTAATTAGTTCCTCATATATGTCACATTACTACTTTTAATTACTAGAAGAAAAAAAAAAAAAATATATATATATATATATATAGAGTTAGGCTACGGTAATATGCATATCACGGTTTTACCGTGCTATGCGGTCCCTATCTCAGTTTCCCGTGTCCAAATAGTCGATCGGAACCGCTCAATGTGATCTCTATACCAAAATATGCTAGGAAACAAAATTTTACAATTTTTAAAATTTTTTGCCATTTTTAATGATGGGGAGAAAATCGTTGTTTTGTATGGACCATAATTCTTGGATCTAGCCATTTTCTCCCCATCACTAAAAATAGCAAAAAAATTCTAAAAATTGTAAAATTTGGTTTCCTAGCATATTTTGATATAGAGATCAAGTTGAGCGGTTCGGATCGACTATTTGGACACCAAAAACTGAGATACGGACCGCATAGTACAGTAAAACCGTGATATGCATATTATTGTAGCCGGACTATATATATATATATATATATGCTATGAGGAGAAAATTAAGGTATTAAATTTTGTTGTTACTCTTATATCAAATCTGCTGACAATCATTTGACATTATTTCTCAAGCTCCCTCTTTGATTCAGTTGATCAGTTCAGCTCAATTTATTAATTAGTAGTTAAGTGATAACATAGTGAGTTAGTTGCAAATATGGTGACAGCTACAGTTTGCCTATAAATGAACTTAATTAACCCATGGTCTGATTAATGGTTTCTCCTTGACATTTGTATTACACATTAATTGATCTTTCTCTTCAGAATTTAAAAAAATGTAGTTCCGGATTTAGACATGTAACCACATAATATATATAATTGTGACACTTAATGCATGCATCATGTCAACGCATGGACCATACATAATAAGTCCAATTTCAGGATTCTATCCCAAACAATTAGCATGTCACTAATTTATCCTTACTCCTAATAAAAGGAGATTGGATTTTTTTGACATGAAAGTTCTATCTTACCCAAGAAATAAATCTTAGTTGTTGATTGTTTACTTAGATTGATCACCACCATTGACATACTTTAATGTCGCAACTCATTAAAACTTAAGGCCCATATCAATTTTCTCAAGTTAAGACCCATTACTTATTATCTTAAAAATTTATTATAAAAAATAACAATTTCAGTCCCAAGCAATGCGTAGGCTCGTTACTAGGATGATAAAAAAAAAAGAGAGAAGAAGGCATAGAGAGGCAAAAATAGCGATGGAATTAATGCCCAACACTAGCAATTTGGTTAAGTAGAAGAGAACAAAGTATGGACACAAATGAGAAGGCATCCATTGTTAGATCCTTTCTTGAACATTTTTGTTGGTGAACCTTGAGAAATTTAGAAACTTGACATGATACATATGTACAGAAGAATCAGAGAAAATTTGAAACCTTAACAACTGGGTCAATTAGGGATTATCAGTACTTATGACTTGTACTCATATATGCCTGATTTATTATCATTATCATAATATGTGCTACATATGCATTTCGTTTGCCTCAACAGGTCGGGCGCCTTTTGTTTCCCACAATTTAATTTACTGTCAATCTAATAAGTACATTACTGGCATAATGACATAACGAACTTTGTCTTGAAGTAGTCTACTATTTTACTGCTACTGTGAAAACAGAAAAAACTCGGGTTTACGAGCACTATATCAACTCCTTTAAAACTCAAGTACTGGATATTCTGAGCCACAAATAGGTGATTTTTAAAGATATATAATAATTATTTTAAGTTTTTAACTGAATGAAAGAGGGATATCTGGTTATTGTCTCATGAATGCCTTTTTCGGTATATGCTGCCAGAATATTTACAAACGGAATAAGATTTGCTGCTTTTTTGAGATAGCACATAATGCATTTTTTCTTTCATGCAAAATAACAATGATTAATTTCTTTTCAAATTAATAACATAGAATACATTTGATTTAATATGCAAATTTTAGATGGGAAGTGCCAGTGCATTGGATACACTATGCGGGCAAGCATATGGCGCAAAAGAGTACCACCGCCTTGGAATTTACAAGCAAAGAGCCATGCTTGTTCTTACACTTCTAAGCATACCGCTCGCCACTATCTGCTTTTACACCAACGAGATTCTTTTATTTTTCGGTCAAGAAGCCGACATAGCACGGGAGGCTGGTAACTATGCAAAATGGATAATACCGTCTCTGTTTGCTTGCGGGATCCTTCAGAGCCAGGTGAGATTTCTACAATTGCAAAATATTGTCTTCCCGGTTATGCTCGGTTCAGGCTTAACAGCCCTGTTGCATATTCTCGTGTGCTGGCTCCTCGTATACAAAATGGGTTTCGGAAGTAAAGGTGCTGCCCTGAGTAACGGGATCTCGATTTGGATAAATGTGACCATTTTGGCAATTTATATTAGAATTTCACCAAAGTGCAAGAATACTTGGGTCGGCTTCTCGAAAGAGGCATTCCAGGATCTGGTTGGATTTATTAAGCTTGCAATTCCTTCTGCTATGATGGTCTGGTAAGCAAAGTTATTATATTGCCTGCAAAACAGAAAGTTTATTTTACCAGTAAAATGAAATTATCAGATAAAATCTTAACAAACTTTACCCATCAAATGTGGCAAATAAGGTGCAATCAAAGCTCTAACCTAATTTACTAATTTGCCTCTATTAATTCTTATACTGTTGAATGCATTTTTACTTGAATTTACATCAAATGTGGATCAATATATATGTACAGTTTGGAGTGGTGGTCATTTGAACTTCTTGTGTTACTCTCCGGCCTCCTTCCGAATCCACAACTTGAAACTTCTGTTCTTTCCATAAGGTGAACCAAATTAAATTCTTTCGGATAAATATTAAATGTGCTCTTCTCTTCTCATTTTAATAATTCATATTAATTATTATTTTTTCCAGTCTAAACACGGCATCGTTTGTGTACATGGTACCTTTTGGTCTTGGTGCTGCCATAAGGTAAATATTAGTTTAACTCATTTGTATCAAGAAAAAAAAAAAGTACAATATTTATACATCTTGCAGTAATACAATTACTTTTCTGATACATCTTTTAATTTGGAAATTAAAGTACGCGTGTATCGAATGAGCTCGGTGCTGGTAGACCCGAAACCGCAAAATTAGCGGTCCGAGTGGTGATATGCTTGGCCATCACAGCAGGAATTGTGGTAGGATTCATTCTACTTCTGGTAAGAAACATATGGGGCCATGCATACAGTAATGAAGAAGAGGTGGTGAAGTATGTAGCCATCATGATGCCCATTGTTGCACTGTCAAACTTCTTAGATTGCATTCAGTGTGTGCTTTCAGGTGACATTATACATACTTTCCTTCAGAAATTAGTTTCTGTATTTTACTATTTTTACATCAATTCTTAGTTTTTAAACTTGTTATATGTATATAAATTTATGAACGTAGGGGTGGCAAGGGGCTGCGGGTGGCAAAAGATTGGCGCATACGTGAATTTGGGTGCGTTTTACGTAGTCGGCGTTCCTTCGGCCGTTCTCATAGCTTTCGTATTCCATATTAACGGAAAGGTAATTATAAGTGTCTCAATAATTTTGAGGCAGATTATATATAGACAGTATATCCTTGAGAAAATTGTGTAATTCATTCACCTTTGAATAACAGGGACTCTGGATGGGACTTATATGTGGCATGTTTGTTCAAGTGGTGTTCTTTTTTGCCATCACATTATTCACTAATTGGGAGAAAGAGGTAATTAATTAATTGCTCAACCCTGTATCAAAAATTTGCATTTTCATTATTTTTGAAATATTGATTGAATTGCATTAATATCACTTTTACCTGCTTAATTAAGAGAAACACCTTGCGTCCATTGAAAAACTGTCCATACATCCATAGAGGTGTACGGAACGTAACACGTACATTCAGGAATGTAACAGATGTATCCCGAATTGTAACTTATGAACATTAGGAACAGTTTTTCTATGGACGCTAGGTATTACTCCTTCGTTAATAACATATGTTTCATGCAATAACAGGCAAGAAAAGCCAGAGATAGGGTGTTCAGCTCTTCTCTTCCCATCGACATGGTTGTGACTGTGACATGATAGAAATTTTCGAAGTTGAAATATGTATCAAGATAATTGCTAAGCTGGAAATTAAAAAGAAAAAAAAAAAAAAAAAAAAACACTTCTAAAGTGGTACATTGATCAGATTTCCAATACATTAAAAAGACTAATTTTTGTATCTGAGGCTGAGAATTAGTAGTTCTCAATCTTGAGTTGATAGGGGCATTATATTAATTTGTAGCTTATTAAATATCTGTTTTGGGACATATATATTAACAATAAAATTAGTAGGGGTTACTTTTTTGCTGGTTCCGATTTCATTTAGTTTAATTAATATATTGGCTTTTAATTATCTTATTTTTGATAAAAGCTTTTAATTATCTTATTATGTTGGCTTTATGTATCTATTATTTTCTGAAGTTACTAATAAACTATTGTGAACTGTTTCATTTAGAGAGAATAAGTAAATTTCATTTGTTGAGATAGAACTTAATTGACTTCTGTGTTATTTCAATTTCTTCCTCTCTCGTCTGATCTGTACCACTTGGTACCAATTATTTCTCCAACAAATTAAAAGGTAATAGTAACAAACTGCTCTGAAACCAGCTTATTAAGGTGAATCGGTGAGAATGCGACTGGGGGAGGAGGCCCGACCCCGCGGCTGGCCTCCTCGGTGATCTAGGGTTTTGTACGAAGAGAGCAAGAGGAGGAAAGCAAATTTTCAGAAACTACAATATATTATTTCTGAGCTAGACTAATATGAAAACGTTTACATTTCGCTCCGAAATGTTAACGGTCTAAATTATATTTTGTTATGTCTAAAATTTTGATTTATGTGTTCCATTAAATTCATCATATGAAAAATACTACGGGATATAAAAATTTTCCATTTTTAGATTTTTTAAGTATTTGTTTTGGATTTTTCAAAATGATTCTAAAATATTAATAAAATAGTGCTTATTTATACATCAATTTTAAAAAATTCGAAATAAATATTTTAAAAACTCTAAAAATGAAAAATCTTTGTATCTCCTACAAAATATTTTCTTCCAAGAATAAATTTATAGATTTAAATTTTTTGAAGGACCAGTGCATTGATTCTGATATACGGCCCAATTAAAGGATTCCCGTTTATTTAAGCGGGCTCAATATCATTTTTTCACTCAGCTATGCGGAGAGCCGCATGCGTTTTATATAGAAGATATTTCTAAAATCCGGCTTAATGAGATTTATATTAATTAAGTCACGAATTATGGTCCATATCTGAAGTCCCCGCATGCAGACACTTGTTTTGGAAATTTGAACTCACTTGTTTATTATTGCTTCAAAAATATTCGAATATAATCGCTATCATGTGTTCCTGCAATATTCCGTGATTTTCCGGTCCCCATAAAGTAGATTAATATAGTCCTAATTTTGAGTAAATTTCACCGATAGTCCTAAAGTATTACTTTTTACGAAGTTGGTCCTTAAAATTTAAAAGTCACCAAATTGGTCCTTAAAATATTAATTTGCTACTAATTTGGTTCCTAAAATTTGAGATGTAACATTTTGGTCCTTAAAATTTTACTAACATATCATTTCAATAAGTGAATAGACAAGCGACAAGCACAATATATTTTTTAAGTTTTTAGTATGAGTTTGATTACTCTAAAAATGCTAAATCCTTATATCCGAAAATTTTATTGTGCATCGTAAATTTAATTTTTTAAAATATAATAAAGTATATTATGAAACATTAGCGCAATATTAAAAAATAATTATATTGGATCGCTTTCATCTGGACTAGCTTGATTTTTTTAAAACATCTTGTGTCCATTGAAAAGTCATCTACGACTACAAAAAAGAAGAGGTATGCTAACTGTTTCCTAAAAAAAAATCTCTCTTAAATGTCCTCCGGCAGTACATCCAAAGGCAGAGGCAGCGTACTGCAAGGGTGGGCACTGGCCCACCCCTGAAATTTTTTTTTCAAAAATATCCCCTTTTTGAGAAAAAAAAATTACAAAAGATATACTCAATTTTTAAGAAAATTTACAAAATTGACTCTACCCTAAAAAATATATACACAAATATAGCTTTAAAATTTTACAAAAATATGTCTAACTTCATTAATAGTTACAAAACTAGTTCTATGGGAAAAGTTGGACCACCCCTGCATCGGAGTATGGCTCCGCCCCTGAGTACATCATCTTGTACATAAAGTATGAACACGTCAATGTAATAGGTATGGACACCCGGCAATACATTGTATGAACGTTCAAGTTAGGACGAACAGTCATTTACCTGAATATGGAATCTTGAACCAGTCATAACAGAATCATTCACCAAAACGTTGAATCTTAGATGGCCCACGCGGACTCTTCGATGCGTAGGTATTAACACTAAATACGTCGATTTTGAACACCTCATCATGAGAGGTATAAACACCCCGACAAATATGTATGAACACTAGATTTTCACAAACAATTATTTTAACAATAACACTATGATAGAACAAATTTGACTATTAAGTGGTGGGACCCCAACTTTTAGAGTCAAAATTATTATTTAATTAGTGAGAATCTGAATCTTTAACTATAATCTTAATATATCATTGGTGAGGAACACCTAAGGGGACAAAAGAATGAGGGACAAGAAGATTTCTTTAAAAAAAATGTAACAAATACATTTTCTAAAATGTAAACCTACATATGTCATAAACAGTTTTTCTATCGATGATAAGTATTTTTTTTTTTTTCCTAAAAAGACAACGTAGCTTGATTTTTAATCAGGGGTTATTGATTGGACTACTGGAGTAGGTACGTGCAGATTTGTCTAACAATCTAATTGGATCTCGCAAACTGACAAACGAAACTCCTGCTTTTTCCTGGAAATCGGTACACTGAAAAAATGCACTGGCATTAATTCTGCAGGTCAAACGACATATGGGGCCTCCTTAGGAAGAAAACTACTAAGATTTCTCTCAAAAAAAGATTTCCCTTCTACACTCGTGGCAACCAAGAAACGGTACATACAAAAAACATAATTATCTTTTTGTTCGTTTCTGTGATGATTTTGGAATGAGACAGTTTCTTTTTGTTAGGAAAAAGACAGCCTTTATATGGAGAAATAATGGAACTCCTAGAGTGAGAGACTTGACTTGTTGAGAGTCCGTCCGAGATAGGTACAAAGTATATATAAGTACAACATTTCAATACTGATATGGTTATTATATATGCTAATCTTGACGGCCAAGGATTTATAGTGAAAATAAAATATATACATACATACATTTTGACGCTCTATGAACTATGAAGACTATGATGATATTGTATTATTGTGCCACTCACGCCGTCGCCATGTTTTGATTAATTGATTGTCACCTCAATTTTTTTTTTTCCCCCTGAAATGAGATTTCATATCCTTTTAAGTTTTAACATATGACACGGTGCCGGGATAATCAATACTGAAATGAAAAGTTGATTGTAGGCTTGCAACTACCAACGTCACCTCAAATTCTAAAGTGTGATCCTGTGAACCATGCAGTTGATTCATCAAATGCTTAGGGCTTATTTATTTCTTTTTTATGATATTTACTAAAGATAAACTCGTACTAAATCACGTTACACTTTTTAAAGAAGGTAAATATCTATATAAGCGTGTAATTAATTTTTTTTTTTTTTGACAATGTTCATATGCTTCGTTTATACAACTTTCATTAAAGAGAAGTAACAAAAAGAAAACTCGAGTACTATAATGAAAAAGAGCCTAGTATCATTTTTGTGATGTTTGTCTCATTAAAAAGAGAAGTTACAAAAAGAAAACTCGAGTACTTCAATAAACTAGAGTGTTTATGCAAATTACTAAATGTATTTAAAAAAAAGGGAAAATTGCTTATTTGCCACTCTAAAACTTGGGAATTGTTGAAATTCCATCCCAAAGTTTTGGGTTGTATAAATACCACTACAAAATAAGTTTTCTTACTAAATTGTCATTGAACCATATTTTATATTCAAAATTAATTCATTTTAGTGTAGAGTTGAAAATGCCCCCTTAAGAGCATCTCCAAGAGATCCCTAATAGGGAAGGGAAGGATTATTGGGAGTGCCTAAAAAATCTCAAATAAATAGATTTGTGTAAAATGACATAGTTTTGGAATCCAAATTTTTTAATTATTTGCTTTGAATTTTTTTTAAATGGCATAGTTTTGTGTCAAATCATTGATTATTTTATTATTTTTTTAAGCTACCATAAAAAATCTCAAATAAATAATTAAAAATTTTTAAAAATTGAAAATTCTTTTATCCAACGAAATTTTGATATACAGAATATATTAAGCATCATATATCGAGATTTAGAAATAATTAAGTACATTTTTAAGTTAAGGGTAGGGGGCCTACAATAAATGCGATAAGTGTTCGCGATAAGTTGAGTTATAACACCAATAAATTGAGTACATGGAGGTTTATTATTACTCAATTAATTTCTAAATATACAGATATAGACCAATATCAAACAAGTTAAATATAAAATATGATAAGTATATAGAATAATATACCATTAACATCAAATTGAACAACAGTAATCAGGCAATAACAAAATAAACAATTAACCGAACAGTAGTAATTTAGTAAATGATCATTTGCAATATCTAGCGGAATATTTGCCTTATAAATATACACCACATGTATTTTAGAGGAAAGTCCGATTTTGGTCTCTAAACTATTGTATTTTGTTTAAATTGGTCCCTAAATTATTTTTTGGTTCAAATTGATCCCTGAACTGTTGCATTTGATTCAAATTGGTCCTTGAACTATTTTTTGGTTCATTTTGGTCCCTAATCTATATTATTCGATCGGTATTATTTCTCATTTTACTTCCATTTATGCTAACTGATATAGTTTAGAAATGAACTTCAGTATCAATTAGTATAAACAAAAGTACTTGGGAGTGATTATATGTACCAAACCTATAAGTTTAAGGATCAATTTGAACTAAAAAAAGTTGAAGGACCAATTTGAACCAAATACAACAGTTTAAGGACCAATTTATACAAAAGAATAGTTTAATAACGAATTTGAACAAAATGCAATAGTTCAGGTACCAGACTTTCGTCTATATTTTACTATACAACCACTATACAAAACAACACCTATATATAGCAGCCATCAACCACCCATCCGACGAAAGAAACAAAGAAAGGAGACACCAAAATCAAATTTGGACTTCTCCTTTCCTCAACATTAATTTCTCCCAATTAATTCCACAATCACCCCGCCATTAAATTGAAATGGAGGGGCAGCAGGAAGCCCTGAAGGCACCTCTGATCACAGAGGATTGTAATAAGAGGGATAGAAGAGCAGAGGTGACCACTGAGGTCAAGAAGCAACTATGGCTTGCCGGGCCGTTGATAGCCGGGAGCTTACTGCAGAATGTCATACAGATGATATCAGTTATGTTCGTTGGGCACCTCGGCGAATTGACCCTCTCCGGCGCTTCCATGGCTTCTTCCTTTGCTGGTGTCACTGGCTACAGCTTACTGGTAAATTTTTGCAATTTCATCCCCCTTTATTTGCTATCTATTTATTTATTTTAACTTGTTCTAGCTAATTGACATGTTGGTATTCACCAAGCTAAGCTCAAAGCATATTGTCCAATTATTTTTTTTAAACTTCTTAATGTCATATTATAATTCATAATACTAGAAATTTCAAGTTCTGAGGGGAAAAAAGATACCAATTTTACTATTTCACTTGATTAAATCTAGTCTACTGACATAAATATTGTCCAAATGTTCAAAGAAAATTAGTTATTAATTTGAAATTATTTTGTGAACTCCCTCTTCAATAATGGCCCCTTGCAAATTTAAATGGAAACTTTTGTAGTTTTATAGACTCAAGAGAGGTAGTGTTTTCTAACTTGCGTCTAATATAACAAAAAGCTACAAGCCACTTAACAAATTTACAATGGAACTTAACACATGGTCTGAATGGATATGCTCCTTGAAGGATATTTTTTGTATTAATTCTACAGTGACATCTTTGTTCAAAATTTCAAAATTTGACATACAATGTAATTTAAGATTTAGACGTCTTCTAAGTTCTATCCATACAATAATTGTGACAAGGAATGCACATATCTTTTCAACGCAAAGACCACACTAAGTCCAACTTCCGGATTTGACCCAAAAAATTAGCATTGCCACTAAATTTTGTGATGAAAAATGAACAGAACATAAGTGCAGAAGAGATTATATTTTTAAGGGCATATGAACAAAGTATCCTTTTAATATTTTCCACATGGATCTGGGAGAGAATCAGAGAATCTCTGACTGGGTTTACTGACTTCTGAGCTGATAATTTACTCCACAGCAGAAATCTTGTTTATATATATATATATATATATATATACCTACTCTCAATATATTAAATAAGACACTAATAAAACCTGATACTTAAAAATGTTATCACATCATTTTCAAAATACTGTGCTAGATTTGCCACAACTTGGTCAGATCCAACATAGCTGAAAAATATCTGCTTCTGAGTTCTGAATTCTGAACATGTGCCAAATCCAAAAATTGAAGATTTCCTTCTTCATTATTTCATTTCATATAATACTAATAATATACAAAGAATAAATTAAGTTTTTATGTTTTGTTTTATTTTAGTGTCTGTTGAATGTTTGCTATGTCACTTCACCTCTGGCTGCAATACCATACTAGCACGATTTCATATCCTCTGTAGCACTGCACTGTGTAGCGCAGGACGTGAACCGTTAGATCATCTCGAGATCTGTGTCGGCACGAATCTCGAGATGATCCAATGGTTCACGTCCTGCGCTGCAGAGGATGACCACCCGTACTGGCACAGCCTGTAGGTGGGTTGCTGTTTGTTTCAGCCCACCTATATTCATTCATGAATCGAAAATAATGGAACCAAGATGAAATGAAAGGAACAGATAATTGAAATCTATCGATTTGGAAAATGAGATAGTATCTCGAATTCGAAATAAGGGATTTGTGCTGTGCTAGAAACCTAGAACTGTGTTCGCAACTATCAATTAACGGCTATGATTTCTATTATCCGTAATAGGAAACTTTGTAACTTTTTCATTTAATCTTAATACTGGGTATTTTAAGCAACAAATATGCAGTTGGTTGAACATGATATTTGTTTGAATGTTGAACTGAATCAAAGATATCTGCACCTAGAAAAAGAGCATCTGTGTTTATCAGATCAATCGTCTGCGTAGATGGTACTTCGTGCTTATATTATTATGTAATGAAATAACAATTTCTCTTCAAATAAATTAGCATACAATTTTCTTATATTTTTTTTGTAGATGGGAAGTGCTAGCGCATTGGATACATTATGTGGCCAAGCATATGGTGCAAAAGAGTACTACCTCCTAGGAATTTACAAGCAAAGAGCCATGCTTGTTCTTACACTTCTAAGCATACCGCTCGCCGCCATTTGGTTTTACACCAATGAGATTCTTTTATTTTTTGGTCAAGAAGCCGACATAGCATGGGAGGCTGGTATTTATGCAAAATGGATGATACCGTCTTTGTTTGCTTACGGGCTCCTTCAGTGCCACGTGAGATTTCTACAGTCACAAAACATCGTCTTCCCAGTTATGCTTAGTTCAGGCTTAACAGCCCTGCTGCATATACTCGTGTGCTGGCTCCTGGTGTACAAATTCGAAATGGGAGGCAAAGGTGCTGCACTTGGTAGTGGGATCTCGATTTGGATAAACGTCGCCATTTTGGCGGTTTATGTTAGAATTTCACCAAAGTGCAGGAAGACCTGGCTCGGCTTTTCAAAAGAGGCACTTCACGATCTGGTTGGATTTATCAAGCTTGCAATTCCTTCTGCTATGATGGTTTGGTAAGCAAAAATTTTGTATCAAGAACTAAAATTTAATTGTGCCAGTAAAATGGAATCATCAGATGAAATTTTAATGAATCCTACCTATCAAGTTTGGCCAATAAAGTTCAATTAAGCCTCAACCCAATTTTATTGTTCGACAAGAAAGCAACCTCTTATGGTACTGCTAATAGATCTGGACCACTTAGACTTTCAACACATTGGTACATAAATCTAACTCAATTGTCATGTACAGTTTGGAATGGTGGTCATTTGAACTTCTTGTGCTACTCTCCGGCCTGCTTCCAAACCCACAACTTGAAACTTCTGTTCTTTCCGTAAGGTAGCAAGAATGTAATTTTTTTTTTTTCATATAGATATCTATTACACATTCATCGCTCTTCTTATTATAATTCGTATTGTTATCTTTTACAGTCTAAACACAGCTTCATTTGTGTTCATGGTCCCCTTTGGTCTTGGGGCTGCCATAAGGTTAGTTTAACTTCTTACCTCTACAGATAAAATAAAAATTACCATGTTTATATATCTTACACTAAAATTAATCAATTCTCTGATCCTTCTTTTGTTTGTTTGTGTAAAAAGCACACGTGTGTCGAATGAACTTGGGGCCGGTAGACCTGAAACTGCAAAATTAGCAGTGCGAGTCGTGTTGTGCTTGGCCATCACCGGAGGACTTGTAATAGGATCTATTCTACTTCTGATAAGAAATATATGGGGCTATGCATACAGTAACGAAGAAGAGGTGGTGAAATATGTGGCCATCATGTTGCCCATTATTGCAGTGTCGAATATATTAGATTGCATTCAATGTGTGCTTTCAGGTTAGATCAAAATTTCCTTCAAATATTAGTTTCTTTAATCATCTTTACATGAACCCTTGTTTTTGAACTTCTTATATTAATAGAGGATTCCGAATTGATGAAATTTTGTGATTGTAGGGGTGGCGAGGGGCTGCGGGTGGCAAAAGATTGGTGCAATTGTGAATTTAGGTGCATTTTATGGAGCCGGTATTCCTGTTGCCATTCTCCTAGCTTTTGTATTCCATATTAATGGCAAGGTAATTTCTTAAAAACTTTCAGGAAAAGTTTATAAATGGTTATGTAATTCCTGGTATTTTTGAGATAATTAATTGTGTATTTTACCTTCGAATAACAGGGACTCTGGATGGGAATTATATGTGGCATATTTGTTCAAGTGGTGCTACTTTTCACCATCACATCATTCACAAATTGGGAGAAAGAGGTATTAATTGTTGAACTTATAACATAATTTGCAGCTTTATTGTTTTTGACAACATTGATCGAATTGCATGTGATTGGTACCGCTGTGACGACTCTGTTAATTTCTAATATATGTTTCATGCATTAACAGGCAAGAAAGGCCAAAGACCGGGTTTACAGCTCTACTCTTCCGGTCGACATGCTCGTCTCATAAGAACCTAGTTTCTACCAAAATTGAATGAGAGAGACTATTTACTGATCAGAAAGTTCGAAAAGAAACCACGTCTAAAATGCTACACTCAAAGTCAAATTGATCAGAGATCCGATATGTTTAATTGTTGCTATAGAAGCTGAGAGCACATATGTTGAGAATTAGTTCTCAATTTTTCGATTGCTCGGCGCGCTGTAACTTTTAACAACATTGTATCGTTATAATCGGGATCTGTAAACCCGTAGAATGAGCAGTAGAGGCTTCTTGTACTAATTAAGGCAGGCATCTTAAATTTTGAATGTCTATTTGCATTATTTTTCTCTCATATTATGTTTGCTTTTGAAGAATGTATGTGCCCATATATGGGCTTCAAATCAAACGGGCTTTGTGTATAACTAGAGCTGTAACTCGGGCTTCGCCCCGAAATACGATAACAAAAAAATAATAAAGCTTATAAAATATAAATATTTATTTTTAAAAAATTAAACATAATTTTTAAATTTTTGATGTGAATAATGATGATGATGATGAGAATAAATTTTTTATAATTTACAAATGATAGCACATGAATGTTGGACCACTTTAAGAATTAAATTTTGTCTTAGACATATCTTATCATCTTATTAAATGGGGAAAGATAATAAATATAAACCATTGGATCAAAGTAGATGAAGAGATTTAAACAAAATCAATGGTCAATAATATTGATGATGTGGCATAGTTGAGGTGCTTGGAGAGTTACCCCCTTTCTAGTTTATAGATTTGATATTTCCATCACAAGGGCATAGAATGTTATTCAAATTATATGTGATACTTGCCACTCTTATTTGCACTCTTCATTAATTAGATATAAACACTTATCAAATATGGTCTCTAATTTTGAATTTCAGATTTTTTTTTTAAAAGTGTTTGTAAGTAAAATTGGGTGCATAACTGCATATAAGTAATGTAGATAAGGGGTGAAAAAATAATTATTAAAACTATTAGTAAATATTAATACAGCTCAATAATTGTTGATCAACACTAATATTGTGTATATACTTTAATAAACAGTAATACCTACCGTCCATAGCATTCATAGGTTACATTTCGAGATGTAACTGTTACATTTCGGAATGTATCTGTTACATTTTGTTACATGTCTATGGATGTATGGACGGTTTTTCAATGGACGCAAGATGTTTCTCTTTAATAAACACTCGTCTTTTGTTCTTTTAATAATTTGTCTCCAACCCCACTGACCAAAACATCACTCAATATATAGCAGCCACTGATAACCAATCCATAGAAAGAAAGAAAGAAAAGAGATGCACAAATTAAATTTGACTCTTTTATTCCTCCACCCAATTTAATTGCACAGTTACCCTGCCATCAATTTCAGAGAAAGAAAAGGAAAGGGAGGAAAAAATAAAACCAAAAATGGAGGAGCAGCAAGCCCTGGAAACACCTTTAATCAGAGAGGTTTATAAGAGGGAAAGAACAGCAGAGGTGACAACTGAGGTGAAGAAGCAACTATGGCTAGCCGGGCCGTTGATAGCAGGGTATCTATTGCAAAATGTTATACAAATGATATCGGTTATGTTCGTCGGGCACCTCGGCGAACTGCCTCTCTCCGGTGCTTCCATGGCCTCTTCCTTTGCTGGTGTCACTGGCTACAGCTTACTGGTAAATTTGTAGTTTGTATTCATTTGTTTTACTTGTTCATTGATCCTCATGGATGGATGCATTGGTACGTACCAACCGAGCAAAGAAAATATATCCGGTTTTATTGTTACACTTGCTTCTAGTTTACTGATCTGCTACTATTTCTACACTTGCTTCTAGTCCAATTTCGATAACTCATGTCAGTAATTTTATGTGATGAATAAGAAAAGGGCATAGAGCATGAGATAAATTTTATTTTAAGGGCATATGAACAAAGTATCCTTTTTGATGTTTTTCCACATGGAAATGGGAGAGAATCAGAGACAATTTTTGTCTTCATTTACTGACTTCTGGAGTTCTGGTATTATAATTTGCTATTCAGTGGAATATTTATTTATATCCTTACTCCTAAACCCAATATTAAATTAGACACTGACAAACCCAATATTATAATTGTGACTCACAAAGTACTCGATACATTAAGAAAGAACAATGTGGTTGGTTGAACATGGTATTTGTTTAAACTGCAAGAAAGATAGCCACACCTGTGGTTATCAAAATAAATGACGTACGTGCTAATTTATCAAATTGATCATCATATTTTAATGTGTTCGGTACCTGTGGTCGGTACTGTGGTACAGTGGAGACATCATAATACTTGCAAAAAGGAGCAACACATTATTTTTGTCAGTGACAATAATATCACTGATTGGAATCTGTTTTTACTCAGTAAGTTATGCAAAATGGAACCTCTGTGAACTAGGAATTATAAGATGAAATGAGAACATGATCCGGCGGTCACTACTCCACCCATAATTTTGAATAGCAACTTATATAAGGCATTTATTTTTATGTCAAAAAGAACAATGATTTCTCTTTAAATAAAATAAGAGACAACTTCCATACAATGTTATGTAGATGGGAAGTGCCAGTGCACTGGATACATTATGTGGCCAAGCGTACGGTGCAAAAGAGTACCACCTACTTGGAGTATACCAGCAAAGAGCCATGCTTGTTCTTACACTTCTAAGCATACCGCTCGCCGCCATTTGGTTTTACACCAATGAGATTCTCTTATTTTTCGGTCAAGAAGCCGACATAGCATGGGAGGCCGGTATCTATGCAAAATGGATGATACCGTCATTGTTTGCTTATGGGCTCCTTCAGTGCCACGGTAGATTTCTACAGGCACAAAACATTGTCTTCCCAGTAATGCTCAGTTCCGGCTTCACAGCATTGATGCATATTTTTGTGTGCTGGCTCCTGGTGTACAAATTGGGAATGGGAGGCAAAGGTGCTGCACTGGGTAGTGGGATCTCGATTTGGATAAACGTGGCCATTTTAGCGGTTTATGTTAGAATTTCACCAAAGTGCAAGAAGACCTGGCTCGGTTTTTCAAAAGAGGCATTTCATGATCTGGTTGGATTTATTAAGCTTGCAATTCCTTCAGCTATGATGGTTTGGTAAGTAAAATTGTTGCCTTCAGAACAGAGATTTTATTTTACCAGTAAACTCAAATTATCAATTAAATGAGCTTTTGCCAATCAAATGTGGCAAATAAGGTTCATAATTAAGCCTCCAGCCAATTAAAGAGGCCTCTATTTGGCACCTCTCTTTTCCTAATCAACTAAATAATGGTGAAAAATGTAGTATTACTGTCAAGAATTTATAATCCGAAAAGCAAGGAAACCTTTATACCACTTACAAGTTACAACTATGAAGAGATTATAGCTTAATACAATACATGAATCGAATTCAAATGTGAATTAATATATATTTACAGTTTGATATGGTGGTCATTTGAACTTCTTGTGCTACTCTCCGGCCTCCTTCCAAATCCACAACTCGAAACTTCTGTTCTTTCCATAAGGTGAAAGACTTTTATTTAAGTATAAATTAACATCAAATGTGCATTTTCCTTCTTATTTTTTTAATTCCTAATGTTATCTCTTCCAGTCTAAACACAGCCGCATTCATGTTCATGGTCCCTCAAGGCCTTGCGGCTGCCGTAAGGTTAGTTTAACTTCTTATTCTCTGTATCAAGAAATCAAAATTACAATGTTCACACATCTTAACTATAACTAATGTTTGATCCTTCTTTTTTGTTTGTTTTTGGTTAAGTACGCGTGTATCAAATGAGCTCGGAGCTGGTAGACCAGAAACTGCAAAATTAGCAGTGCGGATCATATTGTTCTTGACCATCATACAAGCACTTGTAATAGGAGCTGTTCTACTCCTGATAAGAAATGTATGGGGTTACGCATACAGCAACGAAGAAGAGGTGGTGAAATATGTGGCCGTTGTCTCGCCCATTATTGCAGTGTCAAACTTATTAGATTCCATTCAGAGTGTGCTTTCAGGTAAACCAAAAAGTTACTTCAATTATTGGTTTCTTTATTACTACATGAATTCCTTGTTTTGAACTTCTATATTGATTGAAAGTCTAGAATTGATGAATTCATGAATGTAGGGGTTGCAAGGGGCTGTGGGTGGCAAAAGATTGGTGCATTTGTGAATTTGGGTGCATTTTATGGAGTCGGGATTCCTGTATCTGTTCTCCTAGCTTTTGTTTTGCATTTTAATGGAAAGGTGATTAATTTCTCAATAATTTCTATAAGTAAATTTATAACTTTTCTGCTTGAGAAAATTGTGTTATTTACCTTTGAATAACAGGGACTCTGGATGGGACTCATATGTGGTATATTTGTCCAAGTGGTGCTGCTTTTAACCATCACATTGCTCACTAATTGGGAGAAAGAGGTAAATGCTCAACCCTGTATAAAATCAAATGTTTATTCTTTTTGAAAATACTTGAAATTGCATTGGTATTGTTCTTAACAACTATGTTAGTTTCTAAGATATGTTTCATGTGTTAACAGGCAAGAAAAGCCAAAGATAGGGTTTTCAGCTCCTCTCTTCCGATCGACATGGTTGTGACATGATAACTCGAGTACTTTATTAAGAGAACGACGGCAAGAATATTGCTAATCTAAAATAATGCATTCAAGTCAAATCAGATAGCCGATAGGTTTAAATTGTCCTTGTTGTTTATGGAGATGCTGAGAGCACACACAGGTTGAGAATTAGTCCTCAACACATTCTTCCTAGGAGTACTGTAATACATTCTTATTGTTTTTTTTTTTTTTTGGTGGGGGGAGTAAAAGTGATCTTTAAGATCATTCTTTCTGTATTGTAGAAACAGATTAATGAATAAATTTAAACAAAAAACACCCAATGTGTTACTGGTCTCGACATGCATCAGTTTTGCAGCCACAGAAGATGTAAAAAAGTCTTAACAAAACTCAAAAGGTCAGACTTAAGAACAGCAAGGATATTACTTGGGACAACAAAATATTTCTATTTATAATATGATTTTCTCATATTTCCTCTCATATAATTCAGAGATTTTGATATTCTAAGTAATATAGTTACTGTCTTTAGACCCGACCAACTCAAAATATCAGCATCAGTATTGCTTCTTCATCTAAAATGCGTCTTCGATCTTTATTCTTCTTCTTGTAAAGCATCAACAGGCCTCATCCAGTTTGCCTTTCAAATGGAGACTGCTCAATGACAAACTCACCCCAGGATAGACTCGCCTCTGACATCTTAAACAGATTATTCAGGATTGATTCCCTTTAATTTAACCTTATGTGTGTGCTGGCAAACCATAGCCAAGGGAGTTGAGTTAAATTAGATGCTTCTATATAAAACAATGTATATTCTGTAATTGAAACACAACACAGAGAAATGAAATGAGTTATCCAATTTGAACTTCCTCTTTATCCTTATCTTCTTTATTTTAGATAAAGATGAGGATCAAGCCACTCAAATTTAAATGTTTATAAAGACCTCTCATCCGGGTTTCAAACCCGCGACCTCCACACGGAGAGCGTTACCCTTAGCCACTAGACCAAAGGCTGATTCTCTTTATCCTCATCTTCTTGCTCTTGTTTTACTTCTTCTTCTATAAAGAGACTCCGGTATCGTCTCATTTTCTGAAATAAGGTCCATCAGACCATCACTGAGTCTGGTATATTATTCCACGAGTCCATTTCGTTTTTCTTTATTTGTTCTAGGGGTGTAAACGGGTCAGGTTGGTCGGGTTTTATATAGATTGGCAATCCAATTATTTTAGTCGGGTTGCACAAATTTCAATCCATAACTAACCAACAAATAATAAAAATTGTTTAATTCGGGTTTCAAATTTGACGGTTGGGTTTCGCGGGTTTCGCGGATTTCAATTTAAGATATTAATTATCAAAAAATATAAGTGAAACTAAGTTATAATGAAAAAAATACAACAAAAAAAATTTAATATGCACTAACTAAAAGTAAAATAAAATATGTTTCAATTAAAAGTTTGAAGTATAACAAAAAGTCATTATATTTCTATAAAGATATTGTAAATTTATTTAGAATAATATAAATTATTTTAAATAATCGAAACAAATTGGTCGGGTCGGGTTTTACCCAACATATTTTGCAAAATCCTTAACCAAACTTTAATTATCGGATTGCTCAAAATTCAATCCGTACCTAACCAACTATAATCAAAATTCATAATCTTTCGGGTCGGGTTGGTCGAGTCGGTTGGGTTCCGCGGGTTGAACGGATTTGACTTACACCCCTAATTTGTTCTTTGAAAAAAAATAAATCTGCGGTGTTGCAACTTCTGACATGCCGGTACTTGAGATGAGACCCATGGGCTTGCATCTAACCAAATGGAAGAAGCCTTCTTAAATTCACTTTTGTCTTTCTTATCTACATAGTGACTGCCCCTAAATTAGGTGCCTACAATCAATAACCAACATCAGTATTAATTTAGTCACTTAATTTAGATACCAATAAAGTCAGTATTAATTTAGATACCAATAAAATCACTGTACAGTACACTATGGGGTTTCGACAAGATGGTTGGCTTTAAATATTTAAGCCTTATTAAGCCACACTCGTTCGGAAAAAGAAAAAGGGCTTAAGAAAGCTTAAGCCTTAAGCCATGGGTATTACTTCCTTAGGAATCCGGGCAAGGCTTAAGCCCCGGTCAAAAGGAGACTTAAAAAAAAACTTTTAATCCATGCTAAGGAGCTTGCGTTCAGAAGGATTAAGAGACTAAGGAAACTAAAGAAAGTCTAAAGAGACCTAAGGAGGTGTTACCAAACGACCCCTTAAAATAAGCACATAGTATACATTTGTTTGAATAATTTACTCACTTAATTTAGATACCAATAAAGTCAGTTTAAATTTTGATATTATTTTAAGAGTAAATATACTGTGAACGTACCTCTAAAAACATACTAAATCATCTCTAAATTTTTATTTGTACGGCTCAATAAATCATTTGTATCAAAACTTTATGTAATACAAAAATTTTTCATTTTTAAAAATTGTTAAGTATTTATTTAAGATTTAAAAAAAAATGATACATAAAACTTGACTATTTTTTTAATATCATATAGTCACTTTTATAAAATCTCAAACAAATACTTAAAAGTTATTAAAAATGAAAATTTTTTTTTATCTCATAAGATTTTGATGTAAAGAATCTAATTAATCATATAAATTGAAATTTAGATGTGATTTAATATGTTTTCGCCATTTCGAAGATGCGAGCTTCATACATCTCTGTAACATTTTTCTTCAAAAATTTACCGCAACAAAGAAAGAGATGCTTTCACTTTCAAAACACTTTCAAACCAAGCAACTTTTTTCTTTGAGCAAAAATCCCTAGCTGCCAGAGGGGAAAGAAAATCCACCGATTTGGTGGGGGAGATCTCCGTCTTGCCGGTAGTGCGGCCTCTCCCCGCCACCCCACCTTATAGTTCTTCCTTCTTTCTCTTCTCCTTTCTTCTTCTCCGTTCTAGTCATTTCTCCCCCCATTCTCAAGCACCCATAGCGACCTCAGTCCGAGCCCTCCCGTGTCCAGCGCCACCAGCCCACCACCACATCTTCCTTCGATCTGCTGTTACTTCTTGCCTTCCCGCCTCTCTTCTCGTTTTGTAAGTCTTTTTCTAAGCATCTTCGTCTTTCGTCTCTTCGTCTTTCGTCACTTTGTCGTCGTTACAAGCTGAACATGGAAATCAAGAACTTTCTCTCCAAGTTACATAAGCTCCTTCAATCTTTTGATGCTATTGTCTACAAAGAGCAGTGTCTACGGGCCAATGGAAGCTCATGTTTTCGATAATGGTGACGCGCATACAACCGGAGTAAATGAAGAACTACTTCAAGTTAGACTATAAAAGCATAGTTGGATTTTGCTTTTGATTTTGCGATATAGTTTTTCATTAAAAGTGATTAGTGTTTGAATTAGAATGATGTTATCTTTGATGTAATTTGAGAGGATTCAGCTTTGTAATGTTTGTTGCCTACGGGCCAATGGAAATTCAAAAAAAAAAAAAACTTTTTTCTTTCTTGATTTTTTTTAGCAAAAAGTCCCCCAAAAACATGAGGAAAAATTGGAAAAACTCGAGCGCGCCGATTTCATATCCTCTGTAGCGCCGCATTGTGTAGCGCAGGATGTGAACCGTTGGAACATCTCGAGATTCGTTCCAGAACAAATCTCGAGATGATCCAACGGCTTACATCCTGCGCTACACAATGCAGCGCTACAGGGGATATGAAATCATCAGGATCAGTCTGAGTCTCCGTTTCAGTTTCAGTTTCACCTCATCTCTTCCAACTCCAATTATCCTCCGATCAAAAATGGCTACTCTCCCCACTCTCCACTTCCCCAAACCCTCCCTCCCGCGTATCCCCCGCCGCAGCCGTCGCCTCTCCCTCTCTGTCTCCGCCTCCGCCACGACCGCCACCTGGACACCCGCGCCGCTCTCCCTAGTCGCCCCCGCGACCTCCGACTCCTCCATCTTCCACGTCGTCACTGACCTATCTTCCGCCCCGGAGCTGTCCACCTCCTACTCCTCCCCCGGGCAGTACCTCCAGCTGCGGATCGCCGGATCCGACTCCAAGCCCGCGTTCCTGGCCATCGCGTCGCCTCCTAACATTGAAGGCAGGTTCGAGTTCCTGGTGAAGAATGTGCCGGGGTCGACCGCGGAGCTGCTCTGTGGATTGAAGGAAGGGGATCCGGTCGAGCTCGGGCCAGTCATGGGGAAGGGGTTTCCAGTCGAGAGAATCGAGGGTTCCGATGGTGCAGTCGATTCTGTTTTCATCTTTGCTACTGGTACCGGTATCAGGTATATATATATATAGCTTTATTAATTATTATCACTCACTTGCTGTGATGATTGTTGGCCTGTTACATCCGAGGCGGATTGAAATAGACAAAATTACCATACTTTTCCCCAAAATAGATGTTCTTATATGATAACTAATTGAGTGGCTCTTCTATGGATCGGCTAAGCAACCTTTCAGTTTGAATCGAGTGGTTCTTATCAAACATGTCTCTTTTATTGTATCTAAAAGACATATCACGACCACCAGATTATGAAAAATGAACGGCCCATATTTCATCCGGTCCATAGCAGAATTAGCCTAATTATAATGATATATAAGTGTTTTGTTAAGAAAGTGTATATTTGAACAACCCTATGAAATATAAGAATTGTTATACTATTGACCCCCATAATAATATTTGGTATGGTAACTTGAACCCCATTCGAAAATTTCCTGGCTCCGCCACTGTCTTACATTGAACGAGTATGACTGATTTTGTATAGTTAGTGTGTCGATTTACTGATAATGGTTCAAGAAAGAAATTGCATATCATTTGGGATTGGTTCTTACTAATTGCAAGTTCTGATGTTGAACTTCCATTTTTTTCCACTTTATTGTTTGATGGCAGTGCAATTCGGTCCCTTATAGAATCAGATTTTCCTAGTAATAAAAAGGCTGATGTCAGGCTTTACTATGGAGCCAGGAACCTCCAGATTATGGCATATCAGGTTTGTATCATCTTACTCTGTCGAATTTCTTTAGCTTAATTATCAGAATATGTCACTCAAGGTTACTAGTTGCTGTTCTTATTTCATATATGACATGTTTACTGGCAACATACTAGCCCTACATGGCTACATTGTTGTTATAAGGACATTTTTTTTAACCCAACTCATATGTTAACATGCTTTGTTTGCTTGCTAATATATTTAAATCATCAGGACCGGTTTGAAGCTTGGGAATCTAGTGGTGTGACAATAATACCAGTCCTGTCGCAACCTGATAGCACATGGATAGGCGAGACAGGCTACGTGCAGGTACGGAATACAGAACTTCACTAGTGTTGCATTCATTTCACTCCTATGTCCAAACCTTCTATGGAAAAATTCCAGATTTACTTGACCTAAACTCAAGCAGGAATATGGACCTTTGTTTTCTCTGTTAGCTTCTTCATGTATTGTTTCATGAATATTGTCAGAATGCGTTTTTGAGGACCAAGCCAGATTTGAATCCTTCATCAACTGGAGTAGTGTTATGCGGTCACAAGCAGATGGCTGAGGTATGTATAAGCGTTTCCTTTTAGTGAAATGTGATTGATAAATTGTGTTGCCTTTTCTTACCATAGTTTCTTATGAGGTAAGTATGCAAGTGCCCATTCAATCTTTTTGAGACAAAGGCACCCAGGGGTGTTCAACCTCTTCTCTTTAGAAAAAATAGTGCTTGATGACTAGGTCAACCCACATGCTTTCTACAGCATATTTTTCTTTTAATTGTCCCTAATTACAATAGAAACTTATTCCTTGTTATATATCTGAAAAGACTAGGTAAATGGATCTTATTATATTTTTCTTGAACTTACCAATAAGGAATCGTTGTATATGCCTAGTTCAAATGAATTGAATTCATGAATTAATTGCAATCTCTAATTTCTTTACTTTTGCCAACCTTTGTACTTGTAACAATGCTAGCTTTGATGTTAGAGTGGTTTGATGGCATAAATAAGTGAATGTAAGAGTTTAGATGAAGCTGGTTATTTGTCAGTGAAATTTACAAGTTACATTTCCTTTTGTAGGAGATCACATCTGCTCTTGTGGCCGATGGTGTGCCAAAAGACAAAATCTTGATGAACTTCTAATATTTCTGGTACATATTTCCCTTTGTGTATATTTGCAGATATTCTTTTTTGTTCATGTTAGGCACACGATGGAACTGTGGGATTTTTCAATTTTGAATTCATTCTATAAAACATTACTAGAGCATTCAAATTGTTGAAGTTACACTTATGACAGATATTCGTATTTAATTTCAATTCTCATGCAACACTTTGAGAAAACATAATGCATGAGAATTTGCGAAGTTACACTTGATTAAATTTTGCTTATTTATATTTCCAAATGCCAAGAAGAAACCAAATGAATAGCATATTTGAAATTGAGAAGATGAGAAACAGTTAATTCAGCTCTCTTACATCCTTGAGAAGCGAACATTTGAGCTTGTAGAATGCAGTATTCTTCTTGTTAAATAGAATATCAACTCTTTTCATGTAAAATTTTTTTTTTTAACACCGCCTCTCATATGATTATGTATGAATTGTGGCAAAAGGAATAGAGCTTACCCTGCTAGGCATGTAATTGATGTGCAACAGCATGCGTTGTCTGCATCTGAGTTGTTAAGTTTCATGGTTTTGAAGTTTTGCCATTTGCTGAAGTGTTTTCATTGTAACTGATTCGTGAAGGGAAAGTGTTTTTTTCTTTCTTCATTATTTTTCTTCTTATCGGTCACCATTTCCACAGCCCTCTTCTGGCTCGGGATGGACTATATTGAAACAAAACAATACCAGCGGAATTTCTTCGTTGTTTTTAACAGAATGAAACAATATTTATCTTCTGTTACGCCGAATATTAGATATGATTTACAAAAAGGATAATATTATTTTAGATGAAAAGAAGGGACGGGTGCATTTTCTATTTCTTGGAAATGCACAAAATTTTGGTTTCTGATAAGATTATCAGACTCCATACCCTTTATTTAAAAAAAATAAAAAGTTTCATGTTAGATTAATGGATCTTGCATATAAAATTCAATTAAATTTGGTAACCAAGCAATGGACCAATCGGACCCACTGTTGGTCCAAGGCCTATCTGATTCTGACCTCTCCTTTTCCCAAAATATCCGAAGATCTTTTTGGACCTTTTCAACAAAGAAAAGGGGAAGATAAATGCTCTGCCCTGCCATGCCCATCCATATCAGAAAAAAGGAAAAATGTTGGAATGTGTATAAGACTATAAGCCACATGTCAAGTCAATTACGGCCTTCACGGACCTGCCGTGAACTAATTAATTAAGTTAAAATGAGATTTGTAGATTGAGCTGTAGTATTTTATAACTCAAATATCCCATTATTATTGTTACAAACATGAAACATTTCTTTTGATTCTTGCTCGTACTCATAGTATCTCTGCTTCAATCTCAGATAAAAATAAAAGCAGTCAAAAAAATGTTTAAGTGGCTGACTCTAAAGGGCAACGCTCTCCGTGTGGGAGGTCGCGGATTCGAAACCCGGATGAAGGGTCTTTATAGACATTTAAATTTGAGAAGTTTGACTCTCATCTTTATCTAAAAAAAAGTGACCGACTCTATGCCTCTATCAGTATCACTCTATCAGACGAGTCGTTTTCAGAATTTATGCAATGTAATATTGGGGATGACTTTTTAGATATGTCTGACCGTTAAAAGGGTGTGGCAAGTGGCAACCAAAAGGAAAAAAAATATATATATGTACCACTAGAATTCATGGCTGCATTACCAAAAGCCCTCTATTAATCTTGCCAATAAGAAGCTCAAAATTGGGCAAAACCTAAGTTACAAGGCACTGCTAATTCTCTTCTTTTGTGAGTTTTATTAATGGCTGAAGACCATTTATCATTACTCAGCAAACAAAGTAATACATATAAAAGATCTTAGCTTTGATCAAAAACCCAAGTTCAAAATTGAAATGTTCTACCAAAAAGGAAGGGAGCTTTCTACTATACTACTTCTTCAAAGTCACAATGCTCCCATCTTTCTTGGCAACAATAACAGATGTTGCCATGCCAATGAAAATTCCATGCTCCATGACTCCGGTGATTCGCAACATCTTATCGCTAATCGTCCTCAGATCACGGTGGATTCCCTTCTCGAACAACAAATTGACGATGTAATTCCCGTTATCCGTCACGAAAGGCACCTCCTTTCCTTCCTTCTCGTCCCGAACGGTTCTCAATTTGGCATCGAACCCGATTTCCCCCTCGAACACCTCCTTCAATTTCATGATCGTGTACTCCCACCCGAACCGCACGATTTCCACCGGTATGGGCCCGGTAGCGCCGAGCCTCTTGACCAATTTCGACTCATCGACAATCACCACGAATTCCTTGCTCGCACCCTCCACCATTTTCTCCCGCAAGAGCGACCCACCACGCCCCTTAACAAGATTCAGCTCCTCGTCAACCTCGTCCGCACCATCGACCGACAAATCGATAAAAGGGTGGGACCCAAGATCGGTAAGGGGGATATTAAGCCCCTTAGCCAAAGTTTCGGTCTTTATAGAAGTCGGCACACCCACAATCGTATGCAACAAGGAGGTGTTTAGCAGGTGAGACAGTTCCTGGAGGAACAAGGAAGCGGTGGAGCCGGTACCGAGGCCGAGCACGGTGCTGGATTTGACAAGGGAGGCAGCCTGCTGAGCACAAAGGAGCTTTTGGGAGTCTTGGGTCAGGGAAGGGGAAGGGGAGGAGGAGGGGAGGGGAGGGGAGAGGAGGTGGGCTGGTGGCATTTGGAGGTGGACGGTGTGCATGGCAGATGGAGAAGCAAATTGAAGGGCGAAGGAGAAGAGGGCCTGGTGGCGGCTGTGGTTTGAGAGCAGAAAGAAAGAAAGGAAGAAAGGGGAGGGAATGAAAGGAGAGGGGGAGAAGGAAAGGATATAAATAGGCAATAGGGAAATTTTGATTTAGTGAAACTTGGTCATGTGTATATTTTTCATGCGGTACATCTCTGATACTCTGATAAATACTAAATAGAGGTGGCAAAATCTGACCTGACCTGCCCGACCCGTCCGACCCGAAACCCGACTCAACCTGAGCTTCAGGAGAAGTCAAACTGACTCGAACCCGATCCGACCCGTGTTTCAGGGAAAATAAAACTGACCCGAACCCGACCCGACTCGTGTTTCAGGGAAAATCAAGCTAACCCGAAACCCAAGCTGACTCGGGAAAAGAAATGCAAAATATGACCAAACCCGAAAAACCCTCCCAACTCGATCGGAACCGACCCGACCCGAGAAATTGCCGGCAGACATCAACCCGATACCCGACCTGACCCGACCTGAACCCGTCCCTACCCTAAAAAATACCGGCAGTTGTCAACCCGATAACCCGACTCAACAATCTGCCACCTCTACTGATAAACTTCAGGGAATATTATAAAATTAACTTTATTTATTCAAGTTAAATGAGCTATTTATTATTTATTCTAGTGATATTATTATTCAGCCAATTTTGTAAATTATGTTTTATAAGCAATTTAATAATATGTTGTTTAGTTTATGCATTTGGGGGAGTTTGTAATGTTGTTATTTCAGATTTCATTATTATGTATTTACAATTTTACATAGCCAGTTTGTATTATTTGGCCATATAAAAAATAAAACTCATTATATTATGTTATATTAGTTAATTAATAAAACTTAGATCGAATGTATTTATTAAAAATAACAAAATATTGCTTCATGAGTGTGGTCAAATTATAAACTTTTATAAAAGAAAAATAATAGGAGGACCTCTGTTGACTCTTACGTTATTATTTTTTTAATATCTATGCTCCTTTAAAAAGAAGCTAAGGATTGGACTCTCCATTGATGGTCATAGTCTAACTCTCATCTTAATCTTCATCCATCAAATAATAAAGGGCTCGCATTGCATCCATTTCATATTGTATTCCTCTCCATTTCTGTCTCAGCACAAAATCGAAGTGGCGAATTTTCTGACTGGTATTTTAAAATATTGATTGCTAAGGTCACAAACCCATTTTTCTCTTTTTTTCAATTCTTTCACCCTATTTAGCTTGAATGAAAATTAAAATTGTCCGTAACAGCGTGCGGGTATGCTTCTAGTAAGGAATAAAATAGAGGTCATTGATATAACAAATTGGGTTAAGTTTGGACCGGAAAAAAAATGCAGGCATGATGATAAGTCTCGTTTATTTATGAACAGATGAAGGTATAAGTCCCAACGAAAAAAATATAAAAGTAGTATATGCCAAAGTTAACAAGAGATTAAGTCATCTACATGAAAAAATGGATGGAAAAATTAATATAGTTAAATTTGAACAAATGTCAAAATTTAGTAACAAAAAACAAATAGTTGAAGAGATTAACGATCAAAGGGAACTCATGGTTGAGTTGAGTTACCTCTGAAAATATTTTCCTTGTTATTTGCTAATTAATTCTATGTTTAGTTCCATTATAGTTATCTTTGATTTGTTAATGCATCAGGCACACCACAATGAATCCTTGTCAATACAATAGTGTGGAGCATGTGAACTCTCAGCCAGTTAGCCGCGTGGTTTTTTTTCTTTTTCCCAATAGGGGGAGCATATTCCTTTTCTTAACCTTTCGTTTTTTTTTTTTTTTTTTTTGGCATCTTTGAAAAAATAAATTAAATTAATTAGTACAATGCATATAGCTAGGTCAAATTAAAATGTCCTATTACCTTGATGGTTGATGCATTTCCTCAAAAAAAAAAAAAAAAAAAATTAAGAAAAGAATGAAAACCTAATAATATAACAGTAGTTTTCCAAAATAATTGAGAGCGTGGGATTCTCTACGTGTGGCCAATATTTAAAGATTTGAAAAGGACCTTGCCTCAAGTTCTAAAGTTGGTCCTCGCCTACTCGGAGAATATGTAGGAAACTAGAGACTTTTGTGCAGCCTACATGTATTGGTGCATGCTGCATATATTTGTCATATAAGATTTTTTGGTAGCATACTAGCATAGCACAAGGGACCCTTTTTATAAAAGAAGAGGGATTAAATGGTTATCTTGATAATTTTTAAAATATAATTTTTTAAAACTTTAAAAAATCATTAAAATTTTTTTAAAAATGAACGCCTTTGCTTTTATGAGGAAATGCCCATAGACTTTAATATGAACGCTAAAATTATATGGTACTTCTTCCGTCCACAATTAAATAAATTTATATCATTCACAACTTGTCCACAATTAAATGAATTTATACTCTTTGTTTGAATCCACTTTCTTCCTCAAAAAAAAAAAAAAAAAAAAAATATATATATATATATATAGTGAGGCTATTGCGCTTCATAAAGCGCAGTGAGGCAGTGCGCTTCGGCCCCGTATCGCAAAACTGTAGCTCAAATGGCCAATCCAAGTTGCTCAGCACAACCTATATATTAAAATCTTGTAGATTACCAAAATTTTTCATTTTTAGAGTTTTATAACTATTTTTTTGGATTTTTGAAATTTGTATAGAAAATGTACAAAATTTTGTACATAAAATGGGTTATTTTTCAAAAATTCATAAAAATAGTTAGAAAACTCTAAAAATAGAAAATTTTGGTATGCAACTAGGTTTCAATATCAAGATCATGGTGAGCAACTTGGATTGGTCATTCGAGCTACGGTTGATGAGATATGAGGCCGGAGCGCACTATAGCCTCACTCTATATATATATATATATAAATATATATATATTACGAAATTTCTAAAATGCCCATCGTCTCCTTCCAAGAATGATTCACTTTTCTACTAATTGAGAGCATAAAAGTAATTTTACTCTTCCACTATTTTCTTTGACTTTTGCTACAAATTTATTCTTTTGTGGACAGAGGAAGTATTTTATATTAAAAGTCTCCTAGGTAGTTGAACTATATATATTCAAGAATTCATAATGTGATGGTTCCTTGGAAATCATAAACTTGATAAATAGTAACCCTCTTTTAATAAAAAAAAAAAATCATTGGAAATAATAAACTTGATAAATAGTAACCATCTTTTAATAAAGGAAGATACTAAATGGACCCCTTCAGATCTCTGATTGCAAGATTCATGACGCTTTGTAGAGAGCTGAAATAATAAAACTTTCATGTCAAAAAATCTAATCAGATTCGATGTTCAATGTAAAATATTTATCGTCACTCAGTTGCTTTCTGCCAGCATTTTTACTATATTTAATTTCCTGTGATACGTACCATATGTCCATATCATTGTTATATATATTAAAAAAAAGAGAGAGAGATTATATTGTAGTGTACCATGACCAAAAAATTAAGAAAGTTGTAGTCAAATAATAATATTGATCCTACAAGTAAAACTTCTTAAATTCTTATTTTCGTTTCTCGACAAGTTATAACTACAAGCATATGATATGGCAGAGTGGGCACGCGGCCCCTTGGAAAATAAATTTTCATAAATATATACTTACAAAATTACAAAAATACATTCTTTGTAGATAAAATTTAAACATATGCTTGATATTTAAAAAAAAAAGTTTATAAAATGAACTCTATCCTGGAAAATTTTTACAAAAATATCCTCCAAAATTAATATATAAAAATGGTGGATTATTTTATATATCGAATCGGAGAACAACTCTTAAACAAAAAATTACATGCACATGGCACATTGGCACCTCAGAATAGCGAGTCCGGATCGTCCGTCGCGCTGTCAATTCGGCAGCGCAGATCCGACGGTGTGGTTTACATTGGGATCCGGACTCATTTTTCACGGATCCCAATGAAATCCGACGATCTGGATCGCACTGCCGAATTGGCAGCGCGTCAAACGATCTCGAGTTCAGAATAGCAGATGTGAAATTAGCAATTCAAGTTATGGACTTTTCGGTGGTAAGAATAATACCTAGCGTCTATAAAAATAAAAAAATCGTCTATTTAATTTTTGGACATTACTTTTATACTCACACCCAGATAATTTTATCGGTTACAAACGAATTTCATAATGGATAATATTTATTAATAATCATCAAATTGAAAAGAAAATTTTTATTTTTATAGTGGGAGTACTGGAGTAAAATTCTTAATTTTTTTGAGCAGCTCAAACCCATAGGCAAGGATCCGAATCTGGTGCTTTTTTTTTTTAGAAAAGCAGATCTTGCTTTTTCGATCGGAGGGTCGAAATCGGTTGCTGCATCGATCTTAAAGTACTTCCTCCCGTTTGGCAAGTGTAGTGAGTTAAAGCGGAGTAAAACATTAAATCACTTTAAATCAGTGGTGTTTGGTGGTAGTGAAGTAAATAGATGAAGTAAAGTTGATGTTATGGGTAAAATATGTGAAATGTTAGTGATTTAGTTTACTACACCTATATAGCTGCGTTAATTTACTACGTCTTAAATCACTTCTGTTTGATGACTTAAAATTAATTTAAGAGCTTAAATCACTTTTATTACATCTACCAAACACTGGGTTCGGACTTTATTGTACAGATTTCAAAATATTTCGATATTTCTCAGCTGTGGGATCAAGTTTCTCTTCAGAAAAACAGCGGATTCCGATCCCATAGTCAAGACAAGACTACTGAATTTTTTTTTTTTTTTTTTTTTTTGAGACAAAGACTACTGAATTTTAATGTGGCACAACTTACAAGAAATTTGGTCCCCAAAACTTTCGGCGCAAAATGAGGGTTTTTGTTCTTTCTCGAACCTTTTGGTTTAACTAAGTTTATTGGGCTGGATTAAATTAGTATAGGCTTCGTAAACCTCTTTAAATTAATCAAGCGATGCACTAATTAATTTTTCAGCCCAACGGGCCCCTAATCTTGTAGTTTTAACAAAAAATGTAGGGCTCCCATTCCACGGATTGATGCCAGAAACTTTGCCCAATGGGCCCCTCCCTAATTTTGAGTGTGTCACTGTTCCAATTAGAGGTGGCAGAACCCGACCCAACCCGAGAAATCCGCCTGACCTGATCCGGTATTTTCCAAAAAGTCAAATTGATCCGACACCGATCTAACTCGGAACCGATCCGACCCGACATTCACCGGAGCGGAGCTGGAGGAAGAATGAACCTGATTTTAGTGATACTACCTATTATATTACATTTGTTTACATGAGCACGTCAACAAATAATAGAGCTACCCACCTCAGAAAAGACAAATGATAGAGCTACGTAGAACTTGTTCAAACGTAGAATTGTTGAATAGCAAATAATAACATGTTGTCCAACAAGATTACCATATCCAACTGTGTTAACAGAGGATGACTAACAGTACTATGACTATTTCAATAATTAACAATTGTGAACTTTGAATTAACACTCAACCGAATTGTTGGATGGAAATTTGATATAGGATAAATATAACTTGCCACAAACAATGCTCCCATAACCCCCAATGTACTTGGGAAAAATTTATAAAAATATCCCTCTTTTCAGAAAATTTTACAGAAATATCCTTTATTTCTAAGGAAATTTACAAAATTACCCTGCCATGAAATTTTTTACAAAAATGACCCTCACAATTTTATAAAAATATATCTCCACCCTACAAAATTTTATAAAAATGACTCTCCCCACTCATATGCCACCTCATCATAGAGTTGTGGGGCAAAGTGGTGGCCTGGTATCATTGTCCTTTGATATATAGGCAAAATGTAAAAATAAAAAAAAAAAAATTAAGGTGAGATATGTAAGAGAAAAAAAAAAACCTTTTTGCTGAAGTTAGCTCATCAGGGGTTGAGCTTCAGGAATATCCTGTAAATTTTCTTCGATCTTATCCAAAGTTAAAATGGACCAGGCACTTGTCATGATCAATCAACTAACTGTTTTTAGTAAGTGGTGATGAGTAATGAACCATGAAGGAAGCTTCTCATTTAAAAAAAAATAATAATAATAATAATAAAAATTGAAGGAAGGAGGGTCAACCTTGCAATGAGATCAGATCCTCTGTGGCAAATACTGACAGTTACATGGTCTGGTAAGGTTCTGACATAATAGCAAAGTGAATTCCATTTCTTTGATAGAGAATTCTGTAGGTGTCATGTCTGCAATGCATGGTTCCCAAATATTGGAAAATTATCAGTTGCATGCCATACGGCTGGTTCTTATGCATTGTTCTCTGAAAACCTGAGATCAAGAGATGGGTTTTCCATCCTTTTATCTAGCTATCAACATCTAGTGAAAGTGAGATGAAGTTTGGAGTTTTCTTCAATTTATGAGCTTTTTTTGACTCATCCAAATTGCCCTTGGTTTTAGTATCAGAGTGATCCAATCAAAATTGGCTTGTATTTGTACAAGTAAATAGTGTAATTGTGTAAATGATGACTAAAAAAGCTCTCTCTTCGATTTCTTGAAGCACATACTAATATATTCTGACAGCATCAGAGTAGGTCTCTCTACACTTGTTTACATAAAAAAAAGAAAGGAAAAATAACAAAATAAAAGTTGACATAATAAATAATCAAAATCTGATTAAGAAGAGCCTGATTAACAAAAGGGTTTAACAAAAAAACAACTAAAAACATATTGCACTAGCACATAAGTGTAAACTATGAATACAAATTTGACAAAAAAATTGTGGAAGGCTCCAAAATATGCCACAATTACAAGGCAAACCTTCTCATTTTTCCAATAATAATAAAAAAAAAAAAGTTGCATGATTGAACCAAGAGACTAATTATGCATACTCTATCCTTCCACATATTCAAAAAACTATGCTTGCTCTCAGACATAGTTCAGAAGCTTGAAATACACAACGATATACACAGAAAGTGATACCACACCGCAGACATGTTGCCAGAACAGCAGAGCTGACGCTTCCTTGACTGCATATCCTCTAAGACTCGCAATCGCACCCAATAAGATCGCGCTAGGCATACTGTATTGCAGCAGCAGCACAAACCGGTACATCAAGTCCCCTTGCACCAAGAACCCCAATTTATCTGCCAAAGCTACCACACCGATACCAATACAAGGCAACACCAATAGTCTTGCCACGATGATACCAATTGTGGTACGTAGCCCAAGGGACGAATCCTTTGGCCCCTCAGCTAGTGTTCCACCGAGAATTAACATGACTGACGGCACAACTGCACCGGCCACTATCTCCAAGCTATCAGTGAAGAATGCCAACGGTGCATCGGTACCAAAAACAATTGCTCTGAGGGCAGGTATCAACCCGACAATAAGGGCTAATAGAGAGGCGATAGTTGGAGGCTGGAGGATGTGCTGGATCGGGGTTTTCTCAGCAACAATTCGGATTCTTCTGACAACCTTGGGCTCTGCCAGGCATCGCAGAGACTTTGGGCTGCTGGGGCCAGCAGCAGAATCCTCGTCTAAATTGAGGTCCGGGAAGGTGTTCTGAGAGGAACCGGAGATGCTCATGAAAACTCTAGCAATGAATGGGATTTTAGCATGCTCGGTTTCTTTGTCGACCATACCTGGCCACTCAGCCTCGTGCAGTAGTGGCCGGCTTAAGTTGCTCACAGTTTGTGTCTCCTGTACCTCCTGTATCTCCTGTGCCTCGTCACCTAAGTAATGAGTAGTGTTTCTATCAGTATGCCATATAGTAATATTGAATATAAGAATACATAGAAAAGAATCGCTGTGCAATTCTGGTACTCTTTTCTGCAGTCCCAAAAAGTACCTCACATTTCCATCAGTAACAAATTTGCAAATAAGCAGATGGAAAACTTCAAATTAGACACTACATTGCACATAAGCATGGATTGGTATGTCAATTTTCCAAGGCAATATCTCAAATCTTTGTGTTGTTTAAAATCCAATCTTGATACAAAGAACCATCAAGGTACTGAATTATGATTTGATACATTTTGAAACCAATGACCAACAAGATGTGTATATGCCACCTTGCTTACAAATATATACTCTCCTCAAATTTCTCTCTTGTACATACCTTCTTGAACAATCTCGTAGTATTCCATTGGTGGCTCCATCATGTGGTACACCAGAGTGTAAACCAAAATGACTGCAACCCATTGCGCAAAGGAGACGTAAGCCAGGCCAGTGCGATTGCAGTCAGGGCCAAAGGGCTGATCACTGCTGTGACAGACAGACCCCACGATGGCGATGGGGAGGTTGCCAGTGTTGCCAAATCCGGTCATAATGACTGCAAACCTAAAGAATCTCCGTGGCGGCCTACATATGAGTGCCACTAGGTACCCCAAGGCACAGCCAATAAGGGTGCTTAGGACCACATTCACTGGTACAAACCACCAAAGGAGCACATCCTGTGGATCAAATCAAATTGTTTTTTGAAGTTACGACAAAATTTAATAAAATCAACAACTTATGTCATGACTCATGGAATAATTTTTATACAAGATAATGTACCCATTTTGCACAAAATTTACTGTCAGTGGCAGGAATAGTTAGATGACAGCGCTTGACTATTACAACTAAACATCATTATAATCTCTAAATAACAGGAATCTTTAAAAGGGAGAATAAGAATATTCCAATTATTGTTCCAAAACTAACTCAATCCAACAAACAGTGCAGAATTCAAACAATTTATATATCTTCTAGCAAATTAAATCTCCCCACAAAAATGTGTCAATGAATAGGATATATAGGTCAAATGATGTTGCTTGCAGGAGTCCTTTTCTTCAAGGAAAAATACAGAAGAGGACAACTTGAACAAGTATCTTGAAAATTCCACTCTGGAAGTCACTTATCAAATGCTGTTAATGTTATGGAGATCAGGAAGGGATGGATCTACTCTCTAATAACAGTACCTGATGTGACATTCTGTACCAAATTCAAAACCAAAACCAAAACCAAAACCAAAACCAAAACAGATCCAAAAAAATTGGCCAATTGGGGTTCATCAATTCACCATTCTAAAAATACCAACAAAGCTTAAATCTTGTAAAACTTGACAATATCCCTTGCACAGAATTGAAATGAACTAGTTATAATTACCTCCAGACTGACAGACTGGCCGAGACGAACGAAGATGAGGCAGGGGAGGAAGAGAGCAAAGACCAGTTTGCTGAGCAGTTTGAAGGTGGCCCTGGGCACAATCTGGGTCTTGGGGTGAGCCAGAATCGACCCGATGACCGTCAGGCATAGCAGCTTCAGTAGAGGAACCACCCCCGACATCCAGTTGCCCCGCTCATCCGCCACCGCCGCCTGACCCATCTCCAGCAAAGACCGAAACATTCTTGATCTTTTCTGTTCTGGGTACCAAGAAAGAATTGGCAATTGATGGGTTGCAATGGGGAATTGAGAACGATCAAGAAACCAAAGAAAAGGAATTTGGTCTGTTTGTTCGTGGGTGTGATAAATAAATAAAGTATAACAATGAGGAAGATTTGGGAATTGATTGGAGCTTAATTAGTCCAAGGATCCAAATCCAAAGATGTTAAAAATGGAGAGTGGTGATGATGATAGAGATTAGAGACAGAGAGACTGAGAGAGGGAAGGAGGGAAGGAAGGAAGGAAGGATGGATTAAAGAGAGAAGGACAAACAAATCACGAGAGAGATCTAAAATCAATGGGAGCCACTGAGTTTGAACCCTTCTGTTGTTCGTAGTTAAATAACAGGACCTTGTTGGGCCGTTGGATCGAAATCAACGGATATGAAGTTTCGGAAAAGATCCGAGAGAATAGAGGATGGATTGATCTGATCCGTTGGTTTAGATCGAACGGCTTGGATTGGGATACTTGTGTTATTTGAATAATGGCGGATGTGGGGTGGGAGGCACTGACCCACATGCACATTAGGATTCTCATGTGTTTCTCATTCTTTTTTTTTTTTTTTTGAGAAGATGTGTTTCTCATTCTAAAGTGAGGAAAATAAAATATGAGATAATCTCTTTGTCCCCTATCATTTGTCCCCCTTCAATGTTCTCCATCCAATTCTATCTAAAACAAGTTTTAACTTCGTCTATGCGCACCGCCACCTCCGCATAGGTGCACTGCTACCTCCACCCAAGTGCATTGCCACCTCCACCCACGTGCACGACCACCTCCGTCTAGGTGTACCGCCACTTTATCACCGATGCCTACCTCCTCTCTCGCGCACGCTATGCTCTAAAGGTGGTTTGAGGTGACTAATTTTTGCATCTGACGTTCCCTCGTGATGCTGATCCCATATCTCGTCGGTAGCCGCATCATTGAAGGTGACGAACTTTCACCTCCGGTGATCCCCTCGTGATGCTAACATCAAATTTTTTTTTTTTTAGCCACTGCAACTTGGTATGTATACCACATGATATATGGTATGAACACCTAAAAGTATATAGTATGAACACCCAGAGTATATGGTATGAACACCCAGCAAAATAGAAGATTTAAACACGTGTTTGAAATCAATTAAGCACGTGTTTTAATTAAGCAACACATATTTTGGTGTTCATACTACTCTCACTAGGTGTTTATATGTTCTACTATAAGGTGTTCATACTGTATGCAGTCAGGGGTAAGTGTACTGGGGACATTTAAGGGAGATTTTTTTTGGGGAGAGTTAGCACACCCCATAAAATATATAAATTATAGGGGAAGTTTAGATTGGAGACCCTGATATATTTGGTAATTGTTATTAACTTAGTATGACTGGGTACACTGCATGGTAATTAATTAGTAGGCCACACTGCCACACACCTGGACTGACTGGCCATCATTATTTTGTAATGACAATGAATAGTGACAAAACAATGATATTTCTTTTGGATTTTTGGAAATGAATTTTTTCATTTCCCATGTAGAGAAAAGATAATGGGGATTAGAATTAGTGATTTACAGGTTCAAATTTTTAGTGACTGATGACCGTAGATAACACATAGGGATAAATTAGACGGGTTTAATTGGCTCAAATTTTTTTGTCACCTCTATCACTACTTGATTTCATTTCTAGTTTACCTCAACTTGTTTGGGACTAAAGGCTTGGTTGTTGTTTGATCTTTGTATTGTTGGGGTAATAATTATAGAAGAGTGCTAAGTGTCTAGACAAGTAAACATGCTTCTGAGAATAATTAAACTAACTAAATATATCAAATTAATTATATTGCGTCCTTTTACAAGTGATACTAGAGGTCATGGCATGGCACATGGAGGTGAGTGCGATACTGACGAGACGATCAATAAAAAATGGTACAATACAACATGCCAGATATTTCTCTCTACTTAATAATAATATGGATATTTGCCAATATTCCAATCTTGGTCAAGGCTGCAAAAATCTTTCTTTATTTCTTTAACCTAATATTACACAAATGTAAGTCAGCAATTCCCATTGCTGTATCAATCATCTAACATGTTTATTTGCTATTAATTTAGCATTTACTGATTTTTTCATCCAAAAAAAAAAAGAAAAGAAAAAATTCGCCTGCAGATCATCATTACCGCCTTCAACTGTTGGTTTCTTTCAAGAAAATATACATTTTCAACCGTTGGAATATTCATATGTTCGAGTTATGTAAAATTAAAATAGCTACGCTCGCAATGGTAGCAGCTGAGGTAATATAAATCAACCACTCATAACATCAGAAGTTGGTCTCCACAAGTGACAAGGACTCGTGCAACTTATCCCTCCGTTTGGAAATAGAGTAAAAGTGCAGGAAAATTGATTTAAGGTGATTTAATGTGTTTTAAGTTACCAAACGGAAGTGATTTAAGGTGTAGTAAATTAATGCAGCTATATAGGTATAGTAAACTAGATCACCAACTTTTCACATCTTTTACACATATTACCAATTTTTTTTTTTAAAATAGTGGGCTTTAAATCCCACCGATTTCATTTGAAATCTTAAATAACATTTTACCAATTTTACTTCATCTATTTACTTCAGTACTAATAAACATTACTGTTTTAATGTGATTTAGTGTTTTACTCCGCTTTAACTTACTACTCTTGCCAATCGGAGGGTATAATTGGAGTACTTAGGACTAAATATCCCTAATTCGAATTATTGTATTCGTCCATTTCTCGTGTTCCAAGCCATATCATCATTAGATCTAAAAAAAAAAAAGAATTATGTAAGATAACTTGGTCACTAATTTGAGATTTTGACAGGGTAATTATTGAGGCAGCTGGATGTATAGATCAATTAAGCAGCCGCGAGAGACTCCTGCTCGTATCAGTAAGGACTGAGTTGATAAAGACATAAAGATACAAAGTCAATATTATAATGCTTTTCATGTTAACTAATTTTGTGATAGGAAGATTTGGGGCCAGTTTGGCAAACTCAAAATACAGTATATTTTAGTAGGGACTGAGAATCTATAGAAAATAATCTCTGTTTACTGTTCGGTAGACTATGCTATGAATTCATAATCCCTAAAATTTATTTCTCTAAAACACTTATTTTTTTAGTTCGGTAGACTATGCTATGAATTCATAATCCCTAAAATTTATTTCTCTAAAACACTTATTTTTATAAAAAAAATTAATTAGATCAGATAAGTTTTTTTTTTTTTTTTTTTTTTTTAATCAATGATTGGTTCTTTATAGGTTTTCACTAATTACATTCTGAAATCCCATTCTTATAAAAAAAGAATTTTAGTAGGATCAGTGATTCTGGTTCATAATTCTTCCCATATTTGATGGGCTAATGCGCCTCCTATAAACTAAAGCCTTCCCAAAAATTTAACGGAAGATACCAAACTTACATACCTTAAGTAAATTATAACTGGCGTATGATGAAAACATAGAAAAGACACTGACCCAGTTCAGAAATCAATGAAATCATCACTAATACCTCATCATATTCAAAGCCCATAACAGTTAACGGGCCAAGTCGGCTAACTAACTAACCCATCAACAAAGCCCGATTAAAAGCGCACCCCAACATAACGGCCTGCGAAAGTCCAACCCGCTGGCGGCAACATGCAGTGAAGCATGTAAGCCATTGGATCATCTCAAAATTCGTGCAGTATCGAATCTCAAGGCGACCCAACGATCCACATGCTTCGCTGAACATGCTCGAGCTCGACGGCAGATACCCTCGTCACGGATCGGGTATTCATTCGGGTTCAATTGTCCGTCTCGCATCTATTCCATATCCTCTGTAGCGCTGCAAAGTGTAGCGCGGACCGCGGACCGTTCGATCATCTCGAGATCTGTGCAAGCGCGAATCTCGAATGATCTAACGACGCACGTTCTGCGCTGCACTTTGCAGCGCTACTGAGCACTAGAGATACCCTCCTCGTCACTTGCTCTCCGGGGGCTGCTTCGGACAGCGTCACTTTTACTTGCATACAGCTTTTTGTACATTTATGGACATAAATGCCCCTGTAATTTGTTATAACAAATATGTTTAAGGGAGGATATATTTGTCTAAAAGTGTCTAAAAAGCTGTATAGAGGTAAAACTAACGCTGCCCAAAGCAGCTCCCTCTCCGTCTCCGCTGGGGCTCCGTTCGTCCGCCTTTCCTTTTCCTCTGCGGGGTTTTGGACTTTCGGCGGGCGGTGAAGAAGCACCTGCAGAACGCGTAGCGCATACGTACAGTTCTTCGCGGTCATTCCGTGATTCTTCTTCTTTTTCTTTTTCTTCGTGTCTTCTAGGTAATTACTCTATCAGTAGTGTCCGAAGGAGTATGTCACTTACTTGACTACTCTCTTCTGATGTAAAAACCCCTGTTTCGCTGAAATTGCCGATCGAGCAGATTCATACCTGTCTGTTTAATTACATGTTTTGAAGATCAATTAGAGGTTAAAAGTAGCTTCAATTTCAATCTGATTAGTTAACTTAAGTCAGTTGAAATTAGTGCCGTTCTTGCTGTTATGTTCAACCGGTTTTCGACTGTGTACTACTGCACTGTACCTGTACTGTGATGTCTGTTTGATTGTTCTCAGTTGCGATAACCTAATGACCTAATTAATTACATGTTTCGAGGGTGAATTTGAGGTCAGACTAACTTTAATTTGATTAAATTTAGTCAGAATTAGTGCGGTTCGTTCTGTTTTGTTGAACTGGTGCTTTATTCACTTTTGTTCTCCAATCTTTTGATTTGAAGGACAGTTTGAGAAGAAATGAATAAGCTTACAAACATATTCGCTGTTCTCGGCTCAGATTCCACTGGCGATGCTGAGGAATTAAGCGTAACTGCATCTGCTAGCAGCAGCAATTCCTCCCCAAAACCAGGTCTGTACCCTGATTTCAGACTTCAATAAGGATCTTAATATGAACAATTGAACATCTCATCAGTCATCAGCTGGCGAGGGAAGAAAGGTCCTGTTCATCTAGATACCATTCCCCTTTTGATTTCTGATCTGGACCACAAAAAAAATGGGAATCTGATCCCACAAGCAGTGGTACTTCATTAAACTGTGCCTGGAAATGAGATTTTATATTTCTTCTTTATTTTAAAGTATTTCTCACATTTACTATGCGCCATCAATTGAGCATGTGAGTGTCACAGAAATTCTTGAACTGACACATGTTTTAGGGTTTAGGGTTTCTTGAGAATGAGATAAAGGTCAAATCTCACAAATCCTATCATCCTCAGTGTCATGCTCTAGATCTTGTACCTGTGATGTCCCATGCAGAGATCAATGTCATAGCTGTGCTAACTGCTAACCATGGTCTCACATGTTTTAAATATTGGCAATTTTATTTCTAACTCAGTGAAATAACATCAAGTCTTGGGGCTTGGGCGTTTGTATATGTAATTGTATTTTCCCTGGGCTAATCTTAAAAGTTGGGGATCGTTTTGCAAAATAATTTAGGTGATCGTTACAAATGTCTGACATGTTAAGTGTTGCTTGCCAAAAAAAAAAGTAAATAAGAAAAATAGGAAATATAGTTCATGTTATGTTAAGTTGGTTTTCTTTTGCAGACAAGCAAAAACAAAAGGAATCATTTAAGGGCCAAAAATATACCAACGGAGACGCGACCTCATCATCAAATGAGTTAAAGATGCCTCTTGTTTGGATTGACTTGGAAATGACAGGTTACCTTAATTTGTCTAGATTTGAATTTTTGTTACAATGCAATCATTATAATGATGTTTTTCAAAGACTTCTATGGTGAATGTAAACCATAGTTATGTTTGGGTATTCAAATTTCGAAGTATTCATATGTGTACTTGATTTCAGAACTTGCCAGCATTCATCACATGTACTTAATATGTAGGATTGGATGTTACAAAAGATAGGATCTTAGAGATTGCTTGTGTAATCACAGATGGGAAACTTACCAAAACTATTGAAGTGAGTTATACATATTTCACAGTATATTGAAGATTTTGTATTATCTTATTTTTTTATTTGCATATTATGATAAATTTGTTCTTACATGAAGGGCCCAGATTTGGTTATTAGTCAGCCAAAAGACTGCTTAGATAATATGGGAGATTGGTGCACTACTCATCATGCTGCTAGTGGTAAGATTGATGCTTAAATAATGTATTTCTTTTTTTAAAAAAAAATTAAGAATTGAAGTTATGAAATAGTGTTAACATGAGATTTCTGATATTCCTTTTCTTTTAGGTTTGACGGAGAAAGTATTACGGAGCACTATTTCAGAGAGTGAGGCAGAAAAGCAGGTAACTTGCATGATTAGCATAATGTTCAGGTGGTCTGATTCATTTTGTCCACTATTGCATTGGCTTATGTAACATATTCTTTAAAATTAATTACTGTACCAGAATAATCTGAGGTTTTGGCTCGGCGAGTAATTGTTATCTTATTTTTTTAAGTTCAAAGCAAAGAGCTAGATTGCTTGTATTTACTGAAAGCCAATGACTTTGAATTTCCAAATAGAAATATCATATACTTAACCAAAGTCAATGATGCTTTGCCACAGTGAAATTTGTTGTCCTTGTAAAGATGAAGGTGTTCCATTCTTGGAAATTTACAGATTATAATATATTACAGGTGATTGCTTTTGTGAAGAAGCACGTCGGTTCACAAACACCTCAACTGGCAGGGAATTCTATTTATGTTGATTATTTGTTCCTAAAGGTTGGTTATTTACAAAGATATTGTTTTGGTCACATGCATCTTAATGGCTATTTATGACTCTTTTTTGCATTTCAATTTGGTGTAAACAGAAGTATATGCCAAGCTTGGCCCTTATCTTCCCGCATGTACTAGTTGATGTGAGTAGCATCATGGCTTTATGCATCCGTTGGTTTCCAAAAGGTACATCGATCTTATTTCATTTCTTAATACCGTATGAGGCATTTCAGAAGTAATCTGATTATTGGCATCACTAGGTGAAACTAAATGGGGTTTGCCCCCTTTTCAGTACTATTGAATGTCTTAGAGAAAAGTGTTGAAATTGATAGAATTTTAACCCCAAATCTAAAGCATATGTTCTTATCACTATCTCCATAATATTATATTATAATATAAAATTTGTAGCTAAATCTTTTTTCTTTTCAATTTCTGTAAATAGAAAAGAAGCTGGCGCCAGTAAAGGAGAAAAGGCATAGGGCTATGGATGATATTAAAGAGAGCATTAAGGAGCTAAAGTATTACAAGGAAAACATTTTTAAATTGCAAAGACCTAGGCGTTGATCCAACTCAAGTTGGTTCCCTTAATTTCAATTTAAGTTGCTAGTGATGTTCCATGAGTTGTTATTGCTCTTAAGCAGAGCCATTAGCTGTAATACCACATTGGTAGAATTTGCATCTCCAATTTATGAGATTTCTTATTTGAGATTTAACTTTTGGTATAGCTTCTCTATTCTGGTAGATATATGTATGAAATATTTTTATAGCCAAGTTGTGATTTTTCTAATTAATTTTGCCTGATTTTGGTTAGCCTTTTGCTCCATCTTATAATGTAAGAATGCATGAAGGTATAGAAATAGGAAATTCATGCATAAAAAATAAAATACAAATCTTAATTGTGATTACTTCTCTAACAAGATTATTTCAATTACAAAATAACAGGTACACAACTGGTGCTGGTAAGATTTTGATACTTTGTTCCCTAAAAGGTATTATCATGTAGAGATAGGCCCTCCACTAACTGGTCTTGAAACGTATAAATTCTCCTATCTACAAAAACTAGCTTAGCCCTTAGCATAGCCTAATCCTTATCTGAATTTGTTCCTATCTTGACTGATTCTTATTTTGTACAGCTTGTATATATTGATTATATTCCTGATTTCCTGTGCAGAGGTCAACCAACACATTCCTTGCAAAAAAAAAAAAAAAAAAAAATGCACCTTTTGTATTCTTTCCTTCAAAGTTCAAACCATTCCCCCCCACCTTTTCTCAGTAATGAACAAATTACAAGTAATTAATAACCGATTTTTATAAATTCTATAACAAACTACAACTGGATCAGTTACTATGCAATGCCGATAGCACCGATCCGGACATGACAACAAGATGGTGCAACAAGAACCCGAACGAGGTCGGGACACTAATCAAAACTAGCAGAACAGTCCCGACCGCCAAGCTCGGTCTAGTGTTCACCAAGAACCTCTGCAGCAAGCCAACAAAGTCGCACACATCCGACGGATAGGCTGTCATGTAGTACTCTTTCTCCCATTGCATCCAGCCAGACGGATCCGAAACACTCCCATCAGCAATCCTCATCTCCTGGATTCTTTTCCTCAGCACGATCATGTCGTCATCGACTCGCCCCGAGTCCAGGTCCCATCCATCAGTTCCTCTATTGCCTACCATCACAACCGATTTTAACCGCCTTGGTGGTTGACACGGAAATGCACGACTTCCCCGGGGTACCAATCGGGACGTCTTTAGCGGCAAGGAAGGAATTAGGCAATGAGAGGAAGAAGAAAGCATGTTGTTATTGTTAGTTAAATGAATGAGATGTAGCTTTCTTGATTTCTTCACGTCAAGGCAAGGCAAGGCAAAGGCAATCGCTTGAAGTGTGGCAATGGCTTATGTTGTGCTTGTGGGGGTATTTATAAGGGTAGAGAAAACGTGTTTATTCCTGATTTTGATCGGCATTGATATGTCCCTTTCATCCAGGTGCAGCGCGTCCCAGATATATAGAACAATTCCCTTTTAATAGGCCCCTTGCTTTCTCATAAAGTTTAGTACTGTTTGATTTATTTTTGGTACAGCCTCTAATTAGTGCGCGAGTAGTTCATTAATTAATAGTTCGCGCCGAAAAAATAATATTTTTACAGATTAATGATTGTTGAAAATAGATGTACATTTTTTTTAGATATATCTCAGTAAATAAGTATTGAACTTAATATAATATTTTCTATATAAAAATTTTTTAGCAACATCTCAATTCATATAATTAGAATACAAATAGTTGCAAATATTTTGAGTCTTGATTAAATTATTAAAATAGGCACATCATATTATATCTTTAATGAAAAAGAAAAATTAACTTGAACCATTTGATTAATATAAATGAAGAGACATAAATATAATCAATGGTTGAGACTAATTAATGATGATGTGGCATAGCTAAAGAGTTTGAAAGTTTACCCCTCTTTCTAGAGTATGAATTATAGACAGGTTTTGTATTGTGTTCCCAAGATATTAATTATGGGAGAAACAAATTTATAATTATCATTAAAAAAATAAAAAAAAAGTTCATAGTTGCCAACCCCCACCTCTTCTTGCTATTGTTTCGTTCAACTACTTTGAGCAAGTCTCTGTACTTTTGGCATACAAGATAGGTAAGATTTTTGTGATTGATAGTGTACTTGTTCCTCAACTATCCATAAGAGGAAGTATGTATGATATTGATAATTAATTAGTTGACAACAGATTTTAGATAATTTAGAAATTAAGATAATATAATTTATAGGCACATTCTGATCAGAACTTACTCTGTCTCTATTTTGTAAAATTGAAGTGCATTTGATATTCCTTCTAATATTAATAAAAAACTATGTTAATTTTACAATGATCCAGACATTCCTTTTATTATTATTCTAGATTTATATGCATGAGATAATCTTACATGATAATCTATAATAATAGGAATGTATCTATTAACATTTTTTTTTTCTATTTTAAAACTTTATTTGGATTTATTTGGGCACTAATTGTTAACATTTTTTTTTAGTAAAAATATGAATTGTTAAGATTGTTCAAAGCTTATCATTTATTTTTGGTAATGAAGTCTGGTATCATATTGAATATTAATTGCATAAAAAAATAAAATTTTGATTTAAGGAATCTATACTGATATAATTTTACATTTTACAGACTTCAAATGTGATATTTTTTTTTTACTAAAATGCAAAAATATAATCAAGTTGCAATATTTGTGTTTGATTAGATGAAAGAATGGGGCACGGTGACCTCATTCATTCTTATTAAATTTGCCCATGAAGATCCCATTTTCTTAGGATATGTTGATGGAGAAAGGAAGGTTTAATTTTATAATAAATCGACCCTCCATCTCTAATATGATTTATACACGTTTCAACTACTTTCAATAACTATTTTTTTTGTAAGGGAAGCAATGTATTTTTCGGAAAACAAACAATGTGATTTTTTTTAATCGATTTTGTTCTTATTCATAACGTATGTTAACCGCAGATCTGAGATATTGGGATTTAATATTTTTGTAGCCTTTTTCTAATTATAATTTCTATTTTTCCTTGTATCATGGGTAATTCTGCGCAACGAAATTTGATTATTTGATGCACTATTTTATAATCAGATTCATTCTATGTTTAATAATTACTTACTAAATTTTGAATACATTTGCAAAATTTATTCGCTCCAATTTGATATGTAATAAATTGGATTTTATTATATTAAAATTTTTGTTACCTTTTCATTCCAACCATGAAGTCATGAACCAATTTCAGATCATATATTGCGAACAATCAATCCTCAAATAATCACCCAAAAAAAAAAAAAAAGAAGAAGTTTAGATTTTAAAGAACATCTCAAAATTAATTTGTTGCATATTCATTGCTTAATATTTACAACATGATGTACTTTGACAGTTACACCCATATATATCCAAAATATTTCTGATACAAAAAAACCATTGCTTTCAGTAGTAAGAGAGAGGTACGTACAGGCATGAACTGGAAGATGCGTAACAGTTATTCAAGTCTGTATCATATCCACCGAAGCGTTAAGCAAGAGAGAAACTGAGAAAGCAAAGTTAAATGAAATTAATCAATTATACTCGACAGCCTGCAAAGAGATGATGATGATGATCATCATCATCATAAAAACAATAATAACAATAATAACAATAACAATAATAATAACAACAACAATAATAACAACAACAATAATAATAAATAAATAAAATAAATAAAAATAAAGGGAGAAATTAAAAATTAACACAGAACTACAAGATAATACGTGTTGGTAACAGAAGCTCTGCTGGTTCAAGTTTAACGCTGCATTGTGTAGCGCAGGATGCGAACAGTTAGATCATCTTAAGATCTGTACTGGTTTGAATCTCGGGATGATCTAACGGTTCGCATCCTGCGCTACACAATGCAGCGCTACAGAGGATGACACTCGATCGAGTTCAACACACACACACATACACGCTTACTTGCAAGTTACAAGACAGGATTAACTATTAAGGAAGCACATATTTTTGCGTGTGGGGGCTCCATGCAACTTTCCTTATACTTCATTGGAATTTATTTAGTTATTCATTCATATAATATAATGCGGCAATCAATTAATCAGGTGTTGCCGATACTAATTTCGGCGATGCGTTGAATAGTGGCCTCCAATTATAACCTGATCATCTCGTTAGATCCCCACTTTCTTTTGTCGGAGATTATTAAATAGTAGATAATTATTATTCCTCTTGTCAGATATATCTATATGAGAAGGATCCATTGACAAAGTTTATATCGATAATCTTGACAATAAAGTTTTTTAAAAAATTATAAAAATTCATAAAAAATCAAAAATGAATAACGTTTTATGGATGCATTACTTAATTTATAGATTGAGGATGTTTCAAGTTTCAATCAATTTGAATATCGTTTTATGCTTTATCAAAATTTTATACACTTTTTAACGGTTGTCATTTAACGGGTTTTTTAAAAAAGCTATCAAATGTCGCTTAAAAAGTAATATTGTCAAGATTGTCAAAATAACCATTGTCAATGGATCCCTCCTATATATATATAGGAGTAACTTTATGAACTAGATGAGATGGAATTTATCCTCTTTTCTTTTTGGGTAATTAATTTGGACCTTTATTTTTCCTGATAAAAATGGAATCTTGGATATTTATCCAGACAGTGTTTGTCCTAAGTCCTAATTAAATTTTAATTTAATCCGCATCAATTTAAAAAGTTGGTTTTAAATTTAGTTAATTAATTAGGATAAAATTAACTCGTGATACTTTGCGTGATAGCCTTAAAAAAAGAATATCAAAGATGTTAAAACTTGGGCCAAGTTTTCGAATTATTTTTAATATATAGGTTAAATTCCAAATGGATAAGTTTCAATGGATATGTCCAGGATTTTTTTATCCCTTGAATATATATTAGAGAAGTATAAAAGAAAACTCAATTAGAGGTCTAAAATAAATTCAAAGTCATTGCCTGGGTTCTTTTTGGATCTTTATAAATTACAGGAAATTTAATTTGTGGTAAATAAGATTTTGATATAACATCAATTTATTACATAATATATCATTACATTACAGGAAATAAGTTTATTTAAAAAAGTAATGTCAGTGGATAGCTCCTTTTTTTTTATTTTTTTTAGATTTAAGTGAATATTTTCTACCATCTCCCATTTCTTTTTAGGAGATATTTGTGTCAATAGAGGATTGAACCCACGATCTCTTATAAGTCATCATAGTTAGCTACCAATCGAGGACCATTTTCTTAACTATACATTTTTTAAGCTTGCTCACAGGTGGTTTTCTAGGCTTCTTATTATTGGGTTACACAGCCTATATAGGCTGATGCAATTCAAAAGGCTAACTTAAATTCCAAGAACCAACCAGGCCGGCCCATTAAAGTTCCTTTTCCTTTGGATTCCTTTGCAAGAAGTGCAAGCGTTTGTTTTCACTTTTCATAACGCACTAACACAAAGCAAAGTAATACCTAGCGTCCATAAAAAAATTGTCTATACCGTCTATATATTAAATTTCAGTATGTATCTATTACATTTCGGAATGTATCTATTACATTTCGGAATGTATTTGTTACATTTCGTATATATCTATGGACAGGGGTGGAGCCAGACTCCGATACAGCGGTGGTCCAACTTTTCTAATGGAACTAGTTTTGTAACTATTAATGAAGTTAGGTATATTTTTATAAAATTTTAAAAGTACATTTGCATAAATATTATTCAGGGTAGGGCCAATTTTGGAAATTTTTTTAGAAGTTGAGTATATTTTTATAATTTTTCTCAAAAAAGGAATATTTTTTGCAATACACTATTTCCGCTTCTATTTATGGATGTATGAACAGTTTTTCAATAGATGCAAGATGTTTCTCAACAAGCAAAGCCAGCAAAGTCAGAAGGATACTCGATACTGACGAGTCAAGAGTCACTAGTCACTACACAAGAACCGTTTACCAGGAATCCAGGATGATATATCAGGGGGTCAATTATTTGACAAATGGTGCAGTTAACTAACTCGTGTCAACCTTAATGACATCATTAGCTCAAAACTCATGTTGCTATGTACGTTCGCTTTATATTACTCGTTACTTTGGCATGATTTCTCAACATGACAAATTTGAATATCCGTTTATATATGTAAAACATTCGGATAGGGGTAATTAATTTTCCGTATTTACATTCCATAATGAACTAGATAACTGGTTGTGCCTTTCTCATTTGTGTAACAGAGGCATACTCTTTTATAATGTGTTTAGAATATTAATTTATTAATTATCCTAACATGATTTGTATGTAATTAAATTAATGAAATGAGCATATTCTGACTGCTACAAAAACTTAATTCGGCTATGTTTGTGCAATGCGAGCACACTTTATTGATCATTAAAATTCTGGTACACGGCAAACTTAACAATACCAAAAAGAAAAGAAAAGAAAAAAAAAAGTGGAATGCAAGGCGGAATTAATTCCAATCGCTCAAATAGAGTGAATCATATACGGTTCATCTTTACCTGAACGTTAACAACATTGCAAAATCTTAAGCTCATTTAACCCAAATAAAATGGTTAATATATACAATATTACAATATCTTAAGTAGTAGAAAAAAAAAATCTACAATTGTTAAGTAAGTACCTGTTTACAGTACAATTTGGAAATAGGACTGACATCAGTTGGTTAACTAAATTAAAACAGAGAAATAACTAATTTTCCAAACCTTCAAATTCAATGAAATTTGAAACAATATCACTCTATAATTAAAAAAAAAAATCTACAAATTTGAAACAATACCAGCAAAACTATACAAACCTCTGCAATCAAGATCCAACAATCAATAACTAATGGATTATTCTAAAAAAAAAAAGAAGAAGTTACTATGCATGGGCCCCATCGGTACTTTTAATGGGCCCCACCGGTACTTTTAATGGGCCCACATATGTTACCAATTTAGGATTTATAATATTGTATCAATTTTTGGATCCCAATACGAATAGTCCTGGATACATCTATCAATCGGATAAGATCTATGTTACATGGGTGCGGGTTCGGGTATCGTATCCGATACGGTGCGGATGCGGCGATACAAAAATTTTCAAAAATCTCCGATACGGGTGCGGCTATATATAATAAATGTATATACAAAAAATAAAATAAATATAATGATAAAATAAAGCGCAAAGAAAAAAAAATAAAAGTAAAAGGTGCATTAGTTGTTATTATATTTAAGAGTACATTTTTAAACACAACTTGATGTTTCGTCCAGTGGTAACGCAGCAAGGGGGTATGCCACCGTTCCCAGGAGCGACTTATAATTTTGAAGGAATTGTGAGCGACTTCGAGCGATCCGTTGTGGCGCAAATGATACGGCAGCGCGTGCGGCCTCTGCTTTGCGCGTCAGAAACTGGACAAAGGCGCACCCGGAACGTATCCTATAGTCCCTGCCGTATCGGGAGCCGTATCCCTGACGTATCGGAGACCGTATCGGTCAGTTTGACTGAATAAAATAATAGGATACGCCACGTGGCGCACCCGGTACACACCCGTACCGTATCGGACGCACATCCGCACCCGACACGCACCCGATACGGATTTTTCTGGTTATAGGGCGAATCCGGGTAACATAGGATAAGATCTATAAATTTTAGAAAACATCTTGCGTCCACTCTATGGATTACCATAGAAGACATATAGGTTACATTCTGAATCTCATTTGTCACATTGTGGGTCTCACTTGTCACATTTCTTGTGTCTTCTATGGTTGTCTATAGAATGTCTATGGACGCTAGGTCTTACTCATAAATTTTCGGGTTCAGATGCGGATAAAATGGGATATTATATATATCATCCGTTTACACCTCTCCATAAGTGGCTGCCCACTATTGAGCTCCTCTACTCCTATCAGTATATAACTATATATAAATAGGCAATTGGCTACACTGATGGGCGTTAGACATTGCGTACGGGGATCAACATGCCACTATCAGATCACATTCTCATTATGGGTCACACTTCTTAGGTGTTGACTACGATCTAGGGTACCTATGTTCGGCAAAGATGACTTAACTTCTTTAGAGCTCCTTAGTGCATGATTCCATAGTATGGAACACCTCTTCCTTAGTAAAACTTAATACCTTCTCCTTAGTCCTTTTGCCCACAATTCTTAAGCTTGCTCATGATTTAAGTCATAAATATGTATGGCTCAAGACTTAAACCGTCTTGAGACTTGTTTTCTTTACCCGAACAAATGCTCCTTAGTATAACTTAAATATTTAAGTCAAATGAGTCGCTGAACAGCTCGTATATATATTACAACTAATATAAGACGTAACGGTTATTCCTATATTTTAAGACACTAATCATGTACACATGTAATTTTTTTAGCACACTTAAGTTACCAATAAGTAGAGGTGGCAGATTGTCGGGTCGGGTCGGGTTAGTTTAACCGAATGGAAAATGTCGGGTCAGGTATCGAGTTGACGACTGCGTCATTTTTTCGGGTCGGGTCGGGTTAGGCGGGTTTTTCGGGTTTGGTTAGATTTGCACCTTTATTCTCAGGTCATCTCGGGTTTCAGATTGTTTAGGTTTGGATCGGGTCACGTCAGGTTCAGGTAAGTCTGACTTTTCCTGAAACACAGGTCGGATCGGGTCGGATCGGATTAGGGTCAGACAGATTTTTCGGGTTGAGTTAGATTTTGTCACCTCTACTAATAAGAACCATATATATATATACACCAATCGATTGAAATGGAGTTCAAAATTTTCAATACCTGTTCGGCCGGTACGTACCACCGTAACAGTCACAACGGGCGCCCCTGTTATTTATTATTTTTTTTGGGGCATACCATCGTATTGATTTATTTATCCGTATCCTTAATTAATTTGTCTTTGTCAAAGGAGACGGAGACAAAAATGAGTATTTAAAAAAAGTAGGATAGAATTTTGATCTTTTAGACTCAAGAACAGGTCAAGATTCCGTTTTTCAGTCTTCCTGATTATCTCAATATATATTTAAAATCAATATCAATCCCATCAAATATTATATATATATATTGGGTGTGCTAACTATTTTCCAAAAAAAAAAAAAAAAAAAACTCTTTAAATGTTCATGTCAGCATACTCTCTAATACTTCAGGTATGAACATTTAATTAGAAAGGTGTTGCGCTCCGCGCAACTGAAATATTATGGTAAAGAAAAATACTTGTACAACACGATTAAAATATATTTACTGTAATTTAAAGGGTCCTCCATATAATATACAATGCAAATTTACAACTGTCATTGATCGACAACTCAACGCTATACAGTGCATGACACGTAACCGTAACCGCAAAAAAAAAAAAAAAAAAAAAAAAAAAAAGCACTGTTCTTTTGGCACTGTAGATGAACAGTGCAGCGTCATGTTGAGCTTTTAATATGTCTAATTAATTACATCAACATATTTGAATACATATCACTCAGAGAAGGTATGAAGGATGAATGGTAAGTAAAACATAAGGGGGAAACTTGGAAAATGATTCATCTTATAATATATTCACACACCTACATATATTGAAATCATGCCATCTTTTATATAAAATGAAGTAAAGAGATTTTTATTTTATTTTATTTTATTTTTTACTTTGAATGAATTAATATTTATTATACCTTTCTTTCTTTGAAATGGAAATTAGTAGGTGGCATATATATATAATATGTAATAAACTAATTGAAGCAGAAAAGTAAAAGTTAAAAGTAAATCATGATAGGGACCGTTCAACGCATCTTTTATATAAAACAAAATTAGAACGAAGAATCATAATTAAGATTCATTTTCATTCATCAGTGATCTTTTTCGCAGTAAAGTTAATTTATATATATATTATCATTTTTGTATGAAAGTGACAGGAATATATAATACTGTACGATACACAATTTCAGTCCGATTAGAATTGTACGCCCAGGACTTGCAATTGATGTTCTTGTCTCCTTGCTTATATTGTTGATATATAGAATTTTCTTCTCTACTATGATGGATTCTAAGTTTCAGATAATTAAGTAATACATGTTTTCATGAGTACAAACAAAACTCTTTTTTTTTTTCTTATGCACAAACAGCTAATTAAGATTAATGTTTAAACTTATATACGCAAAATAAATATAGAATAAAACAGAAAGTAGTGAGACTTCAAAAAACGAAATAACTAATTAAGATACAAGTATATATATATATACAGTACACACCATCATGGACATCTAGCATTTCTTTCTTGTCAATTTAATTAGTTTAATTAGAGGATATTATTATATATACAGTAACAGGCCAACAGAACACAATCAAAGATCTGTGTTCTCTGATTTTTCTAATAAATAGTTAGGAATAGCAGCATAATTAGTTGAACTTCTTCTGAGAGTACAACACAACATCTCTCATCTCTGTACCAAACCAACCAAGTGATCAGCAAGAAGTAGTACAAAGTGTACAACTTTGTGCTTAACTCCAATTCTTTTTAACTATAAATTAAAAGAAGTACAAACTTTGCATAGCAATGAAAAGTACAATTTTTTTTTGAGGGAAAGAAGTACAAGATTAATGAAGAAGTGCAATTCCAAGAATAGAGGGAGTACAATGTAGTGATGTACAAGTGAAACTTAGCTATCAGTTTGAGAGTTGTTCTTCATCACCACCATAAATAACTCATGACCCACAACCACAAGTCCTCTCACCAAAGTTTTGAATAATTATTCCTACCTTCTAATTCGTTGTTTCTTCCAAAATTCAAAGTTTAGACAAAGGCCTGCCTTAATTTTTTTTTTTTTTTTTTTTCTTGTTGGAAGGAAGTTACCAAAATTAATCATCTATGTACATCCATCCATTTGTAAAAAAAAATATTTTGATACATGGTTGCTTTATGATCCAGTGGTAGAGATGTAGTAAGGATCTTTAGAAAAGAATTTTCGATATATATAACGTACGAATACGATATATATAACGATTTTCCTTCATTTATATTGTTGACAATACTAAGCTAGAAATTCATCTTTTTATAGAGAGAAATAATATCTGTTTAATTACATTTATGCATATTACGACAGGCTCAAAATAATATTTAGCTAAAAATTCATCTTCTATGTATAATTTTATAGAAAAAAACAATATTGAATATTAATTACAAACAGTATCTGTTAGAGATAAATATTGGATTCGTAATCTGAATATAAACCCGATAACTATTTTTCTAAGAGTAGGGTTCCTACACAAGAGTTTGTGGTACCAACATGCCAAGTACAAAAGTCACTGTTTTATTTAAACATGAAAAATTTGACAATCCAATCTCAAATTATCATAATCACTGATCTGCTTCACACACACACACACACACACATATGAGTAAATATATACCGTGAGCTCACGGAACCCTTCCGTGAGCGCACCTTCAGATTTCAATTTATATGGCTCAATAAATTTTTTATATCAAAACTTTACGGGATACAAAGATTTTCCATTTTTGAAAATTTTTAAGTACTTATTTGAGATTTTCTAAAAATGAAACATAAAACTTGATTATTTTAATATACATTCAACTTGTGATTTTCTCCCATCATTAAAAATAGCAAAACAAATTCTAAAAATTCTAAAATTTGGTTTGTTAGTGTATTTTGATATAAAGATTAAGTTTAATGGTTTGGATCGATTATTTGAACACCGAAAATGGAGATATAGACAGCATAGCATGGTAAAACTATCATGCATAGCATCGTAGCCTAATTATATATATATAAATATATATTAAGGCCCAAGCGTTACAAATCCCAAAAAAAAAATAAAATCAAATAATAGGGACCTGGACAACCGAATATTTAATATAAATTCTTTTTCCAGACGGTGCAGACAAGAATAATTCTTTGTTTCTAGTATTATTAATTTGCGTTTTTTTTTAAATATTGAAAATGGATAAATAAAAAAAAACTGTTCCTAATTAATTACTGTTGAATGAAAAGTTCAATAAAGTATCAAGTTGTATCGTACTGATTATTATATTAACGTCTACAAATAGTGTATATATGTATGTATATTGAGGAGAGTTCTAACGCTACAAGCTTTTGTGCCACATAATACCACAAACTTATTTTTTTATTTGGATTTCAAAATATTACAACCAAATTTAATTTCAAAACCGATGATCTTATAGATATTCATTACACAGTTGCATAAAATTTCTTGAATTTTGGAGTTCATTTCGTATTAGATCAAGTGGGTTAAATATAGATGTATTAAAATTAATTAATTATAGTTAACTAGATTCATTCATTTTTTAAGCCACTTGATCTAGTACGAAATGAGCTCCAAAATAAATGAAATTTTATATACATACATATTTCATGAATATAAATAGTACCAATGGTTTTAATTTGAAATTTGAGTGCAAAATTTTGAAATATAAACAGAATAATGAGTTTGTGGCATCATCTAATTAATTAGAAGAAAGAAGGTCAGTATAATTTTCCAATCAACTAGCAAATACATTAATACTGAATTAAAAAACTACTCCCCCATACTACTTCAATTTAAGGGTGTTGCTCCCATGATCACACCCAAACAATTTTAGCGCTTACAAATTAAATTGATACTGGATAATATTCATTTATAGCCATCGGATCAAAAACAATCTTTATATATCATGAGATCATTCGAGCAAAATTCTTAATGATCTTCCGACTGTGCTATTATTCAAATTACTTAATAACTAACATATCAAATTCAATTGATGCCAAAAATCAAATTAATGACAAGGTAGTTCTATTCTTTTAATTATGGAACTTAATTAATTTAACCAATTCAAAAAATCAGAGAGAGAGAGGAAACAAATTAAAAGAGAACATATTTGGACTTAAAAAGAATAAATCAATTTATATATATATATATGTTGCTTAACTAAAAAGAAAAGTATAAGATATCACGCAACTCTCAGCACTTAATTAGTTTAAAGTTAAACCAAAAGGACTTATAAATTCACTGATTGAAACATTCAGCACAGTAAAATATATGCTTCATGATCCCTGTATAATTTCATAATTTTATGTACAAAAACAAAACCATCCCCAAATTAATTAAGAACTTATAAAAAAGTTGAAAACTTTCAACTGTTAAAGTTTCAAATTAATCAAGTGATCATCATCATCATCTCCTAATTAATTATACTGGTTGAGATTATCAGTGCTACTTACATCTTGCACCCGATCCACTACCACCTTTGCCATGTCCATCAAGTACAGCATGATCACAATCACCGAAACCGGTAGACAGAACGATGCCATCATGCTTACGCCGATGGCGACCCGGGGCCGCTCCAGCAGATCTTCGAACTGCACCAGACCGAGAACCTCGAAATTACTCGACTCGAATAGGGTCGCGCAGTGGCCTTTCTCAATCGGCTCGATCATCTCTATGATGTCCTTCGACTTCAGCTGGCTGATTCGACTGTACAGCATCGCTATGTTCGAGTCGACTAGCCCCTTTTGCAAACTATGATCCTCCTGATCGTCTTCGTTGTGCATCGTGGCGTAGATTTTAGAGTAGTGTGTTGTCCTGCGACGACGACTGGTGCTCGGTCTCGGTCGCCTTCTCGGGCTCGATACCTTCGCCAGAATTGAACATGGAACGGATTGCAAGATCATGGTTTTGATTTGTGTTAGAGAGAGTGCTTAGAATGGTGGTTGAGGAATAAAGATGAAAAAACAGTACACTAATAAAGTAGTGAAGGCAAGCATCTAAGGATCTCACATAATATAGTTAAAGCCTTAAAGCACTGAGATGTATTATTATTACTTGTGGATGGATACTTGGATAGAGAAGGGGAGGATAGGTTTGTGATGCTTCAAAGGAACAGCTAAAACAGTAATTTTGATATAATAATATATAAGAGTAATACCCAGCAACCGTCTATAGAAATACTGTCCATAGCGTCTATAGGTTACACTGCGGAACTTATGTGTTACATTTTGAGATGTATCTGTTACATTCTCAGATACATTCTGTATATGTTTATAGATCGATGTATAGACAGTTTTTTATGGACCCAAGATGTTTCTGTAATAATAATACGAAAAGAGAAGTGCATATAGAATTTTATACATAAATGAATAAACATCACTGTTAGTACTGTAGTACAAGTAAGTTTATAATTATTGATTTTATGTCTAGGTGGTTTGTGGTGATGGGGTCATATTAATTAAGAATGGCTTACCTGTAGGGGGATTTGTGATTTGGCAATAGGAATTTATGTATGATGAATTTCCACCAGATAATTCCATCCATAAATGTTACTAAAATTACACATTAGTTAATAACATTTGGCCACTAAATTAATGTATTAATTAGTTCATTATTTTTAATAGCTCAAGAAGTCAAGATAATGCAAAAATATTATATAGAATCAAACTCTTTCACTCTCTCTCTCTCTCTCTCTATATATATACCTCTAAAAAATAAAGGGAGCAGAAACTTTCAAATTGATTTATTTTAAAATTAATTAAAGAATGTAAATAACTAAGTATGAAGTTAGGCTGACAGTAGCCCCAACAGGGAGCTGACACGATATATATAGTTGTGATAATATTAAATATATATTATGACATCATGAATACATTCCGTGGGGTACCATACTATATAGTACTGTCTCCATACGGTTGAAATCTCCTTGATTGGTTTACTCGTATAAATTTTAATTTTTGATTCAATATAGTCATCGTAATTCAGTTCTATTAATTAATTATATATAAATTAACCATCAATTTAATTTATCAGAACCTCAATCTTGAAATAATCAGAGAAAGTGTTAATTAATTAATTGTTTTCTTATTAATTAAAATTTATTTTTTTGTAATATATATATATTTAAAAAAAACATTGAACAGGCTTATTTGGTACTAATAAAGCAAGATTACGTCACTAGCTAAATCCAAAGCCGAAACATTCGCAGCACAAACTGGGTTTCAGCCTTCAGGTGCACATAACAGAAACTAAATGCTTGTGTAGAAGCAATGTTTACAAGACTTAAAGAGTCATATATAGTGGACAAAATGAGACCGATACAAAAAGGAATGTCAATAGATCTTTTGTTGCATCATGTCTATTAATTCCCCAACAATATATTATAGCATTATTCGTGATTAATTGAGGAATTCTTTGTACTAATTAAAAAGTCAGCATGTGAGGTCCGCATGCTTTGGGGTATTGTTCAAGAATCATTACTCTCACTTTCCTTTCTCTTTTTCTTTTTGTTTCTTTTGTCAAATTTATCATGCTTATGGGATAAATTGTCTTAATTAATTGGATCCCTTCTAATGAATTCAGTGACCAAAATATTGTTTTTTAGAAGAAAAAAGTAATATAACAAGTTAATTAGTCATGGAGTGTATAAATAAATAAATGTAAAAGAGAACATTAATTTGAACCTAGCTAAGAGAACATCCACATCATATATATATGTGTGTGTGTCTTTCACTTCAAAAAGAGCCATAAAATTGGATCACAGGCAGGACTCAGGAGCCACAAGAGAACATGAGTACATCATCACGGGTGAATATCTACTGCTCTTAAAACCCGAGAGTAGGACCCTGCTCTTGTGATCGGGCGGTTGTGATCAACCGAAGAATATAAAACCCGAGAGTATGACCCTGCTCTTGTGATCGGGCGGTCGGTATTAATCGAACTTTATTCTTCGGTTGATCACAACCGTCCGATCATAAGAGGAGGGCCCTACTCTCGGGTTTTAAGAGCACCGGATCTCAACCCCATCATCACTAAAAAGAAATCTAATTGGGGCAAGGCTTGCATCATATCAATTGTTAAATATATATTTAATGAGAAGGCCACAAGTCATCAGTCATTGGAAAGAAAGGAATTAATTGGCATCTCTAGAAAAGTGAGGAGTTGCTTCCACGGCTGGCATTCTCCTAGATTTCGTGTGGTTATGCACCAACTCTAAGCAATTGATGAGTATAATTGTTAATTAGGAAAACGCATTGGGTATGTAATTCTGTACACCAATTTTCTTTATATGATTTTCTGATATATATTTTAGAAATTTTATTGATTGCCGAACTTAGCAATAGGGGATACAAGGGACGTTTCAAATTGGTGCATATATTATTATTATTTAATTTTCAGTTTAAAATTGTTTGGATTTTAAACTAATATAGTTGAAGTTGAGATGAAATATATATTTGATTATTTTCTCAACTCTTTAGATAATACATGTATAAACTTTGAACATATATATATATATAATTGAAGTTTAACATGCCATCAAACAATTAATTTCTAGAAATTAAACATAAATATATGCATAATGAGTTTTATGCCTAAAGAAAGTTTAATAAGAATAGGTATAATTTTTTTTTTCCGAGTAAATGATAAGGGTGACTAGATACAATGATTAAAAATGCCATTTGTAATTTTGTATAAAAAATATTAGCGATAATAGTTTATTCTTTTCAACTCTTAAATAGCGCGTATGAACATCCTTCAATGATCTTTAATTATTCTACCGGTTCTTTTTTAATTAATAATAATTACTCATTTGTATAAAATAAAATTAATCTGTTCTCCATATAAATTGTAATGGTCTTTAATTGGTGCAACGTGCTGGCATAATACGCACTGAAATTAGCTACGATCCAAATCGCATCGGAGGACTCTTTAATTCTAAACGGATGGCTGAGATTAAATTAATCCTCCCCCCCCCCCACCTCCCCCACAAAAAAAATCTACAACCATCAGATCTAGGATTGGAGACTCCTCCGGTCCGATTTGGATCGTAGCCAAAACGGACTCGGCATAATACTAGTTCATCTTATTTTTATGCTCTTTTGGAGAAGCCAAATCACAGAATAATTGTCTTTTTTTTCACCCAGTGAGATACATCTAATTTAGGCGCTACTTGCTCGAAAAATATGTAACTGAGAATATCTGAAATATTCTTTTTTTTTTAATAATTTGACAATTTAATTTTAATGGACAACTTGCTTAATAAATAATAACTTTATATGTCAGAATATTATCCTTTTGTGTAATAAATAAATACAAATGCTTGCATTCGTGAACGATTTAAATAACGGTACTTTCTAAATTAATGCAAGAGGCCAATTAAGAAATAAATAATTTCTAGTCAAAACAATATAATATAGTTTAGTACAACACAGGGTATAAAGAAAAAAAAATATATATATTGGAGAGAAACCATGAGCCAAGTATATATATCTAGCCAAACTTTGTTTTGTCTCTACTATGTACACTAGAGCTGTAACCGGGCTTCGCCCCGAAAAGTGGTATCAAATAAATAACTAAAAATTTTATAAAATTTTAAATATTTATATTAAACATAAATTAAAAAAAATTTAATTTTTATGTAAGTAATGAACAACAACAACTAAGAACATATATAAATGTTAGACTATTTTAAGGGTTAAAAAATTGTTTTAGACATGTCATATCCATTTTATTTAATGAGGAGAGAAAAAACAATACAAGCCATTGGATCAAAGTAGATGAAGAGTTTCAAACAAAATCAATGGTTAATAATAGTGATGATGTGGCATAGTTGAGGTGTTTGAAAATCTACCTCTATATAGTATAGATTATATAAGCAAATTAAAAGAACACGTATTAATTAACTTATTAATACATATTTATTGATCCGGAAAATGATAGCAATGCAAAGACTAAATTCCCTGGATGAGACAACAAAAGTAATTAATTAATTGAAACCTGTAACTATGTTGAGTCATCATCAATCTGGCTCAATAGTACTGATACAACAATGCCTGGATGGCGATTGCTAGTACAAGAAATAATTCTAGATTAATACAAGTGGTAAAAGTTTTTGGGTCATATCTGGTGGTGTCCTAGTACAAGAAATAATTGCAGATTAATAAAAGTGGTAAAAGTTTTTGGGTCATATCTGGTGTCCCCAATATTTGTGTCAACATGTTTGTATTGTTATAAAATTTGAGATATGGGTTACAGAATTTTTGTATATTAATTTGTGGACATATGGATAGTTAAAGTGAGGCCACTTAGGTAATTTTCTAAAATTTCTTAGGTACATATTGTATAAAAAGAGTGGAAGTATAGATTTATTAAATATTTTCATATGACTATGTAAAATGCCTCTTTCTTAAAGAGAATGTTTATAGTCGTCACTATTTATATATATGATCAGAGCTAGCTGGACTTTGTGGACGGCTGGACCGATATATATGCAAATTGTCAACGTTGTGATTAAAATTTTTAATTCATAAAAATATGTATCGATATGCAAGACATATATACTTCCTTTTTTGGAAAATGTATAGGAGACATGGTAATAAACAATACCCAATATGGTAATAAGTTGAATACTAATTAAGTTTATTAATTAAAATGAAAAGAGTTGCTCCCATGATCAATCTCACCATAATCAACTAGTTATGCTCAGTGCAAATTAATACCATCTTGTTACAAGAGAGAAAGTAATTGCACACCATTGTGTGTACACCAACTTTGCACCCCTGAAGGCCTGTTCGGGCCTTGGTTTATAAAACCCATGGGTAAGGAATTAGGTTTATCAATCAGCACATTCTCAAGGCATTTGGGCAAAAAAAAAAAAAAAATTGAGTCCGGATTAATTATTTTTTTCCCATAGAAATAGATACTTTTGTATACAAATTTGAGAATACAAACTCATTCCCATTCAAAACAAATTGATAACAGAACGAGTCTAAGGGAATGATGTTTGAATGGGTAAAATTTTTATTTTGTACCCTAGGAATTGTGGTGGCCGAACGGGCCCTAAAATCTCCAAAATCCCAGTTGAAGATTCCCTTCTTTTTTTGGGCTTTTTGGCGCGTAGCGCCAAAGTTCCTACCGGCGCATGTAGAATGCGCGAGGCTGTTATATATGCCACACCAAACTGTTGCACCCCACAATTATATCACAGCCCAATAGGTGCATACACAGGTCTATATAAATGTAGAGGTGGCAAAATTTGACCCGACCGAAATAGTTTGCCCGATAACCCGACTCGGATCTGTTAACTCATGAAAACTGAATCAACCGAACCCGTAATTGATTGAATCCGAAAGTATCTAAATCCGAAAAAACCCGCAAATATTAAGAATCCGAATACAAATTATCCGAACCGATACGACCCGTTACCCTATAAAAACCCAAACCCGAAGCGATCCGGAATCATGTGACCCTAAACCGACAATTATCCGAATTTGAATCAACCCGAAACGAGAGTGACCAATACCCGAGATGTGATAAAAGTACCTATGTAGTTCTTGTAAATTGTAATCAAAGAACATCTAACCATTAACATAGAGAAATAACACATTACTAAAAAATAAGTAAATAACATAAGATTTATTGTTGGGAAACATTTTATTAGTAACATTGGACTCTTATTTTAACTAAAATACGCATTGCAACACTAAATTAAACTAGAAATAAAAAGTTCAAGATCATGCCAAATCTGTTATAATATTTTAGACCATTTGTTTGAATTTAAGATTCATAAACCTGAATGAAGACCTGATAGGACCCGAAAATGTATGATTTGAATTATATAATTTATAATATAATATGCAAAAGTTATTAAATGGTTAATCAGTTAACCCACATAAAGACAAAACCCGACCTGCTCGATTTGTATCCGGAACCCGCACCTCAATTATCTGTAACCCATAAAGGCCTGATTAAAAAGAATCTGACACCTGAGTCAACCCATATCTAAAATTGGCCCGAAAACCCAATAAGATCTGAACCCGCAAATCCGAGCAATATAGTTGTCCTGACCCGTCTTTGCACCGAACCTGAAATTAATCGATCCGACATAGTCCGAATCCGATACCTACCTGAATCCGAGAGCAAACCGAATCTTAGTTTATCCGACCCAAATACAACCCGGCTCGCCCGATTTGCCATGTCTATATTAATGTATAAAGTGTTTACATAAGTGTTTCAAAATAGTTATATATATATTTGATGCACCTATTTCATATATGCATATTAACCAGACTTGCACCTATATTTGCACCTAAAATCCTAAGTTCATTTGCATTTTAATAGAAGATTGTCTAGAATCAAGTTACTTCTGTGTTTTGGTCCTATTTTCAGGTAAACGGAGCTTTTAGAGCTATTACGGACTAAAATTGGAGCAAGGAGCAAAAATAGGCGAAGGAGCACAAAGGAACATCTATTTACGGACCGCAACCCCCTATTTGCGGACCGTAATCAAGAATAGAACTTCTGTTTTCATGTCATGCCAGCTCACAACCGCCATATCTAAATCAAGGAAACACGCAGAGAGCCAATTTAAGCGACAGAAATGCTATTTCAAGGCCGGGCTCTCTTTGGACTTCTATTTGCGGACCGTACTTTCCTATTTGCGGAACGCAGACAGTTCAAAACACAACAGAACACCTATTTTCTGGTGTGTGCTATTTCTGGCGATCTCCTTTGGGAATTTTCCCTTAATTGCGCCCCAAGAAACCAGAAGTCAGACACCTAAATTTGAGACAACTTCTACTATAAAAGAGACCCCTTGGGGTGCTCTCACAATATCATCTCATAGTATCTTGATCTTGTCAAGTCTTGTGTAGGTCTCATGTGTTGAGATTAGTTTAGTCAATAGTCATTGTTTAGTTGAGAGTCTAGTTTTGTCAAGGGAGGAGTTCATCGCCGTCAAGGTGAAGGAGTTGGTTACTCGCCTATTCCTAAGCTCGATCGGTTCTTTCTTTTCCCTTATTTTATTTTGTTGTTTAGTCATGTCAAGGCGTGAGTAGTCGCCTTTGTTCTTGGGGTTTAGGATGATGTTTGTATGTATGGATTAATTGAATACTTGCTTTTAACGTTTATGCATTGAAGTTATTTTCATATTTGCTTTGAGCTTATTCATAATTGTGCTTGAATTGTTTTCTTGTTCTTTGATATGATCCTGTGGATGTATGTTCGTATCTAGTTGGTAGATTTATATCTTCTTAGGCCAGAATTGCTAATTGCATGAGAGTGCACTTGTAGTAGTTCACCCTATTTTGATAGACCTGTGGATTGGGCATAGTCTAGTTGGAAAACTTAACGTCAATTGATAGAGATTCAATACTTGCACTATTTGGGTAGATAACTTGTTGTCCAATTGTATCCGAGAGGAGAAGTTGTGGTTATAACGTGAGTTAAACCGTACCTGTGATCGAAAGCAAATTGGGTTTAGGTTAGAGATAATCTAAAGATTTCGAATTGATCTAAAAGTATTTAAAAGTGCCAACAAACGAGAGTTGAGGAACTTGTAATTGCTTTGGGTTAGTTGGGGATCGGTAACTTTGATCAACAATAGAAACTGAGCTTGAACTGACTCTGATCTGTTCCCTGCGGATCGCATTGGTGACAGGTGCGAACCATACCAAGCAAGGAACAGACAGAGAACCACAAATTTGTACATCTTGCGGTTCGCACCCTCTCGGGTGCGGAACGCAGGCAGTTAGTCCAAACATCAAACTGATTCTGAAAACCCTAGGAACGTTTGTCTCATAATTGTTTTAGAGTCTTTTACTGTCTATTGCTTTCTGTTAATTTAGGAACAAACAACTTCAAACAAAACCCCCCCAAATTGGTTACGAATCGGTTACTTTTAGGATTAGAATTGTGAACAAAGATCTGTCTAAATTTAGTACCGTCCCTGTGGATACGATCCCGACTATACTGCATAATATCGTACGCTTGCGATTGATTGTTTTATTGAGGGTAAAGCTCTATTAATTTAGGGTAAAAGCCTATACACTCCACGCGTATCAATATTATGGTAGGCATTTTCAAAATATTGAAAGGCACAATTATATAAAAAGTGTTTACCTTTAATAACTCACCACTTCTTGCACTCCAATTATATATGCACCCAATAAGATTCTAAAAAAAGATTCTATAAGTGAACGTGCGGACAGATTTTACACTCCATCCAGTGTCACACGATTTCATCCGCATGAAAAAGTTCTTACATGAAATAGTAAAAATGTTTACACGAAATAAAAAAATGTTTACATGAAATAAAAAAATGTTTACTTGAAATAAAAATATGTAAGATGGGATAGAAAAGTGTTTATATGCAACGTATAAAAATATTAGACCAAATAACAGAAAATAATATGAACAACAACAATGTTTATAGCATATGAAAAGTATTCACACAAAACAAAAAAGATGTTTAATTGAACTAAACAAGAGTTTAAAGAACATATTAAAAAGTGTTTACATGAATAAAAAAAAGGAGGTGACATTCATATTGTGAAATTAATTATCCACAAGGTGGTGAACATTGCACAGAGATTGTTATATCTAAAAGCATGTCGCAGAGAGTGAAAGAGGCAGAGACTAGAGAGTTTTTTTTTTTTTTTTTTTTTCATTTTTTGAACGAACATGAATACAAGGTGAGAACAAAAAAAAAAAAAAAAGAGGAATAAACATGGAGGAGAAGGTGCAGGAGCCCTGACTTGCTTAAGTTGATGAACAATAAACATGGAGGCTAAATAATAGTGCTTTAATCGGATTAACAAGCTATTCTGTACTTTTGTACAATCCAAACACGCAAATGCTAATCCGGATTAGTAAGAATAGCTGCTAATCCGTTATTCCTTGTGAAACATGGATTAACTACTATTATTTTCAACCATCCATCACTATTCTACACAAACAATCCAAACAATATTATTTTTACTATTCCGAATAGCACCGTATTTCAACTATTCTTTTACTAATCCAAAAATCACTATTTTTATACTATTCTCTATTCTACTATTCTTTCACTAATTATTCCACGATCCAAATGCAAGAGGCAATACAGAAAATAATATACCACTCTGAGGCAATATAGAGATCAATATACTAATCTCATATACTATTCTCGTATCATGCTGAGGCAATGCAGAGATCAATATCGCAAATGCGATCACGGCCGGGGTGCACTCATCGTGTGCAAACGACCGGGTGTAAAAAGATTTCCTCTATATATATACAAATAACAGTCTGTAACTGTATATGAATCAACTATCAAGACTTTATTTATACCTTTTAATTAATCGGTTAAAGTACATACAAACAATGACTAATAAAAGATAGGGGCTTGACCTTATTTTTATCTCAAAAAAAAAAAAAAATTAATCGGTTAAAGTGAGATCATTGAAGAAAATTTTTAATAGTGAATACTAGTAACTAGCTTGAACAACTAAAACTGTTAGCTCAAACAGTATTTTGATTATATGGTATACATGTATATCAGCAATCAGCTCTCTATTTTTTTTTAAGATTATTTAAGTTGGCAAAGTTTTTACGGCATTGAATTAAGTTATTGTTGTGTCACATCAAACAACTTGAAATACTTCTGCTTTGCTTCCTCAAAAGAGAAACCATTCTGCTGCACCAAAACAAATATATATGCACTTGATAACGGATAATATATAGACTAATAGTAACTTACTTATCGACTCATTTTTTCCTCTAATTAATTTATTTTTGTATGCACAATTCAGACTTTTTTTTTTTTAAAAAAAAAAAAAAAAAGAACAGCTCCCTGATATAGGGGTCCATTTTCATTACTTTTCGGTCTTTCAGCTCTTTTCATGCAGCCAATGAGGGATGAATTTTTTTCTTTTTTTTTATAAAAAAAATGTTGTACAAGTTGGCTGATAGTTATTCTATTTTTATAGAAAATTGTTGTTGGGGCTTGATTTTTATAGGAACGTGTGATCATCTAAACTCAATCAGACGGTTGTGATTTTCTCGTATAATATGATTTACTTAGTGTGTTTGCTAGAGGACAAATTATATTGATTTTGCTAGAGAAAACTTTTCCCTGATTATTTCAAAATCATTTTATATTGTTGAAAATTAACCATACAATTAAATGAACTAATTATGAAATGAACTGTTGTAACTTGTAAGACGACCAGACAATACATTCAATTTTGGAGGCAGTGGAAAAAATGAATTGGACCATAGAGGAAAAATCCAACCAAATCATTATGGGCTGGTTATAGTGATCACCTAGTTTGAGGCCAGAGAATAGTGAAACTTACTCCAAATTCTGACCCAATTTGATGGGTCTCTTATTAGAAACTGAAACATGGGCCTGATACATTTTGTAGTTTTTATGAGACTATAATTATCTGGCTCAACCTAAATTGGTCTCAACTCGATCTCAACCATATATTAGGCTTAATAAGTAGGATGCAATTTACCAGAGTTTTCTGGGAAATTGGAAGCCGATGATCCGGTGGCCTAGAGGCATCAGACATGGTACCAATATAATCATTGAACCGAAATTGACATAACTGTTCAGATACAAACGAAGAAGAGTGCTACCTAGCGTTCATAGATGGACTATCCATAAAGATTAAATATTACAAATTGGGGTGTAACTGTTATAAAATTGGGTGTAACTGTTATAAAATTTGAGTGTCACTGTTACAAAATTTGTACTATAAATGTATGGATAGTTATTTTAGTGGACGCATAATGTTTCCGTATGCAGAGGTTCTTATGAGATCATAATTATCTGCCCCGACCAAAGCTGGTCTTAACCATGTTTTACGCTAAGAAAAGAAATCTAACTAACGGTACTACGATGCAATTTACCAGAATTTTCTGGAAAATTGAAATCCAATGATCCGGTGGCCTAGAGACATGGTACAAATATAATTATTGAACCGAAATTGACATAACACTTTTACTTACAGCTAATAGAAGGTACCAACCTGATTTGAACATTGCCTCAACTAGGTCATGTCAGCAGATCATGAGTAGAGCTGCCATTGCAAGATGATATTAATAATATGGTGATCCATATCTCTATTTCCAAAGTGCAAACACAAGTATGGAATGCATAGAGTATGAGAAGGCTCTGAAATTGAACAATAATCCTAGATAGATAGATAAATCTGTGAAAGTGCAAGTGTTAAACATTTACCTGTTGTAACCTTTATATGATAAACATTGTAATTAGTTAATAAGGTCCTCATTAAATCATTGTTTACAATATTTTATGCCCAATTATCTGACGGAAAACGGGGTCCAAATTCCTTTTGCACCTAATGTCCATTTCTCTGTTGAGCAATTGGGTTTAATTTGTAGTTATGTTACATTGATTTTGCCTAAAAGATGCATGTTTCCAATGATTAATTACAGTAAAGTAGACAGCAGCAATAACCTGTCAAGAAAATAAAGAAGTGCTTATCCACTGCAAGATGTGACAATCCAATGGTCCACGTGATTAACTGCAACTTGCAGTACTGCTGTGGAGGATATGAAATCAAAATGAAGCTATCATCATGTAAGATAAAAAATTCTACGGGTAACCATCTTGCTATATCAACTATTAAACTTCACTAAATTACCAGAGAAAGCACTATCAATTCATCCCTCACCGGGTAATCAAACAAGATACTCCCCTGGCCCTTTCGTTTTAGCAGTACACAGTGCTGTTTGTTCAATCTGCTAGACAAATTCAACTATTACAATCTCCTCATTGTTCAAGCACAGTTTAAATTTATACAAGGAAACAATAACGAGATATTGTTCTAATTGATAATGACTCAATAATATGATGTTCTTATTAATTGACATTGTAATTACTACAAAGATTTAAACATCGCGAACTTGACCGCTGTAATGCTTTTGTTCTTTTCCCTTCTTCATCTGTTGCATACTGTCATTGCTGAATTGGCTAAGAAGAGTAACTAGCTAGTTTGTGATCTTGATTATTCTCTGGGATATTTTTGAATTCCCTGTAAACAACATATATAGAAAAGGTTAATTGATATAGTGAATCAATGTAGCCTATGAGATGCCAAAATATTCTCTCTTTGTTTTTTCTTTTGTGAAGCAAGCCTTGCCTGCTTTAATAAATTAGATTAGAAAACAAAATGTTTACTTGCATGGCTCTTGAAACGGTATAAACATGTGAGATCCCTTATGCTCTAACCCTTCCCCCAACACCAAATTCAAAAAAAAAATAAATAAATAAAATAACACACACCCCACCCTACTTTTCCTTTATAACATGGTACACAGGCAGCAATTGTTTCATCTCCCTATCTGTTCTATCCTATCAAAGGGACTCTGAAACCATTCAGAATGAGTAAGACCTAGTATTCATTCTATGGACAACTATAGAAAACACAGACAAGGTGACAAGTTAGACCCACAATGTAACCCATATGTCTTCTATGGTGATCCATAGAGTGAACATATGAGATTTCTCTTTTAAAATCATGTTGCATATACAGGATTATTTGCATTCTGCAGTATTAGACACCTCCCCGTCCTATACTTACTAGTCGACAATTTGGTTTCCTAATATGTTTAACCATCTTTAAACATAACCAAGAAAAATAATATATTACCTTCATGCATTTGTAAGAATCCAGTCCTTGGAGCAAATGGCAGCCTCCACAAGCTCGGGATCTACTGATCCTTTGAGTACACTAAGGTCTAATCCAAGATTTTCTTCTATGCTATAGACAAAAACTGGTACGGCAAGCAAAGTACGTGCCATTCTAGATAAGACTGGATAACGCAAACTATTCTCTTTCCACCATTCCAACACGTCGAAATCTGCATCACCTATATCAACTATATCTTCAATCAAATACTGATTCATTTCAGACCTGTCAATGGTTTTTAAATTCTTTAAGTACAAACGGAATCCTTTTGTCAAATTATCCTCATACGTAGGAACACGCAAGGAATTGTCTTCTTGTGTATCAGCAGTCCCAGCGGACACAGAAGAACCTCCATTAGTTCCTTGTCTTGCATGTACAACAAACAAAGTTTCAAATAATTCACGAGTTTTAGAAACTTTTTCATGTGCCCCATCAAACACTTCGAACTGCTTGAAATAATATTCCAAGAATTTTAGTTTGTATCTAGGATCCAGTACACAAGAAACATAAAAGATATATGGTATCCAAGAGCATAACAGACGGTAATAGAGGTCATGATAATATAGAATCAATTTTGTGCAACTTTGGAAGTATAGATTTGAAGTTGGATACTTAAAGGTTGACAATGCACCCATTACATAATTGAGTACAATAAAATAGTCAACTTCTTTTTCCAACTCATGCCAACGAATACTTTGTAGATCTACTTCTGACACAGAAGTTCCACTCGTTTCAACTTCTGACTCAGAAGTTTCAGCCGTTTCTGCTTCTGACACAGAAGTTTCACTCGTTATTGTAAGTGCATATTCAAAGATTACTGGTTGATAGATTAACGCATCTTTGAATAATTTGACAACAGAACAGCAGATTTTCCAAACCTGGGTCTCCCAGTACCAACCTATTGGTTGCCTCTTCAACCAATCTTCATCAATGGGAGAGAGCCCCATCTTTTTTGCAATTGCATTGAACTTGCTCATTTTTATCTTAGTTTCTACAGCATTTTGAAAAAACTTTATAATTTTATCCTTCTCAACAGAATAATTATGTCTCAAATTAGCAAAATAGTATGTTGCCACTAAATATCTGAAACAAGGGAAAACCACATCTTCCTCTTCCAAGGACCACTTTGTACTGAACTTTTGTTTCAGCAACTTACGTAAGTCCTCATTCAACTTTGTATTGATAGAGAATATTTTGTCCTCAAGTTTCCAGTCGGATATGCACCTTTCTATAGTATCTGCTTTGCATGAATTTGGAGTTTCGAAATCTACTTTCTTGAAACCAATTAGTCTCTTCACCAACTTGAAATCATCATTGATAAAATGTGCAGAAATTGAGATCCATCCTGCCTCTATAATTTCACACGAAAAAGAAACCCCGGAAGTTAAATCCCCTAATTCAGTGATCAATTTTTCCTTTTGCCTCTGATGGTATGCACAAATTTCTTTTTCCATGTCCATCACCATCAAACTGCTCCAAGCCTTTTTAATGTTTGGATGAGCAAACGGGAAGTCAGCCAAAATTGCATTCTTCACTTGTACTTCCCAAATCTTTTCGCTAGTGACATCAAAATTTCTAACTGCCTCCGGAAGTGCTATTGTTGGAGGTTGCTTTATGCCAGCACTCTTCTGTTTCTTAGCTTTTTCTAAAGGTTCAAATATCATTTTGCTTTTAGGTTTTTTTGAAAACTGTGTTCCGACTTGTTCGGGGGCTTCACTACAAGATGCAAGGTGGCGTCCAAGATGGGAGGTTGTTCCCATGGTGTAACTGAGATCTGTGTGACAATACTTACATTTAGCTCTCGTACCACCGTCTACATCTAACTTGGTAAAATGTTCCCAAACTTCTGATCTCAGTTTTGACCTCTTCTTTGGTGCGCTCGCTTCACCGATTTCATAGCTACCAACCATGTTAGACATGGTACCTAGAGTAATCTGTGTTTTGAGAAACAACAACTCAGGACCTTGTTTTATCCAGTAACTTAATGAATTGATTCTCTGCATGTTTAATTGTCAATCATTATAAACAATTTTTATCAATTGATCGATCCTTTCAATTAGAGGGTAGCAAGGATGATTGGATGAACAAATATCGGAATCACATTTCATACTATAAATTGATTGAGTATATGGAGAAAGAAGCGACCCTTAGGTATATGAAAAATCAGAAAGGGAATTGTGCAACTAGACTAACTATAAGAAGAATCGGTAGGACTGAACAAATGCTTGCTAATTGTAAGAAGATGGGTTTCAAATTAAAACTACTTACAGTATAGTTCGGGTTGATTCTCTAGAGAAACGCTAATAATCAAGCTGCTTTGAGAGGGATACTTCGCTGCCGTTACAACTTTATCAAAAAGGAGAGATCTTGCTGAAATGCATGTATACATCTCAACTGGAAAATGGGGGTTCTATGATATAAGAAAATTTTAATAAATTAACAAAAGTCAAACATGACGCGCATTGATGCGCGCATTTTAATTGAAAACAGAAAGGAGGCCGAAGTTTCTTAATTTAATTAAAAAAGGGCCTAATAGGATGATCTCGTACGTTATTGCTTTCTTAATTTAATTAGAAAGAAGGCCAACATTTTATGCACCTCTGCATTGTTGTATTGCTTGTACAGCAATAAGCAATTTATTCTGGAGATCACATCTGCTCTTATCCAACTTTGAGTAAGAGGGATCTATTATCTGAATATGAACCGATAGATCAAATTCAACAGATGAGATGAATTATGAAAAAGTCTCCTGTAATTTTTATTGGACCGATCAAGTTCGTCCATTTTGATCTAATGGTCTATATTGGACAAAAATAATCTTGTTATTCCCAAAGAATAAAGCAGATACACACTCATTTATCTTACATCAATAGGACCCCCAGAAAGTATTCACATTAAATGAATTAATATGTAAGTTCAATAAATTAATTTGTGTACACGTTAAATGGATGGGTTATGAGACTCCAATTTCTAAAGCATCATATTATTTATTTAGGCCGTGTTCGGATGGAGTGGGAAGTGTGGATAGAGATGAGATTTCTTACTCGGTGGGTAAACATTCCCATACCCCGTTCGGTGGTCATGTTGCATGGGTGTGGGAATGGATTTTATTCCCATTTTACTTCCCATCTCTATACAAATTGATGGGAAAAAAATTAATTCAATGAGACTCAATTATTTTCTTCCCATCAATGTTTGTTGCTCTTTTGATCCATTCCATATTATCATAATTTAATTAAAACCTCCAAATCTAACTATAGTTCATATTATTGTTGTCATTACATACAATAATAATAATAATAATAAAAACAACAACAACAACAACAATAATAATAATAACAACAACAACAATAATAATTACCCTAATAATTATTATGATAATGATAATAAATAATAAATTTATAATTATAACAATAATAGTAAGAGTTATGTTATGATGCACCGCAGTGCAAATAGAGATTTTTGCACCACCATTTTCACAATAATAGTAAGAGTTATGTTATGATGCACCGCAGTGCAAATAGAGATTTTTGCACCACCATTTTCAAAATAATAATAATATTATAATAATAATTGTAATATTATTATTATTATAATTTATACATACATTAATCATACAAATGGAAAATAAAAATTCCCACAGTATTTTCCATGGTGCATCTGAACGGTCATTCACATATTCTCGTTGTCAACTCCGTGAGTATGGGTTCCTAGATTTTGATAAGTGGGTTCCCGTACCCATGAAATCTCACCCCACACAATCCCATGACAACCAAACACGCTCTTAAGTTGAAGCAGATTTGTCATCTCAAATTTGTCATAGCAATGGCATAAAATAATTTTGTAATAACCAGGGAACTTGAGAAAAAAATAGAGAGAAAAGAAGGCCGTGACATTATACACAAAAGTTTTTTCTAGCAAAATATAATCTGTCCTCTAGCAAGCACACTAAGTAAATCATGTTATATGAGAAAATCACCGCCGTCTGATTGAAAATTATTTTATATATTGTTGAAAATTAACCATACAATTAATTTGCGATGAAAAATGAACTAATGAACAGAACTGTTGTAAGACGACCATACATAATATATACATTCAATTTTGATGGCAGTGGGAAAAATGAATTGGGCCATAGAGGAAAAATTCAACCAAATCATTATGGGCTGGTTGTAGAAATCTCCTAGTTTGAGGCCAGAGAATAGTGAAACTTACTCCAAATTCTGACCCAATTTGTTGGGTCTCTTATTAGAAAACTAAAACATGGGCCTGATGCATTTTATAGAAGTAGAAGTTTTTATCAGGCTTAATAAGTAGGATGCATTATTTTACCAGAATTTTCTGGGAAGTTGGAACTTGGAAGCCAATGATCCGGTGGCCTAGAGATCGACATGGTACCAATATAATCATTGAACCGATATTGACATAACACTTTTACAGCTTATATAAGGTACCAACCTGATTTGAACATATATTGCCTGGGTAGAGCGGTCATTGCAAGAGGATAATAATTATATGATGATCCGTATCTCCATTTGCAAAGTCCAAACACAGGTATGGAAATGGAATGCATGGAGAAGGCTCTGAATTGAACAATAATCCTATGGAATGGACTTCCTTCAATCCTAGATAAATAGATAAATCTGTGAAAGTGCAATTGTTAAACATTTACCTGTACTTGTAACTTTATATGATAAACATTGTAATTAGTTAATAAGGTCCTCATTAAGTCATTGTTTACAATATTTTATGCCCAATTATCTGACGGCAGACGGCGTCCAAATTCCTTTTGCACCTGATGTCCATTTGTCTGTTGAACAATTGGGTTTGTAGTTGTGTTACATTGATTTTGCCTAAGAAAATAAAGGAGTGCTTATCCACTGCTGTACTTGCAGATAATAACATGGGTCGTTGATCTTCTTGAAATTCGTGCAGACTTCGATCTCGAGACAATATATACAATGGCCCATGTGATTAACTGCAACTTGCAGTATTGCGGAGGGTATGAAATCAAAATGAAGCTATCATCATGTACGTAAGATAAAAAAATTGTATTGGAAGTTGTTTACAAATCTGAGCCAGACGTATAAACATCATCATATAACCATCTTGATATATCAACTTCACTAAAATACTGGAGAAGACGGACACTATCAATTCATACCTCACCGGGTAATCAAACAATGTACATATACTCCCCTTTCGTTTTAGCAATACACACTGTTTGTTCAATCTGCTCAACAAATTCAACTGTTACAATCTCCTCATTGTTCAAGCACAGTCCAAATTTATCCAAGGAAAACATAACGAGATATTGTTCTATTTTATAATTGACACAATAATACGAGTAACTTATTAATTGATATTGTAACTACTACAAAGATTTAAACCGTCGCCAATACTCTACTGCTGTAATGCTTTTGTCCTTTTCCCTTCTTCATCTGTTGCATACTGTCATTGCTGTATTGGCTGAGAAGAGTAACTAGTTTGTGAGCTTGATTATTCTTTGGGATATTTTTGAATTCCCTGTAAACAACATATATAGATATAATGAATCAATGTAGCCTATGAGATGCCAAAACATTCTCTTTGTTTTTTCTTTGGTGAAGCAAGCATTGCCTGCTTTAATAAAGTAAATTAGGAAACAAAATGTTTATTACATGGTTCTTGAAACGGTATAAACATGTGAGATCCCTTATGCTCTAACCCTTCCCCCACCACCAAATTAAAAAAAAAAATAAAAAAATACACACCCCACCCTACTTTTCCTTTATAACACAAGCAGCAACTGTTTTATCTCCCTATCTGTTCTATCCTATCAAAGGGACTCTGAAACCATTTCAGAATGAGTAAGACCTAGTATCTATTTTATGGACAATGTTAAAATATAGTCCGAATTGTTTTGTGGCCCGTTGGGCCTGTTTCTTTGTTTCTTTGTTTCTTTTATATTATATTATGTAATAGACTTATGAATGTGAGGGAGAATACATTTGTTTCTAGAAAATTCTGCCTTCCCCCTCTTTGCTCTCCTCTCAAACCCTAGCTTGCCGGGGAGGCTGGTCGGCGGCCTCCCCGGCCGTGATCTCATCAAATTGTCATAACAAATTGGTATCAGAGCTTAGGTTCTTGTTGTTGTGGTTGTCGATCTCAGTCGGTGTTCGTCCGCTGCTGAACGATCTGACTTGGTGAGCCGCGTCGATCGTCGTTGTCGCCGGTGTTGCTGCCGCGAGGGTTGTTGAGTTGTCTCCATTGTGCTGGCCTGCTGGGTGCATCTTGGGTGTATTTAGTATCCAGGGGAGAAGTTTTAGCGATTTGGGAGATTTTGCTCCTGTTGAGCTCGCATCAGGTGAAAAGCCAAGATTGATTTTGGCAACTGGAGCTCGTGCGCACTCCAAGGAGAAGTGAAATGTGGCTTTTGGCTGAAGCTTGTGCGCTAACAGCCTTTGGACTTGGCTGATTTTGTGTGCATCGCTGGAAGCAGCGGAGAGCTGCGTGCTTGAGCAGCAATATCAAGCAGCACCTAGAATTTTCTTGTGTATTGCCACCGCGGTTGTAGACCAGGTTAGAATCGCTTCAGCTTGCTTGTTACCTGACGATTGGGTGGGAGCTCTCTAATTTGCGATTGGAACTTGACCCAATTTTTGTTTTGTCGTTTCTTCCTGGATTTCACAGTACACCAAAAGATGAAGCTTGGCATTTAGTTTGGATAAGAGTTTTGCTAAATTGTCAAGATATTGAAGTATGGTAATTTGGTGCTTGACTGCTTGTACAACCGGAGTGGTGCTTAGAGGTATCAATTAAGTGTTTGGTATTCTTGGTTCTTGCTGTGTTTGGGGTCTGATTAATTTTGGAGATTTGTTGATCCGGCTGATTGTCAATTGTAACGGAGAGGTGTTTTTGGGTATGTCAGCGTTTGTATGCTCTCTTTTGTGAAGCCAAGTAGTTACCACCATAAAGTTTAAGTGACTAGGTTCAACATGTTGGGTTGGTTATTAGGGCAAGTTGTGTATTGGAACCGACTATTAAGGGGTTGAGATAGTCATCGAGAAGGTAGTTTGGCTTGTGTATTTTTGAGAGCTTGACATCATGTACCCTCTTGTGGTTTGGGTACTCGGATGTTTGTTGCGGCCTCCATTTGGTATTGAAGGAGTGAGTTTGGTACAGTCGGATGTTTTTGGCTTGACATAGTCTTCATTACGGTGGTTGATGGTACCTTGTTATCCCGGTGTTTGGGATGTGGATGCTCCATATGATTTGGAGATTTGGATTGGTGCCATTGTTGTCCCAGATTTGGGATTTGAGTTCTCCATGAGATTTGGAGTTTGTGCTACCGATGCGAGGTTTGCATCTGGGACTATGTTGCTATCACTCCGGAGGTTGAGCAATTTGGATATGACCCGTTTATTCACCGTTAACTTCGAGGGCACCGAGTTCAAGTGTGGAATCGTTTGATGCTGTGAAGGTGTATGACCTTGTGTCGAGTCTCGTTGGGATTGCATCAAGGTACTTCTTCGGTGTTGCCTTTGTGTGTGCTTGGTCTAGCATGTTGCTTGGAGCACAATTTCGGCTAAGGTGGAATTTGTTCGGGGTTGTTTGTTGTGACTCATTGTTGGAGTCCGTGATGTTTTGATACTAGCCTTATGCTAGTTTAGTTGCTAGCTTTTACTATTTGTATTTTGTGTTTAGCATTATGTTTAGGTTAGTTTTATGTTTACTTTGTTTTGGGTACAATTCGGTCCAAGGTGGAGATTGTTAGAATATGATCCCAATTGTTTTGTGGCCCGTTGGGCCTATTTCTTTGTTTCTTTTATATTGTATTATGTAATAGACTTATGAATGTGAGAGAGAACACATTTGTTTCTAGAAAATTCTGCCTTCCCCCTCTTTGCTCTCCTCTAAAACCCTAGCTTGCCAGGGAGGCTGGTCGGCGGCCTCCCTGGCCGTGATCTCACCAAATTGTCATAACAGACAATCATAGAAAACACAGACAAGGTGACAAGTGAGACCCACAATGTAACCCATGTGTCTTCTATGGTGATCCATAGAGTGGACAGATGAGGTTTCTCTTTCAGAATCATGTTGCATACACAACATTATTTGCATTCTGCAGTATTAGACACCTCCCTGTCCTATACTTGCTAGTCGACAATTTGGTTTCCTAATATGTTAACCATCTTTAAACATAACCAAAAAAAAATAATACATTACCTTCATGCATTTGTAAGAATCCAGTCCTTGGAGCAAATGGCAGCCTCCACAAGCTCGGGATCTACTCCTTCGAGAACACTAAGGTCTACTCCAAGATGTTTTTCTACGCTATAGACACAAACAGGTACGGCAAGCAAAGTACGTGCCATTCTAGATAATACTGGATAACGCAAACTATTCTCTTTCCACCATTCCAACACGTCGAAATGTGCATCACCTATATATATATCAACCGTATCTTCAATTAAATACCGATTCATTTCAGACATGTTGATGGTTTTTTGATTCTTTAAGTACAAACTGAACCATTTTGTGAAATGATCATATTCATATGTAGGAATACGCAAGGAATCATCTTCTTGTGTATCAGAAGTTCCAGTGGATGAAGAAGAACCTCCATTATTAGTTGCTTTTCTTGCATGTGCAACAAACAAAGTTTCAAACAATTCACGAGTTCTAAAACATTTTTCTGCCCCACCTTCCCATAGGAACTGCTCCTTGATATAATATTCCAAGAATTTTAGTTTGTATCTAGGATCCAATACACAAGAAACATAAAAGATATACAGAATATCATAGCATAGATCAAAACAATCGCCTAAACAAGATTCATCCGTAATTTTTACCATACTTGGAAAGTACATATTTGATGTTGGATACTTAAAGTTGGACAACGTACCCATTGTATTATTGAATGCATCAAACCCGGCAATGTACTTCTTTATATGTTGCCACGGAATAGTTTGTGGATCTACTTGAGACACAGGAGCTTCACCTGGCTCTGTAACCGCACACTTATAGAATACTTCTTTATAGCTTAATGCATCTTTGAATAATTTGGCAACAGAACACCATACTTTCCAAGGCTGGGTCTCCCCCTGCCACCCCATTGCTATTCTCTTGACCAATCTTCATCTATGGGAGGGAGCCCCATCTCTTTTGCGATTGCATTGAATTTCCTCGTTTTTATATTAGTTTCTAGAACATCTCGAAGAAACTCTATAATTTTATCCGTTTCTCTAAGATGTAACATCATATCTATGCTATGAATATTACTATTCAAAGGCAACATATAGCGTTTTATCTCTATTTTACTAAAGCACGAGAAAACCATATCTTCCGTTTCCAAAAATGATTCGAACGTTTCCATCAGAGGATCATGTAATTCCTCTTCCAACTTAGTATTAATAGAGAATATTTTATCCTCAAGTTTCCAGTCGGATATGCACCTTTCTATAATATCTACTTCGCATGAATCTGGAGTTTCAAAATCTACTTTCTTGAAACCAATTAGTCTCTTCACCAACTTAAAGTCATTGTTGATAAAATGTGCAGAAATTGAGATCCATCCAGCCTCTATTATGTCACATGAAAAAGAAACCCCGGAGGTTAAATCCCCTAATTTAGTGATCAATTTTTCCTTTTGACTCCAATGATATGCACAAATTTCTTTTTCCATGTCCATCCTAAACTGCTCCAATTTTTTTTTAATGTTTGGATGAGCAAATGGGAAGTCGATCAAAATTGCATTCTTCACTTGTACTTCCCAAATCTTTTCGCTAGTGATATCAGAATTTCTAACTGCCTCCGGAAGTGCTATTGTTGGAGGTTGATTTATGCCAGCACTCTTCTATTTCTTAGCTTTTTCTAAAGGTTTGGATATGATTTTTCTTTTAGGTTTTTTTGAAAATTGTGTTCGGACTTGTTCGGGGGCTTCACTACAAGATGCAAGGTGACGTCGAAGATGGGAGGTTGTTCCCAAGGTGTAACGGAGATCTTTGTGACAGTGCTTACATTTAGCTCCTGTATCCGTACCATTTACATCCTGTAACTTGGTAAAATGTTCCCAAACTTCAGATCTTGATTTTGACCTCTTCTTTGGTGTGCTCCCTTCACCGATTTCATAGCCACCAACCATGTTAGACATGGTACCCAGAGTAATCTGTGTTTTGAGAAACAACAACTCAGGACCTTGTTTTATCCAGTAACTTAATGAATTAATTCTCTACATGTTTAATTGTCAATCATTATAAACAATTTGTTTATCAATTGCTCATTTCATTTAGAGGGTAGTAAGGATGAACAATCATCGGAATCACGTTTCACACTATAAATTGATTGAGTATATATATGGAGTGTTGAGAATCAACGCTGAGGCCCAAGCCCATCAAGCTCAAGATCAAGAATTATCTAGAGTAATGTGGTGTTTAGATATTTATTAGGAATAATCTAGAATATTATAGATATAAGAAAAATATCTTAGGTCTAGAATTATCCATACAAATATCTTAGAAAAATATCTAGGTTCTAGAGTTCTCCATAGAACTAGTATAAATAGGGGTATGGAGTTGGATGTAGAAACCAAGCAAACCAAGCAAGAGATAGTAGTAATTTGGAGGTTAGGATTGTAGTAAGAAGCTAGGGGTATATGGAGGTGTAGTATTTGAGTAGTAGTAGTTGTAACAATATTTTGAGTTATAATAGAAAATATTGTTATAGCTAGTGCCTCCATACTCAACAATCTGGTATCAGAGCCGGAGTTGTCGGAGCTTGTTCAGAGTCGGTGGTAGGGGTCAAGCATAGAGCCGGAATTCTGCCGGTGTTCCGCCAGTCAATATAGTGGTATCGACAAGTTGTCGAAGGAGCCGCAGCTTGACGACAGTCCGGGACTGCGAAGTGCGGTGGAGGAGAAATCTTCAAGAAGGCTTACTAGACGTCGGCCGTCCTAGTTGAAGCCATGGATTTCTCAGGTACGATTGGTGGAATGAAGAAATTGAATTCTAGTAATTATATATATTGGAAGGCATGCATAGAGTCCTACCTCCAAGGGCAGGACCTATGGGAGGTAGTAGGCGGGTCTGAGACGACCCCGCCGAAAGTTGATACCGTAGAAGAGACGGTATCGGAACAGGTTGCTGACCCCAAAACGAAAAAGAAGAAGGCTTCAGAGAAGCCAGCCGAAACTCTGTCCGTGGAGAAGCAAGCCGAAACTCTGCGGAAATGGCGAATCAAGGCTGGGAAGGCAATGTTTGTACTCAGGACAGCCGTTGAAGACGAGCTACTGGAGTACATCAGAGAAGCGCCCACGCCGAAGGTAGCCTGGGATACCCTAGCAATACTCTTCTCAAAGAAGAACGACGCGCGCCTCCAACTACTTGAGAAGGAGCTCATGACAATCTCACAAGGTAACATGATGATTAACCATTACTTTACAAAAGTAAAATCTCTTTGTAGTGAGATTGCTCAAATAGACCCTGAAGAAAAGATCAGCGAGCAAAGGATGAGAAGGATTCTCATCAATGGGCTAAGACCCGAGTACAGCGGGTTCATAGCAGCCGTCCAAGGTTGGCCAACGCAGCCAACACTATTGGAGCTGGAGAATATGCTCGCAAACCAGGAGGCTCTAGTGAAGCAAATGGCCGGAGTCTCGTTGAAGCAAGAAGAAGAGGCCTTGTTCAGCAACCGAAAGACGGGTCGACCTGACCGAAAGTCAAGAGGTAGACCCGAAGGAAGGTCTAGCCAGCAACGAAGGCCTAAAGAGAAGACTAATTCTTCAGGGGGAGCTCGAGACTCATCCGATGACGATGAAGACGATGACGATCGATGTTATAACTGTGGCAAAAGAGGGCATTATGCACGAGATTGCTGGCGGAAGAAGAAGAAAGACCATGGTAATGTGGCGACCTCAAGAAGCCAAGACATTGTCCATGAGAGCAGTGGTTGTGAAGAAGAGTGGGATGCAGAAGTAGCACTCACTGCTGCAATCATGGAAGATGAAGAAAGCCTCGCGGTGACCACAGTGGAGATGGTGCCGGAGGAGGTCCCATATGAAGAAGATTGGGACGCGGGTGGCGACTGTTGGAATACAGTCGGTAGTTGGCATAGAGGTTGCTGAGGTTGATGAGCCAGAGGAAGAGGAGTTCGACATGGAGTCGTGGCCGATCAAAGATGAAGAAGATGCCATAGAAGATGAAGAAGAGATCGACATCGAGGCTTGGCCCATCGACAATATACGAGACATTGTAGAAGTTGATGAGCTTGAGGAAGAAGACGTCGAATCGCGGTCCTTCATCAATGGCATAGATGTCGAGGAGGCCAGTGATCTCGAGGAGGAAGAGATCAGTTCCGAGTCATCGTTCATGGAAGACACCGAAGATGTCAAACAGGAATTGGTCGATGAGGAGGCCAAAGTCGTGGAGAACACTAGAGTTGTAAATTGCGTCGTGGCTGATAAGGAGAAGCTACAGAAGAGCGTTGAGGAGGAAGTCGTCACCGAAAAGGAAGATGATGATGACAAAGGCAAGATGACACATAGGAGTGTCGCTATTGCCAAAGGACGGGTGGTTATGCGAGAAGAAGCAACCCATCAGGTGATTCGTCGAGAAGACGGAGCTCGACGAAAACTAGTGCCGGGACCACTAGTAAAGCGGGTTCAAGAAGTCCATCGGGAAGTTCGATCGCAAATAACTGAGGAGTGCCAAGCTCAACGAGCACAAAGGCGAGGTTGCAAGTATGATGATCCGGATGGACGCGGAGTACCAAAATCGGAATAGTACAAAGTCAGCGTTGAGGGGGAGTGTTGAGAATCAACGCTGAGGCCCAAGCCCATCAAGCTCAAGATCAAGAATTATCTAGAGTAATGTGGTGTTTAGATATTTATTAGGAATAATCTAGAATATTATAGATATAAGAAAAATATCTTAGGTCTAGAATTATCCATACAAATATCTTAGAAAAATATCTAGGTTCTAGAGTTCTCCATAGAACTAGTATAAATAGGGGTATGGAGTTGGATGTAGAAACCAAGCAAACCAAGCAAGAGATAGTAGTAATTTGGAGGTTAGGATTGTAGTAAGAAGCTAGGGGTATATGGAGGTGTAGTATTTGAGTAGTAGTAGTTGTAACAATATTTTGAGTTATAATAGAAAATATTGTTATAGCTAGTGCCTCCATACTCAACATGGAGAAAGAAGCGACCCTTAGATACATAAGAAATCAGAAAGGGAACTGTGGAACTAAACTATTTATAAGAAGAATCGCTAGGACTGAACAATGGGTAAGAAAATGGGTTTTAAATTAAAACTACTTACAGTACAGTTCGGTTTGATTCTCTGAAGAAACGCTAATCAACCAAGCTGCTTGGAGAGGGGTACTTGGCTGCCGTTACAACTTTATCAAAAAGGAGAGATCTTGCTGAAATGCATGTACATCTCAACTGGAAAATGGGGCTTCTATGATATGAGGAAATTTTGAATAAATTATTAAAGAGGAGGGATCCATTGACAATGGATAACTTGACAATCTTGACAATCCCACTTTTTAAAGATTTATAAAAAATCATAAAAAATCTTAAAAATAGAAAAAAGTTTATTAAAGTATTGCTTAACTTATAGATTGATTATGTATCCGATTATATTCAATTTAAACAACATTTGATAGCTCTTTACAGATCCGTTGAATTATAACCGTTGAAAAGTACACAAAAATTTGATAAGTCATTAAACGATATTCAAATTAATTGAAATTTGAAACACTATCAATCTATAAGTCAAGTAATACATCCATAAATTATTTTTCATTTTTAAATTTTTTTATGATTTTTTAAGTTTTTGAAAAGTGGTATTGTCAAGATTGTCAAGTTATCCATTGTCAATGGATCCTCCTCTGTCTTTGTATGTATATCAGCAGTCAGCTCTCTATTTCTTTTAAGATTATTTAAGTTGGCAAAGTTTTTACGGCATTGAATTAAGTTATTGTTGTGTCACATCAAGCAACTTGAAATACTTCTGCTTCGCTTCCTCAAAAGAGAAAACATTCTGCTGCACCAAAACATAAATGTACTTGATAACGAATATTAGACTAATAGTAACTTATCGACTCATTTTTCCCTCTAATTAATTTATTTTTGTATGCACACTTCAGACTTCAACTGTGCAGCCTAGGGCTGTAACTGAACCAAACACGAACGAGCTGCGAAATTTTTTGCCAGCCCTAGTGCAGCCTAAGAATCTCAATCGATCTTTCAGCTCTTTTATGTGCAGCCAATAATGAGGGAATGATATTTTTTTTCTTTTTCTTTATAAAAAAAAATGTTGTACAAGTTGGCTGATAGTTATTCTATTTTTATAGAAAATTGTTGTTCGGGATTGAATTTATAGGAACGTGCAATCATCTAAACTCAATCAGACGGTTGTGATTTTCTCGTATAATATGATTTACTAAGTGTGTTTGCTAGAGAAGATTTTTGTGTTAAGTCTAACATCTTTCTTCTTTTCTTTCTATTTTTTTCTTAAGTTACCTGATTATTTCAAAGAGAAAATCTTACACATTTTTTATTGGCAGTCAATGTTTAATGGTATCCCCGACGGTATCTTTTGCGGTATCCCCATAGCATTTTCCAATCTTATTGATGCACAGCATTTATATCTGCATTTTACTAGACTTGTACCTCATTTTTGGCCTAAAATTCCTAAGTTCATGTGCATTTTAGTGTTAGGATGTTTAGATTCCAGTTACTTGTTTACTTTTGTCCATATTTCAGGTAAATCGGGCTTTTGGAGCCACTTGGACGCGATTCGGAGCATTAAAGAGCAAGTTGACGCTGGAACGAACTTCCTGTGGGCCGCAAGCACGGGCTGTGCAGTTTTCTGTTTCTGCCGCCTTTTGGCCTATTTAAAACCGTCCTTTTGGACGTTTTTGGCATCTTACCTTCTATCTTTCACCCTAGCCGCTAGAGGAGACCAGGGAGGATGTGTTTGGGCTTGTTTTCATCGCTTCCTTGGACGGATTCGCGAGAATTCTTCAAAGAAGGCAAAGATCGAGTCGATTATAGTTCCTTCTTCGGTTTTTCTTACCATGAACTCTTCTCTTTTCTTGTTTTCTTTGTTTTCTCTTGCCATAAGCGAGTAGAACTTTAGTTTCTAGGATTTATGATGATGTTTGTGTTTATGGATTGATTGTATGTTGTTGAGACTTACGTTGTTTTCAGTTTACTTGCAATTTGCATCATAACGTGTTTGTGACTTTGCTTGTTTGTATGATAAACCTATAGATTACGCGCAAATCTAGTTGGTTAATAGAGTATCATCTTTACAAGAACTGTTACTTGCACAACTTGGGTTGATAGAATTCTGTCCAAAAGTATCCGTGAGGAGAAACTGCGGTTTCGACGAAAATCGAACCGAATCCTAGAGTAAAAAGTGAACTGAACGCAGTTTAGAAATATTTCTATGAATTCCTGTTGACTTGGAAGTGTTAGAAGGACCAAAACGTGAAAACTGAGGGACTTATACCAAATCTAAATTGAATAGGAATTGATAACGTGAGTCAAAACACTGAACCAGAACTGAGCTGCTCTCTGTCAGGTACCTGCGGACCGTAAGAGAAACACTTACGGTCCGCAAGTACCTGCAGAAAGTGTAAGACAGAGGTTACAAAACTGTTTGCAATTCACAGGAGACATTTTGTGGGCAGCAGACAGTTTTGGAACCTCTAACCAACCCCCTGCGACCCGCAAGAGAACTTCCTGCGAGCCGCAAGCAATTGATCCAAAGACCAAACTGATTCTGAAAACCCTAGGAACGCGTGTTTATCATCTGTTTTCGAGTATTTACTTCTGTTATTTACTGTTTACTTGTTCTACTGTTCGCACAACCAACCTTTGACAAAATCCCCCCCACTTTACTTGTTCTACTGTTATTTAGAGTAAGTTTAGAATTAAATCCGTCCTTGTGGTTCGACCCCGACCGTACTACACGAGATCGTACGCTTGCGATCGAGTGTTTGCTTAGAGTAATTTAAAAGCCTATACGTTTTGAACGATCACTTATAATACTCCACCTCCCGTACCCAGTTCCTGTACCCCGTTCGCACCCTGAACTTAACACGCTGGATATTTTTAATCCACCTGATCCTTTCCATGTAAACCGGTAGTAAAACTGTTTTAATAGATAAAAAACTCTCATTAATTCCCTGCTACTCTTTTTTTCTCTTTGAGGAAAATACTTGTGTTATTTTTCAGGATTGATGGCGATGGTAACTGTTCTTACAGATTGCCTGGTATATGGGTAATGGGTTAAATTGTTGCACTTTTGAGCTCGAGCCTCAGTTCTATTTCTCTCTGATATTTCTAGTGAACTTTTAGATGATCTCAATCTCTCCGACCAGCAATCCAACTGACGAGTCGTCGGTGACTGACTTCATCTTGCCCGACAATTCATTTGCTATCTTGTCCAACAATCCACTGTCCACACAATATCTTGTCCGATGATCTAACTGGCCACCCAACACTTAAACCAATGATCCACTTGAGCACCTGACGTCTCGTCTAACGGTCCATCGAGGCACCAGATGTCTTGTGTTTGTCGATCACCTGGGGCACCCTATATCTCGTCCGATGATCCACTGAGCCACGCGACATCTGGTCCGATGATCCATGAGAGCACTTGATGTAATGTCTGATGTTCGGCAATTACGTACATTGATGATCCACCAGATCACCCAACATCTGGCGATCTGGCTACTCGATCAAATTGAGGTTAACCTCATGGATTGAACTGATCCTCACAAACTAGGTTTAATGGAAAATATAAACACCTATATTAAAAATATTAACACCTACCTCAAAATATAAACACCTTGGTCTTATATAATCGCTCAGAAAGTATAATCATCAAGATTAAAAATATGAACATATAGCTTAAAAATTCCTTTTGAACCTGATGTCCATTTCTCAGTTGAGCAATTGGGTTTGTAGTTATGTTACATTGATTTTGCCTAAAGGATGCATGCTTCCAATGATTAATTACAGTAAAGTAAACAACAATATTGTAAATAATGTAGTGCTAAGCCACTGCAGTGCTGCAAGTTGCAGTTAATCACATGGGCCGTTGCATCTTCTTGAGATTCGTGTGGACTCGGATCTCGAGACAATTCAATGGCCCACGTGATTAACGGCAACTTGCAGTACTGCGGAGGATATAAAATCAAATTGAAGCTATCATCATGTGAGATAAAAAATTGTACTGGAAGATGTTTACAAACTGAGCCAGACATACATCATCATATAACCATCTTGCTATATCAACTATTAAACTTCACTAAAATACCAGAGAAGGCATTATCAATCATCCCTCACCGGGTAATCAAACAATATACTCCCCTTTCGTTTTAGCAATACACAGTACTGTTTGTTCAATCTGCTCAACAAATTCAACTGTTACAATCTCCTCATTGTTCAAGCACAGTCCAAATTTATTTAAGAAAAACATAACGAAATATATATAGTTCAAATTGATATATAATTGATCAAAACTATGAGGTTTTTTATGAATTGATATTGTAACTACTACAAAGATTTAAAGATTTAAAACCGTTGCGAACTTGACCGCTGTAAAGCTTTTGTCCTTTTCTCTTCTCCGTCTGGTGCGTACTGTCATATTTCTGTTCCTGTAAACAACATAGAAAAGGTTAATTGATATAATGAATCATTTTAGACTATGAGATGCCAAAATATTGTTTCCTTTTTTCTTTGGTGAAGCAAGCATTGCCTGATTTAAGACATTAGATTAGGAAACAAAACGTTTATTACATGGTTCTTGAAACGGTATTAACATGTGAGATCCCTTATGTTCTAGAGAAATACCTTGTGTCCATCTATGGACTTCCATCACACTCACAAAGAGTCACGTGGTGGGGCCCACCACACCACACTTTGTGAGTGTGATGGACCGTCCATGGATGGACGGTAGGTCACACTCAGCAATTGTATTATCTCCCTATCTGTTCTATCCTATCAAATGGACTCTGAAACCATTTCAAAATGAGTAAGACCTAGTGTCCATTGTATGGACAATCATAGAAGACACAAAGAAGGTTTCTCTTTCAAAATCATGTTGCATACACAACATTATTTGTATTGTATTAGACACCTCCCCATCCTATACTTACTAGTCGACAATTTGGTTTCCTAATTAATATGTTTAACCATCTTTAAACATAACCAAAAAACAATATATTACCTTCATGCATTTGTAAGAATCCAGTCCTTGGAGCAAATGGCAGCCTCCACAAGCTCGGGATCTACTCCTTCGAGAACACTAAGGTCTAATCCAAGATTTTCTTCTACGCTATAGAGACAAACTGGTACGGCAAGCAAATTACGTGCCATTTTAGATAATACTGGATAATGCAAACTATTCTCTTTCCACCATCCCAACAAGTCGAAATGTGCATCACCTATATCAACCGTATCTTCGAGCAAATACTGATTCATTTCAGACCTGTCGATGGTTTTTAGATTCTTTAAGTACTGTCGGAACCTTTTTGTAAAATCATCTTCACATGTTGGAATAAGCAAGGAATTGTTGTCTTGTGCATCAGCAGATCCAGCAGATGAAGAAGAACCTCCATTATTATTAGTTCCTTCTCTTGCATGTGCAACAAACAACGTTTCGAACAATTCACGAGTTTTAAAAAATATTTCTGCCCCATTTTTCAATTGGAATTGCTTGATACAATACTCCAAGAATTTTAGTTTGTATCTAGGATCCAATACACAAGAAACATAAAAGATATGCGGAATATCATAGTATAGATCAAAATAAAAGCCTAAATAAGATCCATTTATATAGTTTGCAATGCTTTGGAAGCAAAGATTTGATGTTGGATACTTAAAGTTGGACAATGTACCCATCATATTATGGAGTACATCAAAATCAGCAGTATACTTCTCCATATCTTGCCACAAAATAGTTTGTGTATCTACTTGTGACACAGGAGCTTCACCCGTTGCTGTAACTACACACTTATTGAATACTGCTTTATAGATTAATGCATCTTTGAATAATTTGGCAGCAGAACAACAAATTTTCCAAGTCTGGGTCTCCCACTGCCACCCCATTGGTAGTCTTTTCAACCAATCTTCATCTATGGGAGGGAGCCCCATCTCTATTGCAAATGCATTGAATATGCTCATTTTTTCCTTAGTTTCTAGAGCATCTCGAAGAAACTTTATAATTCCATCCTTGTCACCAAAATAATCCAAAAGAGACAAATATCGTGTTATAGTTTTTTTTCTGAGGCACGAGAAAACTATGTCTTCCTTTTCCAAAAATGATTTTGTACGGAACTTTTTTTTCAGGAAATTATGTAAATCATTATCTAACATTGTATTAATAGAGAATATTTTATTCTCAAGTTTCCAGTTGAATATGCACCTTTCTATGATATCTACTTTGCACGAATTTGGAATTTCGAAATCTACTTTCTTGAAACCAATTAGTCTCTTCACCAATTTGAAATCATCGTTGATAAAATGTGCAGAAATTGAGATCCATCCTGCCTCAATAATTTCACACGAAAAAGAAACATCGGAGGTTAAATTCCCTAATTCACTGATCAATTCCCCTTTTTGCCTCTAATAGTATACACAAATTTCTTTTTCCATGTCCATCATTATTAAGCTACTCCAAGCCTTTTTAATGTTCGGATGAGCAAAAGGGAAGTCAGCCAAAATTGCATTCTTCACTTGTACTTCCCAAATCTTTTCGCAAGTGATATCAAAATTTCTAACTTCCTCTTGAAATGCTATTGCGGGAAGTTGATTTATGCCAGCTCTCTTTTCTTTTTTAGCTATTTCTAAAGGTTCAGATATCATTTTGCTTTTAGGTTTTTTGAAAACTGTGTTCCGACTTGTTCGGGGGCTTCACTGCAAGATGCAAGGTGACGACCAAGATGGGAGGTTGTTCCCATGGTGTAACTGAGATGTGTGTGACAATACTTACATTTAGCTCTCGTACCACTATCTACATCTAACGTAGTAAAATGTTTCCAAACTTCAAATCTCAGTTTTGACCTCTTCCTCTTCTTTATTGGTGCACTCCCTTCACCGATTTCATAGCCACCAATCATGTTGGACATGGTATCTAGTAACCTTAAGAGGCGTGCTTATCCTCTGCGCATTATACCACGCAGCGGATCAATGATGTGGATTATAGGGGGGTCTTTTGAGATTGGATTGCACGAATCTCAAAGCGGATCCAACGACTGGAGTACTGTGCAGTAGAGGATATGAATTCCCTCTAGAGTACTCTGTGAGTCTGTGTTTTGAGAAACAACAATTCAGTACCTTGTTTTTAGGAACTTGTGCTTTGATCGTCTCCTAACAATGTTTACCAGTAACTATTAACTATATGTTAATCGAGTGATCATTCTTTCAAATTTCATTAATTACTAGAAGTTGGTAACGACAATTCGACAAACAATCATCTGAATCACACAATAGATTGATTGAGCATATATATTGAGAAAGATGAGACCCTTAATTAGGTGAACGAGAAATTAGAAACAGAATTAATTGTGCAACTAAACTGGCTAAAAAAACGAAATATATGCTGCTAAAGTGCTAATAGTAATAAAATGGGTTTATAAACTAAAAAAAGCACTTACAGTTCAGTATGATTCTCTGAAGAAACGCTAATTAATCAATTCAAGCTGCTTTGAGAGAGATCGATACTTCAATGGCGTTACCACAACTTAATCGGAAAAGAGAGCTCTCGCCGAAAGTACATCTCGACTCGGAATTGGAGTTCTATGACAAAATTTTGAATCAAACGCAGACGCAAGAAGTGAAATTTGACGGCTTGATGCGCTTTGGTGCATGCGCTCAGTTTAAAATATAAACTTTAATGGAAAGTAAGGAGGCCGAAAATTTCTTAATCATATAAAAACAAAACTAAAAGTGTATTAGGTATACGAAAATTAACCTATTGTTTAGGCTCATTCATTTGGAAAAAGATTCCTTTCATGCCCAATACGTCAAAAGTCAAAACCATTTCATGACAAAAATGTTTAGGTACTCGAAGCCTTGTCCACCATACAGCATCCGCCAGCGTCCATCTTAATTTCACGTTAACGAATATATATGCATACCTGTTAACATATAACAAATTATATATTAACATATAGGTGGTGATACAGATTCATATCAAGGTTGGATTACTTTAGGATCCGTGCTGACAACAATCGTGAAAACTCCTATAAATACAAAGGTTGTGAGTGCGCCATAGATCGATGTTGTTGTGCAGCAGAGGACGCGGGTTGATACTAGAACTTGATACAGTGCCCCAATCTTTTACCCCACTACTACATGCGGATCCCACGCGCTAGCTGCACCATTTTGGGGAGCTTGTTTTTACAATGGAAGAGGGAATTCAGATCCTCTGACCTGGTCACCTGCCCTGGGGGCATGTGACCCGTTGGATCTCCTCGGGATTCGGTTGAATCCCTTCGGTATCCGAATCCCGAGGATATCCAATGGGTCACATGCCCCAGGATGATGCAGGAACGGATTCAAGAAATTCGGACCGAAATAATTAATTTCGGACCGAAATTATTCTTGCCATAATGACCATGCTGTATTAATTCACCATTTTGACTGAGATGCCTTCCGATTTAGAGAAAACTCAAAAAATGAAAGTTATAGCTAATTTCTTTATCTTTCTATAGAATTTTGAATCACCTCATTTGGACTTGTATTGAGGAAGTTATGGTCAAAATACTACAGTATATCAATCTGACCAATTCTGGGCAGACCGCCCTCTATCTGCATCACAGGGCATGTGACCCGGGTCAGAGGATAATCATCCTGAAAGAGGGGTAGGGCGGGCGGATGGTTGGGGGTAACATATCTTTTTCCTAATATTATATTAAAAGACTATAACAATATTTTTCAAGGAAAAGAATAACTTTATTTCGAGATAAATTATCAATAGTTATGCAATAATTTTAACATATAGCAGTTCATGTAAACATATATGTATAATATGTCAGTTTTATCAATAAGTATTACTAGTAAATGACATTATTAGTCAATAGTCATGAGACTTCATAAGTAGTACCTATCTTTGAATAGAATTTCTATTTTAATCTCTACTTTTTATAATGTATGTTAAATATCATGATCCTTTTATTATTAAAATTTCAAAATTATAAAGGGAGTTGATAACTGCAAACCTTAAAAAACTCTCTTAACCGCACCCCAATACATTTTTAGTTAAAAATTATTTTTCAAATACAACAAACCACTTTAATTTACCGGTTGCAAATCACATCCTCAATCGAACAAAACACTTATATATATACAATAGAAATATTAAGAATAAAAAAAATCACTCAAAATTTATAAATATGAACCGTCGGATATGTATGATAAATATTAAGAAAGAGAAAATATTACCAATTTAGTTTGGGATGAATAAAGGAAAAAGTTAAGGGGGCAAAGATAATTTCTCAATTATAAATATGAACCGTCGGATATGTATGATAAAATTTTATGCGGAAGCATTTTCATGTTGAAATGTTCAAGACTACGCAGTGAAAAAAATTAATTGGGCCGCAGAAGCAAAATCTTAACATTCTAACTTGATCAATATGGGCTAGTTTCAGGGATATGAATCTTTTGAGGCCGCAGACTCGTGAAAACCAACTTCAATTTTTTTCTTTTTTTCTTTTTAAAGGTAACAAATTTCATCATTACATCTATTAAACTAAAAAAAAAAAGATTTCTAATCCAAAACTAATAAGTAATAATACAATAGCAAATGAATCTATTACTAAACAAATCTGTTTTAACAATATAATTGATTTGAGCTCAATACAAATCTGAAAGTATAATATCTTTTTTCCAAATTACCGACTTCATGAACATCATTGTCTTTGGTATAGTATGAATCAGAAACTTGTTAAGTCCTCTACAAGATTTCACTCTCTAAGGCATCATAAGATTTGTTGAAGTCAAAACAAATATGTTATCTAAATTTTCTCGTAGAAATGGCAGAAGACCTCAAATTAGAGGTGGCAGAACCTGACCCGAGAAATCCGCCCGATCCAACCCGACCCAACATTTTCAAGAAAGTCAAACTGACCCGAACCAACCCAACCTGACCCAAACCTGACCCGACCCGACCCGACCTGACCTGAGATATTCTAGAATGTCAAACTGACCCGACCTGTCCGCCCGATTTGCCACCTCTACCTCAAATGAAGAAAGTCAAAATTCTCTTGTTTGAAACAAGAGCAACGAAACGATGAATGAATAGACGAAATGACGAAACAAAAGACTATCAGTAAGAAGTAAGAACAAGTAGAAAGAGAGGTTACATGGGGAGAGACGCGGCCAACTTCAAGTTATGACTCAATTTGTAGAGAGCAGCGCGTCGTTACCTGATGGGTCGCTTATTAGACATTATATATGGGTCGTCATTAGAGTCAGATAAATTTTATGTAGAGGAGTGCTACTTAACGTTCATGACGGACTGCCCATAGAAGTTAAATGTCACAAATTGGGTATAACTGTTACAAAATTTGATATAACTATTACAAAATTTGAGTGTAACTGTCACAAAATTTGTACTCTATACACGTCTATACACGTATGGGTAGTTATTTTAGCAGACAGGTATGTAGAGATTCTTAGAGATCATAATTTTTTGCCCCGACCAAGATACAAGGTCTCAACCATGTATTAGGCTAAGAAAAGAAATCTAACCAACGGTATTAGTGTGATGCAATTGACCAGAATTTTCTGGGAAATTGAAATCCAATGATCCGGTGGCCTAGAAGAGACACGGTACCAACATAATCATTGAACCGAAATTGACATAACACTTTTACAGCTTATAGAAGGTACCAACTTGATTTGAACATTGCCTCAACTAGGTCATGTCAGTAGAGCTGTCATTGCATGAGGATAATAATATGATGATCCATTATTTTTGTGTGAATCAATCCAATACAATTTTAAACCGAAATTGATATGTTTAACACCTTAACCTTTGATTTTTTTTATCAATATTAATCATGACGAATCCACTGAGGAATAACATAATTAAACTGCTTGATTCATCAAAATTACATTTGACTTATTTGGGATCCTTTGTACTTCTAGTCCAATACTAAATTACTAAATAATAATTGAAAACAAGACCCTGACCCAAAAAAAGTTGGCAACTTGGCATAAATTGTGGATGTTAGTTACATTACACCCGACCCGGTATCAGTGTAGCAGCACCAAAATGGCAGAATTCCACGGGGAAAGAATTCATGCTCAATCCAACTTTCTGCTACTTTTGACCAAGGCACTTTTCACTTTCCTAAAATTTGGATTCCCCCCTAAAATCTGTACCCACTGCTCAGATACAAACAGAAGGAAAACAGTCTTCTGTTCTAGTTTTTAATGTGCAATTGAAACATTTTCTTGGGTTTTCTCACTGGAATTATTCACTCTCAAAGGTTGGCTATGTTTCATGAGTTCCAAGGGATATAGCTATTTAAAGGGAATTCAATAGAGAGAGTTAAAGAGGCATCTATCTATGTGATCAAGTTAGTAAGTTTCCTTGTGCTTTCACATGATTTTAGCTTGAAATTTGCAAGTTAAAATTTTACTTTAATTGTGTTTTGCACTTTTACTGATTTACTGGTAATTAAGGATCTAGAAGAGTAGAAGTGATGCTTTTCTCCCCTGATTCTTACTAAATTTCTAAATTGATGTGTATTGTGTAGGTATGCATTTCTTTGTTTGAGAAGCAATAGAATCCTTTCAGGCGACTACCGAGGAAATATCACAAATCTATATTCCAACTGTATGTATAAATGGGTAATGCTTGGGCAATTTACAAACTACTGGTAATTCTAAGATTTCCAATAGCAAGAAATTTCATTCATACTTTTGTTTTCGATTGTCAAGGGATTTTTACGGTGTTGTATGATGTCCATCTTTTACAGTAAACTCATTAGTCATTTCTTGTCGGGTCCTTTTCCCTTCTTTTCTTTCTTTTTGTTTACCCTAGGATTTTCACTGGAATAAAAAATAACTGAAACATGTTTGCAGTCATTTTTATGATTTCCACATTTTCATGCAGATCAAACAGATCCTTAGTTGAAGTGCAGTTCAAAGAGTGTTTTATGCATTTGATTTTCTATAATTATAAAGGCATCAACTTTTTCGGCAGTTTAACTTCTTTCCATATATAGGCACTATGCACAACCAACAATTATTCTGCTTCTTTTTTTCTTAACCTTTTTTATTGTAATCCCCCAACAAATGTTGCATTTACAACCTTTAACCTTTGAATAAGAACCTCAACAAGTTCGTTCGGAAACACCAACAAACCCGAATATATATGTTTTCTTTCTTTCGGACTTTGTCAGAATGCCGCTGCGATTTGATTCCAACTTTGCTCCACAGAAATTCAGAAATTACTACCAAACAGACGAGATGTTCAACAAGAAATCCTTCTTAAATCCTAATGCATCTCCATACATCCCCATTTGCAAATCATCATCATCAACCGATGGAATGAAACAAACCAAAGGTTCCTTCGACAATTCGAATTCAAGCGAAGGTAACCTTCAAAGATTGGAGAATCATGGAGACAATCCAAGATTGAAGGAAGATTGTGGCCTGCAGAGATTAGAGGATCTTGACCTCTCTCCAGAGAGCTTCTCAAACCTGGTTATTTCTGAAAATTTTGAGGATATTTTCCATGCTGACATCTGCGCACCTGATCAGCCTAACTTGATAATTGAATCTCTTGGATTGATGTTTCCAAACACAAGCATGGAATGCATAGAAGAGGTTCTGAAATTGAACCATTTTGATTTAGGGCTGATCCATGCTAGATGAACTAGAGGTAAACAATATCATCTTTTTTTTATTTTATTTTATTTATTACAGGTTGTGGGTACAGGTACATAGATTAGGAAATTATGGCTACCCAATATCATAATTATTACTGGTATGGTGCTGGTATCGACTCAGATTCTAAACAATTCTCTCACAGATACCAGTTGAACTCCGTTCTTTTTTTTTTTAAATTTTGATCTCTACATTATTTATAGCTTGGGATTCCAATATCAAGTTCTTATTGTCTCATAAAGCCTCAAGCAAAATTTCTTCCTCCTGTAAAATAGAAAGAACAGCTTGAAGAGTGATTTGTTCTCTGATAGTAATACTTGATATTAATTGTAGCCGGCAAAGCTTGAAATTTTTCTACCCATAAATGCAGGACAATGATTTTGAAGATCCAAGTAGCCAGCATGACAGCTCCAAGTAACTAATCCAGCCATTAACAATGCCATTATATGTTAGATGATATACTGGTATATTAATGTAGTATAAAATACCATAGAACCGGTTCCGGTGCTGAGGACCAATATCCTGAGATGTTTCTGAATTCTCAGTAGATAGCATAGCATGATAGCAACATGATTGATAAATGTACCAATCTTCATGTCCTTGTACATAGAATCATACTGAAAGAAAGGTTCATGTTCGTGAGTACTGGTGCTTAAAATTTTCTATTTTGGATATAATGGACAGTACCATCTGACAACAAATAACAGTATAATAGTTTCAATTACAGGAGAAAACATAATCATAATCATACCACCTTCAAAATTCGATTTATACGACTCAATAAATTCTTTATATCAAAATCTAACATGATACATAATTTTTTTTATTTTTAAATAATGAAATTTTTTTAGCTTATGCATACGGACGGTAGAGTTCACTCCAATTACATAATTGACATCATCATTGATTGTTATTTGTCTTATATACACTTGCTTTACCATTGCATCTGACCATCTAAACACAAATGGCATGACAAACAACCTTAATCTTTACTTGGGGCATGTTTGATAATCACTAATCCTACGAAAAAAATTTTCTATTAGAACAAAAATCCAGATTGCATTTAGTGAGATCCTACGAATAGCTCAGATAGGAAAAAAAATTCTGTCAGACCTAATTAATTTTTTCCTTGTAAAAGCAACTGTTTTAGAAGAATAAATTCCTATTAGAAATTTCTATTAGAAGAATAAATTCCTATTAGAAATTCCTATTAGAAGAATAAATTCCTATTAAAAATTGATACTATTGTCTACTAAACAGGACATAGAAATTATTTCTACCAAAACCTACAATATTCTACAATATTTGAGTTTGCCGAACAGGCCCAGATTTTGCATTATCCTACGAGTACCAAAATACCAAGGCCCCCAAAAAGAAATAGTCTGAAAAGCAGAATGAGAAATAGAAAAAGGCAGTAAATTGAGGCTCCTCAGATGTCTCTTCTTCTCAGCAGAACTACATACATTCAGTAATTGGAACGATTTGTAAGAGGCATCTTTAGTAGTATTCATCATCGGAGCTCCAATTAAAAAATATCAACAACAACAAAGGAACACTTTAGTTAAAAAAAAACGAAAAAAGACAACAAAAAAAAAGAGAGAGAGAGAGAGATCAATCTCTCGAATTATCTCCTCCAACATGAGAACAACTTTTCATGGAAAATTGAAGAGAGCCAGAGAGGGAGAGAAGAGGAAGAGCCCAGTCCTTCTGGCTTAACGCCTCCAAGTTCGAGAAGAATCTAAATCTAGGGTTTTAAAAGAGATGAATTGGGGAAAAAAAAAAAAAAGGCTGTATGCAACTCTGAATTATGGATCTTGGGCTGAGTTATGCTAGTGAACATCCTCATTCATGGTCCAATTGCATTCTCACTATTTTGTGAAAGAAAAATGTTATGAAGATTTCATACTTCATAGTAACTAAATACCATAATCTATACCAAATATTTTGTTCATGTTCAGGTAGTTGTTATTTATTTATGTTACTGATGATGTTGTTGTGCTCTTTATTTTGTATAGTATTTTGTTATTCAAGTCAAATTAATTGTTTAAGCAATCTCATATGGGATCAAAAGAATAACTAGTCAGAAAGAAACGTTTTTCTTTTCAAAGTATGGTACATCCGTACATGGGATTACCAATGGCCCAAAATTTGGGTACCAAAATCAAATCTTTCACACATAATAAGTTGTTCAACTATCAAATCATTCTGTTTACCAGGTACCATTATAAATTTACTCTGCATATTACATTAATACAAGCTCAAAATACCAAAAAAGATTGCTACATATCAGCTTTTTCTTCCCTCAATATACAACTACAGAACTGAAAATAAGGTAGAAAAATAAGTAGGGGAGAGATAGGAGCTACAAGAGAGACCTTCTGATTTCTATTATATATACTCTCTGCATTAGCAAAAACAAAATACTAGTCCTGTCTTCCATCTTCTCTTCAATAGTTGTAGTTTGCCTGAAATTAAATGTCGGTCTCTTCAAGTGGGACCACGACTGGTGCAAACTGCAATGGTTTCAATTAACCGGTATGTCAAAAGTTTAAAAAAAAAAGAATATGGAAAGTACAATAACAAGTGTCACTACTCACTGTATTCAGAAGCACGGTCTTAAAATGTCCCAAGAATCGAACTTTCTTAACAGCCAAATGGAAATATGTTTATGTAGCAAAATAAATGGGTTTGAATAATACCTCATCATCTTCTTCAGCTATCAGAGCATTGTCATCAAAATCCCACCCAAGGGAAGTTTCCAGGAGCTTTCTCAATTTTCTAGTCTGAAAAGCATTTATAAATATAACTTACTCGTAGAGTTCAACAACGTGCAGAGTTTCAATAGCCATTTATTATTTATTTGTTTCAAGTAAAGGGTTCTGACCCATAACAGGAGGTCCCCGTCGACAATTTGTGCTTCAAGCACTACTGGGAAGAAATCCTGAAACAAAGTAGATAGTTGTTATTTTGACATAAAAGATCGCACAGTATCCATAACTGCAGAACTTGTATGGCCAAAGAAATAGAAAAAAGTAGTTCCAAAATATCTTTGTTTCAAAGTTCCAAAGTTTAAATACCTTGCAAAGACGGTACAGAAATATATCCTTAGAGAACCATCCCTCATCTAAGAACAGGCTACCCATCCCGCTACCACTATTATCATTCCTGTTTTTCTGAAATCCATACTTTATCTGATGATATATCACCTTCACAAACTGCAACCAATTTCACGAACTAATAATAAAAATTTAAGGAATAAAATTATTAAAACCATAAATCAAATAAAAACCATTAAGGGAAAAAAAAATTGGTACCTTTGAAAACAAGTGAGTTCTTGTATGAAGAGGCTGCATCAAAATACAAAAGAAAAAAGGGTCGATATTATACAGCTATCCGAAGAAGAAACACTGGTTTTTAAAAAGTAACACGGAATAGTGTTTGTGTAGTCAGAAACTGATCATACTAGACTATGCTGTAATGGGAATAATGTAAATAATATGTCATTGCATTAGGATTTTCCTCTGTGTAAAAACTAATATGTTTTATTACCTGAATTTTCTTTTTCATGTTCCAAACAAACTTAACAGAACTTTACAGAACTCCAGTTCTGTCATAAGAGGTACTATCAGGCAATCTCAAATATCAGAAACCAAGTGGCCGGAGTAGAATTCTAACAGCAATATTTAATTACTTATAGTTATAAACACTTCGCAACATAATATAATAAGAATCGCCAGGATCAGGCAGACTGAACATTATATGAACTCATTACCATGGCACCTTTTCTATCAAATCAGGTGCAAGCCCAGCAAATTATCATATTAAAGGTCTAAATGTAAAGGAGATGGGTACAATATTAGGTTTTGAAAATATAAGTGCAACAATTGTGTGCTTACAGCTTCTATGCAGCTCAAAAGAAGGCTAACAATTGACTTCCACTGGTAAAATGCCTCAAGTGACTGACCCATCTAATTAGTTTACAAAACAAATTCAAAGGTCACAATTGTGTAGTCGTTGTGAATAAAACATGATAAATCAAAGTAATGTGGAGCATCCAGTTACCATAAATGCAATGAAGGAAAACTGGAGTTCTCCCAAGAGTAAATCTTCTTGACCACCGTAATCTTTTTTTAATATGGTTTCAAGCAAATTTGTCTAGACAAAGGTAAAAGGGCACAGAAGTTAGTGACACAAATTTAAACCATGAGGATGCAATAACCAATCTGATACTCAAGATGGCTATGCACATTATAGCCTACTTATCACATAATTGATGGTGAACCGAGGATGATTGGACAATAAGCATATAACTAACACAAGCTGTGGGATTAACACAGGCGTAATGAGCTTAACTGGGGCTCAGACCACATAAAAGGAATTAAGTCCAACTCAATTCAGTTCAATTGAAGCTTGATCTCACAATCGAAGGTTAACTGAGGAAATATTGACTCGGATTGAGGCTCAACTATGCTAAGTGATAAGAGTCACAGCAGCTGAACTCACTTAAATTGACACTATCGAGGGCTCACTGAGGCCTAATTTAGTTAAAGCTAAGGCTGCACTGCACAATTTGTGTTCAACTGAGGACTAGTTCCATAAATGAGGTTAACGGGCACCTACTTGTGCCCGATCAATGTAACAATTACCTTGTCAATATTCAGTGCTGTGAGTTCATCTCCAGAAACATGTTTGTTCCTGACAAAATGGGGAATGCTTGTATAATAACACCGCTTGTGCTCTTTGTTTTTTGAACCATCAATTGAAGCACATTTAGCACCACTTAATTGATCCATTAATCTTTTTTCCATCTCAGTCTGAAGTCCTTTACTCTCTATTACTTCTGCCTCTTGCATTACTGTAATCTCTCCTCCAATAGGCTCTAAAAATGTATCATAAATATAGATTAACAATAACAAAACGCTATACTAACAAGTAGTATATAATTCTGGTATGACTAGTTTACTGAAATATTCAATTTATAGAAGAAACCCTCATCAGTACTTAAGATCTTATTTTCACATACTAATTTTCTGAAAATTCAAAATCGCATACCAAGACGTTGAATGATCTCTGGTGAAATGAAATTAGAAAGCTGGTTCCACTCGGCATATCGATCTAACTGGTACGCGCCTAGCTGGCTGTCAAATTCCAGCCTCTTAACCGCCTCAGCATACCTAAACTCCTATTAAGAATTTACATTAGTGCCATAGAAAATCAAAATTAGCAAACAATTCACAAATTAGAGACTTCTATTCACCTCGTCTTCAGATAATTTGATCAGCCTTTCGTTGTTTTGGTGCCACCTCCGGACTACAACCTAATCATTTTTTAAATAATCATGTTTTAAATAATAGAAATGTAGTACAATTAATGTTTTATTGAAATAAAACAATAATGTACTGGTACTGGCATTCATAAAATGCACCTGAGATGCCTGAAGGCTAAGAAAAACTCCAACTACCGGCGAGAACTCGCTGCCTTCCCTAAAACACCCAAACAAATCAGCATTAAAAAGATGGCTAATTCTGCTATGGATCATATGAAATATGAGTCGTTCATTTTTCATAACCAGATGGTTAGATTAGATACGCCTTTTAGATACAATTAAAGAGAAAAGGTGTAATAAGAACCGCTCAATTTTAACTGAAAGGTTGCTGAGCCGATTCAATCATGAATGATGAATGATCATGATATATACTTGTTGGAGGAGGAGTAGTAGAGGAAGTGGGAGCCGGGAGGGACCATCTTGATGCCCTTGAACCTGGGGCCGACGGAGAAGACCTGAGTGTCGATGCCGAGGAGCGTGAACTGGGGCACGTCCAAGAGGAGGAGCGACGCGCCCTTCTTGACCAGGTCGAGCGCTGCGTCGGCGTCCATGTCCATTGCCGAGGGCGTAGAAGCAGAAGAAGACGCGGAAGCCATGGAGGGACTGATGGACTGACGGAGACTGGCTGGTGAATCAACGATGGGGATTATAGGAGGGGGTCTTCTGAGATTGGGTTGCACGAATCTTAAAGCAGACCCAATGGTTCGAGTACTGCGCAGGAGACTTGAGAGGATATGAATTGGCTTGGAGCGGGGATTCCATATCCTCTGTAGCGCTGCATTGTGTAGCGCAGGATGTGAACCGTTAGATCATCTGAGATCTGTGCTAGATCGAATCTCGAGACGATCTAACGGTTCACAACCTGCGCTACACAATGCAGCGCTACAGAGGATGAGCACTCTGGAACGGGAGGGAAGGTGCTGGAAAATTCACAGGAAGCGAGTATGCCTCTACAATAATACATACGCCTTGCGGGTCATCACGTGAGGTGTTTGTTAGATTGACTTTGAGATTCGTACAGACTCGGATCAAGACAATCCAACGGCTCACATGACGAACAATTGTTGAATATTTGTACTGTGAGTACAGACTGCAGAGAGGATATATATTGATTGGACTTGTTTGCAAGAATATTTGTACTGTGAGTACATACTTCAAGTTTGTTAAAATGAAAATGAACCATTGTTGAATCCGTATAAGAAATTTATTAAGTCATATAAATTGAACTTTAAAGTGATTTAATATGTTTTCGAAAGTACTCTCAATGAAGGAATTTTTTTAATGATTTAATAAGTCAAAGTTTTTTATATTTTCTCTTGTATTCTAATGAATTTATTTTAATTTATTTGTTCTCCTATTTTTTTCAGTAAAAAAAGATAAGAATACTGATTTGGTCGCGCAAAAGTTCATTGAAATTTATTTCGAAATTCGAATTATAAAATACTGATTGATTCAATACAAATGTTGAGGTCCATATCGATACGTACGGAAAAAATATATAATTTCAGATAAAATTATAAAAACACGGTACATTTAACGAAAGAAAGAACCTTCTCATTTCGAAGAGCAAATGATAAATGTTTAAACAATAATCATCAATTTAAATAGAAAGAATGTTACAACTAAATCCGCATAAAGAATTTCAAAATTCCACCTTTCTCATCTTGCTTCTTTTTACTACATTTCTCTTTGCCAATTTTTGCATTCACACCCTTTTTAGCATTTTTGCCCTTTGAATTAACTAAAACCTCTTTTGGCTTTGAGTCCACACTCTCTTGAGACCCAGGAGTACAATCCACAACAATGGCAGACTTCTCTTCAACATCTGTCGTAGATAATGATGCTGTGCTTTCCTTTTCTTTGCCGGCGTCGACCTTCCTCTTCTTAAAAGGATTATTATCAGGAACCCTGATTCCTCCTTCCGTAGTATCCGTTGTTTCAGAAACTTTTTTTTCTGATTCTTCGGAAACTAATTTGCCAAGTGCAAACACATCCTTCATGTACATTTCATTCGAGATTTCATCTTCTGCAACTAGGACATTGTTTCAAAAAAAGAAGAAAGAAATCAGAACAAAATCTGATCATACATCATCTTAAGGAGGAGCAGAAATGAAATTGATCAACTGCTTATTCCTTGATAGGACACACAAATTGAAATATTCTTTAGACTTGGATTTTTCAATTTGATTGCGTTTCTGATCAGAGAAAGAAGGTTTCTTAGCACCATACTAGCCCAGAGAGCATAATTCTCATTTAGGTCCAAATATTTTTAAAATTTGAATAGAAGTTATCCTATTATCTGTATCTAAAGGTGGAATGCAAGCAATGTTTACATTACAAAATGTTAATACTGTCAGAAAGAAATCTATTCTTCTTCATTCTATTAGGAAAATATTTATTTTAATTATGGTAAAACACAGATATATACTTACAAATTAAGAACGTTGACGATGACTAACCTCTCATGTCTTGTGCGGTCGGTTCAGAAGAGAAAATGCTAATGTATGCATCATCCATTGGTGAAAATTTAAAGTAATTCTCTTTTGTGCTCTTCACAATAGAAATCTTCGCATTTTTAATTCCCTTTCTGGGAGAAGGTATAAGATCGAATGCCTCCTTTGTTATAGGGTTCAAGAAACCCTCCGCAATTCCTGTAGCTATTTTTGGTGGAAGATCTCTATTTCATTACATAGTTAAGGATACTAATAAATTCATTTTTTTTTTTTGCATAATTATGTCACAATAAAATACTTTAGGATACGGTCCAAGAATACTTTGGTCTTCTTTCAAGTATTGTGCATGTCCATCCCCTAGCGGCTTTAATGGTTTTAATGATTTGGTTTCTACATCATATCTGCATATCAAAGGTTATATAATTGCTATTAATAAGATATACAAGGGTCAACTTGCCAACTAGCCTGGTTTTTAAGTCCTACATTAAGGTTGCAAGAGGTCTAGATTCTCCATGAGCAAATTATGACATTATTTGCAGGATACGGACCTCCTATATTTAATAACAATGTACATGACTAACATACAAAAGCAGAGCAAAAGAATAATTTTGTTAAACATCTTACATTGTGGCATGATTGAAAACTGCTAGGGATTTAGTAAAAGAGTCTTCATAATTGTCTGGGACGGTATACTTTTTATCAAGCTTTAGAACAGATAAAACCTGAAATTTCAATTCCAGCCTCAAGTAAGAGAATTACTAAATTATTCATGTTTTCATTATACTACTGCACTTGGCTAATACGTACACTACCCTGAAATTTTTATAACATTTGCAAATGGTGTGTGGCCTCTCAATATTGGAAATTAAACCAAAAAATAGTTAAAAGGTCACTAAAGCATATTCATGCAGACTTAGAATCAAGTTCACAGTATATATATAATATACTTAACATCTAAGACAAAGCTAAACAAAACGTTGAATAGAAGTGGAACATTTAATTAATTACTTGAGAGATATTTGCATATACATTATAATTCTTTAAAGCACAATTGAACCAGAGGTTCACTTATTCAGCACCTGATGAATACTAAACACTAAACAGTACACAATTCTATCCCTTTTGAATAAAGAATGTGGAATTGCCTTACACGGTCCAAGTTTTTATATTTGGAGACCAAGGAGTAAGCTCTTCTTACACCTATCCCTTGAATAGAGGGTAAAAAGTCACAGCCGGCCAATACACACATCCCTATGAAATTAGATATTTAAAACATTCATATTTATCACACAGAAAAGTAAAATTATTGCTAACAGAAAAATGATCTGGTGTTTCAAGGAATATAGCTCCCCGTAGTTCAGATAGAAGTATACCAGTAAATAGATTCTTATCGAATCCCTCGAAAGATATCTTTTTTGTCACAACATTATATACTTTGTCCACCACAAGCTCTTCGCCATTCCCATGCCGATCCATCTTAAATATAATCTAAAAAAACAATAGTAAAGCTTCTTCATATGAAGGCTTTATGGGAAGGCATGCAAAGTCATAAAATGAAGATATTGCTTACTGTAGGACAGCCATATGCAACTAGATCACTGTCTTCTGTTATAATTGCAGAAATGCCCCCTCTTTCTTCTTGCAGGCTAGAGAGATATGCTAATTGTGCATCAGCTTCATATGGTGCAACCACAAATTCTATTTTTTCCGATCTTAGTATCTAAAACATGAGAGAACAAACTAAAATGTCAAGATTTTTTTCTTTTTGTTATGATGTAAACAGTAGTAATTATTGGCACTATTTGGACCTCCAAATAGTAATTTCAAATAGGCAACACTATATGCAGACATCTTTAACTTCGCCAAAAGAAAGAACAAATAAATAGAAGAAATAGGAGAGCATGTGAAGTCACCTGAATTAGTTGATGTGCCATTGAAGGTGTTATTTGCACTGCTTTCTGCAACAAAGTTTGAGCAGTTCAGCAACTATGTCAAATATGAAGTGTAATAAATGAACAATAATTTTATTCATGCTCATAAAGAACATCAAAGTGTATTATTGTATCCTGTAAATGCAAAACAACTAATGTGGAATTTTTGATGATTGAAACTATTTCATATGAAAGTGACAGAAAAAGCTCACGTCTAAATAAGATGTGACCCTTTTTATTGAAAAGTAAACAGTAAGAATAGAATGATGGTTTTATGTCCTCTGAGGTAAAAGGGGAATAGAACAATATAGATTATCTAGTCACGCACTCTGCTGGCATGTTGGTATGTAATGTTTGCTTCAAGAAATTAAGAAAAAAAAAATATACAAGTCATACTTGGAAGTATTCTGTAGCTCCTCCAACATCCCCTTCTTTAAGCTTTTCTTTTGCTAGTACAAGATTAGCTTCCCTCCTCCTGCACCATATAAACATTGTTCTTCATTGAATATCAAAAAAGATAACTTTTTTCAGATGATGACTTTTTTTTTATATATATATATAATCGCTACTTTCATCCAAACCAATTTGAACATGCACTTGTCTCCTTGTATTGCGAAATTAACGACCCTAAGGTAATTAAACATAGAATGGGCTAATATCATTTGAATAATTAATTTCATATACAGCTACAAGATTTGAATATTCTTACAGAAAAAGAAATAATATAAGAATGGAAATAAAGTAAAGCACATCATGAAAAGCAGTCTCATACTTTTTATCTTTTTTACACGATATTGGTCTTCATTGCTTTCAAGTCAATGAGAATATTTTAGTCAACAACTCAACATATACTTACTGACACTTAACATATGACATTCAGGGTGTCAATTGCACATTTACTAGACAAAACATGTGGAGTTGCAGTAGGCAATGTTATCCCTGTTGGGAAAAGGGGGTTACAGGAAAAGCCTTAAAAATAAATTAGAAAACAATTTACTTGTTTCGTTCAGCTTCTGTATCAGATTTGCATGGTAAGTTGTCACCATCAAAAACCACAACAGGCGTTACGTTGTAGTGGCGCAGGAGGTTTATGTAGTGCATGAAGTAGTTCAGGTACCGTTTCGCAGCCTCGGTTCTCGGTTTCATACATAGTTCCAAGCTACATGAATAAGCTAAAAAGGAAAAAAATAAAATCAACCAACAAAGTTGTGCTCCTTATAGTTAACATACATTTAATGAAGTTCAATATTCGTATCCACTACAACTTCTCAAGAAAAACCAATTACGAATTAAACTACAACTACAATAATTTTGTTCTACTCATCTGAATATTGTGAATTGTATCAAAAATAAGCATAGCATGCATGTACCGCTTTATCTAATTCCTAACTAAGCTCTTATATGAGTAATCCATAGCGTCCACAAAAGCTGTCCATAGCGTCCACAGGTTACATGAAAAGTTGTTCATAGCGTCCACATGTTACATTTAGGGACAGTATCTATTACATTTCTAGATGTATCTGTTACATTATTTGTACCCTACATACCAGTACCAATGTGCATTTACCAATTTGCCAGAATAAAAATCAGTACAGAAAGGAGCTGAATTGATTACCTCCCTTGTGCAGCCATGAGTAGGCATCGATACCGACCTAGAATCAAAATTAGTAAACAACTTCAGCTCAACAGATCAAACAGCCAAAATGCGAAAGAATTAAACAATCAGAAAAAGAGGGAGGGGGGCAGAAATGAGTAATGAGTGTTTAATTTGTTACCCTTCGGCCCGAGTACTTCTTTATGTGGACGGGCTCGATGAAGGGCTTCAGAAACCGCAGCAGATAGGGGATCCCCATTTGTTTGCGGTCGGAGGAGGAGAAGAAGAGAGGGCGAGGTCAAGAGAGGAGCAGCTGATGGGTGGCAATGCGGTTCGCGGTTGCGGCGGGGTATCGGAATTATTTCCCGCCGATTGAATTTTGAGAATTTATCAACGAGTTGGTTTATTATTATTTTAGTTTATTTATTTTTCCGGACTGAATTTCATATATATTAATAGAGGAGGGATCCAATGACAGTATGACACACAAAATTTTGACACAACTATTACACTAAATCATATAAATTTATAAAAAAATATTAAAAATAGAAAATCTTTTATAAACATATTATTATACTCCTGACAAAAGGAAAATAGATTTTTTGACATGGAAATTCTATCTTCTTTAGGGAATAAATCTCAGTAGTTGATTGTTTACTTGGATTGATCATTACCGTTGACGTGCTTTCATGTCTTAACCCATTAAAACTTAAGGTCCATAATTCCATATCAAATTTTCTCAATTTTCGACTCATTACATATTATCTTAAAAATTTATTATAAGAAATTACAATTTCAGCTCAAAGCCATGCGTGGACTCTTTACTAATTAATTATATAATTTTTTTTATGTATGTCGCATCGCATATTTGCATGTATTATTATCATCATACGTGTCGTGTTTGATTAATTGTACCTGAAAGAAAAATTGAGAAAAAAAAAATTAGGCATTTCTGCAATTCTGCCTATATAGGATAAATATTGGTATCCCAAAAAAAAAATAATAATTTCTTTTTATGTACCATCCAATCTGGATCTCAGGACCTGCGATCGGATTTGAATCACAGCTGATTTCAATTTTTTGTTGAGTTCTGTGCATAAGACTTTTTTTACCTTAAATTTATACAAAGTTATAAACTTGAATATATTATTTGACACATTTATTTATGTGATATTTTGATTAAAAGAATCACAAATGGATTTACAAAAATTTCTTATGCATTGAAAATGCTTTACTTTTTTTTTTTTAAAATTGAATATTTAGCATGTTAAGTTGAATAATTAATATGTTATGCTGAATAATTAGTTTGTTTGACTTGATCAAAATATATAGTATCCCTAATATTATCCTCAACGGTATCACCATATCTAGACCCTTCCTTATATTAGGGGATTAGGATTACAATAGGACAACTTAAAAGACAAAATTTGAAAAGATCAACACGATGCGTTTTTAAATGAATTTTTGTAGGTTTTTATACATTGCATTTTATGTGTTTATGCACTTGATTTAGCTCAGACAAATTATGCACATATGAAGGACATCATTCGAAGCTTTTCTGCGTTTTGGTGAGATTATGACAAACAAAGTGTAATTGATAAAAGTATGAAAATAATCAACTAAATGCATTTCAAAGTACCAAACATATTATTTGAAGTCAATTGGCTGCTTTACTTTGAGAACTGGGAACCAGGTTTAACATTATTGAGTCGTTGAGTTGAGGTTTGAGACTACAATGCATTTTATTTAACTAGTATAGATCCACGCCTTACTTTAAGCTAAAATTGTTATTTCTTATAAAAAATTTTTAAGATAATATGTAATGGGCCTTAAATTTTAATGGGCAGAGACATTAACGTCAACGGGCATTAACGTAATCAACGGTTCTGATCTATCCAAGAAAATTATCAATGGCTCAGGTTTCTTATTTGAGGAAAATAGCTTTTTTCATGTCATTTTTTTCCAATATGCTTTTATATATAGTAATGATTTAAAGAAATCGGTTAAAGAACCAGCTTTGGTCTAGTGGCTAAAGGCAACGCTTTCCGTGTGAGAGGTCGCGGGTTCGAAACCCGTGTGAAAGTCCTTTATAAACATTTAAATTTGAGTGACTTGACCCTCATTTTATCTCAAAAAAAAAAAAAAAACCGGTTAAAGATTGAAAATCTTGCATACACATTCAAGATGCATTTTTACTTTTTATAAGCACGTTGCTTTCAACTATAGGAATCATGTTTGGGTGAAAGAAAAAGAGAATTTTAAACGTTCATTTTGTAAAAGAGAAACTTTTGGTAAAGTCTCCGGGCTGACCGGCTGATTCTACCAAAAAGTTAATTGCGGACCGGGACCGAATCGGACCAAAAGAAAGCATTGACCCATTGGCCATTGACTGTTCAGAAAGCAGTCAAAACACCTCTTTACAGCGTAGTTATTACTTAAGATTAAATTAAAGAGAAATTATTCTTATCCCTCTTAACTACACCCCTTATCCATCCCCCATACTATATTTGTAATATTATCTTTTTCTCTCTCATGTTCTCATAAAATTTGAGTAAATTTTTTTATTCTTTATCTTTCTGTTGTATATGTATGAGTATTTGCACAATTCAAGGTGTGAATTGGAACCGGTAAAAGTAATTTGTTGTATTTGAAAAATAGTTTTCAACTAAAAATGTATTGAGGTGCAATTAAGAGATGCATCTATCGATTCCCTAAATTAAATTAAAGAGAGGGCAATAACGCAATAATGAGCATTCCAACAATGAACATAGTGCATGTTCAGGTTTTCTGTATCAAATACGCACTTCAAATGGTATAACGAGTTACATAACAAACTGCATAGTGCATACTGCATAGCACCATACAGCTTGGCTGCTTGGGGCGATTCCACTTAACAGTTTGACACTGGTTCAGTACAGCTCTTGAGCCCTGAGCCACCGACCCACTCACCAATGGGGTCTGGTGGCAGTAGCCGTGGAAAAATTTTATACTTGTCCAAACTATAAATCTTATCTTTACTATTGTCTAAATAGTTAAGTTATTTTCACCAATGTCCAAATTTAAGGGCGTAAATCTAACTTGCGCCCCTTAACCTCTTATTGTACTTCCTAAACAGTCAAATTACACGGACAATGACAAGTAAATATGAGTCTAAAAGGCGCCCTTCGATTGAGGCATATGTGAAAATTAATTTAACTGTTTAGGCAATGGTGCAGTTAAAATAGAATGTTTGGGTACCTACGAAATTTTTTAAGTAGCACTACTACCGGACTACTGGTTACACTAGTATTGTCTCTCTACATTGTTTGTTGTACAGCATCCGCTACAGAAGATATACTCTTTACAGATAGTAAAGTTACATTAAAAAAAGAGCATTAACAAAGACGGAATGATTTTCAGTGTGGAAACTGAAAATGAACAGCCTTTCCATTTCCGCATTCTTCACACACTTCTCCCCCCCTCCGGCCCTCCCCTCCCTGAATTCATATCCTCTACTGCGCAGTAAACCACTGCGCAGTACTCAATCATTGGATCTGCTTTAAGATTCGTGCAGTCCAAATTTCAAAAAAGCCTCCTATAATCTAAATCGTTGATTCGCTGCGCAGTACAGTACTGCGCGGCAGAGGATAAGCACGCTCCCCTTCCCCCCTCCCTCTGTCTTAATTATCATCATCATCATCACTAATCAGTAATCACTAATCACTAGTCCGTGATACAACGCAGCGCAAGTGGAGAGCAAAAGAAAGAAAAAAGAAGAAGAGAATCCAAAGTTGCAATCAGCTTTCTTTTCCCTTCCCTTTCTTCCCTTTCTTCCGCCACTTTTATTTTCCCTTCCTTCGTGCGTCGTCGGAGTCATCCATTTCCCCCAAATGGATTGCGCATGCTGCCATGGCAGAAGCTGCTGCTGCTGCTGCCGGTGGTGAGGTGCGCAGATATAGCTAGGTAATAGTAATAATGATGAGGATTGACTGATTGATTGAGCTGAATTGACTGTAATCCGCCCGCTGCTTGAATTGAAGCTGTTACTCACTCGGATCATGTGACGATCTTGTGAATTTTCTTCTTCAATTTGCATATGTAGGGAATTGGAGCAGTGGCAGTGATTAATTAAATCTGGAGGAGAAAGATGATGCCGGCGCTGATAATTACTGCTATTCTGTCAGTTACTTGGCATGCCCTGGCTGACAAGCAAGGTCCTGCCTGTCTCTTTTAATTTTGTTCAACTCGGTACAACTGTTGTTAATTAGTTAGAGTAATTCATGCAGCAATCAGAATGCTGATTGTCCTAAATTAGATTATTATTCCGTTGTTAATTTAGTTTTGCTACTTGATTTGTTGATGACTGCTGGAAGGAATTTGTGTGGTAACCGGTACCACTGCTAGAATTGAACCGGTTATATTATATTAGACTAGAAATGAAGAAAATAAGATGAATCGGAGTAGTTCCTTGTCGCTTGGTAGCTTGTACTGATGCGAGCGTTATAAATTATAGCAAAAAAAGAGGAACACATAAGAAAAGGAGACTGCTGAATTGTGTAATGTCTTTGGGTGACTTGGGGCTGTGTTCATGTGTGATTAAAATTAGTATGACTTTGCAGGGGATGCACTGTATGACATGAAGCAGAAGCTGAATGTTACCGGGAACCAGCTGGCCGATTGGAACAGGAATCAAGTGAGCCCTTGCACATGGAACTCGGTCATTTGTGACAATAACAACCACGTCACCCAAGTGTAATTTGTTACTGTCTGAGACTTTGTTCTTTTCATCAAGTTTCCTTTAGAACATCAAAAAAAGTAAAAAACCATCCATATCCCTGTAAAACTTGAAATATGTTAGGTGTGCTCTAAACATGTATGCAGCCATAAGTACTTACCTTACAAATACATGCTAAGATTAAAAATATTTGCATTATTATTGACATTATTGCTATTGCTATTGCTGGTAAATTTATATTTAAAATTACAGGACATTGGCTTCAATGGGGTTCACGGGAACATTGTCTCCAAGAATTGGAGAGCTGGAATATTTAAATGTCCTGTAAGCCCTTTTTCCTTTTAACTTCTTGATTTATTTTCAAAAGCTTTTCCTGATTTGCAAAAATTCAACACTGGGATATTGGTTGGCCAATTATAAAGGGAAGGCACTTGATTTTTCCAAACTTAGACATACAGATTCTGTTAACTTGGAAAAAATAAAATTATTATTTATTATTACAGCCAGTAGTAATTTTTGTACGTTATAATTCCTTCAACTACTTCATCTTCAAAATCAGAGAGGACGACTGTTTTGGTGCCCTTTTAGTTTCCTTGTAATGTAAAGATTATATTGAGCAGTTCGGGTCGACTATTTAGAGGTTGAAAACAGAGATATGGATCCGAATGACCAATTGATCTGTGATATGCATATTAAACCTTCAAAACTTCGATTAGTATGAAAAATCAAATCCATCTCCCTCTCGGTAATCATTAGTCACCATATTGCAAACCTGACTACATTTAATGCATACTCGACCTGATTTGGACTATTGTCAGGGTAATTTGATTAAAAGTAATCCTTCTTTTACTAGAATGCTATTAAAATTAAGGTTGTTGAACTGAGATAAATAGCCCAAAATGCTCAGGTGATCTCAAAAGAGAAAAAAATAATTATTTCATATCAGGTGTAAGGTTCATTGTACCTCCCTTACTATCGTTGTGTTTTGTGTGGGCACTTGCTCATTGTGCTTGTGTTCTTTCTTTTATACTAGACAACAGCTTTTATTTCCATTATTGACTGCTCCATTTAAGCTTCTGCATACTTATTTTTAGTTTTTTCCTAAATAGAAGAAGTTTAGGTTGCTATGTGTACACTTTCTAATTCAAGCAAGAATCAAAGGCAATTAAATAAAGAAAATCATAAATTGGGAATTTTTGGTGCACTTTTTTTCATGGGTGCCCAAACACTTTAGAGAATATTTCTGATCAGGTTTTGAATCCTTGAGTCACCACCGTGTTTTATAGGTTTTATTTTTGTGAATTTTAAATCAGCTAGCCAATAAAGGCTTTGGAAGTACGTTTGTTTTCCTTTTGGATATTTTCTTGTGGTTTTTATCTAATATATTTTATTCTAAAACTGCAAGCTGCCCTTTTTCTGCCAGTGGGTTTTTTCTTTTAAATCTCCACATAAATTAGGGTATACTTGTAAATGATAACATACAGTTGGAAACTTGTAGCATCTTACTGGAATGGCTTAAGGGAGGTCAAAACTCTAGTGATAATGTTCTTTTCACCTATTACAGATTTATACGTGCAGCTTTATCCTTGTTATACATTTACATTCAGATAATTTCTTAAATCATTCCCTTTATGTTGATACAATCCTGTCTACCTAGTATTTTGTGCAAGTAAAAATTTGCACGAAAGCTGTTGTTCTTCACCAACATTATTTGCAATTGTAGTAACTATTGTCTAATTGTCCTTGTGAAGCAAATTTATGCCATAGCATATCTTGTTGTGTCTTATGTAGGTCATTGGCAGGAAATAGAATATCAGGTCCGATACCTGATACATTTGGGAATCTTTCAAATCTGATGAGCTTGGACTTGGAAGACAATCTTTTGAGTGGACAAATACCGGCTTCTCTTGGCAAGCTGTCTAAGCTTACAATATTGTTAGTAGAACAAATAGTTTTCTTGTCTTTTGCTTGGTTAATTTACATCATCACCAGTATTCCAGAAATTAAATGTCTATCAGGTTGTTGATTTTGTTCATGTTTGTTTGTGTATTTTTTTTGGCTTTAATGATGAACAAGCGAAAGTTCTCATGTTCCTATGATGAGGCCAAAAATAGATAGTTATTGGAAGCTTAATATTAAGAAATATAATGGAACAGACATTGCTCACATTAAACTGTCTATACTAAAATTTTTCTCTTCTCCTCTATTATAACAGGATTTTGAGCCAAAATAATTTCAGTGGAAGCATACCAAGTTCTTTTTCGAGCCTCTCAAGCTTAAATGATATGTAAGTATGAGGTACTTGTTCCTCCCCTTCTTCAAATTGAGAAGGAGCAATCTACTGGTTATTACTTTTTGTTGATTTGAAGATGTATTTGTTGTTGAATGAAGCTCCGTCATTCTCCGAAGTTCATAGATAACTCTGTTATAATATTGAAAAAACTAATTACCTTTTAAAACTTCAGTTTTTATAAGCGTAATTCAATGACTACAGTTGTCTGTTCTTTCAGGTGCAACTAGGAAATTTTAACCATCTATTGACAATAAACTTCTTTCTGTTTCAGACGTTTAGCCTTCAACAATCTTTCTGGTCAAATACCCCCTTCTCTATTTGAAGTAGCCAGATATAAGTATGTACTCTGAATACACTTTTTTTTTTAAAAAAAAGGAGGGAATCTGAATGCACAATTGAAAATCTCATATAAATCCATTTTATCCTACAAAGTCCAAGAATTGTGTCAATATTTGTCCTATCTTCTCCATGGATTACAAAAAATTGAAGGAGCAGGTTATAGGGACATATTTAGTGCTGTAAGATCCAGAATATAAGATCGATATTCTGTGGTTTTGCACCTATAAAAGGGAGATTACATTTCTTTATTTTCTGATGTTCCAATATTTTTTGGATGACATTAAGCTCTTTCATTTCTTTGGTTCATGTGTGCACCATTAATACATTAACTTCACACATACGGTCATAAACAGTCTACCTCATTAAATTGTTGTAACATGTTCTTTTCCAAACCATGAAACCTCTCATTATTAGGAATCATTTTCTCTGGTTTAGAAACTAGGAAAGAGAGGTTTAGATGACATTTGATGTGTTAATGAATTGAACAGATGTTTCCTTTTCTGTAGAATTATGACTTTTTGGGAGTTCAAAGAGGCATGAATGTATTTATTTTTATTTTTATTATTATTATTTTTATGTGTTGGCTGATTGCATTATCTTCATTTCATACAGTTTTTCAGGTAACAACTTAAACTGTGGTGCAAATTTACCCAATCCATGTTACTCTAACATGTCAATGCAAGGTAGAAATTTGATTATTCCTCCTTTTGGTGAATTTAATTCAATTTTATAGGTGTCATTAAATAGCATTCATTGCTAGAGTTTCAGTGAAGGGGTATATAAACAGGTTTATAAATATAAATGTCAATAGAAATATCAGTGAAGGTCATTGCCACGATAATGGCAATGAAAGTTGTCAAAATGTCCTAAAAAATATTTGCCAGATGATCTCTGACAATGACCTGGTTTATAAATCATGATGTGAAAATGACTGAAATGGCAGGTTCATCCCACAGTTCCAAAATTGGTGTAGTTCTTGGGAGCATCGGAGCTGTAATTGTGCTTATTGGTATAGGATTCATCCTTTTTCTGTGCAAGAGGAAAAGGAAAGCCGGCAGAAGTGAGGTTTTTGTTGATGTTGCAGGTTCACCCTTTTACTTTGACCTTCTCAATTATGCAGATTAATTTAATTGATATAATAATTTGCATTTGGTCTACTTGTGTTGGAGTTCATATTGCGCAGACATTACATGTGAACCAAACACATCATTCTGACTGCTCTCTACCGGCATTAAGTGATGTAATTACATGCCAGGTTTGCTAGGTCTGGTACCAACAGTGAGACTGCCATCTTACATGGTTGGACATTATTGACCATCTCTATTACAGCCATTTAAAATTAGAAAAATGTCCATTGGATTTCTTTTAGGTGAAGATGATCGAAGAATTGCATTCGGACAATTGAAAAGGTTTGCATGGCGTGAATTACAACTAGCAACTGATGGTTTCAACGAGAGAAATGTGTTAGGTCAGGGAGGTTTTGGAAAAGTGTACAAGGGCGTTTTACCTGATGGGACCAAAATTGCTGTAAAACGACTGACAGATTATGAAAGTCCTGGTGGGGAGGCTGCCTTTCTGCGAGAGGTGGAACTAATAAGTGTTGCTGTGCACAGAAATTTGTTGAGGTTAATCGGATTTTGTACAACTCAGACTGAACGTCTTTTGGTTTACCCGTTCATGCAGAACTTAAGTGTTGCATACCGATTGAGAGGTAGTTATTATTATAATTTTTTTTTTCATTCATTTTTCTCTTAGGTTGGTTATAGTAATCTGATGTTCACTCCGATTCCTCAAAACATTTCAGTAGTTATACCATTGCACTTTTGTTCACTATTTGCCAAGTGACCTTGAGACATTACTAAGATCATATAGCATCAAGATATTGCCAAACAGGACAAAAATAAAAACGGATTGTATATATAGAAAGCTTTATAAGAAGATCAAGTTCGTATTAGACTCGGTAATTTTGGAGATCTTATTTTTGTCCTCCTTCTCTGTGCAGAATTCAAGCCGAGTGAGCCAGTCCTGGACTGGCCGACTCGGAAACGTATTGCACTTGGCACGGCTCGTGGCCTTGAATATCTCCATGAACACTGCAATCCAAAAATCATCCACCGAGATGTCAAGGCTGCAAATGTATTACTAGATGAGGACTTTGAACCCGTGGTGGGGGATTTTGGACTAGCCCAGCTGGTTGATGTGAGGAAAACATCGGTCACCACTCAAGTCAGAGGGACAATGGGTCACATCGCACCTGAGTACCTCTCAACTGGTAAATCATCTGAGCGAACTGATGTTTTTGGGTATGGCATTATGCTATTGGAGTTGGTCACTGGTCAGCGTGCCATTGATTTTTCAAGACTGGAAGAAGAGGATGATGTGCTTTTGTTGGATCATGTAAGAACATTTTCTTCAATCCTTAAAAGGAAATACTATACGAACAATTTATGTCTGCCTTCACAGAGATTACAAATTTTATTAAACACCCACAGCTGGTAAATGCCACTTGCATTTTGTTACTAAGTTTAGTCTTTCTTGATTTATATAATTATATTCTGCATAAGAATAAAGGAGGAAAAAAGTTTATTATTCCATCGAAGGAATATAGTTTACAACCTTATTATTCTGATGGTTTTGGATCTTGCATGATTTTTGGAGGTTTGTTATTTTGAAAGCATAATTTACACTACATTGCATAACCTTGTGGTGTATGTCCTAATTTATTGCAAGGATGACCAAATCTTTAGCAACAAGAAAAATATATTCACTCAATAACCAGACCAAATCCCTTTGGTCTAGTAGCAATTGACAATTGCTTTTCATGTGGGTGTGGGAGGTCGCAGGTTTGAAATTCAGATGGGGGGCCGGTCTTTTATAGGCATTTTTATTTGGATGGCTTGATCTTCATTTTTATCACCAAAAAATTTTATATATCTACCCATGAATCACAATGATTTTGCACCAAATGTAACATATATTTCTGTTTAAGCCTTGCTTATATATAAGAACTAATTTTGATAGGTTAAGAAGCTTCAGAGGGAAAGCCGCCTGGATGCAATAGTGGACAAGAATCTCAACGGGATCTATGACAGCGATGAAGTAAAAACTGTCATACAAGTGTCCCTGTTATGCACTCAGGCATCTCCGGAAGATCGTCCAGCCATGTCAGAGGTGGTGCGGATGCTGGAAGGAGAGGGGTTAGCCGAGCGCTGGGAGGAGTGGCAGCAAGTCGAGGTCACCCGACGGCAGGAGCTTGAGCTCCTCCAGCTCCGTCAGCGCCTAGACTGGGGCGGTGACGACTCAGTTTACAATCAGGAGGCAGTCCAGCTCTCTGGCGGCAGATAACCTCTATCCACCATGGCTAGTCGGTAGTTATAGAAAGCAATCCGGTACAGTAGTTCTGGTGTGGAATTTTGTTTATGCATGGTATGTCCTGAATCGGTGTGTTTCCGGTGTAAAGCTTCTTGTTTGGAAGTACATAATTGTGGCCATAATTGCATGTTCAGGTAGCAGAACTTGAAAGATATCGATGCAGGAGAAGCGTTATGCCTGTGGGGAAGCTCCAGAGTGATTTTGTGAGTGCATCACTTGGAAATCATGTTGTTGTGCCATCATTGTACTAACTCGAACTTTTCCAATCTGGGCTCCATATTTGTGCATCTTTAAAAAGGTTGCTAATTTCAAGTTTTCTTATTTCTGATATTTTTTTTTTTGAGTTGTTCTTCTATAGACAACCGTTCATTTCTAATCGAGTGATTCAAATTTCACAGATCAAGCATCTCTCTTTACTTGTACTTCAAGAATATATCATAATCATCCGATTTAGATAAATAGACTATCTATATCTCTTCCAATCCATAGAAGAATTCACCCTTTTCTTTTTTTTTTTCATTTATTCTTTCTAATCGAGACTTTAAACCAACTTTGTGTACTGTAGGGAAACTCATGACAAAAAATATATAGTATAATATTTTATAAAAATGTCTTATAAAAAAATAAAAAGGATTTGTGATCAATTTATATTTGATTGGACACAAGATGGTAGGTTAAAATGCCAAGGTCGTTGTTACAAGTTGCATAATTTAGAAATGTGATAGACTTTAGCTTGCAGCAGGTCGATCAAAATTCAAAACCCTTGGATATCTTTTGGCACCTTCATAAGAGAGAATTATCATTCTTGACGTTTATATGCAACCTAAGTGCCAATGCTAAGTAGCAGAAGAACTGTATACGCACTGCACCTCAATAATCTATTAATCTTCTTGACTCGATCAAAAGGGAAACCGTACATACAGTAAGAAGCCCGGCTACTAGTACGAAGTGTTAATTGATGCAACACTTAATTTTGCCTCCTTTACTTTTGGTTCATCGATATGTGCTTGGACTCCGGATTTCAGATCTCTTAGCGTATGGCATATGCCATGCAGCACGTGGACCGTTGGATCTCCTCGAGATTTGTGCTGGTCTGAATCTCAAGGCGATCCAATAGCTCACGTGCTGCATGACACCGTACCATATGTTAGGGGATAAGCACTCCGGACTTCGACACCAAGAGCACAGAACAGGGCCCGCACTATAGCTAATATAAAAGGAGTTTGATGTAAGAGGAGGGATCAAATAACCATGTTTTTGGTGACTAATCGGTGATAAATAACTACGTATCTTACAAGATATACTAATTAAACAACGATATGATATATAGGTGATAGGTGGGAAACGCAGCAGTCAAGACTGATAACAAGTTTCAGCCTTTTGGGCCTCAACACTGAAAGCCCAACAAGCACTGATAGTAAGTACACTCATTTTACCTCGGACTGGAGTCTGCACTCTTTGGTTCAAATCGATTAAAAGAGAAAAGTTTGATTTTGGTTTCTGAACTATTGTATTTGGTTTAAATTAGTCTCTGAACTTTTGTATTTGATTCAAATCGGTTCTTAAACTATTTTTGGTTCAAATTGATCCTTAAACTTCTAAGTTTTGGTTCATATAACCCGACCCAAGTGCTTTTGTTTATACTAATTGATATCGAAATTAGTACCTAAATCATACCAGTTAGCATAAATGGAAGTAAAGTGGGGCGTAATACAAAAAAAAAAAAAATATATAGTTTAGGGACTAAATCGAACCAAAAAATAGTTTAAGGATCGATTTGAACCAAATACAATAGTTCAGAGACCAGGACATTTCTGTTGTTAAAAAGCCCACATTAGAAAGCAAGCCCAATTTAGCCTTACATTTAAAAGCCCACATCTCTGGAAAACCCCACAACGAATAATTATAACCATCGCAGTCACTCACAGGCACAGCATTATTCATTCATTCATTCATTCATTCAATTTTGCCTCCCTTTTTGAATCGAGTTTAGAAGAAAGAGAGGAGCTTGACTTGGCTTGAAGTTGAAGATCAGATCATCTCATACCATGTGGAGGTGGCGCGGTCTATCAGTTGCCCGGCATGCCCATGGTGGCAGCCAGTTCTCTCCAATATCCTCTCCATACAACAAGAGCTGTTGTGTTGATGGTATAAATATGACATGGTGGTCGGTTTGTTCTTGGGCTGCACCCTTCTCCGACGATGCTCCCACCAAGAAAGGAAAGCTGGCACCTTTACAGGTAGTTATAAATCATATCCTATGATGCATTATGTAGAATTACCATTCAATTTATTTTTCTCCTTTTCAGTTCAAGCTGAAGATAAATTGGTTCTGAAACTATGGAAAAAAAAATGTATATATACTTTTTGTTGTTGGTTTTGTAGGAGAGAAGAATGATAGATAGGTTCCGGTTGTGGGCCAAGGGAGGAGAGGGTGGGAATGGGTGCTGCAGCTTTAGGCGAACCAGGACCGACCGGCGCGGCAAACCCGACGGTGAGATCCTTGTGCCCACCAACTGTTTGTGTTAATTCCTCAGTGATATTTGTGTCGAGTTCAGTTCTGTTTTGTGTGGTTTAGGTGGGAATGGAGGTAGAGGCGGCGATGTTCTTCTCGAATGCTCTCAGTCTGTTTGGGATTTCAGCGGGCTACAACACCACGTGGTATGCTTTGCTAAAGTAAAAATTTGATGTATTAATTTAGGAAACACAAGACAAGACATGGCGGCGAATAAAACGTGTAACCTCCTGTTCTTTTTTTTTTTTTATTTTAATTCAGAATGCCAAGCGAGGTGGGCACGGGATATCTAAGAACCAGATTGGGACACGTGGATCAGATAAGGTTTAAAGTTTATCACGACTCTTCCTTCCTTTTCCTTTTAGTTGTATGATGATCCTCAGATAAAAATTGAAGTATTGGGTACTTTCTGGGACAGGTAGTTCATGTACCAGTTGGCACAGTAATTCACCTAGTCAGCGGTGAAACCCCTTCGTTCATAGAAGACAAATCGACGTCTTCCTTAAACCCGTGGGATATTCCAATAGATACCGATGAAAAACTGCAAACAGTCCCTGAAGTGGTCTCAAATGGTACCTCGACTCTTCCCGAGTCACGTCCAAACAGAGAAAGAGAGTACAGTTCATCTGAAAAGGAAGCGGAGTCCGATCCGGAGACAGAAATAGAGGAGGTAAAGTACTCGGTCGCAGAACTTACTGTACCGGGTCAACGGTTTTTAATTGCAAAGGGAGGCGAAGGTGGTCTTGGTAATACGTCTCAACCAAAAGAGCAGAAATTTCATGATAAGACTGATGACAACTGCCACCCTGGGTATAACATAGGTCAACCTGGATCCGAGACTATTCTCATATTAGAGCTAAAAAGCATTGCCGATGTTGGGCTTGTCGGGTTTCCAAATGCAGGTAAGAGCACTTTACTTGGTGCGCTTTCGAGAGCCCAGCCAGCTGTTGGGGATTACGCATTTACCACATTGAGGCCTAACATTGGCAACTTGTCTTATGGTGATTTCTTCAGTGTAAAAGTTGCCGACATACCTGGGTTGATCAAGGGTGCACATGAAAATAGAGGTTTAGGTCATGCCTTTTTGAGGCACATAGAAAGAACAAGGATTCTGGCGTATGTGGTAGACCTATCTGCCGAGCTAAGGGGTAAAAAGGGGATTTCACCCTGGGAACAACTCCACGATCTTGTGGTGGAATTAGAGAGTTATCAGGAAGGGTTGAGTGAGAGACCATCGTTGGTGGTTGCGAACAAGATAGATGAAGACGGTACTGATGTAGTTTTCGAAGAGTTGAGGAAACGGGTCTCAGGCATCGAAATATACCCGGTTTGTGCAGTACTGGGTGAAGGTGTAGATGAAGTAAAAGAAGGGATTAGAAAGCTTATGGATGGTAAAGAGTGTAAGAACCTTGATTTGAGTAAAATTAAGGTCGATTAGGTCCACTTTTTTTAATTTTTGTATTAGCGAACACGAACTGGTAAATTTCTAGTTTGTAATGTTTTGTTTACTCAGAAAAGAGCAGTGCCACTGTCAGTGAGAAGAATTTTGGTTCATTGTTTTGGGTTTTAGTTATTTTTTCTTTAATAAACAGTTGTTATGTTAACTGAAAGAAGTGTCAAGTGAATAGCAAGAATTCAATAGATATATCAGTTGAAATTGGAGCAGCTAGCTCAGTGTTAGAACTTGGGGATCAAAAGGGGCTATTATGTTCCTCTATTATGTTATTTTATGTATCATTTAAAAGACCACATTATCAATTTTCTGTACCTCTTGGTGCTGCTGCTGCATCCAAATATGACATCCAATTGTTCAGTGTAACTCCTGATACTGACCACAGTGAGGGTGTGCACGGTTTGTAATTTGTTTGTTTGTTTGTTTGTTTTTTCCTTGTTTTTTTGGATATTAGACTTCTAGCAACTCGACACATATAAAAGTTTAAGATCTCAAACCATTGCCAAACGGAATGAAATCCGCTGCTCATATTAAAAAAAAAAAAAAAGGAATCCTGCTCTTGCGATGGGTTGAGAATTTGAGATAAACTATATATAAAAGTAAAACAAACATTTATTTATTTATTTATATGAGGTGTGTGCTTCACTTTTATTAGAGTGTGAGAAACGAACTTGAAAGCAACGGTACTTGCTTCAAAATGAGATATTAGTTTGAAGAGGAAGAATGTAAAGCCCGTCTAGCTCAGTCGGTAGAGCGCAAGGCTCTTAACCTTGTGGTCGTGGGTTCGAGCCCCACGGTGGGCGTTTCCTACTTTTTGTTCTTCTATCTTTCCAAATTTTTTCTTTCTTATGCTCATGTTGTTCAATCTTTTTTATCCCTTTAAGATTCCACTCTAAATCAATATTTTAACAACCCAATCAGTTATTTATAACTTCAAAAGTTGGGCCCACCTAAATATATTCCACTCTAAATCAATATTTCAACTAACTGTTTGTGGCTCAATGGTGTTCATACTTACAAATTAAGGTGTTCATACCTCCCACAATGAGTTTTTGATAGTGGACATATTTGATATTTATATCTACGAATATCAAAGATTCCATCTTTTGAGTGGGTCGTCCAAGATTCTACATTCTTAGGATTGGTTCAAGATTCCTCCTTCTGGCGAATGATCATCCGTCCTAAGCCCCTAACTTACGTGTTCATATCTTATTCAATCAGGTGTTCGTATGTGTTGCATCAAGATATTCATTATTCATACCTAATGTATTTAGGTGTTGTCTGGTCCTTTTTCATTCTTTCTGTTTTCTATTCCTTTTTCACCGGATTTTAAAACTTTTCCGTCATTCTCTCTCCTTCTCCTTCTCTCTGAACAACGATCTTTTGATAAAACCGTAAATTTTAGCTAATCAAATACAAGAAAGATAATTTTGAAATTCAAGTTTCTTGTACATCAAACATCGATGGAAATAAAGAATCTGAAAACTGAAATGGTCGGAATATGTTTCCGATAATTTTTAGAATTCCTGCATTTTCTTATTGATCAAACAGATCCTAACTGGATGTCATTTGAATTGGCTGAACTCCATAATGGACATGAAATTCGGTGGGCAGGAATCAGGATATATATGACACCATATAGGCTTACAAGCTTGAAAGACAATCAAGCATGATCTTAATTATTACCGAATCTTTACGCGATATATATATGTAGGGAATTTTTTATCACCAGCATGGCAGCATCGTTTGTTCAACACACTTCCCCATTTTATTTATACATTATTAAAAATTATATATTTATTAGGTCAACTTAATATGTGGATAAATTAATTATATATATTGGCCTCTTTGAATTGAATGATTCAATGGTCCAAAGAGTTCGTTCGACCCATTCTGTTCTTACTCCTCAAGAAAGAGAAGTATATATTTGTAACTCTAAAATCCTAATGTATGTATTTTTTATTTTATTTTATTTAATTAGTATTGTTTATATTGTTATCTAGTTGCTTTCTTTTTGCTGCTGGCACATCGTTTAACTAGGAAGTAGTCAAGAAGAAATGAAGTCTGCATGTATATATGGCATACATGCATGTTGTATTTTCTGAATTAATTTCCTTCTATATATTAATTATAACATTTAAATAGATTGAATAACTAGCTATATAGACCTTCTTTTTAATTGACAGCATCGACCATCTCAAATTATCATACAGCATATATATCCTGCATATATTATAATTTCTTAATTAATGTTAATATTTAAAAAGATCCTTTCACATTTTTAAAATGACAGACATGACCCATGTGTATATATATATTAGTACTTAGTGGCTAATTAGTGCTAATTTAATTTCCTATGTTTCTATATACTTTTATTTGAATTTGTTAATTTGATGTCCCTCTTTTCCTAGACTTAATTTGGTGACCAGGCCACATGTATCACCGCATTTCCTGTAAAATAATTATCTTATCAAATAGGCAATATCCTTGCATCAAAAAAAAAAAAAAATGAAAATGTTTTAGAGATTTACAGAAAATTAAGTACCAACTGTCTTATTTTATTATTTTAGTAAATGAATTAATTAATTAGTATCCAGTTGGTGACATTATTATTGAACTTATTTTGTACATGTTTAACTCAATTCATATACAAAATAGGACGTTGCTTCCATGCTCATACAGATAAATTTATCGGTTACAGATGAATCTTATAATGGATAATATTCATTTATTGCTTCCATGCTCATACAGATAAATTTATCGGTTATAGATGAATCTCATAATGGATAATATTCATTTATAATCATCAGATCAAAAAGAAAAATTTGTTGGTAGGAGTATTGGAGTAAAATTCTACAAGTAATTAAGTTGAATAATTAATAACTCATTCAAGTTAGATAATTGCTGTCATTTAATGGTTTAATCCGCTCATCCAAAATTAGGTAATGCCTGTATTAACCCAATTGTCTGAAAGAACGGGGATTTAAATTCAAATTAAAATATTCACAGCAAAATTTCACTGAATTTGTTTATCTAATACTTAGCTATTTTTACCAATTTTTACCAATAGGGGATGAACTACGTTAATTTGTTAGCTAAATGGTGGCGGACGTTCAATTCTAAAGATATTTTATGGGGATCTGGAAGGAAATTGTGAGAACTAAATATATATAAAGCTAGGGAGATTTTCCGAACAATTTATATTTGTAAAATGGAAAATCTACGTAGGCTTGATGTTTGGCTTAGAATAATATTCTTGTGTTCCTGCTCAAGTATTGTGATGAAGAGTTGGATATATGCTCCTTCAGCAATAATTACTGGTGGCAATGTTCAGAATCATCAGTTCTCAAATTTACCAGTTTATTTGCTATATATACTGACTTGATTGTGAACTTTGGGTTGTTTTTGTGATGTTATGCACGGATTGGTTTTAGAGTAATACCTAGCTTTCTATGGACGCTATAGCGTTTATAGGTTATATTTCGGGACGTATATATGGACGGTTTTTCTATGGACGCAAGATGTTTCTCTTGGTTTTATGGGTTGATATGGATAATATTTTGTAGAGTAATACCCAGCGTCCATAAGTTATATTTTGGGATGTATCTGTTACATTTCGGAGTGTTTCTATTACATTCCGTACACGTCTATGATATATAGATGGTTTTCCAATGTACACAAGATGTTTCTCTATTTTGTATTGATTGGGGTGGTTATTAGATCTCATGTTCTCGTTGTCAGTACGAAGTCTATTTTGGGTTTGTGATATATAATGAAAACTGACAGCTTTAGTTTAAATATCCTGCTTTGCCGAATTTTTGTTGAGATAAAAGATGAGGGTCAAGCCACTCAAATTTAAATATCTATTAAAGACTCCTCATCCGGGTTTTGAGCCTGCAACTTCCCACACAGACAGCATTGCCCTTAACCACTAGACCAAAGACTGGTTCTTACTTTGCCGAATTTTATTCTACAAATGGTAGTTAAATCTTCCCTTTTTTGCTTTGATAATAGAAAAAAAATATTCAGAAGAAAAAAAAAAGAAAAGTTGGTATCTTTGAATGAATCTATGGTCCATATGCATGCTTCTGTCACATTCTGCTTAATTTACTTCTTACAATAAGAGCGATTTATAATTTTCAACTTCAAAATGTAGCTCTTTATTTTATTTTATATAATTACTTCTCTTTTTCTACTTCTTGGCAATTTTCACCTAGGACTTGGTCAAGAAAATTGAAAAGGTCTATATGGCATACATGTGGAAATTTTGTTTAACATTAAATTGAGTGATTAACTGAAGCCTCTATTAAAATGACAGCATCATCCACCCTATAACAGGAAAAATATATAACTTAAGTTACAAACCATATAGCTAGGCACCAACTGCATGCCAACCAATAACTCAATTTTATTGGTGTTCAAATCAACAATTGGTTATATATATATTAGTAAAGAGCCACGCGTTGTTTTGGACTGGAATTGTTATTTTTTATAATAAATTTTTAAGATAATATATAATAGGCCTTATATTGAGGAAATTGATATGGGCCTTAAATTTTAATGGGCTGAGACATTAACGTCAACGAGCATTAATGTAAATCAACGGTTCTGAGCTATCCAAGAAAATAATCAACGGCTCAAGTTTCTTATTTAGAGAAGATAGTCCTTTCATATCATTTTTCCAATATGATAGTAAGGATAAAGGACACTTAATTACTTACAGAGCCACCATGCATTCACACACACACACACATATATATACACCAGTGTGAACAAGTCTGGCATGCAACTTAATTTGCTCTTGCATCCAATGAATTGTTTGCATTTGCTGTAAACGTGTATCAAATATATATATAAACATTTTGCTTATTTCCAATAATGTTGAAAGAATGAGAGTACATCAAAAACCAAATATTATTGTTGGAAGATATAGTTGCCTGCTTAATTTCAACACCCAACCCCATGATCATATTAGACACTAAAATATTATATATATACTAGAATTATTATGAAAACGTTTGCAAAACAACGTTATATATATAGAGTTGGGTTACGGTGTTATGCATAGCAAAACGACGTTTTTGCTATGCGCTCGTATCTCTACAACCGTAACTAATGAAGATATTAGACTTGTCGATCTGTCAATTAGTTGAAGATCTTAACTTATTGTTGACTTGTTGTATTATTTAAGTTATTTAATAGCTGGATTATATTAGAATAATTTGGTAATTTTGACAACCATATATTTTCTTAAAAGACACTAATAAAAAATTATGAATTAGTTGCAAAGAATTATGGACGTGCTATATATCTTTAATTTTTTAAATAGATATTTTAGTTACACACACACACATATATAGAGAGTAAATCTAGCGTGCTCCTAGGAGCACAGAAGCCTCCCATGCTCCTAACTAAAAAATCATACTAAACCATCATAAAATTTTGATTTATCATTCTCATTAAATTCTTTATATCAAAATCTCTTAGGATACAAAAATTTTCTATTTTTTGAGTTTCTTAAGTATATGTTTTGGAATTTTTTAGAATCAACTCAAAATAATAATAAAAAAATTTATAAAACTATGTCATCTTTAAAAAATACAAAACAAATACTTAAAAATCTCAGAAAATGAAAAATTTTTGTATCCTATGATATTTTGATATAAATAATTTAATAAGACCCATAAATTAAAATTTTAAGATGTTTTAGTATGATTTTTGAGTTAGGAGCACAGGAGGCATCTGTGCTCCTAGGAGCACCGTAGTTTTACTCTCTCTCTCTCTCTATATATATATATATATGTTGCTATGTAGTGAAGGTGGTACTCGCCCAAAGTCTCACAAACTAACAATTTTGAGGTCCATGATACGATACCTATCTCCATGGAACTAATTAATTAATACATTAAAAAATATATATTGCTTGTTTCATAATTCATTTCATTCACGCGAGCCACGCACAATTAATTAAAATAAATATATATTACATTATATATATTGAGCATATAGTTACTATATTGGTTGACCTCTTCTAATGTTTTCACATTGCAATATTAATTTATTTTCAAAGTTGATGGTACCATGTTACACATTGAATTAAACAAGTAACATATAGTTTTACAAAGTTGCATGCACCACGCGCTCATACACCCTATATATATATAAAAGAGTATACATATACATATACATATACATATACAAGGAGAAATCTACTGATCAAGAACTCATACTAGAGCCAAAAGTTAGAAAAGGGAGGGGCAGAAAACAATTAGTACTTGGTAGATCATTCTCATCATCATTTTCTCCTGTTTAACTGGAAATTATAAACAACAAACAAGAACAGAGAGAGATCAGTATATATAATGGTTGTACCACCAGTGCTCCTGTTCTTGGCTATGGTGCTGCTGCTGGTGGTGGTGCAAACACATGGTCAGGATCAAGATAACTTGTTGGATCCAGGTGCTCTTGAGATGTTTGTCGATGAGCTTCCGCAGATGCCGAGGATCAAAGGGTACGAGATCAAGAATGGCGTGCCAGTTGCCGGTAACCTCACCATCGGGGTTTATGATACAACATGGGTAATATACTTGAAGCTCTCTAGCTGTCTGTTATACTCTATTATGCATGTTCATCACATTTCCAATTTTCTCATGCATATATATGTGATGGCATGGAAGATATATATCTTGGCTTTTTTATATAATTACTTAGTTTTCTCATAGCAAGGTATTAAACTATTAATGTATGTATAATGTTGTTGTCTATAATAATATGATATCACATTTATCTAACTTACCAATAACAAAGAGAAGCCTAGCTAAGCCAATGTCACAAGATACTTGTTCTTTTACTAGTTTATTCTTTATTGGTTTCATGTTTCTTTTGAATGCCTTCTTAAAAAAAAAAAAAAAAAAAAAAAGTTTGTTTTGAATGGATCAAATGATGATAGCTCTAATGACAAAATGAACCCTTTTTGTAGCTAAATAGAAGTTTTAAATTTACTTTTTGCATGAATTCTGAAAAGAAAAATTAATTGAGTAGGTAAATCCTTAATTCACTAGAAAACGGAATCTAGCAAAAGCATTTTGCTTTATATATATCATATAATCTTGATTCTTCTTTCTTATTTAATTATATAAGGTACCTTTGCTTGGCTAGAATAAAGTGATAACCTTTCCTACCTACTAGCCAGATTTTCTCATTCCAATTTTTATGGAAAATGGTCAATGATATGCATGTTCATCTCAGAGTCTTTTTCAATCAATTTAGTTGTTATATTTATAAATTTTAGTTTAATACTTATGTGTCAGCATTTATATGTGTCCCTATGTTTTTTATTCTCATATATATATCCATCTAAATATAAGATCTTACAAAAAAAAAAAAAAATCTTTGTTAAGGACTATAGCACTTAATTATCAATTTTACACCGAATTTCATGCATTAACAACGTAACAATTTTGTTATTTTTCCACACAATTCACAGAAGTTCCATCGGGACTTGCTGCCGACGCGCGTGTTCGCCTATGGCACAAGCAAGGAGGCCGCCACCGTGCCGGGGCCAACAATGGAGGCCTTGCAAGGCACACACATGTAACATGGCTCAACTATCTCCCTTCACACCATTTTCTCCCCTGGGACCCCACCATCTCAACCGCCACGCCTTCCTCGGGTGTCCCCACCGTGCCCCACCTGCACGGCGGGGTCCAGCCGCCCGCCTCGGATGGCAACTCCCTCGCGTGGTTCACCGCCTCCTTTGAATACAAAGGACCCCGTTTCTCGTCACCAGTTTACTACTATCCCAATTCCGAACTCCCCGGCAACCTCTGGTACATAGCTTTTCTGTTGCTTAATTCGCTTATCGACATTTAATTAGGATTTAATGAAATTTTAATTTATTTTATTATGATTTTCTTGTTCTTAATTAATGTTTTAATTAATTAACAGGTACCATGATCATGCTCTCGGCCTTACTCGAGTCAACATCCTGTCAGGCATGATTGGAACGTACCGAATCATCTCTCCTTGTCTCGAGGACCCGCTCGGCCTCCCCTCTGGACCGGAGTATGATCGCAATCTTGTAATCTTCGACCGTGAATTTCGTGTGGACGGGTCAATTTACATGAATTCCACCGGGAACGTCCCGTCCGTCCACCCGCAATGGCAGCCGGAGTGCTTTGGCCAAGCAATCATAGTCAATGGAAAGGCATATCCCTATTTGACTGTTACCAGACGCAAGTACCGGTTCCGCATACTAAATGCCAGTAACGCAAGGTTTCTGCATCTCTACTTATCCAACGGTCTTCATTTCACGCATATCGGGTCTGATGCCAACTATCTTCACAGGCCAACTGTTTCGAGGTGATTGATTGATCGCCGTATATAAATACATTCTGCTTACATTTTACAATGTGTCGATCAGATGATCACGGTGTATATATTCATTTCCTGGCTGCATTTTGAATCTTAATCATATATCAAACTGTGATCACAGGAAGTTCCTTCTCGCTCCGTCGGAGATTGCCGATGTCATAATCGACTTTTCTCTATCGACAACTGACGATATCATCCTGCACAACGACGCGAACTATCCCTTCCCTGATGGTGACCAGACTGACAACGTCACTGGCACCGTAATGAAATTCATAGTAAAAAGGGATAAAGTACAGGACCCTTCGCAGATCCCACACACTCTCCTTCAGTTTCCTCCCGCTCTTCCGTACGAGGCTGCGCAAACACGGTACAGATTATACTTTTGAATTCAGAAACTTTTTCGAGTAAGAATAGATTGCTACCAGAATATGTATGTCAAGAACATTTGTCATGTACCCGAAGGATGCAACGATTTGATTTGAGTACCGCTAGATAAACTATATAACACTTGATTCAACTTGATAAGACTAACTAGTGCATCATGATTACATATCAAACAGCTACATCACAATGTATGAGTACACAACCGACGATGGTGAACCGACGCATCTATACCTGAATGCAAAGTCATACAAGGACCCTGTCACAGAGACCCCAAGGGAAGGAACCAGTGAGATTTGGAAGATAATCAACCTAACCGAAGACAACCATCCGCTGCACATCCATCTCAGCGCATTCACGGTGCTCGAACAGAGAAACATGTCCGATGTCGATGGATTCAGATCATGCATGGAAGCCGTGAACGATGTCGGCAAATGTGATCTGGAAAGACATCTGACACAGACTGTTTTCGCCATCCCGAACAACGAGAGAGGCTGGAAGAATGTGTTCAAGATGCAGCCGGGATGCGTGACCACCATCCTGGTAAGGTTTAAACCGCTGTCACCGGAAGCTCGGTACAGTTTTGATGTCACAGCTGAGCCAGGATATGTATACCATTGCCATGTAAGTGAATACTTCTAATTCTTCATTAGATATTTAGTCCTTAATGTATATAAAAGCATATTGGAAAAAATGATATGAATATAATATAAAAGCATATTGGTAAAAATGACATGGAAGAGCTATCTTTCCTAAATAAGAAACCTGAGCCGTTGATCATTTTCTTAGATAGATCAAAACCGTTGATTCACGTCCGTTGACGTTAATGTCTCAGCCCATTAAAATTTAAGGCTCATATTAATTTTCTCAATATAAGACCCATTGCATATTATCTTAAAAATTTATTATTCTTCTACAAGAAATAACAATTTCAGTCCAAAGCAACGCGTAGGCTCTTTACTGGTTTAAAATCAATTGAAAGACAATAAGACTCTTTGTTGATTGTAATACTAGGAAGTATAAATACAGAGATTTCATATAGTTTTCAGTAACAAGGTTTGTTTTTGCATGTCTACAGATTTTGGATCATGAAGACAATGAGATGATGAGGCCAATGAAGCTCATTCACTGAGACAAATCTATGACTTGTGAAAAGTTGGAACAACCACATATACAGATTGTATAAACATCTTACAGTACAGATAGGTAAAAAATAATGTAATGTAATGGCAAATACAATTCAATGTACATGTTGAACCAAAACATATTTGTTAACATTTTTAAACGTTAAGTTTTGAGTGTTAATTGTTCAGAAGGAAGAGAAAAGACTTGCCTGGGTGTTGTGTATTATTCATTATTTTTTTCATGAAATGGAACATTTGTAACTAATTAATTTGTCAGAAAACAATAATCTAGAAAATCAAGTTACATAAAATAGCATCAAAATAAGAGGAATAAAGCAGAGTTCTCAAGGTGACCCTGGCTCCTAAAAAATGAGACCTTTTTTTTTTTTTTTTTTTTCTAAATCCATCATATTTTTAATTTTTTTCCATTGTTATTTACTATTTCTTTCTTTCCATTATTGATATGAAGCTTCATGTTCTTATTCACCAAAATTTTCAGAATTAAAACAATAAGATGTTACTAGGTGAACCAAATTAATCCATAACTACCAAAACTATCTGAATGGTTCAATTGAATTTCTCCGCCTTGTACTCAATGGGCGGGTTTCTGATCTCCTCTTGACTTTGGACCAAGCGGATCTCCAAGCTGCTTGTTTGTACGTCAAAACCCGCTTTCTGATAATCCGCAACAGTTCTTCTCAGCACAGCCTACAAAAAAAAAAAAATCAAGAAGCTTCAAAATGGACAATAGTCTGAACTTATTTTAGTTACTGGTACCACCTGATTTGCACACCAGCTTACAACGATTGAATGCCGAATCATTTGCGTGCATTTATAGCAGACGTTCCATCATTATAATGACTCGTAAAAAGGGTTTGATTGGTACACACCATATCCCAATTATATTAAACAGCCAGTATATAATAATAGTAATAAAGGGATAAACTGTACCTGTAAGCTGGAGACAGCCAGTTCAGCTGCTCTTTCAAGATCGTCTGGGTATTTCTGTGTACGAAAAAAGGTTACAAATTAATAAATCAATTTATCGAAGCATTTTACAAACTCCTACAAAAAAAAATGCACATCTAGTCCACAAACCATTCAATTCTGCTACATGCAGATACACCTTGCTGCAAGGTTGAAAACATTTTCTAACAAGAAGCTCATGTACATGCATGCATACAGGTACACAAATATATACACATTGCATATAGATATGAAAAGAAACAAAATATGACATACATTGCTCCATCCCAGCAGAAGAGCAGTCGTCAAGTCACCAGTACCCTAAAGTTATCAAAGAAATGCGCACATAAAACTTCATCTTATAATCATTGTAGTTACCCAATGATCTTAACTTCAAGCAAATACAACATGAAACCTGCGAAAAGGTAACTTATGAATCGAAATATCAAGGAGTCATACCGTGAAGTATGCAGGTATCTTCGGTATAACTATCTTGAATTGTTTAGGAACCTCTCCCTGAATTAGAAACATGAGACCTCTTCAAACTTTGAAATTTAGTAAATTGACCCTACGACAAAGATGATTTGCAAGGTAAATATTACAAAGTATATACCTTTTCTTTTTGATAACTGCCAATTAAGAGGAGCTTGTCTTCGATAACCATGCTGGTTATTACCACCTGAAACATATTGTAAGAGATATTATAAAACTAAGATTAGGATTACCTACTTGAGCAGTGTACAACTCAGATATATATATCAAATAGCTTCTTTTCCCTTCTTGTTAATTAAAAAAAGAAAGCTGGACACGGACAAATATATTTCAGGCAGGCCTGTAATGACCATTAAAGCCAGTACTACAAATTGAAACACAATATAATTCCAACGACTATTATGAGACTAATCATTTAATAGTACTGAAACACCTTTTTTGGCCCTGCAGCATGAAGAATATTGCAAGCTTCCAAACCATCCTTCTCTGAAGCAATCCTGAAAGAGCAAAATAATAAAATGCTGGAGGATTTCACATTTCTTTTTGAATAGGTAAAACAAAAAAAAAAAAAAATGAAGCAACAAGAAATCATCGATTTACAAGGCATAATCCAAATTGTGCTCCTCACATCCCTCAACCCTTGTACATCCTTTTAACCACTCGAGTACATTAAATTGAAAGGACTCTTGGTAAAAATGTCAAAACATGACTGTACAATTCTGAGATAGGTGTAGAATACAAATAATGACTGTACAAATTGAGCTTCCCTTCATATTGTTTCCTAAAAATGTGAATCACCCTCTTTGTTTCGATATTCCCTCTCACAAAAGGATGACAGAACAAATCGCAAGTTCAAATATATAGATACCTATCTTCCATCAGCTGTTAGGGATATTAAATAGTCTAACAATCAAATTTACAGCAACATATGTTGGACGATGTATCAAGAAAAACTAATTTGGAACTGTTGAAATTTCAAGTCAATTGAGCATAATTTTCAATATACAAAAATCTTATTATTATTTTATAGACATGATTTCTCAGTAAAATGGGTTGTGCTTGTGAAGTCAGATTCAAACTGTGGGCAATAAATGCCCCAACTCCCCACCTCTATTTTGAAATCCAAAAATATTGTACCTTATTCCTGTCAGAAGTTCAGCCTCAAATTGGTTTGGTGTAAGCATTGAAGCCACAGGGACAACCTGCCAACAACTCAGTTTGGAAATCATTTAACAATCAAATTGGCCATCTTCCAAAAATTGAATATTCAGATTCAGTTGTATTTAGTTCAAAACTAACAATGTAAATGGTACATGTGTACCTTCTCTCGATACAGAGACACCAATTCCTGAGGTACATAGAGCTTTCCTTCATCTCCCATTACAGGATCACACACTACAGTGCAGTGAACTTATAGTTACATTCAACTCAGGAGCTCAAGTTATCTTATATTGATTTACTATGCAAAAATTAAGAAGCATCAGTTACCATAAACAAGATTTGGATTTATGGAGCGCAGCCTATCAACAACTTTTAATACAGTGGACAAAAACGATGAAGATCCAATGTAGCCTGTACAAATGTGCACTTGTTATTAATTAAGAATTCTAAGAGTTTGCAAATAAAGCCCGATTAGCAGTTAATAATAGATGATTCTGACATCTGCAACAAACACCAAAGCCCGCACACCCTATTTTACAAATACCACAGATCTCACTGCAAATCGTGTTTATAGAGCTTAAGCACTGTAGATGTTTTCATCAACTATATAATATGTTTGTTCCCTTATAAACCTAAACATTACTAAAATCAAGAAAATGAATCCAATTATAAGGTATTTAGTTAATATATCCAGACAAAAATTCACTGGATAAGCCAACAGAAAGAAGTTGGTGCCATTAATCATCCTTCCTCAGGTTTATCTTCATTACGATGGCTGGGTTTTTGCCAATGGACCCAACAATAGAGTGCACACACCCAAGTAAAAGCGTTTCTAAATGGAATGACACTGGTGTATTTTATGAAAGAAAATAGAAGGGCAAAAAGGAAACCATGAAGGGAATATAACCAGTTAATAAATGGGTATAGTACAGCAGATCATTAGCAGCAAGGCCTTCAATCAAATCCCACAGCTCATCGCCATTTAGTACTTGACCTTTAAAAGTTGGATAACCTGCATAGAAACATTTTAACAGTTATAAGGAACTATTAAGAATGTTAATACATTTGTTATTTAGAGTTCAAATCTAATTTTGATGCCTCCCCTCCTCCACTTTGTCTCATTTTTTACATGCAAGAAAACATGAACATCGAATAAGACTGAGCTGCAATCTATATCCCTTTCTCTAAACACACACAAAGAATCAAGACAATTCTGAATTTATTTTTATAGGCATCGAGAGTTGTAAACGATCCATTGAAGTGGAAAGTTTTTGGACATTGAAAATCAAAGTTCCCATTTCCACCAAATACCCAACTTTCTTCTGATATATTGTTCATATAGAAGAGCCAATATAGTAATTCTAAGAGCTTCCATAGTCGTTCTTGAGTTCTCGAGTTTTAAACCCACCACTGTGCAATATGTAATACTAATCACTTATTTACCTGTATGGTTAGAAAACTGTACTGAATTGACTGGATCAACATCATAGCCTAGAAGCTGAAGAGGAAACACAGCTGATTTGTTGCCAACATATCCCTAAAAAATTCAAGCATCGAGTAATCATGATTCCGTTTAAACTTTTGAGACTCCTTCCTCAAAAAAAAAAAAAATTTTGAGACTCGCTCAATGTGAAATGTCAGACTAAATCAATGCAAGGAAATAAGGAACAAACAGATGCATTGATAACAGATATCAGTGGACACCGGACAGTAACGGATACCAAGCACTAACGGTCGAGATGTCTTAGCGCGCAAAATCAAATTCAAATTTTCTTTCATCTTTCCCGATTTGGGGATATTTTAAGACTGCCACTAACACAAGATATTCATTCGGAATTTCTCTATACCCACATTGGAAAAATTCAAGAAAAGTTAAAACCCTTTTGCTCTGTTCTTAAAATCATAGTATGTACATCTGTTAATCTATTTCTTTTTGCTTGCTTCAAAATTTCAATCGATCATAACCCTTATAATACAGGGATCATCCCAAATTCAGCTAAAGTGGGGGCAAGAACACTCAGATAATCAATAGAATTAAACTAAATTAAACTAAAGAAATCAAGTGAAAGGTAAGATTTGCAAAGGCACCTGAACAGTGTGAGATTGGATACTGAGCACGCGCCCGGTCTCAGAGGGAAGCGCGAGGGAGAGTACCGGAGGCCGCCGAGCCATTATTGCACACGACAACCTCCTCCTCCTCCCTTTCCTTTCTTCCCAAAAAAAAAAAAAAACCCACAATTTTAGTACCAATCAAGAAGCAAGAAACTTGGGCCCCATTTATTTATTGAATTCTTTACACACAGTAATGAAACTGTTGGTAAATAAAGACGGAGAATTTGTTGAATTAGTACCTGAAGTGGTGGATGGGTGGGGAGAATCGGATGCCGGCCCTGCTGTTGTTGAGATTGAGATTGAGAGACGGCAAAGCAGCAGCACTAGCAGCACTAGTGGAAGAGGAAGAAGAAGAGGGAGGAGGAGGAGGAGGAGAAGGGGTGATGCAAGGAATGCGCACGAGGTGCTTGCTCATATGCGTACGCCGCCGTCTTAGTTACTTGTTCAATACTAGAAAAATTGGTATGATTTTTAAGAGTTTTTGACCAACAAACAATCAAGCTTTATTTAATTTGGAAATTTGAAATAGATCTATGATGAAATTGGTTGGAGCTTGAAATTGAACCTCGTGTCTGGGGAGGGGCTGCAGACTGCAGAGGGTCGGGATTTGCTAGCAGCTGGGTGTTTGTGGCTGCTGCTGGGTGCCGCGGCTGCAGGGTGGGGCGCAGGTAGCAGTGGGTTGGTGCGCTGCTTCTCCTGTGGGTTAATTTGCTGTTTGGCAAGGAAGGGTCTGAGTTAATGGGTTTGGATAAAATCATTTATTATCCTTACTATCCTTACTGTATATCCTTACTATAGAAAGTATATTAGAAAAAATGACATGAAAATGCTATTCACCCACATGAGCCGTTGATCAATTTTTTTGGATACATCAGAACCATTGATTTACGTTAATACTCGTTGACGTTAATGTCTCAGCCCATTAAAATTTAAGGCCCATATATATCAATTTGCTCAATATAAGACCTATTACATATTATCTTAAAAATTTATTATAAGACATAACAACTTCAGCACAAAGCAACGCGTGCGCCCTTTACTAGTGTAAATAAAATCATTTGAGTTAGTGGGTTGTTACAACTTACAAATACTATATGTAAATAAAATCATTTATTATGAACTCAAATTTATTTAGTATGCAATGTATTGGTTGTAGAAGAATGCATGTTATTAAATACTTTTATACGCAGACAAAAATACTTAGTATACAAGTTGTTTAATATTTTTAAGCTTAACATTTACATGTATAAAAAATAACTTCCGCTACATAATAAACAAATTTACATGCATAAATTAAGAGTGCAGAACAAGTTTGACTGGTCAAACCATCTGTATCAACGACGGGAGTAACAATGGTATCTCTGAATCAGCTCTTTTTTATTTTTATTTTTATATTTCTATGTTCTGGAATTCCGAACTGCTGATCTGACTCTGACTCATCACGGGAGGAGCTGTAATGTATTTGTTGAATTTCTTTGGATTTTGCCGTTCTGGCATTTGTATTGTTTAAATCCGTGGTGGGTCGGTTTTTGACTGACTATTTGGTTGGGCTCGTAATTGATTGTGGGTACTGTAGTGAGTGTTTTGGCCCATATTCGGAAGCACTTGGAAAATGCATGCTCCCCCCTGGTTCTTAAGCGCAATATATTGATTCAGTTTAAAAATGTTAATGAATAGTTGATTCAGCCAACAACCGTATGAATTAATGAAGCTTCGTTGCGCAAATTTCAGGAATGCCTCTATCAGTTCGTATTCTAGTGTATAAGATTTGTACAAATGAGAGCAAAAAAAAAAAAAAAACAATCCCCCTCCTAGTCCTACATCAAGCTTTGCCACCATACTGCGAGATGTGTCGTCTGAAGTGTTAAATAGTCACATATCAATGAGTTTAAAGGTAGTTAAAGTTAATAAAAATCTAGAAACATAGAGTTGGTCTTGGTCCCAAAAGGGCGGATGTCAGAACAGTTCCACAAAAGGAAGAAACATGTTTATCAGCTAACCTAGAAGAAATTTACTTGCGATGCTTAAAACTCATCAAGTTAGGGAAGAACAAGCTAGACGAAAGATTGTACACAGACAGATTTATCAAATAATAATAGAGCAAAAGTGTTATGCCATGTACAATGGATCGTGTCATGTAAACTGGAAATGGCATCTGCATCAACCAATGAAAAAGTAGTTAATATCAATACAATGATATAAGATATAGAATGGATACATTATGAAATATGGCGATTTTAGATGGTGCATTGTCATCAGACCTAACTGATATGGTACTTATTTGTTTTGCCTCCCTATAAATCTAAAGAGCGGTCGCTTGACAATTGTTATTTTGACAATCTTGACAACTAAAATTCGAATAAATTAAAAAGAAATCTTGAAAATAGAAAAAAAGTTTATAAATGTATCAGCTTATAGATTGAGAGTACTAAACTTTAAGCAATTCGAATATTGTTTCATAGCTCATCCAAAGTTTGTACAACAATTGTTAACGGTTCAAATATTACGGGTCTTTGATAGACAATCAAACATACTTAAATTGTTTCAAATATGGTAAGATAATCAATCCATAAGCTCCATAATTTTTTTTTTTTTTCTAATTTTTTAAGTACTTTTTTTTAAAAAAATTTTAAAGGACCCATTGTCAAGATTGTCAACACAAGGATTGTCAAGTGATCCATCCTCAAATCTACAAATTCAATTAGGTATCAGTTTGCCTAACATTTGCCTCAAGTTTCTCTTAAATATTTAATCATACAAAAATGCACCAACTCGGAATAGGTAAATAAGCTTTAAAAAATGATTGTCACAAATAAAGGCATACCCAAGAAGACCACGGCCACGCCATGCGCGAGGTGTGACTGTCAATTCTGAAAGTGCACCACGGCGATTGACGATCACAGAAACAGGAAGGCCCTGGTTGGACTGTGCCTCTGACAAGAGCCTCTCCTGCAACCTCTCACCTATCTCAACCTTACCAAATTTAACAATTTCATCTCCAAGCTGCAACCCGTCTTCTGCTGCGGGTGAATCCTCTGCAATTTCATCAATCGTTGCAAAAGGAATTCTAACAACTGGGTCAACCTCCATGCGGTTGCTCTCAGGCACAGCTGATGTACCTACTGAAAAGAAAAGAAAAGAAAAAAAAATCTATCAGACCAATTTGTACTTTAATATCAGCTCTTTTTAGTAGTACAGAAGTTCCAGTGTCATTTTTTTTTAATGTAAATGTTATGATGGAGATTACAGAACAAGCCAGCTGTTGCCATACCACTGGTACTGGTCAAGTTTGACACTGGTACAATGTGTTCTAAAGAAAAGACTGGATGCTTTTGTCCCCGTTGATACTGTTAAACATAACCAAGCCAAAACCAAACAAGCTTTGAGTGATACATCAGTACAAGACTCATACAGTGAAAATGCTACCTTTTTCCCGGACCAAACAAGGATATGCATCCTATGTACTTTTTATCAGTGAGGCACAATCCTACTGAAATAATGTAGCTACGCTGATGAATTTTGGTGAGTCCGCCCCACAGCTTAAAGTAGCATGAAAATTCAATACACTTCTCTTATATAAATTAGGCGTGCTCTTGCCCCACAAAAAAAAAAATTATAATAATAATAATGAAACTGCAAAACAGTAAATGCTCCAAAGCATTATAGAAAGAACCATATGCAAGTCTTGGGGACATGCAAGATATCCTAATCTGCATGAGCATGACCATTTAATTCTGTCACGTGCATACCTAGATTCTTGGATTCGGCATTCTGCGGCAATTTAGCAGAGTGCAGTACTTCTATGTTTTTCTGGATTCTGTCAGTTACACCCTTATGATCACTGCGCAGCTCTGCAAATGAGACGAGCAATGCTTAGCTTGTATGTTTTAATACTTTTGTTTTCCAACTCCCCTTCCACAAATTCACATCATTTCCAACAACGATAGGAAGAACAATTAAACGAAAGCGTAAATGTTAAAACAGTAAGTCAGTACAGTCTCTGAGGCTAACTCGGTTCCGGTACCGACATTTGGTATTCGACTGAGTACCGCAAGGGTATTACTTATAATTTACAAGCATCAGCTATTGATTACTCCAGAACAACTTTGGACAATTGATCAGCTCTAATTATTAAAACAGCATAACATACAAAAATGACTAACAAATGTTAGAACTGGAGCAGATAATAAACCCTACAATACCAAATCGAAAAGTACACTTACCAGCAAGCCGCTTGCGCTGCGCCCGGACAGCGGGGATGTCGATATCCGACCTAGGAAAGCCCTGATTAACAAAAACCAGTAAACATACAGTTAAATAAAGGATCAGTTACAGAACAAGTTGACCAAAGACAAGGGTTTTGCTTGTACCTCGGAGTCGGTGAGGTTCCCGGAGAGACCGGGGCCGCCGGGGCCGGAGAGGGACTCGATCAGCGCGTTCATCTCCGCCTCCATGGCCGCTCTCTGATCCATCAGGGCCTTCGTCTCCGATTTCAGATTCGCCGCCACCATCGTCACAGTATTGAGAGTTGTCAGTCAGTCAGCTCCGCCGTGTTTCGCAAGAAAAGAGAGAACGATTGCTTTATCCTCTGCTGGCCGCTGCGCAGTACAATCAACGATGTGGATCATAGGAGGGTTCTTTGAGATTGAGCGGCACAAATCTCAAAGCGAATCCAACGGCCAGAGTACTGCGCAGAAGAGGATATGAGTTGGGAGTGACTCCGAAACTCGGTAATAAAGTCGACGGTGTAGGTTGCGGATCGGATCTAATAAATTAAACCAGCTTAGAAAAAGGATCCGGCCCAAAATTGTGTGTTGGGCCTTCGTCGCTTGGGCCGATTTCTTTTGGGCCTTCATTTGATAGGGCCCAAAAGAGTAGAACTTAAAACTTTGAACAGACGACTTTCTTCTTCCTCCTCGAGAGTTCAGCGATTCCTTCCTTCCTCGGTGTTTCTTGGAGAACAAGCACGCGAGCGAGCGAGCGAGCGAGCGAGCTTACGGTAATGCTCTCTCCCACTCTCTTCCTCGAGCTTTGTCTGCTAAGTTGTTTGATATATGTGTCTGGTTTAGTTTCCTCTTAGGTGAAACGAATCTCACACATGAGATTATTTGTTATAATCAAAATTGGATGTTGATCATCAGGACCTGAAAATTAGCTGCACAAGGGGGCAATTTTTCTCCCTGGTACTGTTAAAATTGCTATCAGAAATCAGAAATTGAATGGTTCTGAGAGTAAGTAATTGCGTACTGGTACTGTGTGATTCTGGTATCTCTCTGTGTTACCGAGTCTATACCCTCTTCTTTTTGGTAACATTTTGGCCTGTACATTGTAATACTTAGAGGTGGTAGAACCCGACCTAACCCGAGAAACCCGCCCGACCTGATATTTTTTAGAAAGTCAAACCGACCCGACCCTATCCGAGATCAAACGGCATGTAATCCAACTCAAATCAACATACGATCCAAAAAAAGTTGATATTAAAATTGACCCGACCCGACCTACCCATCACTCGACCCGACCCGAGATCTTCTAGAAAGTCAAACTGACCCGACCCGCCTGACTCGAACCCGAACCCGACCCGCCCACCCGATTTGCCACCTCTAGTAATATTGGCTTTGTACTGTATTAGTGACTCTGCACTGTATAAAACTACTCTACTGGTCTAGTATTGTACCAGCAAGTCTATTATGGTAATAGACTTTTGAGCACTGGCTGATCCAGTAAAGAAAATTGGGGGACAATGTACCCCATATCTTATTAAAATTTTTATAAAATTATGGTACTTTAGTGTTACTTACATGTATTTGATAGAAATAATTGTATCAGAATCCCATAAAATATAATAATTGTTCTATTGGTGAACCCGTAGTTACAATTTAATAATTTTGATGTGGTTAATTATCTTATTAATGTTACTGGTTGGTATAGTTATGAACCCCATAGAAAAAATTTCTGGCTCCACCACTGCTTTTGAGATATATATTCTGGTAATTTCTGCTTATTTATTGATTCTTTTCCATACTATTAGATACCAATACAATGGCTACCAGCAATCAAGTCGGTTTAGTGTTGAACTCGCAGCTTGCGGAGAATGGAAAGTCTGCAGTAACAACAACAACTGCAGCCGATGTGAAACCGAAGAAGAAGATCTGCTGCGCTTGCCCGGACACGAAACGGCTGAGAGACGAGTGCATTGTGGAGCACGGCGAGTCTGCCTGCACGAAATGGATCGAGGCACACAAACAGTGCCTCCGTGCCGAGGGGTTTAAAGTGTAGAGTAGTAGCTTTCTTTTTGGCCGGAACGAGATTTAATCTCTTTCTTTTTGCTATTGCTTCCTGAGTTATACGCGATCTTGTAGACTAGCTAGGATCGATCCCTGGTGTAAAATAAATTTTGGTAACTCAACCTTACTGATAAATTTTGGTATAATTCATGCTATGGTGCATATGTGCCAGCCCAGGCTCTTGTTATTCATTCTGGGCAGCTGAATATTGTGTTATTGAAATTGTTTGTTATTTCTTGCATTATGAAATTTTAGCAAACTTCAAGTATACAGTATATTTGATCTTTTTATGTGAATAGGTGCTAACAAAAAAAACTATGGCAGGGTCCGTTAGTAGCTTACCATATTTTTTAGTATTAAGTTGCTTGAGGGTTTTTTTTTACTATTATTATTTTGATTTACGCAATGTATGGTAATATATTATGTGCCGGAAGATTTTTTCATTGGATCATTGCTGTATGGTCATATATTATGTGCTGGAAGATCAAGTTTTTCCGTATGGATTATGCGATTTCATACGGCATTGAGTTAGGGAACAAAGACAGACTATTAATGTGAATGCAAATGACATTATTATGTAATTAACTTAATTAACTACTGCTTTGTAAGAAATTATTACTAAATTTAAGCTATTAGAGTATCTTTCCATTATCATCATACGACTGGGCAAGTTTCAAACAAAAATTAATTAATTTTTTTTTTTTGCCAAATAACTATTATCAAAACTCCAATTTTCAGTATATCGTAGCTTTCAAATTTTGAACACATTTTTATTACCGTCATTAAATTACAAATGTATACACTTCAAAAAAAAAAAAAAAAAAATGCACTAGCTACATGCAATATATATCAACAGCTTGAGTGACATAAGATACACATTATCTTCGAATTGTAGCTTGAACTGTTGAAGTACACTAACTTTTAATGGGATTTTTTTATTAATAAAAAATAAAAAATCAAAATTACAAAAGTGTAAAATAGTTTTGAAAAATTGCAGAAATAGAAAAACCGCGACCTAAGGTAGCGGCTTAGTCTCGGACTGGGAGATATATCTCATTTCTTTCTTTCTCTCTCTCTTCTCTTCTCTTCTTTCTTTTCTTCTCTTCTTTCTTTCTTTCCTCTTTTCTGTCTGAGCCAGCCCCCCCCCCCCCCCCCCCCCCCCCAGCGCCTCCCCCAGCTATTGTTTTGTAGTTTTATTTTAGGAAATGTATGTTGACATGTTCAATTAGTTGAAAATTGTTGTAGAATTGGTGATTGAATTGTTGAATTGTCGTGAATTTGGATTTAAATTATTGAAGGGTTGTTCACTTGTAAAATTTATAGGAAATCATAAAAATTTCCGAAAAATGTGAAATCTTGTCGGGAGCACCCAAACATTATAGAAAACATGCTCGCGATCTTAGACTTGTGTGTTATATTCAAAATTTGGGAAAAAAAAAATGAATTTCCGCTGCTGCTGGTACCGGCAGCACCGGTACAACAGAAAGTTCAAGAGAGAAATCAGTTCGGCGTTTAAAATTTTTGTTAAAAACAGTTCAATTTTATTTGACGAGCATTTGGAGAGGTGTTTTGGAAACACTTCTCATGTATAACATTTTTCGATTTGGTGCATTTTTAATGTACTTTTAATCCAATTTCATCGGGAGGGCAGTTCTGGAAACTGTTTTGCAATTTGCTTAAAACATTTAATTGGAAGACTTAGACTTGGAGTTTTTCAATAAAATTTTTTGTACAAGCACTACTCGTTGTATACTTCAAGAATATAAAATAAAATGTGGTAGTCCAATGCATAGATTTGTACAGTTTTTCATTTCTTTCTCTGCGTACCAGTATTGTAACAGTAAGGACCGGTATCGGTTTTCTGGTTTGACTTCGGAAATTCATAAAAATTCACAGAAAATTTCAAAAATGGTAAAATTTTGACAGGACGTTTGTTTGTGTGTTGTTTACATGTGATAAAAATCTGAGAATTTTTAGACAACCAGAACCACATGTTTTCATTTTTTTGTGAGTGATGGTCATAAGTAGTGGCGCTGAAAACAGTGCTGCCGGTTTATTAAAATATTTATTTGGGGGCCTTAGACTTGGAATTTTTCAGTGCAAATTTTTGTACAAGCAAAACTTGATGTTTATTAGAAGAATATAAAAAAAATGGGGCGGTCCAATTTACGGAATAGAGCAGTTTTTTCATTTGAAAAGGAAGCAAAACTTGACGGTTTGGTTTTCTGGTTGTCATTTGAAAAATCGTATCAATTCACAGAAAATTCAGAAAAATGTAAAATTTGGTCGGGACCTTCATTTAGGTGTTATTCATATGTCTTGAAAGTTTGAGAATGTTTGGACCACCAGAGTTGCTGTTTTCCATTTTTGTGTGCACCATGCGCAAAATGGTATTGTTTTTTATAAGTTTGATATCTTTTTGGATTTTTGCGACTAAATCTGAAGTTACTAATCAAATAATGGCAACAGATGTCGACTGGCAGAGGCCACGATGGTACTGGACCGTCAAATGCGCCAACAACAGGTACATTGTTGCAGGTACCTGAGGAATGTCACCGCATGCGTGACATCGCCAATGAGGTAATTCCCTTTATTTCTTATGAAATGTTAAATTTTGACAAGTAATAACCTGACACTCCCCATATATTGCATGCGTTGTAGGATATTAAACCCCTCTCCATGAGGCACCACGACTACTTTGATGACAAGCTAGTTCAGATGGGGTTGTATCAGGTCGACCAGATGGAAACGTTCGACCTCGATTGGGCATTAATCACAGCCCTTGTGCAGAGGTGGCGTCCTGAGACGCATTCATTTTATATGCCAACGGGCGAAATCACTATCACGTTACAGGTATAAACGACATACCAACTTGTGTAGCCCTATTTCTTTGTTAATGGATGTGCAACACCATTTTCATTATGCCGATTAAATATTATGAATACATTGCAGGATGGTACCGCGCGGGGGACTACGGTTGGTACGAAGTGGGCGACTGAGGCGGAAATTGCGGCTGGTACCGCGAGAGGGACTGCGGCTGGTAATGCGAGGGGTATTGCGGGGGGGACTACGGTTGGTACTGCGGCTGGTAATGCGGGGGGTATTTGCGGGGGGACTGTGGTTGGTACTGCGGCTGGTAATGCGGGGGGACTGCGGTTGGTACTGCGGCTGGTACTGCGGGGGGACTGCGGTTGATACGGCGGCCGGTACTCTGAGGTGTTCCAATATGTTTGGGAACTGCTACCCGGTAAATTGTCACCCGTCGGCACATATGCATCACCGGAGTGGTGTGGGACAATTTCCACGAATAACTCAATCATCGACGAAAACGGACACCTTATGGTATGTGCAATTGCAGCTTGCAATCTACGATCATCATAAATCTGAACTGGGCTGAAGAAGAAACTGCCATGGTCCGCTGTATTCATTTTGCCCTGAATATTTGGTGCGAATTCGTTTTCCATCAATCCCAAATGCCGGTATAGCATTCGTTTTAAATTCTCGAATGACACATTGGCATCTGATGAAAACACAAATCTTGGTGGTTGGTTATAACATACACCCATCGGGCCAGCAAATATGCAACCACCGACATGAACACCGAATGACACGGAAGTCATTGAACTAGACCTACATATGTACATTACATTTAAAAAACTGTTTTAATATCTCACAAATCTTTAAGAATAACAATAAATTGATTTAAATTTTTCCCGGAATAATTTATAAGTGGAATCTTAAATTAGTGGATGGTGTTTAAAATAAGTCTGAACAGTGTTTCATAATATATTCAGAAATTAAATATATAAGTCCTAATTTTTTTTTGGATTTAAACAACTGTTTCATATATCGTACAATTAGTGGATGATGTCTAAAATAGGTCAACGGAATCTTTAATTAATATGGTACCAATAGTATCCTACATAAATTAATTAACAGGGTTATATTTTTTATTAGCAATTCGGTTAAACTATTATATTAGCAACCAAATTAAAATGTAGAACAATTTTAAGGGTAATATAAATCCTTAACATGGTAATATTTTTTATAATAAGATAATGTATTATTTGACAATATCTAACCTTCGGCAAACTTGGCAGATTAGCGGAATATAACAAAGCAGCAGCAGCAGGCCATAGCGGTGCCAGCGAGTACCAAAGGGGAGCTTCTACCTCAATATAACAAAGCAGCAGAGCTTCTACCTCAATATATAGCGAAGTGAAACCAGAGCTGCCTGGTAGCTCCACCAATCCTTCAGCGCTACCAGAGATTCAGCGCTACTAGAGCTTCAGCGCATGTGAAACAGGAATACTAAGCCGCTACCTCAGGTCGCGGTTTTTATATTTCTGCAATTTTTCAAAACTATTTTCAACTTTTGTAATTTTGATTTTTTATTTTTTTATTAATAAAAAAATCCCACTTTTAATACTTATCAATGGTTGGCTCTCCTCATCCGAATACATCATCATCATATGTTGACTTGTGAATTCCAACGGGCAATACCACGTGTATATGAAAGTAGGGTGATATGCCAATTATATATTTATCATTTTATCTTGATAATCATATAATTATATAAAAAATCTTAAAAATGAAAAAAAAAAAAAATCTATATGGTTCATATATCCGTAAATCGGTATCATTTCAAATTTCATTCAATTTGAGTATTATTTGATACTATGTTAAAAATCATTAAAATTGAATGTTGTAATATATGATAATTATTTAAGGAGATATCCAATACTCAAATCGAATTAATATTAAAAGTTAAAACGCAATCTATGAGTATACATATACGTTTGTATATATATAAATAGCCTTTTCACTTTATCATTTTTTAATACTTATCAATATTGACTCTCCTCATCCTCGTTATCATACGTTGACTTGTGAATTCCAATGGGCAATACTACTTGTATATGTATGATTATCTTAAACGTAGGCAATTATATATTTATCATTATCTTGATAACCAATTTCATATAATTAAGTTCAAAAAAATCTTAACATGAAACAAACCTAATTTGTAGACGTTCATATACCAGAATTGTTGGGCTAGTGGCCCAAATTGGGCCTGGCCCAATTCGTGGACAGCAAGGGTGATGGGATGAAATCCCATCTCCTCCTCCTCCTCCTTGGTAGACATGGTGGGTAGACACTCTTGTATCTAGGGTTTTTTGTTTGGAAGTGAGAGAGCTTAGATCTTGTTAGAGAGTGAGAGAGACACCATTGTAGAGAGAAAGAGAGCTTGCTTGTGAGTTTGAGGGGTGAGTGATACCTTGAATTTAGCTATTGTACACAGACCTTATATCTCCTCTTGATAATAGTGAAGTTTTTCGGTGTTGTTACTCTCTTGTGCATTCTCTTAACTCGATTTATCCCGCGGTACTATCTCTGTGTTTTCTCCCTCTTTCTTGTGGTGTATGGTGCTTGCTAATGCATGGTGATTTGTCTCTAATCTCTTGGTTAATAACTTGTATGGCTATTGTGGGTTGATTGCGGGGTTTCTTATTATGGTTGGTGCATAAACCGTTGATTTATCAAGTGGGGCACTTTGGGCTAGCTTCCGCTCACAAGAGGTGTTCAAGGAATTGTCGGACTCAACGCCCTTGGTTCATAACAGGAATCACATCTGCTATTATTTTTTACCCTACTTTTCTATTTTGGATCGTTAGATCAGAATCTATGGATAAGATTTATTCAAAAAGACCCCACAAAATCTAAAATTGGCCAATCTTATCCGTCCGTTTTGATCTAATGGCTAGGATAAGAATAATAGGATCATGTTATTCTTAGAGAATAACAGCAAATACGGACTATCATGTACCGGCCATAAGTTGATAGTATTTCAAATTTCATTCAATTTTATTATTATTTGATACTCCACAAAAAATCATTAATTAAAATTGAATGTTGTAAAATCTGATAATTCTGTAATGAGATATCCAATTACACTCAAATCGATTCAATATTAAAACACAATCAATCTATGAGTATACACATACGATTTGTATATAAATAGACTTTTCGCTTTAAAATAATTTATATATAATAATAGGGTCTTGCATTCTGCATTTCTGCTAGAGAAACATCTTGCGTTCATTGAAAAACCGTCCATATATTCATAGACATGTACGGAATGTAACAGATATATCTCGAAATGTAACAGATGCATTTCGAAATGTAACCTATGGAGTATGGACATTATGGGTAGTTTTTCTATGGACGCTAGGTATTACTCTTTCTGCTACCGTGGTAATATTTCACCAGTACGGCAGTACGTACCATACCATACCAAGGTACCATCCACGGAAATTGCGCCTCTGATCATCAAGAGAATTACGTACTCAACGGTTCTTATAATAGTAATTAATTCATGCTAGCTTCTCAAAGGAAGCAACTCCATCCACCATCTATTTAAATGGAAGCACTGCCATTGTTTCAAAGCATCAACAAATCCTATATACAATCCAATACACAGTACTATAGCTAGCCATGTCGTCGGCGTTGTTCGCGATCACCTTGTTCGTCTGTCTTCTGACAATCACCCCTCATGATCAAGTGGCCGCGAACGTATTCAACACCGGGTCCAAAACCTTCGAGATCACAGACTACTCTTCTGTTGTGTTGAAAGGCATGCACTCCTGGGACGACATTGAGTCTGACATTTTCACTGCCGGCGGCTACCAGTGGATGATCAAGGTGTATCCGCTAGGGGACCCCAACACGTTGAACGACTCTGTAAGTGTCTTTGTCACGCTACTAAGTTCCGGATCTAATGTCAAGGCTATATTTGCTCACCAGCTGTATGACTGGACGGCATCCACGTGGTCGACCGACACTCCTTTCAGTTCAGACACCTTCACTTTTGCAGGACCCGGTGACGGATGGGGTCATTCCAATTTTATCACAATATCGGCTTTGATGGCCTCGAAGTACTACAAAGATGACAAGTTTATGATCAGAACTACTCTCTGGGTCATCAAGGGCTCATCGACAAATATCGTGTCACCGCTGTCAGACATCTCTGGTGATAGGAAGGATCCAAGGAATCTCACTGTTGCCAGTGTTCCTATTGAAATCAACAACAATAACAATCATGCCAGTGCTTGATTATTCCCAGCTAGTTATCAGTACATGCATGACTATCTACATGTATATGTGTGTGTGTGTTGCCAACAATAATAATAATGAGTAATACCTACTGTCTTTAGAAAAACTATCCATATAGTTTATAGGTTACATTTCGGAATGCACCTGTTACATTTCGGGATGTATTTGTTACATTACGTACACGTCTATAGATGTATGGATGGTTTTTCGATAGACACAAGATGTTTCTCAATAATAATCAAGCCAGGGCTTGAGTATTCCTAGCTAGCTATCAGTATGTATATATATGTGGGGTATGGATGTATGGATGTACGTGTGTGTTGCCAATGAAATAGAAAAAGTTTCGCTTGGACTTTTTCTAGCTAGCTAGCTAGTTTATGATTTATCTGTTTGTACTAGTGTGTCTTAATGTGTAATATATATATATATATATATATATACAACGAGCTTGACTTATTAATTTTGTGATATATATGCTTGTTTTAACTCCTAAGTGCTAGACCCAGAATGTTTAATCAGAATAATTACATGAGATTCAGTATGTGGATACATGCAATTAACTTTAATTTCTAAGATATTGATAAAAATCGATACTGACTCCGTTAGTATTCATGTTAATAAGTCGATATATATTCATATTCACTTATTTAGTATTCAAGTTATTCATATAATATATGCAATACACAATATAAAATAATTAAGTAACATATAACAAAGACAAAGCTATTAAATTGAATCGTTTACTATTTAATATTAATATTAACATATATAGATCGGCATCTATTTGGTATTTCTATTATATTTTTGGGGGCTGATATATATATATATATATATATATATATATATATATATATATATATGTATATGTATATATATATGTCATAACCCAAAAAAATTAATTCAAACCCCTGAACAACACTACAAGATCAGTAAAAGTTGATTTATTTGTATCAGCTATATATATATTATATATCATATGCTATCATAGTAAGTTAATTATAGTATAAGAATCCGTCATTGAGATTTGAGACCGGAGACCGACAGGTGGGACCCTAGATTATAAGGAATTCTCGATTTCAGATATATCTTCTAACATATGACACGGTGCCATGCAACACATGAGCCGTTAGATCTCCTCAAGATTTCGTGCTGACCCGAATCTCGAGGCGATCCAGCGGCCCACGTGCTGCATGGCACCGTGCCATATGTTAGGGGATAAGCCCTCGGAATTCTCATTTCTAAAGACTCAACCTTAAACAAATCTATCCTAGGGACCGTATAAAGTATATATAAACTATGGCAACATCCTGCGCCAAAGTATAAACAATTCTATCCATGAATATATAAGCATGAACTCGGTTCCATGAATATATAAACAATTCTATCCATGAATATATAAGCATGAACTCGGTTCCATGAATATATAAACAATTCTATCCATGAATATATAAACAATTCTATGGCAACTGACTCATGCATGAACTCGGTTCCAGATCGATTCCAACCATGAATATATAAGCGTCGACCCTCTCCTCTTGTCCCGTTCCTTCTCTTCATGCATTTGAATCAGATGATCAGGCCGTCGAAATCATGCACACTTCAATTGTGCACATTGAATCCTTTACTTTCCGGTGCAAAACAGATTACGAAGCTGGAGCTGCTTTCGGTCTCTTCGGTTATTTTTCTTTGTCGATAATTATAGCTTGTTTCGTCTATTACTGACAGCGCGCGCCTCTATCCGGTAATTCTATTTGATCCTCTCTCTTTGTCTTTAATTGCATAGTTAAGAAAGAACTAAGGTCCATTGATGATGCTTTTAGCCGAAATGGCAAAATTGATAACTCATCATCAGCAACACCCGATCGAAAATTAGCATTAATGCATGGGACCAAATTTATCCCTGATCCTCTATTGAGTTGAGACTGCATGCATGCTACCAAGTATCAAAAGTAATTAGTTGTTCCAGAGTGCAAGTAATTGCGTACAAATTCTATGTGATTCTGGTATATATATGTGTTAATATGTATACAAATTGATGATGACGATCATTCTCAAATAAAATTAAATAAAAAAATTTAAAATGGAAGAACTATATATATATATTTACAAACATGTTCGTATACATACCCACAGATTGATTTTTATTTTAAAACTGAATCAGTTCGATTGCATGTCATTTGATACCTCATCATGAATTCTTAGAATTGTATGAAAATTACAGCGGTCCAATTAAATGACACTCAAATAATTGAAATGAAATTTAAAACAATTCAATCTACAAGTAAAGTAAATGAACATGCCATTACAGATTTTCTATTTTAAAATTTTCTATAAATTTATGTGAAGTTGGTATAATAAATATAAATAATTGTCAAGTCAGCCTACTTGTTAATATATATATATTGGATCATTGCGATATGATTAATTGGGCGTACGTGCGGAATATATGTTATATATCTATCAAAACTCAAAAGAGAATCAACTCAAAGCAATTGTACAATTTGACAAACGAAGGAAATTAATTAAACATTTATTTAGAGAAACACACAAGACCAACTTCGACTTATTTTAGAGGAACATATTAATTAAGCTCTTAATCCAAACACAAAGCACGCGAGAACACCTTGCCAAAAAAAAAAACAAGAAGAAGAAGAACATGAAACTGATAATTAAAACTGCCCAAACAAATACTAGCTTATTATTAACTCGCATGCATGCACACTGAATCAGAAAACATCGACAAGTATTTCATGTGGCGCGCAGCCTACACCGTAGCCGGACTTCCACATGCTCATATTTCAAAGGGGCGATAGAATATGCGCATAGTGACATCGAAATCACGGCCGCCACCATCAGATTTATACAGCTTCCCCTTGAGAATGCCCTGTGCCAACCTGAACTGTCCAGTCCCGCCAATGATAGCCCATTCGACCGAAGAAAATGGAGGATCCCAGGTTCCGCGCAGCTCAAGTGTGGATCCCTTGAAGCTGCCACCATGATTATATATTTATATATACATGTCAATATATATATGAGTGTAGTGTTCTATAATCTATATATAGTCTATACATAATGCATAACATTTGTATTATGTAAATAATAGCAAATTAACATACACACAGACATATACATATGTGCGCACACATACGTACGTACCGTTCATCCTCGAACGAAATGTTGAACGAGACGCACCACCGTTCCTCTTTTTTTCCAACACCATAATGGACCCCCTGTGCACGTGCAATGAGCTTTGAACCAATGTCAGGGCCATCAGTAATGGGAAAGTCACTCACAATTGTCCAACAGAAATTGGCTGGTTGTTTAAGATCTATCGTCGTCTGTTGGTTTACGTCGGATCCAGCCCACCTTTGATGCATGTAGAATATGAATTCGGCTACTTTCTGCTCGAACCCTGCCAGGGCAGAAACAGAACTTTTGAAGTATGTGGTATCCGCCATGGCTAGTGTTGAGATAAAAAAGAGAGTGAGAGGAAGAGAATATATTATAGTACTGAAAGGATGTTTAGTTTATGGGAATGTGATGACAATGAAGGAGCCTTGGTGAGGTATAAATAGATCCTTGGTACGTGATACACGTCGCCTGCCAAGCAAACTTCCTAACATGGCCTTATTTTATGGGCTAGCTCTTATCTCCATAAGCTATTAATTTATGAGGAGCGATATATTCATTAACAATGCTTATTTGTTAACAAGAGACATCTATTAACAATGCTTATTTTGACAATTAATTCTGACAATGAGTTTATTGAAAAAAAATACAAAATATCATAAAAAAATATAAAAAGGTATAAAAAAAACTTTTTTGATGTATTGTTTAACTTGTAGATTAATAATGTTTTAAATTTCAATTAATTTGAATATCATTTGATAGCTTATAGAAATTTTATATATTTTTTAATGATTGTCAATTAATTTTAACAAGTAGGCTGACATGACAAAATATATATCTTTGGTCTTAAAACTGGACTTGGTAGGCTTTCCTAATGCACATGCATCACAAGTACCTTCAGTCTTAAATCTTTTACCTGGTAGACCACGCACCAGTTCCCTGTTAACTAATTTCTTAATTGACTCAATGAATACGTGGCCTAATCTACGATGCCAGAGCCAAGATTGATCCACCATTACATTCAAGCATATCTTACCTTCATCAAACTGATTCATGTATAAGTAATAGACACCATTTCTTTCTTTACCTTCATATATGATCCGTTTTGTCTTGATGTCTATTAGATAACACTTTGACTCCTCAAAGTAGACATGGTACCCAGACTTACATAATTTGTTCACACTAAGTTATAGTCTAAACCTTCTACAAAGTGAGTATTATTTATGGTCAGGTGTTGGTTTCCAACCGAACCTATCCCTACAATTTTACCATTTCCTTGGTTATGTCCGAAAGTAACTGTACCACCGTCATATGGTTCTATGCTTCTAAAAAGCATTTCCAAACTACTTAACCTCTCAAACTAATGTTCAACTAACCTCTGACATAAAAGCATCAGTAAAAGGGTAAATGTGATTTCTCTCCAGTCATATGGTGAGAGCATCCACTATCTATTAGCCACGAGCTCTCTTTACGATAGCTCATCAAACATACCTGCAATGACACATATTAGCAATTTCAAAGGGAATAAAAATAGCATATTTCTCTCTTTACAATTTTCTCCCCCTATATATATAACAATAATGGTATGGGAGAATGATTCACATAGCTACCTTATACCTTTGATTTAGGTACCCAAGTAACCTTTTCATTATGAAATGGTTTTCTAAGTCTGCACTCGAGGGAGATATGTCCCAATTGACAACAGTAGTTGCAAGATGCCTTTGTGGGAGGATTAGCATGTTCTTTGACAAATCTTTTCTTATAATCACTTTTCAAGTCATGAGCTTGAGTCTTAGGGTTTGAATTCTTATTTTCATTTTGGGGTTTCGAGTTCCTATGTGTTTGTTTTGAATGTTGGGAAGCAACTCTAGGTGATTGCTCATTATGTTGAGCATTACCGTGTACATTTTGGTCATAAGAACTCATAAAACCACCCATCTGGACCCCTAAAATAAACTTTGTTTGAATATCGTTGGTCATTGTAGTACCCTTGGTTACCTTGGTTTGGCTTATGTTTGCTTTGGTTCCTACCATTGTTCCTATACCTATAGGCATGATTGACCCTTTTTGATTTTTGAGTTTGCTTCCCGCTTAATTTTGGGCCTTGAGAATTCCCAGATGACGAAGAAGATTGACCTTTTCCGTACCCGAGTCCCCTTTTGTCATTGGGTTTTTGTCCCTTTGACAAGTTGTCCTCACTTTGCTTAGTAACATCACTGTTACTTTTAGCAGACTTTAAGACCCGAAGTTCCCTCTTTGAATTTTCTATTATGTTTTCTAAGTCATTAATTTTATCTAAACATTTCTTGCATTTTTCATTTTCTACCTCTTTTACCTTTGACTCAAGCTCGATGATTTTACCTTTCAAGTTGTCAATTGTTACATCTCTTCTAAGGAGTGCTTGTTTTGAACTATCGAGCAAGTTTTTCAACCTAGAAATTTCACGAATATGTTGGTCATTTAATATTGAGGTACTTTCACTTTCTTTTATGGTTTTCTTTTGGTCACCTTCACACTCAACCTCATCATCCGAGTCATCACTATCATTGTTTTTGCACACCACATCATCAATAACATAAAATTTCGAGTTTAGATATACCTCCTTTTTATCATTTTGAGATGCCTCAATTTGAGAATTGGATGAGCTAACCTTGCTTTCATTCTCGATCTTCTCCTTCTTTTTGAAGGCGATCTTCTTGAGCATTTCAACTGTGCTTTCGTGGGTGATGTTCTTGCTAGCAATAATTTCATCGACATCGAGAGAGTGTCTCGAAGTAGACTCATCCATTATTGCCATCAAAGCTAGATTGAGTTCCAGTTGAGATTCATTATCCGAGTCGGCCCCCGGCTCATCATCTCCACTTCCATCAGAGTCGTTGTCCCATGTAGCTTGCATGGCTTGTGTGATTCTCTTCTTTTTAAAGTTGTCCTTCTTGTACCTCTCCTTCCTTTCTTGTCTCCCCCCATCTTGATTCTTTAAATGAGGAAAGATTTTGAAGCAGGAATGGATGGTGTGACCTTCTTTGTGGCACATGAAGCACACAGGCCTCTTTTCCTTCTCTTCACGTTCTTTGTTGTACTTCTTTTCAAAGTCCAACGTATTTGCGAACATCTTGGATAGGAGTGAGACATCTTTTGAGACTTCCCGCTCGAAGCTTTGAACAAAGTCTTCTAGCTTAGATCTAGAGCTCCCGGCTTGGTAGTGCTTGACACTTTGTGCTGGAAATGCAACCGTCTTGGTCTCATTTTTTAGCGCACCCACTTGCTTGAGTTTCTCTTCAAAGCATCGTAGGTGTGTATACACCTCATCGGGAGTGAAGGTGTCGTTGGATCCTTGCATCACTTCCAAGGCACTTATGAGACCTTCCATCTTGGTTTGCACATGAGAGCCCTCAAGAGTTTACCTACAACTTTATTGTTAGATAATGATTCTCCCAAATCAATAAATTCATTTTGAATGTACATCAACCTAGTGTACATTTCCTCTATGGTCTCATTTTCTTCCATGGTAAAGTTCTCAAACTTAGTTCCAAGACCATTAATTTTGGTTTGTTTAATTTGGGCATTACCCTCATAACGGTTAAGTAAGGCCTTCCACATATCCTTTGCGTTGGTCATTTAACCAAAGATAAGAGTTATTGATTCGCTAACAGAGTTTAAGATAGCATTTACAGCATTGTCATTATCCCGTTTTTCCATGGCCGATTCAGTGGTCAATTTGGGTGGGTCAGAGGCCGGATTGTGTTTTGGTATCCAACCTTTTTCAACTATTTCCCAAACATCAAGAATATTGAGATAATTTACCATACTCTTTTTCCAATAGCTAAAATTTTTACAAGTTTGGCCTAAAACCGGTGGTTCTTTCACATGTCTTGGTGCTATAGTTAGATCGAGCTCTGATACCACTTTGAAAAACGTTGGTCAATTCTAAATGTGTCCTTAGTAGCAAGTTCAATAAATTTAACCAACTTAAACACAATGGCTCACAAGAGATGACTCTACTAAAATAAAGTAAAAGTAAAAGTAGTATAGTAAAGAAAGAGGAACGTGACCACCAACCGTCGGGTCACGCCGAATCAATAATAACACGTGTCCTTACAATACTCAAGCCTTTCTTACACAGAGATGAAAGACTAGGAATGAAGAACAAAACAGGTAATCACGATGGATCACAAAAAAAATAAACTAAGAACTCTCAAAATTCTCTCAAGATCTTGTTGAATTTTGCTTGATGAACAAGTGTTCTTAGGAGAAGAAAAGGCTCAAAAGCTGCTAGGGTTTTACTTTGTTAAAGTTCGAGGGCAAGAGTGTTAATTTCCCTCTCATTTAAATAGATGATCCGCACTCTTGAAATTGAATTCTGTCGTAGGGAACCGTTCAGACGGTTCAGACCGTTCAACGGTTCATTGAACCGATCTGTAACGGATGTCACTGGTTTCCTCCCTTTCTTCAATTTTATATTGAACCGTTGAACGGTTCACTGAACCGTTCAGACGGTTCATTTAAGCAACTTGGCACGGATGACCTTTCTTCAATTTCTCTGAACCATTGAATGGTTCACTGAACCGTTCCAACGGTTCAATGAAGCGACCTGGAACGGATGTCACTGTTTTCTGCACATTTTTCATCTTTTGGTATTTCCATGGACCGTTCAACAGTTCATTGAACCGTCTGAACGGTCTGCATGTTATGACCTTGATTTCTTCGTCTTTGTTTAATCTTCTTGACTTTGTTGTTCAATTCTTCAAAGATCTATTTTAATATGTAAATATCTTCTCACAAGACATGTTAAATCCAATAGTTGATTTTACAAAATAGGCAAATTAAAGAAATTACTCAATTAAACAAATGTAAGTTTGTTTAATTCAACAATGTATAGTATACTAAGTAAATATATATGATGTTGTCCTTAACTTTAATTATTATCAAATTAGACATATAACTTCCTCTTAAGTCTAAGTGTGCCCTAGCTTGCTTAAGAGTCTAGCTCCGCCCCTGGCAACAACAGATTATTCAGGCTAAGTAATTCCACTAACGTTGCAATCATGCGGGACATAAAGTTCTTTGGTTCAATAACTGTAAATAGATACATACCTTCTGTTTTCTCATAGGCTTAAGTATATCGAATTGTACAAAAACTAGGGTTGAAACTCGGGATTCGCAATGAAAAATAGTATAAAAAAAAATCAAGAATTTTATAAAATTTAATATTTGTTAATAGTATAAAAAAATAATCAAGAATTTTATAAAATTTAATATTAAACAAAATTTTGAACATAATTTTAAATCATTTGATATAAATAATAATATAATTATAATTTAAATATAAGAACACAAATGTTGGATCATTTTAAGGATTAAATTTTGTTTTAGACATATTATATTAATGTTATTTAATGCTAATAGAAAGTTTGTTTTAGACATATAAGCCATAGGATCAAAGTAAATGAAAAGTTTCAAACAAAATTAATGGTAGATAGCATTGTTTATGTGACATAGTTGAGGTGCTTGGAGACCTACCACTCTTTATGGTCCATATCAACAAAATGATTAACAAAAATATGCTCGTATACATTTTATATAGCAATTTTATATATATTAGACCATATATTGTATAAGATATTTATAATCTACGATAATAGTAGTACGAATTGCAATAATAATAATTTATCAAGCCAAACGAGTTTAAAGAGCCGAGCCATACTAAGCTCAAGTTTGACTCATTAGCTTAACAAGCTTAACAAGCGAGCCTAATTCGATCTGATCTCAAGCGAGCCACGAGTTTCGAGTTTCCTTGCCAGCCCTATTTATGGACTGATATAAAAATTAATGGTACGGTAATTTGCCGACCACTTAAAAAAAAAATGGAAATGTTGCCTCCAAGTCAGCGGTTTTGACGGTATTGTATTATTCAGCTCATGCATAATGCATATATGCGTGATTCACATGTATAAAGGATTAGGATCAAGCTAGAGCTTAATTATAACTTTATATATAGCTTTGAAAGCGGCTGCTGACCTTCTAGTTCTTTGTTTAGTCTCTAGCTTCTTTGGGTTTATTCGGCTGATTTCTTATATTTTTTTTGAAAAAAAAAAACTATTTTAAAAATAAGTAAATAACTTTATTGCAAAAATCGTAAAAATAAAATGTTTTGAACATTGTAAGTCGCATTATGTGGCTGCGGCGGTTGCAGCCCTACTGCCATCTGTTAACATATGCATTACTGTTTTCAGTTAACAAATATATATAATCGTAACAAATCCATAGATATACGCGCGTGAGTGTGTCAAAATATAAGAGAAGAATATAAAGATAGCCTACTTAATAGGGTGGATTATACATGTTTTTATTCACTCAATCACATAAAAGTTCTTAGTTAGAGAAGCTAACTGAGGCAAACTAATGCTCATTTGTTATTGTCCTTTTGTTTCTTAGTTTTGACACATGTTGGATGTAACTTGACTGATTATTAATTTGACTTTAGCAGGACTGAAGTGCGGATAAGGTGAAAACATCATCAGGTCATAATTATATATTTCGGGAAAAATATAGTTACGATTGTATTTAATTATATATGTGCATATTTTTTCTTGATCCTATAGTTAAGAAACACGAAAAAATTTTGAGATCGGTGCAGCAAACACCGAAGTATTTTGAGATAGGTATGACAACCGATTCCGACCATCCGATCAGAAAAGCACACGCTGCTATTCTTCTTAGAAAAGTAGCAGATTCATATCCCTCTACAAGTACCACTCTTCCAACTTGAAAAAGAAAAAAGAAAAATAGAGAGAGAAACATCTTGCGTCCATTGAAAAACCGTCAATACATCCATAGACATGTACGGAATGTAACATATACATCCCAAAATGTAACTGATACATCAAAAAATGTAACCTATGAATGTCATGGACAATTTTTCTATGAACGCTAGGTATTATAAAAAAAACGCTGAATCAGACAAGTTGGCAGCTCTCTCTCTCTCTCTCTAGTGATCCAGATGTACCTATGAGGCTAGAACTCGTCGTACTCCGACTCTATACTAATCTTTGTCAATCTTGAAGTTCAGCAAATAGTCTGGGCAATATGGCCACCATGAAATGATATTTTCTGCAGCGCTACAAAACCCCCTTATGTAGCGCTGCAGAGCTAGAGAGGTAGAGAGAAACATTAAATGTGGGTTCCATCTACTTACAAAACCTCCCCTATAAAACCTCTTTGGAGTTTGCGCTACAAAATGTATCGCGTCAGAGGATAAGCACCCCACCCACTGTAGGAGTAAAATTTGATGATTCCTAATATAATGTCCGAATTATATTAAAATTGAATAAAAATTTAAAACAAAATCGATCAATGTAAGTTCAAAAATATGTTTTCTAATTAAAGTTCTTTTCAATTGGTAAGAAAACTTCTTTTATAAAGTCACATAAAGATTGAGTGTCAAGATAGATATTGTTACCCCCTATGTACGTAGGGGGCCATAGATTAGAAAGCCAAAGAGTCCTTTATAAACATTTAATTGTTGGGTAGTTGAGTAGATCACGAGTAGATCGAGCATCGACTATTTCTTAAGAAACTAGAAAAATATTTAAAAACATATTACGTCCATTGAAAAACTATTTATATATTCATAGATGTATACACAATGTATACAAAATGTAACAAATATAATAGATATATCCCGAAATATAATAGATATATTCTGAAATTTAACCTATAGACGCTATAAACGATTTTTTTATAGGCGCTAGGTATTACTCAAAGATATTAATCGATCCTTGACTAAGTGACCCGTTTCCAAAATTTTATATCGATCGATTAGTTAGGAGATGTGGTTCTTACAATTGTTAATTGATACAATATGCATTTGTGCGTACACATCTTAGAGCATGGATCAAGCTTAGTAGTTTAATTTAGGAAAACATGTAGAGTCCATCTATAAAGTAAGCCACCCATGCATTTTTTTCTTACAATCTGACATACCTACGTGTACCTATGTACTTGTCACAATTGCATAAATATTTGCTGAAAACCGTAGTGTATCTGTTTGCTAGAAAATGATATATGTTGATCGGAAAGATATAAATATTTACTGAAAAATGATATTTGTTCGGTGGATCGATAAAAGGGGTGGTCATTACCTACGACTCTTTAATTATTATTATTTTTTTTTTTGAAGAAAGTGGAATATTCCACCAGTTTTATTGAAATTTTTAATTTGTGTCTATGGAGGATTGAACCCATAACCGCTTGAAAGGCATCGTAATTAGCTACCATACGACTCTTTAATTTAAAACGCGGCTCTAGACCATCTATTTATATGAGATCCTGTTATTGTGTCAAAGCACCAACAAATCCTTCTTTTCTTGCTATATCTTTAACCGAGTGTAGTCATGTTCCTCTTAATCGCTTTATTCTTCAGTGTTCTAACAATTCACCCTCATGAAGCAACTGCAGAGGACGTCTTTCTCACCGGGTCGAAAACCTTCGAGATCGCGGACTACTCTACCGTGACAAAAGGCATCTTCAGCGGGAACTACATCGAATCTGACAGTTTTACTGTCGGCGGCTATAAGTGGGTGATCCAAGTGTATCCGCAAGGATGGAACTCGTCGTACTCCGACTCTATATCTATCATGGTCACCCTGGCGAGTTCGGCAAGTAATGTCCGGGCAATATGGACCCACCGATTGCAGCAGTACTGGCGCACATCCACGTGGTCAACCGACACCCCCTCGAGCTCCTATGTGCATACTTTCGCAAGATTCGGCTCCGGATGGGGCTATTACCGTTTCATTAAGAAATCCGATTTGGAGGCCTCTAACTATCTTAACAATGACAAGTTTGTGATCAGAACTACTGTCTGGGTAGTCAGAGGTTCATCATCATCAACAAGTAACATGTTGCCACTATCCGATGACGTCTCTGTTGGCGACAGGAAGGATCTGAGCGACCTCGACGCCGCCGGTGTTCCTTTGGACTACAGTTACAATAATCAAACCAGTGCCTGAGTGTTACCAGCAGGCACCAGCTATCAGTTCATCAAATTCAGGAGGTGTCAATAAAAAGAAAAAGTTCAGTATGAACTTCTTCTGGCTTGTTTATCTGTTTGTACTTTATATTATGTTAAGTTATATGTCTGTTTGTACAATTGTACTCATCTTTGTCTTGTTTATATATATATGAATAAGCTGTATATTTGTTTGTTGTACTCATCTTTGCCTTGTTTACATGGAGTTAAAAAATCTGTTTATAGTTTATACTTTATACTTTATACTAATCTTTTTCTTAGGTCATGAACTCTGTTAATTTTTGTTTTTGTCTAAATATATTAGCAAAAATAGTATAAAAAAATAATCAAGAATTTTATAAAATTTAATATTTGTTAATAGTATAAAAAAATAATCAAGAATTTTATAAAATTTAATATTAAACAAAATTTTGAAAATAATTTTTAAATCTTTTGATATAAATAATAATATAATTATAATTTAAATATAAGAACACAAATGTTGGATTATTTTAAGGATTAAATTTTGTTTTAGACATATTATATTAATGTTATTTAATGCTAATAGAAAAGATATATAAGCCATAGGATCATAGTAAATGAAAAGTTTCAAACAAAATTAATGGTAGATAGAATTGATTATGTGACATAGTTGAAGTGCTTGGAGACCTACCACTCTTTATGGTCCATATCAACAAATGATTAACAAAAATATGTTCGTATACATTTTACATAGGGGTGTCAATGGGTCGGGTCGGGTCGGATCGGGTTTGGGTCGGGTCGTATTATTTTATTATTTTCTGTTAAACGGGTCTGACCCGACCCGACCCGCAACGGGTCAACAAACCTCCGACCCATACTCGACCCGGCGGGTCACGGGTTGACCCGACCCGACCCGTATGGTATTTATATATTACTCTGGATACTGTAATTTGACTAATGATAGGTGTGGTCTAGCGGTTTTGCATGCAGCTGAGTGTCTCAAATCCATGAGAATCCGAGTTCGAGGAATGCAGAGCTCATTTTTAGTCTTTTTTTTTTCTTTTTTAAATTTGAAGCTTCCATGAATACTAGTCAGTCAGGACTCAGCTCCCAAGCCAGGCGGTCCATACATTCAACAATACATGCTCATTTTTTTTCTTTTTCTTTTTCTTTTGTTTCTTTTTTTTTTTTTTCAATTTGAAACTTGAATTGACACTTGAAAGCTTGGTGAAACAGAGAGGCATGTGATTTTAATCTATTTAATTAAATCAAAGTGCTATGAGTTTCCAAAATTGACCCCGAATGCTATAATCAAATTAGTAATATAATAATAGATACTCTAATTCAAATTAAATAGTTTTCTAAACTCGTTGATTGATAAGTGTATTAGAAATCTGTTGATAGCTGCCGTCAACTTTTCGAAAAAAAAAAAAAAAAAAGTGTATTAGAAAGATGACAACGCTGATGATTTTTACAAGCAATTATTTTTTATTAACAAAAATATTTCAAAAATAATCCACACTTAAGAAAAACCAGTACTCTTTTTTTCTTTTTTTTTTTTTTAAAAGTTCTTAGAGTCACTGCAATTCCATCATATAAAAATTCAAGCAAACAAAATTTAATCATTTTTAATATTATAGTAAACATAAAGATTTAGTAGGACGAGACATGGACAAATTTTTTTGTGAAAATTTAATCATTTTTAATTAACTTGTAGAATCTCAATATTTTCCATTTTATTAAAATTTTAGCTATTTTTAGATTTTTTAAATATTGGCACGCAAAATTGATTTATGTTTAATTATTTTAAGAGCCATATTTCAAAAAATCATTAAAAATAGCAATAAAGTTCTTAAAATGGTAAAATTTGCATCATCTAACTTAATTTTGTCAAGACTATTATGAGCTATTTAAATTATAATTTCGGACGGCGGATTTTTAAATTCGGACCGTAAGCGTTTTAGTCCGAAATGCTTACGAAAGCACCCTAGCTGGACTCATAGTCAATTAACATAAAAATGAAAAAAAGATAGCATTTTGAGTTGTATTTATTGTTATCTAATATTCTTAATCTTAACTAATGTATAGATAAGACGTTATTAATGTTAAATTTTAAAGTAAATACAAAAGTTAGTCGGGTCGGGTCGGGTCGACCACCGACCCGTGACGGGTCAAAAAATCTTGACCTATACCCGACCCGTTTATGTTCGGGTCATGTCGGGTCGGGTCGGATCACTTTTTGACACCCCTAATTTTACATAGCAATTTTATATATATTAAACCATATATTGTATAAGATATTAATAATCTATGATAAGAGTAGTATGAATTGCAATAAATATAATTTATCAAGCCAAACGAGTTTAAAGAACCGAGCCATACTAAGCTCAAGTTTGACTCATTACCTTAATAAGCTTAACAAGAGAGCCTAATTCGATCTGATCTCAAGCAAGCCACAAGTGATCCACGAGTCTCGAGTGTTTTTGCCCAGCCCTATTTATGGAGTGATATAAAAATTAATGGTACGGTAATTTGCCGACCACTTAAAAAAAAAATGGAAATGTTGCCTCCAAGTCAGCGGTTTTAACGGTATTGTATTATTCAGCTCATGCATAATGCATATATGCGTGATTCACATGTATAAAGGATTAGGATCAAGCTAGCTTAATTAGAACTTTATATATAGCTTTGAAAGCGGCTGCTGACCTTCTAGTTCTTTGTTTAGTCTCTAGCTTCTTTGGGTTTATTCGGCTGATTTCTTATATTTTTTTTGAAAAAAAAATCTATTTTAAAAATAAGTAAATAAATAAATAACTTCATTGCAAAAATCGTAAAAAAAAAAATGTTTTGAGCATTGTAAGTCGCATTATGTGGCTGCGGCGCTCGCAGCCCTACTGCCATCTGTTAACATATGCATTACTGTTTTCAGTTAACAAATATATATAATCGTAACAAATCCATAGGTATACGTGCGTGAGTGTGTCAAAATATAAGAGAAGAGTATAAAGATAGCCTACTTAATAGGGTGAATTATACATGTTTTTATTCACTCAATCACATAAAAGTTCTTAGTTAGAGAAGCTAACTGAGGCAAATTAATGCTCATTTGTTATTGTCCTTTTGTTTCTTAGTTTTGACACATGTTGGATGTAACTTGACTGATTATTAATTTGACTTTAGCAGGACTGAAGTGCGGATAAGGTGAAAACATCATCAGGTCATAATTATATATTTCGGGAAAAATATAGTTACGATTGTATTTAATTATATATGTGCATATTTTTTCTTGATCCTATAGTTAAGAAACACGAAAAAATTTTGAGATCGGTGCAGCAAACACCGAAGTATTTTGAGATAGGTATGACAACCGATTCCGACCATCCGATCAGAAAAGCACACGCTGCTATTCTTCTTAGAAAAGTAGCAGATTCATATCCCTCTACAAGTACCCTTCCAACTTGAAAAAGAAAAAAGAAAAACAGAGAGAGAAACATCTTGCGTCCATTGAAAAACCGTCAATACATCCATAGACATGTACGGAATGTAACATATACATCCCAAAATGTAACTGATACATCAAAAAATGTAACCTATGAATGTCATGGACAATTTTTCTATGAACGCTAGGTATTATAAAAAAAACGCTGAATCAGACAAGTTGGCATAGCTCTCTCTCTCTCTCTCTCTCTCTAGTGATCCAGATGTACCTATGAGGCTAGAACTCGTCGTACTCCGACTCTATACTAATCTTTGTCAATCTTGATGTTCAGCAAATAGTCTGGGCAATATGGCCACCATGAAATGATATTTTCTGCAGCGCTACAAAACCCCCCTATGTAGCGCTGCAGAGCTAGAGAGGTAGAGAGAAACATTAAATGTGGGTTCCATCTACTTACAAAACCTCCCCTATAAAACCTCTTTGGAGTTTGCGCTACAAAATGTAGCGCGTCAGAGGATAAGCACCCCACCCACTGTAGGAGTAAAATTTGATGATTCCTAATATAATGTCCGAATTATATTAAAATTGAATAAAATTTAAAACAAAATCGATCAAAGTAAGTTCAAAAATATGTTTCTAATTAAAGTTCTTTTCAATTGGTAAGAAAACTTCTTTTATAAAGTCACATAAAGATTGAGTGTCAAGATAGATGTTGTTACCCCCTATGTACGTAGGGGGCCATAGATTAGAAAGCCAAAGAGTCCTTTATAAACATTTAATTGTTGGGTAGTTGAGTAGATCACTAGTAGATCGAGCATCGACTATTTCTTAAGAAACTAGAAAAATATTCAAAAACATATTACGTCCATTGAAAAACTATTTATACATTCATAGATGTATACACAATGTATACAAAATGTAACAAATATAATAGATATATCCCGAAATATAATAGATATATTCTGAAATTTAACCTATAGACGCTATAAACGATTTTTTTATAGGCGCTAGGTATTACTCAAAGATATTAATCGATCCTTGACTAAGTGACCCGTTTCCAAAATTTTATATCGATCGATTAGTTAGGAGATGTGGTTCTTACAATTGTTAATTGATACAATATGCATTTGTGCGTACACATCTTAGAGCATGGATCAAGCTTAGTAGTTTAATTTAGGAAAACATGTAGAGTCTATCTATAAAGTAAGCCACCCATGCATTTTTTTCTTACAATCTGACATACCTACGTGTACCTATGTACTTGTCACAATTGCATAAATATTTGCTGAAAACCGTAGTGTATCTGTTTGCTAGAAAATGATATATGTTGATCGGAAAGATATAAATGTTTACTGAAAAATGATATTTGTTCGGTGGATCGATAAAAGGGGTGGTCATTACCTATGACTCTTTAATTATTATTATTATTTTTTTTTTGAAGAAAGTGGAATATTCCACCAGTTTTATTGAAATTTTTAATTTGTGTCCATGGAGGATTGAACCCATAACCGCTTGGAAGTCATCGTAATTAGCTACCATACGACTCTTTAATTTAAAACGCGGCTCTAGACCATCTATTTATATGAGATCCTGTTATTGTGTCAAAGCACCAACAAATCCTTCTTTTCTTGCTATATCTTTAACCGAGTGTAGTCATGTTCCTCTTAATCGCTTTGTTCTTCAGTGTTCTAACAATTCACCCTCATGAAGCAACTGCAGAGGATGTCTTTCTCACCGGGTCGAAAACCTTCGAGATCGCGGACTACTCTACCGTGACAAAAGGCATCTTCAGCGGGAACTACATCGAATCTGACAGTTTTACTGTCGGCGGCTATAAGTGGGTGATCCAAGTGTATCCGCGAGGATGGAACTCGTCGTACTCCGACTCTATATCTATCATGGTCACCCTGGCGAGTTCGGCAAGTAATGTCCGGGCAATATGGACCCACCGATTGCAGCAGTACTGGCGCACATCCACGTGGTCGACCGACACCCCCTCGAGCTCCTATGTGCATACTTTCGCAAGATTCGGCTCCGGATGGGGCTATTACCGTTTCATTAAGAAATCCGATTTGGAGGCCTCTAACTATCTTAACAATGACAAGTTTGTGATCAGAACTACTGTCTGGGTAGTCAGAGGTTCATCATCATCAACAAGTAACATGTTGCCACTATCCGATGACGTCTCTGTTGGCGACAGGAAGGATCCGAGCGACCTCGACGCCGCCGGTGTTCCTTTGGACTACAGTTACAATAATCAAACCAGTGCCTGAGTGCTACCAGCAGGCACCAGCTATCAGTTCATCAAATTCAGGAGGTGTCAATAAAAAGAAAAAGTTCAGTATGAACTTCTTCTGGCTTGTTTATCTGTTTGTACTTTATATTATGTTAAGTTATATGTCTGTTTGTACAATTGTACTCATCTTTGTCTTGTTTATATATATATGAATAAGCTGTATATTTGTTTGTTGTACTCATCTTTGTCTTGTTTACATGGAGTTAAAAAATCTGTTTATAGTTTATACTTTATACTTTATACTAATCTTTTTCTTAGGACATGAACTCTGTTAATTTTTGTTTTTGTCTAAATATATTAGCAAAACTTGAATTAAGAGGTCATCTCGGCAGAAGCTCGAGACAGCTTAGAGACAGATTCTGAATTCATATCCCCTGCTGTACTGCATTCATGACACTGGCCGTTAGATTGTCTCGAGAGTCATACCAGCTCAGATCTCAAAACGATCCAACAGGATCAACGTCGTGAACTGCATGATGCAGTACGTTAGAGGATAAGCACTCACTAATTCTTGGTAGCACTTAAAACTACAACAAACAATTAGAATGTAAGCTACACATTTATATATATATGGCACAGCTCAAGGGGAGCATTGCCCATGTGGCAGCTCGATCTGTACGTATATAGGCGCCGTAGATCGATTTTAGTATAATTTTGTTGTGAGGGTGGCCCCGCGTGCGCTCTCTTTTTCGGGTGCTATTTTTAATTTTCTCTTGTAGGAGGATAGGAAGCTAGGAAGGTAACTGATGGTTGGGTTTGCTAAGACTGATTCTGCTCAGGAGGCCATTGGGAAATTGTGTTTGATATTTGATATTTGAAATCTTTGTGATATTTGATATTTGAAATCCTACGCAATTCTTTGCATACAGATGCTATGCAATTCTTTGCATACAGATGCTATGCAATTATCTGTTATCTGTGTTTGGTGCTAACAAGTAACAAGTATATAGCCGCCGCCTTTATTATTATTATTTTTTTTTGGGTAACATTTTGGTGTGTAAAGCTAATTACTATTTTACTTCTGCCATTAGTACTGGCTTGATTGTTTTCTTTTCACTGTACTGGCTTGGTACTGCATTAACGATTCCGTTCTGGTATAGAAATCCTGTACTGGCTTGGTACTGTATGATCAGTTAAGTGATCAAGTCTATTTCAGCGTATCTCTCTATATTAAAAAGCACTCAAGGTGGAGATCTCCATTGTTTAGACAATTTTTTACGTTTTTTCAATATTTCGAATGTACCCCTCCTATCTCAATCACCATCCAACTTACAATTTGTCATCCATCAACGGATCAGATCTGTCAGCGCCGACAAAATTAGATGTTCAAAATTAGGAGTTCATAATTAGAATTAGTTTTTGTTTGTGTCATGAAGTAGTTAGTTAATTTAGTTGTGTTTGTATTTTGTGTACTAGAGAACATGCAGGTCCAGTTTTAGATTAGCTAATTAGGAGCTCTATAAGTAGGCAGTATGTATATGCGTGGGTTTATTTTGTGAGTAGTTAATTTAGGAAATAGGACTTACAAATAGTGTTGTATTATTTCTTTCTATATTAAAAAGCACCTAAGGAATGGAGATCTTCATTGCGGTCTCATAAAAAATGGTTAGATGGGACTGCAATGGAGGGTCCAGATTGTATCTCGCCGTCAGATCTGCGGTGCATGATGAATCTAATATTAAATTAATGGTTGGATGGTTTTGAGGGCCACTGCCTGACTCTTCTCCATTCCTTAATCTATTTTTAACAAGGCATTCTTCTAAATATGGATATCCATGATCCAAAATTAATCTTATTTTGGATATCTATTTTGGATATTGAACATTTTCAAATATGGATATCCATTTTGGATCCAAATATATTTTCAAATGTTTAAATGTAGACTGAGATTAATTATTTTGCTCTCAAAAATTGGATACTAATTGCAGAGTCCGAATCTGCTGCTATTCTTTGAGAATAACAGGGCCCTATTTGTCCAATATGGACCGTTAGATCAAAACGGATGGCCGATCCGGCCCAATTAAGATTATAGGGGGTCTTTTTCACAATTAATCTCATCCGTTGATTTTGATCCGACGGCCCATATTTGGATAACAGGTCCCGTTATCCAAATTAGGATAACAGCGGAATTAAATTCCTAATTGCATATGAAGTTGGATCTTACTGTTGCTAGAAATCAAGAGAATATAGTGATATGTGCATGGATTGTTTTGTTCAATAAATGTATTATTATGATTCTATAAAATTATTACCTCAAAGACAAAAAGTATGTTTGTCTCGAACTATGAATGTTATTTTTATAATTTGTACCAATGCTGGAGGTTCAAAACAAGCATGTTTAAGAATAAATTAAGTTGGTGATTACTGATGTTCAGTACAAATTATAGAGGACCCGCTGCATGACGCGGGTTCACGGCTAGTATATATATATATATGGTCAGATATATTCTGGTAACTACTGATTCTTTTACATAGATTTACTACAGATACAATGGCTGCGAGCAATGAACACACAACTAGCTAGCTCTTAGAATGGAGGTTAATTAATCTGCATCTGCAGCTGATGTAAAACCAAAAAAGATGATCTATTGTGCTTGCCCAGACAGAGAACGACTGAGAGATCGGTGAGTGCATATATATATAGTGGAGCATGTTGATCAAGATATATGCTTGCACAAAATGGACCGAAGCGCATAAAATAAAATGAGGTTGATTAAATTTTCATTTATTTGTTTGCATCCTCATGAATTATACTGAGAATTGGTAGAGTAGGATCAGTGATGTAAAATAAATTTCGATGACCTGAAGTTTTTTTTTTTTTTTTTGGGCAATAAGTACTTATTGAACTCTAGCTCAAATCACCGCCCAAGAAATCTTTTCTCCGACTATCGCCTCCGGCCGGAGAGTTCTATATATCTCAGAGAGAAACTTCCCTCAAATTAATATTCCTTTATTTAGCAGGAAGATCTATATATACTACACCAACCGGCATAACAATTTGCTATCTTATATATTTGCCATGTGTGGATATATTTTGGCTCCCATTATTCACAATTTACAACAGAGATCGATCGAGAGAAGTAAATCAAGAGAAGATGCAAATATTCGCCAGAACTCTGACCGGGAAAACTGTCACGGTTGAGGTAAAGAGCAGTGACACCATTGAAGAAGTCAAGGCCAAGATTCAGGTACTTATTTTTCCTATATATGATCAATATGACAGTACTTTTATAATCATAACCTGTGCTTTTCAAATAAGAAAACAATTCTGTGTTGCCAGCTATTCGTACGTAATTGTATGAATTTGTTGCAAATTTTGGTTTACGTAAGTTATTAGTTATTACTTATTACTTCTCAGCAGTAAAATTATCAGGAAACATTGAACAAAAAAACCCTGTACTATATATCTATATTTGCTACAAATAATCTAAATAAAACTGAAACAGGATAGAGAGTTAGACGTCTCGGCCCAGCAACAGAGACTGTTTTACGCCGGGAAGCAGCTCGAACAGGGGCACACCTTAAGTGATTACAGCATCCAGAACAATTCGACGCTTCACCTGGTGCTCATGATCAAGATCAAAACCCTTATATCCGGCCTCAAAATCAAAGACATTGAGATCGACATTGAGCCGACTGACACCATCGACCGCCTCAAGGAGCGTCTCGCGGAGATAGTAGGCATCCCTCCAATGCACCAAAGGTATATATGTACTAAATATAAGTGTACTAGCTAGCTTGTTGTATGATTTTACTTCTGTTATACTGATTTTTGTAAAAATTGTTTTTTGTTTTTCTATGAAGGCTGATTCACTGTGGAATGCTAATGGCCGACGGCAAGACGGCTGCCGATCATAACATTGAAGCTGGATCTGTTATTCATCTTCTTCCAGCTTTGTGGGGAGGAGGCCGTCAATGAATGGAGCAAATTTCTGTACTGGATTATATTAATTATGTAATATAGGATGAGGAATTATTAGGGATGTTAATTAAGAATAGCATTGCAATGTTTTTGGATTGTCTTGAAGTACTAAGAAGAGGATATTACAATGGTAATATATAGATGTTATTTTCCAGATACGCTTGTATTTTTGTGAATTAAATTATAGTAAAAGAAAATCTTTTTGTACTCCTCTTTTTGTCTCTCTTAAATGTCCATCACCAAAATTTTATTAAGATTCTAGTTCGAGATTCACATTCTCACTAATTACATATTTATTTTGATTATAAAAGTTGGGTCCCACCACTTAATAGTCAAATTTGTTGTATCATAGCGTTAATTATGGTGAATAACTATCTGCGAAAATCTGGTGTTCATACTTATCCGTCAGGGTGTTCATACTTTCCAAGACGAGGTGTTCATTCTCGACATGATTAGTGTTCATACATATGCATCGAAGATTCTGCGTGGGCCATCCAAGATTCCACATGCTGGTAAATGATTATATTAGGATTGGTCTAAGATTTCACGTTCTGGCGAATGATTGTGCACCCTAACTTGAGTGTTCATATTATCGGGTGTTCATATCTATTATATTGAGTTATTTATACCTTATGTATAAGGCGTATTGATAGGGGACATTTAAGTGGGATTTTTTTTAGAGACAGTTAGCATACCTCTATTCCTACAAACATAAATGACAAATATTATTACAAGGTTAAATACATTAAAAGTTGGGTACATAATGGTAATAAAAAATTTATATTTTATCATTTTATGTGATCGCTTAATTAGTGTATTAACTATTTGTGGTGCCATCTGTCGTATTAGTTAATGTAGATTGTAACAATTGAAAAATATAGGCATGAACGTGCACACAGTATAATGGATTTAATAAGATTTTGGTTGGTGCAATTTAGGACTTGATAAATATAGAAATTAGTGAATTAATTGTTATTTTTAGCGAAAGGATAAACCACTGAGTAAACAAAGTTTATCTTGGTTTTAGAGAAGTCGAAGAGGTTGATTACGATTTAATTACGAGTCTGTTCAAATTTGGCTGATTCTTGTAATTAGCTTAGAATGAATTTGATTTTTTTATATAATTAACTTTAAATCATTCTTTATAATTCAGAATTTCAGATATCTATGAAGTGGAAAATGTTAAATAGGGATACCAAATTTGATTAAAAAAAAAAAAAATAGACGGTCTTATGTCGATGGTATTGTGCATTGAAGTCCATCAATTTTGTTTTCTTTTGTCCATTTATCATATATAAAGTAAGGAGATTTAATTTTTTATATGAAAGTTCTATTTTTCTCAAAGAAGAAACATCAGCAGTTGATTGTTTACTTAGATTGATCACCACTGTTGATGTACATTAATGTTATGGCCCATTAAAATTTAAGACACATATTAGTTTTCTCACAAAGGATGAGCTTTCAACCTTTTATTATAAGATATAATAATTTTAACCCAAAACAAGGCGTGAGTTTCTGGTATTTCAAAAAAAAAAAACAAACAAACAAAAGCAGTAATATTCTCTCTTCTATATCACTGTATCAGAAGATATTTATTTTCTCATTTTTGTAAGTCAGAATTTGGGAGTTGAAACCTAGGAGAACCTCAGCCCAGTATACGATTCCCACCTTGGATTGTTCAAAAGGAAGCCCATAAATAACACGGAATACAAAAGGTACAGTACATATATATAGTCCACTTTGGAGCGTTGCTTTCCTCAAATCTGCAGAAACATTCAAAGGTATAATTGGACCACAAAATCAGGCACACAAATCTACCATGGTGGGGTCCTGAAGAAAGAATATCAGAATCTTGCATGATGGTCCTAAAAATTTTATAAATTTTGTAGCAAAAGTTATTTTTTTTAGCTTGCAAAATGATCCCGTTTCTAATGGTTTTAGAAGTTGCAATGGAACGAGTTCTTGATGATGGTTTGGATCCATATAACGATTCAAATTCTTGAATTTAGAATGTCGTGTATGATAATTGATTGATGCGTTAGCAACTTAGTATGTAACGTATTACGTATAGAATAGACCGTACGAGAAAATGAGAAAATTGAATCTAATTCGGGTCAGGATATATTTCAAAATCAATTGATTGAATATGAAATATACAATAACTTGAACTTGAACGAAATGTTACTTATCCTAATACTTAGACAGATAAAATTAAATTCGGATACTTTTATTTTATCTACAAAACTACATATTTATGCTAATTTAAGTAGTAATATATCATATGGATTGTCATTGTTTCTAACCTAGAATCAGTAACTTATTGAAATAAAGGTAAAACCCTTACCGCTTTACATGTTTTTCCTCCTTTTTCTTTTTTTTTAGAATAGCGAGTGATGCGCCTACTAAATTTACTTAATTTGAAAAAAAGCATTACATACTTTATGTAAAAGATTTTTTTTAAACAAGTTGGATAAAAAAGTAATAGTTTAGTATTTTAGTTGCTAATTTAAATTAAAAATTTAGTGTTGCATTGTACAACTATGATAAATCAAAACAGTGACTTGAATTCTTTAGGATACAAAATATATAATTATTTTAATAGACAAATCACAACATCACTGTTTAATAAATTTTGAGATTAGTGAAACTAAAACATATAATGTCAAAACGAGTCTCTTCACAAAAGTTACATCACACGGGAAAATTTCCTGAACCTTGTAATATTGAATTTGGAAATATTTTGTATTTGAGGGAGTAATTTGAAAACAAAAGGTTTGAGAAAGAGATAAATCGACAATACTAATCCAAAAAAAAAAAAAAATGCCGGTGGCTTCACAAAAATTTAGCTTGAATGCTAAGCTAAATTGCGAGTATCAGAGGCCAGCCGACCTAAAATGATTAAAAGAACAAAAGAATAGCACCAAAAGGTCCTTCTGATATTTTATTTTTTATTTTATTATATCAAACAATTTTTCATCACCACCTTCATTTTTTTTAGAAAAATAAAGTTCAATTATCTTTCCCTATTATAGATATTTTTCTTAGTATTTCCATAAATTTACTATTTTCTAATCAACCTCCTATTATTTATTTTCCTTTTACAACAGAAGAGCCAAAATAAAATTATAAATAATAAATAAAACCATAAAAATAAGGGTTCTATTTTCTTTGTTCCTTCTTTCAAAGTTAAAAAAAATAAATAAATAAAACCATCGGCGGAAGAAAAGAAAAGTAGAAAGAAAACCATTTATTTATTCGAATTCATATCCCCTGGCCCCTGCTGTACTGCATTGTACAGTTCACAACGTCAGCCGTTGGAGTGTCTCGAGATTCGCTCAAGCGCGGATCTCGAGGTGATCTAACGGCCGATATTGCGAACTACACAATGCAGTAAGTCAGGGGATGAGCACTCCATTTATTTATTTATTCGTCTCTCGCGGCTGCGCTGCGAATCACAAATAAATAAAAACCAATAAACAAAACTATATAAAAGCATCTATTTCTTCGCTTTCTTAATTTCTCCTCCGCGTAGCAATTTTATATTTTCCCAAAACAAAACAAAGCGAGAGAAAAAGAAAAGAGAGCAAAAAAAAAAGAGAAAGAATGCAGATTTTCGTGAAAACCCTAACGGGGAAGACGATCACTCTCGAAGTGGAGAGCAGCGACACCATCGACAATGTCAAGGCCAAGATCCAGGTACCCCCTTCCTCCTCCTTCCTTCTTCCTTCCCTTCTCCTCCTCATAGATTGACTGATTGTAGATGTGTTGGATATGTACTATATGCCTAGGGTTTTGTCAATTTTAGTTAAAAAAATTCTGTGATGAATGAATTCGGTTGGAATGATTTATGTGAAAATCGGGTGTATCATCATCATCATCAAAGGGAAGGGTTTTGTGAAATTGTTACTTTTACAGATGAATAAAATTCGTGAGGGCTTCGGATGAAGAAAGGTGTTTTGAATGTCTTTTCTATGTTGTGGCCGTGTTGAAGCAGTGTCCGGTGATTGTACGCTGTGTATGAAATAGTTATCGCGGAGAGAAGAGACGCATAGGCTATTTTGTATGCCAATCCTTTCCTTAAACCAGCTTCTAAATATTTAAATTGAATAGATCAGAAGTAAGATATATGACCAAATTCGTGAGCCAGAATCGAGAAAAGGACTTAAAAAAAAGAATATAATTGGTGGTGCAAAAGGTATGACCAAAAAGATCTGGTGTCATATCCTGAATCCTGATAGAGTACAAATAGGGAGCAAAAGAGCAAGGAGAACCTCCATGGAGAGGTTGACAGGCTTACAGAGCAAGGGGATTATAGGGTTTCTTCTTCGCTCTCTCAATTTCTCCACCTCAGGATTGTGGAAGGCAGTTTCTCCGACTGGAGGAGGCCTCTTTAACGTGGCGAAAGGAGGTGGCCTTTTTTATTGTCCAACATATATGTAACGCCTTGTTACTTTCTGTCGGAGGACACTTAAAATTAAGAGAGAATCCAATAACAAATTGCGACCTTTTAAAAAATATTTCATTGAACGGTTAAAAAAAAAAAGAGTGGTGTGGCTATCTGAAATTGCAGCTTTTTGTGAAACGTTTCTGTGTACGGTAGATGATCGTCACTTAATTTAGAGACTATTAGAAAGGGCTCGAATAGGTTTTGTGAACTGAAGTAAACATTATTGCTTGGTTTACTTTGGTTGAATTAAAGAAACAGTCTTTGTACGTAGATATATTCACAAAAGTTTCCAAATTCACTAACTGTTCCCTTTTCTTTTATTTCTTGCCTCATTCACAAAATAGAGCCCCTTACTACATATGCTTTGTAATTGTTGTTCTTCCAACTTCCAAGTCACTGCCCATGTATACACCAGCATTGAAAGTGAACCTGATTAATAATATAAAAGCATGGGTCCTGCCATTATGTGTTTTGTGATTACTGTACCCAGTGGCATAATACTTAGCCCAGCAGAAACATCAGATAATGTATCCTATGAAATGCTGTATATTGTTGTGTGGCTTTACTGCTCTGCTAGACACTTGAGAGTTTCTTCTCATACTTTTTCATACAATTTATAAGTTTAACCACCTCTGTGTTTTATGAATGTGTCTGAAAACAAAATATGTTGCTTGGAACAGGATAAGGAGGGGATTCCACCGGACCAGCAGAGGCTGATATTTGCTGGAAAGCAGCTGGAAGATGGACGCACCTTGGCTGATTACAACATCCAAAAGGAGTCTACGCTGCACCTTGTGCTCCGTCTCAGGGGAGGTACCATGATTAAGGTCAAGACCCTCACTGGCAAAGAGATCGAGATCGACATTGAGCCCACTGACACCATTGACCGCATCAAGGAGCGTGTGGAGGAGAAGGAAGGCATTCCTCCTGTCCAGCAGAGGTAATCTACTATTATGTTTTCATCTTTTTTGGATAGCACAATAATTGTATCATAGTTATTATATTTGTGATATGAATTAATTTGCATCTAGCAACAAAGGTTCCTGACTTCCTGGCATGATTTCTAAGAAAAACAAAACAGGAACTAATATTACTGGTACAGTGGTGCTTTTCATCAGTGATTGAAAATTGGATGGAGCAATTAGGGAAAAGACATCGCAATTTCAATTGTTTACAAATATGCGAACTTGAACCTGTTTCCGTTAAGAAAGACATTTAGACAATCCAATGTCTCATTCTTTATGCTCTTTTAAAAGTTGACATTATTCCGATAAAAGAAACTAATTCTGGGAGATATATCTGTGCCTTAGCAAGCCAAGGCATTTTGTAAATGTGTAACAGCAACTTATCTTTGTCAATTTAAGTGTAACAGCAAAGCATTTTATCTTACTTTAACCGTTACCAATGATTGTTTATCATATTAATTTTTTTTTATCACTGAAGGCTTATTTACGCTGGAAAGCAGCTGGCTGATGACAAAACAGCAAAGGATTACAACATAGAAGGTGGATCCGTTCTCCACCTTGTGTTAGCTCTCCGTGGTGGCTTCTAGTGCACTGCATCTATATTTCTGTGTAATGCAACTTTGGTATTTGAGATTGAATAACTCAAAAAAAAAGGTCTAATGAATTGTTGCAATTGTTGTGAGTGCTGTAATTTCATGGTCTATGCCAGAATGCCTTGACAGATTTTTGACTTGGTTTTAATTGGTAATAGAAGCTTCTGGATTTGGATCTGTGTATGCTGTGACTTGTGTTGCATTTCCATTTGCATCTGATATTACTGGCATTGATGGATGTTCTGGGGGTTCCTGATTTGGTTTGGTTTAGAATATTTCATAAACCTGTAACAAGAATTTATTGTCAGAACATCTGAGAAATTGAGATTATTCAGCTACTTTCTGACAACTCAGAGCATGTCTTCCTTTTATGAAAACATTGGCTACTTCTGATGAGTCAGAACATCTGTTTTCATCTTATGAAAACATTAGTAAGTGTTCCTCTCTTCTCATCGATTTCACTTCCTCTACCTTAAGGTACGGTGCCATGAAGCACCTGGACCGTAGGATTGCCTCGAGATTTGAACCTGCATGAATCTCGAGGTGATCCAACGGTCCACGTGCTTCATGGCACCGTACCTCTTCATCTGCATAAACATGTAACAGCGATTCATTGTCTTTAAAATTGACAAAGTTTTGTCAACAAATACCGAAAAATTGTTCAGTTACTTCCCCGACAGAACGTGTTTTCCTTTTATGAAAACAATGCCAACATTGTTAACATTGCTCATTGTTTTTCTCTTTATCTGCTTAAAACATGAAACAGCATTTATTGGGTCTTTAAAACTGAAAAAGTTCTGTCAACAGAGATGTTGAGAAATTGTGCAATTGCTTTCTGCAACACATGTTTTCCTCTTATGAAAACATTGCTTGCTAGTGCTCAATTTGTTGTATAATTTGTTCCACTCGAAAGCTGATAATCAGAGGTAAAAGAGTCTAAATGATACAAGATTCTCTAACGTAAGTAATCAGACAAACTCGTAATAATGAATTTAAGTATCAGAATTTTGATTGAGAATAGTCATAATGAATAGTCATTTCAAGTTCTTTAACATTCACAATTGCTTCAACAGAATTATAATCCTGAGTGTCCATCAAGTGGAAAACACCTAAAGAAAATTAGTTTTGCTAGATATATAGATGCATTTCCAAAACAACCTAACACAAATCCTTTCAAATTACATTATACTAGGTTAGACAAATTTCATACAAGCCCCCTCTCTCTTGCTCAAACCCCCTATCTAACCCATTTTTTCTTCTTCTTATAACACAAAAAAGGAAAACAAGAAAAACAAATGAACATAGTTAGCATATCACCAAGATCCAACCCCCTTCCTGAGCTGATCCATCTCCTTTTTTTTTTTTTAATTTTTGCTATACAAGATCAAGTTAATCACCTCTCTAAGAAACTGAGTATCTCCTGTTCCTAGTAGAACTCACCGACTTGACCTCTCCAGCCTTTGTCGAGACTGGAGGACTCTGTGAGCTTCCGGACGTCTCGGACTCCCCCTTTCCATTGTCCCGCTCCCCTTTACCGACCCATAATTTGTCGAATATCCTCCTTGATCTTGAAGGGAGCAGTAAACGGTCCGCCCGGTTGGCAACTCGACCTGTCATGAGGCTCGTCATGCTATTCCTCGCCTTGGTTCGTTCCTTCTCCTCCTTTGACAGTTTAAAGGAGATTGGTTGTGGGTCGACTGGCTGCGGTGTCGGCTCGTGATCGCATTCCTCTAGAATGGAATTTAGTTTCCCAGGAAGTGGGGTTGAAGTGGCCGTACGCTGCTGCTCGAAGAAAAGCACTTGCACTACCACACGAAGAGGGAGGCGGTCGTTCTGGGCTGCATGTATTGAGCCCTCAGTCGAGAGTCTTCGCACGTCCATGAGCCCACATATGCGTTTCTTGTCAGATTTTGACATCTCGGGATGCTCCTGTAAAATTGAGGAAAACATGTAATTGAGAGTTTGAGACACATAAAAGAAAACTCTGAATACAATTTTACTCTTCATATAAACTTTTTGTTCGGTTTTTTGTAATATTTTGAGAGAAGAGATTATGTACCTTGAGATATATATCAATGGCAGTATACAGCCCGTCATGAACAGGCCGAGCTGTCTCAGGAATAGTAGTCGCCAGTTCAACAAAACTATTAATCCCTAAATTAGGATCCGACGCGACCTCACACAAGAATCCATCGACCAACTCCCCCAAAGCCAACAAATTTTCCCGCTCAAAATTGAACTCGATCATCTCCTTTTCGTACCCACTCCGAACATCCCCATTTCTCGCCATATATCTTCTCACAAGCTCGATAACAAGTTCCACATCGTACATTGTATTTTCTCCCTCACCGTCCTCACTTGACTTGACTGGTAACAGCAAATCTTTAGCCGAGGCTTTGTGCAACTGGATGCTGATTCTATTTACCAGTTCCTCCTTTAGGCCCTCGCCAGCACCCACCAAAATCGCAACCTTGAGCAACTTCAATAAGAACCTGCACGAACAGCCACTGGGCCCCTTGTCAGATGGCAAAAGCCAAATAATTGTCTCGACCAAGACTCTATTCCTCTTCGCATAGTCTTCCCCTACCAAGGCATCATACCTATCAGGCAACCACCTGACAGCATAAGCTCTCAATGCCTCCCCAATCAAATCAGCTGACATTCTCCCTTTCGATTTGATCGCAACCATGACCCGCTTGTAGAAATCAACATCCAATTCGCACAGATCCTCAACCCACCAATCTTTTGGTGGTATTCTCTGATCAACACTTTCGATAATCTCATCGGTTAAATTCATTTTCTTACTGTAAGTGTATGACCAGGTCACATTAGACGGGTCGACCGAGGTCTTGGCAGCAATTGAATCGATGCACCGACCAACGATCTTCAGTTCCTCTGACCATGGCAACAAATTCTTCGAACTTTGTAGAACTATTATGGTGTCCTTCCAGCTCCGAAAAATGCTCGAGTTAAGAAACACTTCTATTTTGAAAATAAGGTTGCCTTTCTCTACAGTCTCGGTCATTTCTAGGTACTCTGCGGCGCATCGAGCAGGGACTACATTGTAGGGATTTAGAGTGACAACCATGCCGTAGCAGAACTTGGCACATATGTCAAAGGCCTTGGGTCCACCGGGAAAGTCAGGTAGATAGATCTCATCCGTACCTTCTGAGGTAGCCTGCAGTACCAGCTTCTGGAGCTTGCTGCTCTTAGATAAGAGCGGAAACTGACCAAAAAATAAAAAAAGACAATGTTTGGTAAATTACGAATTACTACCTGAATTCTTATTTACGCAACACACATTAATTCACTGTACACTAGTTTTTGTCGACTATGTTTTGAATGGAAGTGGGAAATTTATATTGGAATTACCGGTAAAACAAATGGGACCAGTGGTGTTGGTACAATGGTAAGTTAATGCACTGGTAGTAAGACCATAGCTGTCAGTTCGTGTACTGGACACTATAAAGCCAATGCCAGAAGGTCCGCCAGAATTTTTTTTTTTTTTTTTTTTTTTGTTAAATGATATATCACCACCTCCCATTTTTCAGCAGTTGTTGGCTCACAAAAATGTATACTACTGTACATTGTTTGGAACTACTTAACCTGGTACCAGACATACCAGTTCATCCATTGATTGGTACACCGTACGCATCTTGTTTCAACATGTGGCAAGCTTGAAGTAATTAGCATTTTAGTATTGTCAATTCTATCAGATATATTAGAGCCACAAGTGAGACTTTTCATTATGTACCAGACTTGGAGGTTCGTTACCAGTACTAACTAATCAAATACTCGCAGAGTCTGGTAAACTGGTTTATGAAATGTACCAGTTGTTTGTATCTTAAAGGGCAAAACCAACCTTGTGTAGATAAAATTTGACTTCCCCAACATGCACCACCACATCTGTTGCCAAGTCTGATGCCACAAACCTGGATTTGTAATAGAAATATATATAAGATGTTTTTGCCTTCAAAATCTAATTAGCTAGCAGCAAAATAAAATAAACAATTAATATTTTTGAGTCCCACTTCAGAAGAATCTCCCTTCTTAAACTCAATAGAAATAAGCAAAGAATATAAAGAAGTACAATGGTATTTTGTATTATGCAGGAACACTTCAAAGAAAGATCTAGAAATAAACGGTACAAGTTTCTCAGCAAAGTAAATTTCACAGAAGCCTTTTGTATTTGAAAAAAAATATATATATATATATATATACATATTTAATATATGATTTTGAAAAAAATAAGATAACCATAGTATAGAGTCAAATAAGCAAACAAAACATTATACATATTAATATTATTATAGATATAATATAGTAAAAAAAAAATGAAGCAAAATTGACAGATTCATAAATGTTCCCTAGATTAAATATAAGTGCCTCATATTTATATCAGTGAATTGCATTAAAAAAAAAGTTGAGTTAATTCAGTATATAAATAAGATTAATAGCATACAATACTAGGTCAAAAGCATCTTATAATTATTTTATTCACCCAAAATAAATATTTTTGGAGGTGTTAATTTCTGTAATCTGAGATCTCTTTCAAAAATTTCAGTCCATTTCACTTTTTGTCCACTAGTTGCAACTAATCATGTACCAAGTAGATTCTTAATTCTAGTTCTTTTCATTTTCTTTTTTGCTTGCATATTCTCCAACAAAAGCTTGCAAAAGTTTTTGTTGAACTTGAATCTCTAAAAAAAATTTACAGTACATTGAAACCAAGACACCTTTTTTAGTTGACCCAAAAACTGTTTTTGGGGAATGCAATGCAACTATACAAGGCCAAAGTAATTAAGTAAAGTAATGCAACTAATTAAGAAGAGGTAATTATTAAAGCTTAAAAAGAATACTAAAAGATAATCATTATTATTTGTCACATAATGCTCAGAGGCACAGACACCATTGTCAAGAAAGGAACTTTTTTTTTGTTTTTTTATCCTTTTGATGATGATGATGATGGTGGATTAAATAAAAAACCTTCCAAGTCTGACACAATGCTCAACTGCTAAACACATGGAATGATGAGCAAAAGTAAGTAAACAGAACAACAGATCAAACTGAAAGAAAGGGTGCCCTATTGTTGAATTTGAATACCACATTTTACAAGGGTGTGCACACAAAAGTTGGCGTAGTGGAAAAGAAAGAAAAGAGAGTCATAAATAAAATAAAATAGCAAGAATTCAAGCAGATCTGATCAGAAGAGCTCCAGAATTTACAGAAGAAAGTATAAAAAAGGCAAAAAATAAAAAGAAAAAACCCAAAATGCCCACAATCTCAGCTTTGTTTTTGTAATACAATGCAAAATCAATAAACCCAACCAAAAAAAAAAAAAACTAGGTTTTACTTTTACTTACTACAATCAATTTAACTTTTTTTAAAAAAAAAAAAATCAAACAACAGGCCCAAATAACTTGATTAAATAAAAGAGAGTAAAAACTAAAAACTAACAAAATCAACAAACAATTTTTCAGTGTGTTTTGTAGTTCTGACCTGATATCGCTTCCATTGGACTGAAAGGAATCCGGTTTGGATCCCAGCTTCATAAACTTCATCTAACCCCCCCTCAAATTCACACCACCAAAACCAAACAAAAACCCCCAATTTATTCAGCTGCTGCAGAGATCAATCAATCAGAGCTCAGAACAGAGCACTGCATGCATCAATCAACCAAAAGCCGCCTCCTTTCAGCAGAATTAGATGTGATCTCTTTCTTTCTCTTTGAACAACTTGTTCTTGGTGTTTGTTTACTTGGAACAAACAGAGTAGGAGGAGGAGGAGGAGGAGGAGAGTAAGAATAACAAGAAGAATTAATAATTGGGGACAGTAGGCAGGCAGTAGGCAGTACTTTCGCTCGCACTTCCTTTTCTCTCTTCGTCTCTTCCTCTATCTCTTCTCTTCTTCTTCCCTTCCCTTCCCTTCCCTTCTTCAACTCCAACTAGAGTATCTGTCCCCTTTAGAAGACTATAGTATAGTATAGTAATGAATGAATGATATATATGATATGATATGGAATGTTGTTGCTATTGCAGCGAGTTTGTTAAGTAATTGGTGGGTCTGTTTGTTTGCTTGTTTATGTACTGGTAAAGAGCTCACGCGTTGTGTTAGATTGAAATTGTTATTTTTTTATAATAAATTTTTAAAATAATATGTAATGGGTCTGATATTGTAAAAATTAATATGAGCCTTAAATTTTTAATGGGCTGAGATATTTACGTCAACAGGTATTAACATAAATCAACGGTTCTGATCTATCTAAGAAAATGATCAACGGCTCAGGTTTCTTATTTGAGGAAGATAGTTCTTTTATGTCATTTCTTCCAATATGCTTTTATATATACTAGGAAAGAGCCCATGCATTTCTTTAGGCTAAAATTATTATTTTTTATAATAAATTTTTAAGATAATAATATTGGACGTTATATTGAGGAAATTGATATGGGTCTTAAATTTTAATGGGCTGAGACATTGACGTCAACAGCCTTAACGTAAATCAACGGTTCTTATCTATCGAATAAATGACCAACGGCTCAGGTTTCTTATTCGGAAAAAGTAGTATTTTTATGTCATTTTTTTCAATATGTTTTTATATACAGTAAGGATTTATGTAAAAGGTGGGAGAGGGGGAGTGAAATGGAAATAGGGGAAATGTGGGAGGGTTGGAAAGGAATAATGAGAGAAAGGTACTATTTAATTTAAGAGATTTTGCGCCAAGGAGACGTCGCTTTCGGTGGTGCGGCGCAGTGCAGACACGCCTCTTCCTCTCCCTTTACAATCTTGTACAGGACATCTCCATTGCCCTGCCTCCGTTTATTTAATTAATTAATTTGATCATTTTGATATACAATTATACAAATACAATCTGTTATTCTTATTCACCAATTGAGATAGTATATATACTTTTCTTTTTTGTCTTCTTGTTTGTCTTTTTATTGTCTCTAACTAAGGGATTGGATATTGTCAAAAGCCGTTTGGACGGTCCAAAAGATTTTGAGAGCCGTACGATCTAATTGTTAGTAATTGATCAACCGTGATTTAATTATGTAGGTGCTAAAAATAACATGCTGGTAGTATTTAGAATGATGGGGTTGCATGCTATCACTATTGATAAGCAGAGAAACCGAATTGAATGGTTTAGTCATAGCTTTGGACGGAAACCGTCTAAATGGCTTTGGACAAAATTTTAGAAATCAAATAGAAATATATACTTATTTTGGTACTTTTAAGCTATATATACATACAACATTATACATCCGATATATACTTTTTTTGGTACTAATTATTTTCATTGAAATTATATAGAATGTACCAATTAATCAAGTGGATATATAAGTCAACCAGTCAATGGAAGAAGGGATGCAAATGGAGGGGAGCAACCGGAGCAAGGACCTCTCTGACTCTATAGAAATCAATTGTAAACTGTATCAAGTATCAACCTTCTCAATCTTCCATTATTATAAAAATCCACTTTATCAATCTCCTTTTTTCTGAAGTCTGATTTAATTCCAATTTTCTTTAATCTTTTCCCTTGCATTTTTTTCTAACAAAATGGATGATGCTGTGTAGGTGCTGGTGGTGGTGGTGTGCGCAGAGGAAATAATAATAATAAATATATATATATATAATGGATGCAAATTGGGACCAGGGACTCAGAATTCTGTGACATTTCCACATTGTTAATTTGTGTGGCAAGTTAACAAATGTGGTACTTGACCATCTTTTCATATTATTTATGCATTTTAATTGACCACATTTAGTAATTTACTAGTAAAGAGCCCACGCCTTATTTTTGGCTGAATTGAGAAAATTGATATGGACCTTAAGTTTTAATGAGTCGAGACATTAAATTACGTCAACGGTGGTGATCCATCTAAGTAAACAATCAACGGCTGGTATTTATTTTTTCGGGAAGATAGAACTTTCATATCAAAAAATCCAATCTCCTTTTATTGAATTCACATCCTGTGGAATACCCCACCAGCAAGGGTCAAAATCCCACCCCTAAAAAGCATTCAGCGTGAATCTCAAAACTGCCCGTAAAAAAAATTGCACTCAAAACCTAACCACTCCAAACACTCTACAGGCTGACCATTTTAGAGGATGTACACTCCTTTTATTAGGAGTAAGGATATATATTATATTTGACTGTTTGAGAAACAACATATGGTGTCATATGCCAGTTTGAGCTCAATAAATCCTCATTCAAGATCAGGTTGCCTATTATGACTCAACAGTATCCAACCAACCAACACTTAATTTCGTTTTTTTAGTTTCCACTCTTTTCTGAAAAGTGATCAAATATATTAATGCGAAATAAATTAACTTTTCTTTGAAGAAACAAGAGGTATAATTGTAATTGAAAGGATATATATTTTCTTAGTATAATCAAATAGTAGAAGGCAATGCATTACCATCTGTGAGTATTTGAGAGCTCAGTACTACCTTCCCAAAATCATATATATATACAGATTTACATGAGGATGTTTAACTTAGAAGTCATATTTGTAGAGAGGCTGAAGAGAGAAGTGAAAGATATATATAGGGACATATAATATATTTACAATATACTTAATTAAAGAGTTAAAAAAGGACAAGCTTTACACTTAATTGCATAAATAAAAAAAAAATAATAATAATAAATAAATAAATAAAATAAAACAAAATAAGAAAGAGCAAAGACACCTGACAGAATATTGCACTATGCTATATCTTCACTGGATAATATGTATGTCACAATAGTTTCCTCACATGTTATTCCAATTAATTATATATCCACAAATGGTGCCTAGGCCAATTGATTCTGATATATATATACTGATGGGATCATGTTTTGACATTCTCATGCAAAATTCATTAGCATGCACACCTCAACAAAAAAGCTCTCCCCTTTGATTATAAAACAACTTTAGCCATACACTTATATATATATGGTCTATGAATTATGTGCATGCTTGACCAAACTATATATATATATAGTACTTAAGAAAAGAAACATGGAATCTAGCTTTTCTTTAATTTCCTCTTTTATATATATCAAAAGAGTGTATCAAAATAAAAAAGTTATGTCAGGGAAATATAAAAATACATGCAACTTTAGAATCCTTCATGAGTTTATAGAAAAATACTGCCTCAAAAGATGGCTCAGGACAAACTATCATGATTATGATGATGATGACCATATATATATAATATAACAAATTAAGATAACAATCTACAAAGAGTGAATTAATAAGTATTAATTAATTAAATTAATTTCACCAAATGCTTTAAAATAAATATATATTGATGCCTTGCAGAACAGGCTAAACACTGATTCTTAATTAGCTTTTCTAATTAATTAATTATTGGCATTTTAACTTTTTGCATTCTCTAAAATTAAATTAATTAATTTGCCAGTAGTACTGGCAGCATGACAGTAGTAGTAAATGAACATTTCGTACGTAGTCTCTCAGCTTCTGAATTGAATTAGTAAGGAAGGAAGGAATCTAATTAATGATCAGCACAAACTTTTTTGAAGCCTACTGTGCTTGAACTTATCTTAAATCGTTTATGATCTTTAACTTAAAATATGAAGAAATTAAGAACATGTAAATTCGGCAAGTTAATTAATTAAAATTAAAAAATTAATCTCTTTTTAAAATAATAAAATGAAAAAAAAGGTACATTAATCTAGAAATCAAATATGAACAGTTCAAGCAATTAATTTGTACTGTTTCAGTCAATTTTGTAAGACAATTAATTTGCTTTATATATAATCTACATTATGGTGCACAAAATAAGTTCTTTCTCTGTACACATTTAAAAGTTTTTTTTTTCTGTTGATATATTTATAAAAAATAAAAATTTATAAACATCATTGTCACATATATATATGTTCACAATAATGATGACACAGAATATCAGCAACCCTTTAAAATTGCCATCAATTGCCCCTGGGGTGGCATGATCGCCCCATGTGTCCCTTGTCATTGATAAATGTTAACGAGAGAATCGATCAAGCACTTAATTAATTAATTAACCATGCATTATGATAGGTAACTTAACTTAAATTAACTTAAATTATATTAAATTAAAATGGAGATTGTACTTAATTACAATGCCTCTACTCTACAATGATTTTATCTAGAATTCATCCCAGAGCACGTTCTTCACTGCTAGTGCACTACCATAGAGATATATATCCTAGTTAGCAATTTCTCTGTTGATGTTAAGTGCAACTAATTTTTACTTTTTAGTATTATAGGCACAATGAAGGATAATTAGCGAATTTTATTTTTATTATTATTTGCTAAGTGTTCCCCTCGCATGTGAAGAACTAGAGGATAGAGATGTTATTTGGGTTTTAATAATGAGGGAGATCACCTGCAAAAAATTTTTGATACAATAAATATTATACCAAGCCTTATAAATTTATAAAAAAATCTTAAAAATGGAAAATCTTTTATAAATGTATTCATTTTACGTGTCATTTGATAACTCATTGGGAACCATCAAATTTAGATTTTCATATAATTAACTTGATGGTTAAGACTCAAGACTTAAGAGAGAATAAAATAATATTCAAATTAAATGAAATTAGAAACACAATCAATCTATAAGTAAATGAATACATTTGTAGAAGATTTTTTTATAAATTTATATGGCTTGGTGTAATTTTTGTGTAAGAATTTTTTTTTTTTTTGTGTAAGTTGATCCTCCTCTTTAATAATTGAAGCTATCAATTAATTGGTTTCAATACATTCATATTTCTCTATTTTGTGTGAAGAAACACATAAAAAAAATATTAATTATTATATAATGTAGATATATATAATATACCACACTATGTGCAACTGCAGACCCAAACCGTATTCCTTTTTATTTATTGAGTACTATAAATTTTTGGTCCTTAATTTTGAAGGGGCATTTGTAAAAAGATGCCAAGAAATTAATTAAGAACCCACCGGCCGTAGTTATTACATAAATATTAAGATATATATATTTCTCCAATCATGGCTTCAGATTGTGGGAATCATCAGCCTAGCCTCATGCATGCTTTCGTGCTTGCATCGTATAAAAGTATAAAACTATCTTAACTACAAAAAGTGTCAGTATAATACCCTTAATTTATTATATGAATAATGATAATATGGGAAGAGGAGAATCTAGTCAAACGTACCAAAGAGAGAATACTATGCTAATTAATCTAATCTAATTAACTTAAGTTGCACTTTTATATTATTATAAAGCATGTTGTCTACCTTTTTATTAATTCTGATGATTAAGTTTGTGATAGCATAGTTAGAAAATTTGGATTTGACATCTCATCCTGATCCTCATCAGAGATTAATTTTAAACCAGAGGCGTACATTTTTTTTAAGAGGGAATTAATACTATGTTGACATTAATTAGCTTAACTTGCACTTTTGTGTATCGAACATGCTGTTTAATTAATTACTCTTTTTTTTTAATGATTAATTACAAACATGAGATCGGATTATGAATTAATTAATTTAATTTGCATTTTTCAGGTATGTATGTTGTAATTTTTTATGTTTCCATTAATTAATTATAGTCTTATTGTTTTGAAATTTCAATGATAAAATCAAAATTAATTATAAGATTCCAATTACATAATTAAAATGTCAAATATGCTCTAAGTTACTTATTATATGCATAGAAGTATTTTATGAAAAAATTATATAAAGATAATCTTATTAATTTAAGTCAAGAGAAATAGTTCTATATATTGGAAATTAATTAAAAAATATATATATGTTTGCAAGTCTCTTGTGCCATTGAAAATTATGTCGCAATAAAAACATAATGTGTAAATCATATATAAATTACATCTAAATTAATGAACCCATTCGATTTATTCCTTTACAATATTAAATATTGAAATGAATGAGATAGTCATGAAAATTAATTATAAGATTCCAATTACATAATACAATTTTCAAGTATGCTCTACGTTACTTATTACATGCATATATAGAAGTATTTTATGAAAATTTATGTATAGATAATATTATTTAAGTCAACAGAAAGAACTCTATTTATTGGAAGTTAATTAATTAAAATATATCTGTTTGCAAGTCTATTGTGCCATTATGTCGGATTAAGAACATAATGTGTATATCATTTATATATAAATTACATCTAAATTAATGGACCCATCGATTATTTCTTTACAATATTAAATATTGAAATAAATTAATGAGATAGTTATGATAAAGATGCAAAGGTAATTATAATATTTAGTTAATTACAACATTCTATTTTTTTTTCTTTTTTGTGAGAAAAATCAAGAAAAAAAAAAAGTATCCCCGCAGTTATTATATCCATGTAAGATAATTTAGGTTTGACATCATTAACCTTGAATCATACTAAAAATAATAGTACATGCAAGTAGTACTTTCATATACGTAGCCAGAAATTGAGTGCTCATCCTCCGTAGCGCTGCATTGTGTAGTGCGGAATGTGAACCATTAGATCATATCAAGATTCGAGCCAGTACAGATCTTGAGATGATCTAACGGCTCACATCCTACGCTATATAGTACAGCGCTACAGAGGATATGGAACCATACTTAAATTAGTATGGATATATATATTCGGTTTTGATTGAAATTAATTAGTACATAATTTAGACTAAAAAAATTCTGCAGCTTAATTTTTCTGTATATATCTATATACAAATTTATATAGAATCACTTTCCTAATTACTAACAATAAATCAATAATCATGTGTACTACAAATCTATATTCCAAGCACCTCAACTATGCCACATCATCACTTTTATTAACCATTGATTTTGTTTGAAACTCTTCAATTACTTTGATCTAATGGCTAATATTTTTTTCTCTCCCCATTAAATAAGATGAATGTGATATGTCTAAAACAAATTTTAACCCTTAAAATGATCCAACATATATATATATATTATTATTTCAAAATTATTTGCATTATTATTATTTAATTACATTAAAAATTTAAAAATTTTGTTCAAGTTTTGTGTAGTATAAATATTTAAAATTTTATAAATTCATAGTTATTTATTTGATAGCACTTTTCGGGGCGAAGCCCAAGTTACAGCTCTAGTAGATAAATAAAGTTTGCTGAGATATATGAGGTAGACAAAAGTTGGACAATAGGCACAAATTAATTAGCACAAAATTAAAGTGGTAAAAAATACAATAGCAAAGAAATAAATTAATTAAATTGTGTGATTGAAACCTCCACACGTCTGTTCCTGCTTATATATTGGTGGAGACACAATCTGGCATCAAATTAATGACATAATTAGCAGTCAAAGAACAAGGTTTGACTATATTTAATGATCATAATATATATAATTAAGCTGCATGCCTCCATCAGACAATGATGAGACAGCAGCTGCCAATTTGCCATGTTTAACTCTTTATTGTATTACATTAATTACCTGTTTAGTTACAAACTAAACCAAGTTGAAACTCATTAATTGGACCATCAATTTTTATTTAAAAATAATGTTGATTTTAATTAATTAAGTTAAGTAATATATATTGGTGAATAATTTATTATTATTTTTTATAAAATATCAAATATATAATCTATACGACCACCACTTGCCAGTTAAACTCCAATATTATTCTCCCTCTTCTGAGGCAGAAATCTTACACAAAATCAATTAGTTTTGTTAAATAATAATAGCTTTACTTGTTGAGCTCATATTGTCTATCTCTGGATAGACAAATCTTGATATGCTAGTCTGTATTCACATAGTGCACATTTGATAGTGCATATTAAATGAGAATTAAATGTTATTTTGTATGTTAACTGTGAATTTCATATAAATTCAGGTTTTTATATGCTTAATACTTAGATTTTGGTATCAGCTAGCAGTTGATGCTTAGTATTCTAATTGGTTTATTTGACAACAACAACTATTTTATTTATTGGATTTTGATAGATCTCGTCCTGTAAATTTTTATCTTATTTTTTTTTGCTTTTTTATTATCAAGTGTGATGTGAACAATATGAATTTGCACTGCTCAAACTTGCAGGAATCACACTTGTATCTTTATTTAGATAAAATGAGGGTCAAGTTACTTAAAACTTAAATGTTTACAAATAAAATATCGATCTCATTCAAATTTCGAACATACAACCTTACACAGGGAGAGCATTACAACTAGATCAAAAAACGGTTCTATCAACACGTGTATCGTAACCTACATCTACATGAACACATAAATTAACATATGTCATTATCATCAAAATACCTATCATTATTAGCACCACCCTTCTCTCTAATAGTAAAATTTAATGTATCTTGTTCACATGCTAGATACGTACGGAATTTAATTAATTATAGATGGTTCTAATTAAGAAACTTTAACGAAATTTGGAAATTTAATTAAGTTTAACCATTTGTAAAACCGACCATTATATATATATGTTAATTAATATTAATATGTACCACAGCATGCCCTGTTAATTAATTAATTCTACACTCAGGTTCAGAATATATACAATTAAAAATACAAAAAAAAAATAAAAAACACCGCCTATGAAAAAAATCACAACAGTGCAATTAATTAATAGTAGCTGAGTTCGTACTGAATGTCATAAATATATAGAGCAAATAAATAATTAATTGCCATGTGACCATGCGTCAAGCACTCTGTTTTGTTCATCCATCAACTCTAGAATCTCTACATGAACCCACAGTCTGAGTCTCACAGAGACACAATTAATTAATCCAGACATTACAGATATTATATGCATACATAAATAAAATGTATGTATATAGATAGCATCTATCTGACAAGTGGGCATGTGAAATAAAAAATTTACATACAATTTAATTAATTGATACATTTTTTCAGAAATAGAGAGAGTATGAGTTTAAATACTACAAGTTAGGTATAGCTGTTATAAAATTAGTGTAACTGTTACATTTGTATATATGAATGTAAAACAATTATTTTAGTGTTATAAAATTAGTGTAACTGTTACAAAATTTGTACTATATATATGAATGTAAAAACAGTTATTTCAGTGTTATAAAATTGGTGTAACTGTTACAAAATTTGTACTATATATATGGACATAAAAATAGTTATTTCAGTGGAGGTATGATGTTTCTGAAAGATTAGAGTATGAAATATATTAAGTAATGACACTTTTACAATGAGTAATACCTAGTGTCCATATATAAAATATCTGTTCATAGCGTCCATAGGTTACAGATCAGATCTATCTGTTATAAAATCGGATATATTTGTTATATTTTGAATGTATCTATATATATACGTATGGATACATTTTCAATGACGCATGATGTTTGTCCTTTACAATTACAACCCTTGAGATAAATTCAGATTTGAGACAGCTAGTGTTACTGCTAGCTGGTTGGTTGGTTGGTTGGTTGCTCTCTGAACAAGGCAGCTAATTGCATTAATGGCTTTGACCCGGTTAATTTAATTTTAACCCTAGCTAGCTAGCTAGCTCCACGTCATTGTGTCAAGTCAACTGTAACTTGTCAAAACTCTGTTTTTGAACATGTCAGAACCTGTCTCCACCACATTTGCGTGTCCTTCCCGTTTGCAAAGAAAAGGAAACAAACTACTTAATTTCATCTACTAGTTTAGAAGATAGATAAGAGTCACATAAGCTAGCTCGAGGGATCATAAATGATTTCATATTTGTATCGAATTGATCGATAAAGTGTTATTTAGTGTTCACTCTATAGACATTTATAGAAGTCACACATAGACTGTTAAATATGATTCATGTGGATTCATATATAACACTTATACTCTGTTCAAAACAAAATCCTCCCCTTTTAAATGCGAAATAGAATTCGTATATTTGCGAATCCCATGCTCAAAAGAATTGATTTGGCGAGAAAATTTTTCCTCTAAATCTCGTTTCTAAACTCTCATAAAAATTGATGGTATTTCAAAACACAATTTGGTTTGGAGGAGACGAGACTGTGAAGTTCCTTTGTCACCCCTCCTTTACGTAAACAACGGGAGAGAGAAAAAGACCACTAATTTATAGTTTTTGGCTCAAATTTGGTAACCAATAATATATCTAAACTTTTCTCCTCTCCATCCTTGTTCTTATAGTATTTGTTTTTTTTTTTTTCAATGTGTGCAGTATTGTCTTCTCCATTAAAACCCTAGAAATGTTATCAATGGCAATACTTTGTAAATTGGATAAAGCTTGTGGCAATTTGGTCATTATTCTAAAATGGATTATTTTCATTTCTTCTTCCTCTTCAAAGCATTTTCATCACGGGAATGAGAATTGAATTCTTCTCTGTTGTTCTCTTTTCTATTATATTCTATCCAATTCTCGTAAGATTTTCATTTTGAACAGGGTATTATACTCAAATGTGACTCTATAGATATTCATAGAGTGGACACTTAACGTTTCCCATCAATAAACTTCTTCTTTTACCATCCGGCACTTGTGATGGAATTCCCAAATATTTGTATGAATAAATTATTCTCTTTACAACACTTAAATAACTTGGCGATCAGGAACGGACTTTTAGTTTAGTGGTTAAGGGCAATGCTCTATATGTGAGAGGTCGCGGGTTCGAAATCCTAATAGAGAGTCTTTTATAGACATTTAAATTTGAGTGACTTGACCCTTATCTTTATCACAAAAAAAATTAGTATGCAATCTAAACTATCTCTGCCCTTCTTGTAGGGACAATCCAACAAAAAATTATTGCAATAATTTCAGCTCTAGTTGTTAGAAATTTTTATAAGTGTATATTACAATTAATGGTTCCTAAGTATCACCACTTTACTAAATAAGTCTCTAAAATTTAATTTAAAAGTATCAATTTAATCTTTAAAATATTTGTTTGCTACTAATATTAGGGTTATTCGGTAGGGAAGGCTTAAGTCTCCTTAAACCTCTTTAGAGCTCCTTAGTGCTTCCTTAGCACCGAACATCTCCTCCTTAGTATGGCTTAACACCTCTTCCTTAACCCCTTTTTTGCCGAACTTTCTTAAGCTGCCCATGAATTTAAGCTATGTATCACCATGGCTTAAAGTTTTTGTCTAGCTTAAGCTTTTTTGAGTCCTTTTCTTTTACCGAACAAAAGCTCCTTAGCTGAGTTTAAAATTTAAGCCTACTTGTTGTGCCGAACACCACCATTATGATTTATGACCTTAAAATTTTGAATGTTCCATTTAGGTACTTCAATTTACTACATGTCTAATTAACATATGCACCTGCATAATGTTGTTATGTTGTGTAATAACTAACGACCTTATTTTTTAAGAAAAAAAAATGTAATATAACGGCCGGCCGCATTTATTTTGGAAATCGTTTTTAAAATATAGGATATGAATTGTGTAATTTTATAATATACTTCAAAACGGTTTTAGAATAAGTTTGCATGGTGGGAGAAACGAATTTTGGATAAGAACCTATATACTTTTTTTTTTTGTTATTATATATGTTTGTTGGGAGGGATATACACTAAAGATAAAGAAATGAACACTTATCCTCGTACGAATTATTTGTGATCAATTAACTATCTTTTCATCATCGCTTCTTGAGTTCTTGTCATCTCTCACATCCAATCAATATAAAATTTGTCACATAAAAATTATATCACACTTTCATATACAAAAATTTCTATAAAGAGTGGCGGGGTTTTTTTATAGCTGACTTGTCAAGCCTATCGCAACCCTCCTCCTTTATTCGGGCTTGGGACCGGCTATATTGAAACAATTGCAACAACATAGGCGGTGTAAAAAGAGACTTGAAGGCATGGAGTATAACCGAAGAGCTGCTCTTAGATAGGGACGCGTGAAAGTTAGCAATCCACGTACCAGAACCATGACCAACAAATCAAACCCTTAGTGGCTATTATTATATTACTATTATTACTATGACTACTATTTCACTATTATTACTATTATTATTATTATTACTACTATTATTATTACTATTATTACTATTATTATTACTATCATTACTATTATTATTATTGTTACTAGTATTATTATTACTATTATTATTATTATTAGTATATTACTACTACCACTACTACTACTATGTAGCAGTGTTTTAAAAAACGGAATACGGTCGACGGACGGATAGGGTACCGCCAAGCGACTAATCGGTATGCGGCCGATTAATCGGATTTTTGCGGACAATTTTGCGTTTTTATGAATATATACATAAATTATTAAAAATTAAGACAAATTAGTACATTGATTAGATTAAATAGTATATTTTATTTTGACTAAAATTTTTATATGAAATTTTGCGAATTTTGCAGTATCTGTATTAAGAAAAGAGAGGAAAAGCTACTAAAAAAAATCAAGGTCGCATTATGCATGTGATGTTTGAATGAGATATGCAATATTGAAAGGGTTTTAAAAACGAACAAACTAACAATACTGTGTATACAAGTTCCGACAAATGATGCTGCAACTAATTGTTGAACCAAGGAATTAATTAGAGCTTCATTTTGTTGTATCCGATAAATACTTCCCGTTTTACATGGTCGGAACGGTTCAGCTACCGATTCCGCATATGCGGACGATTAATCGGCCGACCTGGCCGATTTCCACAACACTGCTATGTAGTATCATCATCGTTATCATTCATATTAGTATTATGTAGTATCATTCTCATCATTACTATCATTCATATTATGACTAGTTTTTCACTATTACCATTGTTATTATTGTTCTTTCTTTATTTATCTATTTTATCTTTCTTACGATCATGATCATCATTGGGTCTTACTTGGTTTCATTTCTAGCCTACCCCAACTTGTTTGGGGACTAAAGGCTTAGTTGTTGTTGTTGTTGTTTCATAAACAAAAATTTAAAAATAAAAAATCTTTTACAAACATACGTATCGATTTACTTGTAGATTTACTGTGCTTCAAATTTAATTCAATTTGAGTGGCATTTGATACTTCTTCAAGAATCATTAAATTTAGACTGTTGTAATTACCATACAAATTTGATGGTTCTTCATAGAGTAACAAATGACACTCAAATTGAATGAAACCTGAAATACAATCTATCTGTAAGTGAATGAATATGTTTGCAAATAATTTTCTATTTTAAGACATTTTATAAATTTATATGGTTTAGTGTGAATCATAAACAAATCGATTTGAATCACATTTGATGTAAAACGAACTTAAATTGAATTGAACTTGAGCTAAATCAAACTGAACTAGCTCGAACTTGAATTGAGCTTCTAGAAATAGACGAGCTCAATCATTATCATTTTATATTTATTTTTCATATTATCATAAATAATTAGAGCAGAAATAAGTATATTATTTTTCCTTCTTCGATAATACAAATTAATTATTTGTATTTTTATTAATTTATAATAAACTATGGTTTAAAAATTTGATATTTAATTATTCAACAATAAATAAGTATATTTTATTAATTAAATAAAAAATAGGTATATTATTACAAACAATTTTGAAAAACAGTTAAAAATATGTACAAATCACTATATATCGAGATATTCAAATCGAACCCAATCAAATAAAAAAGAAATCAATATGAAAAAAAAAAAAATCGAACTTGAGCTCATAACACGACCGTTTAGTATAATTTTTGTGTCAAAATTTTTAATTTATGGTTTAATTAAGTGGATCCCTCCAAAACCAAAAAAATAGTCCATTTCATTACATTTAATCATTTATATAAGGGATTAAACTGAACTTCAGCATTCCCTATAAACAAAAAATCTAAAGCCATATATATATGTGGATAAATATTCCAGCTATACGATATATACAACACAACACAATATATACCAAAGAAAGAAGGATCTAGCTAGCTAGAGTGGGGCCTGAAAAATTAAAGGTGACATTGATTCGATTTCCATCCATCCATCAAACAAACTGCGATTGAACTAAACTAAATGAACTAAGCTCCAATCATCCAGTCAGGATCATATATACTCGATTCCCTGATTCCATCCATCAAACATATGTTTTATCTTTCTCTTGTTTGTAATGGCAGATAATTGGCGTCCAGGGTTAATTGGGTTAGCTAGCTAGCTAGCTAGGGTACATTACAATTTACAGGCATATTATCATCCCCACATGTCTCTAGAGGATTTTGTTCCTTGTTTTGGTTCTTTTAGGGATTATTATTGAGTACTGTGTTTTTGTCGACTAATTAACTTGTGATTTGTGAAGTGCATGTCAAGCAGATCTTCCCTCAGTGACTCGGTCAGTCATGTGTCGGTTTAGTAGTTGTATCAAATGATGATATGGCCTTAATTATACAATCCAGATATTTGGATACCACTAAGGATACCGCTTAATTATACAATCCACATATTCGGATACCACTAAGGATACCGTCGGGGATACCATGATATTTGAAAATATGTCCAAATTGAAACATTAACAAATTATCTTGAAACAATTAATGTATTAACTTGAAACATTGTAGTATAAAGTTGAATAACACAAATCATAAATTAAAACATCTACTTATATCACTACTAAATCACATAAATATTACCTTAAAGTTGTTGAGAGAACGTATGTGAGCAAGTTAAAGTGAAATAGCAACAAAAGAGAAAATTATATCATTTGTGTTTCATTTTAATTTCATTAAGTTTCATACTAACTTTATAGATGTTCCATTTTGATCGGAACATGTTGCAGATTAACGTTAAATTAACTTTGTATGGTGGTATCCCGACTGTATCTTTTGCGGTATTCCCATAGCATTTTCCTTGATTATATTAATTAATTTGTGCAGACATACTATAATTTTGACAACACATTGGTTAATTTGTTTCATATTAGTCAATTAATTAATTAACATTATTAGTTCCGTAAAAAGACGATACCTATTACTATTACTACTAGCAAGAAACCTACCCGTTTGCGGGCGTTTCAATTAATTGTGAGCTCATGTCATGTAATACATATAACATGCTTTTGGTTTTTGGCTAATTATTTACTATTCAAATTTCATCTTTACACTAAATTAACTCATCGAATTTTAGAATATAAAGCATTAATTCCTCATTAATGTAAATTCTAATCAAATTGATGTCTTCCATACCAAAATTGATATATTTCCATTTTTGTAAAAAATCAAAATGTAGAGGAAGTTATTTAATTGGAGAACATCAATACCTTTGAAATCAATGCATTTTGATCTCTACCGTTGATTAAGGGGTAGAATGAGAATTAAAAAAATTGAAGGAGGAGAAAAAAATAATGATATCAAATACTTACGTGCTTTATAGTATAAATTTATAAAATATTTAATTAGAGGTTTAACATAGAACATTTGATAAATGATATGTGTATTTCACCAGCTCAATAATTTATGGAGCAGGGATGCATTGACATTCTTGATGATGGGTAATTTCATTCATTTGTAAAGTTTCGTAAAATAATCTTAAGAATGAAATAAGTTTAAAGATGCACTGCTTAACTTATAGATTGATAGTATTTCAGATTTCAATTAATTTGAATATTTTTTATGGCTTATCAAAACTTTGTGCACTATTTAATGATTGTAATTAACAGATCTTTGAAGAGCTATCAAACATCGGTTAAATTGAATATAATCGCAACATTATCAATTTATAAGTTGAACAATACCTTCAGAAACTTTTTTCTATTTTTTCTATTTTTAATGATTTTTTTTTCAAAATTTTAAAAAGTCCTATTGACAAAATTTGTCAAGATAAGTATTGTCAATGGATCCTCTAATTTATATGCCGTACATTATTATTTATAGGCTCATTTTTTTTTTTTTAAAAAATGAACTTATCAGCTTGAACTCATCCACCCAATTATACTGTTGTCATGAAACTAATTGATAGCAACTTATCATAACTTAACCTTATCACGCACCATACTTCCAGCCCACCAAAACATAATCAACTCCACTTTAGTATATGCCCAAGGATGGCAAAAAAAAAAAATAATAAAAAAATTAGAAGAATTATTGAAAATAACACTAATTATATATAACAAAACAAAATAAAATAAAATGCATATATATATATATATACATATATGCGTCTCCACTAGAGGTGGCAAAACCCGACCCGACCCATACCCAACCCGACCCGACATTTTCAGAAAGTCAAACTGATCTGACCCAACCTGACCCGACCCAAACCCGACCCGACCCAAGATCAAACAACATGCAATCCAACTCAAATCAACATACGATTAAAAAAAAACAACTGATATTAAAATTGATCCGACCCGACCCGTTCATCACCCGACTCGAGATCTTCTAGAAAGTCAAACTGATCCGACCCGCCCGTCCTGAACCCGAACCCAACCCGCCCGCCGATTTGCCACCTCTAGTCTCCACCAACCAAGCACCAATTGGATAATATGTGCTGGGTGCAAGCTTACAAAACAAACATGTTCAGATTTGGGCCCATTATATATATCACCAGCAAAGCCTACACTTGAAGAAGAGGGGCCCCCATATTTTGGGTACCTCCAAATCAAGCCTCAAAAAGTCTAATGCAAGCAGACATAGCACAACCCAATTCAAAGGCCCCACTGAACAGTGAGCTTAGTAGTTTGAAACCCTAGTTAGATCTTCCTAGAGTGTGGTCCAGCTGAAACACAAACCAAGCAAAGCAACACAGAGATGGATGGATGGATGGATGGATGCCAAAAGAGACATTCCTTCTCACAGTTAATTCTTCCTTTTTATTTTTCTTTTTGGGGTTAGATATATAGATATCAAAAGTGATATCAAAATTGATACCGATTGTATAAGTATTGATCTTATATATGTTTGCATATTCATATTAATTTATTTAGCATTCAAATTCGTATTTTATACATAATCCACTATATAAAATAAGTAAGCAGAATATTAATTAAAGCCATTGATTTAATTAAATAGTTTCTCAATTAATATAAAAAAATACTAATCCAGTCGGTACCAGTTTTGGTATCAATATCAACTTTGTTATCCTATAACATTTTCCTTTGGGCTATCATCACCACAGGTGGCAAATCGGGCGAGCGGGTCATGTTCGAGTCGGATCAGGTCGGGTGATGGGCGGGTCGGGTCAGGTCACTTTTAATATCAACTTTTTTTTTGGATCTTATGTTGATTTGAGTTGGATTGGATGTTATTTAATCTCGGGTCGGGTCGGTTTCGGATCAGGCCGGGTCAGTTTGACTTTCTGGAAAATACCGGTTTGAGTCGGGTCGGGTCGGGTCGGGTCGGGTCGGGTCGGTTTCTCGGGTCAGGGTCAGGTTCTGCCACCTCTAATCATCACCATGTGGTACCATTCACCATCCAACCAACGTGTGGAGGAATTGGGCTAATTAAATTTGCTGGGGGGGTCGTGTACTGTCCCCACTGGGTGTGCTAAATGGGGGTGCCGTATCCGCCACTGTTGCTGCCCTTGCTTGCTACACGACGAGTCCATTGTGTGTGGGGCTTATTCGGTCCGCCAGTAAAGCTACCGGCCCCTTGCACTTGCACTTGCACTTGTACACACGTTTTAATTTCTGCTTGCTTTTAGGTGTGTATGACAATTTTGTCGTCTTTTTTTCACGGATAATATTAAGAATTAATGGGTGCTCCGTTTGTTTTGTTTTCTAGCTCATAATTTTGAAAAGGGTCAGAAAATGTTATTTATTCATATAAGCTTTTTTTAGAAAAATTTTGAGTTTTTGAGATCAAAATGAGAGATAGATAAGCTATATATATCCAGTATTTTGGATTTCGAAACCATGACCTCTCAAATTTTATATTTTTTAAAAAAAAAATTTATCTACCACATAAGGATAGATACCTAGATGTTTTGTGTTGATAGTAACATAAGGATATAAAGATAATAAATATAAGACTCGTGTCTTGCACTTCTTTCTCACAATAATTTTATTTTTAAGTATGCATAATATAAGTTTCTTAATACAAATTTAACTTTATTAGTTCCAATTGTAAATATTGATTTTCTATTCAATATTTTTTTAAGGAAAAATCCAATAAGGAAAGCAATAATTACAACATTAATAAATACATATATAAAGTATCTGGATAAATTATATACCCTCAATTGCTAGATCCTTAAATGAAGATTTATTTATTTTTATTTTATGTAAGTAAGTCCCTAGACAACACATATCCCTACAACCAATTGCAAATAAATTTATAGAAAATTCTACAAATAAAAAATTCTTTTATTAATATTTTTATACACATAGATTAATTGTGCTTCAAATTTCAATCAATTTGACTGTCATTTAATACTTTATCAAAAAGCATCAAAATTATAGAGAAATTATAAAGGTTTAAATTTAATGATTCTTGATTGAGTATCAAATGACACTCAAATCTAATGAAATTTGAAACATAATCAATGTATAAATATATTAATATGTTTACAAAAGATTTTTATTTTTAATATTTTTTATGAATTTATCTGAGATTGGTTGTCACGGTTATCAAGATGAATAGTTATGTGGACTCCTAATCATGACTATATGTGCAGTGTGAGAATGTATTACAATGTTAATTATTAATTATAAGAGGCATTAAGCTTAATGTGCTGTTCAATACACATAAATGTTATTTCTTCTCTATGACTCCGCAGCAAAACACACAAAAACTATCACAATAACAATGATTTTTTTTTTTTAAATTTGAAGAAAGCCCATAGACAACACACATATCCCATACCAATTACTTATTATGACAACAAATTTCAAATAATAAGTTTATGAAAAAAATCCTAAAGATGGAAATTTTTTTTACAAACATGTTTATACACTCATAGATTAATTATGTTTTAAATTTTCAATCAATTTGACTATCGTTTGACAATCCATCAAAAAACATCAAATTTATATACCCTCAATGGATATCAGATTTAAATGAATAGTATAGATGAGTTTTTCCATCCGATTCTCATCTGGTTGCGGTTGAACTAAACTTTGTTTGTTTTCTTTTCATATTATTTTGCCTCTCATCAATTGGGTGTGATGCTCTTTTTTGGACGTATACAATCAGTTGAGGATATCTTTATCATTTATTGTTGGTTGATTAGTTGTCTAAGAGTAATTTTATATATTGCCTCTTTGTTTCATCATCTGGATTCAACAGGTTTTATTGCTTTTGAGACGGATTTTTCCTGCCTATATGAAAAATTGATACATGTGAGGTGTTATATATATATTCTTCTTTGTTCTCTAGAATAGTGTACCTATCACTTTTTTTTTTTTTTCCTCACAAAATATTATAGCATACACTCAAATTATACAAATGTGAAGGTTGGGGGCAAAACAAACCCTTTCAAATATCCTCAATCTAGTGGATCCAGGAATTAGAGTTTTTGTCGCATTGCAAGCAATGCAATCTGATTCCAATTATTGTACTGAAAGTGGTATCATCATCTGCCTTCCTAGCACAAAATCTCATATATATCTTATATACACATCGCATTGATTGACTAGATTCCAACATATACTTTATTCACAGTTTAGTTCACCACACAAATATATTAATTACACATGATGTTTTCTTGTTTTTTAATTTGGCAGTGCATATATAAATAAATCAAGGCCTAATTAATTTCCATGACCAGAAAAATAAATTTATCCAATCATTTTCTTCCAATTATAATTTGTCTAGCAAGGTATTATATATGAGGAGGGATCCATTGACAATAGATATTTTGACAATCTTGACAATGATATCTTTAAAAATTTTATAAAAATTCATTAAAAATCTTAAAAATGAAAAAAAGTTTATGGAAGTATTATTTAACTTATAGATCGATTATGTTTCCGATTATATTCAATTTAAATGATATTTGATAGCTTTTTAAATGTCCGTTAAATTACAACCGTTAAAAAATGCACAAAATTTTGATAAGGCATCAAATGATGTTCAAATTGGTTGAAATTTGATACACTATCAATCTATAAGTTAAGTAATGCATCCATAAAACTTTTTTCATTTTTAAGATTTTTAATGAATTTTTATAAATTTTTTAAAGGTGCCATTGTCAAGATTGTCAAAATATCTATTGTCAATGGATCCCTCCTCATTATATATATATATATGTATAAAATTAAAAGTTCAAATTTTGTGATCAAGATATATCCTTACTAATAATAAAAGCATATTGGAAAAAATGACATGAAAGGGCTATCCTCACATCTGAGCCGTTGATCATTTTTTTCGATAGATCAGAACCGTTGATGTACGTTAATGCCCGTTGATATTCCCAGCCCATTAAAATTAAGGCCCATATAAATTATCTCAAATTAAGGCCCATTACATATTATCTTAAAAATTTATTATAAGAAATAATTTCAGCCCAAAGTAAGGAATGGCTTTTTACTTATATATATATATATATATATATATATCTATCACAATGTTGGAAGTTTACCATAATTATTGAACCCTCATCAGCATCTCTATCCTCAGATGATCACACATCAGGATTACAATGCTGATATATATGTATGATATAATTTTCAAAAAGTTCTACATGATATTTTAAATTATGATGCTACTCTTTAAGTCTCAATCCGAGAGCTATATAATGAAGAAGACATTTGTATCATTATTATGTGTGGTGACTCTAACATCCACACACCACACTGTCAACACAGATATATCATATATATATCGGTTGGTAACCTGCTAGCTGTGTAATATCTCATTTCCAATGAGTTAATTTATATATAGATCTTTACATTCTTTAATTTTTAAGAATTAGAGTTATTCGTATTAATTACCTGTTTAATTTCATTTGCTTGAAAAATATGAAAATTACATATCGTACATAATTAATTAATTAAAGACATATATATATGCAGTCACGTATTTTTGAAGCATCATCGTTCACGTTACATAATATAAATACAATTCAGAGGATTAATTTCTGAGTGGTTATTTCATAAAATATCGTTTGATATTTGTCAAGTACAAATATTTTTTCTTAAAAAAAAATATTAATAGCTAGTTCACCTACCTTACAAAATTTATAGAGGAATTAGTTTTTTTTAAACAAAAAATAATAAATTCATTCATTCATTTAAATGAAATATTAGGGATTAAAGTTATTATTCTAATATACATTAATTTATATGTCAGCATGCACAAATATCACGTTAACCAATATAGTACCAAAATTTGATCAGTACCTCATATATATAGGGTCGAGTCTAAACCATATTATTTAGGACAACAAAATCTTTTAATTTTATGGAAGGAAATATGAGAAAATCATATTATAAATGAAAAAATTTTACTGTCACAAGTAATATCTTTGTTTTTCTTAATTAGGCCTGACCTATATACAGATGCATATAACTATCCGAATACGTACTACAATACCTACCAACCAACCAAATAAAGCTTGTGTACTTGCTCTCTTTATGCATGATTATCTATCAACTTTCTTATCATTAACGAGAATCTATATTTTTTTTTCAAAAGAACACAGAATCTATCTAGATCGTTGGCGTAGCGTTAGATGCAACAAGTGAGTGGCAGCTGTATTGCTAGCTTTAATCAGTATGTATGATATATCTTATTCCAAAAGAACAGGCATATACTATATATGTATACAAGGAACCTTGTCAATGTGGAAGAATATATAAAGTGTGCATCCTTTTGGGAAAAAGAGTTGAGCAGATAAGTATATACTTTTGTGGTACTCAGAATATACTATTGTGATTTTCAACCTTACATTACACGCATGGTAGTTGATTGACCTGTATATCCTTACTCCTGATAAAAAAGAGATTAGATTTTTTGATATGAAAGTTCTATCTTTCCAGAGAATAAATCTCAGCTCGTTGATTGTTTACTTAGATTGATCACCACTGTTGACGTACTTTATATAATGTCTCAACCCACTAAAACTTAAGGTCCATATCAATTTTCTCAATTTAAGGCCCATTACATATTATCTTAAAAATTTATTATAAGAAATAACAATTTTAGCCCAAAGTAAGGTGTGAGCTCTTTGTTAAAGCAAGGCGTGGGGTCTTTGCCAGTATATAAATATAGCATGCATTAAAGCGTATGGCAATTAATTAATTTTTATAGCAATTCATAAACTATTCAACTAATTCTCTCATTTCCTCAAAAAAAAAAAAAAAAAAAAGTCTCTCTAGAAAATAATTACAATAAATAAGTATTTAACTAGTTATTGACAAACTAATGCCTCTTAGGTCTTAGCATATCCTTAATACACACACATAATTAATTCTGGTCAGCATATTTTTAATTCAATTATAAACTTTTTCTTACTTGTATCAAAAGTTCAAAACAATGCCTCTTAGCATCTTGCTCTTGTTCCGTTCTTATCATTCTTTTTAACCATTCCTTTTGTCTGAATTAGTTATCAAGATATGAGAAGATAATAACACTTGACCTAATTTTTCCTGTTGTTAAGCTTGTCCTTATTCAATATATTTCTACTTGCAATTGTCCTGTCCTTCTAATTTATAATTAAGACCAAAACGGAAAACTTTGGACTAACCGTTATAGCAAAGGATATATAATTAAAGATGTGATTTCTATTTATAGGTAATGAGAAAACATCAAAGAAAGCAAACATGCCTCTTAAAGATATCATATATAAGTAATTGCTTTGCCTTTGTCTACTCTTGAATGATTAATATATGTACCATTTAATTTAATCATAGTGTTTAATTAGCAATATCCCATTACTTGCACTAATAATCTTTTGGATGGAACATATTGATCATGGTGTCTCTTCATGCCCCTCAAAAACTAAAATCAGATATATCTTGGTGGATATGTTACGTAGTAAATTTATTCACTCAACTCTCTCCGAAAGGGAATTTTTTTTTTCTGCCCACAGAATATGTTCTTCATTTGGGATAAATTTCATTTTTGTTTGTGACTTGTGAGGTCATAAAAACAACTTTGATTTTATTAAAAAGAAGGAACGGATTATATAACAACAATTTATCTTGACAACCATAACCACTCTTAAATAAATTTATAAAAAATCTAAAAATATAGAAAATCTTTTACAAACATGTTCATATATCCTAAAAATATTCGTATATAAAAGATTTTTCATTAAATAAAATTTCATTTGAGAGTGATTGTCGTAGTTGTCAAGACAAATAATTTTCATGTGGTAGGGGGGGGGGGGGGGGGGGGGGGGGGGGCTTAATTAGTACACAACATTTTTTTTATACATAAAATTTATCTCCAATATTTCATGTTTGTACATATAGTATTAGAATTTAGGCTTACCTTGAACAAATCCGTAGTGAAGCAGTTATAATTCAATGTCAAGATCACATTTTTAAACAAAATTTCAATTAATTCGCCTTAATTAATAAATTAATAATTCTGCTTAACTCTGTTCATTTTGATTTGAACATAACATACCTCAACCTCAGTCTCACATGTGCATTTATTGTATTAATAATTTCTTAGAGATGAACAATTATGAGCTAGAGATGGCGACAGTTGTAAATTGGAAGAAACGAAAAAAAAACAAAAGAAAAAAAGAAGAAGGGGTCAATTATATTATCAGCTAAAAGGGAAAGATGATCTGATTGAATTAATTAGGCGACCTACCTCTTCATGATTTGATGCCATGATGTCATAACTAAATGGAAAGTAGTGTTTGTTTTTAGTTTACACAATAAAGTTGGATGATTAGCTTAGCTTAGCTTAGCTTAGCTTACATGATATGATATAAATAAATCATGATATGCTTTCTTTTTTATTTGGTGGCACATCAATTCGGAATTCTCTGCACAGGCCCACAATCAATCTTCTTCTTCTATCATTTTCTCCAGGCTACCTAGCTGCAGGCCCAACATCTCCATGGGCCAGTACCTATATATATATATGCAATGCATGCATCCAAATTCAATTCAATATGTGTGTTATGTTAATGTCACCGTGGAGAAGTTGATGTTCCTGGAGATTTCATTTGTGGGATGATGGTTCATTGTCAGAGGACCATTTTAGCTACTACTTTGTACTATGGCAATAACATTAACACGTGGCTAATGTTAATGTCCCTATTTTGAAAGATTTTAATTTAATGCTCTTGTAAGAAGGCAACTAGGCAAGGCTTGTAAACGGTTGGGACCTTGACACTATTAATTTCATAATAATCTTGTTAATATATTATATTATATATATAACTATTCAGATTTTAGATAATTACTAATTTGAAGGGAGGTGATAATTGTCTCGTTTAAAAATCTTTCTTATCCATTCCCAAATACATTTTTAGCTGAAAACTCTTTTTGATATACGACAAAACAATTTTTTCGGTCGCAATACTCATCCTCAACCATGCAAAAGACTCGTACATGTAAAATGAAAAGATAAAAAGTAAGAAAAATTATCTCAAATATCCAAAGAGCATGAGAAAGAAATAGAGAATATTAATAAGAGAAACATCTTACGTCCATTGAAAAGTTGTCTATATGTCCATAAACATACAAAAAATGTAACAGGTACAATCCGAAATGTAATAAATACATCCCAAAATGTAACCTATGGACGCTATGGATGGTTTTTCTATGGATGCTAGGGGTGTACAACGAGCGGGGCAATGATTATTTATCAAAATTTGAACCCAACCCAGTAATAACGGGTTATAAAATATTGTTACTGAACCCACCCGTAACTAGAGGTCAGGTTCGGGTTCGGGTCGGGCGGGTCAGGTCAGTTTGACCTTCTAGAATATCTCGGGTCAGGTTGGGTCGGGTGATGGGCGGGTCGGGTCGGGTCAATTTTAATATTTACTTTTTTTGGATCGTATGTTAATTTGAGTTGGATTGGATGCTATTTGATCTCGGGTCTAGTCGGGTCAGTTTGACTATCTGAAAAATTCCGGGTCGGGTCGGGTCGGGTTTGAGTCGAGTCAGGTCGGGCGGGTTTTTCGGGTCGGGTCAGGTTTTGCCAGCTCTACCCATAACCCAACCCGACCCGACTACTTTTTTATGTACGGGTTATGCGGGTTAAACAGGTTATAGTTTCGGTTAAATTTTTCAATATATAATTTTTACTTTAGGTTTAATATTTAATATGTCAATTGTGATATGTAACTAGATTGTAATTATATATTTAATGTGCCACCTCTACCTGTAACCCAACCCGACCCGACTACTTTTTCGTTAGATTTCATATTAGAAACATAAAATAGGCATATAAAGTTGCAAAAAATAGATATACACAATAAACATTACCCAAAAGCATCATAAAAAAAAATTATATAGATCATTAAAAATATTAAATAAGAACTTAATTCTTAAATTATTGTCTCATTATTTATCTTTTTAATGAATTGTACATGTAAGTTTGTACAAATTATAATTTATAACTAGTTGCGGGCGGGTTCTGGTTGAACAGGGTTCCAATGTCTCAACCCATAACCCAACCCGATATAACTGGTTAGTTAAAATTATAACCCGACCCAATCAGTCGGTAACATTTCTAACCCGGTAAAAAAGGTTTAGGTCAGGTGGGTCGGACGGGTTGGGCGGGTTGATACTTTTTTTGTACAACCCTAATGGACGCTAGGTATTACTCTATTAATAAACTTAATCTAGAGATGGATAGGGGATATATAGTTAAGGGGGACAGATTATTTCTGAATTTGCATTAAAACTTGATATTCTTGAATTTTATAAGTAGGGGAAAAAAATTACAAATATATATATACCTGGATTTTATTAGATCAATTAGAGTATTAGACAATTACATTTTAAATTACATGCAATTTAAAAATAATTAAGTATTTTGTACAGAATATATACTGTAGAAAGACACGTCGAAACAAGGGAATAACTCCATTGCCACTGCCACCTTGTGTTTCCAAACAACAGCATTTAATTTGAGTCATTTTGTCTTCTTTCGTTTTTTTTCACTTCTATCTATTATTATTATATATTTTGGTACCGAATTTAACTGGATTAAATTATGTGATCTAAATAACTATTGCCATCAAATCAAATCATGTCATGTTGGGTTTATCCACACCATGTTATATTTATATATATACACGACGAGCACATCAGTTCATCACACCAAACAAATGTCCTCCTGTATATAGGGAATGATTGAATGCATAAAATACACCAATAACAAGTTGAATTCTTTGTATGAACGCACCATATATTTGTCGGCCCATCTACTATTTTCAAGTACTGTTTCAAGATCTAGCAACACAATATTATTGCATGGTAAACTGTTCTTAATTCCTTACAATCTTTTTTTTTTTTAAGGAAAAGAAAATAACTGAAGAAAAGAAGAAACCTTGAATTGAAGATGTTACAGGAAGAAGAATGCCTCTAAAACATTGTCCTGATTCTTTACCAGTATTCAATGCAAGAACATGTACACCTCTCAAATAAATAATGAAGTTTCTGACTGCAATAACATCATCCTTTGCATAAACCAGTGATATGATTTTGAAATTTGATGGTATCATCTATCATGAGTCATGACAATCAAAGCAGACTTCAAGTTCTTCACAACTTTAACAGTTGCACCTTTAATTTGCCAAATGCAATCAGCATTTCATTTCACTATATATGGTCATTAATTTACTGCTATATATCTCTTTCTCCTCTTCTTCTAAATTTGCTTAAAGCAGTACGTACCAGACACTGCCTTGTATATATAGTATATACCCATCACAGACTCATCATGAACCGAGTTCCCGATTTCGGCAATGCTGCGTGCATCGATCCCGGTTAATTTCTTCTGAGTTCTGATACTACTCCACTTAGCATGTCTTCTCTTAATTAGTTTGTGGACCTCGCTCCACTGGCCAACAGCTGCATAGAGATTTGATAGTACATGATCGATCTCCGGCCGCTATGACCCATGTCTAACTCAACAAAGCGGGTCCGGAATGTAAGATATCCAGGTCCAGTTCCTTGTGCACTACTGACTACTGCACTGTATACAGTATCATGGTTCAATGGTGACAATTTAAGCTCTGGAGGGAAACGGGTGGTAGCTTAGTTGGCTAGGAGAGAAGTCTTAGGGCTGTTATTTATCCAAAGGTCGAGAGTTCGATATATACCCGCCCACGCAACTTTGCAGCTGCTGCAAAGATTTCAAAAGCTGTTGCAAACAGCTGACAGTAATTAATGGGTCAATTAATGGTGAAATTAAATAGTGATCTGACTGATGACACCAAACAAGAACAGGTGGAGACAGTCTGAAAAGATGATCAAAACAGAAATTAAATTCATTACTTCTTCAGTCTGAAAACGGTTTAATTAAACAAATTTATTTTTCTGATGTCAATGTCAGATTTCATTTAATAAAACTGCACTGAAACGTATGCATATGCATGCATGTACATTTATTTTCATGTATTAATTCTGGCCCCAAGATATGTAGCTTGTAGTAGTACTCCAGCTAGCAAATACTGAAATATATATATCTGCCCCGGTTTAATTAGTTGGTCTGTTGATTTTATAACTGTGCAATTGCTGTTAATTTGTCAACCTGGAATTACATAAGCTATAATTTGTGAAGATTTTTCCCTCTTTTTGATGAAGTTAATAATTTTTTGAAGTAGACCAACAAGCATGTTGCATCGTTCAATTGTTAAAATTAAAAGTTGAAAAATTAATTAATATTGTGGCTACACAGGTAATTATAATTAGCAGATTAAATCTGGTGAGAAATTAACCATACAAAATTATATATGGAAAGGCCTGCAAGAATTTGTCAAAGCTTAATTTATAGGCCTTGCACAATTAACCATCTGATCCAACCTTTTTTTTTTATCTAAAAAAGAGACGAATTACATTATTATTTTCCAGGCCCAACCTCAGCTCCGCCTGTTCCAAGAACAACTGAACTCCAAAAGCCCATTCTGGATTAGACTGAATCAATGTTTGGTAATAGTACTTAATTTATTGGGATGCATTTTTCTTGAGATTACATTTTTTTTTTATTTTTTAGACTGAACTTTTATTCACACACCCACACACACACACACAGAGAGCTGCCGTTTATATTTTGATGATAGGGCAAACATCAAGATATATATATATAATTTAATGTTAAAGAGCAAGTATATACACATGTTTTATTATCTATGATGTAGCTTTCCATATATATGCAATCCTTCATTTTCAGCATATGATCCAATTGGCAGCTCAACTCGATTATCTTGCTGATGTTTAATTAAGCTTTCCGTCGTGTGATTAGACAAATGTCTCAACATATAATTAATGGACATAATTATGTCGAGCAAACTAACACACGTCGTACTACTACTTATTTGGAGGGAGCCGTGATTATTGTTGTTTTATCTAGCTCGACTCTTTATTTGTGTCTTATTGAAGACTATTTTTTTTTAATAATAATTACATGTTTAATTAGGAACGAGGAGGGATCGAATGACGACAAATTTTGGTGTCTTTAGTGATCAATTTATTATCTATATATGAATTGGCAAATGTAAACTGCATGTTAGATATATTGTAAATTATCTCAATAACGTATACATAAAAAAATGATTTAAATTTAACCTCGTCATTTAATTCAATAGGCATCAAGGCAGGAAAAAAATATCATAAAGTTTTAGTTGTTGATTTTGTTAATGTTTGGTGTGGGTGTAAATAAAATCAAAAAGGTAAGAATAGATTATGATATATACAAAACACTCTATCAATTAGTTTCGTTATTTAAGAAATCAAAACAAATTAAGTTATTTGACATTCAAATTTGTAATAAGTTTTTGCACCTCTACTCTATATTTGTCTCCATATTTGTCTCTATTTATTATTATTATTATTATTATTATTATTATTATTATTTTACTTTGGAAGAGATCGAGTACGTATCACATATAGTTTTCAAATTTCATTAAACAAAAAAGCACAAATTAATTACATCAAGTATATATTCCACGTCAACAAACATCAAACTACGTACATCACAAATAAAAAAAAAAGTACTTTTTATGCTATCTTTTCACTTTAGCTTTGAAGTATATATAAGCTAGCTAGGCATCAATCACTCTTGTTAGACTACACAATCATAGAGCATTGGCTAGCTAGTTGACCATATATATAGTGCATATCTATCTCATCATACGTCTCAAAGTTGCTGCCTACGGACTCTGACTTTTGTACTCCATAAATGACGGCGTTAAGCTCGTTGGAATCAATCCAACATTGATCAGCAGAGAACATGTTTGGATGTTTCTCTTCCTGATCTGAGGTATTCGTAGTTGGCTCGATCCGTTGGCCGGCCTCCGGATCCTCGGCTGTACAATTCGCACAATATTCCATTATCGTCGTTCTTGTTGATCTCGCGACCGGCAGAAATATCTCCGCCGACGACGTCTCTGTGCTTTCTTCCTTGATTAATATTCCACCGTGCTCTTGCACAAAACAGTGTGGTGTCACAGGTACTGAGGGTATTGCAGAGAAGTCCAGTATGTGCCAGAAATTGGTGGATAGGGACTTTGAATTAGGGCATGAGATCGAAAAGGGCTTGTTATGATGATATGCTGCTGCTGGGCAAACATGGCTATGGAAGTATGTGACGTTGTAAATGGCTGGATCCGAGTTATCTCGTTGTTGCACCTGTTTTGTGGCCTTACAATTGTATTCCTTCTTGTATGCGCATTTGTAGTAACTCCTGTAATTAATGGAATGCAGTGTCATGCATGTAGTATACTTTCAATTAATTAGCTTACAATTAATAACTATACCCCCCGTTTGGCAAGTGTAGTAAGTTAAAGCGGAGTAAAATGTTAAATCACCTTAAATCAGTGGTGTTTGGTGGGAGTGAAGTAAATAAATGAAGTAAAGTTGATGTAATGTGTAAAAGATGTGAAATGTTGGTGATTTAGTTTACTACACCTATACAGCTGCGTTAACTTACTACACCTTAAATCACTTCCGTTTGGTGACTTAAAATTGATTTAAGAGCTTAAATCAATTTTAAGTCACCAACCAAACGCAGAGTATCAGAATACCAAACCTACTGGATATATATATAATGGAATTCCGGAAATTATATATATATATATATATATATATATATATATATATATATATAGTCCGGCTACGGTGCTTCCGGCAGCACTTCAAAGAAATGCTGCCAAGCTCTGTAACCGTCGGATCTGTTCTTGATTCGTGTTTGATCGTGATGGAAATAGAGCGGAACGGAACCATTTAACGGAGCCCGTCAGCGACGAAGTGATTAAAAAAAAAAGAAATTGAATAAAAACCCTCGTCTCCTTCCTCCCGTTCTTTCGCTTTCCTGGTTTCTCCTCTCCAAGCACGACTTTCTCCTACCTTCAGCTATCCCTAACCATCAACCTCCCTCCGCACACCGCAGACCTTCCTTCTCCTCACGGCAACTCCACTAGGTCAAAGGAACTTCGTGTTTGTTGGTTCCCTCTCCAACTTGCAATCTGTCAATCGCTTCCTTGGGCCGCCAACTTCGTACGCGAAACCCTAGTCCAGTCTTCGTTCTGAATTCGAGAAAGGGTCAGGTATACAGGCCTCGCCCATTGATCAGGTAAACCCTTGAACTCTTCCGTCTCCCTCTTTCTGTGCATGTCTTTCTTTCTCAATTCCTCTTGACCTGATTTGGTTAGTAGATGGGTAGTTAATGCTTTGATTTTGGAATTCAGGATTGCAAAGTTATGCATATTTAACTGATATGTAACCAAAATCTTGGAAATATAGTTAAATTTGACAATATTGTTAAGGTGCTGTAAATTTGTTTTGTGACTGATGGAATTATGATGCAATGTTTTCAAGTACCAATTGCCAGTTTTAAGAAGATATCTTTTAGGTCCCTTTTCCTCAAACAATATCCACTACACCAGTAAATTAAGGTTGCTCCAATTTAACCCCTGTCAGTAAATTTTATCATGATTTAGTGAGGGTAGTTCAATTTTGCATAATGAAGTCCAATTTATATACTGGTACCATTAGTGATTTGGCCATACTTTTCGGGCGTGCACTAATATGAGGCACATCCAATGGAACATTAGTCCAATTTATATACTGATTTTTATATATTTCACTGTGAGACCTCTGAAACATGGATTATAAGATGTCAATTGCAGAATTGAAACAAGTTGTTAATAGCTGAAGGTTAACAATCTATTTAGAAGCTTAAACTTATATAGAGGGTATTATGGTTCAGCTATGCATGTAAGGTGCTTGAGAAATTGCCACTTTTCAATCTGACCAGCTCTTTATACATAACTGGTTGGTTACGGACGGACTTTTGGTTCTGTTCTTTTTTACAAGCTAGTTGACCTTGAACACTAACTTGGTGCAGGAAACATGTTTAGCAGCATTGACTCAGCCATTGTCCTCTGTACCGAAATTTTTTTAATTATCTGGACCATAGTATATGAGAAATCATGTATCAACATCTTTTATCAATTTTATGGTTTATTTCATCAAAAAAAAAATTTATGGTTTAGTTGAGCAGTAATTACTTGTATGCTTCTCTGTTCTATGATTAAAAAAACTGATATGGTTATTTTTTTTCCTTTTAATTTCAGTGGAGACATTGATGCCATCCAAGCTGGAGATAAGCTAACTTAAAAGGCAATTGATTAATTTAAAGATTGTGGAGCCTATCTGCTTAATAATTTATGCCCTGTAAAATACAAAGGAGCCTGCTGTTTTCATTAGCACCTGCGCAACCAAGATCAAAATCTGGAGATTTAATGAAGAGCGTTTTTTTTTTTTTTTTTGGTGCCTGCATTTGTGGCGGAACTGGTGAGAATGCAAGGAATTTAGGTTGCAAGCTGTAAGATAATGCAAGGCATTTACAGAATCAATTTTGTGTTATGTTATATAGAAATATGACTTTGACAAGGTTTTTATATTCTAATTATATTAAAGGCATTTGAGCCTCTTTTTGTGTATTGGATTATCCTGAAATATACACTAAGATACATTTTGATGCAGTAAAATTTTGAGACATCAAGTTCCACCTCTTAAATCCTTTCTGCAATTAGTTCATAAGTAATTGAACTTTTTTAAGTAGCAATTGAACATGCAAATGCATGATACCAATTCCATGGTAGCATGAGTGGCGGATTATGGAGCTCATACAAGCACATGTAGATACACAAAATACAAGAAGAAAATGATACAACAAATATATAACATAAATAATGCCTTTACAAATTGCATATCCAGAATATATGCTCTCTATTGCTATACAGAATGTAATATCCTCTATATACCAAAATGTATCTCTATCACTATACAAAACGTGCTCTATATTACTAATTACCACTACACAAGCTGCACCTCTTATGTCCTCTCCATAAGCTCCCTGAAAGAGGAAAAAAATAAGAATAGACAAACAGTATACGGGTTTAGGAATTGCATGTAAAAATATTAATTGCTTTAAGCTCTTTTCTTGAATATAAATTATCTGAATATACAAATACGTCCAAGAACACATACACATCCTGCATTGATTCTATGCCATTTCTTCTCCAATTTAATCAAGTCTAAGTCAATTAAGATGCCATCTAATGTCGCTACAAAAAATAAAAAAGCTTAATCCACACCTTAATTCTACTTGACAGATACCGGGTTAAGCCTTTTATAAAACTAAACATAGCATAAACTTAAGTTCAAATTACAATTCAAGGCTCCAAATTCACCACCTGTGAGGGCTCTTGACCTCTATATCCTTCCATCATTCGCGGCACAAATGCCCAAATAACCAGCAGATCTCTAGTCATCTGCCGATCTGCTCCCAAATCATCAAAATCATCTACTGTCATATAGCTTGTTTTATTTATAGCTGCACACCAGAATTTGAAAGAAATGATATTAGGATAAAGCACAAGTTCATTACTCCATTGAATCATCTTTACTGCATTAATACAGACTTTTTTCATTTGCTAAGAATGTTCCACACGCTGATCGTTTCTTGACAAGGTACGTATGCAATACATAGGCCAAGCCCCCCAGTCCAATATTGTCTGAATTATCTCCCTGATAACTGATATGTGCAATACAATGGCCAAGTTCCCTCCAGCATTGCCTGAATTATCTCCCTGAAAACTGATATTAATGTCCCTCCACTGAAAGCTATTGATAACGTTAATACCGGTTTTTTTGTTCACTTCAGAATCAAGACCCTTCAGCTTCCAATAACCACTTCATCAACAGATTGATCTACCTCTTTATTCATCTTACCATCCACACAAAGTTCTTATTCAAAACAAAGTATCTTTAATAAAAATTGAGTGCCTTAGATTAAACACGGCATGCAAACGGGTACACAATTTAAACTAAATATTATCCACATTTTTTCAGATCAATACCAACTATTCATAAAATTTAAAACAACTCAATGGAAATGATAGACTATAGAGTCTATTTTCTTAAAAATAAATAAATAAATAAATACCTCAAATTTCAGAAATTTGAAGAAATTGCAAAGCAAATAAGAAAGGCAGTGAGAGATGAAATGGTAGTTCCATGACTTTTCTCTGCAATTTCTTCCTAATTAACCATTCAAATGTTCATCTGGCATCAAATTTTGGAAACTTGTTATGTGCTGCCTTGTAAAAGTGTGCAATTGCAATTGAGAATGCTACAGCTATAACCATCGCTCACAAAAATTGATATATCCTTTGACAAAGAAATGAGAGAGAAGAGCGAGAGGGTTACCAGAACCGAACAGAACGAGGTCTCGATCGTCGGTGCGCGAGCGTGGCGCACGGTGCACGAGTGACGCTTGAGCTAGTGGAGCTGCGCCGAGGAGGTGGACGGGAGCGGCGGGGAGAAGGGATCGATCTGTCTTCTCTCTTGCGGCGAGAAGGAAGGTTGATTGTTGGAGTGAGCGGAGGGAAGGAGAACTGAGAAGGGCATGGTTGGAGAGGGGAAATCAGGAAAGGGAAGGAGCGAAGAGAAGGAGAGAGTTTTCTTTTCTTTTTCTTTTTTTCTTTTCATCGTTCGCTTCGTCGTAACTAACGGGCTCCGTTTGGTCTCTCCGTTCCGCCATAAATCCATCATCTAGCGCGGATCAAGATGTGAATCGGACGGTCATAAGAGTTGGCAGCATTTAGTTGAAATGCTGCCGATAGCATGACCGTCCGATTCACATCTAAATTCGGACGGTTATAAAATTTGGTTTGCTAGTATATTTTGATATAAAGATTAAGTTGAGCGGTTCGGATCGACTATTTGGACACTGAAAATGGAGATATGAACCGCATAGCACGGTAAAACCGTGATATGCATATTATTGTAGCCGGACTCATATATATATATAGAGTAAAACTATGGTGCTCCTCAGCTCCTAGGAGCACGGAGGCCTCCCGTGCTTCTAACTCAAAAATCATACTAAACCATCTCGAAATTTCAATTTATGAGTCTAATTAAATTCTTTATATCAAAATATCATAGGATACAAAATTTTTTCATTTTTTGAGATTTTTAAGTATTTGTTTTGTATTTTTTAAAGATGACATAGTTTTATACATTATTTTATTATTATTTTGTGGTCATTCTAGAAAATTCCAAAACATATACTTAAGAGACTCAAAAAATGGAAAAATTTTGTATCCTAAGAGATTTTCATATAAAGAATTTAATGAGAATGATAAATTAAAATTTCATGATGGTTTAGTATGATTTTTGAGTTAAGAGCATGAGATGCCTCCGTGCTCTTAGGAGCACGCTAGATTTACTCTCTCTCTCTATATATATATATAGTAAATCTACCGTGTTCTTAAGCTCACATTCTGTGAGTTTTACACCAAAAAACATATCAAACCATATCTAAATTTTGATTTATATAGCTCAATAAATTATTTATATCAAAATCACGTGACGTGCAAACAATTTTCATTTTTAGACATTTTTAAGTATTTATTTCGGATTTTTTAAAAGTATTGACAGGGATTTTGAGCTTAAATATCTGTACTAATTTCAACATTATATATAATATTTTACGGATCGTATCGATTATATACGCGAGATATTATTTTTAGCCACCCACAGGAGAATTAAAAGTATGTACGTATCGATTAAATAAGATCAAATTAAAGTAATAACGTTACAGGTTGAACAGTTGGAGTCTTATTTATATCTTAATTGTCAGTAGTTGTCAGGCAGCTGGCATCCCGTATTAATCGGGTCCAATAATCATGTGTCTTAAACTCTTAATGACAAAGCAAAGTCCACGTACTGTCCATATTATTAACATATAATTAATTGATTAGTTACTTAATTATATAATACAGTGCCCTACGTTTGTGGTGGGAAAGTGCGGGGAAGCCTCTTGGAACCCCAGCCGCCTCTTGGAACTCTAGCCGCCTCTACAAGCAAACTTTTTGGTGGTGCCTCTCTCCCGCCACCCCTCTTCTATTCTAGTTCTTCTTTGTTGATTGCTTTCAAATTTTGTTTGTTTGTCAACTTTTCGTCCGTCTTTTTCGTCGCCCATTTTACTCTAAGAAGGGTCTTTTCATTGTTCTTCAGTTAAGAGGGTTATATCATCACTTGAGAATGGATTTTGCTCACGCTTCAACAAATTGACTTGTTGCTTGAAGAAATGAAGATTTGTGGAGTCCATAGTCCATAGAAATATATACTTAAAAATCTCTAAAAATAGAAAATTTTTGGATGTCACATAAATTTGATATAAAGAATTTATTGAGCCATATAAAACAAAATTTGGATATAGTTTGATACGTTTTTGGTGTTAATCTCACGGGAGGCTCCCGTGAGCTTAAGAGCACGGTAGTTTTACTCAATAAATTTTTCATATCAAAATCTTATAGTACGCAAAAAATTTTCATTTTTGGAGATTTTAAGTATTTGTTTGAGATTTTTTAAAAGTGACTATAGAATATTAATAAAATATTCAATGTTTTATGTATCATTTTAAAAAATCTAGAACAAATACTTAAAAATCTCCAAAAATGGAAAATTTTTGCGTGCTATAAGATTTTGATATGAAGAATTTATTGAGCCATATAAATCGAAATTTGGAGGTGATTTGATATGTTTTTAGATCATGACTCACGGGCTGCTCCGTGAGTCATGACTCATTTTAGCAAAATTATATATATATATATATTCATAATTTCATATCATATGGACTATGGAGCGAACGTGACCTAGGACTACGAGTGTATCTATATATGCCTAATGCCTGCATTTAATTACGTACGTTTATTGATTTTGCCTTTTATTTATATTTTCTTGCATAATTCAGTTGCCCTAATCTGCATGGCTGATATATAATTATATATGCAAACCCTGTTCCTGTCTAGGTAGCTTGCAATCATATTTTTTAAATTTGAAAGCTAGACACTCGTACTATATATATATATATATATTGAGTGCTATGGCCTTGCGTCTATAGAATGGACGTCGATCCATATATAGAGTTCATAGATTACAAACTTGAGATAAAACTTACAAAATTGATGTAATAGTTACAAGATTTATACCTTTATGGGCGTATAAACAGTTATTCTATGGACGCTTATTGTTTCCAATATATATTATTGATATTATGCATTACTAGTAATAACTTTTTACTGGTAATTGTAGCATTCATTAATGATTTTATTACACAATATATTTTGTTATAAATATATATTATCATCTAATTTATATTAATAATTAAATTATCTCTATTAGTAGTATATGAACTGAGTATTATATATATATTCGAAATTAAGTTGTATGACTTTCTTTCTTTCGTTTGTACCATCCTTAATTAATTAAACATAACATTTTCAGTTTCAAATATAATTTACAAAAAAAACTTGTGAGCAATTATAAATGAGAAAAAGTTATCATCCCCGACTCCTGTCCCCCGAGAAATCACCCAGACACATCTAACCATCTCTCATCAACTTTTAACTTTCTTTTTTTCCTTCTCCTCTCCGAGTCTCTGAACTTCCCGCGATAACATTTTTCCACTTTCTCCATGGCGATCGCGATTCACCGATCTCTTTGCCCTCTATTCTCTCTTCTCCGGTGATTGCGATTTTGCGCTGATTGCTTCTCTGCTCTCTCTTCCAATCCAAATCTCGCTCCCCCTCCGTCGCCTCCGACGGTTGCGATCCCTCCGACGTCTCCGACGGTCGCGATCCCTCCCTCGCCTTCGACGGTCGCGATCCCTCCCTCACCTCCGACGGTCACATATCCCTCCCTCACCTCCGACGGTCGCGATCCCTCCCTGCCTTCGACGGTCGCAATCCCTCCGTCGCCTCCGACAAGCAATATAAATACTAATACTCGTCTAAATATTTTTTTGAGAAAACTAAAAACTTTTCAAAGAAAAGCAAACACTTTTGCAACTAATATGTACACTTATTGTTTTTCATGTAAATACTTTTATAAGAAACCTAAATACTTTTCGAAGTTATATAAACACTTTTCAATTGTATACAAACCTTTGTGTAAAATTTTTGAATTCTACATAAACACTTTTTAATAGTACATAAACATTTTTCAATCTTATATATCTAAGCATTTTTTAAGCCATATAAACACTTTTCGGGTATAATGGTAACTGTTTCTATGGGCCAAGTGGGCGTGTCAATAAATGGACTTTAGTTGTACATAAACACTTTTCAATAGTAGTACATATATAAGAACTTTTCAATCTTATCTAAGCACTTTTCAAAGATATATACACACTTTTAGGGGGAAACTGGTGAGTATTTATGTGGGCCTGTCAACGCACCGCTGAGAGCGCTAGTGGACAGGCTGGCAACGTGTTTTCCATTTTTTGCAAGTTCGGGGTGCGCGTTGGGACTGTCTTTTAGCCGAAAATGGAAAGTCTATTCGGGGGATTTTAGCGGGGGATTTAGTTCGGGGGACTATTAGTCGCTTCCATTATAAATAAACACCTCATTTACAATATTTCATGGATATTTATGTGAATAATATCTAACCTTCTATGCTGATTGTTCATTGTCTTCTTCTCGCCATATTTCCTCCATAGATAGCCGTCATGCTCTGGAAGTAAAGTGATAGTTTCCCATGATGTACATCCTTTCCTATTCAATACATTAAACAGTAACAAACTATTACATATATACTGCTACTCATGTCATTTATTTTAACAACTAATTAATATATCTGTAAATTTAGGGTTTTTTATACTGTTTTCATTTTCTATTTATTGGTTTATATATGTGTGTTCCCTCCCTTTTAATCATATATTTTGCTTCTATAAATTGATATATCTAATTGGGAATACATAGATAAAAAAAAAAAAAAAAAAATCGATACCGATTATGTTAGTATTCATATTAACTCATTTAGTATTTAAGTTATTAGTATAATATATACAATTTACTCTATTTAGTATTGTAAAATCATTAATTCGAATGGTTTACTCATGTAATATAAATACTAATATAGTCGGTATCGATTTTGGTATCTCTCGATCTATAATTACATTATTCTGTCTAATTAACTTCTTGAGGAGTACTTCTTAGACATATTTATTTTGAACTTTTGATGGTCTTCTTTCTACCTACATGTAATTAATTGATCTCTTTCCCTTAAAAGTACCTCATTTGTTGATCTAATAATGGCTTCACTGAACGGAGCTAGATCATCAAAACCAAATTTCAACTTCATTTGTTCTATTGACGTCAATATATATACATATGTATAAGATTCCCTCAATTTTGCTACAACACTCAAGAAACTGATACCTTCTTTGGCGCTTGCAGTGGAAAAGCCGATCGTCGGCGCTGCCGCCTCTCTTCTTTGTATTGCAGATTCCTGCAATGGGATAATTAGGTTCGACCTGATCAGCTTGAGCCCGCGGCGCAACGAAGATATCTGTGGAGTTGCCTTGCATGGGAAGGGAATTAGGGTTCAAGGCAAATCTCTGGCCTTCAAATAGTGAGCAATTATATCCATTGAAGTGATAGTTACTCATCGGCCTAGCCTTGTTTGTTGCCTTCTTTGATAACCGTTTTGATACGTCAATTAATTTGTGGAGTTATATATAACAATATGTGGAACCATGCTTTTATAATGAGCGAGCATTGCCTTTATCTCATAACGTGGACTCAGACACTTGCAGTTTTCTGCTTTTATAAATGGGTCATGTTAAAGGTGTATTGTTATTAATTATAATGTCTATATATATATATATATATATATCCTGCTTTTCTTATTCTCAAATTGACATTATATATTGTAAAAGATCGATGCTTCATAAAAAAAAGACATTGTAAAAGATGAAAGCTGTATTATTATTAGGGTTAGACTAATAGTCCCACAACAAAAATCCCCCAATTTTGTCCCCCAACCATAGTGCGCCATATGTCAAAACGTGTTGACCAGTCAAAACTAGAAAATGCGTCTCTACTGATCTCATGTCGCTTCGCGTCACATGCAACGCAATATGTCGCTACAGGTGTTTATTTTTCAAGACAAAGTGTTTATATCACAAGTTCAGGTCTTTATATTTCAAAGCTAGGTGTTTTATCTTCCAGATGTTAATATTTCAAAGTCAATTAGTTATATTTTAAAATCAGGTACTTATGTTTCACATCCAGATGTTTTTATATCCCAGGTTTTAATATTTCAAAACCAAGTGTTTATATTTTACATTTAGATATTTATCTCAAAAGCCACGTATTTATTTGAAAGTCCGATGGTTACATCTCAAATCCAGGTATTTGTATTACAAATCCAGGTAGTTATTTTTCAAAACTAGGTTCTTATATTTCAAAGTCAGGTGTTTATCTTAAAGCCAAATGTTTATATTTCGATGTCAAATGGTTATATCTCAATTCCAGTGCTTATGTTTCAAAGCCAGGTGTATATATTTTAACTATGGGTATTTATATTTTTTAAGCCAGTATTTATATATCTAACATGTAAATTTTTAACTGTTTTATACTCTTGTCAGAGTCTTCTCCTTTTATCGTCTAAATAGGTGACAATGACGAGAGCTAGAGATGGAGATCGGTAAAAGTATGGAAGTTCTTGAAGAGGTAAGTAGTGGTCTCAAAGAGCAAGAGAGGGAGGAAAATAGTGTCGAAACTCATCTAAATAAGTTACAATGAACGAAGATCGGTTGAAGCTACTATTGGAGCGCATTAGACATAGTCGATCAATCAATAGTGATATTCGTGCAGTTTCTTGGGGGACAGAGAGGGATGAATTAGTTGGGGGGATTAAAATGTGCATGCCACATCATGGGAACGAGAATGGGGATATGACTCAGGGGAATATAAGATTTTCACTTATTATTAATATATTATTATTATTATCCATTCTGTTTTAGTTTTGTCAAATTGACATTATAAAAGATCATAAAAGCTTGGGCGATATCATAACTCTATATATAATTATATATATATATATATATATATGCATATGAAAATCATTCTAGGAGATTTTACAAATTAAATACCTTTTCTTCAAAAAGTCGAAATAAAATACCCTCATGCCTCTCCAAAGTTTCAAACAGAGTCCTTGTAGGCACCATCCTCGTGAGTCAACCTAACCCGATCCAACTAGAGATGAGCCGAAAATAAATGGGTTGGATATATATATATATATATATATATGGGATAGCATAGGATTTCTTTCTAGGATGACGTCAATGGATCGGATTTGGATTGCATCATGAATGATCCAAATGAGATTCCATTAATTAAAAGTTTGTGTTATCTCAAAAAAAAAAATTAATTAAAAGTTTGTGAGACCCATATTTAATTATAATTTGAAGACCCAAATGTGGATCCGTATTTAATTTTCTAGCGATAAGCATATCGGACCATAATCAGGTTATATTTCAAATTTAATTTGTTAAAATGAATAAATATGGGAGGTTTTATATCATAGAAGTGTTTATTAACTATTTAACCGTCTAATTGTTTTCAATAAAAAAAATTTTAAATGGATATTTAACACTAATTAAGGCTTATATCGACACTAATTAACTATATTCAAATATATAGTAACGGGCATTTAGTTATTAATTATTATATAAAAAATAATTGATATACTTAATTAATTTATTCGGGTCGACCCATGACCCGTACAAGTTAATTTGATACGGGACAAACAATTTTGACCCAATATTTAAAGAGGAGGGATCCATTGACAATGCATATTTTGACAATCTTAACAATAGTCATCTTTAAAAATTTGTAAAAAATCATAAAAAATCTTAAAAATGAAAAAAAAAGTTTATGGAAGTTATGTTTAACTTATAGATTGATTATGTTTCCGATTATATTCAATTTAAGCGATATTTGATAGCTCCTTAATGATCTTTTAATTACAACCGTTAAAAAATATACAAAATTTTGATAAGGCATCAAATGATGTTCAAATTGATTGAAATTTGAAACACTATCAATCTATAAGTTAAATAATGCATCCATAGAACTTTTTTCATTTTTAAGATTTTTTATGATTTTTTACAAATTTTTAAAGATGACCATTGTCAAGATTGTCAAAATATGCATTGTCAATGGATCCCTCCTCATATTTAAATGAGTTATATATGGTTCAACTCAAAAATTTAATAACATAATAACAATATATTTGTATGCAATGAAAGCATACAATATATTTGTATTCAAAAATTTAAAGATAACAATATATTGTTTGGCAACATATATATAATACTTATATGCAATGCATAGAATATTTAAGTTGAAGTAGAAAGGTGCAATCACTCGCTCGATTGTAATAAATATAATTAATTAAGTTGGTTTAATTTAGTTATATAGGAGATAAAATTGGGGCTGCACTCTGATATTCAATCACGTACATCAGTCTATATTCTATAATATAGACTCTATATGGATATATAATAGCACCAAGGATCGATATATATAAAAACACGGCAGTTTTACTCATATATAATCTCCCAGATAATGACATTTAGTTATTCAAATGTGCGTTACACGCACTATGATATATATTGAGATCAGCTAGCGGACTTGGACCACGTCCTATATAAATTAAGTTTAAGGATGTGTTCTTATTTATTCTTCAACTTGGTTTTTTTTTTATTTTAGTATCTATATATATATATATATATATAGATATAGATATAGCAGGACTATTATTGTGAAAATGTTTGCATTTCGCTCCGAAATACAAACGGAGCGAAATGCAAACGGTTCGAATTATACTTTGCCACGTCCAAAATTTTGATTTATGGCTCCCATTAAATTCATCATATGAAAATACTAAGGGATACAAAAATTTTTCATTTTTTGAGTTTTTTAAGTATTTATTTTGGATTATATAATAAATTTTTTAAGTATTTACTAGTATATATATATACTAGTAAAGAGTCCACGTTTTGCTTTGGGCTGAAATTGTTATTTTATATAATAAATTTTTAAGATAATATGTAATAAGCTTAAATCGAGAAAATTGATATGGGCCTTAAGTATTAGAGAAATTATTTTTATCCCCCTTAACTACATTCCTTATTTGCACCTCATTCTTATTCTTTCATTCTTCTTCCTCAATTAATTTCTTTCCCACCACCATATCACCTCTGCGCATCTCCACCCTCTCCGCCGGACCTCCACCACCCCTCGGCCGCACCTCCGCCACCCCTCCGCCGCACCTCCGCCCCTCTCCGGCCGCATCTCCGTCACCATCTCCAATCATACCTCCATTGCTCCGGCTCTTTAATACACATTTAATTATTTATATAAACTATATTAGTGGTTAGTATAAATACTTTTGCGTGTTAGTATAATCATATTTTATGTTATCATATGGAAAATATAAAATTATATTGGGGTGCGGTTAAGGGAGATTTTTAAGGGGTGCAGTTATCAGGTCCGTAAGTATTAATGGGTTGAGACATTAAAGTATATCAACGGTAGTGATCAATCTGTGATTTATTCATATGGAAAAATAAAACTTTCACGTCAAAAAATCTAATTACCTAAAGGAGTAAGGATATATGCAGCTACCACTGATGATGGAGGGGAATTAAGCCGGTGTGGTCTATGTAACCCGTTATATTGATCGATCATTATTTCCCTACAACTAAAAGCAAGAAAATAAATTACCGAAAATATGGAGTATGAACTTAAAATTAGGGGAGTGCTATTTTGAGGACACAAATTGCTATATTGAGGGCAAAGAAAATTATTGTCATCATAGTACCCACATATTACCCTTATTAAAGACCCTCTCTTTCTTCTTATTAATATATGTGAGTAATTAATAGAGTTAAATTTAAGTTATATGTGACAAGAATTTATAAATCTGATCCGACCCAAAAACCCGCTCGGCCTGCCGACCCGAGTTTCAGAGAAAGTCAAACTGATCCGAACCCGACCCGTCCCGAACCCGACCTGACCTGTGTTTCAGGAAAAGTAAGTTGACCCGACCCGACCCGACCCAAAACCCGAGCTGACCCGGGAAAAGAGATGCAAAATATGACCAAACCCAAAAAACCCGCCCGACCCGACCCGAACCCGACCCGAAAAAATGCCGACGACAGACGTCAACCTGATACCCTACCCGACCTGACCCGACAATCTGCCACCTCTAACTATAATGCTATACATCTATATAGACCGTATTGATATAATTTACTGTCGCATAATCATCACAACGGGACCAAATTAATTACTACATATTATACATATTATACATATTATACATGACTACGGTCGGAAATTCAAAAATTTTTAAAAGAAGAAAATGAAACGAGGTCACCAGACATTCAAATATATAATGGGCTTCATTTCTTGAACGACGTGTCCGCACAAACAGTCATTAGCCATCTAATGTTTTTTTTTTATTTAAGTGGACAAAAATCCACCATCTCCCATTTCATTTAAGGAGACCAAAAGTACATAAGATCCTAAACATAATCAGAATCCTTTAAGAAGAAACTGATATCTAAACCAAAAAATTAATACTAACAACATCCAATGGCTAATACTAACGATCAGAGTTAAGCCAACATAAGCCACCATATCATCTATTTTAACAAGCAACTACATTAAAGATACTAAAGAAAAGTTTAGTTAAGCAACTACATTAGCCATCTAATGTAATTAACAAAAAGCAAAAAAGAGAAGATAATTAATAGGGACAGAATTGGTATTATGAAGTAAAGTATTCTCTTTGCCCTCAACATAGCAATTTGTGCCTTCAAAATAGCACTCCCCAATTTGTGCCCTAAAATTAATGCAATAATTAAGTTTACAAAAAACTATGGCACTAATTTGCTGTCATATGGCAGCGCCTGTGAATCCGAGGTTTTGTTTATCCTAATTTCTTTTTGCTTAATTCCCAGAAAAAGACTGGATGTCATCCACGTAGAGCGCACTATCGTAAATTATTGTTCCAAGAAAAGACTGACCGATTAGTAGATTCGTTTATATCCAGAATTAATTGGCAACTCATTAATTTAATCCAGTCGCTGCGTCGCGTGCAGACTAAACAATTCATTAAGGGCGGGCAATTTAACATTCTGCCATCCTCTCAAAATTTGTTAAACATACAAATTGCCTTTCCTTCAAAAAATTCAACAAAATACCTTTGTGAATCCTTTCATTCCCTCCATTTATTTTCACCCATATTAACTTTCTTTTACCTTCCTTTAAAATATCAATAAAATATTTAACTTTAATTTTTTTCATTTACATATCAATGTTTCCACGCAAAAAAAAAAATTTGTATGATATAACTTTTCGTGATATAAGTTTTTTAATCATAAAAAATTTTGAATTTTACGGTCCTCGTTTTCAGCCAATTTAATTTGCGTTACAATAAAAAAATGTAACCTTTTATCAAAAAATTTTAGATTGTGATAATACAGTAATGAAACAAAATAATATTGGTATCCTTGTAATTGTAAATATAGTGAATAGAATATTTAAAAAAAGTGGCTATCTTTTCTTATAATTGTAACAACAAATTAAATACAAAAATTTTTTAGGTTTTACTATTTGTAAAGGTGATATTTATATTTCATATTTAAATTTATATTTTACAATTCAATTTGCATTTGTTCTCTCCGTCCGTCTTTTCGTCGTCCTTTTTGTTTTAAAAATAGTTTTTCATTATTCTTTATTTAAGAGGATTATATCATAAATCACTCGAAAACATAGAGAAAATGTTATTATCCTCGGACCTCTATCCCCCAAGAAATCTCCCAAATCTGATTACTTGCCCCATTTAGCTCTCTTTCTATTTTTCTCTTCTCCTCTTTGAAATGACATTCTTCCTTGCTCTCCCTTCTCCTCCCTCCGGCGACCGCGATCCATACCTCGTCCCCGGCGACTGCGATCCCTCCCTCACCCCCAGCGACCGCGATCCCTCTCGCACCCCCGGCGACCGCGATCCCCGCCTTGCCTTCCGGCCACCGCGATCCCGGCCGCACCTTCCGACGACCACGATCCCGGCCGCACCTTCCGACGACCGCGATCCCGGCCTCGCCTTTCGACGATCGCGATCGCCGGTGCCGATGGAGATGGGCACTGTGTTAGTACTTAGTACGTTAATTTTTGTTGTAATTTCTAGCATTTTAATATTTTTTTATGTTGTTTTTGAAGTTTGTTTTGTATTTTGTTGTTAAAAATTGTACATTTAAGCGAGAATTTGAATGAATCTGCTTATTAAATCTCTATTCATTTTATATAAACACTTATAATGGTTGTATGAACACTTTTCAATACTACATAAGCACTTTTCAATACTACATAAGCATTTTTCAATACTACATAAGCACTTTTCAAAACTACATAAACACTTTTCATTTCCAGATAAACACTTTTCATTTTCAGATAAACATTTTTCATTTCCAGATAAACACTTTTCATTTCCACATAAACAATTTTCATTTCCACATAAACACTTTTCAATTCCACATAAACACTTTTCAATTCTACATAAACACTTTTCAATCTTACATAAATAATTTTCAATAGTACATAAACATTTTTTTTTCAATCTTATCTAAGCACTTTTTAAAGCCATATAAACACTTTTCAATACTACATAAACACTTTTCAAAACTACATAAACACTTTTCAATAGTACATAAATACTTTTCAATCTTATGTAAGCACTTTTCAAAGATATGTAAAAACTTTTAGGGGGAAACTGGTGAGTGTTTCTGTGGGCCTGTCAATGCGTCGCTGAGAGAGCTAGTGGACAGGATGTCAACGCGTTTTCTGTTTTTGGTAAGTTTGGGATGCGGGCTGGGATTGTCTTTTAGCCGAAAATGGAAAGTCAGTTTGGAGGATTTTCGTGGGGGATTTAGTTTGGGGGACTATTAGTCTCTTCCTTTATTCAAACTTCAATAAAGTCAAATGGTGTTTCAAAAATTGAGAATTTATTAAGTGCTTAATTAATAAATTTTTCAATCATTGCCAAAAAAACGATAGGTTCACCAACTCATATTTTTAGTAAATTTAAACTCATTTTCGATCATTTATCAATTTCGTTTTTGAGATGGCCGTTCATTTTTTTTTTTTCTCTCACGTTGTTAATTTGCGGTACGTAATTATCATGAGGAAGCATGATTTTTTTTTTTCCAAATATAAACATCATAAAAAACTTCAAAGTTCTCTATAAATTAGTGTCACCGTTGTACACCAACAAAAAAATTCCCATTATTGAACCCAAAAGAAGAGAGAAAAATATAAACCTAAAAGTAAAAACAAAAGAGAAAAAAAATCCCTTGAAGGAGGAGGGAAAAACATAGAAATAGAAACATGGGCGAAGACATAACAAACAAGTCACAACCTAAGCCACCGCAAGGAGCAGCCTTACACGGGCGCCGCGGTGCGCCGGGAGGTCCCGCCGGAATGGTGGTCGGGGGACTTCTCGTCGTTGGTCTCATCGGGTACTTCACCGTTCTATCGAAGCCGTCGAAACCCGACATTCCGGGCGTCAGTGGTGGCAAGAAAGTTGCTTAATTAATTAGTAGTGTCATCTATATCTAACTATTCTAGGGATTTTGATTTATTGAGGATCAGTGTATTAATTCCTTAAGTGAATAAATGTTTTTTGGTTAATTATTACTAATTAATTTAGGTGTTGTGAACACCTGCTCTCTCTTTCTTTTCTGTCAAATTGGTTGAATTATTTTTAGATGCGAGAAGGGGACTCCTGCAAATTCTGATATCAATTATTCTTATAGTAGTGTTTTAAAAAAGAGGAGGGATCCATTGACAATGCATAATTTGACAATCTTGACAATGGGAACTTTCAAAAATTTGTAAAAATTCATAAAAACTCTTAAATATGAAAAATGTTTTATGGATGTATTATTTAACTTATAGATTGATAAAGTTTCAAATTTCAATCAATTTGAGCATCGTTTAATGGCTTATCAAAATTTTGTGTGCTTTTCAACGGTTGTAAATTAACGGATCTTTGAAGAGCTACCAAATGTCGCTTAAATTGAATATAATTGGAAACATAATCAATCTATAAGTTAAATAATACATTCATAAACCATTTTTCATTTTTAAGAGTTTTTTGTGATTTTTTACAAATTTTTTAAAATTCTCATTGTCAAGATTGTCAAATTATGCATTGTCAATGGATCCCTCCTCTTTAAAAAAACCCGAGAGGTCCGAACCCGACCCGGGCGTCTGACCGGGGCAACCCGAGAGGACCGGGAGGGACGGTCCCCGCAAGGGTAGGTATCCATGTTCCCAGAAAAATTCCCGTGGAAACCCGACCCGAGCAAACCCGGGACCCGACCCTACCCGACCCGGGGCAACCCGGGATCTGACCCTACCCGACCCGGGGTAATAACCCGAGGTAACCCGACTTGGTTCCAACTTTTCCCGTTTATGTTAACAACTAATATAATATTATTTAAATTTTATTTTCAAGAAGAATTTTTGTTTTACAACAAATATAATTATTAAATTTTTTTTCTGATTTTCTATGTTATTTTTTTGGTATAAATAATATTATTTTAATTTTTTTTTCTGATTTTCTATGTTATTTTTTTTTTGGAGACTCTTAACTATTTTTAACGATTTTTGAAAGATTGACAGAAAATAATAATAAAATAATTTATTTGGAACTCATAATCAGGGTCGTTTTTTCAAAAATCGTTAAAAATAGTTAGGAATCTCCAAAAATAGTAAAAATTAGTATCCAATGAGTTTTCGATATGCAGAATACACCGGTCGAATCGGATTGGTGATCGGAGTTACGGTTGCTGAGATACGAGTGCATAACAAAAACGCAGTTTTGTTATGCAAAACACGGTAACCCAACTCTATATATATATATATATATATATATATGATTAAAACAAATAATTTAATTTTTAATTATTTTTCATTTTTTAAGTATATTTTTCGATTTTTTGTAGTGTAAAATAGGTGTATTATATTTTATATATATTTTTTTGTTTTGTTTTCTTATTTTTTTGGACATATAACTCCGGGATCGGGCAACCCGAGCAACCCGGACCGGGAAACCCGGGCAACCCGGGAGGGACCGTCCTAAGTTAGGTCCAATCTCCTTCCCCCCAAAATTTTTCCGAGGTTTCCCGAACCGGCAAAACCCGTGGACCGGGGAAACCCGTGGACCGGGGCGGGTTTGGACCGACCCGGACCTACCCGGACCGTTTTTAAACCACTATCTTATAGTACAGTCAAAATATATTTACTGGCTTTTTTATTTTTTTATTTTTTTATGAATTGCATCTCATGTTTTTGACCTATTTTGAAGTATCTCAAACTTTCATGGAGATAATTTATACAGGGGAGAGATCAAATAACAATGGCTATCATGATAATCTTGACAATTAAAATGACAATAGTTATCTATTTCTTTTTTCCTTCTTTTTTTTTTTTGACAATCTTGACAATTAAAATTCAAGCAAATACAAATAGAAATCTTTATAAAAATTTATAGGTATAGATATATTCTTACACTTTTAAATTGACAATGTTTCAAATTTTATTGAATTTGAATGTCATATATTGGTTGCTCATCAATAGTTTGTAGTTTGTACAATTTCAACATTTCTAAGTTCAACAATCTTTAATGGACTATCAAATATGACTTAAATCGCTAAAAGTTTAAATCATAATCCATCTACAACAACTGTTTTATAATTTGTTTCCCATTTTTACGGTTTTCCCATTTTTACGGTTTTTAAAATAATTTAACATTTTTCAATTTTTTTTTTCTAAATGTGCATTGTCAATTATTGATCCCTTTCTTTTAGAGTCTTATTGTAGATTTAATTAACATAATTAATTATTTATCTCAGCATATTAATACTTTATTTTATGACATTTTTTGAGCTTTTAATGGCCTATTGTTATTGAAATATTTCGTTACCAAGACTGGAGCAAATGTGGAGGGGACAATTTCATTCAGGAGCAGAATTATCTCGTCAGAGGATGAGCAAGTACTATGCGATTTTAAAATCGTTCGTTGATTAAAGAAACTTTGCAGCCATACAAATTTTAAATCAATAAATGTTTCAAAATTCATGTCGAGAAAGGAAATATAGAAAATAAAACATTTAATATCTATCCAATTGTTCAACAGAAAATTAGTTGTAAGCTTATAAGTTATAGCAAAATGGTTTATACTTCCATTCATTCTTTTCAGAATAACAATCTAAAATCACAATATCTTTTCAACAACCTCCAAGCACGCATTTTATATCATTTTTTTTCTTATCACGATTCTAAAGTCAATACTCAGAAAGATGCGAAGTATTAATTGTATTTTTAACCCGTATTATGAAATGATCATCACAGTCATATATTTGGGTTTGCCCTTTTCTATTGTTTGATTTGCCCAGTTATATAATGGTAATGTGAAAACTGTAGAGGTAGTGGAGATCTCCTTTCAGAACTACCAGAAAGGTGGAAAGTAACAAATTAAATAAAAATAAAATGTGAGCCAGATTAATTTAGTTAGTAGTTATACAAATACATCCGTATTTGCACAATCCCTTTGGACAGAGATTGTCCGTATGAATTTAGGACCAAATACATCCATTATGAAGCTAATACTAATATAACTGTTAGATGGTGCAATAGTGACAAACTACGTTAAATGCAGCTAGACTAAAAACAATTTGCTAGTTTATTGTTCATCTGTGCTTGTACAAGCAGTACCACTTTTGCTGTTTGCAAGTTCCTTCTTCAGTCTCAGGATTTCAAGCCCATATTCACGGAGTTTATTTTTTAATGTGTCGGAAGCCTCCGTATATTTCTCATTCATTCGCTTATGTTCCTTGACCAGTTGTGCATACTTTGCTTTATATGCATCAAGCTTCTCTTGCACTGAACGGCATCTGCACTGACACTCTGTGAGCTCCATCTCATATCTTGATTCATCCTGTTCCATAAAAGAAATTAACAAGAAAATAGTTAATAAATAAACATGTCAGATGATAGCCCGTGCACTGTACATGAAATAATATACATGTCAGATCCTACTTGCATGCTATTCTGGGAATGAACTAAAAGAAATAAAAGAAATGAAAGCATGTATATAATACTTACATCATGCATTTTGGCTTCCATGGCAGAAACCCTTGCTGCAAGTTCATCTCTTTCCGTTTTCATGTGCAATGCCTGTCCAAATACACATCCACAATAAGCTAGGAAACAACATTAAGTACCAACTAGGTATAATACCAAAAAACCCGATAGGTACTAAACATTTGCTCATTGTAACATTTGACATTTTTGCCTGTTCGTTTACTTCTGTTTCTCAAGTCCTCTTTAATCACAATATTGCGACAACTTTGGTTAAACCGAGGTGTAATTAACAAAAATTTTGCAATTGAAGGAAAATGCTAACCTTTTGTAGATTGGCTAATTGACAGTCAAAGACACTGACCTGGACTTGTCCACAAATGTGCAATTAGAAAAAAAAAAAAATTAATTACCATGCGATCAGAGTTCTGCCTGAGAACTTCGGCCTCACTAATTTCCAAGCACATCTTCTCATTTGTACACATCAAAGCATCCCTTTCTTTGGTAATAGCGACAAGCTGATGCTCCAAATCCTATAAATAGAATATGTTCATGTTCTTCTAATCTTCTCAAAACAATTTGAATGAGCCAGTGTTTGATCTGTGTAATATGCTATTTGTACTTTCATCCTTGATGCTGTAAATTGATTCATAACAGGAAGTATGTAATTACACAAAGACAGGTGCCAACAGTTTAACTTCGCACAGCCATAATTTCTTAAGGAGGTTACAATTGTTTGATCAATAGGTTGTAACTAAATATTCTGTTACCTAGTCACTGAACTTTGAGTTTCCAGAATTATACAAACATTTAGAGATCAATTAGGATACACATGGTAGTTAAGGAAATTCATCCTCAAAGTAACAGTAATATTATATTCCATGTCAATAATCTGTAATAAATAAGAAATAGCAGAAAAATTCAGCAATAAAACTTACATCTCGTATCTTAGCTTCCAGAGCAGCCACTTTTGTCATGAGTCTGTCTTTCTCCGTTTTCAATTGTAATATCTAAAACATATAATAACCAAAATTTGGGCATTGATACAATATAGATGTTGTAAGCCACCTTAAGTAAAGCCCTCGGTGTGCTAATTGACATTTTTGCTATTCATGTACTTTCATTTTGGACTTCACAATATTTTTTGTCTTAAGAGCAAATTGTCTTACTGCGTTTGATTCAATTACAGAGGCATAATTAAAGATACCTAAAAGTATTGATGGAAAATGTTATACTTTTAATTAAAATTTAGGCTAGCTGACATGTATCTATAGTTTTGATTGAACTTAATCTACATCCAAAGTGTGCAACAAGAAAGACAGGGAAAAAAGGTAAATATACCATGTCATCAGAACTCTTTTTAAGAAGTTCCACCTCATTAGCTTTTAACCGCAACTTCTCATTTATACACAACAAAGAATCCCTTTCTTTTGTAACAGTGACAAGCTGACAGCCCAATTCCTGTAAATAGAGCCAGTGCACTTTTCTTGTGAAGTCTAAAACCAGCCCACACAAAACTCAAGTTATTGTACTAATCGTTTTGGGTATAAACACTGCTCATGTAAGTCAAATCTTTAGGAAGTCACAAGATTTTCTACCTCGTGGTCAAATTTTGGTAACTGGAACTTTTTTGCTCCCTGCTAATCAACGAACTATCAATTATCTCAATCATACATAAATTTAGACACTTTACAGAAACTGTTGCCAGTTTGTATTTGACTTGTTGCCAGTTTGAAAACAAGGAATAGAAGTATTGTTCAGAAATTGTTTCTTTCTGTTAGGTTTTTCGTGGCTTGTCTAGTTAAGACACTTTTGAATAGAGATTAGCAAGGCTGGGTTGGGGTATAGGCTCCAAATGCTATAAACAAAACCAGTACATTTTCTTAGTAATATCTAAAACTAGTACGGATATCTTCTACAGGTATTGATTGATGTTGTGAGTTTACTCGTAGCAGGCAGTCCCGGCATGAGCTAGGTAACAAGAGGGCTTAATTCCCCTACTTATTGCGCAATCAGTATGCTTCTACCTTCAAACCTTATAACCTAAAAATACTTTTGATTTGCACTCTCTAATGCTGAGCTTTTTGTCCCAATTATGCAAAATGACACAATAATTTAGGGAACGCAATTCGTACTATAAAGTATAAACAGATAGTAGTGTTACAGATACTTGCTATGTTGTAATTTTTGAAAAAAATAGTTATAAGTCAACAATAATACTAACATTCTGCATCTTGGCTTCCAGGCTAGTGATGTTTTCCATTAGTTTGTCCCTCTCCAATGTCAATTGTGCTATCTACATACAAACATAAGCAAAAAAGTTTTAGAGACAACAACTGTTATGTCAAATTATGTATCATACAAGTCTAGCTACCATCTACATGTCAGGTCAGCAAAGAATAAAAAAATCTTTTTATTTTTTACTTAACTTGATTTAATTGCCAGACTTAAAAGTAAATTCAGATGCATTGCAAGTTTACTGAAGCAACATTTGGCAAGTAAAAGACTATTTCAAATCCCAAGGATTCACTGATTTATATATCGTAAATTGCACAAGCCAACAGACAACAGTTGAACTAGAAGAGAGTAAATTCACCATATCATCTGAACTCATCTTTAAACTTTCATATTTGTCTCTGCAAACCTCCAGTTCAAGTTTAGCCTAAGAAAACGTCATCACACAAAAAAAAGGTGTGGTTAGCCTTTTTTATGAGAAATAATTTTATATGCACAAAGGAACACATTTTTAATTATAAAACTTCCCAAGGCATTATGGAATATAATATAAAGCTGAATGGCATTTTCCAGTATATAATAGGATGCTATTCTTTTTTTTAGTTAAACATTGACTTATTCATATTAAAAAAAACCTCTGACAGATCTTTGGATAATCTCTTAATCTCATTGTCAGATATCGTTATTCGCTCAGTTGCTTCGACAAATGTCTTTTCCCTCGATGACCACATTGATTTTTGTGCTTCTGCTTCTAGAAGGGCATCAGTAAGTTGCTGTTCTTGGCAATAAAAATTCAAAGGGTTAGAATCCTGACAATTATTTATGTTGGCAATCCTTACAATCATCAAAAGCATAATTTAATTATAAGAATAACAAATATATAATCCTATATTTTTGAGACAATATCTTGGTGATATAGATGACCCTACACAATAATGAGATTTGGTGCATACTTCGATTTAACAGAACTACTAAGTCAAAAGTTTTATCGTTGGTACAGAAACATACTCATAAAATTTGAATTGAATATCAGTTTAAACTTTTTATATTGATTAGAAACATCATCAAGATGGTCATTTATGTCCCAAGATCTTGTCTCTTTAAGATATTAACTGAGACCTTTTATGGCATCGTTTTCATCCCTTGAGACCGACACAGTAACACCTCAATTCACATTACAAAACAGATCTTGGAAATTCAAAATTTAAAAATTGCATGTGGGGTTGGCATCAACCAGTCCAAACTGGTCATGTATCAACCACATAAATTAAGAAAATTGTTCAAGGATTACATAATGGTAGACATCAGCCAACCCAAAGTGACCAACTTCCCATATAACAGGAAAACAGAAATACAAGAATCACCACAACCCATTTTGGTTGAAAATTTACCTGGTCTAGTCCTAACTATATAAATTAAGAAATTTGCTATAGCAATATATATATATATAATAATACTAGGTTTCGTACCATTCCCATTTCTTCCTTTTCTTTCTGTAAGGACTCACAAGAAGATGCCAAACTTACAACTGAAGATTCTGCATCTTTTAGTTTGTGTTCCTGCAATATAATAGAATTTTCAGCAAGAGATTATTATTATCTATACCTTCTGGCACCCAGATATTGCAGATAGTTTATGTGAAAAATTGGGAACTATAAGAACACACCAAAAAACACCAAGCAGTTCAAAAATCCAGTACCTATAATGATAGAATTTTAATATGTACTCTGATATGGTATCAATCAAAGAAGCAAGAATTCAAACTGAGGCCTGTTACATGCATGCCAATTCTTTGCATCAAGTGTAAACAACCGTATAAGGTACACAAACCTCTATTAAAAGAAGTTAACCATATACCTTGTTTTGAATTTCATCCTTCAATGACTCTATTTCTGATTCTGCCGATTTCATCATTTTCGAAAGTTCCTCAAGCTCAGAAGTCACAACCTCAAGCCGAGTAAATGCCTCTTCTTTTTCTGCTATAGTGTTGATCAAAGTCTCCTCCAAGGAAGCAATCTCACCCTCCATTTTAACTGCATTCCTCTCAAGGTTCTGGTACTCTCTCTTGATGCATAAAGAAATACATAATATGTTAGGGTTAAGGACATTTCCACACCAAGCAAAGCTTCCAATAATAGAAAATTGCCAAAAATATTTGTAAAACATCTTCAATTTTTCATCATCATTATCTTCAAAATATGTAAACCTCTTATCATCACTCTTCACCTTCTAGATAAATGAAGATCAATAGAGGGCTTTCAGTACATTTCAGTGAAATTGGGGGTTCCTATATTAAAAGTTGTATGCTATATTTCAAGGTGTAGAAGGGCGCCGATAAGTAAGGGAAATGATGCAAAAAGTGAAGTAAAATTACGTTAACTCGATAAAATTACAATTCAATTACAAAAACATCCCCAAAAGTGTTTGACTCCAGTTGTTGCCACTGATTAAGATTGTGTATTGATAAAAAAATCAGCATATACACAACTCTCACTACCATTGTCTTTCAATCCATAGAACTACTAAAACTTTGTAATTTAAGCTTATTTGATATGACTCTGCTTGTAATCAATTGTACAGATGTTTTGGACCAGAGTAGATTCTCAAACATTTAAACTAACACAGAGAATTCTCAGGAGTCAAACCTGTAATAATGTACTCTTTACAATACTGCAATGATGTAGCTCTATGTGAGTCTCCTTCCCTTGTGATTGTATATTCTTTTCACAAGGCAGGTGGTGTGCATGTGTGTGCGTTTTAGTTGAAGGGGTTTTGTGGGAAGCAGAATATAAAAATGGAAATGTACCATGATAAGGTTATGATCAACTGCTGCTGTTGGTTCTTTCTTTCTGGCAAGATCAGCGAATTTTGATTCTTGCTTCCTGATTTCACGTTCCAGAAGCGCCGTCTGGCTGGTTAGCTCCTTTATCTCTTTTCCTGCCTGGGCTTTCTCACCCTAAAAGCAGAGTATCTAAGTTCAGAAAGTTGCCTCTTTTATATTTTCAATTTTTAATAAAATTGTGACATCAATAGATACATGCTCTAAAGCTCTAAGGCTCTAAGGCCCTAAGGCATCAACATGATAAGTTCATGGCAGTTAAAGTTCCTATATCTCCTTTTTATTAAACCAAATTAAGCCTCCAGAGAAACCATATTGTTATCAGTCTCGATAGCCCTAAACATCACACCAAAAAAATGGATTTTGCAAGTTTCAGTTTAAACCATTGTGCAAGAGCACACTGAATAGCAACACATTTAGCAGCTATTGCAGTAAATTTGGTTATCTATCTGTAAATGAACCCAAACTGCCAATACCTACCAACAAAAACTGGTGTTTGCATGATTCCAATTTGATTTTGAATAAACCCAACAATAGTATTAGATGGCCATGCATTTCATCATATAAATTTATAGCAAGGTCCTAGTTTCAAGTACCAGGTTTAGAATCCTTACCTCGAGTTTAATTTTCTCATGTATGGATGTCTTTAGCTTAGCTTCAGTATCCTTAATCTTGGTCTTTGCTCGGTCTAGCTCCTTTTGAAGAGATTCAATTTCACGCATGACGGATGATGATGAAAGAACTGCAATCTCATTTTGCATCATCACCAGGTGGTTACACAATTCTTCTTTCTCCAATTCATGTTGTTCTTTCATATCCTGCCAACATTTTCTTAAGCAATTAAAGAGAGCACGAAATAAATTGCGCACCCTTAAAAACACCAAAAATATCCAAACATATCTATCACAAAAACAAGAAGCATGAATCTTCTAATCGGGGGACTTCCACATAAAGTGACTATATTAATCTTGTCCTTGATTGATGTAGGCATAAGCTACCACAAATAGGGGTGGTACATAGAGGATACTGTTAGGCTTTTTAGGCTAACCATGGAATTTGTATATTTCTTCATAATGCAAATGTGATCTCTCTCACTTCAGAGGTGTACCATGTATGTGACTTCAATAGTATGCAAGGGTCATGTCAGACTACCTTTTACACTGTGCTCAGCTCCACACAAAAGGAGGAGAGGAAGGAAGAAGTAAAGCAATGGTTGAGCGGGAATGAGTGAAATTTTACACATCAATTTGGGAAGTACAATAGTGGTAAAGCTCGTATATAAGAGTTTCCCTCCTCTCCCCCACTCCCCCTTTCAAAATTTATGTTGTAGACCATATAAAGTTGCTTGAGCATATAACATTTTATGTGGTCACTCTATACCATCCCTTCCTCTCCTCTACCCACATCTGAAGCACACTGTTAGAATAAATAAAATAATTGCTCCAAATTTTCTTTTATTTAAGATTTTTGCACCCGGGAGACTGGGTTTAATATGACACTTTTTGAGACATAATTTAGCCATCACGTTGCATAACACAATTGCACAAACATGATCTGCAGCTTAGTTCATTTCTTTTTCATTTCACTTCTTTTGTAGGACATAGTGGGAACCTGGTTGTGCAAGTGTGATTGCATAATGTCAAGAATATAATCATTATTATACAGTCAAACAACCTTAGGCAGATTTTCACAAAAGAATAGCAATGAGCCTAATTTATACCAAATATGAAGTACTTCCAAAATAACAGGAAAAAGTGGTTTCTTTCAATGGAAGAAAGCAAGCTTACATCCATTGTCTTCTCACGTGTATCCATATCACATTTCAACTTCTCAATTTCTCTCTGGCAATCAATCAACTGACCTTCCAAGAGGCTCTGCAATTAAAAGAAATGAAGTATCAGAAAAATAGAAAGAGAACATCTTACATGAGGTAAGAGATGGTAAAACCAGACCCAACAAAGTACACAAAGGTTGCCTTAGCCCCAAAAATGTAAAGCTAACAGAAAACCATAGCAAAAGATGACTCAACCTCAAATAAAATGAGACCAACCACGATTAAGTCATTTACTGGTAGTGGCCCAGGGATTACAAAGTGACATCAACAATTTCACACTTATATTTCAAACCTAAAACAGTCAAAACTGTAACTTCCAGTCATTGACAGCAGTCCAAGGACAGCAATTTTCCTCAACAATTTCACACTTTCATTTGGAACCTGAAACTGTCAAAAACTGTAACAATGATATCACCTTCTCTAAATTTAGCTCCTTAGCTTTGCCTAAGAGCTGTATAGTTAGCATCTCAGATTCACTTAACATAGATTTGAATTCCGTGATCTCTTCATCAGTTGATGATTTCACCTCCTGTGAAACAAGAATATTTAAATTTGTCAGTCTAGAAACTATGTTCTGCATCTTGGTGAACAACCTAGCCAGATAAATAGGAGACATTATGAAATTTAATAAATTAGAAAAGCAAAAAGAAACCTTCATCAGTACCTGCAGCATCTTTTTCAAGGTGGAGAAACTTCGAAAAGTTTCCGATACAAAGGATATGAGACCATCTGTTGAGAGTTTTGATTGATCAACAAGTAATTTTAGCCCTTCAACTGTGCTTAGAACTTCAGCCTTAATGGGACCCACATTTTCCTGCAATATTATTAGACCGGCAGTATTAAAAATTTTATTGCTGCTGCCAGCACCAAATGGAAATTAACAGTAGACCCAATTTTCAGAATAAATCATTGTTATCCTTTGCAAAACAAGAAGCAACCCATATAATCATGATCAATCAACCGGGTCTAAAAAAAAAATTAAAGTATTCCCTTTCTACAAAAAAAGTTCATAAAAGGGGACTACGTAGAGAATATACTTGTGATTTTCAGGCTACACTTTATTGTATGTTTTATATTCATAGTACTTGTATTTTAGAAACCAGGTTGGAACTAGAGGGTGTGTGATATTGAAGAAGCTAAAAGATAAATCATACAAGTAAGGTTTTTTCAAATGACTCGAACAAAAGAACTCTTTCTTGAGAAATCCTAGCCTCCTCACGTGCTTTAAGTACTTCTTGTTGCATCTACATCAAACAACAAACAAAAGGGGAAAATAACAAAGCAAACAGATAAAAAAGGATATATTTGCAGCAAATTACAACAAAAAAGAATATTGACAGCTTTTGCATTCATTAAAGTAAGCCGTAAGGTAAGAAGCCAATCCAAAATACCATGCAGACTAGGTACCAGTAATTTCTGTCACTTAACTCTTTTTCAACTGATAATTACATTGCAACAATATAGTTGATAGATTTTATCTTAAAAGAAACTAGAACAAATTTCAGCTACATCATAAATTGCAGACAAAACTATGACTGCAACAGAATAATTTATATATTTTTACCTTGAAAGAAACTAGAAAATAATCATACCTCTTCATATTTCTTTGTGAAAGAATTATTTTGTTGAGTTGCCAGCTTGAGTACATCATCCAAATAGTTCTGAGTTGATGTCTTCTCCAGCTCTAACAATTTAATCTATTTATATACAGAAAAAATAGCCCATAATGTTTAAGAATTTTGTTATATTATATGGTATTGTGTAATTTACAAATTGCTGATGCAAAGCAGAGGTCAAGTTGTGATTTATCGAAGTAAAGGAACATTTTGTAATTTGTAAGGATCTCCCCCATTTACTATCTTAAAAATCTTTTGTGTGAATTGTAACCTACATTCTCTAGGAATAACCTGGCAAGTAGGTTAATTCTTTTAAAAAAGGTTATTTCTTTTATTTGTACAGAAATTAACAGCTTCTTTGCAAAGTTTGTACTTTTCTAACAAAAATATTAAGAAATGTAACCTATATCACCTGGTCTTCTAATTGTTTAATAACCAATATAGCTTCTGATTCTCTCAATGTTAAGCTTTTGATCGTATTTCTCCCAGGAGTTCCTGTCTGTTCATTAAGCTTTTCAGCCGAACTGGAGTATTCAATATCCTCATTGTTTTCCTGATGAAAACAAATAAAACGAGCAAATATGTCAGTAAGGATCTAAATTACAAGAATACTTTAAAGGAAAACACAATGCAGCATATCATCCTTTAAACAATACAATAGGTCTGGATGGTAAGTAACCAAATAAAATTAATAAAAAATTCACTTGTATATGATATTTTGTTACACAAATAAAAGCAAACAAAAGCTAATTATGTTAAATAAAAGACAATTAGCTTGATTGTGTATCAAGAAGTTAACAGATTGTGTCATGTTATTAATAATCTCAATCTAATATTTGACAGCTTAGGATTAATTGAGTCTAAAATGGCATGTATACACGTACATAGGGGTATTGTATCGATTTAGTCTATATAGAATTGTTTGAGGATAATGGATATTATGAACCCAATTGGGTTACAAGAATCTTAATTAAACTTTAATTGCATGTATACCATAGAGCTGATCTTCCTTCTGCTGGTAACATTCAACACTTCAGGGAAAGGATTCTCGACTATATCTTTATTCTCGAGTTCATCTGTGCAACACTCATCTTCTTCCATTAATGTTCCGAAAGGTATGAGAGCCATGCCTGAACTTGCTCTATGCATATTTGAAGTGTCCTGGTTAACATTCAGAATAACAAATTAGATAAAAATTAACCTCAGACACAAAAATTGGCTCTTAATCAAAGTTAAGGGATATCTGGTGTTTATTTATTCATTTTGAATAGTAGGCGTTGATTTCATTAAAATTAGCTTTTGTTATATTGATTTTGTTTATATCAATACATATCTGTCGTTTTTTTTTTTTTTTTGAATAGGTTGAATCACAGTGCAGCATGTTGATGCGCACTTAGCTTGTTTAAGCAGAAATAGCTTATATCTTTATGTATTTTTTTTTTTTTTTTTGGTGTGGAAGGAGTATTGGTGTTTGCAGTTGCTCAGACAGAAAAATTGCATAAATAATAAAAAAATAGTAAATAATGCCTTAAAAGAAGAGAAACTAAAATTTCACACCTCGGCTACAATTTGCATTGCAGAGCGGGTAGGGCACCAAGTTTCCCTTCTCTTCCTTTGACTCTTTGATTAAAAAAAAAAAGGTTTATGTGCAATAAGAGAAAGAACAAGATAGATTGAATAAACACAAAAATAACACGCATAATTGGACTAAACGCATCAAATTCAGATAAAAGTACATATAAAATTGGCATGTTCCAGTACCTACTTATGAATTTTTAGAAGTACCTTTGAAGAAAGACCAGGTTTTTCATCCCTATCGGTTAAAAGGACCAGTGAGCTTAGATTCTCAATTTTTCTCGCTTGTTCAAGTAATCTCTCCTCTCTTTGTGCCTTCGCTCTTTTCTCTTCCTCCAGCTCCAGAGAGATTCTCTCTTTTTCCAACTCACTCTATCAATTAAACAAAAAAAAATAATAATAATTCTTCAACCATGAGAGAACTCGAACAATTTTCCCACCCAATAGAACATTAGCAGTGACTTGCTACTTAATACATACCATCCCTCACTAGTACAGTACAACAGAAATAAGAAAGACATAACAAACCTGTAGCAGGGTATTCCTAAGGGTAAGTATTTGCTCCTCCCATTGCTCATTGTGAGAGACCTAATTAATCCAAAAAGGTTTACTTAGCAAGTACGGTACTTCTACGAGTATAATTGTATATAGAAAGCGTGGGAGTAGAGAGTACGGTTAGTTTGGCACGGAGCTCTTCTATCTCCTTCTTCTGACGCTTTAGCAAGGCTGCATCTGTCAATATCTATTGCCAAAAACAAGGGAATCATCTAGTAGAATATAGACAGCATAACTTACAATTCAAATCTGATCAATATGTATTGAATAAACCAGTTTTTGCCTCATTTTTTTATCTTTGTTCTCTTTCTTGCTTTTAATTTATTAACACCAAAAGCAAGATGCAGCATATAAAAAACTAAAGAACCAGATGCAATATACAGTGCATGAACAAACCTCGTTGACTCGTACACAATTGGTAACCCTCTTAGCTCTGCTAGCAAACTGTAAACTGCTTTTGGTCTCATCAGCATGTATCTACAATAGAAAAAATACACAAGTCTGGTAGTGAATTCCAGATTTACCTGCAATTTCTTTATTTATTTTCTTTATCCGTACCTGTGCCAATGTGACATTGCATATGATGGCCGTGTTGGCATTTCCACCAAGAGCTGGCTGTAATATCCGGGTCAGCTTACTATCCCTGTATGGTACATGCCCCCTGTGTTTTAAAAATATATAGTCCAATAAGACATGGCAATGAAGCCAACATGTAGCCATAGAAAAGAACAGCATGGAGTATGATTAGCCCAACATGCTGGGAGCCAACCAAATTACTAAAACAGACAACTGCAAAAGCAAAAGTATCAAAACGAATAGGAGTAATTCAATATTAGTACATGCCAGTAACAAAATCCAGAGTAATATTTGATTATTTGAAGCATAGATATTAGGTGCTTGTGACACATGTTGAATTGTAATAACTAATATTTTGATTTTTTTTTTTAGAAGCTGACAGCTGCATTAACTCTTACAACTTACAACCAGTAACCATTAACTGCATTATATTAAACATGACTAATAAAAGTTCCATTAAAAGCTAAGACCAAACTATCTGAAGCACAGATGTATAGACATCATAAAAAAAAAAAAAAAATTATAGCATTGTTCCCAAACAATTAGTTTTTAATTTCAATATTATATAAACCACTATATTCGGTTAATTTAATTGGCAATAGAAGCAGTATTTGTATACTTTTGCAAACTAAAACAAAATGGGTACTTCAAGGAAAGCTCTCAATCACCATAAAATTAGGAAAACAAACTACCCTACTTACCCTTGGCTTTGGGCCCCTTCGCTCAGTTTCTGAATAACACTACCTAGTGTCAGAAGGCTTTTATTAATGTGGGATCCCTCTTTGAGCCTCTTTCCTTCTGCACCTGTTTTTGCTACCCGTTCAGATCCTGCCAAATCAACCAAATTCTACAAGAAAAGGAAAAATTGGACAACAAAATAAGAATCCCAAACAATACTCAACAGGAAACGATGAATGCCCCATACTGGAAAGCATGAACTTTTATGTTAGGGAATTCATCAAGCTATCCTTTTACAGAAGTACCCTAGTTTGGCTATTTCCTGGATAAGAATAAAAAATAGTTCCAGGAACTTGTTTTACATGTTTGAATATTTTGAAGAGACAAGCACCCCATTGTGCCCAAAATGTATCAGCTTCCTCTCTTGTTCTCTCAAAATCTTACTGAGTGAGAAACAAAGCCAGGTTTGTGCGGGGGGTGAAACTTTGTTCGGTATGGATGAAAGTAGTAGGATAAAGCTTTTTTTAAAAAAGCTTCGGATTGCTAAGTGTTTTTGAACAAGTTCAATGACATTGGCTGTGTGCATGACGTTGTAGAATTCAATAGGTATAAACTATAAAGAGCGACAGAAAGCTGATTGTGCAAACGATTAGCAAATTGCAAACGATAGATGGAGCATTTGGACAATGGTGAGCCTTAACTAACAATAGGTATAAGCATTTGATGGTGGAAAGGGTATGGTGGCATGGCCACTAATTTGATTTAATATCTTAACTCAGTTCTTAGAGGTATGCAACTTTTTAATAAACAGGCAGGCTAATCGGTAGAGATAATCGACATACCAAGAAAGACACCCGAACTGCATCACATGAGTCATTAAGCTCATTTTCCTCTCCCCTTTCCCTGCTTTCAATTATCTACAAAAAAAAAAAAAAAAAATTAATATATCAAAGGTACTAGTGTTCATGAATGAGAAAGCAGAAAGAGACCACATCACAAGAAAAGAGATCATAAGTTTACCATTCGGAAGATTGTGTGTGATCTGCTACTATAGAGGTTCATGTTGGTCTCTCCTATGTGCCGATGAGCTGATTTATAAGGGTGCAATCCAATGAAACATATATCAGGTGTCATTGAAAGGTCTATGAAGACAAGGAAGTAATAGTGGATCTTCCAATCAAGAATGTGAATGCACTTGCAACCTTGGTTTGCTAAAAAGGTGCATGCAATCTGGAAGGATCTCTTATCTAGTAACAGAAGATTAAATTAAATCAAGAGATTATTACATTCACCAAATTTCATTAGATCCAGCACTTGCTCCGGACAATTTATAATCTCTTCTTTCAAGCCAGCCACATAGATGCCCCTCTATACAATTAAAATAAAAACAAAAAGAGATATCAGATACAGCACACTTCCCGTGAACAAAAACTAAAGTTTTACTAGAAAATAAGTATTAGGAAATCAAGGAACTGATCATATATCATATTATATCACAACCATCCTTGACTGGTTCTCACTTTCAAGACAAACCCTTTCTTCTCTCTTCAATTTTCCTGCTGACTTGCTGCCTATGAACCAATTAATCATACTTTTATATGTATTATATTATAGTTTTATTTGCTTTGCAGCAATCTTCAATCAATACTATTATTGTGAAATTAACCTCTACTAAAAAATAAATTATGCAGCATTCTGTACAAAACCTTTCCCAAATTGAAGGGAAGTCAATCTCAGAAAGTCATTAAAATTTGGGATTGAAAATGGTACATACCTCAATATTCTCATGAATTTGGAGCTTTCTGTGTTCTGGTGCTAATAGGTCATTAATTTCTTCATTATAAATTTCCATATATGACATACGCAAAAGGAATTCCCTATCTTCAGTCTACAGGACGAAACACAACATTCCAGTTACTTACCAGACGATTAAACATAGATTGACACATTTAATACATATAAGTCAGCCAACAAATGGAACACTAAAATGAAGGACAACTGACACATTGCTTAGGCATTTTTTGAATATACATATACATTTGATTTTCATTCAAGCATTCAAGACAATAACTAGATTAGAATGCTTCGTTATTTAGTAAGAGTAAAACAAAATAGTTCTCCATGTGATCTATATATTACGATGTCCATAAATTTTTCAAAAATAAGAAAAATAAAAAAAAAAACCTCTTGAATGGTGTCAAATAGATCTTGGATAGCTAGGGGAATTATTCCTGGTTCTGCATCAGACCCCTTCATAGTATGGGTTTTACCACTACTGGTTTGCCCATACGCAAAAACTGTACCTGTATGGCATCATCCAATGATAAAAAAAAATTACAAAGACACACAAATAAAAAAGTATTGGCAAGCCTCTTACTTAGTACTAAACAGTAAGACTCAGTATATAGACCAGCAATGGGAAACACCTACCAAAATTGATAGAACATATAGATGCAATTAATAATATATGAAACCTTTCCTCCTTGATTAACATTGACAGAAACAGTAAAATTGAGGTTTGGGCATATTGTTCGACCACGGGTTCAGTTAATCTTTTGATTCTTTAGCTTTCTTTCTATTTCAATAAAAGCACGAACAAAAAGGAAGTGGCTGTGAAAGGTGAGATTCTTCAATCTCTTCCCCTTCTCCTAGTGAAAGGAGCTTAAAGAAAAATAACCTGCCCAATTACACCTTTACAACACTAAAGAAAAATAGTCATAGATGGTGTTTTGCAACTTACAAGTATTATAACAGATACGGTGTATCAATATTCACTGTAGTTTACCGACCTTTGGTTTACTTATTAACTAACTCTTAAGTAATGCATATATAGTACAAGTCCAGCACAAAATCATACTAGATAACCAACCATGAGATTCATGACAGGTATACAACAGATTACCGTTAAACCCCGAGACAGCTGAGGCCACAATGTCCTTGATTTGCGCCTCGTACACCTCCTTCGTCTTGCAATCCTCTCCAAACACTCTATCTGTTGCCAATACAAACATATAAACAATGAAAAACAACAATTACATGTTCAGAACTCCCCCAAACCCTACAACAATTAAAAAGCAATTAGAGAGGCGAAACCCTACCGAACTCGAACTTGTGCGGCTGGTTCGAGAGGGAGACGCAGTTGCCGCTGATCTGCCAGGGCACGGAGCGGGACTCGTCCGGCGAGAGCGGCCTCGCGCGCACGGCGACGTAGATCCGCTCCATCTGCAGCGCCTTCTCCTTCTCCCCGGCCGTGCGAGCCATCGCCATCGCGAGCCCTCCTCTCCTCTCCTCTCCTCTCCTCCCTTCCTTCGTCGGCGAGTAAGAGGGAAAAGAGTGAGTGGCGAAAAGGAGTGACTGAAGACTGATTCGATGATTTGATTTCTCCGTCAAGATTTCACATCCTAAGGTAATATACCATGAAGCACACGGGCCGTTGGATCGTCTCGAATTCCAGTCTGCACGTATCTTGAGACGATCCAACGGTTTTTGTGCTTCATGGCACCGTGCCTTAAGGCAGAGGATACGCACTCGTCCCCCCACAACTTGGAAGATGGCTCTGGGATCAGCTGCGGTTCAGTTTGGATCGGAGGACCATCTGACGGTTGGTATTGTTTTAAAAAATTGTACTGAAGAGTCCGGGTCGTCGGATTGCGGTTGGAGGGTACTCAAATAGGATTTGGGTCGTAACAGAGTAAAGAGCGGAGGGTTTGTTGTTTGTTTGAGTTGCAGTTTCGGCGGCTCTTAATTCGGTTTCCCGCTCGAATACGCTCAGGGGTTTTCGGCGGAATTTTTTAGTATATCCCCTTGGAGAAGCTCGAAATTACGTTTGGATATGATTGCTGAGTTTGAGGAATATCATCACGTTTTTTTTTAATTTTTTGATGTGAAAATAATAATATAATAATTTTATAAATACTAACCATACATGTTGTTAAACCATCTTAAGTGTCCACTATGAACATCCATAGAATCACACATATGAGTGTAAGTGTTACACAGAAGCTCACATGGGTTTCATTTATCAGTCCATGTGTGACTTCTATGGATATCTATAGAGTGTACACTAGGTAGCACTAAATTTAATTATACCGGGGATGCCTAAGTTTTTCCCAATTATCATTTGACTTTTTTGCTCCATATATAAATTCAACGAAACAAGAAAAGAATCCTAACCAAATTAAGTAGCATGAAAGTGTACTTGCTTAACTCGTTCATCACTTCCTTGAGGATATTAAGAGTTGACTTACATCATTAATTACCATTATTCTCTTGCATTTTAATTTAATTTCCATTGAACCAATTCAAGCTTAGTATAACAAAGCTAAGCAACTGATCAAGATCAGCTATGCAGATCACCTTGCGAAACAGCGAAATAGTAAGACCTGCGACGATGCCAACCCCGCATCGACGTCGGCTATGGAGTTCAAACCTCGATCTGGTGGCCCCGTGCATTCACACCCCCAATGGCGGACCTTGAGCCAAAATTAAGGAGGGGTCAATCAAATTTAATTGAGTTTACAAGATACATTAACCAACAAGTTTTAATGATTTATATGTAATAATTAATTTTAGGGGGGGCAAATTTTGAATATTAGATAATAATTCATTGATTTACATATGCATTTTACAAAATTTCAAATATTGGGGGGGGGGGGGGGGGTCACTACCCCGGGTGGCACCAACAAAGGTCCGCCCCTGCACACCCTTATTGTGTACTTGTACCGCCGGCCCAACGGATCAACTGTCGACTTCTTTTATGCCGACAAGCTGAGGTGCACTCTGGCACAAGCTCTTGTACCATTCTATGCGCTGGCGGGGCATCTAGCACGGGGAAAGGACGGAAGGGTTGAGATTGACTATAATGGGACCCGCCTTTGCCGTTGTTCTGCCATGTTGAATATGAACCAATGCCTAATTCAGAGGAATCCACCCGGCGCCGGCACTTGCTGACATGCCAGCCAGCTACACATGCATCAGTTAGAGTGTTTCATCTGACCAACTGTCACCTTCAATCACTCCGAAAGAAGGCCGCTTCTTTGCCAACACATCTATCCACATTTTCCTTGATCGCAGCTCATATATGGCGTTGCGTGTGCTTGGCTCGCGGTTTGTCGCCTAACAGACTTACAATGATGTACACTGCAGCTGACGGCAGGAAGACGCTCAGCCCACCCCTTCAGGAGGGTTATTTTGGTTACGTAATTTTCACGGCAGCTCCTGTTTGCACGACAGCAGAGGTGATTGCCGGGGCAGCTGAGAAGATTCAAGATGCAATTCTGAGGATGGATGATGAGTATTGCAGGTATATCCTTACTCCTAATAAAAGCATATTAGATTTTTTCACATCAAAGGTCTATCTTCCCCAAAAAATAAATCTCACCCGTTGATTGTTTACTTAGATTGATCACCACCGTTGACGTACGTTAATACCCGTTGACGTTCTCAGCCCATTAAAATTTAAGGCCCATATAAATTATCTCAATTTAAGGCCCATTACATATTTATCTTAAAAGTTTATTATAAGTGTTGATTTTTATGGAATTTGATCAAAAGACATTAATGGAGGATTAGAGGAAAAAGAGAACAGGGAAGAAGAAGCTGCTGGAAAACACTTCCATTCTCTTACTCAGTACTGAGTACCACTTTGGTTTTAATACAGCATTACCAAATAGACCTCTAAATTATAACAAAATACATTTAAGCTTTCCAACCCCTATAATTTCCTATATTAACAAAATAACTATAACTAACTACTTTTCCAACACTCCCCCTCAAGTTGGAGCATGATACTTATCATGTTCAACTTGGATACTATAATTTTTGGAAAGAATTCGAGAAGTCTCGTCTGATCTTCACTCATCAACTTATCAAGGGCAGATCTGGAATTTGTCGGTGTCAACTTCATTGCTACCCCTTAGCAGCAACCTCTTCCTATTTGCCGACTCTTTGCTCAAGCTAGCATCTTCACACTTCACCGCTTGGTTGGCCTTCTACGACTTTTTCTCAAGCTAGCATGTGCACTTGCATCTTTGCTGCTTGGTTGGTCGTGTTTTAGGTCCCTTTGACTCTTTCTCAAGCTAGCATGTGCCCACGCATCTTTGCTGCTTGGATGGTCATTTTGACTCGAGCTGGTTTGTGTGTTCCACTTTGCTGCTCGGCTAATCGGGCATGTCCTTCACTCATGGTTGCACACATTCTGACACAACACACTCCATTCACCTTTGAAGCGTGCCACTGAAGCCTATCCCGGATCACACACACACAGGCGGCTTCACCTTTGATCAACTGACTTACATACATCTCAACTTACACAATTGACTGAACCACAATCTTAATTGGAGGGGCAACCAACTTCTGAAACCGATTTTGTCCCAACATTACTTCTGCCAAGACATTGTTCCTCATTTTCAACTTCTTTCCTCTTTTCTTTCCTTTAGTACTTTCTGACTTGTAATTAGGGGAATGTAAATAGGACTGTACTCAGCTTCTACCTTCGTACTCCTTTTTTTTTTTTTTTTTCTCAAAAAAGGCTACATAGCCAGACCTGAGAAAGCTCTCCCCCTAAACTATTCACTTCAACTACCTTTAATCCTTTCCCCATTTATCTTTTACTAGTCACTTTGACACAACAGAGAGAATACAATTCGAATTCAACACAACTGAGGGACTACAACTCACATCTGCCTCCAGCATACCAACACTCCCTTCAATGCTCCTACTTGCCATTTATATTACTCAATGGTTTAATCCAAGAGAATTTTTAGAAGTGCCTTGCATTTTCATCATGAAAGTGTTACTTAAAATCTGCCACTGGGACATTTCTTTAGCATTCAGAAGCTTACCTTACACATGTTTGTTCAATCAAGCTCTTTACTATCCTCTTCACTAACTTGAGCACCCACACGTGACAATTGGTGAAAGTCTGAAATTGACAACACAATGGCACCATCCACATTGCTGCTGATTTGCTTTTAACTCCAACACCAGAGTTGTCCCTTCCATGGCATGTCTTCCACTCTCAAACCATTGCCTTCATGTCAATTACTTCTCCTTTGGAGCTGTCAGTATTGACCCGGGCATCAGCTTGGCTTTAGAGTTGCTGCTTCACCAATCAGCATTAAACACTATTACTGTACCTTGTGCTGCCTCAGTTTCTTTGACTCCTCTCTTACTGCCATGTGCAAGACAACCTGGGTGGATATCATTGCTGGTGATTTGCTTTAGCAACCGCAATGCCACCACTGGACCAGAATTATCCTTGTTCTTTCTCAACTTCATGTGCTGCAACTCCATTCAATCTTAAACTTATGAGGTACAACAACCTCAATTGGCTTGTTTGCTGGCTAGAGCAATCACACACGCCTTGACCAGCTTCAATGCCCATATACACACAACACAACAACCACCCTTTAATCAAATGCCTTTTCCTTGATTTTGGGACTGAGGTTGGCCAAAGGCTTATGGAGTTATATGGGTCTAGCAAATGCTGGTTTGGTACCACATTTATCAATATGCAGGAGTTCTAGCCTTCGTCGGCATACTTGTTCAATACTTGATGCTTCAATTCAGACTTCACCAAACACCTCCCTTCATCTGATCAGATTAGGCCACTCATATGGCAAATGACAGAAAATCCCCAATCCACTCGAGGTGATATACTGCTTCTTCGCTCCACATTTCTCTGATTTTCGGTTGCCTTCCACTCGCTCGCTTCACCATCAGCTGGTGTTATGTTCTCATGTGGCCTAACTTAGAGCAAAGGATTTACTTACATGTGCACACAGTAGAAGATAGCTTGGACTCTCTTGACTTCACTCACCAACCAACACCAGTACATTACTGTTCTCTTGGAAGTGATTCAAGTCTGCTTCTCAGTGGGTAACTTTCACCATTCCAACTTCCCGTGCACAACTCCAAGCTCCAGCCGTACTTCTTCTCTGGACGAGCTGGCTGAGGCGAGCTTCTCTCCTGGTTCAACAGATGAGTTCCCAGAGGAGCAAGAGCAAGAGACGAGGTCTGAATTAAATCGGGTTGGATCCTTTGCTTTTACTTCTCCTTGAGGCTGTAGCAACTCTTGCTTCTCATTAGACTTGAGATTTGAGGGAAAACTTGCTCCAATTAGGATTGATTTTAACTCAAAAAACGGAAGTAAGAAGAACAGTGACAAAACCCTATTTTTTTTTCTTTTCTTTTTTTTTCTTGCGTTTTTTCTTCTTCTTCTTGGGTCTTCCCTCCTCCAGGATCAAAGATAGCTCTGATACCATGTTGATTTTTATGGAATTTGATCAAAAGACATTAATGGAGGATTAGAGGAAAAAGAGAACAGGGAAGAAGAAGCTACTGGAAAACACTTCCATTCTCTTACTCAGTACTGAGTACCACTTTGGTTTTAATACAGCATTACCAAATAGACCTCTAAATTATAACAAAATACATTTAAGCTTTCCAACCCCTATAATTTCCTATATTAACAAAATAACTATAACTAACTACTTTTCCAATAATAAGAAAGAACAATTTCAGCTCAAAGCAAGGCGTGAGCCTTTTACTAGTATTTGTGAAGTAGCCATATAGCTTGTACAAATCCCTGATTTTGCCAACAAAAAAAGAGAGGTCATGCATGCAGTTAATTAAATTATATACATTTTGAATGAGGCTTTTCAATACAGCAAACTTTACCAGTAAATTAACAGTAAAATCTGAGTCGAATTCACAACGATACCGGATATTCACAAAGGAAAAGGCATTGCATAACATTAAGTAATTACAAAGAAAGTATCTAATAACTGCAGGTCGGCATTGGATTACTTGGAGATGCAACCAGACCTGGGGATGCTGGCAAGCTAGGGGATCGACCCGACATGTTTGAGTCTAACATTGGACTGACAAGCTGCAGGGTCAAGTTACCAGCATACGATGCAGACTTCGGCTGGGGCCGACCGGCTTTCATGGGCCCAGGTTGGATAGTTTGTGAAGTGTTGGCATTTCTGTTGCATGCGCAGCCCAACGGAAGATGGCGGCATGATGCTTGCCATATCGCTCCGACCCGAGCAAATGAAAGCATTTGAGAACTTGATCTTCAGTATATAACAGAGTTTGGTCATACTCAGAAAAAGTTCGTTTTCTTGTTGTTCTTTAATTCTTCCCTTTCTCAAAAAAGTTAATTACCAGTCAGATCTAACTAAAGTTCAGTCAGCTGTTGATTTATTAAATGTGTTTCAGTTTTATTCAATTTGAGTGTTATTTGATACTTTATCAAGAACTATCAAATTCACGTTATTCTAATTATCACAAAAATTTTGATGATTTTTAATGGAGTATCAAATAACACTCAAATTAAATAAAAATTAAAACACAATCCATCTATGACTAATTTGACTACAAAAAAAAAATGTAATTTCTTTTTTTCATTTTAAGACTCGATGGTGCTTTTCTTAAAATATATATATATATATATAAAAGCAATTCTCGGCATTCATCAATCTCTATTTCCATGGCCAGTCCTGGTACTTTTTTTTTTATAATTTTAATCAAAGTCCTACATTATATTTTTTGCAAAAGGAGAGTAAATTACACAGTTTGTGAGCATGACAAGAAAAACAAATTATTTACATAAATCATTTCATATTAGCCCAACAAGTTCCTTTCCCAAATTATAAGTTAAGCTTTCCCTTCATGAATTATCAAATACCATCCTATTGAGTTCTTTCAACAAATTCAGAATTAATAACCACTATGCACAGTTTGTAGTTTGTACCAGTATCAAGAATTGGGGCCAGACACCCGGCTACTCAACACTGGTACCTGATTCTTGACTTGATGTCTCTGCAACAGCTACAAAAATCACATTGTCGGCGTTGTCGTCAGTACAGTAATCGATCCCTGCTTCTACCCCCTTTGTCGGCCAAGATCCCTATTCAGTATTCAGAACAAACAAAGCAGGAAATTGTGAGAAAGGCAAATTAATACTCTATCTAGCCTTGTTAAAATTACCTTCACAAATACAGAAACTAGTATATATATGCTGTTAATTAATTTGAAGCCTCACCAACATTTTTTCTGACAAAAAGAACAGGAACTCATATATAGGAGTTTCTATATCTTTCCCTGAATCCAGATTCAGTAAACCATATATAAAAGACTTGCTCAACGATCGCTTCTGCATTTTCGGCCTTACCTGAAGCACCTAAGAAGGGCTCTTTCTCTGCAGGGCTACTTAAAATCTTGTTGTTCTTCTTCTCTGGGTAAAGCACATAATGCTGGAATATAAACAGTAGATCGAAAAATATGACTTCCTGCATTTGACAAAAAGAAACTTCATTCAACTAAAAAGCATGTAAAACCCATCTTTAAGCACTAAAATTTTGAAGGATATAATAGTAACTTGTTTTCTTTTTCCACCGAAAATACACCATAAGAGAGATTGATGCAAATGATCTGTCATTTAATTGTAAGGTTCTTAGTTCTTAACAAAGAAAGCAGTAGCTTGCCAGTGTTACCATAGAAATTCACAGTAGAACCTAAATAATAACAATAAGTCTAATTAGGGAAAGAAAAGGCATTATCACAAAAGTAAAAATATGCAATTTGCACCCTGGTCAGTGGTCAATAGATTGTGCACACATCTGACCGAGACCGAAAAGGCCCCCGGCCAAGTCAAACAAGACGAAGCCTATGCTCCATCCTACCGTACTCTTCCGTTTGAAATTTGTGTAGGCCTTGTAAATATGAAAATGAATCGATAAATTAATGAAAATATCAGCTAGTATTGCCATAATATTGGAAACTTGGAATATAACAGTCAATAAATACAGATGCAATCTTTTTTATGGAGGTGAAAAGGAGATATGAATTTCATCGGCCAAAGTTATGAGTTTTAGACATGGAATTTGATATTTTCTATGGTACCCAACATAGGAATATGAGTTTTTAGACATGGAATTTTTTTTAAAGACTGAATTCCATTGCTATTTACTAATAAGCAAAGCAAAGTATATAACAAAATAAGCAAGTACAAGATCTTTAGAACCTGTGGGATATACTTGACTGTTGTAATGATGACTTGTATGTTGCTGAAACAAGTTATGAGAATACAAAATGTCAGATTATAAATTGTCAGATTATTGAGCTAGATCCATAAAGTAAAAGTCTCTTGAATAACTTACTTGAAAATGGTGATAAGCCACAGCCATGAGTGTTTAGGCCAAGCAACAATAACAGAATACAATGCATACACCCAAATGATTGCAGTTGTTGCAGTACAGGTCTTAGAGATCCTCTGATCGCCCCTCTGTAATACAAAGAAATTAACTGATATCAAGTAGCACAAATAATGTAGAAGTGTACATTGAACAGAGAAATTCTCTTCTTCAATTAGTTCACAAACAGTCAAGCTAAGATTTACGAACCTCGTATATGAAGATTTGAATCACGGTACAAACCGTCAAGGAAACGGCATGCATGGAGAAAAGGATATCATTCAGACCAACGGGAATCATCTGTCGGAGAAAACAGTTAATTAATTATAAGGCATTCCGGAATGCTAATAAACAAAGACCCACAACAAAAGTTATACCGATGAATAGAATTCTTAACAACGTTACCAACCTGATCGGGTCCGTACTTATCATGGTACTGCGACTGGACCTCGGGGCTGAAGTACATAGCCGCATTATAAATGAGGTATGAGGTGTGCTTTGTCAGGTTCAGCACCGGGAAATCGAAATTCAACCCCACGACACTATATATAACACACCAATTGATTCAAATCATGTCAGTAAGGGAAATGACGACGAGCAGTAAGCAAATAGAAAGGGTGATGATCCAAGCACGAACGTACCTTGCTCTTCTGTAGTTGAGGAGAACTTGAGGGTAGAAGCACAAGGACCAGCACAAGAATGACATCCATCCGAGGAAACCGTACGCCACTTCCAGGTATATCGAATGCCAGACAATCATGGTCTCTTGCAGATAAGCGAGGCAACAACTAAAGTATAATAAAATTCAATTTGTCCCAAATCATATCACTGGATGAGTACATGATTCAGGTTGAGAAGGGTGTTGGTCCAGGCGTACTCCAGCCGGGAGGTCGAGAACAATCAAATAAATTTGCAAAAAGTCACTTAATCAAATTCATAGTATGGAAATCATTATTTATTCAAATCTATAAAACATACGAATGCACAAAATCCAAATTAACTTAAATTATATTATATTGTGAAGAAATTTGGAGTTTGTATGCATTTTTTAGAAAATCACATATTATACTTGTGTTAGTCAACCGGAGTAGATACTTAGCCATGGTTAGCTGGGCAAAAATCACGATGTCAGTTGAGGAAGGGGGGCTGGGGATTCGAGACTTGCAGAGGGTTAACGATGCTTTAATCCTTAAGCTGGTTTGGCAGCTGGCTAGCGAAAAGGATACACTTTGGGTGCAGATAATGCAAGCAAAATATTACCCCCAAACCGGTTTTTGGGCGTCAAAGTCCAGGCTGCACACGAGCCCACTCTGGAGAAAAATCCAAGACCTAAAGCCTTTCTTTTTTAATTCTGTCATCTGGGTATTGGGTAATGGAAGTCGGGTGCCGCTCATGAATCAGCCATGGTTCCAAGAATGGGAGCTGGAGGATATCTTTAATAATCAAAATAGAACTCTCAGAGTCGCGGATGTATAGGATGGCCAGGAAGGAAGATGGAAGCATGAGGAGCTGCTGGTAATCTTTGGGCACGATAAGGCCAATCATATCATGAGCACAGTGAAGCCGCTATGTCAACAACCGCTGGTCCCAGACCGCTTGATCTGGACTGCCTCTAAGAGAGGAACATATACAGTAAAGGAAGGCTATAAGGCTCTCACGGTGCGGAGTCCAGGTGATGAGCGTTTGAAGGAAGTTTGGAGCTTTATTAATGAAACCAAGGGGCTGTTGCCAAGGGTGAGGAATTTCCTATGGAAGGCTTGCCATAACGGGCTTGCTACACAGTATGAGATGAGTCGAAGAATTTCTCAGGTGTCGCCTGTGTGCCCGCGATGCGGCAATGAGAATGAATTCCTGGTACACCTCCTGTTTCAGTGTACGGCGTCGCGAGCAACGTGGTTCATTTCGGGTTTTGTGGTCAGGATGGATGAGCTACCCTTAAATTTTGCTCAAGCTCTAATGAGTATAGTAAGGGACTGCCGGCCAGAGGACATACCCCTCTTCTGTAACACTTTGTGGTGCATCTGGAAGGGGAGAAATAAGCTGGTATGGGAGGGGAAAGAGTATAACCCTGTGGCAGTGATTGTTGAAGCTAGAGCCATGTAACCGCAAGGGAGAATGCTTAGTAGGACAGTGAGACTAGAAGGAATGCAGAGGACTTACCTGGTACCTGCTGGAGCTGAATTGATACTAACAGATGGGTCATGGGGGCAACACAACAACGCCAGCTATGCTAACATTTTTTACAATTGCAGGGGCCAAATCAAACAAGTTTGGTACCGGGCAATAAGGACAACCGGAGCGTTCGGGGCAGAAATGGAAGGAGTCAAGCAAGCATTGACGGGTGCCCGATTGTCACTGCTGAGGGGAGAGACACAACGAGTTCATATCTGCAGCGACTGTAAAATTCTGGTGGAAGCGATTAAAACCGGTACGCTGGAATTGGTACCGGATTGGAGAGACTGAAAAGGTAGCAGATATGGTGGTGGAGTATAGGCAATGGACTGGCAAAATCTCTCTGGAATATGTGTGCAGGAGTCAATTGAAGGGGCCACACAACTTAGCAAACATGGCAAGGCGAACTGGTACCGAATTCAGAGGAATACCGACATGCAGTTTTTTACAACTGCATGAAGTGGCAAGGCAAATTGATGCTCAACACTTCCAATGGGAATGCGGCTTAAGGTGCTGGTATGCTGTGATACTGGTACGAGGTTACCAAATGAGCCTGGATGCTTTATACTCATTTGTAGTCAATTAGGAGGCAGCTTTAGATAGGATGCTATCTTTTCTTAGTAGTTTTTTTCTTTTTTTCTACCATTTCCTGATTAAGTAGTCTCTTTGTTTTGTCAAAGCTTGGGTAGTATTAATTGTAAGAAACTTTTGATGGATTTAATGAATATGCCTACGGGTTCCTCTCAAAAAAAAAAAAAAAAAATATTCTTCTGTTTCCTTGAACACTGTCAATAACAATATAACATAGACATAGTGAACATGGAGCCATCTATGAAATTGTACCAAATACGTACCAAGAAAAATTTGAAGTCTTAATTAATTACATGTTCCAAATTAAATCAAACCATCGCAAAAAGGAATCAAAGATATCGAACCAAGCAGTCAATTAAGATTCAAGATGAACAGGGAAAAGAAGAGATTATAAAGAAAAAGAAGACGAGAGGGGCGCACCTCCGACACCGGTTGTGAGTACCGACACTGCGACACGCCGACACGCCACCGTGAAACAAGGAGTGCTTGGCGTAGCGGCGCAGAATGCCAGAATCACAGGGCTGCTGGGTGGAGAAACAAAGAGTTTCTTTGCCTTGCACTAGCAAGCTTCATACATAGTTACATACTTACATTACATACCCACACTATTCAACTATTCTTAATTTGTTTATTATTGTTTGCCTTCTTCTCAGTGATGGTTTCCCTTTAATTTTCTTATTACAATTTGCTTCTGTTGATCATGATTAGGAGGAAGCTATCCACTGAAGCACTGACCTCTCTAATCTAATCGCCTCAGTTTTCATTCTTTTATTATTCGTCCCAGTTCATGCATGATTCACGTTGGAAGTAGGCGATTACAAAGAGAGGAAATATGAATGATTAAATGTTGACTTATTATAAAGGCCTGAATATGTATTGTTCATGTATTATTTCACTATGGTGTAATTAGGGTCGGTATCGGCTGAGATCTAAATCGGATCTCAGGGTTCTAAGATTCCGATCTGACGGTTCTCAGGGACCCCGAGATTCGGACTCAGCAGATACGGGCCCTGAGAACCGTCGGATCGGTGTAATTAGGTCATATTGCATCTATTTGGAAATTTTAGATAACAGAGAAAGTTGTCTGTAGATGTACAAAAATGTAACAAATATATATACATCTGATTTTGTAACATGTATCTCAAATTTGTTGTAACAAATAGACACTATAGACGTACATTCTATGGATGGTAGGTATTACTCTTTAGAGAGAAAATATTTAAGAGCAAATGCGTATTTCATTTTAAAAATGACCAATTTTCTGGTGCAGGAATCATATATAATAAAGAGGAGGGATCCATTGACAATCCTTGACAATCTTGACAATTTGATATTTCAAAAATTTGTAAAAAATTATATAAATTCTCAAAAGTAGAAAAAAGTTCACAGAATTATTTCTTGACTTGTAGATTGATTATATTTCCGATTATATTCAATTTAAGTTATATTTGATAGCCTTTCAAAGATCCGTTAAATTACAGCCGTTAAAAAATACACAAAATTTTAATAAGCCATCAAACGATGTTCAAATTGATTGAAATTTGAAATACTATCAATTTACAAGTTAACTAATGCATCCATAAGTCTTTTTTCAATTTTAAGATTTGTTATGAATTTTTATGAATTTTTAAAATGTTGCATTGTTAAGATTGTCAAAGTTACCATTGTCAAGGATCCCTCCTCTATAATAAATCAATGCAACTGCCCATCCGCCTAACGACTGCATCAAGATGTTACATTCATACTCGGTAAGTTCTCCTTAATTCTGAAAGCATGCTGAAGCAGAAATGAAAGAACTTATTCTTTTTACCTACATATACATACAAAAAGCAGTCTACCTGTATAACTGAGTTTGGGAGGTGATTATGGACCCCTTTAAAAATCCTTCTTATCTATCTTCCAATATAATTCTAATTGAAAGTTCTTTTTGACATGCAGCAAATATTTCTTTACAGTCGCAATACATATCCTTAATCATGCAAAAGCCTTATATATGTACAATGTAAAGATAAAGAGTAACAAGAATTCACTCAAATTTTGAAATAGCATGAGAAAGAGAGAGATTGTTTGACCAATTTAAATAGAGGATGGATAAGAAGATAGTTATAAAGATCATTTTTCAAATAGTTTACCAGAATAATTTTGGATATTGTTGCACAACAATGTACAGGAAACAAGACAACCCTTTTTTCTTGCTAACTCATATTCAACCATCAGGAGCACCTACAGTAACAAAAAATCTCTCCCATATACACCCATTTACAGCATAGCAAAGGCCCTTTTTCTACCTTTAAAAAAGAACGAAAAACACTAAAGAGTGCCGGTGTGAAGAATCAATCAAACAATCAATTAATTACACTTGCAAGGCAAACTGGTCTTGCCATGATATCTTCCTCTTACGAGGTCGGCTTGAACTGGTACCACCTAAATCTCTACAAGCTAATGTTGTTTCCTCCTCTTCTCCGTACATATTGTTGTAGTTGGCGTTTTCCTTTTGGTCCCCTTGCAACAAATAATACTCCTTATCCCCCTCGCTCTCTGTGTTGCCATTCTACATGTTGCAAGGTTATAGTTCAAATTCAGAACGAATCACACAAAAATAAAAATCCAAAACAATGACCTCTTTATAACTGAGACAAATAACATTCTAATAGGAAATAAAAATTTGATCTTATTGTTTGATTCTTTTTGTTCATTATAAGTAGTACAAGAAAATTAATGAAATACAAGAAATTTAAAAGCTTAATACTCCATTGGATCAGTTTAGCATATGCAGAACATCAATGAATGCACAATTACGATACTTGCCCGTCCAGAAGGGAATAGTTCTCGCTGGTTCCAGCAACAAAAACAGGACTAAAACCAACTAGAACAGCCCCAAGAAAGACTACTACAAGCACCATTAGCAAGCATTATAAATTTATAAGCCAACAACAAAAAACTTCTCAACATTTTTTCTGGGCACACTTGAAAATTTGCCAAGTCAAGACCTAACTACCCAAATAAACAGAAAAAAAACCTAGTTGATAGAAGCAGCAATCTGATAGTTATGGTACCAATATGTTAAAATATGAAGTACCTGCAAATCAAACCCCTAGCGGCTACTATTATATTACTATTATTACTATGACTACTATTTCACTATTATTACTATTATTATTACTATTATTATTATTACTACTATTATTATTATTAGTATTATTACTACTACCACTATTACTACTATGTAGTATCATCATTATTATTATTCATATTAGTATTATGTAGTATCATACTCATCATCACTATCATTCATATTAGGACTAGTTTTTCACTATTACCATTGTTATTACTGTTCTTTCTTTATTTATCTATTTTATCTTTCTTACGATCATGATCATCATTGGGTTTTACTTGGTTTCATTTCTAGCCTACCCCAACTTGTTTGGGACTAAAGGCTTGGTTGTTGTTGTTGTTGTTGTTGTTGTATGAAGTACCTGCAAAGATGACTGATTGAGATCCACGAATGCTTCTATGCTTGTAGATGGTGTCTCAGCCGGTACAGCATCAACCCCAACCTCTGAGGAAGCATGTTTGCGTAATTTTGATTTGATTGAGATGGATTGTCTCTTGAGCAGGACACATTGGTTCTGTTGGGAAGGGTTCTTCATCAGCTTCCTGTATCTCTTTCGCAGAAACCTAACATTCAAAGTCCCGGTATATATACTATGAATCAACATCAAGCAAACCAAAATAATGGCCTCACTCTATTGCTACTACTACTGATTGCCTCAGATATTAACTTTGTAACTAAATTCACTTAGTTTGCTAATTCTATGATCTTGATACCTACCATCTTCTATTCAAAACCATAATTTACACATTAAGAGTTCATAGATAATGGATAAGTTTGCTCATAGTACTGGTATAACTATTCTAAACCTCTGTTTATTTAAACTTTAAACATCAAATAATCCCCCCACACTTGGCCACCCCGGCACCCCACAAACTTAAGCAATTAGACCAGAGGGGCTTTATAAAAAGTTGGACGCGCAATTCAAATTAAATAGATAGCACAAGTTTGCTTATGACTTGTGAAGAATGTTTATACTGAACCTGAACCTGAACCTGTTCAGAATCTAGTTCCAGATATAAAAAATAAGGGACAATAACAAGGAAAGAGGGTAGAAAAATGTTAGTACCTGACTTCATTAAATAATCTGAGATTTTTCTGGTTCATCTTTTGTAATGCCCTCTTTTTTGCTTCAGCTTCCTGAAAACCACAAAAAAATACCAGACAACAATACGTCGATTAATCAGTGACCCAACAATTAAATTGCTAAACAGATAATCACCGATACTCCAACATGGTTTGTTCAATTCAAGTCGATCATACAGTACCGAGAAATAATAAACATGCCGAAACATGAGTACCGAAAATCCCAATTACCAAATACCCAAAACCGAAATTTGGTAAAACAAACCAACCAAATTGACGACGATCACAAGCCCTAATCCGACACAACCCCAACATCTCATCCCCAAAGCACAACCAAACCAAACCAAACCAAACCAAATTGAACCAAATCAAATCAAACCATACATTGAACAGATCATGGTAATCCTGCAGCAGGCCCTGGTACTTGGATCTCGCCCTATCGTCATCAGCAACCGCATATGCCGGAGAAGAAGAGGAAGAATACACCTCCAGGTTGCTGCCGTTGTTTTTGTTGTTGGTACTGCCCCGTTTCGCCTTCTTTGACATCTTCCCCCAATACCCACAAAATCAACCACCCAAAGAGAACTAGAGAGGACCAAGAAGAGGAGAGGGCAGAGGAAACCCTAGATGGGAAAAAGGAAGGAAGGAAGGAAGGAAGACAGAGAGGTCAGAAAGAGAGGGGAAGGGAGAATTGGGGGAAAAAAGAAAGAAAGTCGGTTGCTTTCCTTCCTTGCTTTGTTGGGTCGATGGATGGATTGACGGATGGATGGATTGTGGGTTGGATGGATTTGTTTCAATCTCTCTCTCTCTCTCTTGGTAATTGGTGTGCTTGGATTGACCGAGGGAGGGGGAGAGAGGGAGGGAGGGAGAGGAAACAATAGGGGTCTCCGAAAGAGAGCACCCATGACATGACGTGATCTAAATCCATTGTATAGAATTAGAGGGAGAGGAGAGTTACTCGTCAGAGGCGGTGGGATGGGGGTGGGGGAGTTGAGGAGCTCTTTCTTTCTTTCTTTCTTTCTTTTTATTCCATTCCATATTTCCATTGCATTTTCTTCTCCAATGGAGCTAATCCGGGAGCCTATTTTTGTCTCTGTAGAAAGAATAATAATCGGTGTGTTGTTGGTGTCGGTGTTGGGTTGGCCTCGGAGAAAGAGATTCCTTGAATTGGTTTGTTTTTTTTTTTTTCTCTCTCATTGTCATTGTTGTGTTGTCCCCTCTTATCTCTTCTTTGTTGTGGCCTTTCACTACTCTTTCATTTATGGTAGATTGAATTGAAGTAAGAAATGTTGCGCGAAGGTAGGGGTGAAAACGGATCGGATAATATCCGTCCGTATCCGGATTCGTATTCGGATTTTTGCGGATACGGATATTCGGATACGGATATTTGCGGATACGGATACGGATACGGATAAAATTTATGCGGATACGGATACGGATACGGTTTTGAATATGGAAACGGATACGGATACGGATACGGATAATTATCCGAATCCGGATATTATGGTAATTCGGATATCCGTTTCAAAGGCTTATTATATGTCTTTCAATTGGATTTTTTATGTAGATTTCAAATTTAATGAAGTTTATATCTAATTAGACTTTGAATTCATCTCATTTATAATTATTTATAACTTGTAACTAATAATATAATGAATATTATGGATTTTTTTCTTAACTAACATGTAATTATTTATGATAACAATGATCCAAGATGAACTAATAACATATTTATGATTAGTGATTAATTTTTATAGTAATTTAACCATTTTAGCTAGTGATTTATCATGAAAAAATTATATAAAATATATTTTTTTATAATAAGTCTAATATCCGAAGTATATTCGTATCCGCATCCGTATCCGTTTAATATCCGATCCGTATTCGTATCCGTTTAATATCCGATCCGTATTCGTATCCAGAACTATCCGTATCCGTATTCGTATCCGAAAAATAAAAGCGGATACGGATACAATTTTACTCACTATCCGTTGATATCCGATCCGTTTTCACCCCTACACGAAGGTGGTGGAATGGAACCGTGCAAAGGGGAAAGACAGAACAGGTTGGCACATTTTTGTTTGTTTGGTCTCCGGAATTTGCGTATGGGGCCCCCCTTAACTGTTACACAATTATAATCTATAATAATAAGTTAGAAAGAGAGGAACTCTCCAAGCATCTAAGGTTCTAAACTATGTCACATCATTAAATATTATTTACCATTGATTTTTGTTTAAAGAGGAGGGATCCATTGACAATGCTTATTTTGACAATCTTGACAATGGTTATCTTTAAAAATTTGTAAAAATTCATAAAAAATCTTAAAAATAAAAAAAGTTTAATGGATGCATTATTTAACTTATAGATTGATAGTGTTTCAATTTTCAATCAATTTGAACATCATTTGATGCCTTATCAAATTTTGTACATTTTTTAACGGTTGTAATTAAAAGATCTTTAAAGAGTTATCAAATATCGCTTAAATTGAATATAATCGGAACCATAATCAATTAAGTTAAGAATAACTTCCATAAACTTTTTTCTATTTTTAAGATTTCTTATGAATTTTTATAAATTTTTGAAAGTTACAATTGTCAAAATTGTCAAAATAACCATTGTCAATTGATCCCTCCTCTTGTTTAAATCTCTTCATCTACTTTGATCCAATGGTTTATATTTATTCTCTCTCTCCATTTAATAAGATTAAATGATATGTCTAAGACAAAATTTAATCCCTATTATGTGCTATTATTTATAAATTATACATCATCATCATCATTATTTACATCAAATATTTTAAAATTATGTTTTAATTTTTTTTAAAATAGATATTTTTATTTATAAGTTTTATATTATTTTTTTGTTATCATATTTCGGGCGAAGCCCGAACTACAGCTCTAGTTTCTAAAATTAAGTAACAACTTTTGTAATTTGTAAGCATTGGGATTGGGATATGATGATCATAATATTATTGATATGGCAGTTTTCATAAGTCTAGTTTAATGGTTAAGAGTGGCACTAGAAATATGTTACTGTATAAGAGTATTTATACAATTATATTCAAAATGGATATTTTCCTCAAGAAGTAAACGAAAACTTAAAATGTAATATACTTCTTACTTACAGATCGGAAGATTTCAAATTAAAAATTGAATGGGCTAATTGCATATTAGAGTTTACCTTTTTTTTTTTGTTCAGATTGGGTGTTTAACAACCTTATTACAAGTTTTTAATTCAGGGTAATTATTTATTAATCGTCATAAATGGAATCTTTTCCTAAAAAAAAAAAAATAACAATTGGGATATACCTAACCTAACATATACGAAGATTTCAAGTTAAAAAATTAAATGGAGTAATTAATTTACAAATTTGAGTCTACCTTTTCCAGTTTTCCTAGTCAAATTGGGTGTTTAATGGATAATAAAATGGACTAGTTTGCAAATTTGATAAATGGGATGAGAGTGTGTCCGATAGACGGACATTATTTGTTTAAATAATTTAATATGGCGTTGATTAAATGTAACTTATAGATAATTATACACTTTGTGTGAAAACTCTGCATAAATACTGACTGTTAGCTACATAGAGAAGTACTTTTGTTTCATGTTGCAAGAAATTACATGGAGAAACAGTTGAGGAAAAAGTATATATAAATTAAAAAAAAATAAATTTGTAGCTACTAAACTGTCTATCCTTACTACTAATAAAAAAAGATCAAATTTTTTGATATGAAAGTTCTATCTTCCTTAAAGAAAGAATCTCAGTCATTGATTGTTTACTTACTCTGCGTTTGTTTGGTGTAGTAAAATTGATTTAAGCTCTTAAATCAATTTTAAGTCACCAAACGGAAGTGATTTAAGGTGTAGTAAGTTAACACAGCTATATAGGTGTAGTAAACTAAATCACTAACATTTCACATCTTTTACACATAACATCAACTTTACTTCATCTATTTACTTCACTACCACCAAACGCCACTGATTTAAGGTGATATAACTTTTTACTCCGCTTTAATTTACTACACTTGCCAAACGGGGGGTTAGATTGATCACCACCGTTGACGTACTTTAATGTCTCGGCTCATTAAAATTTAAGGCCACGTTAGTTTTCTCACAAGGGATGAGCTCTTAGCCCTTTATGACAATAAATAATAATTTCATCTAAAAACAAGGCGTAGACTCTTTACTAGTATAACTAAAATAAATATTGTATATCAAAACAAGTCGGAGTTTTGATATATTTTGTTTTTGTAATAATACAGAACAAATGTCATACAATTGGTTCTAAAATTGCAACGGTTTTAAATTTTTAATCCAACTTAATATTTTGAAATTAGAGATATAAACTATAGTACAACACAATTTGTACAATTAATAGTACCATAATTTAACTCATATATCAAATCCATTTCTTTTAAAGAAAAATTCGGGGACTAAAACTCTAGTCCAACATAAATTTAAAAACTTGAACGAAGTTTAAAGTTTAAACTGGGTTTAAATTTGGGTTCCGTTTCGTTCATTGTTTTCAGAGAGCCCATGGGCCAACATATTTCTTTCCAAACAACCCCCCCAAAACAACAACAAACCCATCATCCTCAATTCCTCATCAACAGAAAAAAAAATATCTCAACATCTCATGTTCTTTCTTTCTTATTGTTTCTTTTTTTTTGTTTTTTTTTTTTTGGTTTTTTTGAAACAATATCTGATGCCACTAAAAAAAAGCAAGTAAAAGCAGCGCTCCTCCGCTCCCTCTCAAACTCACTCTCACTTCACAGCGAAGAAGAACGAACACTAACAACATCATCAATATCCATCCGATAATGCCAAACCCCAACCCTAACCCTAACCCTAACCCTAACCCTAACCCCAATCCTTCTCTCCATTAGCCCAATTCTCAATTCCAATACGCCAAGTAGCCATGGAGCTCTTCTGCTCCTCATTCACCGATTTCCCTTCCCTGCACCTGCCGCCTGCTTGCCGACGGCCTTCTCCTGCCAGGGTTCTTAGGCGCTCTTCCGCTGCTTCACGAGGGAGACATCGGTGTTCCGGCAGGTCGGGGCTGCGTGCGGCAGCGGCGGGGACTGGTAAGTCATGGTCTGGAGACAGGCCGCAGTCCGAGGTGACACCGGACAATGTGGTGCCGCTGCTGAATTCAATTCCCGACCCGATTGAGGCGCTGTCCGTGTTTAAATCGATCGCCGAGCGGCCGGTGAACGTGCACACGACCGAGTCGTACAATTACATGCTCGAGTTGCTGCGGACGGATGATAGGGTTGAGGAGATGGTGGAGGTGTTTGAATTGATGCAGAGGCAGGTGGTGAACCGGAGCCCCGCGACGTTCTTAGCCATCTTTAGGGCGCTTGGCGTTAAGGGCGGGCTCAAGGCGGCGCCCTTTGCGCTGCAGAGGATGGAGGATGCCGGGTTCAGACTCAACGCGTTCTCGTACAACGGGCTGATCCATTTCCTTCTGAGAGAAGGGTTCGTCAGGCAGGCGATGGAGGTGTACAACCGCATGGTCTCCAAGAAGATTGTGCCCAGCTACAAGACGTACTCGTCTCTGATGCTGGCGTTGGGGAAACGGAGAGACCGCGAAACGGTCATGAGGCTTCTGCACGACATGGAGAGCCTCGGGCTCAAACCGAACGTGTACACCTTCACGATCTTCATCAAGATCCTTGGCCAGGAAGGCGAAGTCGATCTTGCCTATCGGGTTTTCCGTGAGATGGGTTGCAAGCCTGACGTGGTGGCTTACACGGTTCTTATCGAGATCCTGTGCAAGGCGGGTCGTGGGGAGGAAGCGAAGGGGTTGTTCTGGGAGATGAAGGACATGGATTGGAAGCCCGATATCGTGGCGTATAATACCTTGCTTGATAAATTCGGAGAAGATGGAGACCTTCATTCCGTCCAGGCTTTCTGGGACTCGATGATAGTAGATGGGTACGAACCTGATGTGGTCTCATATACCACCTACATATCAGCCCTGTGTAAGAATGGCAAAATAGAGGATGCATTTGCCGTTCTTGATTTCATGCAAGTGAGAGGTATCTCGCCGAACGAATATGCTTACAATGCATTGATTCAAAGCCTTCTTAAACGGAACGAGGTAGAGAGAGCTTGGGGGCTTTTTGATCACATGGAAGCTCATGGCCCAAAACCAACTTCTCATTCGTATGTATTGTTTATAGATTATTATGTCAAATCGGGAGACTCTGAACGAGCTCTTCGAATTTATAATTCCATGAAAGAGAGAGGAATTACACCTAACTTAATAGCATGCAATGCATGTTTGACGGGTCTGGCCGAGTCTGGCATGCTTGCTCAGGCCAAAAAGATTCTAGGAGATGTGCTTGAAAATGGGTCAAACCCCGATTCCTTTACTTACAATGCACTGATCAAGTGTTGTAACAAGGCTGGAGAAACTGACAAAGCACTGAAGCTGTTTGAGGATATGCTCCAGAGTGGCTGCCGGCCTCACACATTCACAGTTAATTCCATGATAAGTGCGCTTTACAAAGCGGGACGTGAGCGGGAGGCTTGGCGTATTTTTAATACTATGAAGGATGTGCTGGGCGTGAAACCAGATGTTACAACCTATAATGCACTACTGGCTGGTTTGGGGAATGAAGGTAGGCTGAAAGAGGCTATAGACCTTTTTGAGGAAATGACTTCAGTACAAAACAACCCAAATTTCTCTCCTAATATCATAACATACAACACACTTCTTGATTGTTTGTGCAAAAACGGTGAGGTCAACCATGCACTGAAAGTGTTTTACGAAATGTCGGAGAGAACGGATTGCGTGCCGGACATTCTTTCTTATAATACTTTGATCTATGGTTTGGTTAAAGAGGATAGATTTGATACAGCTTTCTGGCTTTTCCATCAGATGAGAAAGGTATTGCGACCTGATTTCTTTACTTTGTGTACTGTGATTCCTGTTTTTGTTAGAATGGGCCTTGTAGGTGAGACAGTGAGGATACTTTCTAAGCACATGTTTGGAAATAAAAAAGCCATGGATAGGTCCTCTGTGGAGGACCTTATGGGAGGGATAATCAACAAGGCTGGGGTTGATAAATCAATTCGTTTTGCTTTAGTTGCCGTAAGAAAGGGTATATTTCAAAATGATTTCTTTTTGGGCCCTTTGATCAGGCGCATTTGCAAGCAAAAGAGACCCCTACTTGCACACAAGCTATTTTACCGATTCAAGGGCTATGGTATCTACCCAAGAGCAGAATCATACAATTTACTTATCACTGGCCTTCTTGAATCAAACCTGATAACTATTGCACGTAATGTGTTTGTGGAAATGAAAGGTTCTGGAGTTACCCCGGATGTTTACACATATGGTGCTCTATTAAACGCTCTGGGGAAGTCAATGAAGACTGATGAAATGCTAGAGTTATATGAGGAGATGCAGTTTGAAGGTTGTAAAGTGAACATTGTGTCTTACAACATTTTAATTTCAAACCTTGTAAAATCAGGAGATGTCAATAAAGCCATGGGGTTTTACCATAGATTGATCAGTGAGGATTTGACTCCGACACCTTGTACATATGGCCCGTTGATACATGGGCTAATGGAATCAGGTCAGTTTGAAGAGGCTGAGGATCTATTCAATGGGATGCTAGCTCAAGGATGCAAACCGAATTGTGCGATTTTCAACATTCTCCTCAGCGGCTGCAAAAAATCAGGTTCAGTTGATAAGGCGCGGGATATTTTTCAACAAATGGAGAAAGAGGGAATAAAACCTGATGTTCAGTCATATACCATTATATTAGACATACTCAGCACAGCTGGGGAAACCGATGAGGCTCTCTATTATTTCAATCAAATTGGGTTAATGGGTCTTGAACTGGATATCTTTGCCTATAATCTGATGATAAATGGGCTCGGTAAATCACGACGGCTGGATGAGGCCATGGCCCTGTTTAATGAAATGAAACTGAGAGGGATTTCACCAGATTTATATACATACAATACATTGATTCACTATTGTGGGAAAGCTGGTCGGTTTACTGATGCCAAAGAGATGTATGAAGAATTGCAAAAAAGAGGGTTCAAGCCTACTGTCTTTACCTACAATTCGCTTATCAATGGGTATGGGTCATCAGGTCGGATCGAGGATGCTTATGATGTGTACAAGCAGATGCGGGTCAATGGGTGTGAACCAAATTGGGGTACATATCAGCAGCTTCCAAACCTAGCTATGGCAACAGCCTTTTAACCTAGCTGTGGCATGTAAAATGTATAAACATATATATATTATTTTCCACTGATCAAGTTGTTGTATAGGGTTTCATTTTTGTGAAACATAGTTGTAAACTTGTAATTGGCTCTCAGAAAGAAGATAAAAATCCAATCTTTTTGAAAGGTTTATATCTATCTGACCATCCTGTAGGTACCCATATATAACATAACCTTTTGTCATTTTCTGATAAACCTGTTGGCCATTTATAACAGAACCCAGTACCCAGTACCCAGTACCAGTATCAGTTTCAGCAAACGCTTCAAGTCTGAAAATGTTTATCTAATGGGTTAGTCTGTAATTAGGTTTACAGACTGGTCATGTTGTTTTTGGTTTCTTAATTATAAATGGTAATTACAATTTTGCCCTTGAAAGTATAATAAAAGATATTTTAAATCTGTACATTTGTAGAAGTCGACTTCTTCATTGCCACCTCTAATTTGGGCAGGAATTGGTAATGGAAATCATACAACTTGAGGATTTTAATCTGTGACTTCTCAGTTAATCAGTTATCCTTTTACTTCACCTAAGACAGAAATATATGAACCCAATATGAGTTGCGTTCCTTTTCACTTCACATTATGCTTCTGCAGACACTAATTTAATTCACTTTAACAGTACTCGTATAGCTGCATTAAAATTATTTTAAATCAGTGATGACAGAATTTTTTTTTCTTTTCCTCCTTTTTTTTTGTTTTTATTTCCAATATATATTTATTGAAATATAAAAATCAAAGTCTTAGTTTTCCTCGTTGGTGCCTCTAGAAGGTCTAATGGATTTGGTAGCAACACCAGAATGGACGGCCGTTGTCACTTGTCACATTGTCTTTTATCCTTTTTTTTTTAAGTAGGACCAAAGATGTTTTCTTTTGTTAGGATAGAAGCAGCTTCCTCTTGCTTAGCACAAGCTAAAAGTAATAACCAAAAAAAAATAAAAAAATCTGGCATGTATATCTGCTGATTTTGATCTTTGAGAAGAGGAGAAATTCAAAGGGAATTCTTGTTGGGTGTTTCTACAACTTTTTGTAACTTCATTAATTTGGAGAGTTTTGAGTAGCGTTGCCATAATTAATATAACGTAAATAGCAAATAGTAAATAGTAAATAATTGTATTAATTAATTATAAAATTTTTTTAATATAAAGATGAGGGTCAGAGTCACTCAAATCAGCGGCGGAGGTAGTGTATTACGGGGTGGTTACTGACCCACCCCTAGAAATTTTTTTTCAAAAATATACTCTTAAAAATTTACAAAACTATTCCTCTTTCAAGAAAAATTACAAAAATATACTCAATTTCTAAGAAAATTTACAAAACTGGCCCTACCCTAAAAATATTTACATAAATATATCTGTAAAATTTTACAAAAATATATCTAACTTCTTTAATAGTTACAAAACTAGTTCTATAAGAAAAGTTAGACCACCTTGCATCGGAGTCTAGCTCCGCCCCTGACTCAAATTAATTGATAATGATGTTACTAGGCCATCTTACCAATATAGCCTTTAAAAAAAGCAAAAGAAGCACGTTCTAAATTACTAAAGTGCATGCGCATGTAGTTTGTCATGATGTACGCAGTATAAATTCATAATTATCTTAATCAACACCATGATACCTAGTCTATTATTAAATTTTCAATGGTACCCCGGTTCAGCTTTACCGCCCGTTTGGCAAGTGCAGTAAGTTAAAGCGGAGTAAAACGTTAAATCACCTTAAATCAGTGGTGTTTGGTAGTAGTGAAGTAAATATATGAAGTAAAGTTGATGTTATGTGTAAAAGATGTGAAATGTTGGTGATTTAGTTTACTACACCTATATAGCTGCGTTAACTTACTACACCTTAAATCACTTCCGTTTGGTGACTTAAAATTGATTTAAGAGCTTAAATCAATTTTACTACAGCTACCAAACGCAGGGTTAGGTTGCAGAAAATATTGTCAATGTTGTGCAATTTCTCTCTTTCGTTTTCTTTTTTAAATGGGGTAATGCCTTTGGAGCCCCCAATCTTTTCCTAAGTGACAAACACACTCCACTCTTTTTTTCTAGATAAACATCCCCCAAACTCTTGTTTTGTGACAAACCACCACCCCACATTGTTTTCCATCCAACAAACATTGTTTTTCATCCAACAAAACCGTTATCACCTTAAAAAATTAATGATTTAATTAACTTTAATGATCTAATTATTTTAATTTTTTTTAAGATTTACATTCTAATCAATTAATTGAAATGTAATTAAAAAAATATATATTTCGCTTAAAATACTTGGTTCGCACAAACTGATCTAAATAAATTTAATTTAATATTTTAACAAAAAAAATCAATTAAATTATGATTATAATCAATAATGAATATATAGAATGAGTAAATTTGCGGTACTCCTAAGAACTCGGAAGACTTCCATGCTCCTAATTGAAAAACTTAATCGTATCTAAATATTGATTTATCATGCCCTATAGTTTCTTTACATAACTCCTTAGATATAATTTTTTTTTCATTTTTAGAGTTTTTTTTAATTCGTTTGAGTTTTTTAAGATAGCCTCAAAATAATAATAAAATAATAAATATTTATATACAAGTTGTCATTTCATAAAATTCGAAACAAATACTTCATAAACTCTAAAAAAGAAAATTTTTATATCTTTAGGAGATTTTGATATAAAATTCAAAACAAATACTTCAAATTAGAAAATTTATATTGGTGATTTATTTTTATTAATTGAATTTGTTTTGCTCTATTAGTGCTCACGTTTTTTTTTTTTTATTTGATTTGTCAAAGTGTAAACCATGTTTCAAAATGAAAAAGGTTCAAATATATAAAACAATACCAAATAAATTATTGTCACAGTACAATTGAATTTTTTACACTTAATTATAGCTCATTCCATATATGATTAACAACAAAAAAAATCATAAAATATCAAAACAACTTTATAAGATAATGAATGTTTGTATTGTTAGATGGAAAACAAGGTGGGGTGGTGGTTTGTCACAAAACAAGAGTTTGGGGGGGGGGGGGGGGGTGGAATGTTTGTCTAAAAAAAAAAAAGATTGTGGCGGTATTTGTCACTTGGAAAAAGATTGGGGCCTTCAAAGGCATTACCCTTTTTAAATTAAAGTAGATTGGCATATGGTGGATGCCAAAAAGAGATCATCAACAATGTCATATTTAATAATTTATTAGTGAATATTGGATGCCAAAAAGAGGTCACTAATAACATATATATGTTATATAATTAAGAGAAATTATCTTTGTCCACCTTAATTTTCCCCCTTATTCATCTCTCATACAGTCATACCAAATTTGTAATATTCTCCCTTTCTCTCTCATTCTCTCATAAAATTTTGAGTGAATTTTTTTTTATTCTTTATCTTTCTATTGTACATGTATGAGTATTTTGCATGTTTGAGAATGTAAATCGCAACAGGTAAAAGTGATTTGTTGTAGTTGGAAAATAATTTTTAATTAAAAATGTATTGGGGGATGGATAAGGGGGATTTTTAAGGGGGCAATTATGACTTGCCTAGAAATTAATTTCACAAATATTTTGTTTCCATAAGAGCATCTCTAAGAGACTCCTTAAAAATGGATCCCAATATATCTATATTGGGTGTCATCCTAAATTTTTTTGGAGCAAATTTCACCTCACTCACCAACAGATTCCTAAAATATGGATCCCAATACATTTGAACGGTCTGGATTTGGCTCTGGTTTTGGGAAGTTGGATTGGGAGTGCCCAAAAAGGCCACCAAAATATGGAGATTTGGCTCTGGTTTTGGGAGTGCTAAATATAGAGATAGCTTTTTGGGTATCTATTGGAGATGGTTTCTCTCCTTAATTCCTAATTTTTGGTTTTAGGAGTGTTTTAGGGAGTCTATTGGAAATGCTCTAAGGTCATCATTGCATTTATCGATTGTATATTATATATAATCGCGCACAAGATGCATCTTGATTCGCCCCATATATATAGTCAACCAGATTCATAATCAATTTTAAGTTCCATGTGTGAAAATGCCTAATTCAGTATTTTTACATTTAAAACTAGATTGCAAATATTATAAAGAGGAGAATCGATCACTTGAGAATGGAAACGAAAAAAATAAACCAAACTGAATATGAATACATGTTAATTACTTCCTTCCTACATAATATCTTTTGTTGGATTTATTATTATTATTTTTTGACAAAAGTTTTGCTGCAAAATATATATTATAAGTCAGTCACTTGCTTGTTGAAAGTTGCGAATATATATTATTTTGCTGCAAAAATGGATAAAGAATACTATGTAATATTTAAATACTTGCACTATATAATTAGCTCGTGACGTTACAATATATAATTGCCAAATTGCAAACTACTACGTTATATATATATATATTATATTCATATTCATTAATACTAGCAAAAGGTCTACTCCTTGCTTTGGGATGAAATTATTATTTCTTATAATAAACTTTTAAGATAATATGTAATGGACCTTAATTTGAGATAATTTATATGGGCCTTAATTTTAATGGGCTGAGAACGTCAACGAGTATTAACGTACATCAACAGTTCTGATCTATCGAAGCAAATGATCAACGGCTCAGATATGAGGATAGCCTTTTCATGTCATTTTTTTTAATATGCTTTTATTATTAGTAAGGATAGAGGCAGGTCAAACTGATATATAAAGTAATTTATATCATTCTGGGTCAGTGATGAAAATGATACTTCTTCTTTTGCCCCTTGGATACTACGTTCTATATTATATTCATTAGCTAATACATTCAGAAACCTGCGGCGTTCATCTCTTGACTTAAACTTGAAAAATATATCACACGGCATACGCATGCATACGGATTGTTGTAACCTATTTAATAAAGAATTAAATATATGAAGGAAAAAAAATGTTGTGACAACAATTAATTATTGCAATTCATTAATTAATTAATAAGTTGTAATCTTTTTTTTGATAAAATGTTTTTTTTTTTAATGTGTTAATTAATTGAAGTTACATAAGTCCGCTTGGCAGTAATTGGAGAAATGGTACATTTGGTAAAAATAAAATTCAAGTTGTAGATCATATAAAGAGGCAACCAAAATTTAATTTGTTTTAAATTCAATTTGGCCTTTTGATATCAAGGCACTAATTAAGCCAGTTGAGTATGTTCTAGATGTACCCTTCCCAGAGTGACACATCTCTGCTTCATATTTTCTTCAGTCAACACTCAACATTACATATTCATTTCCATTTCCCATTTATAATTAACAAACGTTAAAATCAAATTACTTGAGTTCACAAATCTTGAGTGAAAATAAATACCAGTTAATTTCAATCTAAAAGACTAAAACTACTGATTTGTAAAATCATATCTGCTGACTATTTTGTTTAATTTGAAGTAGCCAAGTAGATGACATGTTAAAAACCAAAGGAAAAATACTATGGAGATATACCATTGAATACAATATGTTTGATTTGGTCAAAACAAACTAATTGTTCGACTTAACATACTAATTGTTCAACTTAACATACTAATTATTCAACTTAACATCAACTTAATTATAATTAGCATGTTAAGTTGATGTTAAGTTGAATATTAATTATATCAATAATTATTAAACTTAACATGCTAATTATAAGTTGCTATGTTAAGTTGAATAAGTAGTTATTTTTTGGGAAAATTCATTATTTGGTCCTCAAACTATCTCTAAAAAACCAAATTGGTCCTTAAACTTTATAGTGCACCAATTTAGTCCCTGAACTTTTATAAACGGATTGAATTAGTCCTCCAACTTCTTTAAAAAAACCAAATTAATCCTTTTGCTATATTTCTTATTAACATGTATGCATTATTTGCAATGTGGACTATAAATGTGCCACGTGGGCTGGGTTGACGACTGCCGGCATTTTTTCGGGTCGGGTCGTGTATCGGGTTGACGTCTGCCGTCATTTTTTCAGGTCAGGTCGGGTCTGGGGGGTTTTTCAGGTCTGGTTTGGTTTTGCACCTCTATTCTCGAGTTATCTCGGGTTTCAAGTCGTTCGGGTCAGGTCAGTATGACTTTCCCTGAAACACGGGTTGGGTTGGGTTCGAGTCAGTCTGACTTTCCCCTGAAGGCCTGAAACATGGATCGGGTTTGGGTCGGGTTCGGGTCAGTTTGATTTTCCCTGAAACTGGGTCGGGCAGGTTTTTCGGGTCGGGTTAGATTTTGCCACCTCTATCTACCATGGTAAGTTGAATCGGAAGCCCACGTGTCACATTTAAAGTCAACATGGCAAATAATGCATACATGTCAACAAGAAATATAGCAAAAAGATTAATTTGGTTTTTTTAAAGAAGTTGAAGGACTAATTCAATCCGTTTATAAAAGTTCAAGGACTAAATTGGTGCAATATAAAGTTTAAGGACCAATTTAGTTTTTTAGAGATAGTTTGAGGACCAAACGATGAATTTTCCCTTATTTTTTTTCTAATTTAAGCACAATATATGTTAAGATGAATAATTATTGATATAATTATTCAACTTATAACTTGATATTTAAGTAAATAAAATATGCAAGATTGAACTCTAATATGTCTTCTCTTACTTAATTATTAAAACTTATACCCTTCTTAATTATAAAATTACCAAGTTATTAACGTAACGATATAAAATAACTAATTTTCCTCTAGGTTAACTCTCATAATTACCCTTTTTCCAATATTGAAACGTGGTCAACGGAATCAGCTGCACGCTGCGGTTGGGCAGTGGCTAGTAGTGGGGCATATATATACAAATCCATGACTTACATTATATTATATCACATATATATATTCACATCACATTATAAACTAAAGGCACATAGATTAGTTGTCTTAGACTCAAAGACTCCAAGTCTTGCAACGCTTCCAAGTTCAAACAGAGAGAGAATTGAAACAAACCACTTGGCAAATTAAGTCTTGTAGCTCCTGAGTTTTTCAGAAAGAGAGGAGAAGAGAAGTGCATTTGGGTTGGGAGGAATTGAAGATATATGGAGGCTGAAGATAATTTCCTCCATGGTGTTCTGGAGGTGACTGTTTTTCAGGCCGACCACCTCCACCATGCTCTCTATGGAGATATGAAGAAGGTAATAATTACCTATATATATAGTTATACTTTTATATAACTTCATTTTTTTTTTCTTTTGTTTAATTGGAAATTAATTGTTACAACATTTGAACCAAAATGGTGGGTTTTTATTTTTATTTTTTTATTTTTGGTTGATTAGTTGGTTAAAGGGAATTTTTATATTTTGGTGTGGTATTAAATAATGAATTAAATACTTGAAAAAGAATAGTACCTGTTTCCTGGAATTATACCCAAAAAGATCCCTGTTCCTGTCTTACATGGTTGGCGTCATCTTCACAATTCTTCGTAATATCCAAATTTAAGGACACTGTGTCAACACGTTATGGCCGAAAGAATGGTGGAATGAGTTTGAATAGGAAATAATTTAAAAGGAAGAAAAAAGCAAAGAATAGTTGAATACATTAATCAAGTCAACTTGAATTATTGTACATAGGTTTTCTTTAGTTTAGATTAAGTTTAGAAATTAGACACACTCAATTAATATTGGTTATAATGTTGTGGTAATAATTTCATTCAATAATTATTTATAAAATAAAAATATACTAAATACTTAACCAAAAAAAATTAAAAAAAGCTACATGTTTTCTTCAAAAAAAAAAAAAAATACATCATGTAACAAATTTTTACACTTCTTTTTTTTTTTTTAAGAAAAAGCATCATCAAGGATAACTAATTACTTCTCTAATTAATTCTCTGAATTCAATTGCGCAGCTTATTGAGAAAGTAGAGGAGAAACTGCACTTGGATCACCTGGCACACAGCAAACTATATGCCACGCTGGACATCGGTGCCGCCCGGGTGGCCCGCACGAGGGAGATCGAGTTCCACCCGCAGAACCCGGTGTGGAACGAGTCGTTCCGGGTGTACGTGGCGCATTCTTCCCCTGACATAACGCTCTCTGTTAAGAACCAACTGCCGGTCGGTGCCAAGGTGCTCGGTCGTGCCACCATCGCGACATCCCGGCTCTTATCCGGCGAACCCATCAAGGAGAAGTTTGAACTGCATGATGAGCTTGGCAAAAAGTTACACAAGTATGTATGATTGTATGGTGAATATGTGATTACTCCTGTTTGTACCAGTACCAGTACCGGTACCGGTACCAACAATTATTTTGCTCTTCTGAAAATAATGAAGTATCATAATTAACCAGATAACAAAAGTTCATTGATTTGTGACCCAAAACCAAATTTATTAGCTTGGCCCAATTCAAATAGGCCTTTAATTTTTTATCAAAAACTCAATTGTGCTAACAGGCTAAAAAATTCATTACTAAAAGATTCAAGCTTTTTTTTTTTTTTTTTTTTGTGACAAACTATGTTTTCATCAGTTGGAATCAATTCAATTAGGCCTTCTATTTTATCAAAAACTCATAGTGACAGGCTCAAAAAAATTCATTACCAAAAGATTCAAGTTTTTTTCTTTTTTTTCTTGTGACAAACTGTGTTTTCATCAGTTAAAAACTTGAAATTAACATTGTAATGTATAATTTAAAACACAGTATATTATATATGCATAGGTGCTTACCTTTCCTCACTGGATGTGGCTTGCTCCATATGAAAAACAGGGCAACCATCTACGCGCAGCTGCGGTACTTCAGCGTGCGCACCGATCCGAACTGGGACGCCGGCATCCAGTTGCCACAGTTTACCGGCCTCAGGAACTCGTACTTCCCGCAGCGCACCTCCTGCAATGTCACACTTTACCAGAACTCCCACCTGTCCAGCCAATTTAATCCTGACTTGTACCTGCCCGATGGCAGCCGCTACAACCAGCCCAGGCTCTGGGAGGATCTCTATAATTCAATCAACGATGCTCGGCACTTTATCTACGTTGTTGGGTGGTCTGTCAACACTCAAATCACCCTGGTAAATCATAAAAAAAATATATACTTTAATGATTATGTTGCTTAAATTGGCTTATATGTGCCTACTCTATTTACACCAAAAATGTTCATGAAATGCCTGAATGAGAAATGCATATCTATTTATGTTGAATTGTTGACAGGTGCGAGATCCCGAGCGAATGATACGAGGAGCTGAAGGTGTCACTGTCGGAGAGCTTCTGAAAAGGAAGGCCGAGGAAGGAGTGAGAGTGCTTGTCATGGTTTGGCAGGACCTGACCTCAGTTTCCTTCCTGGGAAATGCGGGGCTGATGAAGACGCACGACGAAGACACCTTCAAGTTCTTCGAGGGGAGCAAGGTGAGGTGCTTCTTGTGCCCGAGACATGCCGACAAGTCGCTCACCGCTGTGCAACAGGTGGAGGAGACTGCAGAGTTCACCCACCATCAGAAGACGGTTACGCTCGATGCTGCCACGGGTGATGCGGCAGGGAGGCATGTCGTTAGCTTCATTGGCGGCATTGACATATGTGATGGAAGGTGAGTGTGGAATTAAAAATTGAATAAATCAAATAAATTAGGGATTAAAAGGAGAAACTTAATTATATGATTCATATATGTTCGACAGGTACGACGACGAGAAACACTCGTTGTTCCATGATTTAAACACGACTTACGAGCACGATTTCCTACAAAACAACTTTGCGCATGCCGACCTGAAACACGGGGGCCCACGGGAGCCGTGGCACGACGCGCACTCTCGTCTCGAGGGCCAAGCTGCATGGGATGTGCTCACCAACTTCGAGCAGCGATGGAAGAAGCAGGCCCCTCGCGATATGCACAACTTCTTGTTCGATATAACACCTGAGAAGTTTCCCCATCCGAATTGGTTTGATCCACAACAGTCATGGAATGTGCAGGTTAATTAATTACCTCCCTAAGGCTCCCTTTCTCTCCATTGATTCGATTAGTTAGGAAAACTAGTTGTTGGATAACGGATGGATGAACATTTTTTTTGTAGGTCTTTCGATCGATAGATGATGCATCAGTGGTCAATTTCCCGTCTGACCCAGATCAGGCATTTGAGATGGGGCTTGTGAGCGGGAAGGATGTGACAATTGACCAGAGCATCCACAATGCATACATCGAGGCAATCCGGCGTGCTCGACGGTTCATCTATATCGAAAACCAGTATTTCTTTGGCAGTTGTGCAGCTTGGAAGGAGGATCAGGACAGCGGGTGCCTTAACCTTGTACCGATTGAGATCGCCTTGAAGATTGCGAGTAAGATTAAGAAAGGCGAGAGGTTCGCAGCGTATATAATCACGCCGATGTGGCCTGAAGGGGAACCTGAGAGCGACACTGTTCAAGCCATACTCAGATGGAATAGGTGTGTTTACTGTTAATTAAGATTGTTTTCAGTTGTGAAATTTTTTAAAATTGTTATGTTTACTGCAATTTATCATGTCAGTAAAGCATGTAACCGACTAATTCGATAGGTTAACCATGGAGATGATGTACGGCATAGTTGCAAATGCAATAGAGGAGGCAGGGCTGAAAGGGAAGGCGCACCCGTGTGATTACTTGAACTTCTTTTGCATCGGCAACAGGGAGGTTCAGAGGCCAGGGGATTATGTGCCTCCTGACAAGCCGCAGGAGGGGACCGATTACTCGAGGGCGCAGATTAATCGACGATTCATGATTTACGTTCATGCCAAGCTCATGATAGGTTAGTAATATCTATCTTTTGTCAGGTGCATTTTTCTTACTACTTTACGGTTATATTTTACCCGATATATATTGATTTGCTCTTTGAAATGTGCAGTTGATGATGAGTATGTGATAGTCGGATCGGCAAACTTGAACCAAAGATCGCTGGCCGGCGACCGAGACACCGAGATTGCACAAGGATCATACCAGCCATTCCACCTCAACGGTCCAAATGGTCGTGCCAGAGGTCAAGTCCACATGTACCGCATGTCACTGTGGTACGAGCATTTCATGAGCCACTACAGGCACCTCAGCCGTGAGTTTCTCGTACCAGAGAGCTTGGAGTGTGTCAGGACAGTGCGAGAGGTGGCCCAGAAACTATGGGACATGTATACAGGAGATGAAATCGTTGATTTGCCGGGGCATCTGCTACCTTTCCCGATAAAGGTCTCCGACAGCGGCGTGTTAACCGATCTGCCGGAGGACGGGTTCTTTCCCGACACGAAAGGGAAGGTGAAAGGGAAGAAATCTCTTGTTTTGCCGGCTCTTCTTACCACTTAATCAAAACTTGTAATTGTTCTACTATTATTTCATGAGTGTATATATATATTCGGATGTACTTAAAATAGGTTGCTAAATCAATCCTGCTGGACTAATGAAAACAAAGTATATATTACTTCGATGTCTCAAAATTGTATTCAAATTTGAAAGTTAAAATATATATGTACTTTTAATATAGTGTGTGTAAAAAAATTAGACAAATGTAGATTAAACCTTAAATTGTTTAATATTCGTAGTTAACATTTAACAGTAAAGTTTTAACGGCTTCATGAATTACCAATTTCGCTGCATTGATTTTAATATTTTATATATAATATATTACATCATGTTAATCTGTAAGCTACACAGACAGCAATTTATATTGCAACATCCTTGTTGTCTATTTGCTCAAAAAAAGAAAAAAAAAAAAAACACAGACAACAACTTAACAAGATGGATGGATGGTTTTTCAAATTTCAATCAATTTGAATATTGTTTGATAACTTGTCAAAATTTTATACATTTTTTAACTGTTGTAAACTTGTAATTTAACGGATCTTTGAAGAGTTATCAACCATTACTTCAATTGAATCGGAAACACAATCAATCTATAAGTTAATCAATATTTCTGCAAATTTTTTCTATTTTCAAGAACTTTTAATACTTTTTTTTAAAATTTCCTAAAAATCTTATTGTCAAGATTACCAAGAAAATCAATGAATGCTCCTCTATAAATATTCCTATATATATTAAATTAAAGTCCCCGCCATTGTCTTCTGTCCTGTGCCACAGATTCTTGCTGCATAGAGACCGGTTGGCTTTTTCATTAGTGTCTCTAATAAAGTTGAAATCGCCCATTATAATCCATGGTAAATCTGTTGGTTGACCAACATTTTTTATTTCATCCAGAAAACCCATTTTTAGTGCTGGATTTGAAGGGCCATATGCCCATATACAGTATATAGGTAATAGGAAATTAAACCCCTCCCTATCTTGAAGGACCACAGATCAAAAACATTCTCAGAAAATAATTGTCTCTGTATTGATACGCATCTGTCCAAATTGTTATTGATATATCCCTCCCCAAGAATATGTTCAGGGTCAGTAACTATAATTTTAGGGAAACATCTTGCGTCTATAGAGTGGAAATCTATAGACACATTTCTGTGAGTGAGAGTCACACTCTGTCACTGATGGTGCCACACCCGAGATCTACTTTGGTCCCACTTGTCAGTGGTATTAGGACAGCTTATATATGAACGTCCACTCTATGGACAGTAGGTCGAGCCCATAATTTTACTAAACAGGTCTGTGTCAATTTACCACCCTTTGTCGCTTCGAAGTATGTGACACCCGAAATATATTAATTGAAACATTGGGCATTTCAAGACGTTTCAGCTTTCAACTGCATCCATATTCTTTGAGAGTCATACCCAGTGTCTATAGAAAAACTGTCTATAACGTTCATAGATTACATTTTGAGATATATCTGTTACATTTTGGAATGAGTAAGACCTAGTATCCATTCTATAGACAACCATAGAAGACATAAAGAAAGTGACAATTGGGACCCACAACCATATTCTTCTATGGTGATCCATAGAGTGGACACATGAGGTTTCTCTTTCATAATGTATTTGTTACATTATTTATACGTTTATGGACGTATGGATAGCTTCTAAATGGACGCAAGATGTTTCTCATTTATTAATTACACTAGGGTATTCACCCGCACTTTCTGGCAGGCAATCATATTTTAGTCGGATGTCCAAAACAATTTTTTAGTGACTATCTTCTTAGAGAATACCATCTATATAATATTTATATGACAATATAAAGTCTAATATCTTAACTAATTATAGAATTAATTAATAGAGTACAATGGTAGTTTGTATGTATAATTATTAATTCATAATATATTATAGTGGTAACAAAATGAATCATAATCATATATTAATTTTACGTAATTGAATTATGACTCACTCATTTTATAAGAATATCTTTTTTTTGGTTCAATATAAAAAAATTATATAACAATGAGTAGTATATAATATATAATGAGTAGTATATAATATATATGTATATGCAGAGATCCTAAATAATGGACATATAATATTATAACAATGTTTTTTGACAATCAATACAAAAAAAAAAAAAAAAAAAAAAAAAACTAATGTACAAGTTTTGTTGCATGACGTGAACTAATAGACAAACATACAAGCGTAAGATCAATATCGGATGTCTTTAATAATATCCAAGTTTGAAATATATACAGAATATGTTATATAAAAACAAATAACTTGAAAACATCCATACAATTATTCAAATTTTAGACAAACAAAATATAAGTACCATCCTTAATTACATTGCACACATTTAAATATCAATAATAATAGAAATAAAACTTGAGTTTCTATATAAAACCTGGAGCGTTGAATCTACACATCCAACGGCTCTTAACTCCAAATGAAGGAGAGAGCTTTATTCTTTCCCTCTTTAAAGGATATATTAATATCCAACAGTTGATACCAATATAATACTGATAGCGTATTATTAATTACATTAATATCCAACATTTGATAATATACCAATATGATACTGATAGCGTCGTAGCATTTTACTGATAGCGTCCTAACATTTTTCATCCAAAAAAATCACTAGAGCTGAGCTATAGTGGCCGCTAGCCCGCTACAAACACTCTTTATTCATTTAATTAGATCTGATATACAAGCTCCTTGAACTTCGCCATGTGAGCTGCCTGCAGTGAGATGGCAACCGAGAGACTGCCGTCTCCGGTTGGGCGGCTGGGCAAAACAAAGGCCAGACCGTCAAGCGCAATACCACCGGGACCCATGAAAATTGGCCGGCCCCATCCGAAATCTGCATCGTGTATCGGCAACCTTACCCAGCTAACCAGCCGGATGTTGGGGCATCTGTTGTTAGCCCCTGCAAGCAGCGTCGACAGGTCCGGCTGCAACTCCAAATAATCAATCGCCGACCTGTTGTCATAATCCATGTTCCATTTGATGAATGAGTATAAGGAATTAAGGATATATTCTTACTCCTAATAAAAGGAAAGGAGATTGAATTTTTTAACATAAAAGTTTTATCTTCCCAAAAAATAAATCTCAGCCGTTGATTGTTTACTTAGATTGATCATTACTGTTAACGTACTATAATGTCTTAACCCATTAAAACTTAAGACCCATATCAATTTTCTCAATTTATAGCCTATTACATATTATCTTAAAATTTTATTATAAGAAATAACAATTTCAGCTAAAAATAAGGCGTGGGCTTTTATTAGTATATAGAAAATCAAATTTTTTTTTTTGCAATTCTATGTTATAGTTTTGATTTTCAATTCTGAAGATCACTGCAAGTGATGGATGTTCATATAAGGGAACATGATAACATGAACATTACCTGCAATACTCATCATCCCTTCTGGACAGTGCATTCTGAATTATCACAGCCCCGTCCGAAAGGACTTGTTCGCACGAGGCAATGGGGGTGGAATTGAACATGACATTGCCGAAATACCCCTCGGGCAGTGGCGGCATAAGCCGAGTCCTGCCGTCAGTTGAAATGTACATCTTGGTCATTTGGTCCGGTGGAAGCTCGCGTGCCAGGCACACGCAACGCCAGACATGAGCAGCGAGTACTGAAAATGTGGACAGACGCAGGGTTGTAGGAGTAAGTTTTCTTCTGAGCTCCTCGACCTGTGACCTCGAGAACTTGAACATGTTTGCTGCTGTCGGTGGTAGGGTCTGGCTTGCCGGTTCAGTGGATGGCGAACTAATTGAAGCCATTGTCGGAGGCGGTTGGTACTCGATATGAGGAAAAGAAGGGGACGGGGGATCACGAGCACGGAGCAATGTTCGGTCGATGAATGGTTGGACAGCAATGGAGGCCCCACGTGCCACGTCTGACCAGGAATTGATGAAATGAAGGCCCGAGAAGCCGTCATTGACGGTATGATGAATTCGGACACCTAGCGACACGCCTCCACACTTAAAATAAGTCACCTGTAATATTGCACAGGGTTTTACATGTCGATTTGTTGCGAGGAACGAAGAGAAAGCAGTTAATTATTGATTGAATGACTTAATCAACCATAGATGTATTACTGATGATGATATAAATCTCGGTATCGTGCCGGTTGCGTATGAACTCCACTTCTTCAAGAGAATTTGATCGAAAAATGTTAAAAAATGATGAAATTACCCATAGTTAACAGTATACTGTACCAAATGTACAAAGAACACATGCATATTTCTTGAATTTTTGGTTCACAAAAGCACAATTAACTACTGTCAAGTTAACTTATAATAATATTGGGTTATATCTGTTATTGGTAAATTTCAAAGCTTAGATCAAGAAACCTGGACAACCAACAAAGGGAAGCTCGAGATGTCGTCGGTGTACATCACTGTTGGGATGAGCTTATCCATCTCCATTGTAGGCGCAAAATCGCCAAAATCATCCACTGTGGTTTCCGGTGCCTCGGCTTCAACAAACAATGCTCCCTCAGCACTGCAATTGATCTCGATCCTGCCACGTTCATCCCGGGCTAGCCGACCCGCCACAGGGTAGAAGGGCACCAGGGTTTTCCCTAGTGCCGACTTCAATTTGTCGGCATCAAAGAAGTTGCTTGATGTGGAGTCGGGACAGTAGAAGTACACACATGGCGTGTGGATGCGCGGCACCACTAGGTCAATGTTTGAGATCCAGAGCCGGTGCAGAAGGGTCGGCGATGATGGCGGAACCATTGTCGATTGCCGTATGGTGATCTTCATGACTGTTTTCTGGATTTTGAAGATGGAAAAAGAAGATTTTATGATTGTATTATGGGTTGTGACAGCTAATTCTGAGTCAGTGGTTCGTATGTTCAAGGCAAAATATTCAATTATATAAATGCAGTACTAATGCAATTATGATAGATAGCGATAGTTTACAGAAAGCTGGTGTGGTACAGTCCTAACCAATGTTATCAGAACCGAACCGGAGATCAACCGGAAAAGCTTTGGGTCATTGGTTTATTGGTTCAACCGTCAGGTCATTTGGTTTAACCGCTGAGTTTTTTATGTATATATATGTACAATACATATAGTCATATAATATGATAAGTAAATATTTTCTAAAAAAACAATTAAAAAAACAAATAAATTATAAATAATCATATTTTTATATAGCATTACAAAACGGACATACTAACTAGAATTAAAATAAATTAAAATATATAACATACTATGTGAGTATGGGACCCACTCTCTTCTCATTGGGTATATTAAACGAAGCAACAGTCAAAAGTTACATATAACCAGATTTTCAACCAAACCCGAGACTGCGGTTTTGAGAAAATAACCGGACAAAAAACTGTTTATCACCAGTTTACTTACATGTATGGTCCTTTAGCTGAACCAAACCATAAAGGATCCGGTTCCGGTTTTTTATGGTCGAACCGGCCGGTCCGGTCCGGTTTTAATAACAGTGGTCCTAACAGTTAAAATTATACTAAGTTATACAAGTTCAAATTACCACACAGTCCTAACCGTTCAAATTATACAAGTTATATAAAATCAAGAAAATATTTATGATCTTGCTGTCAATCTTGTCTATGGACCCCAATATCTCTCAAGTCTATAAATTTGTAGACTTCTTTTTTTTTTTGGAAGAAAATGGAATACTCCACCAGTTTTATTGAAACATTTTATTTTGTGCTCATGGAATATTGAACTCATAACCTCTTGAAAGTTATCCTAGTTAGCTACCTCTTAAGCTATTAAGCCATTTGCAAATTTGTAGACTTCTTAATGAACAATTATGGAATCTTCTGTTATCAAATAGTTCATTGTATCTAACATATATAAAATTGAAGAGAGTGCATGTTGAAAAATATTAAGCCTAATTAAATGAAAATAAATAAATAAACTTAGAAATATCAAACAATGATTTGAAGAACTTGTCGACTGCACAATTTTTTAATTAGCATCCGTTCATAGTCGAAGATCACCGATCAATAGTTAAGCACCGAAGCGTATCCGTAATAATATGAGTATTAACTTTAGAGAAGTGTTTGTCCCACATAGTGCAGTGGACTTATATTAATCTCCTTCCAAAATACTTCAACTACTACCTCCATTGATGGGGTGCACCCCGCATAAGGAGCGAACCGAATTTGATTGCAACAATAGCTCAATGAAACTCTTCTAAAATTATCTTTCATATTATCATGAATAATCTTGTGTATATATAATTTTTCTGTTGAATATTTCTTCTCATTGTTCTCTCTTATATATCACTGGGGTAAATCCCGCGCTTCGCGGTGGGTGGTACTATTTTAAATTTATTTTCTCTTATAAGTAAAAGTATTGATCAACTTAAACAACAAATTCTTAAGAAAATAATAAAAAAAAATGAATGAGTACAATTTAGATTCATATGTTGTAACGTGCTAATCATTTTATTTTTAATTTTTACGACATTTATCTTATATTAAAGCAATAATAGCATGTATATATTATTAATAATTAATTTCTTGGTGGAAGATGATTTATGAGGATTTTATTACATGAAACGCATATTATAACTCCATCTAAATTGGAACTTATAGTTAATTAAGATCGATCAGCTATATGCACCTTCTTCATATTACAACTCATCTAGGCATAATCAATGTTGGCTGCACATGTTAGGCTTGACATATATTTTCAGGGTATCTCGATGGCTTATGGATCTCTACTGCTTCATCACTAAGATCAACATTCAGTAACCAAGAGACGGAAATAAAAAAAAGACTTCCAATCACCTCAAATCTTGTCTTGACGTAGTTCTTAACTCCATAACTATACCATGAGATTATATAATATTATGAACTTAAAACTTAAGAAATAATAAATTTATTTTTCATATATGACAACTGTTGAAGAGTTTTGGGATCAATAAGAATAGACAACTTCAAAAGGCTCGAATAAACATATAAAAAAAGTTGGATTTTTAAAGAAGCATAACTTTTGACAGGAGCTCTTCAAAGTATGTATAACTTCATTTTGGAAAGCTCGTGAAAGATCTATAGTTATTGCTTAGAAAATTAATATAAAAAATTTTGAACTTTATTTGGGATGCATTTTACATGTTTGCCCCTGATAAGAAAATAAATTTTGTGGGGCGCACATGATCAACTAAGGCTATATGTGAAAATATTTTTAGTCCATAGTGGTCCATCTAAATTTGATTGGTCATATGATCGTATATGAAATAGTTTTAAAAAGTAGGCTTGATCATCTCTTCATTAGCAAAAGAAATTGAGAGAGCGCAAACTTATATAGACTATCGGAGGGCCGATGGCATGATCCAACAGCTCTCAACCAGTGTTTTGAAAATCGGATAGAGCGGCCGATTTATCGTCCGTATATGCGGATGCGGTAGCCAATCCGTCATGAACAAATGTAGCGGACACCATTTCACGAACAAAAACGCCAAATCGGTCAAAATTCCCGATTAATCGGTCAATTTCCGTTAAATCGGCCGCTTAAACCCGTTTAATCGACACACTAATTGATCTGAAAAGTTTTTTTGAAAGCTAATTGATCTGAAAAGTTATGGTTGGCCTATCGTATTGTTCCGGAGCACACAAACACATGAACTCTATAGCTTGCTTTCATATTTTTGTTTCGTTCGATTTTTTTACGCGTCCGTGAATATGTGGCTTACAGAGTCACAGTCCATGTGATGAATGGAACTTGTGCAACTTTTCTCCATTCAATGTTTTGTTTTGTTTTTTTTATTGTTTTTCAATTCTATATATTAGTTTCGAATTTCGATTGAGATTTAAGACTGTCGATTCAATTTAAGCACTTACAAAAAGACAAAAAAAAAAAAAAAAAAAACTGTATTAAGCTCAATTTAATTCAAACAAAATTGAATTATCATACTGTGAAAGTAAAGATAAGGATGCATTTCCTTATCTAAATAACTAATCAATTTGCCCTATATTATTTTATATTAAAAAATGAAAGTCTAACTTTTCAAATTTAAATATTTAATAAAGACCTCCATCCTTCTAATGGAGAGCACTGTTTTTTTTTTTTTTTCTTTTGAGATAAAGATAAGAGTCAAGCCACTCAAATTTAAATGTCTATAAAAGACCCCCCATCCGGGTTTTAAACCCGCGACCTCTCACACGGAGAGTGTTACCCTTAGCCACTAGACCAAAGGCAGGTTCTTGGAGAGCATTGTTTTTATTTACTAGATCATTGTACTTTGGGAAATTTGATAATTACGGATAAATTGATTTACTAAGTATCTAAAGAATAAATGTTTTAATGTGTAAATTTATGAAATATAGATGTACGTAGGACAAGACGAAAACGAAAACTTAATTTATTCTAATTAAAATTATTTTAGCACACATTAAAAAATAGATAAATAGTCTTATTGACATGTAAACTCGAAATGTATCATAAAATATTTAAGTAAGATAATAAAACATATATAATATGTACATATACTGAAAAACGCAAAATTGACTGCAAAAATCCAATTAATCGGTCGAATAACAATAAATTGCTTAACGGCACCTTGTCCGTCCGACAAGAGCATACCGTTTTTTAAAACACTGCTCTCAACTTCTAATCTTTTAGGAGCCACCATTTTTCCCCTGAGGAGGATATATTTCATGTGTTCAATTCTGTCTCTTTCTCAGCCATCATTCGTTTTCGTAAGAGGATATGCCCACTTGAAGAGATTATTAGGTAAAATAAATTCCATTTATTATTCTTTAATGGTACAACGATCTCTTGACCGAGTAAGAGAATTAATTCTTACCGAGTAAATTTACAACGGGTCTTATATGTAACATTGATTTCAATTAATTCTAATTAAAGCATAATCACAATTTCATCTAAGCTGACAACTCGTTATGGGTGGCCAGCCCATAAATCATGTCTTCCTACACATATAAGTATATATATACGTTTTAATTAAGAGTGGAGGGATACATTGACAATTCCCATCTTAACAATTTTGACAATTTGATATTTCAAAAATTTATAAAAAATCATATAAATTCTCAATAGAAAAAAGTTTACGGAAGTATTTCTTAACGTATAGATTGATTATGTTTTCAATTATATTCATTTTAAGTTATATTTGATAGCTCTTCAAAGATCCGTTATATTACAACCTTTAAAAATTACATAAAATTTTGATAAGCTACCAAACAATGTTGATTGAAATTTGAAACACCATCAATCTATGAGTTAAATAATGCATCCATAAATATTTTTTCATTTTTAAGATTTTTTATGAATTTGTATAAAATTTTGAAATGTTTCATTGTCAAGCTTGTCAATATGAGCATTGTCAATGGATCTCCCCTCTTTAATTAATTGATTATACACTTATAAATTGCATACTAATAAAATCTTAAAGGGAAAATTGTCAAAATACCATCACAAAATGTGAGACTTGTCAAAATGTCACTCCAAAAATCAAGGTTGCAAAATTGTCACTCCAAAACTCACATCCTTGCTAAATTGCCATTATACTATATTTTGGAACAAAGTTTTTATGCAAAGACGAAATTACCCTTCGTCCCTTCCATGTTTTAAGATTCCTGATATATCTAATTAATCCACTCGATTCAATAAGTGGATTTCTTCCCTGGCTTAGCCAGTTAGCCATCGCAATTAATCCGTCATCCTCCACAATGAGCCCCCAGTGCGCCTCTGGTCGATCTCCAATGCCCCTCCCCTCCTCCCAAGTTTTTCTTTTCATCTTTAGAACCAACTGACAACCACTGCCGATTTCATCTTTTGATCAAGTATTGGAAGGAGGGTTCGGGTGTATCTGGGATGAACTTGACATTGGTTTTGGTGGGTGGGTGGGGGTGGGGGTGGAGTTGTGCTAACAGACAAAGTTGGGGGTTGGGGTCTGCTAGCCTAAAGTTGGGGTCCGGATGAGAAGGGATGGACATGGAACAAATGATGGGTTAGGAAGAAGGCAAGAGATGCAAGGGTACTATAGGTATTTAGAATAATTTGTAAGTTTTTTAATTGAAAACGATTAAAAAAACAGGCATAATGGCAATTTAGCAAGAATAAGAGTTTTGGAGTGGCAATTTTGCAACCTTGATTTTTGGAGTGACATTTTGACAAGTCTCACATTTTGTGATGGCATTTTGACAATTTTCCCAATCTTAAAATATATAGAAATTAATTATGTTTTAAAATTAATTTTCTAGCAATGCATGATGCAGACTGCATCAGGGATAATTATGGTGCTTGACTCAGGAGTCGGGCCAATTCATAGCCTAAGTGTACATGCGTTTTTCTGGAACAAATTCATATACTGTAGTATTTTGGCCGTAACATCTTCATTACTAGACCCAATAAGGTGATTTAAATTTCTGTAGAAAGTTAAGGAAATGGGGTACAACTTTTATGTTTTGGGTTTTCTCATAATCAGATGGCTTCGCAGTTGAAATGGTATTCTAATGCGGCGTGGTCATTCTGGCAGCATTTAAGTTAATCAATTATGTTTAATAATTTGAGGAGTCATATGATAGTTAATGTTCTGCTGGTTTCTATAAGTTTTTTTGAGTAACTATAAAGACTTTTGAATGGTTTTAGATAGTAGTTAATTTGGTCTTAATTAGTATTTATGTTTAGAGAACTTTTTAGTTGTTTGTATGGCTAAATATAAAGCCAAACTCTATCATTGTAAGAACCAAAAAATTGTTTTAGAGCATCCGTATTGGTGAAGGTTCACAGGCCTTTCTTAAGGGCAATGTTGTAAATTAAAAAAAAAGAAATAGAAAGTTACAGTAAGTGTCATGTCTCACATCACTGAAATTTCTAAAAACCAAACATTTAATTGCATATACATCACAGCCTTTTATTTTTGAAATATGTCCAAATCGATTTGATCCAACCCGTTGGCCAGTACTTTGAAAGACTTTCTAATTTAGAAAGTTTCTATTTCAGAAAGTATGATTGAAATGCACACATTGCTGAAAGGCTTTCTAATGGGAGATAGAAAGGAGTTTAGAAAGCCCGTTGTGAATGCTCTTATAAAAATTATTATTTTGAGTTGAGTCTATCACCTTTGAGTTGAGTTTGTCTCCTCGTTTTCATTGTGTGAGTTGAGTGCGTCTTCCCTGCAGTTTTATCTCATTAAACTTGTTTTGTCCTTGCGACCTGTCAGTCCCGGAACGGCATCAGTGCACATCAAAGAAGCCGGACACAAAGATAAGGCAGAATAATAATACTCTAATACTCTTGCAGGTCTCTAGCTATCCCCAAATCTACTGTAGTATACAAAAACGTTTGACACAACAAACAATTTTACGCAGCCACGTGTCTCAATATGAACCGTCCGATAGGAAATTTTCTACGGCTCCTATTTTACCCGAACAGGTGCTTCCTTTGTTAATGCGCTGTGACTGTGAGAGAAAAGAAAGCGAAGCGGGGCGCCTCTTCGCTTGGAAACTTCTTCCAACGCTGTGACCGTGAGAGATCGAGAAAGCAGAACGGAGCGGACGCCTCTTCGCCTGGAAACTTCTTCCTGTGCTTTTACTGTGAGAGATTGACAAATTTACGAAGAGACCCCCCAACCCTCTTGAGAACGAAGAGGAGACCTCTAATGCTGTTGCCCTTAATCTCAACGGAGGATCTATTCTAACCAGAGGCTAGGTTCCCTCTTCGTCTCTCCATCAGAAGCACAACGATGGAGATGTTTCACTTTTTTCAACCTTATTTGGGGATACGATTTCACAGTACAAGACATCAGTGAGTACAATTAACTCCTTAATAGTCCTTATTGATACTTATTTTCTATAAAATTTCGGTTTTTTAGCACTATTCTTAAGTAATTCTTAACTTTATTCTTCTTAAATTGCTAGATTAATGCATGTAAATAGTATGATAGTCTCACTAATATCTCACGGCAAGTTATATGCCCGGAGGTCCTATAGGTTGTAACCCGTTTTGAACATTTTAATTTACCATCTTAAATTTGAACATTTTTTTTTTTATTTCAGATATCCAATGAATGTTCGGCCACAAAGGTTGAATCTGGAGATGAGAAGGATAGATAGAACCTTGATATAATGATATCTGAAAACAATTTATTGGGATGGTAATGTTTTTGTGATCAATTTTCAGTCTTCGTGGTTGGACATATACTGATTAATGAATTAACTTTAAATTGTATGCACAATCTGAAATAACTTTTCTTTATAAGAAAATTTTCATTATAATTTAATCTTTTAAATATCAGAGCATTAATATAATCATATTAGTTCATAATTCATGATTGTATCTTATTTATGTCATGATTTAGAGTTGTAGACTGATCATACATTATAAAGTCATTTGATGTTCTGATATTATGAATTTAATCAATTTAATTATATTTTGTTGGTTGTCACTAAAATTGTTGCCCCGCATGAAAGAAAAGTAGGTGGATTTTATCAAAAATAATTTGTAGTTGAATTATGGCATTTAGATTGTTGCTACCAATTTTAATGTTTATAAGCAACAATATATCAGTCTGGCTTCAAATTGGGTTCGAGCATAACTTCAGTTTCTCTACCAGAAAAACAAATGCAAGTTTGAAAACTCTATTAATTCAACTGAATATTCTTCCATGTCATTTTACACCCACATGTTTTTCTAATCAGTGCTACTTTTGTGTTTGGTTTGAATGCAGTTGGCACATTAGACAAAGGCTGCTATTTGATCTCTGCAAGAATTTGAAGAAGCTTTTTTAAGAGATGAAAATACATCAGAATTTATAACACAGACTAGAGCAACACTCGCTTCTCCGTGACGTGGGAATGTTGTCTTGGTTTGATTCATGGCCAGGTCAAGAAAATGCTATTTTAATTTGTTGGCTTCATGTCCATTCCAGGTATTACAGAAAATGCTCTTTTGGTTTGATTCATGGCCATTTCAGGCATTATTACACATTCTGACCCAAGGACTAGAACATTGCATCCAATGAATTCCTCTCAGATGCAAGTTTAACTACAAAACTTTGATATTAAGCAAATCTGGGAATGACGATGGTCAGTTTTTGTGTAAACATATTCACTCATTTTGTATGGCTTTTTTGTTTGGCTTTTAGTGCAATGCATTTAAATGCAATCAAAATTATACGGCACTTGATGCCCAATAGATGTGGTAGTAGTTGCTAACAATACCCAAAAAAAGTAACACCATTAGGCCCACGGACTGCTGTTAATTGACAGATCTTAACTAACTTTTAATCTTTTTTAACATAGACCAGTATGATTCAATTTACAAGTTTATATTTCTTTATATATTGATTAATTAACTGACCTAAATTGATGGTGTTCATGCAAATATTCTAATTAATATTAACATTATTCTGGCAAGTGAATACTACTTTAGTGACCATTTATGTAATCTATGGTTTAAATGTTTTGTTTTGTTTGTGTTTTTGATGCTTGGAAAAGCACGTAGGTTCTATGTAACATTTTGTTAACACAATTTTTTTTTGTCACTTGAGGAATTTTCAATTGTAAAAAACTGATACAAGTGTCATACAGGGGATGTTCGATGATGATAGAGTAACACCTCTTGGCAATGCACATGTGAATGAGATTGTGTTTTTCGCAGAAAATATTCGATCCAATTCATCTCAAAGATCGACATGAATAATTACAGAAGGAATGCAAGTAACGAGTCGTGTCCTGTTGCAGTGTTAATGAATGATTGTTGAGACTGGCGACATCCAATGGTTTTTGAGGTAAATGAGAGGTGATGTATGATACATGTTGGTTATGGTCCTATGGAGGATAGATTATTTTGTTGATTTGGTATCTTATTCTTTCTATTCAAGCTGGTGGTCAGTCAACTCTTTTCCAAAAAAGAAATCTCATTAATTTCTTCTACATATTATCAGTTTGCTTAATTGTAATTGCCAGATGCAACAGAAGTTCGTTTATATATTTATATGTCAATTAGTTTTTACATGGAAGTGGAAAAACTATTTATTTTATTAAATAATTTAAACTCTCTACGTATCTTCATTTTTCTATATATATAGATGCAACAGAAGTTCGTTTTACAAAAAATAAAACTACTTCGGAATTTTTAGAACAAGGAATGTATTAAAGTGTTATCATTTATTTTTATTATCGTGAAAAGATAAGAATTTGGTACACAGTTACACCTTTTAAATCTGATATACTACATACTGGCATAAATTAAAGCTATATATGGAGATTGATTGTGGGGGAGTGACCTTAGACATCACATTTAGTACCAGTAATTTTAAACTTGCTTTCTACTTCAAAATTTAGAGTATTTGCTTTCTATTTCGTTTTTTTAGTTATTAACATATATATTTGAATTATAATAAATAGCAACAGTATTATGAGAATTATGTTTCATTAAAATATGTTGGGATGAAAATATTAAACATTTTTCCGTGCATGCACGGGTACAATGCTAGTTATCTCCAAGATTTTTATCATACACAATTGTAAGAGTTAATTAATTATCAGTATTATTTCAAATCATTTCTTATTTATGGAGCAATTATTTTTATCAAAATTATTTAGATTACTCTTTTTCTTTGTCTCAGATTGAAATTGCTCTATCTTTGAAAATACTGTGCAGTATTTCAAAAGTAAACTTCATCTGATATATGATATATCTGAAATCTGGCCCTCCCAATACAGACAGAATTTCCAGCCCATTAAGACCCAGAATTAATTAAAAATGTAGTCCAGGGTACTACTTAACAAGTTTGGAATTGTTCTTGTGGTACCGGACTACCGGTACTAACAATTTCTCAGAAAAGAAGAGCACAATTGATTATTGACCCAAAGACCAAACGAGGCCCAACCAAAATGGGCCTTCTACTATAGAAAAAGCAACCAGTTACCTACCCCCTACAGGCTCATAAAGCAACAATTAAATAGAAGAAATTTTCAGAAAAAGGCCAGATATATTTAATCCTGGACGGGGTTCTATAGTACGATGAACATTAACTTTTTTTTTTTTTGTAAGATCCTTCAATATTATTTAAACATTGAGTCGTTTAAGAGAATAATCAAGAAGGTATTATTGTTGATATTAGAAATGTAAATACAAGATATGAATTAGGCTACGGTAATATGCATATCACGGTTTTACCGTACTATGCGGTCTATATTTGAGTTTTCGGTGTCCAAATAGTCGATCCGAACCGTTTAACTTGATCTCTATATCAAAATATACTAGTAAACCAAATTTTACAATTTTTGGAATTATTTTTCTATTTTTAATGATGGTGAGAAAATCGTTATTTTGTATGAACCAGAATTCTTGAATCTAGCCATTTTCTCCCCATAACTAAAAATAGCAAAAAAATTTTAAAAATTATAAAATTTGGTTTCCTAGTATATTTTGATATAGAGATCAAGTTGAACGGTTCGGATCGACTATTTGGACACCGAAAACTCAGATATGGACCGCATAGCACGGTAAAACCGTGATATGCGTATTATTGTAGCCGGACTCTACAAGATAAAATCTATTATTGTTGACATTGAAATGTAAATAAACAATATACAAAATATAAGCTACAATATCAACTAGAAGCTTTAATTAAACTATGAGAAGATACTGGGTGACAATTGATAGTATCTCAATTTTCAATAAATTATTCTTTGATAGTTTATCAAAATTTTGTATACTTTTAAACTGTTGCAAACTAAAGACTTATCAATAGTCTATAATACAATTTAAATTAAATATAATTGAAAATATAGCCAATCTACAAGGTTAAAAGTACATGCATAATTTTTTAAAATTTCTTTAAGAATTTTAAACGGTACTTCAAAACTTTTTCTAAGTTCCATCATCAAATTTGTCAATGTAATCATTATCAACTGATCTTCTCTACAACTATTGCATTAAAATTCCTTTTGTATGCTTCAATAATTGTTTTTAAAAATATTAAATGTGTTGTAAACAACTTTTATCCTTATACAACAATATTTGCTGAAGGTAGAAATGTGTCTAAAGAAGCAATATTTACGTTTTAGAAAAATTACTAAAAAATCCAACATCTCAAGTTTGTGTATTTTATCAAAAGATTGAAATGAAAGAAAATTAAATTTAAAATACGAGTACATACTATGAAAATTTAATGGTTTTGAACCATATATGTCTTCTAAAATTATTATTTATAGTCATTTTAGAAGATTGAAAATAAATACTTACAAAATTTTAAATGATAAAAATTTTATATCCAATGAGATTTTTATAAAAATTATAAATCCAACAGCAAAAAGAAAGTTGGAGATATTTAAAATATTAAATTAATAAATCACAAAAATCTATCACAAACTATGTCTTTAAAAGATTCACCTTTCAGAAAAACAATAATTGTATGAAAAAACTTCAAAAAATTATGTTTATTATGATCTCCTCCACTTTTTTATTATTTGTATTCTTTTTAGTAGAGAGATGTGTACGACTTTAGCTCTCTCTCAATTCTAAAATCGATAAGCGAAGTAGGCAAGAACGATAGTACAAGTTCTGAAAATAACAACTTATATAATATGAAAATTTCTTCATAATTTATATCTTTTTTCTTCGTAGTTCATGCTTTTTTAGTTTTTATCCTTCTTTAAGATTTGATTACATTCCAGTTCATTTGTTTTTCTAAGAAATTTTAATCTACCGCCGAAGCAATGCGAGGCACGTTTCTAGTTTCCATTATTCCTTGAAGATAATTTGTAAACATTTGACTCCTTCAAATCACTGCTTCAATTTATACAAATTAGGAATTACAATTACATCAAAAGTTACTGTGTAAGCTGCTTAGATGATGAAAAGTTCAACAGCTCTTCAATAACAATATACTTCCTACAACAATACTACAGCAGTTTAATCTACTGTTTACAGTTCCACCATAGGTCAAACAAAATTTCACAAATTGCCTGTTACAAGTCATAACTTATATATATATAACACATGATTTTTATTCAGAAAGTGAGAAATAAGTAGTGCAAATTAAGGTATTTTGATGATAAAAACAGTTTCTTTAGTTCTTCTTAATTAATTAGAACATTGTCTTTTACTATCCAAAATACATGATGATACATCCTTACTCTTCTCCCTGATCAATTCAGATTTTTTTCACAAAAAAATTATGTCTGCTTACACTACAAAACACTGACTGAAATCGCCTGTCATGTCATGTAATTTTATAGTCAATTAATTGTGATCAAATCTGAAATATAAGCTCCTTGAATCTCTCCATGTGAGCTGCCTGCAGTGAGATGGCAACCGAGAGGCTACCGTCTCCGGTCGGGCTTGGCAAAACAAAGGCCAGGCCTTCGTACGCAATGCCACCCGGGCCCATGAAAATTGGACGGCCCCACCCGAAATCTGCGTCGTGTATCGGCAACCGTACCCAGCTAGTGAGCCCGATGTTGGGGCATCTGAATGTGTGTGCACCCCTTACCACCGCCGACAGGTCCGGCTGTAACTCGAGATAATCCAACGCTGACCTGTTAATTATTCCATTTATATGTATCAGTTAAAAGTTCAGGACATTCAAATCAATTTATCATTTGTTTTCCAATTTTTGCTTTCAATTTCCATTTTCAATGCTAAATAAAAGTGTAATAAAAACACTGCAATTGGTGTTACATTGAATTCACAGTACCTGCAATACTCATCATCCATCCTAGAAAGTGCATTCTGAATCTTCTCGGCACCTCCGGAAAGGACTTCGTCGCACGAGGCAATCGGAGTGGCAGTGAAGATGACATTGCCAAAATACCCCTCTGGAAGAGGCGGCGTAAGCCGAGCCCTGCCATCAGTCGCAATGTACATCTTGGTCATTTGGTCAGGCGGAAGCCCGCGTGCCAGGCATGCACAACGCCAGACATGACCAGCAAGTACTGCGTATGTCGACACGCGCGCAGCTGATGCAGGAAGTTTTTCTCTGAGTGCGCTGAGCTGCAACCTTGTGAACCTGAATATGTTCACTGCTGTCGGGGGCAGGGTTTTGCTTGCGGGTTCAGTGGATGGGCAGGTGGAGGCCATTGCCGGAGGTGGTTGGTACTCAATGTGAGGAAAACAAGGGGCCGGGGGATCGCTTGCCCGAAGCAATGTTCGGTCGATGAATGGCTGAACAGCAATGGGGGTGCCGCGTGCCACATCGGACCATGAATTGATGAAATGCAGGCCCGAGAAGCCGTCGGCTGCGTGGTGTTGCATGCCGACACCTAACGCCACGCCTCCGCATTTGAAATGTGTCACCTGCAACAGAAGCAAAGGATCTATGAAAAATGCATGCTTTGAAACAATTTAAATTTTATCAGACATGACTTGTTCATATCATGTCTGATAAAATTGTCCAAGTAAATATAAGTACAAGTATAACTATTTTCTTTTTAATGTAAAATCAAATTCAAGCACAGAGATAAAACTACTGTGTTATTGATTTTGCTAGTTACTTGAAAAGGTTACAATTCAAATTTTATTAATAGTGTTCTTCAGGAAAAAGGAACAATTTTTTTCTTTACAAGGCCTCTGATAAGACTTGAAATGAAAATTGGTTAGTTGTTGTTGGCTTGCTGTCTAATGTGACAAGTTATTTATGGTATGCTAAGGAGTTTGAAAGGGAAGGGAAAAGATGTGATAGAGGAAGAATAATAGGGTGTTACTTTCTAGTTTCTAACCATCCAAATTAGAAAAAAAAGTTTCAAAATTATATATTTAAAAATTGAATCTACATGAAAAATATTTACAAAATTGGTCATACCTTGAAAAACATTTAAAACATTTTTTGCTATCCTGAAAAATATTTACACAAATATACTTTTAAAATTTTTAAAAAAATATACATAACTTATTCACCTTTTTTTCATATCCAACTACTATTTTAGGTTTGGTTCTGCCCCAGTCTCCATTCACCTCTTTTTCATATCCAACTACTATTTTAGGTTTAAACTCACTAGTAAAAAGTCTACGCCTTGCTTTGGATTAAAATTGTTATTTCTTATAATAAATTTTTAAGATAATATGTAATGGGCCTTAAATAGAGATAATTTATATGGTCCTTTAATTTTAATGGGCTGAGAACGTAAACGGACATTAACATACATCAACGGTGGTGATCAACCTAAGTAAACAATTAACGGATGTGTTTATTCTTTGAAGAAGATAGACTTTTGATGTCAAAAAAACTAATATGTTTTTATTAGGAGTAAGGATTAGTGGCAATGTTCCAATTTAATTAGTACACAGGAACACAGTCTTAAGTCTTAAAGTTAACAAGATCAGCCCTTTCAATTATTGAATTTGAAGAGCGCTCTATGATTGAATTTGTCGTCGAGCTAATTAACTAAAAGAAAATGACTTATTTAATTGTCCTTCCAGAAACTTATAATTAATTATGTAACGAGAATTTTTTTTGTTTTGAAAAAAGAATTATGTGACGATTTAATTATGACATGTAAACCACCACCAGTCACCAATTAATACATCGAGTTAGACAATTAATTGATAGTCAAATAGAGTAATTTGAATTAGTCAAAAAAATATTGAAATTCGCGACAATTATTTACTCAAATACTAAAAAATAAATACAAAATCTATCAATAAATTGCATTCCCAAAAAATTGATAAAAATTGTATCTGCATGCATATTTTTTGGTCTATAGATGAAAAGAAATTAAATTACAGATTGAGGTAATTAACCATAGTAGTTGCGACAATAGTATAATTACCAACATTGATGTGGCAATTTCACCTAATCGTAATTAATTTATATATGTTGGAAAACCTTAGTATCAACGACCAATTTAATAAGGGACATTGATGGTTTTCAAATTTCTGGACCGAAAGCAGAACAAATATTCTATATAAGAAACAAAGCTGGTCCCTAAGATCATGTGCATATATATATATATATATATATATGTGGTTGCAATCAGCTTAATTATAAAAGTAAATGAAAAATTAAGTATAGTTGGAAGCTTCTATTCTCCTTAGTAAAATTAAGTATACCTCATCTATCTATATACTATATTAAAAGCACCTATGAATTGGACCCCTCCAGTTTTTTTCAGTGTTTCCAGTGTTGATCGGATGGTGCAAATTAATTCCAGCTTGTTGGATGACTACGATTGGTTACTATAATCTTGTTTCATCATTTGTTTCAAGAGTGTAGTTGATGTACTGCAATCTCTCTATTTGGAATTGGAACGAGCAAATCTAGGAGAATTGTTTCCAAGTATAACAATTCAATTATTTTCCTTTCTGGTTGTATATTCTTGACATTTCAAATATCTATCTATACTATATTAAAAAACACCTAAGTATTGCTCCGCACAACGGGCGGGTCTCTTGCTAGTATATAGAAAAAAGACTATATATATATTATGACCAACTATATCATAAATTAGACTCATGTTAATTCAATCTAAATTATGATTTTATTTATTTATTTATTTATTTTGGTTGAAGCCCTTAAGCATTGCATGCCTTATATGGAAGAGAATTAACAAAAATAAACTACCGTGTTCTTAAGCTTGCGTACACATCTATTGCATGCACATATATTTGGTTCATAAGTGTGGAACTGCAAAATAATCTCGAATTATCAATTTAATTTCATGCCTATAATATATATATATATATATAACCTATTTGTTGGTACTTGGTAAGCTTTCATCAACCTGAAGCTGATTAAGGCATTTAACCTAACATGCTAATTACATTACGTTAACACCTGAAAAATTCCAAAACATAATTAATACAGCAAAGCATTGATACCTGGAGCACCAACAAGGGGAAGCTCGAGATGTCGTCGGTATACTCCACGACCGGGATGAGCCTCTTGAGCTCCATGGTGGGTGCGAAATCCCCAAAATCATTGACTGTCGTATCTGGTGCCTCAGCCTCAACGAACAAAACACCCTCAGCATTGCAATTGATCTCGATTCTTCCATCTTCGTCCCGGGCCAGCCGACCCGCCATCGGGTAGAATGGCACCAGGGCTTTCCCTAGTGCAGACTTCAATTTGGCGTAATCGAAGAAGTCACTCGAATTAGGGTCGGGACGGTAGAAGTACACACTTGGTGTGTGGAAGCGTGGTACCACTAGGTCGAGGTTCGAGTTCCAGAGCCGGTGTGATGGGGTCGGAGATGATGGCGGTACCATTGCCGATTGCCGTACCGTGATCTTCATGGTATCTAGTTTCTGGATTTCTGGTAGTGTGACGAACTTATTGGAAAATAAAAAGAACTTGTGATTCTTTATTTTTTTTTGTGGATATATAGCAAATCCTAATTTTTCTAGAAAAAACCTTAAATTCTACACTCTCAAAATACTAACAAATGCAAATTATACAACAGCTTATATTTTGACAATATGTTGGATATATCTCTAGAAACGCATATACAAAGAGAGGAAAAATTAGAGTGCAAAAGTTGGTGGGGGAAAACAACTGATAAGGATGGATGAAAGCACAAAACAAGCTTAGGACATACAGGGCAGCTCTTGTTGGAGAGCTGGTGAACTAACGAATGGGTCTGGCCTTTTATAAGAGAGGAATGCAGCGGTGGGGGGGTGGTGGAGAGTTGGTGGATGGAGGCTTGCAATTGCTTTAATTAATTAATTAAGAGACTAATTCTAATTGTGGTTCTTTTTTAATTTGTAATTTTGATTCTTAATTAATTTAAGTAAGACTCACTCAGCAATATGTATATTGTAATGTTGATGACACATGGCAATGACATAGATAGGTCATGTACTCATGTTGGTAGATAGATGCGTGTTATCTGGTTTGTTGGCATTAAGGTTGAGATAATAGATCTCTTTACCAGAATAAATTAATTCAACTGCCATCACTATTTTATTTTATTTTTTTAAAAAAAGGAAAAAAAAAAAAAAAAACAGAGAGATAGTCAGTATAATTTCTTTTATCTGCAATTTGGTTTTTCGTAAGACTTGTGCATCTGCTTATTATTAATTTATTATTATAGTCTTAGGTATAAGAATCCGCATTTGATCTAGTGGTTAAGAGCAACGCTCTCCATATAGAACGTTGTGGGTCGAAAACCATATGGAAGGTCCTTTATAGACGTTTAAATTTGAGTAATTAACTTTACCCTTACTTTTATCTCAAAAAATATATTATGGTCTATTGGTCTTAGGTATGGGTTCAATATCTCACTTGCATTGCCCTATATTGTATTTAGTCCATTTAGTTAGCAGGAGCTTGATTGATTAAGGTTGAGTAGTAATGATCACTTCATTGCCCTTTCTTATTGTGTGTGCCGCACTTTTGGATAGTTGGTTGCTACATTGCTTTTCAATTAAACTTGGTATATCTCCTCCTACTGCAGTGTCTCTCGTTTCTCCCTTTTTATGTTATGTTGGTTAAGGTGGAGTCAGTATTCTTTAAGTTAACTCAAAATTTGAGTTGACTCGTGGACAGATTTGGACTGTTGGTTTCAGATCTTGATCAAGACGGTCAGTGTTTAAAATTTATGGGGCCCTTTATAAAATCACTGTACGGGTAAACTCAATTTTTGAGTTAACTTAGAGGATTTCAATTCGGTTGAGGTGTTCTGTTCAATTCAGGTCACTCAGCTCAAGCAAAAAACATATACAATAAAAAAGATGAAATTTACAGATAATTTTTGTTAATTTATTATAATGAATTGATGATGATTAATTGGGGAATAGGTAAAGCTATATAACTATTCGCCTACCACATTGTCACAGAATTAAGATAACAAATTAAACACATATAATAATAATAATAAAAAGAAGAAAATTAAAAACACAACTTGGAAGGTTGGAAGTGCAGTACAACCTGAAAGTGGAAGCAGGGTCAACACGGATATATGCGTGCGAGATCATGATGCCGTTTGCCAAAGCTATATTATCTTATTAGTGTAGGTAAAGAGATTAAAATACAAATGAAATTAAGGTTAGTCGGCACTCCACCAGCAGAGTTAGTTTAATTTAATTGTGAAATTTGTTGGATGACAGATTAAATCACATTAATGTGGTTTTGACTTTTGAATTATTATACTTAGTTGCCTTGGATACCGAACAAGTCGGTCTTTTTTAATAATAAAAAATTAAAAAAATTAAAATACAAATCAACAAACAAAAGTTAAAAAATTACAAAAGTAAAAAATCGTACTTTCAAAGTACGGCTTACCTTAAATTTAAGCCGCACTTTCAAAATGTGGCCCGAAACAAAATAATAATAAAAAATTAAAAATTGAAAAAATTAACTAAGCCGCAATTTGAAAGTGCGGCTTACTTATTATTTTTTGTTTTTATTTTTTCTCATTTTTATTAATTCATTATATAGATCTCGCCGTGCGAGTTCATGATGACAGATTAGTTCATTATATACGTGCCAGAGTTAGTTTAAATACGAATGTAATGAGATTAGTCGGCACTCGATCGACAGAGTTAGTTTAATTGTGAAATTTATTGGATGACAGATTAAATCACATTAATATAGTTTTGACTTTTGAATTATAATGCTTAGATGCCTTGGATATCCATCAAGTCGGTCTTTTTTTAATAATAAAAAATTAAAATAATTAAAATATAAATCAAGAAACAAAAGTTAAAAAACTACAAAACTAGAGTTAGTTTAATATAATCAATATTTTATGTATCACTTTTAAAAAATCTGAAACATAAACTTAAAAATTTTCAAAATTTAAAAGATATATCAAACTACATAAATCAAAGTTTAGAGTTGGGTTAATATATTTTTGGAGGTATATACACGGAATGGTTCAGTGAAAGTTTCCTCAAAATTAGAAAATATCATGCATACAGGGTTGAGTCAGATTTGGTATACATCCTTAACATCAGATTGGTCAAACTGACTTCAAGTCTTTAACAACTTGTCAAATTGAGACAAGTCGAATCGGATTTGAAGTCATTGATCAATAGCAAAATATATTGCCCTCATCTTATTATATATAGATCCATCTTTGCATCCTAAACTATTAAGATTCCAAGTCAATACGACATTTAGAGAAACTAATATCGAGTTGGATCGATCAGTTTTGGGCAAATTTTGTCAATTTTTTTTATCTAAAAAAAGAATCATTTTATGTCTGTCAAAGTCACTAGCTGCATGCCACATACATCTTTATGTTTTCAGATACAGAGGATCCGAACATCGTTATTAGTTTTTTTTTTTTTTTTTTTTTTTTTTTTTTTTTTTTTTTTTGAGAAACTCATTAATTAAACAGTTTCATGTAGTATTTAGTTGAGAAACATCTCGTGTCCATTAAAAAACCGTCCATACTTCTATAGACGTATACGAAATGTAACATATACACTCTAAAATGTAACAGATACATCTCGAAATGCAATCTATGAACGTTATGGACGATTTTTCTATGAACGCTAGGTGTTACTCTATTTGGTTCATCCCCAGTTAATACATAAACAGTTGCATGGTGCTTACTGCTTAGTGCTGGTACAATTCGATTCAGTTTGGTTTCATGAACTGGTGTTCATGAAAATGGTTCAAGTGAACAGTGAACTGCTCCAACAATTCCAAGGGAAAGTACTAAGGATATTTTATTGTTTCTAGATGTTTAGTAATGAGATGTTCAATTTAGTACGAGAATAATTGTGTCTTCTTTTGACCCTATACCAAATTCATAACAAAAAAAAAGGTAGTTTTTAATTCAAACACTTGAAGTATGACATATCATCAATGTATCATTAATCTCTAGTTAATGTTTGTATATATCCGTCTGCTTTAATTCAATGGCTTATATTTCTTCTTTCCTCATTACATAACATGATTGACAGATTGAGTGTTATATGTTTAGGAGACAACATCTAAACCTTATAATGATCCAATATATGCATTATTATATTGTTAGTGTTATTTAATTCACATAAAAAATTTAAAAATTGTGGTTAAATTTTATTTAATAAAAATATTTTAAAGCTCATAAAAATCCTCGATTATTTATTTGATCACATCAATTTTTTTAGGGATCCAATACCAACAACTCTGTAGAAAGTGATGTATCTCACTAATTCCTCTTAGGGCATGTGTGTTTCCGTGAATCTATTCCTGCATGCATCTTGAGTTGTAAAGTAGTTTCTCCTACAGTAATTGCATTTACTGCATCTTTGTCTCACTTGTTTGTTTGCAAATGGATTCTATTCTCATGGTATATACTTCTATTTTATTGCATATGTGATAAAATCTTCTGTATAAGGATGTGTATACGTGAATTGGCTATAAGGGGAAGTTTTTTTAATGAATGGTAAGATTTTCTTAAGTGGTAATATTTCCTAGTTATATTTTATACTATTTTTGTTTTATCTTCACGTTGCATTTGGAGTTGCGCTGAAATTAGGCGTGGGATGAGTTGCAGTATCTAGCACAAATTTGGAAGAGGAGTTGCAGGAAATAAAAGCAGGTGCAAGCAAACAAACAACCATGCTATGCAACTGCAGCAGGTGGACTTACCTGCAGATTCACTTTCGTTAAAACAAACGGGCCCTTAGAAGAGTATTAATTTAGTACTTGATGGTTTTATATCAGATGGGTATCACCGTGGCTTATGAAATTATAAGTTTTCGACATTTATAATGAAAAGTAATATGATATATATCCATGTGGGTCCCACCGTGGCTTAAGAAATAATTGTTTTCTAATTATAATACGAGTTTAATTTTCTTTTATGGACAGCGTTTTATTTAAATCAAACGGTTGTGATTTCACAGATGTAGCATCTCTGTTTATTTTTGTGTCCCTAAAATTTTTCTTAACCATCCTATTCATATAATTGAATGGTCTAAATGTCTTGTAATCCATACAAAAATTCACCTTATAACATTGTACGATGTTTTTAATTAGAAATTGTAAAAGGATGCTGTTTAAATTAAAATCGTATCTAGTTTAATCTTTGTGTTTGACAAGTGTAGTAAGAACACTTTAAAAGTAAGTGAATTAAGACACAATAAAAGATACAAAAAATAAGTGATTTAAGGTATAATAAGTTAACATACTTATAGATATGCTTTAAACTAAATAACTAACATTTAACATTTTATACACATTTCATCCACTTACTTCATTTATTTACTCCAGGACCACTATACACCACTATTTTAAAGTGATTTTCACTTCAACTTACTATATTTACCATATATATTTTAAGGTGATTTAACATATTTACTAAGAATGCTGAGATTCTTTTTCCATTGTTGCTTCCAAACTATATTAGACGTCCCACCGGTATTATATTACAACTAGGTTCACTTCATTTATTCGACGACAAAAGACATATACAGCTTAAATAGTGTCAAGTAAAAAAGACACAATAAAACGTTTATAAACAAAAAGGATCATACAAAATAATTTTTTATATTAAACAATTGGAGCAGTTCAAGTGTTTAATAAATGTCAGCTGACTTTTTTTTATTATTATTTTTGAGGAAACACTTTTTTTCTTTATCTATTGCAATTTGAAAAAAAAAAAAAAAAGTGAAGACTCTAACATAACCATTTGATGATTTTTATTTTCCATCATGTAATATCGAGGAAAAAAGTGTCCTATCATAAAAATTTTTAAATTTTGATTTATATTGCTCGATGAATGTTTTGTATCAAAATATCATGTGATGCAAAAGTTTTCAGGTTTTCAAAATTATTAAGTATTTTTTTTGAGATTTTTAAAAGGTGACACGTAAAACATTGATTATTTCATTAATATTGCATAATCACTTTTAGAAAATCTTAAACAAATACTTAAAAATTTTTAAGAATAAAAATTTTTTGTATTCTTTTAGATATTGATTTGATATACTTTTGGATGAATGACTCCAATGAGCTTTTAAGTTCATGATAGTATATTATTACTCAAATAAATATATAAGACTGATTTTTTTTTATTTAAAATACAATATTTTTTTATTAATAATGCAGGAAAATTTTAACCAAATTAATTGTGAAATATAAACAGGCTATAGTATTACTAAGCCTTAATTCCTGATCCGGAGTGAAAAGAAAACCTTTTAGAAATTGCCGGATGCCTCAGGTCCAAATTTCTAAAGGTATTCTTTTCACTTGTGCAGGAACTAGAAATGTTAGCTCGAATTAGTTAAGTAGCGAGACTTTCTGGTACTCCGTGCACCTCAAAAAGGTTGCTGATGAACTGATGACCGATGATTATCCAGAAGAAATCAAGTGGGCATTTAATTTTTGTCTCTATAATTTATAAAGGACACATTTTTTTTCCTGAATTAAACGGTCAAAGTGTCAAATGGACAATCACAATGGTCACCTTTGACAGAAGAGATTTCATTATTTTAGTTAGACATTTCATTATTTCAGTAAGAGATGTTACTGTACTGTAAATATTATGACATTTGGTTGGAAATTCGGATGGGGAGTTACATTTAAATTTGCGTTGCTTAGATTTTTTTATCTAATAATAATGATTATAATGATAATAATTAATAATAATAATAATAATCATAATCATAATCATAATCATATAAGTTGGTCTTTACTAGGCTCCATATTATGATTTTTAGTAATTTTTAACTATTTCTTTAGATAATTCGAAAATGATTTGATATATAAACTTTATTTTTATCTACCTAAACAATAGATACAAAAAATGTAGAAAATATAAAATTAATTTGATATGTATTAACTTTAAGATATGAACATCATATTGAACAATTCGGATCAACCAATTGAACTTTGAAAATGAAAAATACGAGGCCGTTGTACAAGCATATCCGTACTAATAATATATTTATAGATATATTTTTGAACTTATAGAGTGATGGGTTTTCAAATTTTCTTTGATTCAATTATATTTTAATAGTCCAAAAAATTCATTAAATTACAACCCTGACAAATTATATAAATTTTTATTATCTTTACCGGACCATTAAACAATATTTAAGTTTTATTTATGAACTTTATAACACCATCCTCAATAATATATATATGTTCAAGTTTTCATATACCCTTTTTTATATTATTGTCAAATGTAAAAAAATATTTTTCTGTATAAGGCTTACGATATCTGAGTTCCTCTCTGGAAGGCGGTTGGTGGGATGGTGACCTGATCTCTTTAAATTCCTCTCACTATCTATTTTCTGATGCTGAAATGCATGATTTGATACGGATTGGATCAATTCTGTATTCTACTTTTGAGAAGAGATTGGTTGATATTTGCACTGGTTTTTTACCTACCGCCGTTCAGGTTCACCTAATGATTTGCAGGATCTTCAATGCTGAAATCTCCTATAATTTCATGTTGCATATTAGCTAGTATATTTGAAATTTACTATTTGTTTCGGATTAAAAGATGTGTTGATGCTTGTTTTGACTGTGAGCTGCTAATTTATGTACAAATATATCTAAACAAAGTGATAATAATTAAGACAAAAATGATAACCATGAAATTCGAATTTCAAATTCAGCCACAAGAGATCAAACATTGCGGATTAGGAAAACATCATGAAGTTATAATTAGATGGGCATCAAATGTCAAAAAGTCAATATTATACGTAACGTACACATTGGCCCCTTATTGCTGGTTAATTCTTGTCCAAAAGATTGGGGGAAAATAAATACAGTTGCTCGCTTGAGAGTTAATTAAAATGTTACCCAATAGCCAGCTGCAGAAGCTTATAATGGCAGGCACTGTTCCAATGATTTACTACCTCTGTCTATAAATAAATGAATTTTTAGGAAAAATTAAATGAATTAGTGGAAAAATAAAATTACATAATGATTGTTCCGATTAAATAATATAGATAAAAGAGTAATCATAACATTGGAGAAACAGAAAATTTTAAAAAGTGAATGCGACGAATGAGTTCTTAACAAATACAATCTCCGCCCATGAATAAATGAATTTTTAGGAAAAGTCAAATGAATTAGTGGAAAAATGAAATTACATAATAATTGTTCCAATTAAATAATATAGATAAAAGGTAATCATAACATTGGAGAAACAAGTGGATTCAAACAAGTGAATAGAAAAATAAGTTCAAATCAGTAAAATTTATTTAATTAGGGATAAATTCTAAAGGGTATAAATTCATTTTAATTATGGACGGAGGTTGTACTGTATTAATTAGTTCTGTCAGCAATTTTCGCTGTGTCTTTCTCATAAGTCATAACAGTGCTGTCTGTTATGTATTGTGTTGCAAATTGATTGCACTATCTGGAATCACAAACTGGCACTGTTACTTATTTTCAAGGAACAAAGAATAAATGGGAACTAACACCCTTTCAAATTCAAATTGGCGAATGCACGGATTCAAAACGATGTGGAAAGTTTGTTTCAGTAATTTGTCTGGTTTCTAGAATATTGATCCGAGTTGGAACTTGGAAGTGAGGTCGTTTTGTCTTTCCCTTTGAGTGATTTCAAAAGTTTGATTTCATATCCTAGATCTGTAACGCTGCATTGTGTAGCACAGGATGTGAACCGTTAGATCATCTTGAGATCTGTGCTGGATTGAACTCGAGATGATCTAACGGTCCACATCTTGTACTACACAATGCAGCGCTACAGAGGATGAGCACTCCAAAAGTATCGGCTTCAATTCTATCAAAATTCATCAGTCGTCACTTTTTTTTTTTTTTGAGAATATCATCAGTCATCACTCATACTGCTTGAAAAAAATAATCAGGGTGGGAAAATATTTTGAATGAGACATAATAATATAATTATGTAACATTGAAGTATATTTCTCTTAATTTTAATAGTGAAAGTCTATGATTTTAAAGTATAAACGTGATATAATTTTTCAGGATAAGACATTTTATGACAAATTGACAATTGAAGATAATTTAAAATATTTTTGTAAATCTTTCTTTTACATAAGGGTCAAATTTGAAAAAAAAAAAAAATTTCCAGGAGTAATTAAGCAAATGGCCTCAGTACCTGCCATTCGCTGTTGAGGTTTGCTTTCCTTAGAAGTTAGAATACGGACTTCAATCCAGCTAAGCGAGTGCACATCCACTAGAATGGTCAAATTACCCAAATCATGGAGTGGTCAGAAATTGTACAGAAAATAGTATGTACTACTGTAACAGGCAGCTTTAAAAACCGCGCACAGTAAAGTTTTAGGGGGGTTTTTTGAACATTCCGCTGTGGAATAGCCTAGAGGATTTCAATTCCAGTTAAGGTCTATAAAGAACAAATTAATTCTATTTCTTTTGTCCTCTGCGGTTGTAATTTAATTTATTGCTAGCTGGGATAAAAACTTTTGACAATACTTGACTTGATAATTTTGGCAATAGAATATTTCAGAAAAATTTGAAAAAAATCATAAAAAAAAAAGTTTATAGATTTTTTATTTTACTAGTGTTTCAAATTTTAATCAATTTGAATATTGTATGAGGGTTCATCGACATTTTATATATGTTTTAATGGCTGTAAACTTGTAATTTAACGAGTCTGTGAAGAGCTAGCGAATGTCACTTAAATTAAACATAATCAAAACCATAAACAATTTGTAAGTTAAATTATAGTTTTATAAAAAAAATTTCCTATTTTTAAGAATTTTTAATGATTTTAATTTTCAATTTTTCGATAAACCCGTTTTTAAGATTGCCAAGATAAACATTATTAACGCATTCCTCTTTTGTCTAAGGTAGCAGCAAACCTACGAATACATTTTAAAACTCACTCTAGAAGAATTTTCTTTGTACATGATCAATTTGCTTAAATTTCTGTACAAAGAGTACATGCTGTCGTGGGAGTTCTTGAATCGAGTAGTTTAATAATTATATGACATCTAAAAAAGTAAAAACTAAACAAACAACTAGCTAGGCTTCAATCATTGAACGATATAACCAACAATATTACTCGAGGATTAATCATGACACTATTCTCAGAAGCAGGGAATTAATAAGGAGAGCCCGTTTTATATGAGCCCATAATTAGTTGTACCGTGATATATATATACATATGCCAAGTTGTGGGCTACGCCGTTATCTTCTCAAAACCCAATTAATTTCTGTTCCGGCATTGTGGCCCATGGATTCATGATGGTGTGTGATTTGAATCATGGATTCATGGCCTTAAGGTACCGTGTGATCTGTCATGAAGCACGTAGACCGCTGGATCGCCTCGAGATTCAGCCTATTGGTTACGTGCATGGCCATACTCTTATTAAATATGTACGTCCAAATTATTCACAAATGTTATTATATTATGCGTGCACATTAACAACAATACAAAATAAGATCGCACCGATTGTGATCACTAATAATGAAGGCAATGTGATCAATACTAATGATCTTAGAAATCAAGACTTCTTTCATTAAATACAGAATGTATTCCCTTTATAAACTAAATAAACGTTACGACTATACGTCCCTCAGTACGTATTCCTGAAGAACCTTAAATTATATACAGAACGCGCGTATTGGAGAACTGATTTTTTTTGTATACAAAATTCGAAGCAAATATTCGCACGTATTCGTTGTTCCATTTTTTTAGTAGATTTCAGACAATGAACTTGATATGCATGTTGCCATAGCCAAAATCTTTTTCCCTATAAATACCAGTATTGTTGCACAATTACAGACACAATTCTACAAATACATTCGCTCTACAGAACTGATCCAGTGTTATAACAACACTAATTAATAGAAATCAGTAAACCAAATTAATTACAAGGCGAAACGATAGCCATGGCACAGCAAATGGTAGAGAACGAGAGACAAGGCGCCGAGGTCTACACCGGCCACGATCAGTGCAAGCAGAAGATCCTAGAGATCCTCCAGGAGAACCATCTGCCATGTGGGCTCCTCCCGCTGATCGACTTGGAGGAGGTCGGCTACAACCGGTCGACCGGGCTCCTGTGGCTCAAACGAAAGAGCGATATCACTCACTTCTACAAGAAGATCGGCCGCTACAGCTCGTCCGCGAAGGAAGTCACCGCATACATAGAACACAAGAAGCTGGTCCGCGTTACCGGCGTCAAGGTGAAGGAGCTCGTGTTCTGGGTCAGCATCTCTGAGATAGCCATTGAAGATCCACAGGGTGAGAAGATCAAGTTTAAGACCACAACTGGGATTGAGAAGTTCTTTCCTGTGTCTGCCTTTGAGTCGGAGTGATTTATTTCAACGGTTGGATTTCAATCAGGTTCTTGCAATGGTTCAAGAAAATAAAATAAAGATTGTCATCATTTCCTTATTGCATTTTGTGTGTTTGTACTTTGTATTGATTTGATCTTGTTTCTTCAGCATATGTAATCTTGCTTCAGAAATTGATGAGTGATTGTTTTTCCTTCATTTAATTCATACATGAATTAACTACATGAATGAAGCATACAAATTTCATCTGATTAGCTATCACATTTAAGAAAAAAACACACACATATTAGATGTATAAATGAGGATAGAGAGTGATGAGCAACAATGAGTGAGTATAAATTGAACCTATTAATTCAATTCAAGCAGTCAGCGACGAAACTACTATTTCTAATTAAATTCCGGGCTCAAACCTAGTGAATGTTGGGAGTAGATTTCAACACCAAAGGCCTACAATAAAACACAAAATGTTGGCCGAATTTTTTTTTTAAGTAGAATAAAATTTTCAAGATAATTGGAAGCAAAGTAATTGTGTGTGGGAAGTCACAAGTTCGAAACTCAATAGGAGTCCATTATAGATATTGAAGAGTTGAGTAATTTAGACTCTCAATCTTCAGAAAGTTAAGAGTAAGCACTTTTATTTAGTTTAAAAACTTTAAATACAATATAATTTAGTTAGACTCTCAATCTTGCGTGAGCGAACCTAAAAAAATATCAAATCGCCTAATTTTCGATTTATATGCATGGCTCGATAATTTTTCATATCAAAATCTTGTGAGATACAATAGATTTTTTCAGTTTTGAAAATTTGTACGTAATTGTTCAAGATTTTTTAAAAGTGGTAAAAAAGCATTAATTATCTTATTAATATTGTATATTCACTTTAAAAAAAAAATCTCAAACAAATACTTCAAAATTTTAAAAATAAAATTGTTTTTGTATTCCATCATATTTTGATATTAGGAATTTATTGAGCCATATATTTGAAATTTGAAAGTGATTTGATATGATTTTGGAGGCACGCTCACACAAAGGCTCCATGAGCTTAATTAATCTGTATCAACGAAATATATGATTATGATTAGGATTATTATATGAAGGATAATTTGGTCTATCATCATTTATACAGATTTTCTGTGCACATTTACCATTCTAATTAGCCGAACATGGGTTCTTAAATTAACTAATTAAGAACCATGGACAGAACATGGCTTTGAGAAAGTTGGACTGCTATATCATAACAACGAATGCTTTCGTATATTAATATTTCATGTGCCCATATTAATAATTCAAAAGCACCATGCATGCACATTATGAATAATATGAAATTGATAAGATTGTTATTACAAATATATATTCAGAAAATATCATCCGTACGGATTATGTTCACTATAATAATTAATGGAAGGCATGATCAGTTATATTTGATCTTAATTATAAATCAAGGCTTCTTTCATTAACTATATATGATGAAAAAGATTTTGTACAGCAATATCGTTCTTCTTTGCAAATAAATTTTGTTTGTTAGACCTCATGTAGGTCGATGCAAATATATAATACAGAACGTTTTACAAAATCATATTTTCCATTTTTCTATACGAGAGTCGATTCAAATATTAACAAACAAAGTATCTTTTTATATGATCCATATTGAAATTGACGAACCTGTAAACAAAATCTTCTTTCCTATAAATATCGTGGCATTCTACCTTCTATTAATAGTTCACTAATAACCAGTGTTGTTGTATACTACAGAATCAGTTCTAAACACACTCTTTCTACCAAAAACCGGCGAAAAAGATATATATATAGCAATGGCACAAATAACAGAGGAAAACAGGCAAGGCGCCGAGGTCTTCAACGGTCACGATCTGTGCAAGAAGAAGATCCTAGAAATTTTGGAGGAGCATCATCTGCCGTGTGGGCTCATCCCGTTGATCGACATTGAGGAGGTCGGCTACAACAAGTCGACCGGCCTCTTATGGCTCAAGCGGAAGAAGGAAATAGCTCACCATTACAAGAAGATAGGCCGTCATGGCTGGTCTGCGAAGGAGGTTACCGCATATGTAGAAGACAAGAAGATGGCTCGTATTACCGGTGTCAAGGCGAAGGAGCTCTTGATCTGGATTAGCATATCGGAAATGGCCATTGAAGATCCCCAGGGCAAGAAGATCAACTTCAAAACCACAACAGGGATGAAGAAAACCTTTCCTGTGTCTGCCTTTGAGTTGGAGTAATCAACTTGAATGCATTGGATGGCAATCATATATGAGTGAGACCTACCGTCCATAAAGAAAGCGTCCATATATCCATAGAATCCCGGTGGCATCGTGCGCTGGAGAAGAGAATTAACCCATCAGCAGTGTTGTCGTCCACGTTATAGCTAGCTTCTTCTTTTTTTTTCCCTCACTGATGTAATTGTCAACTCAGTCACGTGCATCTGTAATCTTTTTTTCTTTCTTTTTGTGTTCCCGAGTTTCTCATTGGATTTTGAAAATGCATTCTTTGTTTTTGAAAATCATATCCCGCCTAAATTTTGATACTCCCTTCATTGGATTAATTATCTGGTTGTAACAATAGAACTCTATTGTGTAACTAGTGTATGGAAATATGTAACATATGGCTGGGAGGAAGTAACGATATGGTATGAAAGTAATATCTAAGTTAAAAAGCCTATGGTATCCAGCAGTGATCCTTTTTGGTAAGTGGCTGTTGAGAATGGGATTTGATCTTGATTAGTGTAACAACATACAAGCTGAGTTGTCGGACAACCATTAATTATCTAATTGTAACAATCGAACTCCATTGTGTAACTATCGAACTCTATTGTGTAACTGGTGTAGGGAAATATGTAACAAATGGATGGGAGGAAGTAACAATATGGTATCTAATTAGTAACAATCTAACTCCATTAATTATCAGACTGTAACAATCGAACTCTATTGTGTAACTGGTGTAGGGAAATATGTAACAAATGGATGGGAGGAAGTAACAGTATGGTATATAATTAGTAATATCTAAGTAAAAAAACTTTTTTTTGGTAGTATCAATAAATTACAAAATATTGCATTTCTAAACCCAATTGAAAAATAAATCTGTGATAAATAAATTGAATGGCTAAAAGTAACTGCTAAAACAAATTCTAATCCGCCTATTTTTAGCAGCATATTTCAAAATTTAAAAAAAAATCCAGTAATGGATCTCACCAGAATGGGCATTTAAGAGAAACATTTGTTACATTTCAGAATGTGTCTGTTACATTATGTACACATCTATGAACGTATGGACGGTTTTTCAGTGGACACAAGATGTTTCTCTTATCTTTTGGTCCATTGAAATATGGATTTGAACCTGCAACCTCACAGATGTATCACATAGTTTCCATCACTAAACGAAGGGTTGTATCGATATCTCATTCATTAGAATTTGAAGCACACTAAAACAAATAAGTTAAAGACAATGCATGCACATTAGATGTAATCTTTCAAAGTTTGGCCTCTTATCTTGGTTTATCTTCATTGTCTTTCTCAAAAGCTCAATTTTTTTTCTTTTTTTTACAAGAAGACGCCATAAATACTCATGGTAATTCAAAAGAAGTAGAAGAAATAACTTATAATTTTGTATTAGTTAACATTTCTTTTTGTCCCTAAAGCTAGTTTTTTATTTTTATTTTTTTTTCTAAAAAAATGTTCTTGTGTTTTCTAGAACATTCATATGAACATGCAATATATGCATGTTCTTGTGTTTATCATACCCAGACCACACAAGATTACATTCTATTTACTAGGAAATACTGTACTGATAGCATAATATATATGTACATGCAATATATGCATCAATTGTTCCTTAGTTCTTTATATATTATTGTTGTCCTTCCTTAACTAATACAGTATTCTTTGCATATATAATTTATAAACTTAGTACATTGATACCATATGTCCTTGAATTAATTAATGTTAATATAAAATTTTGTCGTACAAAATAATTGCTTCTTTATTTTTACTTTCACGTGTGTTGAGAAAATGTGTTATGACAGAAGTTGGATGTATAAGAGAGTAATAAATAATCAGGCATATCTAGAATTTGTTACAGGGGTCCGTGAATTTATTGCCCTTGCAATTGCTAATTCTCCATATCCGGACGAGGATATATAAGATTAAATGTCCATGTTGGTTTGATTGCCATAAACAATTTGTACTTTCTACCATTGACAGCATGGGCATTTATTCTTATCCTCGTCCGTATACGGAGAATTAGCAATTGCAAAGGCAATAAGTTCACGGACCGCTATAACAAATTCTAATTTTTCCTGATTATTTATTACTCTATTATACGTCCAACTTCTATCAAAACTTATTTTCTCAACACACTTGAAAGTAAAAATAAATTATTTTGTGCGACAAAATTTTTTATTAACATTAATTAATTCAAGGACATGCAGCATCAATGTACTAAGTTTATAAATTATATATGCAACGAATACTGTATTTAATTAAGGAAGAACAACAATAATATATATAAAGAACTAAGGAACATACAATTGATGCATATATTCCAAGCGCATATATATTTTGCTATCAATACAGTATTTCCTTGTTAAAAGAATGTAATCTTGTGAGGTCTGGGTATGATACACATCATATGCATGTTCTAGAAAACACATGAACATTTTTTAGAAACAAAAAAAAAAAAAAAAAAAAAACGAAGTAGCTTCAGGAACAAATAGAAATGTTAACTAATACAAAATTATAAGTTATTTGTTCTTCTTATTTTGAATTACCATGAGTATTTATGGTGTCTTCTTGTAAAAAAATTTTGAGTTTTTGAGAAAGATACTGAAGATCAAACCAAGATCTGAGGCCAGACTTATGGCATCTTCTTATGATTACTATTTTTTTTAAATTACATAAAATTACCTTGTACTCAATCTTTCTCAGCGAACTTTAATACGAATATATCAGTTTCGTTGAAAGATTATATCTGAAAAGGAAGAACATAAATGAGCATGCATAAGATCACATTTCACAAAATTTCACACAACAAAACATCATCGCAAGAAATCATATATATGTTACTAATGGCATAAAAAAGATAAATAAAAATAATTCATAATAAACTCTGAGAAATATCAAAAGATAAACTTTTTTGCAGAAATATTATATATAAATTTATTAATGTACCTTGTGAGCATAGAAGATTGTTGAAACTTGAAACTACAACAAATTTTGAAACTTTTTATGTAACGTTTACAAAGGTATATGTTCTCTATGTTTGGAATTGTATGTCAAATTAAGGCTTTCATTTATAGTCAACAAAACATAGTACATAATCATTATATATATTTACAATATGGCAATTCTAATTAAGGTCTTCATGAATAGATAGTTACTATAGTTAGAATATGATAATTTTCTATTTTTTTAGAAAATAAAAATATTCAATGCAAGCAAATCAAAATTTCGGAACTTAAAATTTAGAAATGGGTCTTTTCTTAGAAAAAAAGTTAGAAATTGACAAAAAAAAAATTGGAAATTGCAAAAATATTGAAAGTTTAAATACGGTTTTCTATTTACATCTGACTTAATTAATTAAGATAAGTGGATAGATTAAAAAAATAACATTTTGTATGCGGTTAATTAATTATTTTGGAATGGTTTAATTTGGCCTCCTAATTAACATTTGCCAACAGAAAAAAATTAAGAAAGAAAGAAATAAAGAAAATAACATTTCTTAGAGAATATCTTATAAGGAATATTAAAAGGGCGCTGGTCACCAATAGTTTTTTTCTTAGGAATTGGTAGGAAATAAGATTTGCTGGTCACCATACCGTTTCTTACCGGCGACAGCGACTCCGGTAAGCACTCTGCATATTGGTTTTTCAACTTCCACTTGCTGACCGTGGATTCGCCAGTAAGCAAGGCCTATAGTATTACTTACCACCATACTGACCGTGAGTTTGCTGGTAAGCAATACCTATGGTATTACTGACCGGCGCCCGGTGGTAAGGAGTGTGGTAAGCAATAATCCGATTTGGTGTAGTGATCATTCACTAGAATGTCAAGTTTTGGACGTCTTACGCGCAATTTTGAATGCGTAGGTAAGAACATCAAATACATTGACTATGAAACCTCATCACAGAAAGTATGAATAATGTAATTATGTAGGTATGAACACCAAATGATCACGGACAATTATTGACTATAATGTCATGGTGCAATAGATTTAGTGATGGGACTCAACTTTTGAAATATATCCCCTATAAAAGGGAGGATAACTATGGTGTCCTCAGCAATTTGATGCTGAGGACCGTCCGATCGTATTTGGATGGATCAGATTTTACTTGAAGTGTAAGTGTGAACATGATCTAAACAGTGTTAACGGGGGTCTAACAATTTGATTACTTCTACAAAAGAAGGAATATACAAATAGAATTCCTCTGCCAATGTGAATGGAGTTTAGACAATTGTGACAAGTGACAACCAATCAGAACAAAGTAAGATGCAACTTAAATATATATCTAACTTGACCCATAAGCCCCGCCAAAACTTTATTTAGAACATAGAGAAATAGCACTACAATTTTTATCTAAGTTTGAAATAAGGAAAATATTGCTAGATGATCGCCTGGAAGTTTGAATAAGAGCGTTTGATGTCGGAAAAAGTGAATAAAGTCCACAAATATGTAGGAACGTGTGACGTCAAAGAAAATCAACAAAATAATTTAGATAATATAAATTATTTTATGAATATAGGTTGTCTCGACTTTGTTTTTATTCCTCTTCCTTTTGAATATTAAGAGCACATTGATAAGATAGGACTATAATTTAGATAGAGTCCGGCTACAATAATATGCATATCACGGTTTTACTGTGCTATGTGGTCCGAATCTCCGTTTTCGGTGTCCAAATAGTCGATCCAAACCGCTCAACGTAATCTCTACATCAAAATATGTTAGCAAACCAAATTTATAATTTTTAGAATTTTTTGCTATTTTTAATGATGGGGAGAAAATGGCTAGATCCAAAGATTCTGGTTCATACAAAACAACGATTTTCTCCCCATCATTAAAAATAGCAAAAAAATTATAAAAATTATAAAATTTGGTTTCCTAGTATATTTTGATATAGAGATCACATTGAACGGTTCGGATCGACTATTTGGACACCAGAAATGCAGTTACCGACCACATAGCACGGTAAAATCGTGATATGCATATTACCGTAGCCTAATTCATTTAGATAATATAAATTATTTTATGCATTGAGGAAAAAAATTATATAGTTTACAACTAAAAAAATGTGCATTGCATAAACCCACAGCGAAGCACAAGTCCAATTCTAGTTAAAATAATTTATTAAGTGGTTAGGATTTCGATCTTGAACTGAAATTTTGGTGGCATACGTTTAAAGTGACGTAAAAACGTGGATAGAAAGATTTTCACTGTAATCCGGCCCGTAGATCATAAACTACGATGAAAAAGATTTTGTACAGCTGTATATCCTTGCTTCTAATAAAAGGAGATTAGATTTTTTTATATGAAAGTTTTATCTTCTCTAGAGAATAAATCTCAGTCGTTAATTGTTTACTTAGATTGATCACCACCGTTGACGTACTTTAATGTCTCAACCCCATTAAACTAAGGCCCATATAAATTATCTTAATTCAAGTCCCATTACATATTATCTTAAAAATTTATTATAAGAAATAACAGTTTCAGTCAAAGGAAGGCGTTGGCTCTTTACTAGTATCTTTAATATATCTTACGTATATCCACATAGTTTAATTTCATGTATTGCATGTTCTAAATTAAATAATTGTTTGTAGTTTAGTTTAGTACAGTATGTTATCACGACTCAGATCGATAACACGAAAAATGCTTAGATTAATAATTGTCGGGAAATATATTTTAACATACGCGTGCGTTATTAATTAATTAGAAACTTCGCGTTCTCTGATTCCATCATTTATCAGTTCACTGATCATGCATGCATCGTGCAACATGCATGTCATGGTTGAACTGCAGATCAGGAAATTAATTGCTTTTGTTTGAGAAATATTCTTTGATATATAATTAAGAGTTAGTTTTGTGTACCAAATGATATTAAACAAAATCAAAATATACTATTTGTATATTAATTAAGAGAAGGGATCCAATAACCACAAAATTTGGTGCCCTTAATAACCACATCATTATCTATGTATAAATTAATAAATCTAAACCGTTAGATGTATTCTAAATCATCCCAATAACATATATATATATAATGATGAAAATTTAACATTATTTCGATAACCATCAAGAGAGAAGAAAAAATCATAAAATTTGAACTGTTGATTTTGTTATGCTTAATTCACATGTAAATAAAATCAAAATATATAATTTTTTTTGGTACACATAAAATATGATATATACAAAACATTCCATCAATTGGTTTTGTTATTTAACCATTAAAAATGTAATTATTTGAGATTTAATTTTGTGGGTACTAATAGATACCAATAGTTGTGGTCATTTGATCCCTCCTCATTAATTAATTTCTGCCGCACTCGTCACATGTCCCTCAATATTTATTATAATAAACATAAAAATACACAAGACGGTACACATAATGAAAAAAAATTTAAGCAAATTTTGAACTAAATATTCTTGATGTTACATTTTATTATAACAAAGAACCTTCCGGAACCAAAACAAAACTTCACAAACACATTCCTCTTAATTCCTTATAAATAAGTTAACTCCAAAACCCCTGCCTTAACAGTATCAACAGAAATCAGTAAACCAACAAACCAGCCAAAAAGATATAGCCATGGCACATCTAATAGAGAACAACCGACAAGGCGCCGAGGTCTACGCCGGCCCCGATCTGTGCAGAAGGAAGATGTTGGAAATTCTGCAGGAGCACCATCTGCCTTGCGGTCTGCTCCCATTGACCGACTTTGAGGAGATCGGCTTAAACCGGTCGACCGGCTTCCTGTGGCTCAAGCGAAAGAAGGAGATAATTCACTATTACGAGAAGATCAACCGCACTGCCTGGTACGGGAAGGTCGTGACCGCGCACATACAAGACAAGCAGATGTCTCGGATTACCAACATCAAGGTCAAGCTCTTGTTCTGGGTCAGCGTCTTGGGAATTGGCATCGAAGATCCGTTGGGGGAGAAAGTCGCCTTCAAATCCACCACCGGCATAAAGAAATCCTTCCCGGCTTCCGCCTTTGAGTTCTAGTTATGTTGGATGGTTGGATCTTGCATGTCAGTAAGCTTCCGGGAGATTATTTATACTGGTAGTATTGTATTATGGCTGATATATATGCTGTATTGGGATATGATGATGGTGATTAGTTCTTTGATGTATGTGTTTGTTTCTATTATTCTTCAGAATTTGTAACATTTTTTTTTTTTTTTTGTATTTCAGAATTTGTTATTTTTCCATTTCGCTGAGAATGTTGGAAGTTAATCAAGTTATTCAACATTTTAAGGCATTGGTCTTGAACTAATCCGTTTGATCAGCTCCTTATTTCCCATTTCTTTTTTTTCTTTTTTTTTTTCTTTTCCATTATTTGTATGTATGTTTAGGCTGTGTAAAGTCTTAATTTTATTTTACCAGTCTGATAACCGACCGATCCTTTTGGATGAATAATAAATTGCATGTTTTCACACTAATTCATCATTTCGGTTTTCGTTAATCGCTTGCTATTACTGCAAACCCAAATTTTCAATTATATAGATCCAACAATATTTCTTCAAACTAAAGCAAGCACCTCATCACCATTTCATATCCTCTGACACATGGCATGTGCCATACCGCACATGGACCGTTTGATATCCTCGAGATTTGTGTAGGTTCGACTCTCGAGCCGATCCAACAGTCCATGTGCGGTATGGCACCATGCCATATGTTAGAGGATGAGCGATCACCTGCAGACAGTTGACCCATGAAATGCGTGTTAGAATTTCTTAATACGGGAAAGAGGAACACCTAGCGTCAACACGATGGACGTTCATCACAGACACAGTGTCACGTGGTGAACCCCACGTGTTACACTCTGTATGAGTGTGATGGACGTCCATCGTGTGGACACATGAAGTTTCCACACGGGAAATGAAATGAAATGAAATGCCGGGGCCCGGTACCGTACAGCAACTAACTTTTCTCTTCGGCCCATTATGGTCCATCTTAGGCCCATCAAGGAAAGTCCATATATGGCTGGGTTTATGCATGCCCTCTTCCGTGGCATTTTCTTTTGGAGTGCTCATCCCCTGACTTGCTGCATTGTGCAGTTCACAACGTCAGCCGTTGGATCGTCTCAAGATTCATGCCAGAGCGGATCTCAAGACGATCAAATGGCTGACGATGTGAACTGCACAATGCAGTAAGTCAGGGGATGAACACTCAGCATTTTTGCTGCTTGGTTGAGATTGTTAGTTTTATTTTAGGAAACATTAAATATCTACTCTATGGACATCTATAGAGTCACACATGTGACACTGTCCATATATGTGTGGCTTCTGTGGATGTTCATAGAGTGGACACTAGGTAGCACTCTTTTGTTTTTTTTTGGGTTTTTTTTTTTTTAGTTGTTGGTTTGGGAAAAACTTAAAGAGGGAGTGAATCTGCAGCTCAGCTCAGCCTGGAATATATCGTGTATATAAATATGATGTACTTAAGTCTACATTATGTACAACTTAGTCATTTTATTAGGTTCTTGGTTTTCTGTCTATTCTTTTGTAAGGCCTCTCTACCAGAAAGACAACTGATATGCTGCAAGTATCATTAGCAGGCAATAGATGCGCAGAGATGAAAGGGAGGCAATATCGATAGAAGGCAATTGCGTGTTTTGGTAGAGCTAAGACTTGGAAAGGAAATTGAGAGGGCCAGTTCAAGGGATGAAGATGAAGGTACTATGATTTTTATGGAATAAAGCTAGAATGAGAACTTGGATGTATTTCTAATTCTAATTGATTATCAGTTAATTTCTTGTAGAATCTCCCAGGGATGAAGGTTGTCTCTGTGCCCAGCGTATGATTGTAAGCTAGATAGTATTTGTGTTGCTTAATGAATCCAATGGTGTATTATGTCTCCAGGATATTTAAGAGGTAAAAATTGTTTTCTTGCCAATTTACTTTAATAATATCAATAAGAAACCAAAAATGTAGTTGCAAAAATTTAATGAATTTACTGCCTTTTGCTATTTGTTGATTGTTAGGAGCCTGTAAAATACAGAGGGGCAACTTAGTTAGTAACCTAAATTTGGATATTCTAGACAAACAACACCAAATATTATTCAAATTTATTGCAAGCTTTAATCACAACCACTAATTAGGGACAGTGGGCAAGATAACTGAAAACTACATATGGTTCTTGTTAAATTTCATTTCTAGCCTACCCGAACTTACTTGAGACTGAAGCCTTTGTTGTTGTTGTTGTTGTTGTTGTTGTGGGCAAGATAACTGAAAACAATAGGACAAACACACTTAAAATAATTAAAATTAGACACTGTCCTACACTACACGTACATCTCATAAATTACAGACATTCTTCCTTCATTTATGAGATGTTATCATCAACAGATGATCTCGGTACGTACATCAACTATGGTGACAATGAAGGCCCACCTCATTGTCGAAAGCCTTCTTGAACCTATGCATGACAGAAGAATCAAGCCACACATAAACTGCTACACCGGCATTTTCAGGTTCGTTGATGATGTAAATGATATTGGTTCCAGGTGCCTCAGCCCATGTCATCAGCTGCGGTGCACCCCATCCGAAGTTGACCTCATACACTGGCATTCTAGTGATGTTAGAAATCCGTAGGTCCGATTTTGGAAGGTCTATTACCAGGGACAATTTCTTGTCTTTATTCACCTCCAAGTAGTCAATGAAAGAGCTGACATACTCATGGGTAAGCCCATCAATGGCACCCTTTACTGTATTTGCCGCAATGTATATTGGATCGGATGTGACCTCGGTAACTTCAGCAGTTGCAGATGTCCTGATAACGGTGTTCCCAAAGAAACTTTCTGGGAGTGGAGGCTGAAAATGTTTACGCAAGTCCGCAGAAAAATGGAATCGTGTTTCAGTGCCAGGAGGAAATTCTTGCGCAACGCAGTACCACTTCCATAAAATTGCAGAAATAGCACAGAAGGCGGAAACTTTAGCATCAGTACTCCCCTCGTTGCACCGGGCTTTTAGGAAGCTAATTTGTTCATTTGAGAGCTTCAACTTGGTGGTAACACAAGATTTGAGAGATGTTGATGTATTCTTCATTTGATCAATGTCGTAGTCGGGGAAGTTAAAGGTGATCTTTGGTGGAATACGAGCTTGAATTAGATTATAATCAAAGCAGGGAGGTACAATGCCAGAAAGGTCACCTCGTGCAATACGAGCCCATGTCTGCAAATAGTGGAAAGCACTCCGACCGTCCACTAAGACATGATTATTCACCACTCCTAGCACTACTCCGCCACATTTGAGATATGTTACCTGCACATAGTAGTACCACATCAAGATTTGTTCATGTCAGTCACATCATTTTTTTTAATTTTACTGCATCAGTCAGATCTGGTTCTAAATCAAATTGGGAGGGAACATCAGGTCTGGTTATGGTGTAAGCTATATGTCCTTTAAGAAGTTTCATAATTTTGTTCAAGAATAAATTCGAAAACTCGAATCAATGGATAAGTATCACAAATTATATGCAGAACTTATTATTATTAGATTCACAAACTGAATTACTATCAGTGGATAAATTCCAGAACTCAGCTACAAACCATGCATCTTGGAGTTCATAAATATTATGGGTAATGTGCAAAACTGCAAATATTGTATCAGTATTTTTAAATTTTAATTAGTTCTGCAATCTGCACATTATATTGTTGAGTTGGATGATAACGGAGAATATGAACTAAATGAAATATCAGCGCTCTATTATTTAAAAAAAAAACTTCATTAATTATCAAAACCTGAAGCATTATCATAAGAGATGACGATGTTTCTTTTGGAATGAATTGGTTTCTCAGCTCAGGCGACGGCTGAAAATCTATGTCATCAGAAGCACGCTCGGACCGGGCCACCACAAAGAGTGCTCCTTCAGCATTGCAATCTATCATCCTGCTGCCGTCATCGCCAATCACAAGCCGGCCAGCAAGGGGGTAGAAAAGGACCAGTGTTTTGGCCAAAGCAGCCTTCATGACCTCAACTGAGAAGAAGTCGCCGGCTCTGTTGTTCCTGAAGAAAAATACGGTGCGAGTGTAGAAGGACGGTGCAACCTGTTCGAGGTTTGACAAGCAGAGCCTCCCGATCGGTGTTTCTCCGGATGGAACTATCAAGCTCGATTCGATGACATGCACCATCTTCTTCCTGTTTCCCCTCTTGCTTCTTCTTCACTATTTGCAACACTTTAATTAGCCAATGTATATTGAGTAGAGTAATGAGAGTTTGTCTCGTATTATAAAGGTGATGTCCTTACATCTACTTTTTCTGTAGCAGATAAATTGTGTGTCTGAAAAAGAGTATCGGGCCTTTTTCAGGCATCTCTGGCCTGTTCTCAGTTTAACTAAGACCATTCTGAGCAGGGGTGTCAAACGTTCAAAACGTTCACGGAAATTAGTTGTTCCGTTTTCGTTCCGTTATAACGGACGGAACCAAAATCCGTGCTGTTATAACGGACGGAACCAAAATCCGTTCCGTTATAACGGACAGAACCAAAATCCGTTCCATTGAATGCTCCGTTATAACGGAATGGAACGGAACAACGGAAATACGTGAGAAATACGTGTTTAGGGTGGAAATAGGCTGTTCCGTTATAACGGATGGAACCAAAATCCGTTCCGTTATAACGAACGGAATGGAACAACGGAAAAACTTGTTCCACTGACATCCCTAATTCTGAGACAAATTACTTGAACGGTCTAATAAATAAATTTTATCTTCTCTTAGTACAAAGTTTATTTTGAGGAAGATCTTAGTACGAAGTTATAACGGAATGGAACGGAACAACGGAAAAACTGGTTCCACTGACACCCTTAATTCTGAGACAAATTACTTGAACGGTCTAATAAATAAATTTTATCTTCTCTTAGTACAAAGTTTTTTTTGAGGAAGATCTTAGTACAAAGTTATTTTTACATATGGTCTTGATCGGGACACAACTTGGGATCATGCCTCAAGGAGTACGTGTATTTTTTCTGTACATCCGGTGTCTTTTTTGATTTTGTATCTGCTGCCATTATTTTTCAATGGCAGGACCCTACCATTGGACACTGACAGGTGGAGCCTACCATTTGTGGGTCCCACCTGTCAGTGACTTATGACAGGGTCCTGCCATTGAAAATAATGGCAGCAGATACGGGCTCGTCTTTTTTAGTTGGTTTAGTTTGTGTGGCACAACCCCTATTTGCATCTTCAAAAGTATTAGGAATTTAGGATTGTAGTTTTTTTTTTTTTTTTTTTTGAGCTTTTCCAGATTAGAGTTATACAATTTGTTGGGAGTTTGCTATCAGAATTATATTAATTTTTTTAATTTCTGCAAGTTTTGAATTTCTTTTATTTTCTCCAAATTCCTAATTGACATATTTTTGGTCCGGATAAACGAGGAAGAGCATGTGAATAGAAGGTTGACACATAGGTACATGATCGAGTCCATCTATACACTTCTTTCTCACAGTTTGACACGGACATATATATGTACGCATATGCTTGTCACAATTATTTATCTGTTAATTAACTGGAGACAACAATATTATTTGTTAATAAAAAATAATATCTTTCAATCATATTAATATATTAGTTAATTGAAAAATAATATATGTTAATTAAAATACGATGGATAATTTACATCACATAAAGATGGTCACTACCGGCCGAGATCCAGTGCTCCTGAGAACCGAGAGTAAGACCCTACTCTTAAGGTCTAACGGTAGATATTAACCGAGGTGATATGTTCGGTTGATGCCGACCGTTAAATCTTAAGAGCAGGACTCTACTCTCGATTCTGAAGAGCAGCCGATTCTCGTCCGTCACTGCCTACAATTCTATAAACATGACCTATGTACTATACAATAAAGCTTCAACAGAAGCTTTTGGGTGGGGGTTAGCGGTTAGGTCGCATGCCCATCAATCGTACCGATGTAGGTAATTAGATTAATGTAAACTAGCTGATATCTATATATATAAATATAGATAATTAATGCTCTAACTTTTATGTTCAGCTAGCAACACCATAAGAACGAGGTAAACAACGAGCAGTTACCGAGTAATATAATAGCCGTCAATGTAACTCTATGGACGTTCGGCGTTCGTAGAGTGGACCCTTAATGTTTCCCATAAATAAACCACAAAATTAGAAGAAAAAAAAAAGGTGCAAAATATATATACAACGTACGCAATAGGAGAACCGTTCACATATGCATGTAGGAGAACCAATCACTTAATTAATTGGGTCCCTCAATATAAACAAATAGCCCGCTAGCTATTTTTTTTTTTTTTTTTTGATAAAAGTGGACAAAAGTCTACCGTTTTCCATTACTTTTCGGAAAACCATAGAATTCAATACAACAAAATACCCTAATTATCTAAACTACAGACTTAATACCACTTCACATAACCAATATTAGTGCTAGCTAGCTTAATTTGCAGCCAGCCATTATAAATAAACATAATTTTAAAATTTTTTATGTGAATAATGATGATGATGTATAATTTATAAATAATAGCACATAAATGTTGGACTACTTTAAGGATTAAATTTTGTCTTAGACATATTATATCATCTTATTAAATGGAGAGAGAGAATAAATAAACCATTGGATCAAAGTAGATGAAGAGATTTAAACAAAATCAATAGTTAATAATATTGATGATGTGGCATAATTGAGGTGTTTGAAGAGTTATCCATCTTTCTAATTTACTAGTGCTATTTTCCGGGCTTCGCCCCGGAATTGTTCCAACCACAGATGATTTTTTGAAACATGATATATAAAAATAAAAAAAAATAATAAAAGCTGAAATAACATTACACAAAATTTTTATAATTTATTTTTAAAACAATATATTATACATAACATAGAGTCTTTTGTTAAAATAAAAGGAAACAAAAATAATTATGTATAAATAACTATAACATTATAATGTTTAACTAATGTCACAGTAAAAAAGAGAGAGACTCAAAGACCATTAATCATAGCATTTCTTGGAAAACGTTTGGTTGATAGTCTAAAATCAAATAACCCTTCGTATCCATGTTTTGATCTCAGCCATAAAAACAATTCATCAACCGCCCTGGTGATGTGGCATAGCTAAGGAGACTGGAGGCTTAACAGCCTTTGTGGAGTATAGATTTATAGATAATGACTCGACCTAATTAATTATGTGTCTTTCGTGATGACTTCATGAGGATTGAGGGCAATTAATAACGCAGATGCTACCATATATATATATATATAGGGATCTGTTATTAGTGGAATTAATAGATCAGTACAAGTACGTGTGGACCGTCTCAGCCAAGGAATTCGGATTAGCTACTTACTACAAATGGAAGTCGTAGTTCACTAGTGTTCCAAATATATACACGATCCGGTGGGTTGAACTAATACTAATCAAACACACAATTCTATGATTGGTTCACAAAAGCACACCTAATAATGACCATCCCATTGTTTGTTGGGAACGTATATATACGTAGATACCATAAATGATATCAAATTATTTGTATCCTTACTCCTAATAAAAGCATATTAGATTTTTTGACATCAAAGGTAGTCTATCTTCCTCAAAAAATAAATCTCAGCACGTTGATTTTTCACTTAGATTGATCACCACCGTTGACGCACATTAATACCCGTTAACGTTCTTAGCCCATTAAATTTAAGGCTCATATAAATTATCTCAATTTAAGGCCCGTTACGTATTATTTTAAAAGTTTATTATAAGAAATAACAATTTTAGTCCAAAACAAAGGTGTGGATTTTTTACTAGTTATATATATAATACACAATACACAATAATTATCATACTAAAGTCATTAGTTTGAAAACTTTACTCATTAATATGAATACAATACAAATATAGTAGTATCAATTTTGGTATCATCTTCAGCATCTCTATAACAATTTTCTTGTTTTAATATAGTTTCATTACTTGGAGATCACTAGCTTCGCATAATAATTTTATGTAAATCACACTTTAATTGTTATCACCCAATACTTAAAACAATGAGATAATGATTAATGATGACAATGCCTACTTTAAAGGGGAGGATCCATTGACAATGCTTACTTGAAAATATTGAGAACGAGACATTTCAAAAATTTGTAAAAATTCATAAAAAATCTTAAAATGAAAAAATATTTATTGATGCATTACTTAACTTGTAGATTGATAATGTTTCAAATTTCAATCAATTTGAATATTGTTTGATGGCTAATCAAAATTTTATATACTTTTTCACGGTCGTAATTTAACAGACCTTTGAAGAGTTATTAAACATAGATTAAATTGAATATAATCTGGAACATGATCAATCCATAATTTATGAAATAGTTCCATTAACTTTTTTCTATTTTTGAGAATTTTTAATGTTTGTTTTTTTCAAAATTTTAAAAAGTCTAGTCGATAAAATTGTCAAAATAAATCAACGGATCCCTCCCCTGCTTTAAATTAATTAATGATCTGTAAATAGGGGTGGACACTGATCCGCCCCTCCCCCCCCCCCCCCCCCCCCCCCCCCCGAATATATATATTTTTTTGTAACGGTTAATTGCCAGTATGCCTGTCAAAAGTTTCAAAGTTTCTAATTCTCCATCTAAAATTGGAAATTTCCAAAATCCCCATTACAACATAAATAAATTGTTCAAATCCCCATTATTTCATTTTATATGTTATAGATTCTTAATTGAAGTTATTTGACCATCTTGCCCTATATTGTATTTGGAGGCTGTATCATTAATCAAATGTTATTCATGGCTTCATTATAAAAGAGTGCAATATAAGATTTTTTATTATAAAATGTCATTCATGGCTTCATTATAAAAGAGTTTTTTTTTTTTTTTGTGAATGCTCTGACAAGTGTAATTTTTGTGAGTACCGTGTTGAATGGAGATTTTCTTTATTAAACGAAAGTATTGATGGGCATAATGATAATCAAATGAAGTATTGATGGGGAATTTGGATATTTAATTCCAGGTTTAAATGGGTAAATTGAAAAGTTTGAAACTTTTGATGGGCATATCAGCCATTACCCCTTCTATTTTTTTAAAAAAATATACACTTATAAATTTACAAACATAATCCATTTTGAGAAAAAATTTACAAAAATATACTCAACAGCAGGACCCTGCCATGGGATCGGGATCACCTGCTTTTCATTTTAGAAAAGCAGGCCCTACTTTTCTTGATCCGACGGTTGAAAAACACCAAAATACGTTGAGATCCGTACAGAAAATAGCTCTAATTTTCAATGGTAGCAGATGCAGACCCATCCCAAAGTAAATCTGGGGTGCGCAAAGCACCAGCCAAAGAGTAGAGGGATGCAACGCCTAGAACCTGCAAGAAATCAATAACAGCACGAGAAACTAAAATGTCCTTGCTAAATCCAATTTTGAAGAAACCAATTCATACAATGACTACCTAATTGTCAAACTATAATGCCTTTTTAGGGGCAGCCTAATTTCTGCACAACTGATTAGCAAAACTTCATTAGTTATTACAACAAGTTAAAAATAATGAATATCATGCTACAACAATTACAAAGTCAGCAAACCAAATTATCTACTGATACATCTCCTATCGAACAAAATCAGAAAATAAATAACCTAATTTCCAAGCAAAACTGAACACCTTTTCTAAAACAGTTTGGAACCTTGCAACTGATACTCATTGGCATCTTGTCAAGATCAACTACACATCACCGACCCATCTTCTGTTTGCGCAATTCACGCATAATTGCCTTTTTTCTCTCACTATCCAAGAAATCTTTTGAGGTGTTAGCACCTTTGCTCGTTCCAACACTTCCCGGTGGCGTCTTCTGAACATCCACTGCTGAACTCGATGAGGTCATTGTCCCGGCACTTCTATGTGGAGAATTCTGTGTATTTTTTGTAGCTGAATTTGGAGTGTGCAGAGCAGCAAGCTTTGTTGTGTTAACATGTGAAAAGCTAGCTGCTGCTTCATAAGCATGTTTTGTAGGTGGTCTACCACGCTTCCTACAACCATTTGACACTTCAGCTGAGGCAAGTCGTTCATGACGTCGTGCAGATTCAAACCATTTGTTGACCTGAAAGTGCATGTAATAAAGGTCAGAGCGAGAGAAAGAGATGATAGGTTTATGAATCCATCAAAATCGGGAGAAGTAACATGACCGTGGGCATCACAATTACAGAGTACCCTATTATATTTTCTTTTTACTTATGCCAATTTTCCTATTCGGAACTTCAGGAGGGAGGGGGGTTGGACCTGCTCATATGCCAAACCCAGTTCTTCTGCTAGGATTTCTTTGCTCTGACGGGTGGGGTACTGATTTGTCTTGAAATATTCTTTAAGTGCCTGCAGCAGATAATAAAGAAGGAAAAAAAAAATATCAAAATTAACAAGTTCCAACAAAACATTTTCCAAAGGTTAAGGAAGAAGAAAATGAAGAATTATACGGCCTATCCAAACATTGTCCACCTTTTTTAATGTTATTTCCAGTTTAAAATGGGTCTTATCTCCAAACATTTCTCTGTGTTTACGGACTATTCAAGCTTTATTAAAGCTCCTGTACCAAATTTATTATCGAGTTGCATAGATAAAGACAATACATTTGTTTTATCGACACCAAAGCTTCTATTGCTCTTTGAAGAACGAGAACGCTTAGAAGTACTGCTCTCAGAGATGTCATGTCCCTTCTCATGTTTTATGCTTTTCTCAGACCAATCTTCATCATCACCAGATTCGGAGTCTGAAGAGGCTTTGCCAAACGTCTCCTTTAGATTTGCAAAACAACAGTATTAACTTTTCAATGCAAAAAATGGAGTACAATTCCTAGAGAACACTCAAGGTTGAATAGTAAGACATGTTTCCATGACAAGTATTGTTATCCAAAGTATAACCATCGCAAGATGAAAAGTGTGCTAGAAAACATAGATTATTATAACTAAATAAGATGTTCATTGCTACATTTCATTGGTGTTCACTTGATTCTCTTGGACTAATTTCTGTACAGCAAAATGTTCAACTTCAGATTTTTTTTTTTTTCTATGTTTGAAAGCCAATAGAAGTCTAATTTCACTGGCCAACGACTCTCCAAGATTTCACAAATTAGAGGTCTTCAAAGGAGGCACTTGTGCTTTCAACATTGTTTTCAGGATAAGGAACTTAAAAATGCAAGCATGACGGTCTATACAAGGATATGAAACACAAATCTTGTTCCAGCATTTTAAGTTCATTTATCTTTTGAAAGAACAAAATTACTATAAAAATTGCATTTTCTTGCTACTTTCTGTTGGGAATAACAATTCAAGTCATAAAAGTTATGAATAATTAGAAGAAAAAATCATACCCGATATAACTTCTTGTAATCTGTCGGCTCTTTCTGCCTTCTTCCTGCCACTGGCATATCAGAGTCGACCAAATCTTGATCAAGAGGTGGTGCTGAAACATCCTCATCCCCATCTGTCTTCTTCACAAGTTCATCACAGAACTCGTCAGAATCTGACGTGAAATCTGACTCGTCAGAGTTCAACATCTTCTCACTATTTTCTTCATCAGAATCGCGTCTCTCAGGATCAAAGTCATCATCCTCAGAATCTTCAGATGGTAATGCCTCTATATCAAGTTCTTTGCTTTGATTTTTCACCTTTTTTGCAACATTTTCATCATCAGAGTCGGTATAGAAATCTGAATCATCAGTACTCAACTCCTCTTGTTCCGATTCCTCTCCATCATCTTCACCTACGTTTTCCTCTTCATTGTTGCCTTCTGTGGCATCTGGGTTGTAATCATCATCCTCGGAGTCATCTGATGGGAGATCCGATGGATCAAGTTGGTTGATTCCATTTGCGGCTGCGGCAGCCTCAGGAAAGACTTTCTGCATGGATGAATGGAAACTCAACTCTTTTCGTTTAATAAAAGTGGAATCTCCACCAATTTTATTGAAACTTAAAATGAGAACTATGGAGGTCCATGTTAGGTTTAAATGTACCAACATACTGGAAAAAGCAAAACCTTACATCAGAAACAACTAATAAACTAATGCGGGTAATCCCCCTCTGGCTCAAGCTTCTGGTACTGGTTTGGTTACTAACAACTACACAGCAAGCAGTAGCACTGTGTATGACTATGATGACAGAGTAATCGGAGAGTAGTGATCAAGATCTCATAAATCAAGTAGTTTTGTTGGTTAAAATTACAAGTTTATTTTATTTTATTTTTTTTTTTAAATAAATCCTTCAAAGAAAGGGCCCTCCTTCCCATTTTTTTTCTGGAAGTAATAAAATTGCAATTTAGTATTGAGCAACATAATGTATACCCTAGGGCGATTTAAGGATGTTACTTACTAAGAACCTCAACCTGTAGTGCAGACTTAGCACAAAACTAAGAACCTATTACATCCATATCAAAAGAGCTACTCCCAGAGCAACCTTGGGGAGTGGCTTGTTTTGTCAACTTGAATAATAAATTTGGACACTAATGTGGCTAACGAGTAGTTGAAAACCAGCAGCATATATAACCAATGAGTAGCGGCTTGTTTTATATACCTATACTATGTTTTCAGTAATGGCAGATGGCTCTGCAGCGAAGAAGAACATCGCCTGGTATGAGGGGAGGAAATTAGAAAACAAACACCCAATATCAAAGGACAAGTATATCCTTTCCAGTTCCTCACACTCTTAGGTCATATTTTAAATTTGAGGAAACAGAAATTTTATTTGTATAAATAAAATAAAATTTGAAAAAAAAAAAAAAAAGAAAGATTGCAAGTTTCCCTAACAATTGAAGTTTATCTGATTTGTCAAATTGAATGTTGTGGACTTGTGGCTAATAACTTCCACAGGATGGATGGGAGAGGATGATGGGAAGAGCGAGCAGGTTGCTCAAAGAATTAGTTTAATTTTTTTCTGAAAGAGTGGGCTAGAAGGGCAATGTAGGAAAGAATATCATGAAAGAACAAAAGGAATTTATATGATAGCAAAGAATTAAACTTCTGACCATAGCACAATTTCTTCTGGTATATTACAAGGAAAAAACTCCACCAATATAGCCAGCCCCAGGCCTGGATAGGAAGGAAAAAACTCCACCAATTTCTTCTGGTATTTTACAAGGAAAAAAGTCCACCAATTTCTCACTGACCCAACATAAGAACCCAGTCACTGTTATGGAGCCTACCCCAACTTGTTTGGGAATAAAGGCTTCAAGTAAGAAGAAGAAGATATACTGGAAGAACACTATCCGATCATGACTTGTTCAATGGTATAGACTAACTTTCTATTTTATGGGATCCCAACAAGCAACTAAGAGTAGAAGGTTGCAAATTCATTAAACATTAATAACTACATTCTCGATTCCTTGTATATTGAACTAAATCGGCAAGAAAATAATTTTTACCTCCCATGTGTCCTGGAGACAAAGATTGCTTCCTTTGGATTCGTTGAGCAACACGATACAGTCCAGCTTACAATCACAGGCTGGGCACAGCCAACCTTCATCCCCGGGGGGTACTATAAGAAATCGACTAACAATTAGTACAACTGTCCTGTTATTTTTTTTTTTTTAATTCCACAAGAATCTTAAAAGGAACTAAAAAAATGAATTAAATTCTTACTGTCTTTGGTAAGAAGAGGAGGATTGAGACAATTCTGATGAAAACCTCGATCACATACTCCATCACAGAGTATAATGTCATTATTAAGGGTAGCATTCTTCATGCCACATTTGGCACAAAAAATCTGTTATGAAATAAGTACCTATTTAGTAAGCCAAAAGATGCAGCTTGTCTCAAAAACAAAACTTGCTCTAAAAAAGAAGAAGGAAACAAAAGTCCAAATTACAAGTGTAAACTGTTGTTCTTAGTATCTTAGTGTATACATGTAATTTATAATATTTAATAAGTTATAGTGTACTAGGTCAATAGGCCCATAAACAAAAGATTTGTTGCATTTAATCAGGTTTGCTGATCTATTGACCTCTTGATCTTGTACTCATATTAAGAGTTTAATCCAATCTCCAATATAAAGCTGGCATCCAAACAAAATTGGCAACCATATCTTCCTCTTATGAAGCTCAATATTATTAACTTAAAAATGAAGCTTAACACATATTTAGGCACACTAAAAGAATGTTAAAGACAGCATAACATTACATCTTCACAGTCGATCTCTCCTTTATCATCAAACAGGGAGTTGTCCAGCTTCCCTTGAGCAGCAAGTAAACCAATTTCCTGGAAACTATCTCTTATTTTTAACTTGCATTTTATTATTGCAGCCTTGGCCCTTTCAATTTCCTTTTCGGGTCTTAGCTTTTCCAAACTACAGAAAAGAAAAAAATATATTTTCATAATTCATACAACTTGATTAATAAAAAATGCCAGAAAACTAGTATAGAAAATGCAATGAATTTTGGTTGCAAAAATGGCAACAGCACAACGGAGATTTTGGTTTTTTGAAGGAATAGGCAGAAAACCTACAGAAATTTTTGTTCAAGAACATAAATGAGGACAACTATATACATTTTTTTATTGTTAGATTCCAGTTATTTATAGAAGACCTTACTAGTAAAAAGCATGCCTCTTTTTATTTCATATCACACTTGGGACAAAAATTAAAGCCCTTACTCATTATCATAACCAAGAAAGTAAACATTATAAAATATAAGTGAAAAATCAAAATTAAGAATCAAATAATCAAACCTGTGCCGAAGGATATGCTGATGGCATAGTAATATACTATACACTTTACAAAAGGAAAAATATAAATATAAATGGGTCATAAAGAACTGTACTTTTGGCCTTTCCATCCATCAGTGGAATATGCATCGATCAAATTCTGCTCATAGTTCATCCTTGTAACCAGGGACCTGACTCTGTTTCGAATTGTTGAAAGTTTATCACCTGAAGACCGTAAAGTCTTTGGCTTTCTCCCCCTTTTTTTCCCACCTGACGCTGGTTCTACTTGGGATGATGTACCAGCCATCGACTCACTATTGTGGTCTTGCTGAGTGTCTGGACTTTCACTTCTTCCATTCGATGTTGATCTAAGAGCCCTGCCTCCATCCACTGACCTCAAAGAGTATCGAGTTTTATCTGCTTCACGAGGAATTATCTTTTGGCCCTTCTTTCTCCCTCGCTTTTTTTTCATTCCAAAATCTGGATTATCAACGGTTGGCGTGTTCTGCTCATGTTGATCTGTTTCTTCGTTTGGATCTGTTTCACCATTTACAGACCCGTTCCCTTCTAAACCTGAGATTGTTGGATCAGCATTATCCATCTTAGGATTTCAAGAAGGGATCTTCCTTTAAAGCAAAATGTTCTTTCCTGGAAACCCTAGAACCTATGAACGTGCAAGAGAGGAAAAAAAAATTGTCAGTTATCCTCCAGTGAACCAATAAATTTCTAAATCAGACAGCAAGTTCAAGTACACTCCAATTGCCCCCGATATTGCCACTCTTTGAACTTTCGCAGATTATAGTTGCGAATAAAACCACCATTTGTGCCTTTAAACAGACTTATGCACCGACCTAACAGCACTCGCAGAATATCATCAGTTATGTTTCTGGTAAAGGGGCCGGCCTCATTCAAGAACAGACAGAAAAACAAGAACCCAATTAAATGACTTTACTTGCACATGATGCACACTTTATACACACAACATATTCCACGCCGAGCCAAGCAGCAGATTCAAGAACACAAATGGCAAATCCCTCTTAACAATTCTCCCCGACCCACAAAGCCGAGAACCCACAAAACAAAACCAACAATCTCACCCAACTAAGCAGCAAGAATGCCGTAAAAATCCCGACCCATCATCCCATCCATCCCAATTACCTCAAAATTACACCGCCCCGTTCGAGCGTTTAAACCGGTACGCCCAAATCAAGAAGGGGAGGTACCGACCGCGGCGAACTGGCAGCTCCAAACCCACCCACCGCCCGACCGACCGAGCAGCGCAACGCCACGCCGATTGGGGGAGCCTTTTGGTTTTGGGTGAGTGACAGACGGGGGGGAGAAGGTGAGGTGAGGTGAGGTGAGGCGCTGGTTCGGAGTTTGAGAGAGGAATGGAATGTCGGGCTTTCGGAAAGGAAAGAAAAGAATAGAAGTAAGTGGGCCTTTAGCTAATGGGCCGGAAAGAGGAGGAAAGTTGGTTTCTTTACTGGGCTTTTGGGCTTTGGGGCTGGGTGTTTGAGGGTTTATTGGGCTTCGGACAGAAGACTTGTTGCGAAGGTCACAATGACAGCCTTTTTTTAATAATAAAAAAATTACAAATCAAAATTACAAATCAAAAAACAAAAGTTTAAAATTACAAAACTAAAAAAACCGCACTTTCAAAGTGCGGCTTACCTTAAATTTAAGCCGCACTTTCAAATAGATCTCGTCGTTAGCTTTTCGTAGCCGCGTAGAACACTTTAATCGGAATTTCCAATCAAAAAATTATGGCCGTTTGAAAATTCAATGCGAGTCAGGAATTTACTGATTTAACAAACTCAAATATACTTTTTTTTATATTTTATGTGATAACTGAAATTCCATTTATATGATTTGTCATTGATAATAATCATCTAATTAGTTGTTAAACTTTACCTTTTGAACTTCATAAAAAATAATTAATTAAAAATTATTTGATAAAATCCTTTAAAATTCACAAATATTAATTTAAAAATTAGTTTATTATAAAATTCTCTAAAATTAATTATGTATGAAAAATCATATAAATATATTTCAATTATCGCATAAAATATAAAAAATATATATTTGAGTTTTTTAAATCAGTAAAATCCTGACTCGTATCGAATCTTCAAATGGTCATAACTTTTGATTGGAAACTCCGATTAGAGTGTTCTACGCGGCCAGGATAAGCTAACGACGAGATCTATATAATGAATTAATAAAAATGAGAAAAAATAAAAATAATAAGTGAGCCGCGGCTCACCTAATTTTTTTTATTTTTTTATTATTTTATTTTGGGCCGCATTTTGAAAGTGCGGCTTAAATTTAGGGTAAGCCGCACTTTCAAAGTGCGGTTTTTTTAGTTTTGTAATTTTTTAACTTTTGTTTCTTGATTTGGAATTTTGATTTTTTATTTTTTTATTTTTTATTATTAAAAAAAGGCCCACAATGATCGCGGCTGACTGCTGACTGCTGAGCATGTTTGGTTGGGTCAGTTTTTGTATCTGTTATAAACTTATAGGCTTATAGCCTATAGGAACTGGATTTGGAACTTACTAAAACGGGACACAATGCAGATCGGTTTTTGGTTTAGAACTTTAGATCTTCATATTACCCTTTTTTTTTTTTTTTTGAACTAGTGATTTCATTCACCTCCTTCCTTTTCTTTGTGGAAGGAATATAACCAAAAATACAAAGTTTGAGATCTAATCTCAGGCCTAAAAAAATAAAAATAAAACCTCCTAAAAGCATATAACCACTGGACTACACTGATCGTATATCAAAACACAGCCACAAAATATAACTCCAAACATAGTAATATGCCAAACAACAAAAAAATAGCCTTGTCAGGCAATTAGACTGTAGACTAAGTTGAACTCCTTTAATTTGTTGTATCAAAGCTAATCAGGTCTTCTATGTCTCCATCTTCAATTACAATGACATTGGACATCTCAGCAGCAATGTCAAGTCTCTCCCCTAAAATAAGGAACCACATAGAGAAAATTTTGTTGAATACATATTGACAATTAAATACTGTATATCCTTGAAACATAATTTTGTTCCTTAACAGCCATACCTGCCAAACTAATATACAACAAAGTGTTTGACAGTAGATTCTATTGTCATTATCTAATAATGTAAAGCCATCCCAAAGATCACTCAAAGATTGAAGATTCACAGTTATACCCCTTGTGTTAACAGAATTGAAAATAGTCCAAAATCTCTTAATTATAGGACAATGCAAAAACAGGTGACTTAATTACTGTCTCCAATTCTGAACAGAAACAACAGTTTAGACTACCTCTCCATCCTCTAATCCAAAGATTTTGTTTAGTTTTGATTCTATCTTTCTATGCTAACCAGACAAAGATTTTTATTTTTAAAGGTATCTTCAACTTCCAGATAGATTGTTCTATATTAATTTTGATACCTCTAAAGTTTAGAAAATTGTATAAAGATTTGATAGTATATTGTTTGTGAGATTCTAAATTCCAATAAAATATGTCCAAACCATCTTCCGGTAAAAGTAACTGAGAAAGAATATTTAAACACTCCTCCTTTTCTAATCGAACTACAGAACTAACCCCTCTAAATAATGGAATTTTAGGCACACTCTTATTCCAAACTCTTGCCACATTCATTTTATCAGTCTGCTTAGCCTTAATGTATAAGTTTGGGAATTTAAATTTAAGTGGCAAATTATCTAGCCATGCATCTATCCAAAAAAGAGATTAATTTCCTAACACTACATGGCAACCTAATCCAAACTTTAAAAATGGTAAAACCTGTAAAACACCAGACCAAAAAGAAGAGATTTTCCCTGTTGTCCGATTTTTATATTTAAATTTGAGTATATCCTTCCACTTACCTTTCTTACTATCATTATAGAATGCCCATCCCCATTTACACAAAAAAAGCAATGTTCATTTGATGAAGATCTAAAACCTCTAAACCACCAAACTACTTCCTAAGACATACTACTGACCATTTGATTAGTGGGTAATTGTGTTTTAAAATCATTGTCAGATCCACCCCACAAAAAATTCCTCCTAATTTGATCAATTTTCTTTATTACCCAAGCTGGAACTTTGTAAAAAGAGAAATAATACAAAGGTATTGAAGTTAATACGTATTCTAACATAATTAATCGGCCACCTAATGACAAAAATTTTCCCTTCCAAGCTAGCAACCTTTGTCTAATTTTATCAATTAAATCAAGCCAAACTTGTTTTGTTGGTTTTTTTTATTATCTAAAATTATCCCTAAATACTCCCAATTTACAATTCAATATATTTGCCAACTGTTCTGCCTCCAAAAGAGATATATTTATTGGAATAAGTTCAGGTTTTGCAAAGTTTACTTGTAATCCAGTCATTCCTTCAAATGCAAGAAGAATCCATTTTAATTTTTCTAATATGAGGGGATCATTTTCCAAAAAAAGTAAGGTATCGTCTGCATATTGTAAATGCACAATTTTCTGATTATCTTGCATGACAGGACCTAATCCTCCGAGATGATTAGAATGTATACATTTGTTTAAAATTTTACTTAATGTGTCAGCTACAAAAATGAAAAGATAGGGTGACAAGGGATCCCCTTGTCTTAAATCTTTCCTACATTCAAAAAAATTACTACCCACCCCATTTACCAGTATATTTACTCTACTATCCCATAAAAGTTTCTTCATCCATTGTATCCAAATAGGTGGAAATCCTCGTTGTTCTAAAACTATAAATAGAAAAGACCAATTTATATTGTCAAAGGCCTTTTGGAAGTCTAACTTAACTAATACTCTTGGTTCTTTGTTAACCTTCAAATAATATAAAATTTTATGTACCACAACAACACTATCCAAAATGTATCTACCCTTTAGAAAAGCTGTTTGCGATGTGTCAATAATATCATTCAAAACATATTTAAACCTATTTGCCAATACTTTAGTGATTATCTTATAGCTACAATTTACTAAGGCTATAGGTCTAAATTGAGAAACTTTATTTGCATCAAGAACTTTAGGAATGAGACATAATGTTGCTCTGTTTAATTTTGAAATATCTAAATTCCCTTGATGAAATTGATTAAATAACTTAACAATATCATCTTTTAATATATCCCAGTACATTTGATAAAATAAAATAGGGAACCCATCAGGCCCATGGGCCTTATCAGGTGCCATATCAAAAATAGCTTGCTTAATTTCCTCAATAGTGAAAGGTGCAATTAATAAAGAGCTATCATCAGGAGTTATACAATCACTATTATCCCAAACCAGAGGATCTATACATGCCCACCTATGACCCCCATTCCCAAACATTTTTTTATAAAATTGCATGATATGATCTTGAATAATATTAAAATCAGAAATATTTTCACCATCAATATTTAATGAAGATATTATGTATTTCTTATGTCTAGAAGAAGCAATTTGATGGAAAAAATGTGTATCAGCATCCCATTCTGCAATCCACTTCAATTTTGCCCTTTGTGCCCATTTCACATTATCATTATGATGTATATCTTGCAAATTCTTCTTAGCATCTAATAGATTAAACACTTCATTATTTGTTAAATCTCTATCATTTTGCATTGTTTCTAAATTATTGATAGATGAAATAAGCAGTTCCTTTTTATCCCTCAAATCCTTATTTAAATTCAGAGACCAACCTTTCAATTTTTTCCTCAAAAATTTTATTTTTTCCTGCCATGAACTGCCTAAGAAACTATTAGATAGAGAAAATTGGTTCCCAAATATCTCTGATTTTGTCATCAAATCCCTCAATATTACACCAAAATGGTTCAAATTTAAAATTTTGGGTGTGAACAAAGTTAAATAGACCAAAGTTCAAAATCATTGGATTATGATCAGAAAAACATCTTGCAGGCCCTAAAGATCCAATTGATAAATAATGAGAGAGTAAATCTGTTGTTATAAAATGTCTATCCAAGCCCTCAATATTACTCGGTGTTGGTTCTGGACTTGTGGTCCATTTTGGGTTCTAGTTTTGCATCATGTTCGGATTGTGGATTTGCACTTATAATCCAGTTCTTGGGATTTAATGTTTTGTAAGGTGTAAAATATATTCGTGCATAAAAGAGTTTTCTCTTGTTTTCTTTCCTTTAGTTTGGTGTTGGCCACATAATTGTGGCCAACATAACATTACTGTTAACGTATGAGGAGGTATCCATTGATAGTGTTTATCTTGATTCTTAACAATTTTAACAATGAGATTCTTTAAAAAATTTTTAAAAATATATTAAAAAAATCTCGAAATAGAACAATGTTTACGAAATATTATTTTATTTAACTTACCAATTGATTATATATAATTATATTCAATTTAAGTGATGTCTGATACTCTAGTGACCCGTTAAATTACAATCATTAAAAAGTGTATAAAATTTGATAAGCCATCAAATGGCACATAAATTGATTGAAACTAGAAGTACTATCAATCGATGTAAAGTAATACACCCATAAATTTTTTATTTATATTAAAATTTAATATAAATAATTGAAAAGTCTCATTATCAAAATTGTCAAGATAAACATTGTCATTGATCACTCCTTGCATATTAAGGTCGCGAGATTTCTTGTGGGTGCTACTATTCTCATGGAAATTTCAAATTTTGTCTTTAATTTTTTTTGCATGCTTGCTGAGCATAGGGGTGTAAACGGTCCGAACTGGGTTGAGCTCAAGCTTGACTTGTTAACTTAATGAGCAAGCCAGCTCATTAAGTATTATGGTTCCGAGCCGAAAGCACTAGCTCAAACTCGGCTCATTTAATCAACGAGCTAATCGAGCTGACTCGTGAAGCTCATTTAATTAGTAATAATATTTTATACACTTTTTAATATCAAAATTTAGATAAAAATCAACAAAATGACTAACAACCATAAAATTTTATATATTTTTATATAAAAAATTGATATATATCTATTTTTAATTTATGTAATATACTAAAAATCTAGAATGTAATATACAAATAACATGTATCAATAATTTGACAAGCCAAACGAGCTTAATGAGTCAAGCTAGGCTAACCTCAAATAGGCTTATTAAACATTGCGAGCTTAACAAGCCAGCTCGGTCCACTACTAAGCGAGCTCATAGCGAGTCGATCCCGAGCGATTCACGAGGGAGGTGTGAGCTACGAGTTTTATTGCCATGCACCCCTAGCTAAACATATATACTTAATTTGGATATGACAAATTATCTTTGTCCCACTTAATTTTTCTCCTTATCTATCTTTCAAGCTAAATTTGTAATATTTTCTTTTTCTTTCTCATGTTCTCCTAAATTTTGAATAAATTTTTTTGTTCTTTGTCTTTTTATTGTATAGTTATATGTTTTTTGTTCGGTTAAGAATGTGAAATCCAACCAGTAAAAGTGATTTTTTTATATTTAAAAAATAAATTTTAATTAAAAATGTATTGGGATGGATAAGGAGATTTTTAAGGGGCATTGTCACCTCTCTTTCCCTATATATCCGTGTTGTATTTTTTTTTTTTTTTTTTGGAGAAAGATCCGTGTTGTACTTAGCTGCTCTTAATTATGAGGAACTAGGTGTGCTTATTTAATTGGTCACATTAATTTCCTTGAGATGGAGTGGTTCAGAATTCAGATTCGTGCTTGATATGGGTATCCATATATGCATGGACCAAAATAATGGTTGCTGTTTAATGTCATTGTCCATCACCATTCCATCAGCCAGGCTCTACTCTCTAGTGGCTGAGAAGAGCCCTGGGGATAAGAATATATGATATTAATGGGACCATGCATGGTTGTTGCCTTCCGTGCAATCGAAGTTGGTGCCTACATTGATTGTGAAAATTTATTGCTTGCATTCCCGTTTTGCAGGTTTGGAACCTGTGTAAAATGTAAAATCTTCTTTGTGAATACTTTATTAACATTTCTGACTTTGTGTAAAATATTTTTCCAGACAGAAAACTAGAGAAAATAAATGCTGCATGAGGCGCCGATTTCTTAACCCTACGCTCTCCTCCAAAAAAAAAAAAAAAAAAAAAAAAAAAACCTATACGCCATTGATGTGTTTGGACTTTGGACTGGTTAATGGTTGGTCCTTGCTGCAGCAGCAGCTACAGCTTGGTACAATTCAAATTCAAAAAAAAAAAAAAAAAAAAAAACAGCTCGGTACAATTGCTCTGCCGTGTGGTCGTGTCCCACGTGCTTTCCCGGTACGATTGCTCTGCTCATCTCCTTCCCGGTCCAAATTAGCCGCTTTTGGCAAGCAGACGCTGTTGTCTTGTCTGAATCAGTCTGAGTGCTCATCCTCTATAGCGCTGCAGTGTAGCGCGGAATGTGAACCGTTAGATTTCGAGTCAGCACAGATCTCAAGATGATCTAACAGTTTACATTCCGTGCTACACAATGCAGCGCTACAGAGGATATGGAATCGAATCGCGTGTTCAGTCTGGCCTTATGTACTCAGTTTTTCTTACTGTCCGATTGGGAAGAGCATCTTTTTGAAAATATTTTTAAAAAAAGAAATTGAAAAATATTTTTTGCGAAAAATAAAAAGATTATGGGTCGTATTGAACGACCCGAAAAATTAAATCGGTAGGTTTTTTTTTTTTTTTCAACCGAATTCAATTCAGTCTATCCATTTTCAAAATACGGTGGGTGGAAAAAAAAATTTTAAAATAGGTTTGCACCCAAAATTTTTTTCAAAATGGGTTTTGAGCGTTAGCATTTCGATCTCAAATGCTAACGTTAGTATAATAGTCTAACTCTATATCATATTATAACTATGATTAACCACATAAGTACTGAAATATAGTAAATAAATAGGTGCAAACCCATTTTGAAAAAATTTTTGGGTGCAAACCCATTTTGAAAAATTGTTTTCCGTGCACCCCATTTTGAAATGTGGCCGAAACAGCTTCAAAATGGGGTGGGTGGAAAAAAAATTCAAAATGGGTTTGCACCCGAAAATTTTTCAAACTGGGATTTGAGCGTTAGCATTTCAATCTCAAATGCTAACATTAGTATAATAGTCTAACTCTATATCATATTATAATTATGATTAACCACATAAGTACTGAAATATAGTAAATAAACGGGTGCAAACCCATTTTGAAAAAATTTTCATGTGCAAAGCCATTTTGAAAAACTTTTTTCCACCCACCCCATTTTGAAAATGGATAGACTGAATTGAATTCGGTTAAAAAAAAGAAAAACTACCCGATTTAATTTTTTGGGTCCTTCAATACGACCCGAAAAATTAAATCGGGTCTATCTAGTGCACCGAGAAAATCCCGTAATCTTTCTACTTTTCGCAAAAATGTTTTTCAATTTCGTTTTTTAAAAAAAATTTGATCTTTTTGTTTTAGAAAAGCAACAGATTTATTATTTTATTTGGCATTTGTGAAAAACTGAACCAAGCTGCACGGATGCTTATCGTCTGACATATGGCAAAGTGCGGCATCCAATCAGAAACCTCAGTCCCACCGAGAGATCTCTTTCTCTCTTTCTCTTTCCTCCGGTCACCGATACCGCACTGCCGAGGATATCAATTCAAGCTACACCATCTAGCTCTCTCGTTGATCTTCCATATTGTCGTGCCAATTGAATCAGCCATGTTGGTCAGTGGTGGAGCTTCACTGAATATCGTTGGGAGAACAATTTTGTTTGTTTAAGGACTCCAAAGATATAAGAAAAAAAAAATAGGCACTCGATCGATCATCAATGCACGTGATTGTGAACGGAGATCAGCACAAGTGGAGGAGAAGACTATTCGGATAGTGTTGTAAGTTGTTTTCCCAATTTGATTAGAAAAAATGGAGGAAAATAGCGATGAGGCAAGATATTGGGAGAGTTCATTTAAGGGCATTTTGGTATGTAAATTTTGTTTTTTAATTTTGAAGAGTTCACACAGTGATAGTGGCAAATAGACAATCAAGAGGATTTAGGAGTTGAGGTTCTATAGTGGCATTTTGACAATTTTTTTATTTTAAAATTACATGATGCTTCATATTTTTCAAAGAAAAACATGTAGAGTCCACCCCTATTTTGTGAGTCCGGATCGTCTACCGCACTGCCGGATTTGCAACGCGGATCCGACGGTGCGCTAGATCTCGGGATCCAGACTCATCACTTTTTACGGATCCCGAAGTCCAGTGCACCATCGGATCCGCGCTACAAATCCTGCAGTGCGCCAGACGATCCCGAGTTCTACTTTGTAGGCCACCCATCTCCCCTCTCATAGTTCTGATACACCACGTGCACCTATGTACTTACTACAGTCATATAAATATTCACTAGAAACCGTAGAGTATCTGTTCACTGGAAAATGATATCTATTGATCGGAAATATATAAATGTTTACTGAAAAATAATATTTATTCATTGAATATACGCTAAACCAGTAGATTAATAAAAAGATGTACGCTAGCTATTACTCTTCTTCAAATTGAGAGGGGGACCAATGCCCCTGTGGCCTCTCAATTATAAAGTCCGCCTCTGATGTTGGCATATCGGACAAGGAAAGGAAAACAGTACACTAATAGAATAATGAGTAGTTCCTACAATTATTTGATGTAACCTAGAAGAGTGGCGAAATTTGTTGCGCTTCTGCCAAGCTTTTTTTTTTTTTTGTTGAAATTAGAAGGCTTATAAATTCTTCCAAGCTTTTGAAAAATAAAAAATAACCTCGTACTGGATTAAAGATTACAAGTAGACTTGTAATTAAATGAAAATATACACTGTGCGTTTAGTGTTCGTCTTGTTGTGAAACAGTAGACGAATTAATGGAAACAATGTCATGTTGTAATTTTTAATTATTATCCGAATTCTATATATGACTTATACGGATACGGTATAACGTATAACGTGGCTGATAAATAATTTTCGGGTCGTTATGGGCTGATAAATAATTTTTGGGTTGTACGGTCTGGAACTCCAAATATAAAAAATAAAATAATACTATAATAGTAATCCAGTTTAGTCAAGATCATTTATGAAGGTAAGTCAGTTGTTCAATTGTTAAGAGTAATAATTTTGAGGCTTTTTAAGAAAAAACTTTACATGAAGTAAGCTCAACGATTTCTCCATTCAGATTAAAAATGGAGGTGACAAAAGCTTGTCTAGACCAATGAATCGTCGGATTGTACACATATACTTAGATCACATATATTTAGCTCACATATATTACTATAATTAATTAATTAAAATAAATTCCAACATCACCATCTCAAAAAATTTTTAAGAAACAAAATTGAAATTAAAATAGTTTTTGCAAGTAGTAACAGTGGGTGATTTTTTACATCAATAGATAGAATCGAACCAAAGTTTTAGGTCCATTGAAATGACTTGAAACTTTGGTTCGGGTCCTTTAAATTTTTTTTTAAGCCGGCCACTTTTTGATCCAAAACTATAGGACCCGAACCAAAGTTTCGGGTCGTTCAATTTGTATATTTTTTAAACTTTCGTTGGGAATGAAGGAAGCGGGAGGAAGGAGGAAGAAAGAGGGTGAGACCGAGAGGAAAAAAGAGGGAAAGAAGGAAGCGAGAGGAAGGAGGAAGGACACGAATCTTTGGTCTGGGTCCTTTCCTTTTTTTTGGGATCCAGTGTGGCGCTGAGATGAAAGGATTGTTTTCTAAATAATCTGAAACTTTAATTCGGGTCTATCTATTCTATCTAATTAAAGGACCTGAACTTTAGTTCGGGTTTATCTATTCTATCTAAAAAATTAAGCAACTTGCTACTTTAAGCGAAAACTTTTTTCCAAATTCTGTTTTTTTTTTTTTTTAAATTGTCACCATCTCATCTAAAAAAATAATGTACACTAATATTATATAGAGAAAACCTTCTTGTCCCCCTTAAATGCCCTCACCAATATTTCGTTAAAATTTTAGTTCACGATTCAGATTATCACTAATTACACATTTATTTTGACACTAAAAGTTGGGTCTCACCACTTAATAGTCTAATTTGTTGTATCATAGTGTTATGGTAAATAACTGTTTGCGCAAATCTGGTATTCATACCTATCCATCGGGGTGTTCATACCTTCCACGATGAGGTGTTCATAATCGATGTAAATTGTTGTTTATACCTACGCATCGAAGATTTTGCGTGAGTCGTTCAATATTCCCCATTCTAGTGAATGATTATGTTAGAACTAGTCCAAAATTCTACGTTTTGGCGAATGACCGTCTGTCCTAACTAGAGTATTCATATATATTAAATTGGGGTTTATACCTTATATACAAGATAACAAGGTGTCTGATAGGAGACATTGAAGACATATTTTTCTTGAGAGCTAGTTAAGGGCGTGTTCGCTTGTATAATTTTCACTGGTCTAAAAAGGTAATAACTATAGGAAGCTGAATTTGGAATAGAGCAAGCCGGGGTCTCATAAATTTTGAAGAAAACCATGTTTATTAGATGAAGTAGGTGTTCTCATGGATACCTCTGGCTTTGTACCATTAACAGATTAAAAAAATGAAAGAGAAGAAGAGAGTGCGTGACAGTGTACATAAAAATAGTAAAGAAGAATGGGATGCTATACACGTGTTACATAGTGAATAACCATGAGACAAAAAGTTGCATAGAAGAACGTGTTAAGATAAAAGATTGAGAGAGAGAGCATTTCAACATTGCAAAGCCAGCGAAAACTGAAGTCTGAGTGGATTTTTTAAAAACCTGGTTTTGAGCTAGTTTTTATCATTTTTTTTAGACTAAAGCTGGGACTTCCTACAATGCATCGAACACCCCAAAGTTAAAAAATACTGCAGCTATGAAAAACCCAGCTTCCTACCAGCAAAACCACAGAAACAAACAGGGCCTAAGAAGTATGAATTAGCATCGTTTCTTGAGTAATGATATAAAAACCACGACGAATACAGGAAACAAATACAGTACACTAATAAGTAAACAAAAAGGACAAATCATGTGGTGTCAAATAAACACGTCAAATTTTGCATTAATGTGTCTGTGCATCGAAATCTTCAATCATCACTCGGCATTGAATACATGGTTAATGCCAACAAAAATTTTGCATTAATGTGTCTGTGCATCAAAACCTTCAATCATCACTCGGCATTGAATACATGGTTAATGCCAACAACTTCAGTGAATGTGTAGATGTGGCCCGGAGAAGTACTTGACAATCCATCAGGCAACGCAAGTTCTTTATACTAATGCTGTGCATGGCTCGGCTTCGTCCCGAAAAAAAAATTTATCAAATTAGAGACGAAAAAAAAAATTATCAAATAAGAGAATGAAAAGTAAATAGAACTTATTGTTAAATAAATTAGAGTTTTTAATATAATCAAATAGAATTGTTATTTTTTTTCTTTGAAATCCATCATGCATGCAATATGTAATAGATTAGATGGAAAAACGAATTAAGAGTTAAAGAGTTACTACCTCTGTCCCAAAATATATGAATTTTTTGTAGTTCATTTGAACTACAAAAAATCCATCTAAAATGGGACAGAGGTAGTACAAAATAAGTAATTAGTGTGGCCGAAATCCAATGACGATGAATGTTATGTTTCTAAACAAGCAAGCACATGTGGACTTGTTGATGCAACTGTGGCCGAAATGATTATCGACAAATTCAAAAAGAAAGAAACAATTTATATAGACATAATTCAAAAAATAATCTTACAATAAATACACATATAAAAATCATAATTAATTGGAACTTTTTATTAAGATAAACTACCGTTAATTACTTGTTTGAGATAGTTGAGTTTGTCGATAATCATTTCGACCATAGGGCCAGTATTCAGCAACAAACAATATTGGCCGAAATGATTATGGACAAACTCAACTATCTCAAACAAGTAATTAACGGTAGTTTACCTAAATAAAAAATTTCAATTAATTATGATTTTTGTATGTGTATATATTTTAAGATTATTTTTAAAATTTTTTCTTTATAAGTTGTTTTGATTTTTTTTTTTGGTTCCAAGATATAACAAGGAATGATTGATTAATTATTTGTTTATATAAATACACAATTGGCTTTTGATTTTATACTTTATCTTTTTTTAGAATGCTTAATGTATTAGTTGAATGTGCCCATTGAAAATTTGAACATTACGACAATTATTGACAATTTTCTTTGTCATTTGATCTTTATTTATAATTCTTACTACTAATAAAATGATATTAGATTTTTTGATATGAAAGTTCTATCTTCCTCAAAGAAAGAATCGCAACCATTGATTGTTTACTTAGATTGATCACCACCATTGACGTACATTAATGTACCGGCCCATAAAATTTTAAGGCCCGTATTAGTTTCCTCACAAGAGATGAGCTCTCGACTCATTAACCACGCGTAATGTGTCAGTAACTAAATCTTTTCCTTTTTAGTCCCAATTTTTTGACAATAATCTACTCTACTTTTTTTTAATAAATTTGACATCTTTCTTTCTGTTAGATATTATCTTAAAAGATTTATTATAAGTAATAATAATTTCAGCACAAAGAAAGACGTGTGCTCTTTACTGGTTGAATGAAAATTATATAGGAACTAAGACTTTTTGGCACCCCTTCAAAATTCAAATCCATCTAGTGGAAAGTACCGATCACTCTTTTGTCTTTTATATTAAGGGCGTGTTCGGTTGTCATGGGATTATGTGGGATGAGAATTTATGGGTACGGGAACCCACAATACAATTCGTGGGAACCCATACTCACGGGTTGGTTATGGGAATTTATACAACATAGTGTTCGGTAGTACTATGGGAACATGAACAGGAAATTTATTTTTTAATATTAAAATTCTTGACATCAATACCATTATTAAGATATTGACTAATAATCGAAAATAATATTATTGTTACTAAGGATAATCATTAATAATTAAATAATATTAACTAGATATTAATATTTAATGATAATTATTAAAAATAAATAGAAAATATGTAGTATAATGTCATAATTGGATTAATAATCATAATACTCGTTAATTTTTATTCCAATACACTTTAGTCCGTCACAAAAAGTAAATTAGTTTACATATAAATTATACTGAGTCTAGCTACGGTGCTTCCTTCCGTAAGCATTCGGACCGAGACGCTTACGTTGCAATTTCGAAAATCCGTCATCCGAAATTTTGATCTGAATTTTTGAAGATTGACATACAAAATTGATTTATTTTTAATTATTTTAAGAGTCATCTTTCAAAAAACATTAAAAATAGTAATAAAATTCCTAAAATAGTAAAAATTGGTACTATACAAGTTAACTATGTCAAGATTATTATGAGCTATTTGGATCAAAATTTCGGACGACGGATTTTCGAATTTGGACCGTAAACGTTTTGGTCCGAAATGCTTATGGAAGCACCATAGCCGGACCCAATTATACTTGTATAATAATTAGTATTGAACACTAATAATTAATTATCATTATCATGAACGAATCTTGGTATCAAGATACATGAATTAAAAATAAAGATGCAATAACTTCATTACATATATTATGCATGTTAACGAGAGAGAGGGGGGGGGGGGAGAACGCCATTGCTGATGGGAAAATAAAAATCGAGTCTAGCTCAATTTTTTTCTGCCCACTTTTTTGTATTGATTGGAAACAAATATGGGGAATGTTGACCCAACCCATGCCAACACAAAATGTACACCGAACGGGTATTGGGAAAATATTTCTGCTGGACACAAAATCCACTCTATTCCCGTGGATATGTGTCATCCGAACAGCCCCTAAGGGCGTGTTCGGTTGTCATGAGATCATGCGGGATGGGATTTCATGGGTACGAAAACCCACAATTTCATTTTCGGGAACCCACACACATGGGTATATAGTGGGAACATATTGAATAAGGTATTCGGTCGTTATGGGAAAAGTTACTGGAAATCTTAATTATATTGAAACTAGTTTAGAGACCTTGATTACTATAGTTTGATAATTACTGATTAGCATATTACATGTCAGTTACTATGATTATTTTATTACGCCACATTAAAAAGTCTAAATGGTATATATATTAGTCCATACCTTGTATATATAATTTACTAATTTTTATGATCATTTAATTAGGAAAAAGTATCTAATTGTTAATTTGTTATTGATTAGTATTTTTTTAATATTTTTAATATTTTTTATGTTGTGTGATGAACTTTTACACAATAAGAAATTAAGTGACTATTTTCATAATGTTTCTCTAAAGTAGATCCAACTTACCGGTGCACATGGAACTATTGCAATGTTGCATATTAATTAAAAAGAATGTTAGATATGAAGAGAGAGCTAATGATGTTGGAAAAAAAAAATCAAGTGTGACTTAATTATTTTATATCCACCATTTTATACATGAACGAGAAAAGAAGTGAGAAATATGACTCATCTCATTTTCTACACATATGCCATCCGAACAGATGCAGTGTAATATTTCCCACTTTGTACAAAAGCCCATCAAATCCCATAAAAAAAGTGTCATCCGAGCACACCCTAAGAGAGTTGGCAAACAATTGTGGACTTGTGGCCAAGACTTTATATATGCTAATTTCTATGTTTTATAATTTATAAATCAAATATTAGTTCGCTAGTCACGTGGACTCGTGGAGGAGCGTGCAAAGCTGACGGTCAGAAGTAAAGCTCAGCCATCGATCAGACATAATTTTATAGGCTATATAAGAGAAGCTCTTGGGTCATCTGCTCGGCAAGCTAAACAAAAGTGTGCAACACAGAGAAGCAAAACAGGAAGAAAATGGCATCGGCAGATGTACATGTACTAGAGTCGACCTTAGTAGTTCCATCCGAAGAAACACCGAGAGGGAAGCTTAGCTTATCAAATCTTGAACAAGTTGGGTCATCTAACTACACTTGCACACTATATTTCTATAGGAAGAATGAAGCTAGTGAAGACTTCTTCAACGTTGAGGTCATGAAGGCTGCCTTGGCCAAAACGCTGGTGCTCTTCTACCCGCTTGCCGGAAGGTTTGGGGTTGGTGAGGACGGCCGCAAGGTTGTAGATTGCAATGCCGAAGGGGCACTCTTTGTGGTGGCACGGTCGGACCGCAGTTCGGATGAAATTAATTTCGAGCCATCGCCGGAGCTGAGAAACCAATTTGTTGCGAAACCGACTTCGACACCTTTTATGATAATGCTTCAGGTTTTGATTATAAGCTTTTTATTATAAAATTGAGGATCTGAATAGAATGGTGATTGTTTTCCTTTTTATTATAAAAATATGAAGAGAAACATCTTGTGTCCTTTGAAAAACTGTCCATACATCTACAGAGGTGTACGGAACATAACAGGTACATTTCAGAATGTAACAAATGTATTCCAAAATGTAACCTATAAACACTATGAACAATTTTTCTATGGACGCTAGGTATTTACTTGAATATGAAAAGCATGAAGAAAGTATTGGGAACAAAATAATCAAGTGTGAACACTGAACACCAATTCTGATCAAGTATCTCAAAAACTCATAGGATGTCAAATTCCTGATTAAGTTCTTGGTGTTATGCAGATAACATATCTCAAATGCGGCGGAGTGGTGCTAGGAATTGCAAATAATCACATTTTAGTGGACGGACGGGGTGCTTTCCACTATTTGCAGACATGGGCTCGCTTTGCACGAGGTGACCTTGCCGGTATCGTACCTCCCTGTTTCGATTATACTCTAATCCGGCCTCGATCCCCACCAAAGATCAGCTTCGATTATCCTGAGTATGGAAGTTCTGATAAAGCAGTCAAGAATACAGGGAAACCCTCTTCCACTGTTACAATCAAGTTGAAGCTCTCCAAGGAACAACTTAGCTCCCTAAAATCTCAGTGCATCAAGGGGAGCAATACCACCAGAGTTTCAACCTTTTGTGCTACCACGGCATTTTTTTGGAAGTGCTTCTGCATTGCTCAAGATTTTCCTCCTGACACAACAACACGGCTCCAGTTTACAGCAGATGTGCGTGAACGTTTACAGCCGCCATTGCCAGAAAAGTTCTTCGGTAATACTGTCCTCAGAACATCTGCAACCGCTGAAGTATCCAATGTCATATCCGACCCAATTTATAATTCCGCAAAAAGGGTCAAAACTGCCATTGATAAACTTACTGATGAGTATGTCAGATCTTTCATTGACTATGTCGAGGTGAATCAGGATAAGAAATTGATACCTGTAATAGGGCTGCCAAAATCTGATCTGCGGATTGTCACCATTGCTGGCATGCCGGTGTATGAGGTAGATTTTGGGTGGGGTGCACCAGAGCTAATGACCTGGGCTCAAGCATCTGACACCAATCTTATATACGTTATCAATGAGCCAGGAAAAGATGCTGGTATTGTGGCGTTTGTGTTGCTGGATTCTGATACCATTCCCAAGTTTGAAAAGGCTTTCTATAATGAGTTGTGCCTTCTCAGTCATCAAAGTTGAACCAATACTATTCTGTATTTTTTTACATTTCAAATTATTTAGGCTTGTGCTTGGTTGCTTGATACTTTTGTTACAGTTGTACTGCTTTTCTGAAGTGGCTATGGTTATTTGATAATAAGTTCCATTATTCAGTATCTGCTTATAATTAAAGTCTGTCTTATTTAATTTCCTAATGTTCCAATGGTCGCAATAGCTTGATGATTGATATGTCATGAAGTATAAAAAATTCTGCTAAATTGGCATGTCCTGATGAGTTCTGTTTGCTGGCATTGATCAAAGGTTTAGTTACAATTTGGGGAGAAAGGTGGTGGGGAGATAAAGAAGAGGATAACCAATTTGGTACCAATGCTGTTACAATCAAACATAATGACTTTGAAGTCTCTGTCACAGATTGATGCAACATTCTTATGTGTTAATATATGCGTATCATAATCAAAGCCTTGATTCATTAATCTCTTAGTCCTTTGTACCAACAAACTAGGCCAAGGGTTGACACTGATACCAGCCTGATACGTTCAGGCTTCAGTCGTACCAGTTAGGCACAGCCATCTCTTTTGAGCATTGAATTAGGTGAAATAGGATCGAGGCCTCGCGTTGCTTCGGCAACGTTTTGTTTATTACATTGTATATTCAATTGTTTTCATGTTCAAGATTAAAAAAATATTGATATAAAAGATAGATAAAAATTGTATGTAATATTTTTTCTAATAATTATTCGTAATTTTAAATGTCCTTTTTATTATATATAAATAAGTTGACATATATTTGTTAACAGTACAATATTTAATGTAAACATTTTCAACCGGTGTATATGCGTGTCTAACGAATAAATAATTACGTTTTTTTCAAAGTGTGCGACATTTGGGATGCATAGTGTATCACAAAATTTATATGATAAAAGAACCAGCGTCAACAAAAATTTTGGCGCGGACGCCGAAATGGGATCTTGAACGTGAATCTCCTTGGTGTAAAATTAGTTTTTATACATATAATGCTTAATTATGTAAATTTGAAGATGTCTACTTAATTTTGATTACGTCAAAATTGCATTCATTTAAATAAAAATTTCACTAATTGACAGATCACCAGGTTTGGAGAATTAAGTAAACTATGAAATTTATTTTATTTTTTTTGTTATATATGTTAGTGTGTTAGCTTGTTAAATTTTTTGTATAAGATGAAAGTAGTAGCGTTAAAATAATTGGTTGCTTAAGAAAGCTTTCAAGTTTTGACAATCTTGATTGTTAAATTGATCATTATTTTCTTCAATTTTAAGAATCATGCCAATATAGCATAAACAACACTCACAACTAATAGTCTTTCATTTATAAAAAATATTAAAGATAAATTAGAGGAATAAAAAGCGGCTGTCAACTATTTGAGATCGTAGTAACTGCCAAATTATGTAATCACTCTGTCATGGAATTTTACTTCATAAACTTTTGTTAGACTGTGTATACAACTCGATACGATAATGTTTTTCGACAAATTTAATTTAAATTTTGATTTTGAGTTCCGTTTATTTGATTTCAGTTTATTAATTATATAAAACATTAAATTTATTTATCATTTTTTAAATATATTTTTGATTTTTTAGAAATAAAAGTTCTTAATTAAATTTCTGTAAAAAAGATTTCTAAACTTTTTATTTACAAAAATTAAGAAATAAAAAAAAAACACGCGGCTGAGTTCCGTCAGCCGCCTAATAAAACAAAACTTTTTTTTATACATATGTATTTTTTAACCTTAAAGATTTCTTGACAAATAGAAAACGACGAAATTTACAGTACAATTTTTCCGTGCTACTATCTGTATAACAAATGTAAAATCAACTAATTTTAGACTTCCTCACATAAAACGTTCACAGAAAATCTCGAAAAATAGTTTCTGAAGCTCATCTCATGCACGAAACATCGAACTGGGTTATAAAGATAAACAATCTATACCCGACCAATAATTTTACAGTAAGGCACGCGATACAGAAGATCAGATAAAACCCAAAAAATCGAGAGTAAATATTCGTGCAAATTCCCCGAAAAAAGAAACCAGATCTCCCGAATAAAGTTCAGGGAAATTGAATGCCTCAAACATGTTAATTTTGTAAAAACGATGCGCTGTAGAATAAATTTGGATGCCTCGGATGAGCGCCCCGTCACCCACTGCGAAGCAGTGACATCCCACGATCCGGAAAAAATTAAATTACCAACCCTTGGATCCTCAGCTGACGATCTACATTCACTCCTCACAAAGCATTTGTTTGTATTGGATCCGCCAGCCCCTGTTGCAAGCCCAAACAAGAGAAATCAAGAAAGGAAAAGAGAGAACGAAAGGAAAGGAAAGGAAATGAAGGCCTATCTCAGCCCAACACTGAACTAGTAGGAGGAGAGAAGAGGAAAATGAGCCTAGTCAAGCCTTCATTTTGATTTTTCATGATTTTCAAAACAAAATGACCTTTGTCATGATTTGAAGTACATTTTTCACAAAATTTGTTTCAAATGGAATTTCATGAAATACAAAGTTCAAAATTTAGAAGTTTAAAAGTTTGAATTTTAAATTTAAAATCAAATTGGACATCATTTTGACCGCTAAGACGTTTGATTGCAAATCCCATGAAATTCACAAATTTCTTAAAAATGAATTTAAATTTAAATTTCTATCCAAATTATACCCAAAAGGTTTTTTTTTTTACTTGATCATGTCTTAAATAAAATAGGTCAAGATTCATAATTTTTTTATTAAGCAGATGCTTAATTAAACTCAAATCCAAAATTCCAAGAAAATTCAAGATTCCAAAACTCAAATACTAAAGTCCATAAAATAACTAAACCCAAATCCAAAACTTAAATACCAAAATTCAAGTACTACAAAATCTATAAACTCAAATCCAAGTTCCAAACACCTCAAAACTCATTTTTTTTTTAAAAAAAAAAAATCCAAATTTCGAAATTCACGTACAAAATCCAAATATTCAAAGCCCCAATACAAAAATCTCAAATCTAAGATTCAAATATCAAAGCCCATGTACCAAAGACTCCAAAGACCAAATACCAAAAATTCGAGTCAAAGATTCAATCAGAATGACCATTTTAGACTAAATCAAATTCCAAAAATCCAACCGTGACATTGAAGTCAACTTAGCCCCAAATGTGACATCAAAGTCAACCAAATCATCAATGTGACGCCAGCACAACCAAACATAACGTTAAAGTCAACCAACTCTAAATGTGATATTGAAGTCGACCAAATTTAAAAGTGACATTGAATATAACTAAATTTAAATGTGACATTTAAGTCAAATTTGAGTCATTGATTGCTTATGTTTTGTATTTTGTTTGTTTGCCCGGCATTTAATCTCTTTGCTTAGTCTTAATTAGAAGGTCTCGGGTTCCACAACGTAATTAATTGCAAGGACTTAAGCTTGCTAGAATCTGAAAAATTCTACAATGACTTCAAAAAAACTACTCAGGTGCGCATCTATATCCTCCACCAAAAACTTATATTGAGGGAAAATCATGTCCTCTATTAGCCACATCTACAAAGATTGGTACCTTGGCCTCCAGCTCGAGACGCTAGGGTACCGTGGCGTCTAGCATTGGGAGTGGGACGCTTGCACATATGCAAGGGACACTACGTAAGGGCAACGTCCAGCTTTGACACGTCAGAGCACTCGGGACGCTATGGAAGGGCAGCGTCCAAGCGGACGCTTCCTTTCAGCAGTGTCCCTTTGTGAGCTCGGGACATTGGGGTTCCGTAGCGTTCAACTGGGACGCTAGCGTTTGTTCTAAATATGAAAAATGTGTGTTACAGGACCAAAACTCGTGAATTTGTATTTTTCGAGGATTATGTAAAAAAATGAGGCAGTGTTGAGCTACGATCGGAGCTATCAGGCGGTGTTGAGCTACGATCATGGCTAGGCACCAGTGCTAGTCTGGTGTTGGAAAGTCATGTTAGTATTTGGGTGAGATGGAAACTAGAAAGAGAGAAACAAAATACATAATCTATGAGAAATTTAGCTAAATTGTATTGCTTGACTTGATATTTCATTGATACAAATGGCCTATTTATAATATAAATGAAATCTCTAAAATAAATCATGATATCAATAAATCCAATCTAAAATATTTCAGGTAATTAATACAAAATATTTTCCTCCTTAACATAGTCTGCAAATCAGTGCTTTGCTATACTTGACAGCCAACCTACCGTATCAAGCTTGCTACAATGGGTAGTGAGATGAGGCACTAGCTGCGAGTATCACTGCCACCTTGACAAGGGTACAGCAGTACGGGGATGAGGTTGGTTGCTGTTTTTGCTGCTCCCTTGATTGAGGCCGCATGCAGTAATGAGTTGGTTCTGCTGGGTAGCTGCTGCTTCTGCTAGGTACGTACTAAGGCGTCGGGTTACTGCTACTGCTTGGTGCGGCTGCTCCAACTGAGGTGAAGTGAAGCTCCTAGCGAGCTAGTCCTAGGTGCTGTTGCTATGTAAAGGCTTAAAGTTGCTGTGGTTTGGATTGAGGCCGCAGCCCAGGTGGCAGTGAGGTCGCAGCATATATAGGTGGTAGGGGTTCGGGTGGGTGCTTCTTGTTTTTTTTGGAAGAAATTCGTTAAGTTCCTATTTTTTTTACTTCTCTAAATTTGTGCTTTATTATAATTTATCATTATTATATTTGTTTGAGTGGTTTTCTATCGTTGATCATTCTTGCATGTGGAATAATAACCCGGATGGAGTTCCATCAAATTTTATCGATGTATTAATTAGGAAATTAGTAGTACTTTTAGCTTCATATATGTATTCGATATATGTTTTTTTTTTTGAAGAAAAAAGGATGATCATGGTTATTTTGGCATGCATGTCCCAAGAGTTTCACAAAAATTATTGTTTTGTCTTAAATGTTTCTCTTGATGTTCTTGATGGCAGAGGAGCCCACACATTTATTGTAATAATTTGTTAAAAGAAAATTGGATTTTGAACTCCATTTGATTACACGCATAGTAATAAGGTTCGCGAGTTATTCGCGAATAATTCGCATTTAATTTATTTCTAGCACCCTGACAGATAAAACGTCGTATAATTCGTCAATTCGGGAATTATTCGTAAAATGTGCGAATAATTCGCAAATTTACCGGATTTTACGTATTATTCGCGAATGTTTCGCAATGATTCGTTTCCATTTAAAATTCAAACTTCGGTGTCCGGTGAGTTCTCTGATGCCATCACGTGCTTAGGCAGTTAGGCTTAGGCCTATTACTTGGTGCTTGTGCTGTTGTGCAACATATTCTGAGTTCTCATCACAGATGGCCCCATGCCCCCATATATATCATGTCATGGTGCATGCTTTTTTGAAAAAATAAAAGCCCAATTTTTCACATCCTCTCTGATAACTTATTTACTATTTTTGATCTTCTGTGGCGGAATATTAATTTTAAACAACACTATTTTATTTTACTCATTTTTTTTCAAACTTTTTCTATTTTTATCATATATTTATTTATATAACAAAAAAGAATTAATCCGAATTATTTCCGAATCACGAATTTTTGGACTCGGCGAACGATTCCCAAACTATTAAGTTGTTACTATGATTACACCTATTGAAGAATGCCTGACCCTACTGGATATCATTGTCATGTCATGGGTGGTTGGGTGATAGTAATCAAGTGGAATAAAAAATACAGCTACGTGCTTTATGAGACGAATATTAAATTTAAGAGAAATTATTCAAGCCTTCCTATATATTCTCTAACCATCTTCAAGAATATTTCCTCCCCATCTTCCTTTCTCTCTCCTAATTCATTGTTTTTTCTTTTCTTTCTAGTTTTCTTTTCCTCTTCCTCTTCCTCTCCCCCTGCTCCCCCTGCTCTCCCTCTTTCACTCCACCCTCACTTTCCCTCCCTCCGTCCCACCTCCCACCATCCGCCTTCCATTCTCTCCTATATAGAATTAGGTTACAGTGATATGCATATATAGAGGTGACAAATTTTGACTCGACCCGAAAAAACCGTCCGACCCGAAACCTGACCTGACCTCAGTTTCAGGGAAAGTCAAACTGACCCAAACCCGACCTGACCCGACCCGTGTTCTAGGGAAAGTGAGACTAACTCGAACCTGGCCAACCAGACCGAACCGGACCCGACCCGTGTTCCAGGGAGAAGCAGACTGACCCGAACCCGACCCGACCCGAACCTGACCCGACCTAGGAATAGAGGTGCAAAATTTGACCAAACCCGCAAAACCCGCCCGACCCAACCTGACCCGAAAAATGCCGGCAGCCGTCAACCCGACCCGAACCCGACTCGACCCAGAAAAATACCGGCAGTCGTCAACCCAATACCCGACCCGACCCAACTCGAACCCGACATTTTCCATTTGGTCAAACTGACCCGACCCGAACCCGAACCGACCCGACAATCTACCACCTCTATGCATATCACGGTTTTACTGTGCTATGCGTTCCGTATCTCAGTTTTCGGTGTCCAAATAATCGATCTAAACAGCTCAATGTGATCTTTATATTAAAATATGCTAGGAAACAAAATTTCAATGATGGGGAGAAAATCGCTGATTTGTATGAACCAGAATCCTTAGATCTAGTCATTTTCTCCCTATCATTAAAAATAGCAAAAAAATTCTAAAAATTATAAAATTTGGTTTGCTAGCATATTAAAATATGTAAATATTACGTTAATCTATTTGGATCGACTATTTAGACACCGTAAATGAAGATTCAGACCGCATAGGTGTGATATGCATATATCACCATAGCACGGTGCCCAATGAATGGACGACAATTTACTCGTAATTTTTATGTATATATATTTAGTGGGGATGTGTTGTTTACTTCCGGTGCCCATGCATAGCACACCTCATTTATTGAACTGGCAGTAGCAGTTTACCAGCATTTTTTTTTCCGTTTTATGCCAACTAATTTAAAATCTGCATAATCATCAATATATAGCAGATTTTAGCATTCTTGGTTATATATGTCAGCAAGTTGCAACAGCTCGACAGAGCTTATGTAAAATCAAGCCTTTAAAAAACGTTTCACGGTGTGATATGCATATATATATATATATATCAAAGGTTTAAATAGCGGATAGCGGACTCATAGCGGCATGGTATATTTGATAGCGGATATCGGATAGCGGCGCTATCATGGACACTACCAGTTCCTATCATATGTGTAATATTTTGACAATTTCTTTGATCCATTAAGCTAATATATATAATAAAATGATAAATAATTGGAATAATGTGCAATATTTTTAACCAATTTGTTTGAAATAGATAATTATTGAATCATCTTTATAAAATCAGTCGAGCTAATTCAGATATATTGGCAGAATACAAAATGTTATTCCATCTGTAATCGCATAAATATTATTTGTTTCCATCAAAAGGATTTCAAATTGAATAAATGAGTAATTATTTTTTTCTATATATTAAAAGATTAACATATTACATATAACCTAAATTATAGAAAAAAATTTGTGTCATTGTTGTTGCTTTACTATATTATCATTTATTGAAGTTTTTAAAAAATAAGTTATCTATCCATCATTTTCAACAAATAAAATTATAAAATAACGATTATATAATAAAAAATTGTAGCACAAAAATTATGATAAAATATTATGTAAATGAAAGAAATGTTTAGAGAATATACAATTTTTTTCTGGATTCCAAAGTTTATAACTTGGTTTTTTATTGATCACTACTACTAGTCTTCTTTGGCAGATTCAAAGTTTATATAACATTGTTTCTCGTTGATAAATTTTATTAGGGTGTTAAGCAATAGCAAAACATAAATAACAACTATTAAGTTTTAAATATCATAAAATAATTGAAAATTTGGCCAATGAATCACTATTTTATATGTTATTATATAAAGTACCAAATAGCAGGAAAAAACCGATAGCGTCGTAGCGTTTTTCTTTCAAAACACTATGTTGGCCGCTATAGTGGCCGCTATGACCGATATTTAAACATTTGATATATATATCACCATAGCACGGTGCCCATGCATGAATGGACGACAATTTACTCATAATTTTTATGTATATATATTTAGTGGGGATGTGTTGTTTACTTCCGGAGCCCATGCATAGCACACCTCATTTATTGAACTGGCAGTAGCAGTTTACTAGCATTTTTTTTTTCCGTTTTATGCCAACTAATTTAAAATCTGCATAATCATCAATATATAGCAGATTTTAGCGTTCTTGGTTATATATGTTGCAAGTTGCAACAGATCGACCGAGCTTATGTAAAATCAAGCTTTTAAAAAACGTTTCACGGCTCTTAACAGTGAGGTGACCGTTTAACAGTTTGACGTTAAAATAGAATTATACGGCCGTTAAATTAAAAAAATGGGTACTCATATTCTATATACTTTTTTATATTTAAAAAGGTTAGATAGTACAGTCTCATATAATTATACTTGATAATTAAGTACAAATAACAATTATAAAATTAATTGAGTACATAAAAGTCAAACATCTTAAGTAACGGAAAGTGTAACATTACAAAATTAAAATGAAAAAAATTTAAGACAATAGTAATAAAAAGTTTTAGAATTTTTTATTATTGATATATGTAGGGTAAAAACATTATTGCGAACTTCTAGACTGTCAATAATGTGTCAAATATCTTAACGGCGTTTAAACGCCTCTAAAACACGGATTTTAACGATTTTAACTTTGTTAAAAACAGTTTTTCCATAAATTTCTTTTTTTTTTTTTACAAATACTTAACGTGAGGAAGTCCAAAAAAGGTTTAAATAGAGTTAAAATTAAGTTTTTTAAAAACTTATGTAAAATACAAATTTTGAAAATTAATTATATATAAAGTTTATGGAAAATTAAAATATTTGAGATACTTAGTTTTTAAATTTATGTATTGATTGTGTTTAAAATTTATTCCATTTTAGTACTATAATATTTCATCAAATATAAACAAAATTGAATGGTAAATACAGATGGTCTAAAATTAGTTTGATGGTTTTTAAGTATCAAATAACATTTAAATTGAAAGAAAATCAATACACAAGTATATAACAATATGCTCGTAACAAATTTAATTTACATTTTTAAAAATGAGGAGGGTTCCAATGCCTTCATTTTTTGTGCCTCCATCATGTCTCTACTTTTTAAATTTCAAATAACTCAAAATTTAAAACTCATTTTTCAAACAAAACCGTTAGATTTAATCTATATCCTTTTATTTATGTATATGTAAAAAATCATTAAATTTGAATATTATTTTGTTTAACATCAAGGGCTTCAAGAAATGTACTAATTTGAGCAATTTCTAGACTTTGATTTTTATAACTCATTGATTTATATAAAATAAAACAAAAAAGTGAAAAATTTGTTATGTGCACATAAAGAATATCATATTGATCAAATCTAACAGTTTTGTTTTGAAAAATGAGTTTTAAATTTTGAGTTATTTGAAATTTAAAAAGTGGAGGCATGATGGAAGCACAAGAAATGGAGGTGGCAAATTTTGAATCGACCCGAAAAACTCACCTGACCTGCCCAACCCGACCCGAGTTTTAGGGTAAGTAAAACTGACTCGAACCCGACCAGACCCGACCCGTGTGTCCAGGGAAAGTGAGACCGACCCGAACCCGACCCGACCTGTGTTTCAGGGAAAGTGAGATTGACCCGAACCGACCCGACCCGATCCGAAAAATGTCGGCAGACGTCAACCTGATACCCGACCCGATCCGAAAAAATATCGGCAGTCGTCAACCCAATACCCGATCCGACCCGACCTGAAACCAACCCGACTCAACCCGACCATTTGCCACCTTACCCTTCGTGATCTGAATAACAGCTGAAAGTACTAATCACTCTCTGTACATGTCTTTTGTTATGAGAGTTGACAACCAATAATACAGGATGAAACTTTATATGCTAATTAATTTCTATATTTATAATTTATAAATCAAATATTAATTGGGGATGGTCAGATTCATTGCATAGCTCAGACTTCACACATATTTTTCATATAACAACGGGTCTGTATACAGGGATACCATTGAGGATACTATTGGGATACCATATAATTAGACTTGATCAAACAAACTAATTATCTAACTAAACATACTAATTATTCAACTTAATATGTTAATTATTCAACATAACATCAACTTATGAGTTGAATTATTATATCAACTTATTCAACTTGATATATATTGTGATTAAAATGGAAAAAACAACTAATTATTCAACTTTTAACATACTAATTATTCAACTTAACATGCTAAACATTCAACTTAGCGTGCTAAATGTTCAACTTAGCGTACTAAATGATCAACTTAATGTGCTATCAAATTAGCGTGCTAAATACACAACTTAACGTACTAAATATTCAACTTAACGTCAACTTATAATTAGCATGTCAAGTTCATACTAAATATTAACATGCTAATTATATAAGTTGATATTATGTTGAATATTTGGAATGTTAAGTTGAATAATTAGTGCGTTATGTTGAATAATTAGTAGAGGTGGCAAATTTTCGGGTCGGGCCGGGTCGGTCAGTTTGACCAACTGGAAATGTCGGATCAGGTCGGGTCAAGTATCAGGTCGAACGGCTGCCGGCATTTTTTTCGGGTCGGGTCGGGTCGGGTCAGGTTCGGGTCGGGTCTGGTATCGGGTTGATGTATGCCGGCACCTTTTTAGGTCGGGTCGGATTGGGCGGGTTTTCCATTTTTGGTCGTTTTTTGGTCATATTTTGCATCTCTATTCCCGGGTTGGGTCGGGTTCGGGTCAGTCTGACTTTCCCTGGAACACGGGTCGGGTGGGGTTTGGGTCGGTCTCACTTTTCCTGGAACACGGGTCGGGTCGGGTTCGGTCAGTTTTACTTACCCTGAAACTCGGGTTGGGTCGGGTCAAAATTCGTCACCTTTAATACTTAGTTCGTTTAACCAAGTCAACTCTACGGTATCTCAAATATATCGTTATCCCTACAGCATTTCCCTATAAGAATCTCTTCGGTGCTCTGCTCGGCACGCTAGACAAAAGTGTGCAAAACAGGAAGAAAATGGCAGATGTACATGTACTAGAGTCGACCTTAGTAGTTCCATCCGAAGAAACACCGAGAGGGAAGCTTAGCTTGTCAAATCTTGAACAAGTTGGGTCATCTAACTACACTTGCACACTATATTTCTATAGGAAGAATGAAGCTAGTGACTTCTTCAATGTTGAGGTCATGAAGGCTGCTTTGGCCAAAACATTGGTGCTCTTCTACCCTCTTGCCGGAAGGTTTGGGGTTGGTGAGGATGGTCGCAAGGTTATAGATTGCAATGCTAAAGGGGCACTCTTTGTGGTGGCACGGTCGGAGCGCCGTTGCGCTCGGATGAAATTAATTTCGAGCCATCGCCGGAGCTGAGAAGCCGATTTGTTGCAAAACCGACTTCCACACCTTTTATGATTATGCTTCAGGTTCCTCTATATCTGTATTCTAAGTAGTTGTTTTCCTTATCTAATCTAATCACATAATGAAAAGCAGGAAAAAATATTGGGAATAAAATATTAGTTAAGAACGAATTCATGTTATCTCTGTAGAGTTTAGTTACTCATGATAACAGGATATTGAATCAATCTTTCACTGATCAACATATGTCAAGTGTGAACTCTAATTCTGATCATGTATGCTAAATTTGATATCCTGAGGCATATAACCAAATCAGAAATTACTTGCCTACTTAAATCCAAGATAACAAGTCTGATTTTCACTTCCAATCTGCCAAATTCCTAATTGAGGTCTTGGTGCTGTGCAGATAACATATCTCAAATGTGGCGGAGTTGTGCTAGGAATTGCAAATAATCACCTTTTAGTGGATGGACGAGGTGCTTTCCACTATTTGCAGACATGGGCTTGCTTTGCACAAGGTGACCTTGCCGGTATCGTACCTCCCTGTTTCGATTATACTCTAATCCGGCCTCGATCTCCACCAAAGATCAGCTTCGATTACCCTGAGTATGGAAGTTCTGATAAAGCAGTCAAGAATACAGGGAAACCCTCTTCCACTGTTACAATCAAGTTGAAGCTCTCCAAGGAACAACTTAGCTCCCTAAAATCTCAGTGCATTAAGGGGAGCAATACCACCAGAGTTTCAACCTTTTGTGCTACTTCAGCATTTTTTTGGAAGTGCTTCTGCATTGCACAAGATTTTCCTCCTGACACAACAACATGGCTCCAGTTTACCGCCGACATGCGTGAACGTCTACAGCCGCCATTGCCAGAAAAGTTCTTCGGTAATACTGTCCTCAGAACATCTGCAACTTCTGAAGTATCCAATGTCATATCTGACCCAATTTATAATTCGGCCAAAAGGGTCAAAACTGCCATTGATAAACTTACTGATGAGTATGTCAGATCTTTCATTGACTATGTTGAGGTGAATCAGGATAAGAAATTGGCACCTGTAATGGGGCTGCCAAAATCTGATCTGCGGATTGCCACCATTGCTGGCATGCCGGTGTATGAGGTAGATTTTGGGTGGGATGCGCCAGAGCTAATGACATGGGCTCAAGCATCTGGAACCAATGTTATATACGTTATCAATGAGCCAGGAAAAGATGCTGGTATTGTGGCGTTTGTGTTGCTGGATTCTGATACCATTCCCAAGTTTGAAAAGGCTTTCTATGATGAGCTGTGCCTTCTCAGTCATGAAAGTTGAACAAATACTATTATGTCTTTCTTTACATTTCAAATTATTTGGGATGATCTTGGTTTCTTGATCCTTTTGTTTACAGTTTTACTGTTTTATTTGGTAATAATTTTCATTAATCAATATCTGGTAATAACTAAAGTCTGTCTTATTTAATTTCCTAATGTTCCAATGGACTCAATAGGTTAATGTCATGAAGTATCTATGCTGAGCATTGGTTCAATAAATCAACTCTAACAAACATGAGTAAAAAAGTTTCTTGTACATAACTTTTTCTTATTTTAATGATAATTATTGGTCGGCAATTTGCTAGCCACCTCAAAAAAAAAAAAAAAAAAACAAGAGTAAAAAAGTTGCAAAGAAATCGGCAAAAATTCTGCTAAAGAGGCATATCCTGCTGAGTTCTGTTTGCCAACATCGATCAAAGGTTAAGTGTAGAAAGTAGAAACTGCTCATCGGTACGTATTTTCCTTTGCTTTCAAACATTCCAACATTTTTCCATGTTTAAACGAGAGTCTCAATTGTGCAGCTGAAAAGTTTCACATGAACAGGTCAAACTTGTATGAGGTAAGCATAGCTGAAATCGTGATTCATGTTATCACTAAATTTCAGACTGAATTTTATCCTAAATTTTGGGTAGTCAACATTTAAAGAACCATAACTTTCTGGTAAGAAATTTGATCGGAGTAAATTTCGTGACTACAAAAAACTAACAATAAGTGCTACACGAGAAAATTAAAAAAAAATTCTGACAATTTCATGGAAGAACGGATTTACTACTTTTGGACATAAGCTTTTCTCAATTTTTTTTTTAAATATTTTATTATTTTTAAAATTCTGCCACCCTCCGCCATTGCACCCCCAATGCACCATCTATGCATCTTCATCTTCAGTGCGCATCCATGAAGACAGTGTAACATAATTGATTGGATTTCAAGTTGCTAATTGATTTTCAAGCAGTTCTTGTGATGGAAATTCGCAAGAAAAGCAAATGGAAGTAAAAGGAGGAGAAAGAGGAAGAACTTGAAACAATATGTCCCCCTCCTTAGAGGGGAAGAAATGCTGGTCTGTGGGTGATTTGAAACTCACCGCCGTACGATCGAGAGATCCAACAGTTTAGAGAAGATTTTGGTCCCTCTATTTATGTTTTCAATGGAGACGTGCATCTTCTTTTCTACTTATGAGACAAAATCTTGTTTCCCAAAGTTTCAGCTGTACAATCCATATGCAATCTATCATACACAGTTTAGATGTTCTCTTCATATCTCTCAAATAGAAACTATAGCAGAACTTAGGTGTATTGCTTCCCTCATTCTTATCCTTTCGTACTTTTTATTGGTTTTTTGTTCTCTCCACAGGATAGCTCTTATCCGAAAAAGAAAAATGGTGAAACCCAGCAGCACTATCACCCAACATCCCCGATCGCTCCACCGGTCTCCTCCTTCAAAACCACCATCAAATCTTCATAGTTTGAGATCACTCTTTCATACAGTTTTCTGACCATGCCAATCCGTCTCCATCGCCATCCTCACTGGTGTTAGCCTCTCATCCATGCCTTTCTTCTCCAAGTCGATCTCATAGCAAAGCTGATCTTATCTCATATGTGTCTGTCTTCTAGAGAGGAGGAGCGGCAAGGAGCAGTGCCTGGGAGGAGTGGCGGGGAGCAGCGGCCGGGATGTTGGAAAATATTAAGCCCTAAATAAATAATTTATTTAATAAAATAAATAAATAAGTCAATAAATAAATAAAGTTTAGAAAGATCAAACAGTGATTTGAAGAACTTGTCGGTTGTTCAATCTTCTAATTAGCATCCATTCATAGTCGAAGATCATCGAATTATTGTTGAGCATTGAAGTGCACCCGTAATAATATGAGTACTAACTTTAGAGAAGTATTTGCCCCACATGGTGCTGTGGACTCATGGCAATCTCCTCCCAAGATACTTCGACTCCTGCCTCCATTGATGCGGTGCACCCCACATAAGGAGCAAACCCGAATTTGATTGCAACAATAGCTCAAACTCAATATTATATTTGTATATTATAATTCTCATTGTATATATGTAGCTCTACTTTGTTTCTTTGTTTTATTTTCTCTGTCTTTCATAGAATGAAATTGCCCCACTATATAGCATTGGATTTACCGAGCAAATTAAATGGGTACCGTGTAAATTAAATGAGTGGCAATTAAAACAATATTATAATGAGAGCAAATATTACGCAAGAATATTTCAACGGTCAAAGATTTTATGCTCCAACTTTTATCAATTAAAACTCAATGAATAACCGTTTATAATTTACATTCATTCAATTATATGATTATTATTGTCATGGGTGGCCGGCCCACGTCCAATTAATTCATGAAAACAGTTATATGTTATTATACACATTTTCATTACTTAATAATTGTATTCTAATAAAATCTTAAAATATATATAAATTAATTATTTCTAATTAATTTTCTAACAGCAGCGGTGGGAGGAGCCGCAGGGCGAGTGACGATGGCAGCGATCCAAAGAAGCTCCTGATGCCACCACTAATCCGAGCCCCGCTGACCTTGCTGATACGGATCTGAAAGAAAAGCAGATTCAAGACGCCGAGCAGCATCAACTATATATTGCGATCCACCACTAACTTCTAGGCGTCGTTTTCCCCTCTCTTTTGTTGTATCAGCGCCATCAGGCGGCATGACCCTGCACTTGAGCTCGAGATCTTACAGATCCTCCAAGAGACCGATGAGGTTTGTTGCCAATTCATCAGCATTTTAATTCATCCATGTGTTTGGTAATTAACAAATCAATCTGTATAAAAGTAATTTAATAACCTTAATCTTCAGATTTATGGTTTAATTTGAAGAACAAAACTTTTAATTTTGTTGTTGTATGTACACTGTTTACAGCGGAAGAGAAAATGGAAGCAACAACGAGTAGCTCATGAGTCGTATCTGCAACTAAGCATTGCCTCGAACACATTTTCACCGAAGGCTGCACAGAAGTCGGGCCACGCAATGCGAACTTGTCGAAGAGGAACAAAGACCCTTGCACTTGGTTCGACACATGCCGGGGATTTTGACTCCTCTTGCGCCACTTCACCGCATGCAATAAGAAGTTGGCACCAGGAGGCCGTCCTCACTGCCAGAGAATGGGGCAGCTGCTGCATTTGCATTCTTCGATTTGCGACCATTCCTACTCGTGCGAAGTTCCCCTTTGCAAGTAAGTTGTGCACATATATATTGATGTGCTTCGATTGCAAAAGATTGAAAATTACATTTAATTAATTGGATTGCTAATGTTGGCCTTTCTATATTGAGCAGTGATGATCGATTGAGGATGCAGATGCATGCAGCGAGTGGGATGATCAGACAAGACATGGAGATTGCTGGTGGAGAGAGTTTCCAGGGCAAGGGTCATGTCAACTGTGGCCACTCCTGTGTGCTATGCGCGGCTACACTACTTGAAGACGCTGATCACCTGTTCCTATCATGCACCTATTCAAGATGCATATGGAACGACATCCTACCAAACAACACCACACCGCCTACAGCTATACAAGACCTTACCACATGGCTAAGCAGGTTCAAAAATGGCCATCAAACTCAACAGATCAATGTACCACATAGCGTCAACGCTGTGGAATATATGGAAAGAGAGGAACCGCCGTATCTTCCAGCACTTATCCAAACCACCTGACACCATATTGCAAATCATTGTGGGAGAAGTTAGGCTCTGGAACCTATCAGTTGGAAGACGCCAACCCACAACGCTACAACAAACAGAGGCAATCACGGAGGACGAGGCACACAGATTGGATCCACAATGAGACATAACCTCGCTACTATGGAGCATTTTAAAATTTCACCTTGCTTTTCCTTGTTTTTCTTTTTAGATAGGACTTTCATATAGCTTAGATCTCTCCCTACACTGTGTACAGTCTCCTTTCTACTCTTTAATCATGTAATAATCCTATGTAAATATGCTTTTGTTTTTTAATAAAAAGAAAATCTCGGCTTGGCTGATTGCCTGCCGCATCAAAAAAAAAAAAAGAGTCATGTCAACTGTGGCCAGAAGGAAAATGCCGGAAGACGTGTTTAGATCATGGGCACTATATAGGGCAATGGTAAATGAGCACTTGATATAGCGTGATTATAGTTACAAATTACAATCAGCTTTGTATTATAGTGAAGTAAACCAAAAAGATACATAAGTTTGGCTTGGATATTCACTACATTCTTTGTAATTGAGGAAAGACCCATTCTTTGTAATTAGTTGAGTTCAATTACTTATTGGTCGTAGCCGTTGTGTAAATGAAAATTATGTTCTTTCAAACTTTCAAATCTGGCTATGCAAATTTTCATACAACATTGCAAGCACCCAACTACTCTGTTATGCAATTTTTTGGTATGGAAATTATTTACCTAAAAGTATGTCTATTCTTCTCATTCTTTGTTTTATTGAATGAATTGTTAAATCTTAGAAATGTTGTATATATGATGTAATTAATTTTGGTAATTAGGCTATTGAAGGAGCCAAGATTTCTAGAGCTTCACATAGTGCTGGCATTGACTTGAACTAGGTATGGAAACCTTTTTTATTTTTTTTCAGGATTACAAATAACATCGTCAGTTCACTTGATGTAATTTTTTATTTGCAGAATATTCCCCTTCACAGCTAGATTATATATTTGCAAAGAGTTTTAAACCTGCGAGGAACTTTTAAATTATTACATTTAATTTGGACTCATCTCATAACTATCTGAAGTTCTGAACTAACAAAAATATTTACTATATGTAACAAATGAAAGACTTCCAGTTTATGGTAGCTTACATTTAATATATATCAAAGATATAACTTAAAAACGTTCATCTACTAGCTGCTTGGGTAAAAAATTGGCTATATGATCTCGCTTATCAGTTGTGCTTAGTGGTTCTTTTTGTTTTGGTGATGGGTGACGAATAATTTGTAGCAGATATATATTAGTTTTGTTTGTGGTAACTAGTGTCACCATGTTAGTGTGGTGTATCTTTTGGGTAGCTTGCCACATGATGGTGAATTTATTCACCATAACTAGCTGTGCCAGCCTGCCAGGTTCTTTTGGGTGGAGACTCTCTTTGCCATAGATATGGTACATCTTCCGGCTTCATGTTGAATCTTGCAAAGAAACCGATCGAGCACATTTTCTCCTGTTGTCCTTCAGTATAATTAATAACATGTGTATCACAAATGTCAAATGGGCATAGTTTAAGGTACCTCATTGTCTTGCCATATGAATGTACTGAAGATCCTTTTCTTTTCTTTTTAATTTGATGTCTTTATTTCTATCTTAAATATATAATTTTTCATAAAACCTTTTATCAAAATACAGGGAGGTGAAGAGTTGGTTCTGGATTCTGATGATGGGTAAAGAGTTGGTTGTGTTGCAAATTCGGATAACAAGTACCTCACTCAAAAAGGCCAGCCGCCACGCCCCGTAGCATGCCCAGCTACCTCCCGTCACTTTCTCGCTCAGACAACAAGTACCTCAGATTGTACAGTAAGTGCTTCTTGCTTTATTTTTCGTTGGCTGTTTGGATTTGTTAGGGTGAAAGCGATGTTCTACTTTGGGTTTTCTGGTTTATGGCTATCTAATGGTTCTCATCCTTTTTAGATTGGATAACTTGGTTGAATTGTTTCCGTAAAGAGATACTAAGGATGGTACATGATAAATTTTCTCTTGATTATGTACTAGACAAGGTAAATTAAGGATGAATGGTATTAGATATTGAGGATTGTCATAGCATCAGGCAAATCAATGAAAGGTAAAATTACTGTATTAATTGGGACATTAGACAAGTATGGTACTAGCATTTCGCATCTTCTGTGAGATCGCTATGGATTGTGCTCAGCATTGTGCATCTCATGAACTATGAAGAGTTGTAATTAGAAATCTCATTAATAATTTTTCCTATCCGTCTGTTTATTTTTTTTTATAATTATTTTGAATTTATGTTGTGATCACATACCACTATGATGTGTTAAAAATGTGAGAGAAATTAAAGATTTTAACTGCTGCCGGTGTGCAGAAACTGGAACAACAGTTTTCAGGGGGCAAATCAGTCCATATTTTGAGAAATTTGTTAGAAACACATCACTTTTTATTTCATAGACACTTAGAGAGATGTTTTGAGTACATTTTCCAGGGGTTATAATGCTGAAATTCCAAGAAATTGCAATGAAATCTTTTATAATATTGTGCAAAACATGGAAAATAGGTCACAAGTGAGGGGAGTGCTCATCCTCTGTAGCGCTGCATTGTGTAGAGCAGGATGAGAACCGTTAGATCATCTCGTGATGCGAGCTAGCACAGATCTCGAGATGATCTAACGGTTCACATCCTGCGCTACACAATGCAACGCTACAGAGGGTATGGAATCAAGTGAGGGTTAAAATGGGTGTTGCTTTGTAGATATGGCATGATTGCATCTGTTTTCAGCAGTACCCTTCTTGATTGCAGTTCACATAAAAAATGAAAAAAAGGAGTTTTGTTTGTCCAAATGCCTCAAAATTTTAAGGAAATGTAAACAACAACAAAAAAAAAATGACTTGCCTAAATTTTACCATCTTAGAAAATTTTCATGAATTTCTGTGATTTTTCAAAGCTCAGACCAGATAATGAAAAACTGGGCCAAAAGCACTTAAAGGGTTGGTACACAAATGAATAGCAAAACTGTATCATTCCATGAATTGGACTACCCTATTTTATTTAATATTCTTATAATACACATTAAGGTGTGCTTGCACATAAATTTTCATGAATAAATTTCAAGTCTAAGACCCCTAAATAAATTTGCAAAGAAATGTCAGCATAAGTTTCCAGAATTACCCTCCTGCTGAGATTGGTTCAAAAGCACATTAAAACAACATCAAAATGAAAAGTGTTCAGCATGAAAAATGTACTCAAAACATCCCTCTAAGTGTCTGTGAAATAAAAAGTGATGTGTTTTTAACAAATTTCTCAAAACATGGACTGATTTGCCCCCTGAAAACTGTTGTTCTAGTTTCTGCACACTGGCAGTAGTTAAAATCTCTGATTTCTCTCACATTTCTCTCACACTCAACTAGTTGACCTTATTTATTCTCTTACAGTTTGCAACAAACTCTGTAGATTGGACTACTAGTCTACTAGATAAAGATAAGATAAGACAATTGCTGAAGACAAATAGATGGATGATATGGAGAGAGGCTGAGCTCTTGCAACAGGAAGATGGATTTAGTGGTTAAAATATGGAGAGAGAGAGAGCACGACACGGTGCTACACTGATTAGTATTTTTTTTTCTTTTTGGATTAGATAAAGAGGGAGCATGATAGAGAGAGAGTATCGGAAAAGAGCTATAGCTTATGTTTATAGTTTGATTTGGGTTAGTTAAAGATTTCCAACTTCAGAATTAACATTTTTTATATATGTTTGTTTGCAGGTTCAGAGAGGGTACAAGATTACTCGAGTTTGGAGCACAGCTTGTATGCTCAGAGGTATCATACTTTGTATCAAATTTGTAATTTTCAACATAAACCTAGATGGTCAAGATGAGATTACTGGTGTCATGCTGTTAAGGGAATGTGCCGTTCAGTGTTTTGCCTGTCTTATTGCCTCAATTGTAGTTAGAAGAGAAGCTTTTTGGCGCGGTACATGTGAAAAGTAGCATTTGTTGTGTATGTTGGTTCTTCCCTCGTCAATAAGTCTAGGAATAATGTGATTTTTATTTTCTGTCATCTTTTAACATATTGTTTTAGATAAATAAACATAAAATTTAGAAATGTAAACTCAACAAAATAAATATACGAGGATGTGAACTTCACACATAGTGTTTTAAAATAGAAAGAATCAGAGACATCATGTCCTTCAGCAATTATCTTAATTATTCTCTTTTCTTTTCAGTGTAGGGAATTTTAACTTTGGAAACAAATTATTCAGCAGACTAGATAACATAGGTTTGGGTAGTGATTATTTAGTTTGTTGCATGCTGCTTTTGTTTAGTTTTAATCAGTGCTTTTAAAATATTATTTCATTTCAATTTTTTCTTCCCATGAAATGGTCTAGAGTCCCCACCTGAGCTTTATTGCATATAATTTTCTTAATTTTATACTGCACAAAATGTGAAAGTACACTAAAATTAGAAAAAAGGAAAAGGTTTTAAAAAAGAAAAAGGAAATATGAAAATTATCTCTTTCCTGCAATTTTAGTACCTCTCAAATGTTTCCTAATGGTACCTAACAATTGAGAAGTTATAATTTCTGACTCAATGCAAATTATCTGAAATGGCATTTACTTTTTTTTGGGACGTTGCAGGGTGAATTGGGATTATGCTAGATTCAGAAGCTAAACTGAGGAAGGGATGTCACTGATATGAGGTCAGTTAATGAAACAACCCAATGAGAAGGGCTGCTTTAAGCATGTTTCCAGTCTTCAGAACAAGGAATGAGTTGGTGACTGGTACTGTGTTTCATCAGGCACTGTTGGAGGCACATCTGACCTGCTAGGAAAATGCAGAAAAGTCAACTCATTTCAATTTCTCATCTCATATTGTGATATTCTTTTGTAAAAGTTGTTTTTCGTTTTCTGGATTAGCTGACAAGTATGAGTTGTTTTGTGTTATCTTATGTGTTTTAGTTACTTTTGCGTCTGATAATCGAACTATTGAAGAACTCGCTAGATTTAAAATTGGTTATGGATACAAATATTTGTCTTGCCCATTTTACATTTCTATTATATATCTATACTTACTGTAGAGTCATTAACGATTGTATATTCATAAGAAAATGAATATCTGGTGACAACTTTGGCACTATTCCACTTCAAGCTGCAAACCTTAGTCTTCATGTATGAGCATCTGATACAACCTTTCACTGGCAAACAAGAACAAGCAACTTCAGTCCGAATAAATTCACGCTTGGGATGTAATACAATATTGAGTGCTACGCGATAATGTAACACATGTAACAAAGTCCGACTGCGCTACATGTCTAACAAATTGTACTGCTAACAAATTAGTAACTAAATAGCTCATACAACATTAAACCTGTCTGCGTAGGTAACTCAGTACAGAGCAACAAATCATACAACATTAGATAAGATCATAACATAATGGACTAAATGTTCCATTTATTTAACTAATCAATGGATTACAATACGGCTTCTTGCCCCGCCGCGAAGCGCGGGGGCTTTAACTAGTAGTATTAATTTTCTCACAATGATTCCTATTTACAACATAATGATAGAATACTAACTCCCCGTTTGGCAAGCGTAGTAAGTTAAATTAGAGTAAAACGCTACATCACCTTAACGTATTGTTGTTTGATGGTAGTGAAGTAAATTGATTTAACTCCAATGGTAAATTTTCAGTTCATTCATTTTATGAATGGTTAGATTTTGGAGGATTACAAATTCAGAATATGATATAATTTGGAAATCAAAGGTTCATTTGAAAAATAAAAATTTTTGATGTGGTCTTTGAAAAGGAATAAAGTACCAACTAAGGATCAATTAGAAAAAAGAGGGTGGATTGGTGATACCTCTGGTGTTTTTTGTGGACAATATGAAAACGAAAATGCTATGGGGATACCGCAAAAGATACCGTCGGGGATACCATTAAACATTTACTGCCAATAAAAAATGTGATAAGTTGAATATTTAGGAGGTTAAGGTGAATATTTAGGAGGATAAGCTGAATAGTTAGAACTGTAATGCTGCAAGTTAAATTAATAGTAGTTTTTATTTGCTGTAAAGCAAAACGTGTTAAGCAAAATGTGTTAATTAAGTGTAATGCTGCAATTAGGTTTTTATTATGTTGAGTTTTTATTGGTTGTCAAGCAAAATGTGTTAAGTTAAATATTTAGGAAGTTAAGGTAAATATTTAGGATGTTAAGGTGAATATTTAGGTTTAGTTGAATTGGTCAAAGATCATAGTATCCCCGACGGTATCCTTAGTGGTATCCGAATATCTGGACTGATATGAAAATACTAACCATCTCTTTGTTACTCGTTTTATAAGTCAAATATGGAATTGGATAGCCTCTTTTAATAATTTTGAATTTCAGGGAACTACTATAGAAGATTTATGGACTTTTAATAAATGTATTCCTCTTAAAGATCAATTATTAGTTGAAATGGTTAGGAGCACTACTTGTTGGGTTATTTGGCTTGAAAAAAACAATGTTACCTTTTCTAGTTTCATGAAATTTACAAGCCATTAATTTGTAAAAAGATGAGGATCATGTTACTGTACAATCTAAGCAATAAGTTGTTTACGGTATCAGAAAACAACATTAAAAAAATATTTTTAAAAACGTTGTATAGCATATGTATTGATTATACTTTCAAATTTAAAGCAATTGAAGTGATGTTTCATAGTCATTTAAAACCATTTACTTATATATATATATGGAGTCCGGCTACAATAATATGCATATCACGGTTTTACCGTACTATGCGGTCCGTATCTCCGTTTTCGGTGTCCAAATAGTCGATCCGAACCGCTCAACGTAATCTCTACATCAAAATATGCTAGCAAACCAAATTTTATAATTTTTAAAATTTGTTTGCTATTTTTAATGATGGGGAGAAAATGGCTAGATCCAAGGATTCTGGTTCATACAGAACAACGATTTTCTCCCCATCATTAAAAATAGCAAAAAAATTCTAAAATTTGGTTTCCTAATATATTTTGATATAAAGATCACGTTGAACGGTTCGGATCGACTATTTGGATACTAGAAATGCAGGTACTGACCGCATAGTACAGTAAAACCGTAATATGCATATTACCGTAGCCTAATTATATATATATATATAGAGAGAGAGAGAGAGAGAGAGAGTCCGGCTATAGGCATATTACCGTAGCCTAATTATATATATATATATATATATATATATATAGAGTCCGGCTACAATAATATGCATATCACGGTTTTACCGTGCTATGCGGTCCGTATCTCAGTTTGCGGTGTCCAAATAGTCGATCCGAACCGCTCAACTTAATCTTTATATCAAAATATACTAGCAAACCAAATTTTAGAATTTTTAGAATTTTTTTGCTATTTGTAATGATGGAGAGAAAATGGCTAGATCCAAGGATTCTGGTTCATACAAAATAACGATTTTCTTCCCATCACTAAAAATAGCAAACAAATTCTAAAAATTGTAAAATTTGGTTTCCTAGTATATTTTGATATAGAGATCACATTGAACGGTTCGGATCGACTATTTGGATACCAGACATAGAGGTACAGACGGCATAGCACGGTAAAACCGTGATATGCATATTATTGTAGCCTAACTATAAATATATATATTATACAATTAAAAGTTAGGAAACTAGTATTTTTATATTAAAAATAAAAAAATTAAAATAATATTATTTATTCCGAAAAAATAACATAGAAAATCAGAAAAAAAATTTAATAATTATATTTGTTGTAAAACAAAAATTCTTCTTGAAAATAAAATTTAATAATATTATATTAGTTGTTAACATAGGCGGAAAAAGTTGGAACCAAGTCGGGGTACCGGGGTACCTCGGGTTATTACCCCGGTACCCTGGGTCAGGTAGGGTCGGATCCCCGGTTGCCCCGGGTCGGGTAGAGTCGGGTCCCGGGTTGCCCCGGTACCCCGGGACGGGTCGGGTCTCGGGTTGCTCCGGTACCTCAGGTCGGGTAGGGTCGGGTCTCGGGTTGCCCCGGTACCTCGGGTCGGGTAGGGTCGGGTCCCGGGTTTGCTCGGGTCGGGTAGGGTCGGGTCCCGGGTTTGCTCGGGTCGGGTTTCCACGGGAATTTTTCTGGGAACATGGATACCTACCCTTGCGAGGACCGTCCCTCCCGGTCCTCTCGGGTTGCCCCGGTTAGATGCCCGAGTCGGGTCGGTCAATCCATTTTCCTCAGGTTTCTCAGTCAGGTTTGGACCTCTCAGATTTTTTTAAAACACTAACCAAGACGTAAATTTCTCTCAAAGAAGGAAACTAATTTACACGACGAGCGCTCGTGTCCGTGTCCGTGCATCAAAGACAAAAGGTTCACAAGTCCGTCTGGTGTATTCTTGATTTATCTACTCTGATTAATTATATTTCATTCATTACAGGAATGCCACTTAATTAAGAGGTTGCTCATCAGATGTATACAGCGGTGGAAATCAGATGACATATCTTTGACAAATTATTTGTTCCGTATTTTCCTTCTTTTCATATTACTTGGATGTAAATTAGTTTCTTTTCTTTCTTTCTTTTTTTAATTTTTCGAAGACAACATGTACAGGAATAAATGTTGTAAATGTAGCTAGTAGATTTTTTTTTTTAATGGAAATAATCCATTTGTACTAATTGTCAGATTCATTTATATAAAAAAATCGCCAAATTTCAAATTATTGATTGTTATGCCCATATTAAGCCAGTATTTAATCTGTCTATAAATGCAATTAATTTTCCATAAAAACGGAGTGCAATTAATTTTCCAGGATATACGGAGAATTGCAGAAACGTCTACGTTACTAATTACAAATTATAAATGAAATTAGCTATGCATTGTCCGATAACAAATACATATAGGGATAACCCGTCCATCCAAAATCTTAACTGTGACAGTCAATTTGTCTCTACAAAAATGTAAATACGATGGTAAATATTTGTGGTGTCTCAACAAGAAACTACGTACATAGTGACGGTTATACCATTCCTAAGGTAAATTCTTATGGGCGGTCTACTCGTCTCAAGGATAAAAGTTTAGAGACGGTTATTCCATCGTCTGAAGATTCTTTGAAATGGTTGCAACTAGGCTAGTTGCAACGACCATGAGACGGATATATATATAACCGCCTATACAGTTTTGTTCAGACAGATTGAACCGTCCCTACATACTTAAATAACCGTCTTTACAAGTCTTGTTTGTAGTAGCGAAATGATATGGCGATACGAATATTGCTCCCGTCATCGATACGCGATTAATGTCTTCACTTAACATTAATACGCCATATGGTCTACCATCAGCTGAGTAGACACAAGCACAGATATATACCATCTTTTCATCTTAATTATAAGAGAAATACCTTGTGTCCATCAAATTAGATGAACACTAGGTCACACTCTAATTATAACCTTCCCCAAGTTCATTGGCTGGGCCTTGATTTTTGCCTCTTATATCATTAGTAATAATGATTTACTCTCTATTTCTCCAATGTTGTTTCTCTATTTCTCCAATGTTGTTACTTCCCTAATTACAAAAGACAATGAACATGAAATAATACGAGCGATTTCCAACATTGGCAGATCAGAATTAGATCTATAAACAAAGTCTAATCACAATTCCAAGTTAAATAAATATATAAATAAATAACAAGTTTAATTAATTAGACAATGAGCAATGAGAAAACATCTTCAGTTAGTCTCTAACTCAGTTAACAAGTCTACACACCCCCTTCTATAAAAGAGAGCTAATTACTAATTAGTGAACTTTCTGAAAGAAGAACTCCCATCTATTGCGAGTACGTTCTCATCGATCCCAACTGCGCACGAACCGTTCCGGTCAGGAGTAGTGCTACCTAGCATCTATATATAGCGTCTATAAATGGACTCTTCATAGAGTTTAAATATTACAAATTAAGTATATATAACTATTATAAAATTAGATGTAACTATTATAAAATTTGTACGAAACCTCTATCTTTGAAGGTGTTGAGAAGAAAAGACAACTGCAAGTCCAAGACAGACTACACTGCAGAATTATACTGTGGATCAAACAAGCCCAAGCCCAAGCCCAAGCCACAGCCACAGGTAATACTGATTGATTGGTCCAGTCTATATATATATGACACACTTCCAAAAACAAGCCCAATTAAGTTCACTACGTGCTTGGACTAGCCCATCTGCCCATGAGAACATTTATTCACATTTTGAGAGATCGGAGTTCAAATTTCGAAGTTCAAACTGGAGCAAACAATGATTCGATGACTGAATTGAAATTTACCCCTGCACCAAAATATGAATCTTTATTTATATGGCTCGTACACAAACGAAGTGTTCTTACTAAAAATGTACTTAATTAAACGGTGTTGGGTTGTTGGGTGGGTAATGAAATATTAGTTCTGTGGGGATAATAACTAATTAAATGGGCTCATCTTTTCCTCTGCTTTTTTTTGCACATTAATTTGTTTGGTTTTATTCGGTGGTCTCTATCAGGATCAGTTTATATCTTTTATTATATTTATGATATTTTTAAATGAGGAACACCTTTTTTAAGTTGAATTATGCTCCATGGACCGTCCGTTCTTCACAACCGGATGGTCACAGCACTTTTTTCACACACAATTAAAAAATGAACAATAAATTACAGAGGAAAGATAAAAAAAAAAAAAGAAGAAGAAGAAGAAGAAGAAGAACTGCTAGATTAAAAAAAAAAAATTGGTTGCTTGGCCCTATGTGTTTAATTTGCTGCCGTCCAAATAAAATGCCGAGAGATAAATAAATTGAAAACTGCTACCAGTTCCATTTAATCCCTGCCTCTTTTAATTATTTTTTACTTTTGTGAACATAACATATAGTTTTAACTTTTAAGCACTGCATATGTATTATTGATTCTTTTTTTCCTTTGTTGATGCAAGTTGAAAACGATACTCTTGTGTATGTCTATCCATGTAACTTATCTAGTCTAAGCAGAAAAGTTCAATCGAGTCAAGCATATGATCCCAGAAGACAGCGACAGAGCTTTGTGTGGGGCCAAAGTGTCTCCCTACCCCTACCGTTAATTTTAATTATAAAACTTGACTGACTCAGTCTCACGAGACTGAGCTCAGTTGGGTTTTATTTTGAGAAATAAGCTGGACGCTAGCGTCCAGCTGTGGGTTTTTTTTTTTTTTTTTTTTTTTTTTTTTTTTTTTTTTTTTTTTTTAGTACAAACTCTAACTCATCCGAACAGGTTTCAAATGCAGACTTTAACTCACCCAGACGGGTTCCAACAAGGCTTAACGGTTCCCAGACCTCTGCGCCTATCTATGGCCTATTCTGGTCTTTTGTTTTAGTCTGATTTATAACCTAATTTGGTATTTTGTTCTAGTTTGTACAAATTGTTCTTATTTACACAGTCTTTACTTTCAAAATTTGTTTGAAGTATGATATACTATAGCGGATTTTATACTTCACCTAATGAAGCACCACGTTCGTATATAGAACTCCACAATTTAAGTTCAACACCATTATAAACAACTTATAAAGCAATATCTTTGTTTTGGACAAACAATCAAACAATTCTAACAGTTTTAATATACCCTTTCCTAATCTACTAACTAGAATATCTTAAAAGTGGTTTAAGCTGCCATACCTATAATCTTCTCTTCTAAGAATTTTGAGAACCTCGCTCTGATACCAGTAAGAAAACGCCCGTTCTTAGGATCTCAACTCCAAAACTTCGTTGCTAAAAGATACTAGACTAGAAGTTTAAGAGGAAAGAAAGTTCTTATTAGAGGATATCTTACAAAGAGGGAGAAGTAAGACTTGCTGGAACTCAGCTGTCTTGCAACTCTGAGAAAACACACTTATATAGACTCAGGAATGGAATCTCAATTATCACACCGGGTGCTCATTGGGCCCCATCGTCATGTGAATAAAGGGATTTCCATAATCCTTTGTCTTCCACTCAGTTCACCTACTATCCAAAGTTAGGTGCACTGATTAAAGAAAAAGAGAGATAGTACAACCACTTTACCGAAAGTGGATTGCACTAACTCAAAAGCACACTACTGGCTAAAACAGATAGGCCAGAAATTTCAAAAAGAAAAGATGCTCATATAATTGAGCGAAAAAGCACACTACTGGCCAAAACAGATAGGCCAAAAGTTTGAAAAAGAAAAGATGCTCATATAATTGAGCGCACTCCACACAAAGCAAATAGTGGTTTTCCGTAGATCACCACCAGATTATTCATCACACTTAATTATTAGATAAGGTTGTGAAGGACAGTAGTTGGGTCCATCACGCTCCTTAATACCGTTCACCACCTGACAAATTGCGTAATTAAGTTGTCAAGGTCCTTCTCGATTTTCTTAATTTTTGGAATTTGTTCTTCAAGTAGTAAACAGGTATCACCCATCATGCAATCAACGTTTCTGTATGGACGTGCAGTCTCATACTCACATTCAAGCATGGTCTTCAGTACATTGATTTGTGCAAAGGCCATCCTTGCTTGAAGTTCCTTGACTTCACGCATGACGCCTCTGTGGATAGCGGCATTTGTGAGTGATCCGCCATTGCGTTCTCTGGCGTAGTGTATGTCATGGATGTCTGCAGTTGTGTACAGGGGAATACTGTCTGAATACGAGTGCATAGAAGCATAGTGCTGGCGTCGTTCAGCATTCCAGTCTGAATTTCCTCTAGAACTGGCTCCAACATGGAAATGAACGCGGTTTGCTCTGGGTTGAGACATCTTGTTGTGCAGTAGGTGGTCAGTCGGGATAGTGTCTCTGCAAGGGTGTTGTGCCTTCCGTCAATATGCTCAAAATTGATATGCACACCTGTTCCTGTCACAAAATCAGTAAATTTAATCCACCTGACCCGAGAGGGTTTATTGTTAGCAGTTTTATTATAAAAGCTAATAATCGCTTGACAATCTGTCCTAAGCGTTATTTCACTTTTATCTAGATAGTGGATTTTCATGGCCGTTAAAGTTTCCATGCAGGCGTGAATCTCTGCATCTATCGTCGATTTTATGACTGGAAATTTGCCACTTGCGTATGCACACACTTTCTCGGTTGAGCGAGGATCCGCCTTCTTTGGCTTCCATTTGCAAACACCTCCCCAGCCTTCCATACATCCATCAGTTTCGAGGATAATATAGGCATTTTCCGGGGGAAACTCCAGGTCTGGAAGATTTTGAACCTCATTTTGGATTTGTCTAATTAGGTTAATATCAGACGGTTTCAGCCTCTTGTCACCATGGGGAGAGGTTTTAGAATACAAAGGGCCAAGTTTGGTACCCAGTTTTGGAATATACGCTCTTGCATAGTTGAGAATACCAAGAAAGGAGCGAAGCCCTTTCTTTTCTTTCAAAGACTCCATATCAAAGTTGATAATCTTCTTGATTATATGCTCTTGGAGTTTAATCTTTCCCCGATTAATAGTTGCACCAAGAAATTCCACCTCAGGTACAGCTATTTTGAACTTTGTGGGTGACAACACGAGTCCATTCTTCTCACAAATAGAAAGCATTACCTCCAAATGCTTTGCGTGTTCTTCCTCTGTTTGTGAGAAGACTAAAATGTCATCTATGTAGACTGCTATGAATGCTTCTGTTCCTCTGAAGCAGTCGTCCATTTTTCTTTGGAATATGGCAGGTGCATTTTTTAATCCGAATGGCATGACTAACCACTCATATAATCCTCCAGGGACTATGAAAGCGGTCCATGGTATAGATGCCGGATCCATAGCGACTTGATGAAAGCCGCTCTTCAGATCAAATTTCGAAAAGATCTTGCTGTTACTGATCTTTTTCAAAATTGTATTGATACCTGGCAGAGAGTATTGGTCTTTGTAGGTGTTGTCATTGAGGGTTCTGTAGTTGAGAACCATCCTCTCCTTGCCTTTTATCTCTTTCCCGGTTTTTGGATCAATTGAAGTCCCGGAATTGACCATGAACGCCATTGTTCGGTGTCTGCTTGTGCTTGGCCTGATTACACCGATTTCAAGTAAAGCTTTAACATGGCGGTCAAATTGTTCCTTCATAGCCGGAGTCACATGTTTGAGTGGTTTATCTTCAATTGTAAGGTCTGGGTTGATGATCTCCAGTTTACAAACAACCTTGTTTTTGGCCCAATGCTGAAGTGGGTTGCTTCCGATATAGCCTTGTTCTTTTAGGCGGGCTATTAGTGGACCGAACCTTTTCTCAAAATTTTTGTTGGTAATTGGGTTTTGGTAAAAGACAGCTTCTTGGATTAGTCGGTATTCATGCTCTTCTAGATCCAATTCTTGTATAGCAGCAGGAACTGCTATTGTTTCTGTTGTAGTATGGATCTTTGTTACATTTTTGTAGAATGTAAGCACCTTGCCTTCAATTCTTAATCCTCCTGCCATTGATCTTATGAAATTACACCCAAGGAGCATCTGTATCCCTTCACGCATGCCCATTGGAAAACAATAGGTGAAAGGAATACGGAACTTGTTTTCTCCGATCACGAGTTGTCCTTGCTTAAGTTTTGTATTGACAACTTGTCGTGAATTTACTCCTGTGATTTGGACTGGGTATAATGTTTTCTCTTGTGCCTCATTTGGGATGGCGGTTTGACAGATGCAGCAAGTTGATGCACCAGTATCGAGGATTGCTCGGATATCAAATCTCTTGACTCCAGGAATTTCAATGGATACTATCAGGTTATACAACCTATTATCAATCTTTTTGTGCTGTCTAGGCTGTTGAACTTGTGTTAGAACCTCTGCTTTGTATGCTGCATAGTCAATGAAGACTACAAGTGCAGCTTCACCATCTTCATCATCTTCCTCCATTATTGGTTCTTCTGGATTGGTTACTTTCTCCTTTCCTTTATCAGAGATTGCCAGTTCTCTGAATTCTTCTGCCAATTCTTCTTCAAGGATTTTTATCTGGTTTTCTTGTAGAGGTTCTGGTTTTGCCAACTCTTCTTCGGGAGTTTGTATCTGGGTTTCTTGTAGAAGTTTTCGCAATCGTTCATTTTCAGCTTCTAAGAACTCAACATATTTTATGAGTTCTTTTATAAGAGTATCTTTATTGGAGTATTGTCTGGGCTCAAGTTGAGTCTTTGGTTGTATTTCTTTTCCCAGATAGAATGGTGAGCACATGGCACAGGCTAGAAGTTTGCAATCTTCACAGCCTATCCTGTAGTTTTTGTTTGTTTCAATTTTGCAAAAACTACAGTTACCATCGATTCGGACTTCAGTGCTGAATTGGTGTTGGCACTGTTCTTGCTTCTCAGGAAGCTGAACTTTACTTCTCCATCCGTAATACTCAATTTGCAGCATCATAGCGCCTTCCCAAGGAATTTCTTCAATTGCAGCTCGCACATGGACCTCCGTGTTGCCAGCTTCTCCTTCTGAGAGGCTGCATATGGCATCACTGTCGGGTTCATTTAGATCAACTGACACTACATCTATGTCATCTGGTAGGTCCAGATTATCCAACACCGCTGCTCTTGCGATATTTCCTCTATTCCTCTTGCATTCTCGTGCAAAATGACCTTCTTCTCCGCATATAAAACACTTGCATTTGCGGACTCGGTCAGCATGTTTTCGCTTGAACCCTCGCACATGTGAGTCATGTGGCTTTCCTTTGTAGGTCTTGGCTTTTCTAAGACCATACTTCTTTCGGCTGTTATGGTATTCTCCTGGTATTGGTATACGGCTGCATATAGTTAGGTCTTTAAGGCTGCGTTGCATTGCCGCCTTCTTACACATCTCTGCCAAATACTAGTAAGAGAAGTGTATTCTAGGCATGACACCAATTGTATTACCAGGAAATTTTCTCTGGAATGCCTCTTCAAGTTCATTGCCAATAAAGGAGGGCATTTTTCTGAAAAACTTGGCTGAGAGTTCTTCATTTACGTACATCCTCCCAGATTTTGCTGCTAGAACTTTGTAATCATTCATGTAAGAGAAGAGATCTCTCACATTGTTACAGCTCAATCTTTCAAGATCATGATATGCACGATCTTGTTCATCTGTTGTTCCTTGGTAGGGATCCTCCAATAGCATTACTCTTCGGATTTGTGATATAACATTTTGGGGATCATCGGCAATGTTTGTAAGTATAGCGTATTGTTCTTTGAACGCCATTCGCCATTGGATCCAAATCTTCTTTTCAGTTTCACCAAGGAGGTTCTCAATGAACATCATCTTGGCCTTGTTGTCATCAAAGGTTCTTTCACTCAAGAGATTTAGAGTGATTGATTCCCATCTTGATATGGTATCATTATAGAGACCAATATCTTCGGGTAATACCAGTAAAGCGCCTTGTTGTTGCATTGCTGCTGGTAAATTCCACATTTCATTATGGTGATGACCAACTCCTCCTGGTAAACTCAAGTTCTTGGGTCTTTGCCAACTTAATACGGGTTGCTGAGAGGTTGAGGCTTCGCCATGTTTAGCTTCGAGCCTAGCTGGTGTATAGGACACTTGTCCCATAAGAGGCTCTGGGGGTGGATGATAAACACCAGATGTTGCACTAGAAAAAGCTCTTTCTTGTAAAAATTGTTTCAGTTTTGGGTATTCTGTTTCTTCCTCTTCTTGATCATGCATCATGAAAACAGTGTCGGTTTGTTTTTGTTCTTTCCCACCACCTTCCACAGAAAATGGATTGATAAAATCCATTTCAGCTTCTGCTTCATTATAACTATCCCAGATAGGACAGTCATCTTTTGGACCTTCTATCAGCTGCGCGGTGACAGATAGGGCTCCCCAGAAAATGTCATCTTCTGTTTCATCCTCATTGTCAGATTCTTCTTCTGCATCATAGCAAAGGACCATTGCTATGATTTCTTCTTCTAATTGTTCTTCATCAAATTCACCCCTTGATTGTTCTTGAGGTGGCGGCGTTGCACTATACTTTGTAAATCTGAGCAGTAATGAACCATCGGTTCGCATTTGTGTCACTGCTCTTTGAGGATGTTGAGTTTCAGGCTGCTGCATTGGTCGGAGTACCCACTGCCTTCCTCTTAATTCTGCAGTGGTATGCCTTTGTCCTGGGATAGCTTGAACTCCATGACTTGTGAGATAATCAGATACATTATTGATGTTGTATCTAAATCCCGTGAAGTTAGTGTTTGAAAGCCTCCCAATGAGTGATCTCGTTAGCAGTAAGTTGCTTTCGCCAGCTCGCCATGTGTCATATCCATGAGTTTGAATCACCAGTTGGATATGATTATAGAAATCCCTTATGGATAGCATCATATTTGGGGCAATATAGGCCAATTGAGACCCATGAGTTAGATCCATTTCCATAGTATCAATTATGGATCTATCATCAGACCATCTCGTGTCTTGGATGACTACAAGGGCATTGACCCCTGCAGCTACTCTGTGGAGAGTAAAGAGACGGATCATGATCAGGCCCATGTGGAGGTGTTGTAGGCCTTCTCTTTGCAGTCTCTCAAATCCTTGTTGTGTAATGAATGGTAATCCCAGTTGCTGGTTGTCTACAACTGAAATTCTCTGGTCTGAATAGTGCTGATAAACCTGATGCTGGGTTTGGAAAAGACTTCCTGCTTGGTAAAGTACTTCAGCAGGAACATTTTGTGCTCTTCTGAATTGTGACAGGTTGAGCTCTGCATCTGGGTTCATTTGAGACTCGAGTGTTCTTTGATACCCTCGTTGTCTCCTGGGCATCACACGGCTTAATGAGTGTCGCGCTCGCTGTCCAAGTCTGTAGCCTCTTATTTGATCTTCTACTGTGGGGGTTTGTTCACGGTTTTGATTCTGTTGGTCTCGGTTGCTTATAGATGGTCGAGCCGCCATCTCTGTTCGGGTTTGAGTTCTGCTCATTTTGATGCTTTTTGCTTTTCTTCTTCAAAGATCTTTTGTGGATCCTTAAAGACGTAGAAAGGTGCAGGCTTTGGTTTTGGCTTTCGAATTGGTTCTCCGAGATTGAGTTTTTGGAGATTCTTCTCCAGATCTTCAATGGTTTTTACGGAGATATCAGAAGACGTCCCAGCTGATTTCTCAGCTACGACCTTCTTAATATCTTTGACTGTCTCCAAACAGTCGTCGAGGTTTTCGCTTATCTTGACCAGCAGTTGAATAATTGTGTTGTTCTGTTTAATCAGGGCTGCAGTGGCCTTTTGGTTGACCTCTGTTGGTTTGACAAAGCCTTCAGGGGGTCCTTCAATAGATTCGGTTGCCTTTAACGCGTCTTTGTAGATTTCAGTTCTCTTGGTGTTTAACCAGTCGCTCATACGTAATTTTTTAATTTGCAAAAGGAGAAAAAGATTTCAGTATATTGGCAGATTAAGATATCCTAGTTCAGTATTTAAGAAATGAATGTATTAATTCTGTATAGAATTGTTTAACTGTTTGTGACATAACTTAGAGTTTCAGCTTATTTTAGTTGTTTACCGCTACACAAATGCTATAAATCTCTTGCCACAGCAAATTATGAGGTTGGGGCTTAAAATTGAAAATTCCATACACATGGGCTTATGATCGTTGAATTATTATCAAAAGGCTTAAATATGAAAAATGCCGCTACCCCTACGAGTGCTTATCCTCGGCCTTAAGGCACTGTGTCATGAAGCACGTGGACCGTTGGATTACCTCATGATTCGTGTAGGCTCGAATCTCAAAGTGATCTAATGGTCGATGTGCTTCATGGCACCATACCTTAAGCCTTAAGGATGTGAAATCCCCTACGCCCTTAATTTTCCAATACAAGTACAATTTCATTGCATTGCATCTATATATAAATATCCAATTTCAACTATTGCCCCCACTTGAGAACCAGCATTTGGTCTAGTGGCGAAGAGCAACGCTTTCCATATGGGAGGTCGCGGGTTCGAAACCTAGATGAGAGTTTTTTATAGACATTTAAATTTGAGTGGCTTGACGAGGCTCAAAAAAAAAAAAATTTTGAGTGGCTTGACCCTCATCTTTATTATCTCAAAAAAAAAAAAAAAAACTATTGCCCCCACTTTTCATTGGCTGGCCTGCTCTTTTAACTACTACCCAATTGAGTCAAATTTATGAAACCCAAATATGAAATATACCCAATTGAAGTCTCTTTTTCTCCAGTCTATGGTTTTTTAACTATTTCCCCTCCATCCAATATAGCATCTTCATGTTTTGGTTTTGGTCATTACAACTGGCCCCCCTGGCCCCCTTGATTGTCTATAGGGAGTGTCAAAATTTAGCAGTTTTTTTAAAGCTGCCATTATTGTCTAACCAACAATATAATATGGCAACTGACTAGGTCAGAACAAGACAGGAAGACAGAGATCCAATCATGCATCCAATGATGATTTAGATCGGTTTCAATAATTTCCAGTTTTGTACGCTTTTTGGATGAGATTGAACTTCCGGGTTTGCATGTTGTTTATGGATTGTTATGATTGTATCTAAAACAGAGTTTTATTTATAAGGTAGAATAAATTTAATTGTTCTTACAAACACAATTAAAGTAAATCAAATGATTTTTTTCGAAATCAGTAAAAATACAGCTTAATGAAAGAACCAAATTTTGTGTAAATATTATTTAAGCAAATTTTGATTCAGAGATTATTTATTTGTCATTTGAATTGCTTGTAGGTGTCATTTTGTTAAATAATTGTTTTCATAATTTTTTGGGTTATCTGATATGCAAAAAAAATTGTTTAATAGACAAAAATGCCCTTTTTTTATGTCAGCTCTATCATTGTCAGAAAATTTAACTCTTACGGATATGATCAACCTATCCACATCTAACTTTGTGGATTCATGCTCGTGTCCAAAATTGCACTTGAATTTTCTATGAGGATTATTATGCACTAGTCAGTATGCGCGCTCCGCCGCGCTTAATTTAATAGTTTGTGTTATCGTTCGTCCATTAATATTAACTCACAGAAAAATATTGATCTGAATATCTAACCTTAAAAAGTTAGATTTGTATTTCAATAAATATCCTTATATTTAGAACCTCAAGACCACCCTATTTATTGTCTCACGACATCAAAACCACCCAAAACCTAAAGACTACCCAATTTAAATGAGCAGGACACAAAGTCAGACACAACCCGAGAATATTTTTTTTTGAATTAGTAAATTAAAAAATTAAAGAAAATTAAAAAAATAAAAATAAAACTTTAGCGGGAAACAATTACTAAATTCAAAAAAAATTTAAAGAAATAAATAAAGAAAAAAGGGAAAAAATAAAAAAAATGAAAACAAAATAAAATAAAAGGGAAAAAATAAAAAAAAATAAAAATAATTTAAGGAATAAAAAACAGAAAATTAAAAATTGAAAGAAAATAAGTAAAAAAAAATAAATAAATAAATAAAGGGGAGTGCTATTTTGAGGGCTCATTTTGTTATTTTGAGAGCTGAGGGAAATTTTTTTCTTCTTTTCCCAATTTTGCCCTTAATTAAATTTGTACAACACCTTTTGGATGTCACTTGCTCCATTTTACATTAGTAATTATGACAGACCATTAATGATGCATGATAAAACAAGAGAATTATGTTTTTTTTTTCATTGTATTCCCACAAACGTATATTTCTGTACTGTTGAGAATTTAGTCAAATGAAACAAATATTTTCATTTCCTTTCTTTTATTCATTTAATAATCTGAAATTTGAATTAATATCATAAAAAGCATATAATCATTAATATGCCTATGGAAATATAAAAACCGATATAAATATATTAATAACAACAAAAGAAAAAAAAATGGAGGCTACCTTTTCAACGTGTTAGACTATTATACTAATGATAGCATTTCGGATTAAAATGTTAACGCCTCAAAATTTATGTTACCGTATCGCAAAATACAATTTACGGTGATCAATAAATTCTTTATATGAAAATATTGGGGAATACAAAAATTTTCATTTTTAGAGTTTTCTAAGTATTTGTTTTGCATTTTAGAAAATATTATGTACAAACATCAATATTTTATTAATATTTATGAGATCTTTTCTAAAATTCAAAATAAATACTTAGGAAACTCTACAAATGAAAATTTTTTGTATTCTCCAATATTTTCATATAAAGAATTTATTTAGCATCATAAATCATGATTTCGGACACGATAATATAAATTTTGAGGCGTTAGCATTTCGGTCCGAAATGCTAACGTTAGTATAATGGTCTAACTCTAATACTCATAACAATTTTTTTTTGGTGGTACCTTCATTATTTATCATACATTTGAAAAAAAAAATCATCCAAAAAAAACGAAATTGCAGATGATAGTTTTTTGAATTATTTGATGATTTGTAGGTATTAATTGAGAGCTTCTTTATTATTTTGTTTTGAAACATTTTTATATGTTATACAATTACAATATACACGCCATACTATTGCAATATTATACGAATAGTAAAGTTGCATTATTTTCCTTGAAATAGTAAAGTTGCATTATTTTCCTTGAAAAAAAAGAGCTTAAAATAAATCTTAATTAATAAATTAATTTCTTTTTTTTTTAGCTTTAATCCATATATATCCCTTGAGGGTCAATTTTAGCAATTTACTTTTAATTGTACATGTCCAACACTATATCAAATTTCATTTAGAACTATTATTAAGAATATCCTTTTTTTTAGAAAGGACAACAAATTTTCTGTGTTCCCTCATTCTTAAAAACAATTAGGCCTCACAGTCACAGATTAAATGTAATCATGTACTTTTTGAACACGGATCTGAAGACGTGTTGGCGATACTGCTCAAATAAAAAACAGTAAATCATATAGTCCACATTTAATTATTTGAAGCACAATTATGTAAAAAAAATATTGACAGGGTTATATCTGTTAATTTTTATAGTATCATAGCAATAGAACAAATAATTTGGCGAATGCAGGTTGCTGGATCAAAATCGGAGTTATTGCATCCTTTATATCTAGAGGAGGGATCCATTGACAATCCTTAACTTGACAATCTTGACAATTTGATATTTCAAAAATTTGTAAAAAATCATATAAATTCTCAAAAATAGAAAAAAGCTCACGAAATTATTTCTTGACTTGTAGATTGATTATGTTTCCAATTATATTCAATTTAAGTTATATTTGATAGCCCTTCAAAGATCCGCTAAATTACAACCGTTAAAAAATATACAAAATTTTGATAAGCCATCAAACGATGTTCAAATTGATTAAAATTTGGAATACTATCGATCTACAAGTTAACTAATACATCCATAAGTCTTTTTTCAATTTTAAGATTTTTTATAAATTTTTATAAATTTTTAAAATGTTTCATTGTTAAGATTCTCAAAGTTAGCATTGTCAAGGGATCCCTCCTCTTATATCTAATCTTAACAATTTTAATTAATGTGCTCATTATGAGGGACAAAGTTGGAATATTGAAGAATGTTTATCTCTCTACTCTCAAAATAGCAAAATGGGCCCTCAAAATAGCACTCCCCATAAATAAAGTAGAAAACACTATAGCACCGATGGGATAATTATTGTAGTGCAATAGTACCTGTCCTGCGGTTTAGAGATATTAAAGATTCAGCATTGGGTCCAATTAATTTGCTGTTATTTTTTTAGAATAACAGGACCTGCTATTTTCAATTTGGACCTCTAGATCAGAACGGACAGATGTGATCGGCCCAATTTAGATTATAGGAATTTTCAAATTAATCTCATCCGTTGATTTTGATCGGACAGCCCAAATTCAGATAACAGTAAACTGATAACAGCGGATGTACGTGAAGTGAGGCAGCATTTATGAACTATTTTGACTTACTTTGCACTTGTCATATCCTATGGGCAAGAGCTATAGCATATTCTATACTGTGGCTAATATGGTATAGCCCAAATTAATAAACAAGATTTGTCTTATCTTACAATATTGTTTTGCAATTTCTTCCAACTTAACATATAATAATAAAATCATAAACAAATGCTCCATAATTGATTGGTTCTTTATTCCTTCAAGTAAATCAAGATTCCGTTGTCCGCGCGCATATATAATTGAGGCGTCCGTATCTGCTGAGATCCAAATCGGATTTCAGGACCCTGAGATTCCGATCTGACGGTTCTCAGGAACCGTATCTGCTGAGTCCGGATCTCGGAGTCCCTGATAACCGTAGGATCGGGATCTCAGGGTCCTGAGATCCGATTTGGATCTCAGCTGATTTCAGCGCTATAATTGAGCGTGCTCCCAACGCCATTATTTTTCTTTTAAATACATCCACATTTTTTTTAACAAATTTGAACGGTTTATAGTCCTTAGGCATAGGGCTAACAAAAATGTTCGAAGCTCGTAATTCGCTCGTGTTCGATTCGATAAAAGTTCGTAATTAGCTCGTTCGATTTAAGCTCGATTTTATTTTCGAGCCGAGCCAGCTTGATTCGAACTGAAACGAATCGAATTCGAGCTAAGGCCAGCTCGTTCGAAACAGCTCGCGAGCCAAATTAGGCTCGAATCTCCAGACGTTTTGAATCGTTGATTGAAGGTTTATTTACTTCCCTTCTTAGTTGCTTCCCAGTACCCACGGATGTAGACAAAAAGGCCTCCATTTCATACAGATGCAAACAAAAAAATGGAACCCAAATGATACTCTCGCCTTTCTTCCTCTTATGTGTCAATGGCGCACCTCAGATAGCTCGATCGAAATACCTGTCTCCGCCGCTCCTGGCCAACAACAGCAGTGCCAACGCGATGCCCACGGCCAACAGTCGGCCTCTCTTCGTCGCCCCTAGCCTCCTTGCCCTCTTCCCATTGCAATAACCTAGACAAGTCTATCTCGCCACTGCCCTCTCCTCATAATCGCCTTCCATTCGAGCTTTGACGAATCGAATCGAGCTAACTCGATTTTATCGAATCGAATACGAGCTCTACCTCTCAGCTCGAATCTGCCTTGCTATTTCGAGCCAGCTCGGCTCGATATAAAAACGAATCGAATACCTCACACGCTGAGCTCGATTCGATTCGATTCGTTTACACCCCTACTTAGGCAAACGTTATAAAATTCCAACGTTGCCATCGGTACGGGGCTCGATTGGAAATTTGGAATAGAATATATACGCTGCTTTTATAATTCCGAAAGCAACCCCGGCCATCTTTAGTCACCGTTTTATAACACAGATATTCGATAAGATAAACTTAAACCCTCAATCATTTTGCATTTCAACCCGGTGTAAGTGCATAATAATATAAGAGTACTACGTAGTGTTCACCCTTTTTACTTATCCACCAGTCCATCGTATTTTCAATAAACAAATATCATTTTTCAGTGAACATTTATATATTTCTAATGAATAAATATAACTTTCCAGTGAACAGATATGTATATAATAACGGTTTTCAGTAAACATTTATGCAACAGTGCAAAGCACATAGGTGTATGTGGTGTGTCAAAACTGTGAGAGAGGACGAATGAGTGGCCTACTATATCGGGTGGACTGTACATATTTCTCATAATATAAGAGTAACTACGGGGCCGTTTGGCAACCCCTCCTTAGCCCTCCTTAGACTTCATTTAGCTTCCTTAGTCTCTTAATCCTTCCGAATGCAAGCTCCTTAGTACGGATTAAAAGTTTATCCTTAAGCCTCATTTTGACCGGGGTTTAAGTCTTGCCCGGATTCCTAAAGAAGCAATACCCATAGCTTAAGGCTTAAGCTTTCTAAAGTCATTTTTCTTTTTCCGAACGAGTGTAGCTTAATGAGGCTTAAATATTTAAGCCAACCACCTTGCCAAACGGCCCTACAAGATTAAGTAGATAACAACATGATCGACCATAATAACTATATAGTTGCCCTCCCAAGAGGAAATCATATACGGTCAACAGCATCAGGGATCCATATATCTTCATATATATCATATCCAATTTGTGCTATACCAATTAAGGAACCCAAAATGGTGGAGACAACAAATTCCACTGTGGTAACCCCGGCTGAGGACACCCCAAGGCACAAAATCTGGCTGTCGAACTTGGACGTCGTGGCAGCGCGTGGGTACACTCCGACGATCTATGTGTACCCTTCGAACGGCCAGCAGAACTTCTTCCCGGTCGAGGCGGTGAAGGACGCCCTTGCCAGGGCCCTCGTGGTGTTCTATCCGCTGGCCGGTCGGCTTACCAGGAACCCCGAGACCGGGAGACCCGAAATCGATTGCACGGGGGAGGGAGTGACTTTTGTCACCGCAGATTTGGACGCGACGGTTGATGATTTCAAGGACTTCGCGCCGTCGGCGGATATGCGGAAAAAACTCGTTCCGGTGATCGACTCCGCCGAGCCGCCTTGTGTCATGATGATGCTCCAGGTTTGTTCTTATCAAAATGCCATCTTCAATTCTGTTCTTTAATATCTAAACTCCTCCAATTTCCAGATTGAACAAAAAAGGAAAATTGAATATATAACAAAATTTCCCAAATTTTGTAACAAACAAGATCATAAATATCCATGTGCAAAAGTCACATACTCACATGTGATACCGTACCCATATTGATATGATTGTCTCATGCATATCATTTTCCAAGTACAGGATCGATCATAAAAAAATAAGGCTTCACAATTCCATGCGAATTTCTTGCTTTTCTCATCTTTCACTTCGTTCTTCTGTTCCCAGTATTCAATATCTTCTGTGAGGCAGCATTAACTGGTCATAGTTTTCAAGATTCGTTTTAGTAACAGGGTAAAATGCAACAACAGAAAATCTCAAAATCTGAAAGTGATTTTATGTGGCAAGTTAATTGTTATTACTGTGTGTACAAAATAAGCTTAAATTTACAATTAGTTGTACACTTATCAGGGGTCACAAATCATATCCATGCAAAGGTGAATTCAAATCCATAGTTTTCTATGGCAGAATTTTAGCATACTGTTTTTTTGGAGTCTATGCATATATATCACATATGGGACTCACAATAAATATGCATCCCTGTTTCTAAAATATGGGCCGTTGAAGCTCATCTAAGGGCAATTTCTTTAACAAATTTTCGAGAGAGAAGCTATAAAGAGAGCCACCATTCATAATTTGCTTGGATCAACACTCCTCTAACTTGTTTTTCTTCTGATTTTGACATGTTACATGCACAAATGGCCCACTTTTCTGCTATCTTTTTCACCCGAAATTTGGGATTAATGGTTATGTCGACTGGTCCAAATCCGCTGGTACGATATAATCAACTGGAGGACCCCCTTTTACTGTGTACACTGTTCTCTTGAAAATGAACGGTTCAGATTTGTTTTACTTTTCAATATTCACTGTATATCTATAAGTACATTAATCTCGGTCGTTAATTTTCGAACCAACGGTGGATATGATCATATGCAGGGGTGGGACCAGTGTATTACAGGGGTGGGCCAAAAAATTTTCAAAAATATACCCCTAAAAATTTGCAAAAATACCTCTTTTTTGAGAACAAATTACAAAAATATACTTAATTTATAAGAAAAATTTACAAAATTGGCTCTACCCTAAAAAATATTTACACAAATGTACCCTAAAAATTTTACAAAAATATATCCATACTTATAAAACTTTATTTCATCGAAAAAGTTGGACCCCTGCTACGGAGTCTGGCTCCGCCCCTGATCATATGAGTATGATGAATTATGGGATCATACAGTTGACCCTAATAATACATATTGGACAATGATGCCGACATTTTGCCGCCTAACAGTCCTTCCCTACATAGTTCTAATAATGAATTAATTATGTATTAATGAGGATCGTAGAAAATAATAGTACCTTTAATATGTCAAAAACTACTAGAAGTTGTATACAAATTGTCATCGTAGAGTGACAGTAACATTTCAAGTATTAATTATTGCATAGCTAATTAGTTGCTATTTGTTCATAATTATTGGTACCTAAAATATTCAGAGTTTCATACAATTTGAATGGTATTTGTTGCAGAAATTTTGCTATATTTATGACATAGATTGCAATGAATACTATTCTTATATTTATAATTAATATCTCTAACATATTTTTCGACGATATCCATTTGTGTGCTTTACAAAAACAGCTTTTGATTGAAAGAGTGTTTTTTTATATCTGCACCTCTCTGATTTTCTTATAACATCAATTAGATTTTTATTTTTGTATTCTTATAAGAAAATCACATCGGTACCAGTAGTCCAGTACTTGTTTATGTTATAACAGCTGGTGGAACAAAGATTTCCTCAAAATAAAAATACAATTTTAATATACAACATTACAACTTCATAGCAAGTTAATATATTAATAAAAATACTATATGAAGCATAGCAAGTTAATATATATAAAACAACATGCCCTAACTATATTAATAAAAATACTATATGAAGCATGCATAGCAATTAAGTTAGCAACGAGCAAATAATAAATTATTAATCATGTTGTATTCGTGGAAGAAGTAGAACCGAAGAAGACGCCGGGCCATCAGTTTCGCATACGTGTGTCTTTTTTGTCGCATCAAATATTCAAACACAACCAATTCCTGTTTTTTTAATTAGTTCCCATACTGCAACTGCTCTGCATCTAATATTATTGTTTTTAACCCAGCTGATCTATCATATCATATTAATACACGAACAAACAGGCAGGCTTCAATTCAATGCTTAATTTCCTTTTCTTGCTTCTTTGCGTTGTCGTAGATGAAAATGACTCCAAATTTTGTCTCTTGTATCTTTCAACTATATTAAACGGAAAAAAAAAATATATATCTGGTGCCCCTGGAATTGCCCATTAATTTGAAAAGGGGACCCCCATTATATATGCATATTGATATGAACCTTTTTCTCAAGGTAACAAGAGTAAAATGGGAAAAAAAAGTGCAGAGTCACTATCAAGGAAAGAGTATTAATACTTAGCGTCCATAGAAAAACTATCTATAGCGTTCATAGTTACATTTCGGAATGTATCTGTTACATCGGAAAACATCATGCATCCATTGGAATACCTGACCATAGGTCCTAAAACATAAAGAGGTGTAACAGTTATATTTAATATCTATGGAAATTCTATGATAGACGCTAGGTATCACCCTTGTTACATTTCGAGACATATCTGTTACATTCTGTACACATCTATGAACGGTTTTTCAATGGACGCAAGATGTTTCTCATCAAGAAAATACCAATTAAATTATCAAAGCAGACCTGTTTTTGCCAATTGAAGCAGAGCAATACCTGTTTTTACTTTTTACCAATACCAGAGATCTTGTAGTTTGTTGTTTATTGACCCTGGAAACTTCTCTGAACAGAGAGTCCCAATTAGAATTGCCAACTTATATATAATTTGATATGATAAAGTAAAAGATATATCCAAACCACCATGAAGATTTTCTTTGTTTTTTTTTATGAACTGATGATTAATAAATATTTGCATAACAATTTGTAGCCTAACCTCCATGTGATAATTTGATTAATTTAATATTTTTTTATTATTTTCCATTCATAACACACAGAATCAGATTTTTGGCAAAGATTTTCTCTGATTTTGATCTTCTAATTAAATTATTCGTGTGATTAGTTCACTAATATATAATTAATTCTACTTAATCAATTAACCAGTATGATATTTATCTCTTGTATTATATATTTGTATTATATATGCAGATGACTCGGCTCCGGTGCGGCGGCGTGATCCTCGGCTTTCCGATCCACCATTACAGCTTCGACGGCTTCGGTGCGTCCGTGTTCATCAGGACCCTGGCAGCCATTGCCCGTGGGGACACCGGCACGATTCCTTCCCCTACCTTCGACCGCACCATCCTTCGGGCCCGCTCCCCGCCCGTCGTCTCTTTCGACCACTCCGACTACTCCCCCAAAGACTTTGAATCCAAATGCCTGTCGAACAACTCCGGCCAAGTCGTCTGCGCCAACCTCAAACTTACTAGAGAACAAATCAACATGCTGAAGCTCCTCGCGGGCGGAGAGCGGATCTCCACGTTCCGTGCGGTGGTTACGCACGTGTGGAAGTGCACCTGCATTGCGCGTGGCCTAGCTTCCGATGCAGACACCCAACTCCTCCTGCCCGTCGACCTGCGTGGCCGCTTTAAACCGCCGCTCCCGCCAACTTATATCGGCAACCCGACACTCCGTACCAAGGCCGTAACCAAGGTCGAGAACCTCGTGTCCAACACGCTCGCATTCGGCGCCAATTTGATACAAAGGGCCGTCGACAGTGTCACCGACGAGTACGCACGGTCCTTAATCGACCACCTCGAGACCATCAACCTAGAGGCGATGTGCAAGCGAGGCGCGATGGACCGGAACAGCTTGATGGCGGTAAGTTGGCTCAGTGCACCGATGTACGACGCCGATTTCGGCTGGGGCCCCCCCATACTAATGTCGCGGGCACAGATGTACGGCAGCGGGTATGTGTACCTGTCGAGGGTCCCGGCGATGGATGGCGGCATATCGGTCATCATCGGCCTTGAGCCGGATAGCATGCAGTGCTTCAAGAAGATCTTCTATGAGGAGATTGAGGCTCTTAGACTTGTTAGTTACAACATTCAAGTGTGATTTTCAGTTTTGGGCTGTCAGTCAGCTGTGTATTAATATTAATGTTAATGTTAATGTTAATGTTAATGTTAATGTTAATGGTAATGTTAATGGTAATGGGAATTAGGTTGCTTGGCTTAATCTGTATTTAGATAATAAAGGTGTTACAATATTTGAATATATATACTGATATGTTATTATATATATCTCAATTAATTCTCTCTTGCATAATTTGTTCTAGTTTTTTTTTTTCAAAAAAAAAAAAAAAAGCAATTACTAATACCGACTAAACTAATATGTTGGTTCTACATATCTAAGGGCGTGTTTGTTTACAAGTAATAGCATCTGCTTTGTAGTTACAACTACAAGAAGATGGAGATGCAATAGTTGTACATGTTGGGTTGTTTGTATATTTGCAAGAAGACATGCAACATTAACAAAATTCTCAAATTGTTTTTCATATGTCCATATAAGGAAAACAAAAAACAAAAAAGGAAAGAGCATATACAAGAGAAAATCTAGTTATATATCTCTCATTTGTTGGACGGATTTGGAAACAAAATTGTGAAAATTAAATTGATTAAGATTAAAAAGGAATGTCTGATAGATATAGAAATATAGCAAATGCAAATATATAGGTTGCATCTCCTCCTACGCCAAAATTGACCGCAGTACAAGTTGTTGTAGTTGAGATGGATTATGTAATTGGAAAATGCAGAATACTTTTCAAATGCTACCAATCAAACAGATGTGCTAATTATTTGTGTAACTCCAACTACAGCGTTGCAGTACTTACAGGGAAACAAACATGCCCTAAAAGAACCTTATGAATTACCATTCATCTGCACTTTTAATGGTAGCCCAAAGACTATGCCGAAGAGAGTATAACATTACTAAAAAGCCCAATATATAATTGTAGCCTACAACTTACCCAATTCAATGAGGCTGAGATTAATAGGCGCACACAGAATGGACCTCAACATTTCTTCTTGGACTCCTATTATGCACATGTTGGAAATTTATAATATACCAAACATAATTGATTGGTACCTGAATAGTTTGAGGCTTTGTCAACGCATGGACTAAAAGAGTATTCTTTCAACCAAATATTCCTAACACGCTGCAATTAATTTGCCTTTCTAATATGAAAAGGGAAAAAATGTGGGGTTATTAACTGACAAAAACATGACTTATTATGCCAGAAAACCAGGGTCAAATTAATATATAATCACCATATGAAAAGGGAAAACAACGTGTATGTTCAATACATTAAATTCACATGTGTTATTATTTACATCTATGGTTTGGTCAACAGCATCTGGTGCTGGCAGCAGCATATGTATGAGAGTTGACTTGAGAAACACCCAACAAATTTATTTATGGTGATATGGTGCAGAAGCACTAGTTGCATAAAAAATGTTCAAAGATATATAATGTGGTACAGTAGGAACAGTTTAACTTATCTTACAGAAGGCAACAAAGATCATCAAATTATGGTGATTTGATGCCTCATATTTACTTGTAGATTAGAAATAAAATAACAGAGACAAACAACTATATATCAGGTTTAATTGTTTGTGGAAGAGATATGAACAGATATTATTCAAATTTCTTTTTTATTGGCAAATAAAATGTTTTTTTTTTTTTTGGAGGAAAATATTACATAACATAACATTGTCAACCTACTTAATTAGTCTTAAACTTTTTGACTCTTTTGTTGAATCTCAAAGTTGAAGTATTTTAATTTAGGTACAACACCTCAGAAAACTCTTAATATTCCCATCTTCCAAATACTGATGAAAATTGATGGAAGACCTTTTCGGAAGTGATACCAGAAAAAGGTGCCAAATTGCCAATGTGGAGAAGCCATGAAAGAAACAGATCATACATACTTGGGGCCATTCCCCATGTTATGTACAGCATATGTTCATGGTCTCACATCATGCATGTGTTGCTCATAACAGCTACAGATTATTCTGCATTCCACTAATTGTTGCATTTGGGATAATGATAATAATGGTGTATGATGTTGAAAATAACATTTTAGTACTAAGATCTGGTTTCTGTCTTCTCATATTAATTAAAAGTTATTGCACAATTTTTGTTTTGAGGAATGAATATATGATTCGAGTTGCGGAAGAGAAGATCCAAATTTTGTTCAGCACGTGATTCATTAAACTTCCACTAATAGTAGAGTGAAAATAATATATTATTAATAATAATATTATTATTATTTATTAATTTTGTTATTAATAATAATATTAAAATTATTAATATCTCTGCAAGTCCCATTTCTTATTATATAATTAATTTTAGCAGTCTTTTTTTTTTCCAAACTCAAGCCCATAGAATCTATAATAATAAGATTCTTGCATCTAGAGTAGGATTTACTTATAATGAAACAAATCTTATGTTGTCAAAATACGCATTATGGCTGATGATATGGAGTAACCCAAATTCCACAAAGATAACTAATTAATTATTTTATACTCTAGGATCTACGATTATCATTGTAGTAGACTAATTACTATATATATGCTAGTATTTAGGTTAGCACTTTTGTTAGGCTGATTAGGCTTTTTATGAATGTGGAGTCTATATTATTTTTTGTTTGTAGTTGTCAAGTTGTGCATGCACACAACTAAAGCTTAAAGTGCATCATGATACATTGATACGCTTTATTATTTTTTAAGTTGTATATATAATTTCCATTTTGGGGCCACAAAATCTCTGCCAAGACACAATCACATGCACATAGAATTAACAATTTGCAAACAACATATTAAATTTGATATGTTTGCATCATTCTGATCTTGCTCTGTTTTTTACATTGTATAAGTATTGCATTTAGCATGTACACTAAACAAAAAGTTTCTTATCTTCTGAGCTTATATGTAAATAAGGAACTGATACATAGATATAAAAAAGATACAAAAATTGATATTGGTTGTGTTAATTTTCATGTTAAATGAATTCATATTCATATTAACTCATTTAATATTTAATTTATTTGTATAAATGAATTCAATACATATTAACTCGTTTAATATTTAATTTATTTGTATAATATATGCAATATACTATATAAAATAAGTAACATAATCAGTTAACCACTAATTGGAATAATATCTCATTTAGTATGAATACTAATACAGTTGGTATCAATTTCTGTATTATGTTTTATATCTCTACAACATTTTTCCATGTTAAATACCAGTAGTAATTAACAAAAAAAAAAAAGATGAGATAAACAGACTAAATAAACGCTCTTTAGTATATATATTGCGTCATTAGAAAACATTACAGATCAAAGAAAACCTACAACGATTTAATTAACTCTGATGCCATCATTGCAAACCCAATACATGGGTCAGGCTGTGAAACATTAGTACAGAAGTAAAAGAAGAATGAGACAAAAGAATAAACTTTAACGAAGGAGGGAGAAGGAAAAACAAACTTGAGATAAAATATAAATTTTTTTCCTTATATTATATAAAATTAAAGATGAATTAAAAGATAAAAATTCACCTCCCTGACGTTCCATATATAAGAGAAAAAATACAAGAAAAAAATAAAAAAAATTATACTGAGATGGATTGATATGTCTCAGAACTCAGAAGCAACTGCAATTACTCAATCCATCAAGAAACATAGTGACTCAAAAAAAAAAAATAACAGAGAACCAACTATATAAGTTAACATTGTGTTTGCCAGATTGATCTATTTGAATTGCTCATTCTTCACCAAAGGTGGTAGAAGACAGTCCCAAAGAAGATGCAAAAGTGGCAGTGGAGTCTCCAGAGAGGTAATTCTTCAACCGATCCAAGTCGTCGGCGGCATCCATCATGGTCGGCCGGAGAGACGGACTTTCCTGTGTGCAGAGGATTCCAAGCTCCAGTAACTCACCTATTTCCAAACAATTGAAATTGTTCTATCAATTCTGATCCTATTGAACAAATACATGATCTAGTTAACTAACTAAAACTCACATATTGCAACTTCGGACATCCTTCGCACTTCCTGCGTCTGCGCCCTGATTGTAGCCAGCAACGCTGGGTCGACTACGGATTCTGATCTGCCATGGTAGTACCGCTTAACCCATTCATGCAAGCTTAATCCGCCTTCAAATATTTCGTCAGTCGGTCGTCTCTTGGTTACGACCTCAAGAACAAGAACTCCAAAGCTGTATACATCTCCTTTGGTTGATGCATTTGAGCCAAATCCATATTCTGATTCAGAACCGGTAATTTTGCGAGGATAATATTAGTTTTGAACACCAATCTTAAAGAAAAATTGCTATTAACATGTTATACCTATGCTGATTAACCTGTAATTAATGAACCTGATTAGTAAATTGTGATGGAATCATGAATTTTATATTCAACAATTTTTTTGAAAAAAAAAAAACAGATTTATATTCAAGCTTTGTATGTAAAAGGTATACCAGGTGCAATATATCCAATGGATCCACATAGCATGTTTGCTGTCGACGTCCCGGCGTTGTCGACAGTTGTGCCACCCCCTACGACGTTCATTACAAGCCTCGAGATCCCAAAATCAGAAACTAGAGCTGTCATATCATCATTCAAGAGAACATTGCTCGGCTTGAGATCGCAATGTATGACCTTCACTGGAGAATGGTGGTGCAGATAGGCCATTCCTTCAGCAATGTCGCTACAAATGTTTACCCTCTCAATTAAACCTAGCTCGACGGAACCCGAGTAGAGGCACCTCTCAAGGCTGCCATTCGCCATGAACGGAAGAACCAGAGCTTTAAAATCAGGCAAGCTACAGGCAGTTATTATACGCATGAGGTTACGGTGCCTTATTCGTTTCAGTACCTCGCATTCTCGGCTGAAGCTCTTGGTTGAGTTCCGTGTTTGGAGCTGAAGTACTTTGATTGCAACAAGTGTACCATCCTCTAACGCCCCACGATACACCCGTCCATAACTGCCCGACCCTACCAGTCTGTCCTCGCTGAACTCGTTAGTCGCTTCCACTAATTCACGGTATGTGATTCGCGGGTACTTCGATTTTACAAATGGTGTTGAATAGTTAAGGAATGAGCTTTCTCTAATTAGGGATAATCTCTTCTTGCACTTCCTTATTCCAATAACAACAACTATGGTTAAAAGAAAGGCTAAGAGAGATACAACCACACTCACGATGATCAGAAATTTGCGCGATCTTAACCATGATTGATGCTTGTAGTTACAAGGCTGCCCAACTAACAAACCACACAGGTATGGGTTCCTTATGTACGATAAATTTGTAAACGAAGAAAAAATTCCGTCAGTTGGAACGAAGCCACTAAAATTATTGTACGAGAGGTTTAGGTAAGTGAGACTGAGACAGTTGTTGAGGCTCTTAGGTATCTCACCACTTAGTTGATTGTACGACAGATCGAGCGTTTCGAGACTCAGGAGTTGCCCTAGTGAGTCAGGAAGCGCTCCGTACAGCGAATTATGTGAGAGATTGAGGCGCCTTATCCGAACGCATCCAGATAACTGCGAAAATATCTTTCCTGTGATATTATTATTCGAGAGATCGATCTCCTCCACTTGATCCATTTTACTCATTGCAATTGGGAGCGGCCCTTGGAGCCTATTATTCGAGAGATTGAAAAACCACTTGACAATCCCTGCTATCTCCTCGGGTATTATCCCCGATAATTGATTGTACGAAAGGTCCAGTTTATTCAAGCTTAGACACTTCCCAAGACTAACCGGTATCTTCCCAGAAAATTGGTTGTGCTGAAAAAATATGTATGCAAGTTCGCTGAGATTTCCAATATCTGCAGGTATTTCCCCGTACAATAAATTGCTCGACAGGTCCAAGAGACCGACATGGCTAAGGTTTGTGATATGAGGGGGTATTGTACCGGCTAAGGAATTGTTCGATAAAATCAGCTGCTCAATCAAGGTAAGCTCACCAATTGAATTCGGAATAGGTCCGTCTAGTTGGTTGCTTGACAAGTTGAAAAAAGTTAGATTGAACAAGGATCCTATATCTTTAGGAATCTGCCCTGATATCATGTTGTTTTCTAAGCTAACACGGGTTAAGCTTTCCGGTGCTGAGGAAACACTTGATGGCAGCTTGCCGCCTAGGCCAATCGATGCCATCTCAATCTCTTTGAGCTTTGTACAGTTGGAAAGCGCTACAAAGAATGGTTCTAGATTAGTATTACCGTCATGACTTACAAAGTTGTTGCCTGAAAGATGAAGAATCTCAAGCTGGGTCTTATTCGTGATTATATCGATCGGAAGCTCGCCGAACAAGAAATTGTCTTCGACATCTAGCTCGATGAGCCTCGTTGAGTTAGAAAGCCACGGCGGGAGGCCCCCGGTCAAGTTATTCGAGTAGAGATCAAATATGATTAAATTCGGGAGGTGTATCTCTCGTGACGATGGAATCTCACCTACAAGCGCATTGCCGTGGAGGTACACAACAAATAACTTTGTACAATTGCGAAATATCGAAGCCGGAATCTCTCCTGCCAAGCAGTTATTTCCTAGATTCAAAAACTGAAGGCTGCTTAGCTTCGAAAAAGACCCCGGAACAGCCCCGGTTAAATTGTTATCCGAGAGATCGAGAGCCAACAGATTTCGCAAGTTGGAGAGTTCAGAGGGGATTTCGCCGGTAAATGCATTCCCGGATAGATCGACAATGTGGAGACCGGTGAGGTTGGAGAGCACGGTAGGAATCGGGCCCGAGATCTGCATGTTCTTCAACGAGAGATGTTTAACATGGCGGTGCCACTTGTTGCATTTGACTCCGTCAAAGTCGCACGCATCCGTGGTATCGTTCCAGCTAAAAAGGTCGGCCTGCGATTGCTCTGGCAAGGCATTCTTAAAGGCCAGGAGAACCGCCTTTTCACTGAGGATTGATGAGGTGCGATCGCCACTTGCAGAGACGTGACGGAGGACGAGCAGGACGAGGATCGATCGCAACCAGACGGAAGAACTAGAACTAGAAATCATGCTTTTGTGTTGGAAGAAAAGCGGTATCGTATCGCCTAGCTAATAAGGCTATGATCTATGGTTTCAAGTGTCACCACTGTTATTTGCTGCTCATTGATCAATCTCAGAAAGAGAAGGAAAAGTTGGATCCTGAGGTGAAGGAAGGAAGATAAAGGAACTGTGATTGTGTGCTCTACTAAGGAATTATCACTTCATATCATCAATGATCTTTTTCCCACTTTTTTTTTTTTTTTGAGTAGTAGGCAGCGTCTATCATTTTCACTTATCATCGATCCATTATATTTTCAATGAACAAGTATTATTTTTCAGTAAACATTTATATCTTTCTAATGAATAGATATCATTTTCCAGTAAACAGATACGTACATAACGGTTTCTAATAAACATTTATGCAACTGTGTAAAGCACATGAGTACACGTGGTGTGTCAAAACTGTGAGACGGGTGGGTGGGTGGGTGGACTACTACAGAGGATGGACTTTACATGTTTCTCTCTTTTTTTTTTTTTATCTATGAGCAGCAGTATCCCCACTAAGCCCATATATATGTCAGCTCTCTCTATATATAGTAACACATAATTTGTTCATAATTCAATCATTTTACATTGTATCCGTTATGCTAATTTATTATAAATATAACATTGTATATAGTAAATTTGTAATTTATATCCTTACAAGTTAATTTGCCGGATCCATAGTCGCATATTTTCAGAAATGCAAAACAAATACTTAAAAAACTCTTAACATGAAAATTTTTTGTATTGTCCAATATTTTTATTTAAAGAATTTACAGAGAACTATAAATCGTGATTTCGGACATGATAATGTAGATTTTGAGGCGTTAGCCAAAATTTTCTATTTTTGAAGATTTCTAAGTACTTATTTGGGATTTTTTAAAAGTTACATATAAAACATTGATTATTTTATTAATATTATATAGTTACTATTAAAAAATCTGAAATAAATACTGAAAAATCTTCAAAATTGCAAAATTTTTGCATGCCACGTGATTTTCATATAAAGTATTTATTGAGTCATATAAATCAAAATTTGGATATAATTTGATATTTTTTTGTATTAATTAAGCTCACAGAAGGTCCCTACAAGTTTAAGAACACTGTAGTTTTACTCTCTAACTCCATATAAGAAAACATTGTACATGTCATACATTATTTTCTAACTTTAAGAAATGAAAAATAGCAAGGTTGTAACATCACATAATAAATAAGTAAATGGATAAGGGAATTTGGCCGGGATGGTGGCATGGTATATATATATTGTTCCACATCTTTCTCCAAAGGAAATGATTATATGCTATGAAATCTAGTTTTAGGATTTGGTGCATAGAGGGTTAGTGGGGGCTCAATCGATCGATCCACATAGTGCACCTCACTATCTCCAAAAGAGGGTAAGATAGGTACTTCAAAAGACAGCTTAATTAATTATTAGTGGTTTATCACGAGGATACATTGCAGAAACAGGATTGGAAATAGATGTATCATGTATGAACATAGTGATATGTATGTATATATGATATATATAGTGCCTTCAGTCCCCCACCTAGCACCTGTGTCTTTAATTTGCGCATGCCTTGAGGCCAAAAGGTTAAAGATATATTGACGTACAGTGGCATTTTGCAATCTGCCAACAGCCGACACCAAGTGCTATATATGATAACAATTAACAAAAACAATAATAAGAAACTTGTAATCCATACCCCAGAAAGAGGAGTACGATTCTAGGCATTTCAGCCATGCCACCTCAGCAGAGGTAATTTTAATTGCATGATTTAATGAGCAGAAAATAATCAATTGATCATCACAATTAATGTAATTAATGCTTTAGCAATTCTGTCTTTTCATGGTCCTTTTAAGCTGAACTCTTAAATTATTCTTATTATTAACTACGTTTTTCATTCTTTATTTGCTCTTAATATATGCTGTACACCCAATCGTTATATATTTTGTGCATTTACTATCCAACGGCTTCTACCTTTTAGGTCACCTAATTAACAGTTGTTTCTATAAATATGAAAGGCTTTTCTTTTCTTTTTTTTTTTATATATGTATATGTAAATGTATAATCCTTTCTCTCTCTACGATATCTAGCATTCTCTTAGTTATATTTTAGTTGTGATATAATTGTGATATAATCTCTTACAGAACCTCACATATGCTACTTTTTTTTTCTCAGGAAGATTAAAATATCGCACAGCATTACCGCAAGCTTCACAGTTTAATTAAAAGAAGAAGCAATGTTTTTTACTCACTCACCATGTGAGATGGAAGATAAAGTAACATCGAATGGGAAAATATAAAGTCTGCGGTGATTTTCAACAAATCGAGTCAGAGATATACCATTCCGGCCGGATAATGTTAAGTATGCACTAATTTTATTTTTGTGACTATAGCAACATTCCAGCCTTCTAGGTAATAGTAATATTAATCTTCTTTAAGACTACAACTTGTCGATATATACATGATCCTTTTTAATTACAACATACTTAATTTAGTACAAACTATTTTTTATTTGTTTCTATAGCATTTTGGTACGTTATTTTTAAACGGAATTATATTGAATTAACAGGACAGTTCACTCAATGCATTGGAACCGGCATTACTGAGGCTTAGATCATCTTAAGAAAACAAGCTTTGGAACCTGAGGTGAATTAATTGTGGTATATGAAATATGTCTAACCCAAAAGAAATGTTTTATTAGATAGTAAATATACGTAAACTCTTATATGAAACCAACATATATAGAGTTTGCAACATCAAAAATGATTATAATTAACTAAAAAGCTATATTTTATTTTCGGGGCGAAGCCCGAGTTACAGCCCTAGTTAAGATAAATCATACATTTATTGGTAGAATTAGAAGGTCGATTAGTTATTAACTTATTATGCAAAGAGAAACATCTTGCGTCCATTAGGAAACCGTCCATACATCCATACACGTATACGAAATGTAACAAATACATTCTGACCTCTGTAAAGTGTATAGGCTTTTAATACTCTAAATAATGCCCTCAATCGCAAGTGTACGATCTATTGCAATATAGTCGGGATCAAATCCACAGGGACAGAATTACTTCTAAACTATGCTTTAAATTCTATCCTAATCCTAATTAGAATATTTTTGGTGTTTTTGTATAAAAGTTTGGGGGTTTTTGGTTCAAGATTGGTTTCAGGTGCAATAAAGTAAATAATAGTAAATAAAGACTCTAAACATATGCTAAACAGGCGTTCCCAGGGTTTTCAGAATCAGTTTGCTGTCTGGATCAATTGCCTGCGGTCCGCAAGGGTTGTTCTGCGGTCCGCAGGGTATATAATTTCGCCTCTCTTTCAGTTACCAGCTTAATGGTCCGCAGTTGGTAGCTGCAGTTCGCAGATAACTGTCTGAGAAATAGATTTTCTGTCAATTACTTGGGAGTGCGATCCGCAATCTGTCACACTGCGGTCCGCAAGAAATAGACAGAGAACAGTTTTGGTTCAGGTCAGATAGGTTGATTAAAGTTACCGAGTCCTAACTAATCCTAAGCAATTACAAGTCCCTCAACTCTCGTTTGTTGGCACTTTTAACACTTTTAGATCAATTAGAAACCTTTAGGATTATTTCTAACCTAAATTCAATTTACTTTCGTTCTAGGGTCCAGTTTAACTTTCGTTAAAACCGCAATTTCACTTTTCAGTTACTTTTGGATAACTACCCAATTTAGCACAAGTATCGACTCTTGATCAATTGACGCTATATTAACCAACTAGATATGGCCACAATCTACAGGCTCTTACCAAACAATCAAGAAACAATTCAAGCACAATTATTATTAAGCACAAAGCAATATTGAAAATAACTTTAATTCATAAACATGATAAACGAGTATTCAATTAATCCATACAATCAAACATCATCTTAAACCCTAAGAACAAAGACAACTACTCAGACATAACTAAAGAAAACATGATTAAAGAAAAGGTAAATAACATAAAGAAGAAAGCACCGATTATTGATGATGACGTTGAAACTTTGAATGGGCAATGACCTTTTTCTCCGAGTAATCTCCCTCTTCTTATTAACTCTCTAAACTAAACTAAACGCTCAAAATAAAGGACTCTCGACTGACTCTCAAAAACTAAGACAATGACTATGACTCGATTGAACTCTAAGACTCGACTAAACTCTCAGACTTGATTCTTAAACCTCTTCGAAGACGATGATTATATAGGCATTGGAAGCTCCTAGAATTACGCTTCTTTCTTCTGGAACCGACCTCTAATTCTTGGAGCAAGGAACAAAATTAGATACCTTCAATTGAAACTGCTCCAGAAAATAGAGGTCCAGTCGGTTTTTGGCCTTCCTGCGATCTGGCTTCGGTCAGTGCGAACCGTACTCCCCAAGGAATAGGGTGTCGGTTGCCCAAAATTGGATTGTCGGCAGTTGTGCTCAGCCCAGATTTAGACGCTCCAGTTTTGATCTGAGTGCGAACCGCACACTCAAGATTGCGGTCCGCACTCCGTGTCTTCTGCGTGCTTCTTGGCCTATTTTTGTTCATCTTCTCCAAATTGGATCCCAAAAACTTAATGGACTCAATTTTAGACATCTAACTAACTAAATACTACTAAATCTAAAAATCTTAAGGAAAATAAATGTGCAAAATCCTAAAATAAATAGATATAAATGCGATGCATCACATTCTGAAATGTAACAGATACAACCCAAAATGTAACATATGAACACGATGAACGGTTTTTCAATGAACACTAGATATTACTCTTCCGAAAACAATCAACATTTTATAGTGAGAGTTAATTAAATTTTCAAAATATTCACCTATGTCGTACTATCAACAATGTAGGGGTGTCAGTGGGTTGGGTCAAATCAGATCGGATCACATTGTTAAATCAAATCGGATCACCTACGAACAACCCGTCATTAATAGGAAAAAAGTAATTATGTCTAATCTAATTAATTTTTTTCTATGTTAACATACAAAAATAAATTCCTATTAGGAATTGATAGTATAGTCTGTCGGTGAATAAAAAATTATTTCCTATAAAACTATTAGTTCCTATGAAAAATCTGTAGCATTTGAGTCAGTTGAACATGCTCAAAAGGAGCTCATGAATTATTGTCTCATAGATAATTTTAGTTATGAACCAATATCGTTCGGGTTAGGAAAATTGAACAATTTGGGCCAAATAGGTTGAACGAAAAACTTTTTTTTTTCCAACTCAAGCAGCAAGTTTTTCACAACTAAATAAGAGGTCTAGAAGATGGGTTTTTAACTTTTTATCTTCCTATAATATTTGATTAAAATTTAAATTTTGAAATTTTTATTTGTTTCTGATTTTGATGGACCAGAATTATATTATACGTTTGAGGTACTGCATGGTCAATAATAAGGGCCCAAATACAAGCCTACTTGATGCTCAATCTCTTGCTTATTATTTGGTGAGAGACAAGCCCAGAAATTAAATTAATATTGCCAAACAAGATTGCAAACCTTTTCTGATGAGAAAGAGTAAGACCTAGCGTCCATTCTATTGACAACCATAGAAGGCACAAGAATGTAACAAGTGGGACCTATAATGTAACTCATGTGTCTTCTATGGTAATCCATAGAGTGGAGGCATAGACGTATACGAAATGTAAGCTATGAACACTATAGACACTAGATATTACTCTTTTCTGATCTATGCAGATATAGACACTATGGACAGAAACATCTATGGACACTATGGACGGTTTTTCTATGGACACTAGGTATTACTCTTTTCTGATCTATGCAAATATAGACGGGTTCCTTCTCATATAGACTGTTCAAATACAAAAGTGAAATTGACCGAGCCACAAATCTTTCCATTCCATACAGGATCATGGATATACTGGTAGCTAGATCTGGATCAAAATTTTGCAGTTCTTTTTCTGGTAAACAGAGAACAAAACAAATGACACTCACTTTGTAAAAGCTTATATACAAGAAGAGTACTTTTGCATCGTTACGACGACAGCATCATACTCGAGTTGCATCAAATAATTTACATATATGGCGTAAGTGTTAATGCTCAGCATATATATATCCCCAGCTCTGACACTGAGAAAGACATCGATCAATTATCTGACGAACGTCGTGGTGTACTTGTTTGATGAACCGCTGCTGCTGCTGCTTACTGTGTGGACGAACAAGACTAAATTGAGAAAGACAACACCGCCTGTTATCAGAATTACCAGAATCAGTCAGTAAACTGACAGCAGATACAATGTTATTGTTCTTTACAGGAACAAAATGTTATTGTAAAAGTTCTTCAGTTATGAATTCAATGTTCTTAACATGACAGTTACAGATTTTTGTAGCGAAATTCTGTACGAAAGTAATTAATTTTGCGCAATCAAATTACCTCAATGACAGCGTCCAGTGTCGTGTCGTCCTTCCTCGTGCGGTTCCTCTGTGGCTCCGGAGCTTTCAAACGTTTCTCAAGCGTCATAAGCTGCTCATAAATCTCCGTCAACAGCTTCAAATGCTGCTCGCCGCTTGCGGTGTTGCTCTGCTTCGCATTCTTCTCCTTCTCAAGTTTCTCCAACCTTTTCTTTATATGATCGAGATCGTTGTCGGAGCTGAAGCTAGAAGTGCGAGCGATTTTACGAGATAATTTGCTGCAATTTCCTTTATTCGGGGTATTCGATTCACCGCTCGAACTGGATTCCGCTTCCGGTATCAGCAGTGACTCGGTGGATGATAAGATGTTCTTATTTTTCGGCTCTTTTACTATTTTACTGCAACTGCTTTGGCTTTCCGGTACTTCAAAAACATCATGAACCACGACTACATTTGACTCGGTTTCAGAAGCCGAACGACTACATCCCTTTGATTCTGGTAAACCGGTTTTGCTCGGAGCATTACTTCCACAGCTCGCTTGCGGCGATTTGCTTCCTTCCGGAATTGATTCGTCGCTTTCCTCCAAAAGCATATTAAACTTAGCCGTCTTGTCCAATTCGGCCTCATCAATTTGGCTTAGGTACCGACAAATCCTCCTCTGAGATAGCATAGGACTCAGTGGACTCTGAGCAACCTCGTCCAAGATCTGGCCGTACTGAAAAACCGGCAACGATATATTCCTCCTGATCAAATTCGGAATCTCACTGATAATCTGATTGCGCGCTTCTCTTTGATCCTCGATATCGTGAACGTTCATTCCGATAAACAACATTTTCTCCCTATAATTGTTAAGTTGGTGCCGAAGAAACGAAATCTCCATTTCCTTCTCTTGCATCACATCTTCGAGCTCGGCCATGTTCTCCTCTGCATGTTGGATTTTCTCCTCGGCGATGCGCTTGTACTGGCTCGCCTCCATTTTCTCCGCTGCCTTTTCCCTCTCGAGTCGAAGGATCACGGAGAGCGCCTCGCTCGTGGCTGTGGCTGACGCTTCCCTTTCCTCTTCGAGCTCGATGCACAGGTTCGTCATCATCATGTATTGGTCGTACAGTGCCTCTTTCAACTCGGCGATCTCTATTTCATCCATAGCAGGACGCCTGCTCAGCATTGTCTCCTCCGCTCGTACTATATCGATAAATAAACGAATTCCGGTTCGCTGTCAAAATACATGTAATAAAGCATTCTCATAAAATGGTTGAGGAAATTAGAAAAACAAATCATTCTAATTTGCACCAGAATTGAGTAATTCAAGATTTAAACTAACAAAAAGTTAGCACCATTTTATCAGAATTAAGCTAACATTTGCTTGATAATCTGTTGTTGCAAATATTATTAAAACAATATATATGATCCTATATATCAAGCACAGAAATTCCATAAAGGCATTTAAAATCAGAACCATATCATTAAAATTTGAAAATATAAAACTCACAGATATTGGTATGGAGATTAATTCTTGGTCTTCCCGGAATTAATTAATTTGCCCCTCTTTCAAGCTATATTCTCTCTTTCAATTGCAATTTTGCAATCAATTTGGGGGGAGGGAAATTGAATCGTAATTCCCAGTTTAAAGATTTCCTCTTTAATTTGCCTACTGTTGATTGATTGATTTAAAGGCCAGATGTTCCCGGTCAAAATACCGCGTCTCCTGGGTCGTTCATGGAATGTCAGTTTGTACAACAGATCATTCACAGGCAAAATTAAGTTAATTAACAATTTAACAGTATTACTTACTGTGACCCGCAAAGCATGTGTAGAGTTAACCAGGCCACAGAAGATCAGTGTCAAAAGAATTCATTGAATTCCCTTTCAATACTGTTTTAGTTTTTACTCGTTTCTCAACAGCTGTATGTAATAAACTGCTAAAACTGTGACTCGTTATTGGTTCATAATGGGTATATTTCAAACCTACCCAAAGGATTTTGTTTTCTTTTTTTTTTTAAAAAAAAAATAGAAATTGGAAGGGCAAACAATACCACAAAATCCAAAGTTCTGATAGTTGAATAATTTTCTTTTTCTGGATTTTAAACTTTGGCAATTAGTTCTGTAAGGTGGCAATTGTGCAAGCATAAACTGGGTGCAATTTCATGGGTCACCGTATAGAAAAATTTGGGAGCTGAAGTGAGTTAGTTAGATAACAGTTAGCAGATCAGGTAGCAGCAACCGGTGAAACAACTGAGCAACAATGAGGCATAACCTCACCGTTTCATATTTGACCAGAACAAGAACTTTCTGAATTTTCCTCTTATTTTTAAACTGCAAGTCTACAACGCAGAATGTCAGTTTAAAGAAGTTATTCTACTAAATTTTGGGACATTGTTTGTTGATTGTTATTCGTAGTTGATTTCAGAAAATATCCAGCAAAGTTTGTAATTGAAAATCGTAATTGAGCTGAAATGGGCCGACTTTGAAGCCCATTGATGCTTCAAATTCAAACATCAATTAAGAAAGGATCATCAGCCTGATTTTTAAGGTCTTGTTTAGTTGTTCCTCTTTTGCAATAAAAGACTTGATTTCTTTTTATTTATCCGATTGTAGAATACACGATCTAGATTTCTCCTCTGGCAAAATTACCAATCATGGTTGTTCTGAGATTCTGATATGATCGCACGACTACAAAACACAGACAACAGAATCACCAATTGAGCTCTGAAATAAGACTAAGAGCATTTAAATGGTGACAATTGAGCCATTATGTCCACACACACAGACACACAGAGAAAAAAGAAAACTAATTTGGTTTGAATTTGACAATGAAATTAGAGTCATCACTACATCTGCATAGTTACAAATGCTGACTGAAACAAGGGTGTCAAGGAAATAAAAATGGCATTGAATGTACCAAATACCTAACAAAAAGAACCATATATAAGAGATTCTTCTTAGTCAATAGGGACTTCAACCTCCATTTTCAGTTCAGAATTGCCAAATATCTGAGCCAACAGATTTAAAATCAGGAAATCAGTGAATGAGAGATTGTTTCATAGCTAAAAGCTAAATTTACAATTAAAGACAAAATATATAAATTCAGTAGGAGCAACAAGGTTAGGAACTGCAAATCAATATTTGGGTAGCTTTTAATTTCCAATAACATAATACGGCAATTCAATTACCTTCATGAAATCAGATAGACCAAGCGAGGAATCAGGAGTGTAGCCTGCTTCTTCCAAAACATGCATTAGAACTTTCTGCAAGAAGGGTATAGTTGTCATGGTTGGAAATTACACACAAGAGAAACAAAAAATAATTCTTCAGGAAACTTTAATTAATAAATAAATAATGAAATAAATTCAAAAGGCTGCTTTGTTATTCTACATAATCAGCGTCTACAATTACGGAACATGCGAGGACTGTTGAAGTCAACACACAATTATTTTAAATATAAACAATAGGTAAACACCTTTAGAATGTGGTTTAATTGCCCCCAATTCTTTCAAGCTTTGACTATTGCCCCAATTATTTCAATGATCAATAAAGGATCTCTTCTTTGTAAAATTGTAGTGCATTCTTTGACTATTGACAGAGTCATAACATTACCAAAAAGAAACAATAATAATAGTAAAACTGAAGAACCAGCCTTTGGTCTAGTGGCTAAGGGCAACGCTCTCAGTGTGGGAGGTCGCGGGTTCAAAACCCAGATGGAGGTCTTTTATAGACATTTAAAATTGAGTGGCTTGACCCTCATCTTTATCTCAAAAAAAAAAAAAAAAAAAAAAGAATAGTAAGACTGGTCTCACACTGACCTGTCTTTGCTGTTCACTCATAAAAGATCCAGAGAGATCCCTCAATATACACAAGATGTCGTCGAACGTAACTTTTCCGTTGCAGTCCGAATCATAGACCTTGAAAATAACTACAACAAGAACGAAGAACAATCAGCAGGAATGAATTCATTACGGCATACAGACTTTCTGATACACAATTTGACGACTAAAAGCAAGTAGAGGAGTTACTGACACTCGATCTTCTGCTGCGGTGTTGTACGAGGGCTAAACGCCGACAGAAATGCAACAAACTCCTTGAAATTCAGTCCGTCCACCATTCGCAACAATCTCTGGTAATAAACACTACCTAATATTATTATACATAATAAACACTACCTAATCTCTTAATTATATAAAATGACTAGAGGTGGCAAATTGGGTGGGCGGGTCGGGCCGGTCGGGTCAGATCGGGTGATGGACAGGCCGGGTCGGGTCAATTTTAATATCGATTTTTTTTTATCATATGTTGATTTGAGTTGGATTGCATGTTGTTTGATCTTGGGTCAGGTCAGGATGGGTTGGGTCAGTTTGACTTTCATAAAATGCCGGGTTGGGTCGGGCGGGCTTTTCGGGTCGAGTCAGGTTTTGCCACCTCTAATCTTACCTGTTAATTACATTACCAGTATAATTTTTAAATTCCACCTCCTCCACTGTAACACCTAAAATTTATCCCAATTTGTGACAATTTCAGGACATACAAAGTATGATTCTTGTCGAACCGAATGGAAATTAACAAAGATCGAATCGCGAACCTGAGCGAGAGGGTTGACGGCGAACTCGGGCACGGACATGAACTCGTCGGCCGAGACGAAGCCGCCGCTGTTGCGATCCAGCTGGCAGAACCTGTTGTACAGCGACAAGATCTCCTGCTGAGAGACTGCAATTAAACCAAACCAAACCAGATCAAAATCAAATCAAACTACTCTCACTGAGCAATGGATGAATGGAAGGGAGTGGAGTTGGTTACAGTACAGGTGTGGTTGCAGTGCTCCTGGACCTCCTCGATGTCGTACTGAGTGAGCATGGACGAGCTGTTGCCCATCGGAGGAGACTGATCTGGTTGCCGAGGAAGGCAACGGCGAGAACGGATTTGAGAGAGAGAGAAGAGAGGAGCTCAGCAACAACGAATCTGATTGTGGATACTGAGATCAGCGAATAATACGCGAATTAATCGCGTTTTATTCGTTTTGATATCGGCGAGTAGAACGCCAGTTGTATTCGTTTACGCGCGAATTATATTGGCTTGATGCGGGAGTTATCGGTGTAGTTTTCGCGAATGTTTGAACTAGTCGCGTTATATATATTCGCGGATTTTCCTGAGTCTAATCCGTATCCAGTGGCTATAAAGCTGACAGGTTCGTGCATCAAGATTCGGGGAAAGCCTTTGATGAACTTGTAAGTGGTGACGGGTTTACTTCTGGTGCTACGCGAGGATTCGGATCTGCTGATTTAATTCATCTTCGAAACAAAAATATTTAAAAAAAATTTTTTGAGTTAAATATGAGGGTTAAGCCACTCAAATTTAAATATCTATATATAAAAGACATTTATTCGGGTTACGCTCCATCTCTATGCATTATATTTCCAAATGCATACTAAAATGTTTCAACATGTGAAAATATTCATTCAAGCAAAATACTAGCAGCATCAAGACTTAAATTATACACAAAATCGAACTCGACTGCATTTAGAACACCTTTAAATTGCAATAATTGTGTATTTTAATGAAACTATGCCCCACATTTATACATTATATTGCCAAATTAAATATGCACATGTACAACTACTTGTATATTTAATCAATTTAAAGCGAAATTTAAAAATGACTTTAAATAGATGTGGATGTATCTTTAATCAATTAATATTTAATACCTCATTTTTACAAACTATTTGGTTAGAAACATATACACAAAGTAATTAAAGGCGTTTGATTGTATTTAAGTTAAATTGTGGGTGTAATTTGGTATCATAACACTCTTTAGATCAAACAAATTCTTAAACTCCAATGAAAAAACTTAATAATTAATTTAGTAAAATATAGCAATTAATCCATACTCTAGAAATAGTGGTAGCTCACCAAATACTACAACTATGTCCCACCATCAATATATTAACCATTGATTTTTTTTTTGTTTTTTTTTTTTAGATCTCTTCATCTACTTTGATACAATGGTTTATGTATATTCTCTCTCCCCTTTTAATAAGATGAATGTGATATGTTTAAGACAAAATTTTAACCCTTAAAATGGTCTAACATTTATGTGTTATTATTTATAAATTATTATGTTGTAGCTATTATTCACATTGAAATTTTAAAAACATTGTTCAAAATATTTTAAAATAAATATTTTAAATTTATAAATTGTTTATTTATTTGATATTATATTTTGGGGTGAAATCCGAGTTACCGCATTTGTGTATATAATTTATACACAATTAATTAAAGTCCAATGGCATGACTCATGAACCAGTAAATTCGAGACATTATTTTCCCTTATACCATGCACAATCTATCCAATACCTGGGAGTTATTTTTATATTAAATATGTTGTATTTCAATTAATAGATATCATTTTTTTATCAGATAGATTTATCTTTTCAATTAGCGCGTATCATTTTTTTAATTGATAGATATTAATACTTTTCTAGTTACCAATATGCAACTGTTTCAAATATATAAATGCAGATGGATTTGTCAGACAGAGAAGCGAACACAAAAATAAATGTGGACTACAAATGTCATAGCAACCGAATGAAATATAAGCGGTTCATTTTTCATAATCGGACGGGTACAATATGTCTTTTAGATACAATAAAAGAGAAATGTTTGATAAAAACCGCTCGATTCTAAATGAAAGGTCGCTTAGCCGATCCACAGGAAAATAACTCTTCTTTCTTTTGTTTTTTTTTTTATAAATAAACAGTGGACTAATTAAATTAAGAACAAATAATTTAGCAAATACTGACGTCAAACAAGAGTTAATAAGAGGGAAAAAAAAATCATCATACTATAGAAACTGTCTGTTCAGTTTTAAAATATTTTCTATCTATATAGAACATATCTAGAGGCCGCCACGTATAGAGCGGCGCGAAAAATCGTCGCATGGGGGGTGCATACTGTGCATATAATATAAAACACAACAGTGGATCGAACATGGTGCCACTCAAACATGTGCCGGCCCCAGTCGACGGTGTCGTGTCGGGTCAGCTCCCGTCCCATGCAGCAGCGAGCCATGATTATATAACAAGTAGAGCTGTGAATCGGACGAATAATATTACATAAATTAACAAATATTTAAAATAAATATATAGTTTTCATAAATATATTTTGTTAGATAAATATTGGACTTAATACATTTTTTATATAATATATTTTTAGCTACATCTCAATTTATATAAAATAATACAAAGAGTTGCAAATATTTTGAGTCTTATATTGTTTTTTAGGTATATCATGATATTATCTCTTTAATAAAAAAATTAAATTGAGTCATTTGATTAAAATAAATGAAGAGAGAGCAACAAAATCAATGATTGAGATAAATGATGATGTGGCATAGCTAAAAAACTTAGAGATTTACTCCTCTTTTTAGAGTATGAATTAATTCCCCCAAATATTTGTTTTCCCATTTTCCTTTTGTTTTTTTGTTCTTTTTTGTTATGTTGTTTGTTTTCATTTTGCTAAGGTTTTTGTCGTTTGACAATTAATTTGATGACTCCGTATTATGACAACTAGAGCTGTGAATTGGGGCTTTGCCCCAAAAAAAATAATATTACATAAATTAATAGATGTTGAAAATAAATATACACTTTTCATAAATATATTTTATAGATAAATATTGGACTTAATATATTTTCTATATAATATATTTTTAGCTACATCTTAATTTATATAAAATAATACAAAGAGTTGCAAATATTTTGAGTCTTAAATTGTATTTTAGGTACATCATATTATTTCTTTAATGAAATTTTTTTTGAGCCATTTGATTAAGATAAATAAAGAGAGAGAAACAAAATCAATGGTTGAGATTAATGATGTTGTGGCATAGCTAAAAAGTTTAGAAGCTTACCCCTGTTTCTAGAGTATGAATATCCCTTCTCCGTTTAAATTTTCCTCGTGGGTGTTAATTAGTGAGAATTAATTAAGTGTGCTTCATAATTATTATTTTCAGTCTTAATTATATAATCGAAAATTTAAATAAATAAATAAATAAACATATAAACATACAGATAATCTAATTATGATACATGTGGTTCATCTGATCACGAATCAAACATTTTATTTAATTTTTTCCCCTTATTTAGAAAACAATTAATGGTAATTATTTATTTATCCTACAATTATTTAAGTGACACATGCATATGGCAGCATACCATGCATAAGAAACTACTACCTCTGTCCCATTTTAGATGGATTTTTTGTAGTTCAAATGAACTACAAAAAATCCATCTATTTTGGGACAGAGGTAGTAATTAAATGGGGAATATATATATACATGCATATATATAAGAAACTTAAGGGATAATCTCATCATCCTCGCCAAGTCGACCCCCACACATGCAAGTTTGTCCTATTGCTACTATACATTGCATGAACAGCGGCAACAAAAACATTACATACTGTTGACCGAATTTTTGCCAAATATTTTAGACTAGGGACAGTGATACTATGCCACAAACTTTGCCTCCACAACCCTGTGATAAGGTGGCATATGGGTCAAAAGAGTCATTTTTGTAAATATTTTTTAAGGTAGGGTAATTTTATAAATTTTCTTAGAAATAAAGGTTCCTATAAAAATTTCTGAAAAATAAATATTTTTGTAAATTTTTGTCGGCTCATCGCAGGGTGCTGGGGGCATTGTAAGTGGCAAGATATTTTTTTCCTTTAGACTAAACTGTGTTTGGTAACAGTGTGACAGGACAGTGTCATATATAACGATGCTTTCGAATAAGGAAAATGTTACGGGGATACCGCAAAAGATATCGTCGGGATACCACTATACAAAGTTGATTTAACGTTAATCTGCAACATGTTGCGATCAAAAAATGAAACATCTATAAAGTTAATCTGAAACTTAATGAGATTAAAATGAAACACAAATGATATAATTTTCTCTTTCGTTGCTCTTTCACTTCATTTTGCTCCTATACGTTCTCTCAACAACTTTAAGGTAATATTTATGTGATTTAGTAGTGATTCAAGTATATGATTTGATTTATGATTTGTATTATTCAACTTAATATTACAATGTTTCAAATTAATACGTTAATTGTTTCAAGATAATTTGTTAATGTTTCAATTTAGATATATTTTACATCATAACTAGTATCTGTTTTGGTATCTGTATATCTGGACTGTTCAAATAATATCTCTTTGTTTATATATATTCTCTTAACCATCTTCATGAATATAATCATCCTCAAATTTTGTCGAATTTATTCATCAAGGAAATAATTTTTTTAATTTTATAAAGAAATTTCATGCTTTTAATTAATAATTAAAGTTTCCATACATTATAAATAAAAATGTCAAACTATTTATTAACCTATCCATATTTGTAAAAATTAAATTACGACTTGCGCATGATATTTAATCTTTCCATTGGTTCATACTACATACTACATAAAATTAATATAACTTAATTACAAAGAGACTAAATAAAAACAACATCTAATTAATCATGAAATTATATTTTTCCTTTTGGATTCAATCGCCGACGGTCCTCGGACTTAATTAACCTACATGTGATGTTCTAAAATTAATATCGCACAATTTATTGTTCTTTTTTTTTTTTTTCTTAGTCTGATTTTAGTCACGATTCAACGAATCGATCGATCTCTGCAAATTAAACTGAAAAAAATGATGATGGGCGGGCACGTGGAGAGGTTTTGCAATGAAGAGTGTAAGATCAGAGTACCCTTCGAGACTCCTTCCCTTTTGTTTTCTTTCAAATAAAGTATATATACTACGATGCATAAATTATTGTGGTCGATCCGTCGATACATGTACATATATTAAATAAAAGTTTGTAAATCAAGTTATCCATGTTGATTTTGCAGACAAATTAAGTAGTATATATTGATCATGCCATGTGTTCCTTCAACGAGCACTGTCAACAAGAGTTGCCTGCCCATGTTGTCACAAAATTTCATGTCCATATATTAATTGCAAATTATTATTTTCTATATATGTATAACAGAGGAGCGATTGATGAGATCGTAATTCAAGAACAAATTTTAATGTTTGGCGAATTTAAGATTCGGTCAGTGGAGTTTATTGATCGGTTTTATGGCTATGGACCAAACCTTCTTAGAGCATCTCCAAGAGACTCCATAAAAATAAATCCCAATATATCTATATTGGGTGTCATCCTAAATTTTTTGGGAGCAAATTTCACCTCAATCTCCAACAGATTCCTAAAATATGGATCCCAATACATTTAAACTGGGCCAAAATATGGATCCCAATACATTCGAACGGTTTGGATTTGGCTCTGGTTTTGAGAGGTTGGATTGGAAGTGCCCAAAAATGCCACCAAAATAGGGAGATTTGACTCTGGTTTTGGGAGTACTAAAAATAGGATAGCTTTTTGGGTATCTCTTGGAGACGGTTTTCTCTCTTAATTTCCAATTTTTTGTTTTAGGAGTGTTTTAGGAAGTCTATTGGAGATGCTCTTATATCATTTTAATTTACAACATTGCATTCTGAAATTCATTAATTTCACACTCATATTAATTTCCAACTTGCAATCATATGACATACAGTTTAATTGTCGATTTAAATTAGGAGGTTTTGGTTTACATTTAGAAGTGAAAAATGCATGTTATGTTTTTGGCTTAAGAATTTTAATTTGGTTATAGATGATCAATAGTGTTAATTGGGATTGTTGGGTTTTTTTAATTTTTATTGTCTTAGGGTCTTTCTTATATTCTGCTGTCGTATTATTATGTACTAAATAATTGGGCTCAAATAGAATTCAACAATTCTGTATGAAAATAATTTAATAATATTTTAAAATACATATAACGATAATTTTTTTACTTTTAATTTGTATTTTGATAGTATTATGTTGAGAAATCATAAAATACGGAAGTAAACTAAAGTTATATTTTTTTTCGAGAAGTCCGTATAAAAGAGTGAAATTGAACATCAAACATAGAAAAATGATGTTTATTAGCGTAATTTATGATAGTATTTTTCATATGGCGCGGAGACTAATTATACAAAATCCATAAAACATTTTCATAAAATTCGAACCTGAAAAAGAATATAAAATCTGATTTACTTGTGCTTAAAAATCGCTCTAATTAATGGTCAACTACACACTAACCAAACCTCATCACATCGAAAACCACATATGATATGCTGATTAAATGTCTCGAAAAATAATTAATTTTGACGCATTCTTCATAGTTTGTTGCACGGACGACAAAATTGTTATCACAAAGATTTTTCAACTTTCACACGCCAATTGTTCCCTTTATTGATGTTACCTTCCTTTATATAACTTTGCATTAATTAACTAACAAAATTGTGGTTATTAATTAATTACCATTTTATCTTCGATTGATCTTTTTATATTATACTGGTTCATTCATGTGAGGTTATATAATGTCCCCATATATGTTTTGTACATTTTGATGCAGGCTTATTTTCTTGTGTATCTTGAGTACAAAAAAAGAAACAAAAATAAATATAAACACATTCCTCTATCGTAATGCATTTTGGCTCATCTAACTGGGAACTAACCTGTCTTTCAAGATTAAAAAGAAAGAAAAGAAAAGAAAATATTGTATATGAGGAGGGATCAAATAACCATTTTTTTGGTGACCAATCGGTGACCGCGAAATTAAATCTAAAATAACTACAATTTAAACTGTTAAATGACAAAACTAATTGATAGAATGTGTTGTATATATCATGTTTTATGTGTATATAAAAATTATATCATTTTAATTTTATTTACATATGCATCAAGCATTAACAAAAATCGACGGTTCAAATTTTATGATTTTTTCTCCTCTCTTGATGACTATTGAAACGATGTTAAAACTTTATCATTTTTTGTGTATATATTATTTAGATGATTTAGAATACATCTAACGGTTATCAATTTATATATAAATAATGAAATGGTCACCACGGTCACCAAAATCCATGGTTATTGGATCCCTCCTCATTGTATATTGTATAAGACAAATTAAAGCTTCCACAGTCCCAATTACGTCAGGCATATGAAAGCACCGATCGATGATACTCAAAATAAATTTTGGATAAGAAAATAATATATGAGCGGTTCGGTGGTTTTGTTTAAACTTTAAATTAACTTTAATTAAACAATACTGATCGATCACATATGAAACTCATTAATTAGTATATTTAGTTTCTAATCATAGATGTTTGTATTGATTTTTATCAAGCACGTGGTATGTCCCATGTCCTTAACAATATTAATTATTTTTTATTTGTGTAATCATTTTTCGAATTTATTATAAATTAAGGACTGTTCCGAAAAATAATTGCACTAATTGCAATATGTGTTCGTTTCTGGTTAATTAAGTTTTAGGATTAGTAACAGAAATTAAACCAAAATTCCCTTTTTATTTTGTTTTGTTTTGATAAGAGAGCTTCAAACTTAATTATGATTAATTAACTAGCACCTTCCTTTTGAGTTAGATACTATCATTTATTGAGGTACCATAATAAACAAAAATTTAATTAATCATTGTAATTAACGAAAAATTGTTCAATGAAATAAAATAAATTACCACAAAATAAATATTTTCTGCTTTCTACATGTTTTGTTATTTATTTTTTAAGAAAAGACATACCCTTATTTGTGCTTTAAAGCATTGTGAAACACTTACATCACTCTTTCAAACATAAGCATTATTTGCACTATTACTATAGAAAATTTGGATTTCTCATGTTTATTTGTAATTTATATCTATCACAATAGTGGAAATTAACCATACATCATCTTCATGGCTATAAATAAAAGTAAATCATTCAATACTTTGGCTAATTTTATACAATTTTTTTTTTTATAATTTTGGTGGAGAATAATTTTAGTTACTTATAAACCTTCATATATAATGAAAGAAATAAAAAGTTACATGCACTCATTTGTGGAGTCCCCAAAAATTCTAGGTCGACATCTAATTGCATATGAATTGATTTTTTGGGTACAACAACAACATATATATATATATATATGATGGATTTGGACGAAACTTACATTAATACCTTTCTTTCCCCTTGTATGATACGCTAACTGCTGAAATTGAATTAATGCAGAATAGTACTTGATTTTCTCAGCTCACATAATAATCTTGTACACATGCATCAGTTAATTAATTATGAAATGGTGATTCATGATTCAGAGGTCCGATCTTATTCTCATATGGGCATCAAGATAAAAATAAATTTTAATAAACATTTTACAGTACTAGCCAGCTAATTTAATTCAAGTTCAAATCTCTTGAATTTGAGATTAATTTTGCTTCCTTCTTTTCATGAATTTTTAGTATCATTTTGCTTTCTGAATTTTATTCGGTACGTTGTCTTGTAAAACTGTTATGACTAATATTAAAAGATAGGAGCGTGACTCCTATTTTTTCCCTAAAAAATAAAAAAATTTCAATAGACATTTTTATGATGCAAGAAAGCGAGTAGTTTAATGTTCAAACTTTTGAATGTTAAGAGATAGTGACCTATATATATATATGCATGACCCATTCAAAGTCTGGTTAGGCTGCTGCACTATTCTCCTCTCTTTTTTGACAAGAAGGTAAACTAACAAACCAACAAACTTCATGCCTTCACAGTCACAACTTTGACATTAATATTTATAATATTTTATTTTGTTTAATGATGCAGATGCTATGGGGACTCTAGTTTGTCCCCCAGTCATGCATGCATGCACATTGACATTTTTAAAGAAAATTATGACAGCAAATTAAAAAAAAAAAAGATCGGGTTGGTCATAATTTTATATTTTATTATTATTATTATTATTATTATTATTATTATTATTATATTTTAATTTTTTTTTTATTGTGAATTTTGATTTACAATAATTTTTATCGAAAAAATCCAACAATAATTTTGGGCTAGAAGCAAGCGCCTTAGTTAGCAGATTCTGTTGCAGATAAAAGGACACTGCTTCTATAAATTGATGCTCTAATATTAAAAATAGGAACAATTTTAAAAAAATTAATGAGCTTGTTATGTACTAGTTTGATGCTTTAAAATGAAGAAAATCCTCAAATAGAAAACGAAATACAATTAATTAATTTTTTGGCACTAGGGTCGTGCTTGCTTTATTTTCAAGTATTAAAAACATATACTTTAAAAAGAAAAAAAAAAGGAAAACTCATTATAAATGATGAAAGTTTACTTTATTTTTTTTCAAATATTATTATTAATAGCATGGTGGAACTTCAATCAACACTTTTAGAAATAATGACCCACATGCTTTCTGATTAACTAATTTTGTAACCAGTTCTATTTATAAAAAAAAATAAAAAAATTAAAAGGCACATCTCAATTAAAAAAAATCTTACCCATCACAACCAATATTACCTAATGCAAGAAAAAAAAAATTGGAATATGTTTTATAATACTAGTAAAAACCCAAGCTTTGCTTTGGGCTGAAATTGTTATTTCTTATAATAAATTTTTAGGATAATATGTAATGAGCCTTAAATTGAGATAATTTATATGGGCCTTAAATTTTAATAGGCTGAAAACGTCAACAGGCATTAACGTACGGCAACGGTGGTGATCAATCTAAGTAAACAATCAACGGTTGAAATTTATTCATTGGGGAAGATAGACTTTTGATGGCAAAAAATCCAATATGCATTGTACCATAAATGGTAGAATTACATAAGAAACCTTTCTCCAATATTTAAACAAAAAAAATATAATTCTGTCCTTCAAAATTTTTTATCATAATTAAATTATCAGTTATACTACTAAATTCCACAATATTTCTTGTGTCAAGTCAAGTGTACAACAACATGTACACATAGCAAAACAAATACAATCATAATAATATCTCCATACAAAAAATCAGTTAATAATAAACCGTTACTACCACCACCAAGTTTTGGAGGGAAGAACAACTCCCAACTCTCCACTTCTCTTCTCCTCTCATTAATCAATCTCTCCGTCAAATTCAATTCCTGATCCAACACAAACCCAAAAACCCAGCAAAATCCTCCACAAATTCAAGTCAAAAAAAAAAAAAAAAACCTCCACAGATCCCCACACAAAAAGTCTCCAAATTTCATGCACACCAATTTCTTTTCCCAGAGACGTTTCCGATCCCAAAGCGACGCATCAAATTAAACTAACCAACAAATAAATTCCTCTGCTTTCTCTCTTACAAGGTCAGTTCTTGTTAACCTGTTTTGTTTTGTTATAGTCTGCATCTCGATCTGTCTCAATTTCTTTACCAGTGACTTGCATTTGATCTGTATTTTTTTGGGTGTTGGGTCAAATTGGAGTAAACTGCCAGTTCCATGTCCCACGATTGCTTTGTTATTTTATTGATCTCAGTACCGGTTCTTAATGGTGTTGTACCATCATCATGCTGCTTGATTCTTCCTCGGCGTATTTTGTCAACTTGCCTTTGTTTAATTCGCCTCGGATTCTGCTTTAAAAACCCATCAGAAAGATTCAATTTTTATTTTGTTTTTTTTGGTTCAATCTGGTAAAGGGTTTTTGGTTTTGGGTCTCTGTAATTCCCTGTACTTGCTGGTAATTTTCTGGTTTACTGTTTTACTACTGACTGATTGAGCATATAGCATTTATTCTTCTGCAAAGGCTTCATTTTTTCATATTATACCATTCTGATGCAATTGAATTCATTACATATAATTAGGGTATTTACTGTCATTGGTACATTTGTTTTTGTTTTTGCCAGTTTGGTTGAAAAAAAATAAAATATTTTAGAAAAGACAAAATATTGCCCATCAGAAAAGAAAAAGACAAGTACTAATAAATGTTTTTATTTTAAGGGGTTGATACAAAAATCTTCTCCATATATACTTATTGTCTAGTCACTTGTTCATTGTTGATTTGCACCAAAAAACCAAAAAAAAAGAAAAAAAAAAGAACACTTGTTCATTGTACTGTTTTTTTTTTTTAAATTTAATAATCACTCACGTGTTGGTCAAAAGAGACAAAAGAAACCATTGTGAATTTGTAACTATCCTTCAGAAACTGCCACTGTATTTATGTTCAAATGTTGTATCTGTAATTTTGTATGTATGCAGTAAAAATTAAAAAAACTATTGCATATATCTGGAAGTAGATTTTGTTCCTGATTGTGCTTTCCTGGTAGTTTCCAGCAGCAGTTTCTGAGTAAATAAATAAATAAATACTCTGTAAAAAAACTAATAATTCTAACTTGATCTTCCTACACGTGGAGGGTTCTGGCATGTTATAAAAAATCTCAGAATCTCCGCCGCTTAATGCAAAAAAAAAAAAGAAAAAAAAGAAGTTACATTACATTGAGGTCCTTGTAGTTTTGGATTATTGGTATACCAGAAATTAAGTACCCTTTATTTATTTATGCGCCCAGCTGAGCCAAAAGTATTAGGACCCATATATTGGTAATTTGGTACTGCCGTACAAATACAATACAGCAACTTAATTTTATAAGTTATGGCATCATAACAAAGCTCAGAATATTATTGTTATTCAATTAATGAATGGTAGAGTGAGTTACTTTTTCAAGCATTCAATGAGCTTTTTAATGATTGCTTGTTAATCTTTGTCTTGTGGGAAATTTAATGTTAACAAAAAAGGTATCTTTCTGTTCTCTCAATCATCACCTGTTCTGGCCACATTGCACTACACAAGTTTTTGTGAAATTATTCTGTCAAAGGACCCAAATATAAAATTTTTTATTTTTCTAAACATGATGATTCTTGGTTTTTTTTTGCCAGTAAATGAACCAGAGGGTAAAAAAAAAAAACACACACACACACACATTCTTAACATGAAAAAATAAAAATCATTCAATTTTACTGCCACAAAAAATGGCCCATTTCTGGGTGTTGTCTTTTTGTCCATTACCCCTTGTTTTTGCTCCAATTCACAGTTTGTCAGTTAGTAATTAAACTGTAACATTTTTATTTTTACTGTGGTCCTCTTGTTCATCTCATTTATTGCCACTTCCTTGCCTTGCTTGCTTCTAATGCTGGTGCATGCCACCAAACCATGGCTCTCTCGTGAGGAGCTCTGTATGAGCCAGCAAAGAGCTCAGAGAAAGAAATACCTTCTCTTTTCCTACCTCTACAGTGCCCTTGTTAGTTGTGGTACTGGTACACATTGCATTTTTTAGTTTTGTTGTGCCAAAGTTTTTTTTTTTTTTTCCCAACTGGCTGCTAGCTGATCAGACTGAATTTCTGAGAGAGACCCAGTTTGTTTGTTTGGTTGCTAGATTTCATTGCCAATTTTGGTATGTAAAGAATTCTGCTTTTAGCATTGCATATTTTGAATTTTGATATTTGTGTTTTAGTTAGTAAGCATTAATAATTTTGAGTATATGGTTCTTGCATGTATTCATGGCAGCTCTGAAGTTATAAGATAAAGAAGTGAAGTTACTCTGTGGTGGTACCAATGGATTCCCCTGCAAGTGATTCTGCGGCAACTGCATTGCGAATCCGAGCACTGAAGCAGCAAAACATTGTAAGGGCACCATTGCTCCCATCAGAGAAGAACAGCGCAGCGACGGGTCCGGCAATGCGTAAGGCCGCTACACGGGAAGTTACGTCGAGGTACAAATCCATTAGTGATACTACTGCCTCACAAGCCTCCTCCAAATTGAGCCCCGGCATAATGCCAAAAAGATATGCATCTCCTGTCACCGGGCGCGGAAGAAGAACTGATCCCTCAATTGGGTCTGTTGTACCGAAACGTGCGCAGTCGGCTGAGAGGAGGCATCCCGCTGCACCACCGCCGTCTTCCCCTTCTTGTTCGTCCTGTTCTTCTTCGTCATCGGGGCCGGTTACACCGATGGGTGTCTCGGATTTGGATATGCGTACTGCCTCGGGGCATCTGATGTGGCCTTCGATGCGTAGGCTGTCTATGGCATTTCAATCAGAACCCGTTGCAGTTCCTACCAGTAACAATACTATTTCTATGGATCAAAGTAGAAAGAAGACACCTTTGAAAGCGAGGCGGTCGATTTCTGATCAATTGGCGAAACGGAATGACACTGTTACTGGAAAGCTATCAGATAAGGGTGTTTTGGCTCGGCCTGTGAAGGATTTACCTTCTCAATTGCCGGCCACCAGAAAAGGGAGTCCGAGCCCAATACGTACCAGGTCGACACCTGTTCAGTCCTCATTCAATGCCCCGTCATCAGCAGTGCCGAGACAGGGAAAGCAATTGAGAGGGAAACAAGTAGAGGATGCGCACCAGCTGAGGATCAGTTACAACAAGCTCTTGCAATGGCGGTTCGTGAATGCACGTGGGGTCGAGGCCTTATCAGCACAGAAAGAGGTTGCTGAGGTAAGAAGCTCGTATCGATTTAGTACTCACTATGTATGGACCACTTTGCAAAAATGTACAAATTTTGGATTTCGAAATAGCAAGATATTGTGCAGCCTTGGAATAATTTGTGATTCGAACATGTAATGACCGTACGTACGAGCGTTGTTCTTAGTTTTTCTTAGATACAACCAAGGGAAATATCTTATCAATTGCACAACAATTGGCAAGTACTTATTTTATTTTTTATTTTTTTTGGTTGCTCTCAAGCAGGGAACTCTCTATGGTGTATGGAATAATATATCGAGCATGCGCGATTCGGTTATAAACAAGAGGATGCATTTACAGCAGCAGCTACAAAAAGAGAAACTGCAGTTCGTGTTGAACGACCAAGTAAATCTTTTTCCTTTTCTTTCTTTTTTAAGGAAGTGGAATATAGAAGTTTATCAAATTTGAGGCAGAACCTAACTTCAAAAAATGTATTTACGCGATTTAGATTGCGTACCTTGAGCAATGGGATCTTTTAGAGACTCAGCACACCGCTTCTCTGTCAGGATCTATAGGGGCTCTTAAAGCGAGTACATTGCGCCTTCCTGTCACTGCGGGTGCCAAGGTATCACTTTGTTGCCAGATGGAGTTTTCTTCTTTAATTTTAATTTTTATATTTTACATTTTGCTATTATCATTTTGGAATTCTTTCAAATGGATTTCAATTCTAGATCGGCCCTTATGATGAATAAAACAGTCAATGTTCAAAAGAACGTAGACTATAAATAGGAACTTGTGAAACAAAACTTGTTAATATTGCTAACATGAAGTTATTTGCTGGTGCAGGCAGATTTACATGCTGTTAAGAACGCCGTTAGCTCTGCCATTGATGTAATGCAATCAATGGGATCATCAGTTTGTAGTTTGTTAGATAAGGTATAACATTATCTTCTTCCTTTAGTTTTTCCCCTAACAATTGGCTCCTGTAATTCGGTGGTAGAACTTTTATTTCTAAAATACGACTTATTGTTCTTTAGTAAACCTAGATTCTGATTTTGGGTATAAAATTTTCATGTATGGCAGGTTGAGGATACACGGTCTTCGGTACTAGAACTTGCAACCGTTGCGGCACAAGAGAAGGCCATGCTACAGGAGTACCGGGACCTCCTATCTACGGCAGCCCAATTACAGGTACGGTGAAAAATTGCAGTTAAACCCTGGTACCAAGTTATTATTCCTTTTGCTATATCTTAATTCTTGTTTCTTTTTTCCCATTCAGGTACAAGAATCAAGTTTACAGACACAGCTGATTCAATTGAGGTCATGATGTGGTTAGGAAGCTAACAACTAATTAGCCTTAGGAGCATATATAGAACTAAGTTCAGTACCAGTAGGATATTTTAGTGTGCACATTACTACTACGTTGTCTTGGCTAATAAAATTTACTTAGTTTTTTTTTTTTGCCCACATGTTAATGGCTCTTCATATTCTTTCCCCATGTAATTTTTGGTACTACTGACATGGAAAGAAAAGCTTAATTAGCAATAGCTGAAATCAAAATCTGAGGCTGATGGATAGAGGCATATGTTGGTGATTTCAATCTTCTCCTTTTTAATTTAGTTTTTGGCCTTTTCCTTTCTTTCTGGTACAAATTATTCTGAAAATCTGGTACCTATATTTTATTATGAGATACTGGTAAAATCCAGATTCTCTCTAATACCTGGCATGTTAGCTGTTTGTTGTTTCATGAATGATTCTTCCCATTTTGGCTTTGAACAATACCTAACTAATGAATATATATGACAAAAAGAATTAATCCATATCTTAAACTTGGTTTCTTCTCATTGAACAGGCCACACAAAATTAATAAACAGAAATTGGGTTGTTTCTTACACTGTCTCACAAAACTTACAGCATTTGATAAAAGCTAGATGATGAATCCATCAAAAATCAAACAACATATTTACTTACTAGAACCAAAATAATAGAATATGCATGAATTAACAGTTTATGCCGCACTGCCTAACGTCGGGTCCCTTCGCCTTCACGACGAACGGGTCGATCCGGACCCAGAGCAAGGAAAATATGGAAGCCAGGAGGATTGACCAGATAACGACAATGGTTGGCGTGCGGTTCTGCCGTCCCATAAGTCCCTTGAGGAAGGGGTACAGATGGACAATCACCCAGAATGCGAAGAACAGCTTCCCGAAAAGCGGACCCCATGACTGGTACCCGTTGTTTATCGCATCAGATATGCCAGCAACGACTCCGATGATGTTTATGATCAGAAGAGTGGTTGGCGGGATAAGGAGCGTGGTCCATTTGAATGCATATAGATCAGCAAACTCGTCATCTTCATCGCCGGTGGCCTTGGAGGTGACAGTGAAGTTTGTGTCAATGCCGGCAAGTACCTTGAGAAGACCTTGGATGACAGCGAAGAGGTGAGCCGAGACACCGCCAATGACCCAGAACTGCTCATTACGCCACCACTCCTCGATGCTCACACCACTCCATCGCAGTTCCAGGATACCAGTTGCAAAGATCGAGATGAAGAGGGCAATGAAGAAGAGACTCGCAAACGTACTAATCTGAATGAGATAACAACATCACGAAATGTAAGCCATCGAACTTATTTGCAAATGCGAACAATGACATATCAAATATCATAAAAAAAAATAAGTATTCAAAAAGAAACGAACCGTAGGCATGATGAACTTCCCGGTTAGGAGACAAACGGCGGGAAGTGTACAGTAGGCCAAGAGAGGAAGTGAGGTGAAGGGGTAGATTGTGGTGTTGACATACGCAAACCGCTCGAGCCACTTGAGTTGGCCCTCCTTGTACCCATACCAGACGGGACTGTGCCGACTGAAGAAGATCTCAACTGACCCAAGAGCCCACCTCAGCACTTGGTTCAACCGGTCTGACAAGTTGATTGGGGCTGAACCCTTAAATGCCGGTCTTCTCGGCATGCAGTAGATCGACCTCCACCCGCGACAGTGCATTTTGAACCCGGTCAAGATATCTTCTGTGATTGAGCCATAAATCCAACCCAACTGCATTTTTTGAAATTAAGATAAATTTTTCCTTCATCATATATATACCAGTACATCCATTCTTAATTTTATTTGCAGTTTTGTCTGTCAAATTAATTACCTCTAGACCCCATTCGGTTTTGTCCTCGTAACCGCAACTTATGACATGAATGGCCTCTTTGAGAAGAGCAGCCGGGCTTGACGAAGGCGGCACGCCACCATCTTCCATGAGGGTTGAAGTGACGAATGCCGCTGACTGCCCGAATCTCTTCTCAAAGTTCATTTGGGACATCAACATCTCCTTGTCATCATTTTCTAATCCTGCAGTATATTTATTCGACAGATAAGATTTGTAAAGGAATTTTACTGAATTAATTTCTTTACAATGCAATAATGATCTCAGTAATTTCACTGGTAGACTGAGATTAGCACCAACAAATATTTGGCATTTTCAGTTCTTGGACCATTTTAAGATTAGCCAAATTGTGTGCGAACCGAACCGTACAAGTTTTATCCCAATTGAACCTTACATGCTCTTATTGCGGGCAATTTGGCAGGGAACTCGCAATTCGAAGACACAATAATGACATTATCGGGGAAGATTTTGTGCTCCATTTATTTACTATAAAATAAGTTATTACTTTTCGTTAATGTTGATCGATGAGTTACCTGCATCAGCTACAGTTTGCGGGAGCCCATCTTTGGACAGCTTGTTCTTCTTACGGCGGCCGAAGCAGGGGCAGCAGTCGCAGGTCACCATCTTCGGGCGCTTGGGTCCCTTCGGAGGCTTGTATCCGTACAATGCCTGTCGCCTAAACACACATCCTGTGCCGACATACACTGGTCCTTGGATACCATCCAGGCCCTTCATGTTAATCTACAACAATACAAATACACACAAGTTGTTTAGTACCAGTACCTACACATTGTACCAATTGGTACGGGTACTGTGCAGGAAACGGTAACTTAGTGAACACCAAAGTTAGCAAATACAATAACAATGATTACAATCAAGTGGTTCATCTTACGTCGAAAAAGACGGTGTTTCTGTTGGCATATCGGTCGTTCCTATCAATACCATCGAATCTCTGGGGAAATTGCACGTAGCACACTTTGCGACCAACTTGAGGATCCATCAGAAAGCACATTGCTTCTCTGACAGCCTTGCTGTTGTTTATGTAGTGATCGCAATCCAAGTTGAGCATGAATGGTGCATTCGTGAGCACAGCTGAGACACGGATCTGTACCGAAAACAGAAAAACAAGAGAGTCAGAACATAGTTCCTGGTAAAACCATAGTCTGTAATCTTTTATCATTCTTTCTTTCTTTCTTTTGAATTTCTTTTGTCTTTTTCTTTAGGTTAACACTTCATTTAGAATCAAGTGAGCATTAAACAGATCATATTGTGTTGCTATGCCGGCCGGATCCAATTCGATCACTGTGAGCAAAGAATACTATCAGGAAATTAAGGGAAAATTTACCAGAGCATTCATTGCACCGGCTTTCTTGTGATGTTGAAATCCAGGGCGTTTCTCACGAGAAACGTAGACAAGGCGTGGGAGCTCGTTGCCTTCTGTGTCGTGGCCCCCGCTGTGCCCCAGAAACACTTGGATCATGCCAGGGTGGTCCCGGGTGTTGTTGCCGGGCCACGGTGTGCCGTCTTGCATGATCCATCCCTCTTCTGGCACCTTCATAGCCTTGGCAACAAGGGCATTGATCCTGACTTTAAATTCCTCATATTCTCTCTGATCACATTAAACATGTTGTCTCAGTATCAGTGCGAAAATCGGCAATTTTATAATTTGAATATCTGATATGATCTGATGCTGATTTTAACATTTTCTGACAAATAACCCAGTAAGATAACCTGGGACATTTATTGTTCATTACTTTTCTTTTTGCTAGAAATTGTAAAACATTTCTTATACAATTACATTAAAATGTGAAGATTGCACAATTCTCTGTGTTATTACTTATTAAATAACCATTATATTTCTATTATTTATCAATGATATTTTGTACTCGATTTATTTCGATAATTTCATTTTATCTACCTTCATTGCGCGCCTCTCCTGGACAAAAGTGGGCTGAATCTTGTCCTTGAGATAATCCACCTTCCGCGAGAAGTAAAACTCCGGTGCTCTCGGCTCAATGCTGAACTTCTTGCAAAAAGGCACCCACTTTCTTGCAAATTCAGCTGATTCTGAGAGTGCCTCGAAAGTGAGCATAGATGCACCGTCATCTGACACATAGCACGACACTTTGTCGACCGGATAATCAACAGCAAGGATCGAGAGCACCGTGTTGGCAGTCACAAGAGGTGGCTCTTTTAGCGGGTCGACAGTACTCACAAATATGTCTACTGATGAAAGCATCGATGGTTCTCCTTCCCTCTCATATCTGAAAATTAATAACAGAAAACTGGTCAAAAATGCCCCTGCAGTATAATTTGCCAAAAGCGCCAGTATTATTTTGTTTAGTTGCAAAAACTTCATTTTTTTCTTAGATTCAGATTTTCATTGAGCTCCTTTCTTTATCTTAATTTGTCAGAACAGTTCATAACTGTTCAATGAAAAATATTATTACAGTCATTTGTCAGGACACTTAATCAGATTATTCATTTTAGTAAATTTTTTTAATTAGGCCCATAAATATGTATATATTAATGGCTTCAATTTTTATTAGCACATATAAATTGATACAAAATCAATATTCTAAGTAGATCTTTTTCAACTGTAATTATATTGGAAAACTATTCAACCTTAGAGTGAGTCGATCCAGATATGTTTCACGTTCAATTGGGAACCACTTCGGGAACTGATCGAGAATCCAAGAGACGGCAAACCAAATCTCACAGATGATGGAGGTAAGCCACAGGCCAATGGCATCATGGACAGGGTGCAGGATACGGTACCGGAGAAACAACGCAAGGACAACAAGCCGAACCACGATAACCATGCGGTACGGGTTGATCTTACTCGAAGCTATGGAAACTTTTCTTGATAACGGCTGCCTCGCCTCGTCACTCCTGCATACCAAAATTTGTGTGATTCAGTGAAATTAAAGTGATTTGTAAGAAAATTCACTTATTTTATGGCAACACTTGATTACCTAATTCTAATCCTTTTGTAAAATAGTGAATTCTTTTTTCTATTTAGATATTTTATCTCCATTAAAAATATTATTTCATATACTGTAGTAATTAATAACTAATAAATACATTTGCAAGACAGCTGAAAACTAAAAAGTTAAAGGAATTACAGTGGCATGTCGGGATCGACATCTTCCGGATCTGCACCGAGAAGACCTTGTTTCGACTTCCAGTCATCCATTCTTTCTTTCCATCCTGCTTCCTTTTTTTCGTCCCACCTCGCGCTCCCTTCAGAGAACCGTACAGTTACATTTCTTGTGTTAATAAAATTGGAAGGATGAACTTGAATGATAGACTGATAGTTGGTTTTTCTATCTTTTTTCTGCATTTCTATATCGTAAAATATGTCAATCAGAAGAGGTACTAACCGGGTTCAGAGACCGGATATGGATGGATCCGCTTGTGGAGAGAGGAGGATTGTTCGGCAAAGCTATGACTATTCGACAATGGAAATTCTCCGCTAGCCTGAATTATAGAGCAAAGCAAAGTTATATGTAGATCTACGACAATTAAAACGGATGGTTGTCAAATTTCACACTAACCGGTATGGAGCGATTGCCGGTGATGATTGGCGGGAATTGAGGAGCATTACTCTCGCTGTCTTCGGGGCCCCGACCAAAACTCATTTTGCCATAAAGCATGGCCTCAGTGATGTGCCGGTTTTCCTGTGGCTCCTGGTGGTGCTTGTTCTTCTCGTCATCTATGTTGAACTCATGCTCCAAGTCGTCGATATCTTCCTCATCGTCATCTCCCTCCACTCTTGGGCTCCCTTTACACATCAAAATAAATCTTGTTAGTCGATCGACGAATTCATGAATTACCTTGTAACAAGACATTGCAAGCAATGAGGAAAATATATATACGGAGCAACGTACCCTTGAGACGCTTGTATCGGGTCCTGCATTGTGGGCAGACCTGCGTTCCTTCCCTCCTCTCGTACTCGTAACACGGCCTACACACCGGAAACCCACATTCGTTGCAAGCAACGAATAAATCACCATCGACTGTCAATCCAATCCCGTCGCCGCATATTTCACAGACCTGACCGCTCAATGCCTTTATCGGCTTGGGCTACACATACCAAGAAAAATATATAAACATAAACATAAATATGAGTTTAGTTTCATAATTTTTTATTAGTTCAACATCACATTTAACAATGAATTAACCGAGCAAACAAAACAAACAAAACAATAACAAATCTCAGTTATAAATGAAACATTAATCATATTACCTCTTCATGACCTTTGATCAGCACGAGTTCGTTTCGGTTGTGAGAGCCGGCGACAAGCCCCGCGCCAGCCTCCATCTCAAGAAAAGCAAATGAAAGGGGTGTTGCTGATCAATGGTTGAGTACAAAACGAGACGATGAGGCTTGCTTCTTCTGGGGCTTTTCCTAGGTGTTATATGTAGGAACAAAAGGGTCTGTCTATGAATGGTTCTTGGTCTTATTCACACACCTAATGTATGTTGGTTTGTTTGTTGAAGAAAGATTGGTGTTGGTAAGTGAGTGAGGTGCTGAGTCCCCGTTGCCACAATGCTAAGCGACCTCTGTTCACTCAACCCATCTGGCGGTAAGGTCAGGTGTATCATATCATATATCAGTTGCCTTTCCCGCGCTATTTTCAAACATACCACTTTCAGAATTAGGTGCCCTTTTAACCTCATCTGGACGCAATTGCCCTTGTACAGGCCCCACAATTTTGCCTTTTTTATTTTTTTGAGAATAGAGAGTTGGAGACTACTTAATTAATTATATTGTTTACTTAACTGAAAGATTATGTGTTGGTGTGCTTTTGACTGTCTGTGCAACAAAACTAGTGCTTATCATATATATATGACAATTAAGAACCTTAGTATATTTAGTCCTCCTGGAATTTTCTTCAATATTAATAGTGAAATTAATTAGAACTATAATTTAATTTAAAGCATTGCCCCCTTTTATTTTACTAATTGGAATTCATCATTGCAATGCGATGGTATATTACATATATTCTAGACTGGTATACTATAAGGATTTTTTTTAGGTAAACAACTAAACATATATACATATTTATGGATTGGAAGCATCATTCATTTAAGCAATCAAATAATTTGAAGTAATCAACATTTTATTTTTTTTGCATATTTGAATTTTTTTTTTCAGAATCATTATTTTTTAGATTTTTTTAAGAAAAAAAGCTACAAGAAAATAAAAAGAACAAATAAATGATCGGAAAATATTATCTGTAACCTATTATTTTTCTTCAACTGTCTTTTTCAGGATGCTATAGATATATACAAGGACCGGAAAAAATTCTTGAAGAAGGTACTTGAACTTTATTCAATATGTAAGAAGTAAACATGTCTAATATATATCTATATACATCTTAACTATGAATCAAGATATAGCTAGGGCGGCAGGCCATCATCATCCACATAAAAAAAAAACATATTGTACAAATTTTAATTCTTAATATAATTGATAATTGTGAAATTTTCATTAATTTTAGAAGTAAGGAAACTATATAGGTAAGCTTGTTGATTTATCAAGCTGCTGACATGCCCCTACATATTAATTATTAGATGAGTTTTTAATTAGATGAGGAAAATAAAAACGTGCACGGAAATATAGTAGGATTTTCTAATGCAATCCTCGTAACGAATTATGTATGTATGAACTGATGAGCCACATCAATGGGTACAAATAAATATTCCTCGGACTCAAGAACCAGCCTCTGGTCTAGTGGTTAAAGATAACGCTCTCTATGTGGGAGGTTACGGTGTCAAAACCAGATAGGGAGTCTTTTATAGACAATTAAATTTGAATATCTTGACCTTCATCTTCATCCTAAAAAAAAATGCCTCAAACTCAGCCACTCAATCCAGCTCAATATAGCCAAGACTGTTGTGATGAGTAATAAATTACCTTATATTTGTAGGTGCAATCGAAAATTTGTTGTCTTGACAATTTTACCAAATGGGTACAAATAAAAATCGAAATGTAGAATTCAATTTATAATAAAATAGGCGATGAACCAATGATTTATTTCCAATTTATTACGTGTATATATATATATATATTTATGCAAATAGTTACACTAATTTTAATGATTTGGTTTCTTGTTATTTAAGTTGTATTAAACATTGTTTATTTAATTATGTGCGCCTGTAATACAGAACTGACATCTCACTGCATTATAGTGAAAGACAAGCAAGACCAATGAAACTTGCTGGCAAAAAGGCAAAAAAAAAAAGAAAAAAAGAAGAACCAATGAAACTGATTCCATGCTGTTGTATGAGAATGATGCCCATGTAGCGGGTCAAGCGCTGGGTGTTCGCTATTTACGTACACGAGGTGGTAAAACTCGACATGACCTGTTTGAATCCTATATTTTAGAAAAGTCATATTGATCTAATTTCGAACTGAATTGACATGTGACATGATACTCTTTTTCAGTCAAACTGAGTTGGCCCAACCTAAGTAATCTCACTTTTAAATGATAATATATAGCTAAAACCTGACAAACCTACTCAACTTGTCCAAACTTTAACCTGATCCAGTCCAACCAAATGGACATTTGACTCGAGGAAAAGTCGAAACCGATCAACCGAAAAATCTGACCTGAACGCACTCTTTCCCATTCAAACTGACCTGATCCACAAGCCAGAATCCGAACCCGATACGCTACCCTGATTTGCCACCTTTGAATTCACTAGTTCTAAATCTAATAGATCTCATTTAATGTGGCGATAAACCTAGCTAGCACTTATTTTTGTCACATGATATTTTCGACACCTTAAATCCTACATACTTATTTTATTTAAATTGTATATTTTCTATCTTATCTGCAATTATCTTTGTATAACGGAAATAAAATTTAATTAAATATTTTAATTTGATAGTACTTAGATGATGAATTTATTAGATTCTCTGTATTCCTTATTTTTTCAATTTTGTTTTAAATTTATTTCCTTCTTTTTTCTATTTTGTTTTTAATTTATATTAACTATTTTTATATTTTACATTTATATTAACATTTTTATTTGTACATAATAAAATTTTATAGTAGATTTTTTGTCAACTACCTAGAAAATTATGGCAAACACTCGAGTAGAGAGACTAGCTTTTACTCCTTAGCTTCAAAATTTCAAACAAATCTTATTGTTTTATATAATAAAATATTGAACATTACATATGAACAACTAATTATCAAAATATATTATTAAGGAAACAAAGTAATTTCATTGAAATCAAAATAAACATTTCATAGTACAATATATTTCTTATTTTATTCTTATTTTCTTTTATCATTTATGCAAATGTCTTATTCTAAATTTAGGCTTAATAACTCTATATTAAAATGTATTTTACATTAAAAATGGGATAATAGAAATTGTTACTAGAGTGTGTGAAGACTCGAAAGAAAAACAAGACATTGTATCTCATAATTACATTATTTATTGATAAATTCGGTTAGTCGTAATTGTGACCAATTCAAAGTAAGAAAATCAATGCAAACCTTTCAATTTTCTCCAATGCCTTACTGTTATGTGTAACCACTCCACGAAAGTATACTATATTTTTCTAAGAAAATTAATATCTTTTGCAATCTTCACTTAAAATAATCATTTTCAATGAAAAATAATCTTAACTTAGGAATAAATATTTTTGTGCATACTTTTCGAGATTTGCTTTGTTTTATATATGCCATTAGCTATAGATAAGCCCGTATACACATCATACGAAAGTCATGCCAAAACATGCATTATTTGTGCTTGCTTAATTGATTTATTAAACTTCTTTTTTATCCTTTGTAATTAGAATCACACAATTATGCTTCAAATTTTTCGTCTTGAGCTGAAAAGAGTGCGAGACATGAGCCACAACCGCACAATTAGGTCTAATGTCGTTCCATCTTTGAGCTTCTACAGAATTTATATATGGGCCACTTTAGGCCTACGTTATTAATTTCCTGGGCTGATGCTGCTACTAATAATTTGGGCATTTTGAAGACTTCCTTTTTGTGATGTATGTTGTTCACATATAACTTCGAATTATATAATTAGGCCTACATTATATATAACTCGGCCTCTTAAGGCCTACGTTATAAAAAGGTTAAATTTAGCCCACTTTCTTTCTAGTAATACCTAGTGTCTATAGAAAAACTGTCCATATATAGCATACATAGGTTATATTTCGGGATGTATCTGTTACATTTTGTATATGTCTATGGATGTATGGACGGTTTATCAATGGACGCAAGATGTTTCTCCTTCTTATATGCTCATATATTAGCAGGAACTAGGAAGGTTTTGTTTTTTATTTTAGAAAAGGAATTAATTCCTAGTGCAATTTCAGCATATTATATAAAGAGGAGGGATCCATTGACAATAGTTATCTTGACAATTTTGATAATTGTAACTTTTAAAAAATTATAAAAATTTATAAAAAATCTTAAAAATAGAAAAAGATTATAGAAGTAAGGCTTAACTTATAGATTGATTATATTTCCGATTATATTCAATTTAAGCGATATTTAATGGCTCTTAAAAGATCTTTTAATTACAACCATTAAAAAATATAAAAAATTTTGATAAGGCATTAAATGATATTCAAATTGATTGAAATTTGAAACACTATCAATCTATAAGTTAAATCATACATCCATAATTTTTTTTCATTTTTAAGATTTTTTATGAGTTTTTATAAATTTTTAAAGATAACCATTGTCAAGATTGTCAAAATAAGCATTGTGGATACCTCCTCTTATATAAATAATTTCATGTACTGCAAGCAATCTTGGGGATATATACTTCCAAGTACACGAGGCTTCAGTTTTGGATGCCCAAAAGAACAACTTTAATTTGCTGAAGGAAAATGTTATGGGGATACCGCAAAAGATACCGTCGAGGATACCACCATACAAAGTTAATTTAACATTAATCTGCAACATGTTGTGATTAAAATGAAACATCTATAAAGTTAATCTGAAACTTAATGAGATTAAAATGAAATACAAATGATATAATTTTATCTTTTGTTGCTCTTTCACTTCATCTTGCTCCCATACGTTCTCTCAACAACTTTAAGGTAATATTTATGTGATTTAGTAGTGATTCAAGTAGATGATTTAATTTATGATTTGTGTTATTCAACTTAATACTACAATGTTTCAAGTTAATACGTTAATTGTTTTAAGATAATTTGTCAATGTTTCAATTTGGACATATTTTCAAAGATCATGGTATCCCCGATGGTATCCTTAGTGGTATCCGAATATCTGGATTGTTTTCTGAATGAAATTATATATACAGAAAAAAACAAAAAACAAAAAACAAAAACAAAAGCAGGAGAGAAAGATTCCATGATACCAATCTCATGCTTGAAAACAAAGCTAGTAGCTTTTGTATTCTAAAATGGCATTGACGACCAGACAGGGACATGGGTAGTACGTACGTGGTCATTATCTCGGATTCATGATGATATTATATATGCTAGGATAGGATTAGGAGAGATTTATAATTAAGTGATATATATAGTTGTAATGTAAGTTAAACAGCCATCTCATTTGGGCAAAGATATATAGAGCAAGGTGCCCAAAAGGAGTGTTATCTTCTGGTCTTTCTTCACTTCCTGATGTGATCATGATGCCAAATCAAAATTATCTAGTATCTACAATTCATATTCTTTTTGTTGGTTTTGTTTATATATATCTGACTTATGACTTGGATACATAATATTATAATTGTATGCAGTACTAAAATCTGATCATGAGAGGACTAAATTTTAAACTTATATTTATCATTTAGGTCATTATTTATATTTAATGTACACCTAGCTAGCTATATATATACTAATTTATATACTTATTTTGATGATTCCAAGTATATATTGATCATGACATATATGATTGGTTCATACTTCATAGTAAAGCAAAATTACATATACATATATAAGCTTACAATATTATTGTTGTATAGGACACAATTAATTAATTATTTGCATAGCAACCCAAAACAAACATATCTTGTATACAGACATTGATCAACTCTAGCTATATATGAGGAGAATATACTCGATCTTATTCCAATTCTACACAAGTTCTTCCATTCCTTCTCAGCTCCAGATATAACAAATCCCTTTTGGCCTTTTCACTAACTGGAGTTGTTGGCTTTTCTCTATCCTATATCAAACGAACCATGCGCATTAAATTCATATATATACCAGTTACATGTCAGTATCTCTATCTCACCAAGGTCAATCTCCTTCCCCCTATATATATATTACCTCTTTCTCGTATATATATATATGCAATCTGCAAAACCACAACATCTATACTTATTTCCTTGACTTAACAGAAAGTCAGAATTCAGTGAGTGAACTTAGTTAATTAATTGAGGAGATGAATGTAACAGGAAGCAAGCAGTCGTCTGTCCCGCCAGGGTTTCGGTTTCACCCGACTGAGGAAGAGCTGCTTAACTATTACTTGAGGAAGAAACTCGCCTCCGACACGAGCGGCCTGGATTTCATTTGCGACATTGACCTCAACAAGCTTGAACCATGGGACATTCAAGGTACCTATAGCTTCATGCAGCAATGGCATTTGTATGTTTATAATTTATAATTTTGTATATATAACAGTAATTCTTCTTTATTTATGATTAACAAAAATTGGAGGCTTGACCCGAATTTTCGTAATTTCTGTATATATTTGAGACTTCAATAATTTGTTTAGTAGCTCGAAACATTAATCCAAAGTTCTTTTTTTGAAAAAAAAAACATGTTTTTGTATTTAATAACAATATACTTGAATGTGGATTTACACAGAGATATGCAGGATTGGAACATGGCCACAAAATGAGTGGTACCTTTTCAGCAACAACGGTAAGAAGTACCTGTACGGTACGCGAACGAACCGTGCAACTGTGTCAGGATTCTGGAAGGCAACTGGCCGGGACAAGGTCATCCGGACGAGCTCAGGATGCATCGGTCTCAGGAAGACACTGGTGTTCTACCAAGGCCGGGCACCGCATAGCAGGAAGTCCGACTGGATTATGCATGAGTACCGGTTTGATGAGAATAGTTTTGATAACAGCTCACAAAGCTCCACTGTAAGTTTTTAACTTTTAAATTAAAACCAACATATTATTACAAATTAATTTATATATTACATTCAAATTCTCTGTGTAACTTTTTCAAAGTTCTATTTACAATCATACAATTGTTATGCAAGGTGTTTTTTTTTTCTTAAAAAAAAATAAAATATCTGCATAATGACTTTGTTAATTAATTGGTGCATGATTAACACAGATACCTTATTCGATTAGAGGAGCAACACTCGACGAGGGATGGGTCATTTGCCGAGTTTTCAAAAAGAAGTTATACTTCCACAACAACGCATCCGACAATCGCGACAATAACTATCCGGTAACGAGTTACTCCAGCACTGGCAAGCTGGATAGTATCGGCATGTGCAATGCAACCCCTGGAAGATCATCTGTTTTCGACATCAGCACCATACATGAGAAGCTGATGCAACTGCCATCTCTGAGGACCGGTAACCCAGCATCAGTGCCGACCTGCTGCGACTGGGCTACCCTCGACAAGTTCGTCGCGAATCAGCTCAACGGAACAGTAATGCCTGATATGCATGCTGGTACATGTGGTGAACAGGGCAGCAATGGAGATGATGGTGGATTATGGAGCTTAATTTAGAAATTAATTAAGTAGATTATATATATATATATAATTGAGTAACTCATAATATATATAGCTAGGGATAATTGAATATTATATCAGGTATATATATACCAGGAGCTAATTATGTAGATGTTTGCTCTGTGTGTACAAAGAAATACAATATACTGATATATATACATATAGGGAGATGTATATATACATAGAAGATATTGGGCATGTCAAAAATATTGTATACAAATTGTAATAAAGCTATTAGAGTAACATGCATCTATATGATCAACCATTAATTTAAACACCAATATATATCATTAAAGGTGGCATGAAATTACAATTAATATAAAATCACAATGAATTTGTACAAAGTTTATATATGGTGAAGGGAGGGGCGTCGAAGAGTAATATCTAACGTCCATAGAAAAGCTGTCTAGAGCGTCTATAGGTTATATTAGGTTACATTTCAGAATGTATCTGTTACATTCTTTGTACGTCTATGGACTATGAATGACTTTTCAATGGACGTAAGATGTTTCTCATAATTGCTATATAGTTAAAATTAATCTTGAGATTTGACAAATATGATAACGGAGCATTTAGGTTATATATATCTTATATCTTAATTTGCAAATGTAGGTGTTGAACAGTCTTTATCAAGAGGAGACACATCAGTAATTAACTTGCTTTTTGATCAGATGCAAACTTCACTCCATGAAGAAACACACCATCTACGTACGTAGCTCATGTACGTATATATATTTTGGTTGCTATATTTGGTGACATTGACATACAATACGTGCACAAAAGAAAAAAAAAATGCTCTTAAATTCAATTACTAATTGGAATATAAGACCAAATTTAACATATGTAACAGTGACATTTTAGAAAATATAAACAGTAATGAAAAGAAAAATTAATTGACTGCTTCAGATCTGCAATAATGCAGTTGGTCAACTGCAAAATGCTCGAATCTTCCTCGGTTGAATTTTACTTTATTTTTCTAAAAAATGAAAAGCTCTCTTCTTACGAAATCTATGCCCTTGTCTTTACGAAACCCGCCCCCGGGACCCTAGACGGGTTTCCCCGGGTTGTGGGCCCGGACGGGTAAGGGCGGACACCAAGCACAGACGGGCGGGCAAGGGCATGTCCAGGACAGACATTGGCACAACACTACTAAAAATTAAATCACTCCATACTCCATACTCCATACCCAACACCAAAATTATCAGCTCCAATCCAATCCAATCCATCCTCTTACTAAACATGAATTCCAGCCCATATCCAAACATGGCATTTCCTCCATAAAAGCCTACCTATACAAACACGGCCCATACAAATAAAATGTGACTTGTGAGTTGTGAGTAGTTGTACAACTAAAACCTGAGCTACTACTGAGAGCAAAAGGACCAATTAAACGAGTGGTGAGTGAGCGATTTGGGTGGAAAAGATCAACAAAAAGGGTTCACACAATGTCTGAAAGAAAGAAGTGAGTGACTGAGGCCTCAAAATTCAAATAAAAAATCCTGCCACGCTCTCCATCCTCTCCTCTCTTATCTATCTAAAACCCCCTTCTTGGGTTCTTCCTTCCTCTTCTTGCCTTTTCTTTTTTTTTCTTTTCCACCACCCAAAAAGTTGGGTTTTTACTATCACCCCTTTTTGTTGCCTCTTTGCTTCTGATTGCTGTTGTTAGGGGACCCAACATGCTCTGTGTTGTGTAATTTATGTTGGGTTGGCATGGGAGTGTGTGAGATTCTGGTTTGAATGGCTACCGTGGGAGTTTGTGGTGCTCGGGATGTTTTCGGTTCGAAAAGGTACCGACTTTCACCTAAATTATTTCTGAATGGTGTTGATTTTGTGGGTTTGAATTTGCCGTCGGTTCTGACGGTTGGTCCGGTGTCGGCGAGGCAATGGGGGAGATACATTTTGGTTTGGGGGAATCAAACTGAGGTTAGGGTGAATAATGGTAGAATTGGTCTGATTAAAGCTGTCCATGGGGATCAATTGACGGCAGATTCAGCTGTCAGGCCACGGAAAAGTGGTACCGGCATCAAGCCGCTGGTCGATACGAAAGTGAAAGGAAAAACCCGAATTGATGTTGATGTGAGAGGTGTTAGGAAAAGATTTGTGCGTGGTAGCAAGCCGGTAAAGCATGTACCGCAGAGGAAAATTTTTTCAGAAAAGGCAGAAGGAGAGAAAGTTTCAGGAAATAGTAGTCAGGTCGATGCTTATTTATCGTCCATTACCCCGGATTGTACTGTCAGGAAGTGCAATTCCTTTTTAATGAAACTCGAGAGGAATAATGATGGGGGCATATTTAAGTTCCTTGATTGGATGAGGTCTCACGGTAAATTGAAGAGCAATGCGGATGCATACCAGTTAGCACTAAGGGCGGCGGCTAGGAGAGAGCAATGGTACAAAGCCAAGGCATTGCTTGAAGAAATGGTCGCAGTTTCGGAGTGTGAATTGAATGTGAAATTATTTAATTCACTGATATTTATTTGTGCAAAAAGAGGGCTCGTTAAATGGGGTAGAAAATGGTACGATTCGATGTTAGAGGCAGGAGTGCTGCCTGATGTTGCCACAATCGGTATGCTTATGGGAATGTACCAGAAGGCTTCAGATCTTTCACAAGCTGAGTATGTTTTCGGTCACATGAGGGATTATGAAATCAAATGCATAAGTGCCTATTCGTCCATGATCACAATTTATACCCGGTTGGGCATGTTTGAGAAGTCCGAGGAGATAATTGGATTAATGGAGAAAGATGGCGTTGTACCAAATCTCGAAAACTGGTTGGTGAGGCTTAATGCATACTGTCAACAGGGTAAGCTTAAAGAGGCTGAATCGGTGCTTGCTTCTATGGAACAATGCGGCTTTCAACCAAATATTATTGCTTACAACACATTAATCACCGGGTATGGTAAGCAATCGAATATGGATGCAGCCAAAGGGGTTTTTAACCGCCTCAATTCTATTGGGATAACACCTGATGAGACCACCTATAGATCGATGGTAGAAGGCTTTGGCCGGATGGATGACTATAAGGAGGCTCAATCATTCTATAAAGAGCTCAAGGGGTTGGGCTTTACACCGAGTTCATCTAATTTTTACACAATGGTGAACCTACAGGCGAGGCATGCTGAGATAGCACAGGCTGCTGAGACGCTAGCAGACATGTGTGCCGCAGGATGTCAATATTCGGCAATTATCACTACTGTTATCCAGGCGTACCAAAGAGTTGGTGCGGTAGATAGAATTCTGTGCCTTTTAGAAGCTTCTATTTACCAGAATATCCTCTTTGACTCTACCTCTTGCTCCTTGTTAGCAGTAGCATTTGTGGAAAGTTCATTAATTGACCATGCTATGCGAGTTTTGCATGAAAAGAAGTGGAGAGATCGTTCTTTTGAAGATAACCTTTACCATTTATTGATTTGTACTTGCAAGGAGGCCAGCAGGTACGAAGATGCTGTTAGGATTTTCAACCATGTACCTAAAAATGGTTCCCGCCGCAATATTCATATAGCATGCACCATGATCGATGTCTTTACATGCATGGGAAAAGTCGATGAGGCTGAGAATTTATACATACATTTGAAGAAATCTGGAGCGATACTTGATCTGGTAGCATACAGTGTTGTGCTGAGAATGTACATAAAATCTAAGAAGCTACATGAGGCCTCTTTAGTGTTGGAAATGGTAGAAAAGGATGGCAGAATTACCCCCGACATTTACCTATTTCGTGACATGCTTCGAACATACCAGAAATGCAACATGAAAGAGAAACTGGCAAGCAGTTACTATTGGATCCTGAAAGCTGGGATTGAGTTAGATGAGTCGATGTATAATTGTGTAATAAATTGCTGTGGCCGTGCCTTACCAGTCGACGAGGTATCCCGCCTGTTTGATGAAATGTTGCGGTTAGGGTTTGCTCCTAGTACTATAACAATCAATGTAATTCTGGATATTTACGGGAAGGCCCGGTTATTCAGGAAGGCTAAAAAGGTGTTCCACATGGCATGTAAACAAGGGCTGGCTAACGTAAGATCATACAACACAATGATAGCAGCCTATGGGCAAAGTCGGGATTTTCCAAAAATGAAATCCCTAATACAGAAAATGCGGAATGCTGGCTACCAAATTTCACTCGAGGCGTACAACAGCATGCTAGATGCTTATGGCAAGGCAAATCTATTAGATGAATTCAACGACACTTTGCAAAAGATGAAGGAAGCGAGGTGTGATCTCGACCACTATACATACAACACCATGATTAACATATATGGGAGGAAGGGTTGGATAGAGGAGGTGTCGAATGTGTTGAACGAGTTGAGAGAGCGAGGGCTCGAGCTTGATTTATACGGATACAATACCCTGATCAAGGCATACGGTATCGCCGGCATGGCGGAAGAGGCAGTTGGTTTGGTGCAGGAAATGAGGAATAAGAAAATAAACCCTGACAAAGTCACATATGCAAACCTTGTCAGAGCAATGCAGAGAAATGAGAACTATCTTGAGGCTGTTAAGTGGTCTCTGTGGATGAAGCAGTTGAGTATTGTCAATTGAAATCTTGATTTCAAATTTTTTTTTTTTTCCTTTTTTTGCCCTTTTTACACTGTATCTAATCAGTTGTATCTTTTTTTTTTTCTCTTTTTTTTTTTTTCTTTTTTCTTTTTTCTTTTTTCTTTTTTCTTTTTTCTTTTTTCTTTTTGAGCTTCATTCTGTATGTATATCTTTATATTGTGAATTTGTCAAAGAGGAAGTAATATAGCTAAGCTGCTTAACTAGTACTAACAAGTTTTTGAACTGTCATTGTTTTTTTTGAGATAAAGATGAGGGTCAAACTACTCAAATTTAAATGTCTATAAAAGACCCTCCATCTGGGTTTCGAACCCGCGTCCTTCTACATGGAGAGGTTGCCCTAGCCACTAGATTAAATGCTGGTTCTTTTTGAACAGTCATTGTATATAAAATTAATCTGCCCAGGTACTTCTAACTTCCATACACTGCATTTATAAATAGTTGTTAACATTGTTATCTGCTGATCATTATTCTATTGCTAAACTGACATCAATTATAATAAACTCTATCCGGTTGTTACTGGTGGCATTACATCTGATTTTGCCACTCTCACCCTTTGCTCCAGCAGAGGGTAAAGGGAAGGAGGGAAGAGGAGGGGAGGGGTCAAGGGTGAATGGATTTACTCAACTTTGTTAACTGGCTCCATAACATCAAATCTTGGAGGGTAGAAGGGATTTATATCACCTACTGCGCAGTAGGGTGTCCGTTTGATTTGCTTTGTGATCCGTTTAAACCCAATCTCAGAACCCCCCCCCCCCCCCAAAAAAATCCAACGGTCTTCGTTTTGTTCTGCACTTTACAGCGCAGCAGAGGAAAAGCGTGCGGGTAGAAGAGGAAAAATGAGGGGAGGGAATATAAAGTCCTTTATATAAATTATACCATTTTGTTATCCTCAAATTTGAAGGATAAAATTTAACCTCTTTTTGCTTCTATCCCTTCTGTATTGGAGCACAGCTTCACAGCAGGCCTCCAACAAAAGTGCTTATGTTTAGTTATTTCTTTTGGTGGGTCCTTTTTTTGTCTAATTAGTCAATGGCATTCTATGTCCAGATCTGACCTGATATATTAATTAATGTTGCTCTTTCAAGAGATATTTTGGAACGGAGACATACCAAGTAATACCTTAGAAAATAATAATCAATTCTCATGCAATAATTGATGTCTAATTTAACTGAAAAGGAACATAGATATAACTCATTTTTCTATGTCAAAAAAATATCAATATCAGTCCAATAGAAACAATTAATTCATCATTTAAATAACCTTGTAAGATAATGAATGATTTTGGGACCATATCAGAACAAAAACAAGCACTTGTCTACTTAAAAACAACTCTATGAGCATTTATTTTTGCCAAAAAAAATTAAGATGAGTAATTGTCTATTTTTATTAAAGAAATAATTTAATAGGCATCATTTTCATGCCAAAAATTTGTACAATAAAATCTCCCACCTAAGATACTGTCCTAAATTTTTTGTAGGGTGTAATTTGAAAGTTCACCCCATTTTAATAAGAACCATGCACACTATGCAAGCAAATGCAACTATGCAAGCATGCCAAAGATTAAGGAATCTCGTCTCCTGAGTTCATTCTGAAGTTGACAATCTATGTAGCAAGTGCTAATATATGTGATAATTAAATAATTAAATGCTTCTCTTATAGTCTTATTTATCTTTGAAAAAAAAAAAACTCAAACTCTATTCTAATTCTTTGTTGATCACAAAAGTTCAATTCACAATATTATTTCTATTAAAATCAATTGAATTCTAGAAGGAAATTTATTCATTTTAAACAGGGTATTAATCTTATGATCTTATCTTGTTAATTTCTTTATGACCCTTTACATAGTGTACTGCATATATATACATTCTTTACTTTGTTGTCCTCGAAAACTCCAAAAGGTACAAACTAAACTAAATTAAACTAATAAAAGTTTAAACTAAACTAATAGAAGTTTAAACTAATCCATTAGTAGTAGTATCCCAAATTCCCAACCCAACCCAAAGACCACCTCCCTTGAGTACGACCTTTTTTCTGCTTAACAGTTAACACGTCAAAAATCTTCTCCAGGTCAAGGATCCTCTACAATCCATGATGTATATTATGGGTATCCAAGTTATATCACAGCCGTATGTTTTGTTTATATTGGGCGGTTCAGATGTGCTTCAGGTTCCAGTTATTAGTTAGTAGCTTTAGGACTGCCTACCACGCGGATTTAATTAAGAGGTCAGATCCGATCTGAACCATTTATTTCAATCAATAGTTTAATATTTTAGGTCATTTTACATTTACACCCTCCCAATATTTTGTGATTACAACATTGTGATTTGTATCAAGTACCTAGCTCCTCTTATTGAGTGCTCATCCTCTGCAGCGCTGCACCGTGTAGTGCAGGATGTGAACCGTTAGATCATCTCGAGATTCAAGCCGGCACAGATCACGAGATGATCTAATGGTTCACATCCTGCACTACACAGTGCAGCGCTGCAGAGGATATGAAATCCCTCTTATTAAGCAGTTAAGATCATGAAAAATGGACATTGAACAGAATTGGTAATATAAAAGTATATTTAATAATAATATGTTGCAGAAATATGTATGTAAATATTGTTTGATTAATATAACATTTTTTTATATGGTGTAAGCTAATATAATAGTTTTTATTTTAAATAAAATAAAAAGGTTAGTACAAAATTCATCAATATCCCTTGATAAAACCAACAATATTTCCTTTAGTTTTCTCCTGGCACCAAATTTGACCTCCTAATGTTTCCATTTTATATTTTTAATAAAATTAAAAACTAATGTTTCCATTTTTATATTTTACAATTTTAAGAGAAGTGTTCCAAAATTTAAATACAACTTTTTATTATGCTTTGTATTTTTAATATTTTCTGGGGGTTATTTGCAACTACTGCAAGTTAGTTATTGATTTACTATCAATTCTGTTACATTTTCATTTCAGCATTTCACACATTGAGAATTAAACAAAGTCAGCAAGTGCTTCTTTTCCTTCTATGAGAATTCATAAAAAAAGAAAGCAAGGAAGGAAGAGGAGAGGAGCCAACAACACAATTGACATCCAAATCTCACACCTTTTCCAAATGCCATGGAGTCAGAGACCCAAGATCTCCTCCACGGGCAGTCGGTTGCGTCCCACGAGCCCGAGAAGCTGCAAGACGATCAACCAGAGCAGTATAACCAACAACCGGCGCCACAACACAGGCGCACGTCATTCGGCATTGACCTTGTCTTGCAGCCCTTCAGATGGCTCGCCATGCTATGCCGGGAACTGAACCCGAGCTTCGTGTTCGGTGTTTTCCTGGTGTATGGTCTCAGCCAGGGATTCACCGGCTCCTTCTTCAAGGTCGTGTCGGATTATTACTGGAAGGATGTGCAGAAGATCCAGCCTTCAGCTGTGCAGATGTTTAGTGGGTTTTATTATATACCGTGGCTGATGAAGCCTGTTTGGGGCGTGCTCACTGATGTTTTTTCGGTTCGTGGGTACCGCCGACGGCCCTATTTCATCTTGGCTGGTACGACACAGTGACGATTTCTTTTTCATATTTTCTTGGGTATTTTTTGATAATTAGTTTGTTTTTAGTTGTTTACTGTCATGTCAAATACCGGTAATGGTCAGTTTGATGTTATTTTCCTTTTATTTGGTTAAGGTTAGGCAACAATTGATTTAAACAAAGTTTGAGTTCATGTTGGTATAGATAGCAAGGGGGAAAGAACCTTTCTTGATTTGGGTTTTCATGATGGTACGCAACAAGCATTAATATTTCAAATTTGAAATGGGAAAAAGTTATATTGGAAAATAGATTCTTTCCTTTTGTTTCTGAGTAAAACAACTAGTTTTAAACTTAGAAAATTCACTTTTAACCAAATTGGGGATAAAAAAATGCACACTCCTTATAATTTTGTATAATTTTAGCTTCACCCAATTCTACAATTTTTCCTTATATTTGGTTTCAAGAAAATGAGTATACAAGTATATGCATTTTACATTTTTCTAACCGCAAGATGAAATTCTGGTACAGGAATACTTGGTACCGTGGCATCTGTTATTGTATCCGCCATCACCGGCCTCCCGGTTGCCATGGCCCTCTTGTGCTTTGTGGGGCTGTCTGTTTGTGTTGCCATGGCGGATGTAACCATCGACGCGTGCATCGCCACAAACAGCATTAACAAACCCAAGCTCGCGCCGGATATGCAGAGCCTTTGCGGCTTCTTATCTTCTCTTGGCGCCCTTGTCGGGTACTCCAGCAGCGGATTTCTTGTGCATCATCTCGGACCTCAGGTTTTTTTAATTGTTCTCCCTTTCTTTCATTGTAAAATGGTTGTCCTATATATAAATTTTACTTAACATGGGTTCAAATTAGTTCAAATCATATCGTCTGTTTGGTAATTTAATATTCAAATCTAATTAATCATCTTGAGGAAGAACACAATAACTAGAATTATATAGAACCAAAGTAAATTACAGCTACATATTGAGGAAGAAGAAAATTTGTTTTCTTCTAATTTTATGCCTTTCTCTTTGTTGCTAATCGAAGGCGGCACTGTCGTTGATGGCGGTGCCGGCAGTGCTGCTGGTTCTACTTGGCTTTGTGCTGTTTGAACCGAAGAACTACCATGTCTCTGACAAAGAGAAGGTCAGTACAGCAAAACCTTCTTCTTGTTTTGTTTTTTTTTTTTTTTCCTTTTTTGAGTTAACAGTACAGCAAAACTAACCAGTAATTAATCACCAACTACTTTTACTTTTAAGTTGGCGTATCATACACTCAATGAACAATTTTACTTTTAGTTCTTTTTTTATACCAGTAAAGAGCCCACGCATTGCTTCGGACTGAAATTGTTATTTCTTATAATAAATTTTTAAGATAATATGTAATGAACTTTATATTGAGGAAATTGATGTGGTCCTTAAATTTTAATTGGCTGATCTATCGAAGAAAATAGTTAACGGCTGATCTATCCAAGAAACTAGTATGAACCTTACATTGTAATGAACCTTAAATTTTTAAGAGTCAACGGGTATTAACGTAAATCAATAGTTCTAATCTATCCAAGAAAATAGTTAACGGCTGAGGTTTCTTATTTGGGGAAGATAGCCCTTTCATAGCATTTTTTCCAATATGCTTTTATATATAGTAAGGATAAGATCTCAAAAGTTGCTTGATATCAGTATGTAGATATAATACTGATACTAAATATGAAGATTTAGCCAATTTTATAATGTACTGCCTGCAAAAAGAACAAAAGGAAAGGGTAAAATGGTAATGTGGCAATTGCCCCTCACCAAGAGTCCGTATCGGCTCCGATCCAAATTGGATCGGAGGACCCTCCACTCCCCGATCCGACGGCTGTGGATTTTAGGAGGTTTTTTTGAAATAATCCGAACCATCCATTTGAGATTGGAGGGTCCTCAAATCCGATTTGGATCGTAGCTGATTTCAGCGCCCTCCCAAGGGTTTCTATTTGGTACAGAAAAAACATTATAGTCATTAATTGGAACATTCCTAACTTCCTATAGTCAAAGAAAATTAAGTTGTTTCAATCCCTTTAAAGTCTTCTATGCAATGTTTAATTCCCAGGCCCCAGCTCCAGCTGCAGCCTGCATGAGATATATGTTCACAAAAGCATTGAGAAACGACTGTTTAATCTCTTTTATAACTACAAAGACGCCTATTTAAGGTCATATAAATGGATTCTGAAAAACTGAAATTCACTGGGAAAATGATATAAATATTTGGCAGTATCACAGTTGACAAAGAATTTTAGGCTAATAAGCTGATTTGAACTTTGCTACTGTTCTAATTTCTCCAGAAAAGGAAAAAGAAAACACTATAATATATTTATTTTATGGCATCTGCTTTTTATGTACACCAAATAAAGAAAAATCAAAGTCAAAATCAGAGGACCAGCACAACTGCACAAGTGCACAACCAACAAAAAAGGTTTGGCTTCTGAGCAAAAAGAAGATAATAAATGAGCTAAATCCTCTCCAGTTAGTTGAATCCTTGGATCTCAAATGCATTGTTTGATCAATGATTCCAAACTACATTTAACAATTTAATACTGGAGAGAAAATGAGTCAACTGAAATAGGATTTTTCAAGTCAACCAAGCAATGTAAACTCCATGAATTTGAGAATCTTTTATGTCTATCCCTATTTGAAATGATAAAAAAGGTTTGACAATATCTATATTGAAAATAGTAACCTGAATGTTCAAGTTCAAGCTGCTAATTTTTACAGTGAATTAATTTGTGCATGTTATGTTGAATAACAAGTTCATCGCAATTTTTTTCTCAATTAATTTCATCTTTATCTAAAAAGAAACTCAAAATTTATGGTTCATTGATTTTGGCATTTTACAACTGGATATTCAATCTTTGAACTGGGATTTTGGAGCACCAAATGAATTTGCGACAGAAATTACTTAAATCCAAAAAAGAACACAGGGCAATCCATGCAGTGTGATTCAAGCACTGAATCATGACTATAAACTGTGAAAAAGTTAAGAGCAGAACTCACAATATCTATCCAGTCTTCAAACTGTCAAGCAGTGCCCTCACTGTGTGGTATCAAAAATATAACCGATTGATCGGTATCGTTTCTGCGCAGGTATGGGAGAAGGTGGGCGTAGCAGTGAGAGGTATGGGGATGACAATAAAGCAGCCGGCGGTGTGGCAGCCGTCACTCTTTATGTTTCTTTCCTTGGCACTCAGTGTTAGTACCCATGAAGGCCAGTTTTACTGGTATACTGATAAAACTGCCGGTCCTCATTTTTCTCAGGTACCGATAATTTTTTTTTTCGTTTTATTTCCATTTAGTTGCTCAATGTGCTTAAATAACTGTGGCTTCTCAAAATTGATAAATTGTAGGAGTTTGTCGGGATGATCTATGCGATAGGAGCCATGGCGTCCATGGTCGGTGTTCTCATCTACCACAAATTCCTGAAGAACTTCCGCTTCCGTACCCTTCTCTTCTACGCTCAACTGTTATATGGTTTGTCAGGCATTCTCGACCTCTTCTTCGTGCTGCGCTGGAACCTGAAGTTAGGTCTCCCCGATCCGATATTTGTTATAATGGAGGAGTGCACCTCCCGAATCATAACCCGGATACGATGGATTCCGATGATTGTCTTGAGCACGAAGCTCTGCCCGTTGGGGATCGAGGGCACCTTCTTCGCTCTCCTAATGTGCATAGATAGTTTCGGTTCTTTGGCACATAAAATTGGAGGAGGGCTTCTTCTGCAAGCTCTGCATGTTACCAGAACCGACTTCAGTAACTTGTGGTTAGCGCTGTTTATACGGAATGTGCTTCGACTTGTCACATTGTGCTTCATCTTTCTTGTGCCCAACGCAAGCCCGAGCGATGTGTTGGTTCCGCCAGACTTGTTGAAATCGTCTGGCAAGGATATGAGTGCCGAAGATAGAGATAGTGAATATCAGGAAGAAACAATACAGCTTGCTAAACTTCGTAATGCTGAGGAAGTATGATAAAAATACAATCAAGATGATGTTGTTAAAAAAAATCTGTTACAAAGTAAACATGCACGATTATTCTTTGTTTTGTTCTATTATATTTACTTTTACACAGAATTACATGCACAATTAATTTGTTCTGTTTTTCTGTACATACCTGGTTTACCTTCGTATCAGAATAGTCCTGGCTTAATCAGTTGGTGGAGTCGTTTCACACCGGTTGGCGATTAATGTCGACAATTCGATGCATGGTCCTTTCTCCCTATAAACATGCTAATTTCTTATGGTCGAGTTTAAAAACGCAGGTCGATTCAACATGTACTTACTAGTAACAGATTTGTTTGTTTATGAAGTGTAAAATTTCTTCTTCTAAAATGAAAAAACAGTGCTGACATCCAAGTATTTTCCACAATACGTCAAACGGCTATGAACACATTCATAAACATGATGGAGTATTTTCTAAATATATATGCATTTGAGTAAATTCGAATCATCATATATATAAAATCATGTGACAATCAATAATACAGTTACAATCTTCAGTCTCCTTGAAATTCATGGTGCCGTCGCCATAAAATTTATAGCTTATAAAGTAAAGTTTATCAAACAAATGTCTGTGCTATGGTACAGATTTTAGTTCATATTTATTGTTTGTTTCTATGTCATGTTGCAATAACTTAGTGAAATGGCAAATGATGATCATGGTTAATTTTGCACTTAGTTGAAGTAATAAACTTGCTCCCTGTAAATTTTAGTTTGAACGTATTATAGGATTGAAATTATAGCAGTACACATAATAATTATTCTGCCGAAAGTTCTTCATACAACAGAATAGAGATATACTAAGTTGAAATAATATTAATTACTACATGTGGTAAAGATATAGTCTCAACTCATAAAAATTTGATACACTAATGCACAATGGGAAAGATGGATATATAGGGATATTGCTGGTAAACTTCTATGGTTTGGCAAAAAAAAAAAAAAAAAAAAAAACTGTATCTCTTTGGAGATGTTTTAATATTGGTACATGTGGTAAACATATGGTCTAATCTCATAAAAATTTGCACAATCACTGGTACTGAAAAAATTAGCATATATCCTTCTCTCAATTGCTATCTACAAGGAAAAGAAAATTAATTAACATATATAGTTATATACCAACGTATGAACAGTGCAAACATTTATTTGCAAAAAAAACATTAATTTTTCAGTAAAGATACACTAACAATGTATGTTTACATTGTACCTGCAATTATAGATTGATACACTCACTACTTTAATTATAAAATGAATTTAAATTATGACACCATATCTTTTTCTTATTCACTGATCCCCTATAAATACCTGCATCCCTTCATAAATTTTTCTAAACCTACATTACTTCAAAAAAAAATTAGAAAAGAAAATAAAAAAAAAATTGAAGATTTCTGAAGATTGAAGACAAGGAGTTCACCAGCAACGATTCTATGGATGGTGAGTTTTCTTTGTACTTCTGAACATTTAATCTTGTCATGGTCAATCCTTCAAAAGAAAAAAAATATATAGTGAGCAATGGAGAAAATAAATTGCTATATATTCTAAATTTAAGTGAACAGAAAAGGTATGCTAATCTTTTGAGCTAGTCCTGCATCATCTAGATCCTTCAAAAAATGGGTTGTTTGAAGTTTGAACATTCTTTTTCAATATAAATTTTAATAAAAACTGCATAAAATCCAAGCAACAAAAACCTACCCTACACATACACAAGTTAAAAATTTTTAGAAGCATATCCTGCTCCAATTTTCTTGCAAATGCTTTTTATATAAACATATAATTCCAAGAATTAACTGTGTCCAGAAGCAATGTTTGATAGTTTTGAAGCATATTATGGTAATTCCCAAGGTAACAGTCATTAATCACTCTAAATTTCTGTCAACATCAAAAAAATTTAAATTACTATTTGACTCCATTTATAAACAACCATTTCATTCCATCATAAAATATTTTATTGGAGTTATCAGCCAATTTCCAAACTATTAAGGTATTCATGAGTTTGTTTAGTAGGGCGCAGATGGAGCTACATACAAAGAATGATCAACTGTTTTGGATAATAGATCTATTTATTTGATTTATATTCCACAAATAAACAATTTAATCTGTGTGAGTCATAAAAGTTATACAATTATTTTTAAAATAAACCAGTCAAAAGTAAAATGGTTTACCTTATTAGAAAGTGCCCAAGTGCTCAAGACGATCTCACACATCACCAAGATTTTCCATATAATTAAAATTTAATATTTGAAAGCAGGAAAGAATAATAGCTCTGATTTTGATTATATTGGTAATACAAAGTTTGGATATGGTAGAAGGATCAAAGGGGAATAGATAGAGATGAACAGATTGGGGCGTGACGGCACCGGAAAGTGAAAGTTGCGGGTACAATCAGGGGCGGAGGGAAGGGAGGGCGGAGGGGGTGTGACCCCCCCTAATTTTCGAATTTGTATACAGAAACGTTAATATGTAGTGTATTTTATTAGAGAGTTCTCATTTCACCCCCCCAATAAATTGTCCCTCGGCGTCTTGACCCCCCAATTTCAAATCCTAACTCTGCCCCTGGTACAATGAAATGAAGTGTCATTTTAAGCTCTATATATAATAGTGTAATTAGGGTTTTTACTTTGCACACAGCAGATCATAATCATATCTTTCGAATGGTTCTTTGGGTTCACTATAATCCTATCTTTGAAATGGTTCTTTGGATTCAGATAGAACGGCCCATATTTTTTTCCATACATTAACCTAAAACATTAAAAATGTGATACGAGTACTACTAAAATACAAATTATTTTGTCGCAAAACAGTTTTGCGCATATACTTAGAAATTGGTTGAATCGGCTATTCTTTATAGTTGTCGTAACATAAAGTATTATAGATTTTATGAGCATGCAAATTAGAATCCCTGGTGAAGTTTATTAAGCTATAGTTTTGTAACAACTACTAAAATTAAGATAGTTTTGACAAAATCCCTGAAAATTCTACCGATATAAAATTCTCTGGTACATGTTACCACAATACACTATATCTAAAGACTTGACCAATTTAACTTTTTTTTTCAAACAATTACATAGATTTAATTCATGTCTCGCTATTTCTATATTGGTATCTGATGCACCAAATGAAATATAATCATGCAAATGCAACAACAAAAAGATAATAAGATATTCTTTCTTTCACCACCCAAGATCAATAAATGCATCATGAATTAAAATTAATGGTTTATGTACCAAAAATGGTCTCTTAAACTTCTCTTCCATTATATATATCTAATATATAATAAAATGTATACATAATTGACAGGTTCAGGCGCTAACAACATACCGACAATCCTCGCTCTCCATGCCGTAAATGCACCCCTCAAGAAGCCCCAAGCACATGCTCCCCTCCGCAAAAGCACTGGTATCCGAAAAAAAAAATTCCGAGATGAAGGTCAGGAACAGACCTGGAATGAGGAATACCTGATGCCTCTTGTCAAAATCATCAGCACAATGCGGACTGTTCTCCCTACAGATGCAGGAGTGCCAAGCGATGTCGCAAGTATTGTACAGAGGGCCATGTCAGACTTTACGCTCCTTGTCACTAGCCAAGCAAGAGAGCATTGCGAGCAGGAGAAGCGCCGAATAATGAAGGGGGATGATATCATCTGGGCGCTGGGAAGACTCGGCTTCACCAATTATGTTCGTCCGCTAGAGCTCTATATTTCTCGCTATCAGGAGCATCTTAAGGCTGGTACACCCCATCATAAGAGCGACGCATCATCAATTATGGAATAAGAAAGAGCACACCAAGTGGCCTTATAATTTCGCAGAATATGCATTTTATTCTTTTCATAACTGTCCAGTAGTTAGGCTGTTGTTATTTGAACTTTCTTTGTTCCTATATTTTGGAGGATACTGTATTTCAGTCTGGAATGTATATTCACATTGCTATAATGAATTTTGGTGGAAACAAAGTTAACCAACATGCAGCAATATTAAAACACATCAATTTCATTTGCTTAGCAGGGAAAAAATGGCAGCAAACTGCCACATTCTTCAAAAAAAAAATAAAAAAGAAAGAAACTCGAAATTTCAGATATCTTCCATGCAAATTAGTTTTCATAGTGGGATAAATATTGACAAAAGCTTATTCTGAGTATCAGCAAAACTATTACCAATACTACCAACAGTAAGAAAGATTCCATAGGAAACACACAAAATCAAATGTTAAATAGGATGACTTTTAATCTGTGAATACTACTACGTATACTAAAAGCCAAATTAAGAACAAGTTTTCAATCTGAGTCAGCCAATTCCAACTGAATTTGCCGATTCCGAGTCCGGCTGATTATGATTTTGCAAACCTCTTGTGCTTAATGACTTGGTATCCTTTAACACACGAACTAATGTGCACCATACTCTCAACCGTTGGATCTGTCCAAGAAGCCAAAAAAAAAAAACCCCTATTTTTCACACTCAAGATCGATGTTATAACTCATGACGCGTACTAATTCATGCTTAATGTATGCCGATTGCAGAGTTCTCACTTGCCAACCAAATAGAGGCTAAAAGTCAAAATCATAGGGACATATATAGTACAACCAACAAAATAGATTTGACTTCTGAGTAAAAAGACAATAATAAATGAGCTAAGATCCTCTCCAGTTATTCCAAACTCCAGGAATACCTAGAACATCCACTGATGTAATATTGTATGTTATGACAACTAAAAATATTAAATAATATATTTAATTTAGGAATACTTGTATCATGTTTTAAATTTTAAGGTCATTAAAGGACCTCTATCTTCCTGTTAATCGATATGCGGCCCAATTAGTTGTCGCTCGTTTCTATTATTGTACCTCGTATCAAAATCAATATAGGCCGTTCTATCTGAACCCAATGAACCATTTGAAAGATGTGATTATGGCCTCCTATGAGCAAAAGGGAAACCCTAATTACACTATTATTTATAGAGCTTGAAATGACACTTCATTTCATTGTACCCACCACTTACATCTTTCTGGCGCCATCCCACTCCAATTTGTTCATCTCTATTCCCCTTTAATCCTTCTACCATATCCAAACTTTTTGCTAGCAATCAAAATCCGAGCGATTATCCTTTCTTGCTTTCAAATAGTAAATATTAAATGGAAAATCATGCAGATATATGAGATCGTCGTGAGCACTTGGGCACTTTCTAATAAGGTAAACTATTTTACTTTGACTGATTTATTTTTAAAATCATTGCATAAATTTTATGATTTGCGCATATTTAATTTATTTATGGAATACAAATCAAATAAATAGATCTTTTATCCAAAAGAATGAATCATTCTTTGTATAATATACAAAACTATATGCCAACCTTTTTCCAAACTTTTCCTCAAAAAACAAAACCTCTTTTCCAAACAACTACATATATTTAATTAATATCTCGCTATTTCAATATTGGTATCTAATGTGTATATACTTATATTAAAATAACCATGCAAATGAAACAATAGAAAGGATAATAAGATATTCTTTCTTCTACCACCAAGATCTATAAATGCAACAAAAATTAAAATTATTGGTCTATGTACCGAAAATAGTCTCTTAATTAAACGTCTGTTTTGGTAATTCTAACATACAATAAACTGTTTGAATTTACATAGTTGACATGTTATGGTGTTGAAAACGTACCAGTAATCCTCACACTTCCTGCCATAAATGTATCCTCCAACAAGTCCCAACCATGTACCCCCTCTGCAAAAACACTGGCATACAACAAACAAAATTCCCAAATGAAGGACAAGAACAGATCTTGGATGAGAAACACCTCATGCCTCTTGTCAACATCATCAACACGATGCAAACTATTCTCGTTGCAGATGTAGGAGAGCCAAGCGATGTCGCAAGTATCGTACAGAGAGCCATGTCAGACTTTATGCTCCTTGTCACCAGCCAAGCAAGAGAGCATTGCGAGCAGGAGAAGCGCCGAATAATGAAGGGGTACGACATCATTTGGGCACTGGGAAAACTCGGATTCACCAATTATGTTCGTCCTCTAGAACTCTATTTTTCTCACTATCAAGAGCATCTCAAGGCTAGTACTCCCCATGGTAACAGCGAGGCATCATCGAATGTGGGTGGCTCAATCAGCTCACCACAAAAGGAGCAGGAGCAGTTTTCTGAAGCGGGCGACTCCCATGGTTCTCCTAAGTAATAATATGGAGCTGTATGAAGCAAGTGTATGTGACTTCATAGAAGTGTTGAATTTAGGATTTAATATTTTTCATAACTGTCTAGTAAATAGCAAACTGTTATTGGAGTTTTTTTATTTCCATATTTCAAACTATACTGTGTAATTGTGACTTCATATATAGAAGTGCTGAAGTTAGGATTTAATTTTTTTATAACTGTCTAGTAATTAGAAAACTATTATTTGAGTTTAGATGTTTCCATATTTAAAAGTATATTGTGTTACAGTGTGCAATTTATATTTATTTCAAAATATATTGTGTTCATGTGTGCAATTTATATTTATGTCGTCATAATGGAATTCGATGAAACATGCATGTTGCAATATTGCAAACACATCGATTCCATTTTCTTGCAGTGAAAAGACAGGAGCAAACTTCCACATTCTTGACATAATTCAAAATTTCAGATACTTTCCATACAAATTAGTTGTTTTTGTGGATATATTATATTGACAAAGGCTTAAATCAACAAACTGTTGTCAATACTACTAACAATAAGAAAAGTTTCATAGTGACTATCACGAATTACAATACATCTTGCTGATTGGAGTCACTCCAAGCGACTCTCAAGCAGAACCAACCTAAGTGGCCAAAGTGAAATCCAACAAAAAAAGAAACCCTAGGCGGGGAGGCTGTGCCACCGATGGCAGCCTCCCTCGCCACCCCGACGTGGTGTACCTTTGTACATTCTTTCTTCTATATATCTCGTGAATATTTTAACTTAGCTATGGTAGCAGCCTCCCCCGCCACCCCGACTTGGTGTACCTTGTACATTCTTTCTTCCATATATCTCCTGTATATTTCAACTTAGCTATGGTGGCAGCCGTCGTCTGCAACCTCGTTGTCTTGTGTCCCTTCTCTGTGTCCTTAAATTGAGTGCTTCCACTCCGCACCCCATCCTCATCCTCAGTCGTTCTCACGTATCCGAGCCTCGTCCTCACCAATCACACTTCTTTGGGCCCCACCATAGTGTTCTCGTCTCTTTGTGCCTCATCCTCACCAATCCCGCTTCCTTGGGCCATATCGTCACCGTTCTTGCATCTTCGCTCATTGTCCTCGCCGATCTCACTTCTTCGGACCTCACCGTCATCAGTCTCACACCTGCGCGCCTCGTCAGCACCAATCTTGCTTCTCCGAACCTCACCGACATAGTTACCACTTTTCCACCACCTAACCTCAACATTGCTGGTCTTGCTCCTCCACCAGGACCACCACCTCGCCTTGCCACCACCCCTCCATTTCCAGCTTTTTTTTTTTTTTTTTTGTGTGCGCGCGTGCGTTGTTTCATCTATAAATTCATATTTTTTTATTTGATTAATGAAAATTTGATTGGTTTTTATCTATCACCTCAGGAAAAAAAATTAATATACCTTGCTAAACTTGATAATATTGAGGAAGTATGAGAAAATACTGTGAAGATGATGTTATTACAACTTACAAGTATCTCTTACAGATCATGCACGATTGTTCTTTATTTCGTTCTATTATATTAATTGCACACAGATTATATGCATGCATGATTTGTTCTGTTTTTTCCATACATGTTTTATCTACATATCTGGTTAATTGCGCATAGCATACAATTTGATGATCCCTATGGTCAAATTTAAAATGAAGCTCGATTTAAGATTTTGTAGTAACATTTTTTTTTACGAAGTGTAAAATCTCTTCTTCTAAAATGGGGAAAAAATAATGCTGACATCCAAGATTCCAAAGACACAAAAAAAATATTATTTCTACGATTTTTTCTACATTACGAGAAACAGCCAATGAACACATCATCATAATCGTGATGGAGTATTTCCTAAATATATATGCCATTTCAATAAATTAAATTCATCCTGTATAATCATGTGACAATCATGAATACTTTCAGATTTTAGTACAATTAATAATCTTCAGTCTGCTTGAAATTCATAGCGTCACCATAAAATTTATATCTTAAAAGAATAAACATTATCTTAGATTTTAGTTAATTTGCACGTATTATAGGATTGAAAATTAAGCAGTAAATAAATACTAATTGTTCTACTGAAAAGTTCTTCCTACAACATATATAATAGAGATACACTAGAAGTTGAGGCATAGTTTTGTAAGGTTTCCATCTAGTGGATATGCATAGATATACTGCTGATAAACTTCTTCATGTGTAAATAGCATTTGTACTGTATCTCTATGAAAAATGTTTTAATGTTACTACATGGTAGTAAAGATATAGTCTCAACTAGTAAAGATTTGCCCAATTCTGGTACAGAACTATTAGCATCCTTCTTTCAATTGCTATTTACAAGAAAAAAAATAATAACAATACACAAACCAACATATGTAAATTCACTAAATTGCATGCAGAGATTTATTTGCAAAAACATTAATTTTTCAGTAAAGATACACTAACAATGTATTTTTGTAATATACATTGTACCTATAATTACAGATTGATACACTCTCTACATTATAGGATGAATTTAAATTAACACCATATCTTTTTCTTATTCACTGACTCCCTATATAATACCTGAATCACTTCAAAAATTTTCTAAACCTACATTTGAAAAATTCTAAAGCATCAGTATCCATTAAAAAAAAAGACTCTTGAAGATGGAAGCCGAGTTTGCCAGCGACAACTCCATGGATGGTAAGCTTTCGTTGTACATTTCAATTTGATCTTTCCATATTATTGAAAACTTCCATCCTTCAAAAGAAAAAAAAAATGATTTTGTATAGTGAGGAATGGAAGAAGTAGATTGCTAATTTATATTGAAGTGAAGAACAGAAAAGCTTTCCAAATCTTTTGAGCTAGTTCTGTGTCATCTAGATCCTATTTCAAATGGGCTGAGTGAACCTTTTTTTTTTTTTCAACATAACTTTCAATCAAATATGCATAATATGCAAGCAACAAAAATCCACCCTACAGAAATTTTATAACAATTATAAATTTTCAGAACCATGGAAAAGTTGACAATCATGCTTCAAAACATTTCCCTGCAAATTAAATTTTTGTATAAACGTATAACTGTGACCAGAAACAATGTTTGACAGTTCTGAAGCATATTCTGGTAATCTGCAAGGTTACTGACAATGATCACTCCAAAATTCACTCAACATAAAAGAAATTTAGAAATCTATCAGTTGACTCAATTCATAATAATCCTTTTACTCCACAAAATCTTTTACTGGAATTATTAGCCCAATTTCCAAACTATTTAGGCTGTGTTCGGCTGCTAAGTTCATGGGGAAAGGAATTGGATTGGGAATGGGTTTTAACCTTTCTAATGGCTCAGTTCCCAACCAAGTTGGGAAAAAATAAAATTGACTCGGAACAAATTTTTTCTTACCCAGATTTTTACGTTGTTATAGTGGGAATCATTGGGTACAAGAGTCTAAACCCAAACCCAAGAGGCCAAGAGGAGTACACCGAACAGACTTGGGAACATTTTACTGTTAAGATGAAATTCTTTTCCCATACCCATGTGTACCCGCAGACACCAAACAGGCCCTTAAGGTTCTCAGTTTGTTCCATAGGGCACAGATGGAGCTACATACAAAGAATGACCGAGTCTTTTTAGTAATATATAGATCTATTTATTTTGATTTATATTCCATGCATAAATAAATAACTAAATCTGCATGAGTCATAAAAACCGAAAAAGTAAAATGGTTTACCTTATTAGAAAGTGCCCAAGTGCTCAAGACGATCTCATATATCTCCAAGATTTTCCATATAAAATTTTAAAATTTGGAAGCAAGAACGAATAGTAGCTTTGATTTTGATTGCTAGTGATAAGTTTGAATACGATAGAAGGATTGTAGGGGAATGGAGAAACAGATTGGGGTGTGACGGTGCCGGATAGTTTTAGTTTGCGGATACAACTGAAATGAAGCATCATTTCAATCTATATATATATATATATAAAATTAGGGTTTCTATTTTGCACATTGCCGACCATCATCACATTTTTCTAATGGTGCGTCGGGTTCAGATAGAACAGCCCGTATTAATTTTGATACAAGGTGAAATCGAGCGACAACTAATTGGGCAGCATGTTGATCCAGGAAGACAAAGGGCCTTTAGTGAACTTAAAATTTAAATTATGATACAAGTATTCCTAAAACAAATAACATCGAGTACTCATATGATTTTTTAAAGCGTGTTCAACAGCTATTCATACAATACTAAAATGTTTATGTTATAGATATCGGAAAGTTGATTTTTCTATAAACACAGGTCACTTTTTAGAAAATTTTCAAGAAAATACAACTTATGTTGTCGCAAAACAGTTTTGCGCGGATACTTTCCAATAAGATCAAGTCCGTTATTACTTATAGTTATCGTAATATAAAATATTAAAGATTTTACGAGCATGCAGAATTTGAATCACTGGTAAAGTTTTATAAGCAATGGTTTTTTTAACAACCACTGAAAGTTAGATAGTTTTGCCAGAATCCCTAAAAATACTATGAATATAAAATTCTCTAGTATACATTACTACAATACACAACTATATCCCGAGACTTGACCTTTTTTGCAAAAAAATATATAGATTTAATTAATATCTCATTGTTTCTAAATTGGTGTCTGACATGTGAATTCAACAATAGAAAGGATAATAAGATATTTTTTCTTTTGCCACCCCAGATCAATAAATGTAACATATATTGAAGTTATTGGTCCATGTACCGAAAATGATCTCTTAAACTTCTCTTTTGTATATCTAACATAAAATAAAATGTTTGAATATACATAATTGACAGGCTCCGGTGCTGAAAACGTACCAGTAGTCCTCGCACTCCCTGCCACAAATGCACCCTCCAACAGGAAACGAGCACGTGCCCCCTTCCGAAAAAACACTAGCATCGCACAAACGAAATTCCAAGATGAAGGACAAGAACGGATCTGGGATGAAGAACACCTCATGCCTCTTGCAAACATCATCAGCACAATGCGTACTGTTCTCCCTGCAAATGCAGGAGTTCCGAGCGATGTTGCAAGTATTGTACAGAGGGCCATGTCGGACTTTACGCTCCTCGTCACCAGTCAAGCAAGAGAGCATTGCGAGCAGGAGAAGCGCCGAATAATGAAGGGGAGTGATATCATCTGGGCGTTGGGAAGACTCGGCTTCACCAATTATGTTCGTCCGCTAGAGCTCTATTCATCTCGCTATCAAGAGCATCTTAGGGCTGGTTATACTCCCCATCGCAATAGCGATGCATCATCAAGTGTGGCGGCTCAACTCAGCTCACAACAAAAGGAGCATGAGCAGTTTTCCGAAGCGAGCACTTCCTATGGCTCCCCTAAATAGAACAATATTCAGCAATAGTGACTTCATAAAAGTGTTGAATTTAGATTTTAACTTCTTTTCATAATTGTTTAGTAGATTTTTATTTTATTTTTTTTTTCATAATTGTCTTGTAGTTAGACTGCCAGGGGCAGATATAATTTAAGGGGTGCTGTAGAGGGCGCCTCGGTCCCCCTTCGTCCGATAGAAATTAGTGAACCCCGGTTTTTTAAAATTTAAATCAAGTTTATATTTGGTGTGAATTTTTATTAATTTGATGTCAAAATTCATTTATTTGATATCAAACATATGTGGACTATGATTAACAAATTAAATATTTTGTTGCTTAATTAACTCTTAATCAAATATCTATTTTGTTGAATATATATAACAGTTGTATATTGTGATAATTATTTTATTATCGTTTTAACCATTAACTGGCCCCCCTGAACCCCTTTCGGATTAAACTTTAGAACGTTGGAACCATAAATCGTCCCCCAGTCCCCCTTCATATCAATCCTGGATCCACCACTGTAGACTGTTGTATTTGAACTATCTTTGTTTCCATGCTTAAATGATACTGTATTTCAGTCTGCAATTTATATTCATATCATCATGATGAATTTCAGTGGAAACCAATATTTTCCAATATTGCAAACACATCCATTTCGTTTGCTGAGCAGGGAAAAAAAAAGTGGTAGCAAACAGCCACATTCTTAACAAACTCAACATTTTCAGATATCTTCCATGAAAATTAGTGGTCCTCGGTTTTTTTTTTTTTTTTATATAGAAAAGATGAGGACCTAGTCCTCAAATTTCATTGATGTATAAAAATCGAGTACAAATATATATGATCACCGAGGACCGAGGTGAACATCAAAGACAGAAAACAAGCAAACAAACTCTGCATAAAAAACTAAGGAATAATGTCTCCGCATTGGCACAAATCTCGAGACAATCCAACGACTGACATTGTGAACTGCACAATACAGTACAACAAGGGATATGAATTCTTATTTCATTTCAGATCCACGAATGTGCAGTGAAGCACGTAGGCCGTTGGATCACCTAGTGTCCTAGTCTGAACGAATTTTCGAGACGATCCAACGACCCACGTGCTTTTGAACCCCGATTCGGTTCAGACAGGAATTTCAAGTGCAGGTTCGGTCTAAACTCGGCGCAAAGAAAAAGGGAGGCCCATAAACCCGCAAAACAATACAAAAGGAAAAAACGGTGATTTAAGTTTTGTAAATGGGCCGGAACTTAGCGTCTCTCAGATATATACCTGTTGAGGCAAGTGTCAAGTCATTTCTGAGGTTATTATAATTAATATAATACGGAATTAAGCAAGGGTGATGTATATATATGGACACAATCAGAGTAATAACTAATAACTTTCTTTTTTATATTAAAAAAGTTTGCGGACATTCCACTAATGAACGCTGAATTTCATTTTACGGTACTCGCCATCGGTAAGCAAATCCCATCATAATTGGTCTTCAAATTAATAAATTAAATTAATGATGAATATTAAGCTTATAGCTCCTTATATACTGCACATCACGATGTGTTTAAATTCAATAATAATATCTATATTTTATCTTCTTAAGTGGTTCAAATTCAATTAATAATCTTTCCAGATCCTACAGCCTGCCCAACTGGGACAATGCTGCGTCCAGGTTCACTTCCTTGAGGTGCCTTGAACCAGAAAATGAGGGAAAAAACAAAAGAAAATAAGGGAGAGAAAAAGAATGCCCAACCAGGCTGGAATTCTAAAACTTGTTCAATGTGCGGCCTGTATTCCCAAGCTAACAATAATTTATAATTTTTATCTATATAGCCTCTTTTGATTTGTCTACATGTTAACACAACCTATTCATATTGTTATATCCTTTTATATAAGAATTTTATTTTATCTATATAGTCAGGGCAATGTTCTATGTGCAAAGATGTAGAGTGGTGATTTCAAAATTTTTATAAGCATGGACACAAGTTTATGAACAAAATAAATCATTGGTTGTTAAGTATTAAGTCAAGACACACTATAAGTGGCAATATAAATATTAAGGGGGCACTTACATATGCATGCTCCTTAATAAATCCGTCCCTGAAGCGTCCCTGAAGATGTAGGTTCAAAAATTCAACGCAAAACTTTCATTGTGAATATTTATTGTTTTTTCTGTAATTGGGGGATTGTCGACTATATGTGATTTCATTAAAGTAAATTAAAAAGTAGTTACAAATAGATTAAAGTTACAAGTTTAGTAGAAAAATAAAGAAAAAGGAGAAGGAGAAGAAATAAGACAATAAATATGTAAATAACATCATAATGTGTTGCTGACCGGCTCCAACCAATTTTATGATCAAAACATGCTTGCACATCCTATCCTCTATATATATATATATATTTTTTTTTTTCACTTCTTATTATCTAATTTTTTTCATTTTATCTTTTTCCCCTTCACGGAAACATCCTCTATAGTCTAACATATGGCATTTTTTTTTTTTTTTTGAGAAAACTAACATATGGCATTTGTTCTCTGAATGTATATTCAAAACATGCTTGCCATACTCCATAATCTATGAATGAAGCTACCATACTATTAATAGTATAGATCGACCTGTACTATGGTTCTATATTATCATTTTTTATGTTCAATAGTTTATCCAAACCGCTCAAAGTGATCTCCACATGATGATGATATATATTGATCTCAGTCAAATTTTATATATTTTTTTGAAACTTTTTAACTCTCATTTAGATAGATAAAGAAAAAACATATTTTTAAATGGTATATAATGTTTTGCATCAAGTATTTTTCTAATTATCTAATAAATAGTAAGATGTGATCAAAAATTATAAAATTAGTCTACAATGACATTTATATACGAAGATCACATTGATCAGTAATTCGCATCGACAATATGGATTTTGAAAATTATAATATAGAGCTGTAATATCGACTAATTTGTATTATTAATAATATCATAGCCTCACTCATAATCTATATACTGTTAAAAATAAAAATGTGCACATCCTCTGAGGTATATATACTATATATATACATACTCTATACCCGCCACTTTCAATTCAAGCTTCCCAACTGCCATCATGAACTTCTGGGGCAATTCTCCTAGAGACCCCTCAAGAACCAACATGCAGCAGCTCTTCAACCGCGAAAGCAGCAGCAGCAGCGGGGGCGCCAGCAGCGTCTCCTCCAGGTCCACGTCTTCTTCCAGTGGCAGTTTCATCTCCGACCCTTCTAATTTCGGTCCGGTTGGACCCGACAGCCTCCACCCGGTTAGCAACACGGTGTACGTCGCAATGGGCAGGGAGCCCAAGGAATGGAAGGCCAACTTCCTCTGGGTTGTGCAGAATGTGCCGAGAAGCAAGCAGCTTGTTGTTGTGCACATCCATCAGCCTTCCAAGTCTATCCCCATGACTGTATATGGAGGTAGTAGCTATATATGTCAATTGCAATTCAAAATTAAATTCAAATTTTAGTTCTCTGTTTCTTTATAGAATGCCATTGAGAATTTGAGATTACAATTTGCATGGTTTAATATATATATATATTTAATTATTTATATTTGGTTGCTTATTTTGAGATTCGACAAGTTCGATTAGTATGCCTATTCATATGCTTGCCATTTTTTGCTAATTTTTCTATTTTATTTTTCTGATTTATAATGTTGTAGTGGTCGGATGGGTACCGGCTGATCAAGTTACTGCGAAAGAAGTGGCGGCTTACCGGAAGGTTGAGGCTGAGAAAATGAACAAAGCCATGAGCACATACATGTCCATGTTTGCTCGTTTTAAGGTCCCCTTTCTTTCTTTCTCCTCCTTTAATCTCTAGTTGTTTATATATTTCTCCTTTTTAATTTTGTTTTGTTGTTATCCTAATACAATTATCATGTTGATTTTTCATGTTATTACAGATTAAGCCTGAGAAGATTATAATTGAGAGTGAAGACATTGCTGAAGGGTTGCTTTCACTCATCAATAACCACAGTGTTTCCGAGCTCGTTATGGGTGCCGGTACAGATAAAACCTATTCGAAGTACATACTATCTTTTCAACCTATAACATGTTTCTCAGAAATCCTTTTAATTTTTTATGAATTTATTTTGAGTTAAAAGACAAACCCTGACTTCCTTGCCAATGCACAAAGGAAAAGGAAAAGAAAAATCTACCAAAAACTTGATTTGATTTGGTACGTATTTGGTGTTTATATGATATCTGACTTTTTAGTTATCGAAATCTACTCAGAACCATGAAGGCTCCAGTTTCCCCGACAGCTCTGACAGTGCAAGCTCGAGCTGATCCAGCATGCAAAATCTGGTTTATTTGTAATGGAAAGTTGATTTGTACAAGGTGCGCGAACTTGATTTTTCATCATTTTTTTAGGTTTTATTTCATATAGATGGCTTGCCAACCAGTCTAATGTAAAGTTAATAGCTTTACCGAAGCTTGCATAAAATTTGTTGGGTATTACTGACAGTACAGCTAACACCAGAAAATATTCTGCAGATCGAAAACATCGAAATTTGAAACTTTTATAAAGAATTAAGGATGATTTTCCATCTTGCGGTTGTTCCTTGAGAACACGATTGGTATAAAAGTCAATAGGCATCCAATATTTATACCAGTATTATCGTCGCCAAATCTGGTCCCTTTGCGCATGCTTCCTACTCCTGAACATGAAAAACAAAAATTTTTTTGCTTTCAATAAACTTAGATCCAACGATCTGTTCTTAGATTATCGCAGTTGTTGAAATGTCGATATGAAGCAAATCCTCCTTTCTTAATGTCTCTCTAGATTAAAAATTGATATCAATGCACTTCATATCCTATCAATCTTACTCAAGTTTTCTTGCTGTCTGCATAGGGAACCCTATATCCCCAGTCGAAGTGGCCCTACAACAACCGTCGACCAGAAGTCAGCTGGCCAAACTCCCCGAAGTCAGTCCGATAGATCTTCACATGATTCAGTTCTGACAACCTCCTCTTTATCTAGTCAAGCAGATGATTGGTACCGAGACTCACGATCTGACAATCTTGATATGCCAATCACGCCAGCAGCGACGTCGCCACATACTGAAGTCAGCAGTTTGTCGAGTGCAGGCAGTGTTGTAGTGGAGCTATGGGATGGTAAACCAAGGAATAAAAGTTTTAGCAGCAACGTGCCGTATCAGATGTCGGGCCCCAAATCAGGGCCTGGTACTGGTGACCAAACAAGGAATTATTACCAAAATGACCATAATACCCCTGAGGTTGGTGGCAATAGCCAATAATCATATCTTAACCTTTCAATAAGCAAAATTTTCATTATTTTTTCACAATTAGTTGCTTTAAACCTTTCAACAAAAAAAGAAGAACAATAATTTTAGTACTGTCAATCAAGCACTTCAAATTAAGTTGTTTCAGTAGACTCTTTACTTTTGACATATTAAAAGAAACTGAAAAAAATACTGCCCCTAACTGATTCAGGCAAAAGACGATGATGTGCCGTATCCAAAAGGAAGATGGCCTCAAGAAGCAACCGATTTTGACAGCATTAAAAGGCAAAGAGATGACATCTTAGAGGAGCTTCATCGAGCTAAAGGACAGCGAGATGCTTTAGAAGTAGCACTTGCGAATTCGACAGACATGGTTAAGGATATCCAAACTAAACTCTCAGAAGCCCACTGTCTCGTCTTTTCTCTCGAGAAAGAGGTCGAGCATCTGAAACAGGAAAAAGCATGTGCCGTGAAGGAGGCGAATCTGCTAAGAGAACGAGTTTGGGAGTTGGAGCGTGCAGCATGTGGAAGGCAGAAGTTTTGCCAGTTCTCTTATGAGGAATTGCAGGATGCTACGAATGGTTTCGATAATTCGTTTAAGATCGGGGAAGGAGGGTATGGAACTGTGTTTAAGGGATCGCTTCATGGTATGACTGTGGCTATAAAGTTGTTGAATCCCCACGGCATGCGCGGGAAAGACGAATTCTACCAGGAGGTAAACCGATATTTAATGTTTATTTACTCATAATTAAAGTATCATTATTTGGATAGATAAAAGGTATCATTTTAAATGTTAAACGTTGTCGAATTTGAATGTCTTTATAGAAATATATATAAACAGACATTTAGTGCCAAACTTGTATTATCTTCTCAAATGTGATTAATTAGAGTTAAAAGGGAAGTTATAGAAAAGTTCTACCTAATTTCGTTTCAGATCATCTGAATCTTAGTATGAGCACACGAAACAAAATTTTTTTTCGATAAGCATATGCTACATGCTATTACTACAGCAAAAGCGTTGGTCTCATTTTGCAGATGGATTCTCTAAGCAAAATGAAGCACCTAAACGTTTCAGCCATGATCGGGGCATGCCCAGAATCTTACGCAGTGGTGTACGAGTTCCTCGAGAATGGAAGCTTAGAAGACCACTTGTCATGCAAGGATAACAGGCCTCCTCTTACATGGCAGGCCCGTGCCCGGATTGCAGCGGAGATATGCTCTGCATTGATCTTCCTCCACTCAACCAACAAGCAGAATCCTGTAATTCATGGTGATCTCAAGCCATCTAATATCCTTCTCGACTCCAATTTTGTTAGCCGGCTTGGTGATTATGGTATGTATTCCGTCGAACTCGTTGAAAATTGATTTTCGGGTATCCCAACAATACGTTATACGCCTGCTAAAAAGAGTAGAAAAATAGTAAATACACCACCAGATAATATAAATTTGTTGGTTAACATGATGAGCAAAACTATTGTGACAAGTTATTATGTCAGACTTGATTGTTATCATCTCCCATTTCTTTTTAGGAGATATTTGTGTCCATAAAGGATTGAATCCATGACCTCTTAGAAGTCATCCTAGTTAGCTACCACTTCAGCTGCTAGGCCATTTGCCCTTCCCTGCCAATTTTAATCTATAACGGCTGCCAGTTATCTATTCTAAACTGGAATCAACACAGGTATATGGCATGTCCTTGAGGCAAATGCAACCAATATTCTGTCCCGGTGCAGCGGTCCAACCGGGTCATTTGTCTACATGGACCCAGAATTTTTCGCTTCCGGAGAACTGAAGCCGTGTTCCGACACGTACGCCTTTGGAATAGTGCTCCTTCGCCTCTTAACTGGACGTCCCGCCATGGGCATAATAAATGAGGTGCAGAAGGCAGTTAAGACAGGGAACTTGGAAGATATAACTGACAAGTCGGCAGGAGAGTGGCCGGCTGAGTTGGCTAACCAAATTGCCGATTTGGGGTTGAGGTGTTGTGAAGTTAAGAGAGAAATGCGGCCTGATCTTGAGACCGATGCCTGGCCGATCCTGGAATTACTGATAAATCCCCAAAATTAGTTGATTTTCTTAAAAGGTACCTTATTCCTTGAATTTGTCTGATTAAGGTTGTTCAAGTAAACTTGCCAAGAACTTTGCAGCTGCTGCAAAGATTTCGAAAAAAATAAAGTAAACTTGCCAAGAACTTCCATTGACAGGAAACTTTACAAACTGACAACTTTGTTTATGATTTAAATTGCAAATTCAGCATGTGTAAAGGCTGCAGAAAAGCTGTAGAACTTGGATTTTTGACTGTTCAAGGAGATAAACCAACTCAAGTTTGAGCCTGAAGAGTTGCTGAGCAAATTCAATTTTTTTTTATGTAATTGGTATTTCCTAATTAACATCTGAAATTGATTTGAACTGAAATTTTTTTAGAGCTTTAGTACATAGTACATACCAGAAGCGAGTATTGCAGAGTCTGAGAGTTTGTATATTGGATTTGGTCGAATGAGCATCATGTAAAGGAAAATGTGTGCTGAAGTTCCATATTTCTGGGCCTTCTGGCAAAAGCACAAAAATCGGAAATTGGAAAGATGTTTTGTTTATATGCTATGGAGCATTTTCAAATGTGATGTTTGTTGTATGAATTAGATAGTGAATTCGTGGGAATAAACAAAATGAATGAAAAGCCTATCGTGTGATGAGATTTCATTAATTAGTCAAAAGATAGAAAGAGTTTGGCAAACAATAGAGGAGAAAATACATTAAAAAAAACTCAAAATAGGTCTCGGCCCATTCAATGTATTTTCTTTCCCTAATATTATCCATAATAATTAATTTTTCGTTATAACTGTTGTGCTAAATGATCTCTTTTTATTTAGAAAAATGTCATGGAGATACTAAAATTAGTCCCGACTGCAAATATTTACCAGATTTTTCGTTCTATCTCTTTCAGTTACTTTTTTTAATCTCTTCCATGTTTTTTTTTTTACATTTTTGTAAATATTATTTTTATATTTTGTACAATAACTTTTTATTTTTTTGTAATATTCAATTTTACATTTTTATAATCATTTTTTTATTTTTTTTTGGATTAATCAATTCTTATAGTTTGTATAATAACTTATTGTTCTTTAGATTCATCAATTTTTATATTTTGTATAATCACTTTTTGTTTTTTGGTTTTATCAATTTTAACATTTTTTATAATCACTTTTGTTCTTTAGATTCATCAAATTTTACATTTTGTATAATCACTTTTTGCTCTTTGATTTTATCAATTTTTCATTTTGTAATTTGTATAATCACTTTTTTGTTCTTTAGATTCATCAATTTTTACATTTTGGGTAATCACTATTGTGCATTAGAATACTAGATATTCTCGTTTGAATAATCACTATTTGTAATTAGTTTGATTCATTTATAATATTTAGTAAAAGCAATATATACTCAAATTAATATAAACACTTCCAGTTTCATACTAGTACTAACATAACAAATTTTATTTCGATTATAATCATCAATACTTTTAGTATAACCGATGTTGAATCAAGGCGATTCAGAGAGACCCGAAATCGTGGAAAATTGCAAACAAAAGAAAAAAAAAAAGGAAAAAAGAAAAGGGATATGTAGATTTCAGTTTTTCAAGTCTTTATATAGGGGTTCCTATCTGCTACCATAAAAAACTATAGCAGTATTGTGCCATAGTTAAAATAGGTCGTTGGATCAATCTAAACGGTCTAGATTTTAGAAATAGGAGGTGTTATTTTATTTGTGGGTCCCATGTGCATAGACACAAAAGAATTTATGGCACGCTCGTGCCATAGAAAACTATGGCAGCTGATGTGAATTCCTTTATATAGCACTGCGATTTGGCGAATGTTGGAGTGCATGATGATATCAATTGCTTGGTCGTAATGATGTATTATTATATTTTGAGAAGGGAAACATTAAGTGTCCATTATGAATTGTCCATAGTAGACACACATGAGGGGTGTATTGGTTACCTGTGGGGCCACTTATACCCCTTTGTGTCTACTATGGACACATCCATGTCCACTAGGTATCACTCTTTTGAGAAGCAGGAACGAAACATTTTCTTAATAGGCTTAATTTTGCCTATGCCCATCAAAACTTGCTAAATAGCCAATATACCCATTAAACACTCCTAATAGCCAATATACCCATCAAACTTCATTTTTATTACTTCTATCCACTTTTAAAACTTGCTAAATAGCCAATGTCCCCATCAAACCCTTCTAATAGCCAATATCCCCATCAAAATTCATTTTTTTTTTTTTTATTTCTATCCCTTTTTTATTTATTTAACATACCATTTAACTAATATCAAATTTGAATGGACCATTATACCCTTTTTATTAAATGGTGAGCTTCCTTAGAATTCTTGACTGGATGAGATGAGAAAAGAAACAACAGTGATTTTTAACATCCATGCCTTGAGTTCATTTCTTACGCTGGATGCTCTTTTTTTTTCAAAATTTATTCTCTTAGAATTCTTTCATTTTTCTCATTATCTCTGTACCATGCTTTATACACATATCGGTATACAAAATTGTATTTATACTGGGACTAAGAGTTTGTAACGTTTAGTGCTAAAATTGGTTTTGTTTCAATCGGTTTTCCTCTATATTTTTCAACATTAAGAAAATCTCGATGCTTAATAACCATTACAGGAGGTCAAAAAGAGAAGCACACTTTATCATCTAAAACACTTAAATGGACATCTCCACTTCAAGTGAAGGGTAAAAGTGTAATTTTAGTATTTTATAACATATTAATAGGTGGTTTAATAAATAAAAGGGGATGGAAGTAAGAAAAATGAATTTTGATGGGTATATTGGCTATTAAGAGTGTTTGATGGGGATATTGGCTATTTAGCAATTTTGGATGGGTATAGCAAAAATTAACCCTTTTTAATAGAACTTAACTGTACAAGTCTATAACAATGTATATCTCTGCAAAATGATCATACAAAAATGTCTCAATATAGAGAGTAATATAATTGGAAACGAGCATATTATTAAATGACATTGAAGAAAAAATCCAAAAAAAAAAAAAAATGACGCAGGTACATAATTAAATAGACTGTAGAAGTGCATAGGAGAAGCAGCAGCTCACTGTCATCAAACGCAATTTAGTCACACAAAGTAGCATGAAGTTTGAAGCTAACATTGTGAACCAACTTTGAATGTTTGATTTTAGAGGATGACTTTCTTAGGAACAAGCTCAATGCTGTCTTTCATGTGCACGGAGAGCGCCGGCTCCTCGCTCATGTCGAAATTCTCGACTGTCACTCCTTCTGGCAACTCCCAATCGAACTGGTGCACCAAATTGGCGAGCGCTAGGTTGGCTGTTGCGGAAGCCATTTGGAAACCGGGGCAGATCCTTCTTCCCGACCCGAACGGGAGGAAGTGGAAGTCATTCCCCTTGTAGTCCACGGGGCTGCCCATGAATCTCTCTGGTATGAACTCCTCTGGCGCGTCCCATGATTTTGGGTCCCTCTGAATTGCCCAGCAGTTGACGAGAACTCCCGTTCCCTTGGGGATGGTGTAACCATCTATGACGCAGTCTTCCATCGACACCCGGGGAAGGAGAATCGGGGTCGGAGGGTGCAGTCTCAGGATTTCTTTGATCACGGCTCTCAGGTACTCCATGTTCTCCAGATCTTCAGTTCTGATCAGCTCGTTGCGCTTCACGATCCCTCTTACTTCAGCTTGCAGCTTCTTCATTGTTTCGGGTTTTCTGATGAGCTCTGCCATGGCCCAACCTAAGGTGATGTATGTTGTATGAACCCCAGCAGAAAATGCATCCTGGCACATTAATTAATTAATGGTGGTGAGTGGAAGTGTTCAGATGATGAAATTGAACTTCAAATTGGTAAATCAAACAATAAAAAGTTTTTTGAAATATAAATTAGTACTAACCACAAGGAGTCCATTGATGATATTCTTAGTGTCAAGATCATGGTCATCCTTCAGAGAGAGCAATGTATCCACAAAGTTGTGCCCCTCGTCGCTCCCGGCCTTCTCGATGTGAATCTGAAGGATTTCGTCGAGCAGCTTGTCCCATCTCGCCACGTTCTTCTTGGCCCTCTTCCCCAATCCCACAAAGTTCTCCAACCAAGCGAGCGCCGGGAACATGTCTCCAATGCTAAACCGGCCGAGCAGATTGAAATTCTCCTCTATCACACTCTTGAGATAGGCACGTTTCTTGTCGTCGACATCCATCTTTCCAGAAACGACCCGGCAAACTATGTCGAGCATGAACATGAACAGATGCTTGCTCAAATCGATGGGCTCGCCTTTCGACATGGTGGCATGTCTGTTGATTTTCTCGATCAGATTGCCGACCTCCTCTTCTCGAATTGCTTTGTAGGAGGCCAGTTTTTTGGGGCTCAACAGGTTGACGGTAAAGATTTTTCTCAGTTGCTTCCAATCATCATTGTAGGGTTCAAACGCGAGGTTTTTGTACAAAAGGATGTCGGACGTAACGGCTGGAGGCCGGCTGGCGAAGTTGGTCGTGCGTACGCAGGATGGCACATGCCATCTCAGGAGAGGAAACGATGAGCCAGGGGACTGTTCCGAGACGGACGAGCATGAAGGGCCCATACTTCAGCGAGAGTGTATAAAACGATCGATGGTAGAGTTCGCCTATTTGGTGGATCGAGATTCCCGATGATCGGGAGCGTCGGAGGGCACGGCGGGAGCCTGACGTTCCATCTCTTTCCAATAGTCGAGAACAGAAACAACACTGAGAGAACAGCTACTAGGATGGAGAGGAATGGCAGTGCAGAAGGTGCAGAGAGCAACTCTTCTACTGATGCCATATTCTGTGTGTTTCCCTTAAACCTCTCTAGCTACCAGAATGTGAACTTGTGATATGAATGAACTGCTTAATTCACACTTCGAACTCGAAGTTGTTTTGTGATGAACACCGAGGGGATCGATGTTTATATACTTATTTTAGGGAGGGGGTACTGGCACGTTTTTAATTTGTGTATTGTTATTGTAATTGAGTGTAGTCAAATATTATAATCTAGTTTGTTAAGAAAATATATTAATGTGAGACACTGATAAGTGATACTTTGACATTTAATACATGATTGAGTCGGAAACCAAAACCAATTGTTTTGTTTTATTCCATTTTTATTTATTTTTAGTTTGTTTCCTGCAATTCTTATCAAGATGTCGGTTACTACGCATTTTATATTTTATTGCAGATTTTGGAGCAAATTTGGAGCACTTAAACTACTGATCCGTTCCGTGACCCGTTGAACATTTCTCAAGTTGCATAAAAATCTCTTGGCATGGCATGATATGCAACTGCTGGCGACTCTTGGGCCTTCATTTGATGGTTTGCGAGATTAGAAGTTGCCGAGTTGATGCAATTGTTTGGCAGCCAAGAAGAATATCAGAATGGAAACAAATTGCAATTTCCTGATGCTTCTTGCGAGCCACACCAAGGCCAGGAAAGGAAGAAAATAATGCTGGATTGCTGCCGAGCCAAATCATTTCCCATTTTGCCTTGTCCGGATGCAATTTTGCTTAATCCCACAAAGCAAATTGTATGTTTGAAAGATTCTATTGCTCACCTATATAAAGACCTAGACATCCCATACATATCATCTCATCCCATACTACACATCTCATTCTCCACTTCTCTCATCTCACTTGGGTGATGCTTTCGAGCTCGACCGAGTAAAATCCAATTTTTCCTCTTTCCATTGTCGAAGTCTTCTGGAGCGACGGGCAACCTTTTTATTGGTGCAAGGCGACAGACATCTCTTCTCAAGATTACAAGAATTTGGTTGTATTTCTCTTTTTCTTTTAATTTTATTAGAGATGTTTGTTTTCGTGTTTTTGGATTGTTGTTTGTTTAGTATGGAAGGCTAGACCCTCTTCTAGGGGTTAGACATGTAGACTTGAAATTAGGTGTTGTTAATTTACTTGGCTTGTTGTTTTCATGGCTTATGTGATTTGTTCTTTTAATAATTGTTGTATGCTTGATTTGCGTGGTTTAACCAACTGTCTCAACTCATGCCTTAGGAATTTATGTAACTGACCAACAATCACTTGCTTAAATCCTGACCAAAAGAACAAAACTAAATTAGAGGTGAAGTATCTAGCGATGAAACCAATAGTCTAGACGGTATAACTTTAGTGTACTTAGCTAACTTTAACTTGGTACAACTAGGACCTACATATTTTTATGACTCCGAATTAATAGGATGAAGTACCTAACCGTGAAGTCCGATGTAATTTAGAGTACAGTAGTAGCCCACGAACCATGAGTGCTAGTACCATTTTAGACTAGGTAAAACCGCACTAAGCCTAAGTTAAACACAAACCAAGTAGACTAATACCCTAATGGATAGGAGTGCCAACGCCCCTAGAATCTTTATTATTGTTTAAAAACCATTGTCATTTATTTACTTTGTTTACTTTATTTTGCAAACCAACCCAAAATTGTTTGTCTAGATTAGTGAAATAGCAAGAGCCAGTAATTTACGAGTTTGTCCCTGTGGATTCGACACCCCGACTACTACTTGACATGGTCGTACGCTTGTGACCAAATTGAGTTTATTTAGGGTATTATTAGCGATAGGTTCAAAACCCATCAGACACAAATTAAATTTATGACAATATATCGTGAGACACAAAATTTTTCTATTTCTATTTTCTACAATTTCTAATTATTTGATATGGACTTTAGAATAGTCTATTTTCTTGTCATTATTTTATTAGTATTTTGTAATCATCACGAAATTCAGAAAAAAACATACTTAAATAATAAAATAATAATGAAAGTTTTTGTATCCCACAATTTGATATTTAAAAAAAAATAAATCACAATATACTGATGATGTTTAAATATATGAGTAAGATAGCGTGAGCTTAAGCTCACAGAACCATTCCGTGATCACACTAAAATATATCAAATCATCTCCAAATTTTTATTTATATGACTCAATAAATTCTTTATATCAAAATCATATGGGATACAAAAAATTTTCATTTTTGAAAATTTGTAAGTATTTGTTGAGACTTTTTAAAGGGGAATTTGCATATATGTCACTCCAAAATTCTCTAATTGTAAGTTTGTCACTCCAAAATTGGGTATTGCAAATTTGCCATTACAAACTTTGAGTACTTTGCATTTTTGCCATTATTGTTTTTAAATATGCAAATAAAATGATTAAAATACATGAAATTCTCCAAATACCCAACTTACCCTTCACTTTCACTCCCAACAGATAAACTATCCCTGATAAACTCCCAATCGATTAAAACTCCTCTTTTCAATGGATTCGATCCACAGCTCCACCCCACAGCCAAACAGCCACGCCTGCTCCGCCGCCTGATCCACGCGCACTGCTCCGCCACCTGCGCAGGTTATGTGGTACCAATCATTCAAACTATATATCAACATTAACCAAAATTACCACTTTGGGGACAGCATATGTGACCATATTTAAAAGCAGGTTATGTGGTACCAATCATTCAAGCGATGTGGGCTTGCGGGGTGGAGCAGCACCATGGCGAAGTGGCGGTGGAGCAGCACAGCGCGAAGTGGGATGGGGCGAGATGTGGGGTTGCGGGCGATGGAGAGTTGCGGGTTGGAGCAGCACTGCGGCGGGGCGGGGTGGCAGCACCGCGGTGGGGCTATGGGTCGCGGTGTGGAGTAGCAACACCGCGAGACTAAAGTGGAGCAGTCCAAAACCTAGGCAGAATAGAAACTAGTATGTGGGATGGAATGGAGGGTATTTTGGGCATTTAGATCATTTAATGTATTTTTAATCAATTTTATAATTAATAATGGCAAATATGTAAAGTACTCAAAGTTTGTAATGACAAATTTGCAATATCCAACTTTGGAGTGATAAACTTATAATTGGAGGATTTTGGAATGACAAATATACAAATTTCCGTTTATTAAAATGATGCATAAAACATCGATTATTTTATTAATACTGTACAGTCACTTTTGAAAAATCTCAAACAAATATTTAAGGTTTTTCAAAAATGAAAAATTTTTATATCCCATATAATTTTAATATAAATAATTAATTGAGCCATATAAATTGAAATTTGGAGATGATTTGATATGTTTTTGGAGGTACGCTCACAGAGCTTAGACTCACGTTATTTTACTCCTAAATATATATTTTTTTTTAAAGTAGAACTCACTAGAGAGTTTGGTGAGCTCTAGTGTTGTGACAAAACCCGTCTCACCCCCAACCCGCCCCCCCGACCCTTGCCCTTCGCCCGTGCGGACCCGCCCGTGCGGGGATTCAGACGGGTCGGCCGGGTCCGACGGGTCAAGGGTAAGGGCGGGTAAGGGTCCGGGTTTTGGACCTCACCCCCCGTAACCTGCCCGCCCGTCTAAACCCTTGCTCGCCCTTACCCGTTACCCGCCCTTACCCGCCCTTCTCGCCCGTCGAACCCGTGCCCGTGCCCGTGCCCGCCCGTCGCCCGTCGGACCCGTGCCGTGCCCGCCCTTCGGACCCGACCCGACCCGCCCTTCGGACCCGACCTAACCCGCCCTTCGAACCCAACCCGCCCCCCCGACCCGCCCCGACCCGCCCTTCGGACCCGTCTGACACCACCCCCGCTCCCACTCCCACTGACCGCAGGCCTCGGTCCGCGCGACCCGCCCGTCCGACCCGCCCCACCCCCCGAACCTGCCCCCCCGACCCGTCCCACCCGCCCCCCCCCCCCCCCCGACCCGCCGCACCAGCCGCACCCGCGCGAACCCCGCCCCCCTAACCCGGCCGACCCGTGCGACCCGCCCGAGCCGACCCGCCCGACCCGTCTGACAGAATTTTGAACCGTTGGAATCCAACGGTTGGATTTTTGAATGTTTCCCCCCTCCCAATTCACACCTATAAATATACCCATACATTCAACACTCATTTCTCACAAACAAACTATCAAATTCTCTCAATCTCTCACTCAATACTCTCTCAATCTCTTGCATAAATCAATTCTAGTTTTTTTTTTACATTCTAATTTATATTTATTATTTCCAAAATTCCAAAAAACTAGCATATTTATTTTATTACAATCTCTTGCATTAGTCAATCCGATACTCGCCTCGCCGGCATTTCCGCAAAAATTCGGAGGTACGTTCTATTTGTATTATTTTTTTTATAACATTATTAGAATACTATAATTTGATTTATGCAATTACACAATTATTTTAAATCGGATTTGGTAACATATGATAAAATTGTACTCAAAATAATTGTATTATTTATTTCTTTTATATTTTTTTCATTACTTGTAAAATAATTTCAAATTTTCAAAAATTGTAGTTTTATCATAAAGTTGTAGTCAAAATATTTTATTCTTTTATGATAAATTTTTTCATACACAATTAGTTTAATTCGGTTATTTTTATATTTCATTTTGCTTTACATAAATTAAATCCGTTTTTTTTTCCTTATTGTAGTGAGAAATGACAACTCCACCACATGACTATTCTTACCCGATGGCCCCGTCACCCAATCCCGTAGCCGACACGATCCAACAATTAAGTGATCAATTGTTTGGTGGTCCCACTTATCCGCAAACTACCTATGAGACGGACTACACACATCATACCGTCGGAAGTGCCGCGGGGAGTTCTAGCACATTTGCTCCTCTGACCATCGGCGGAAGTTCCGATCGATTACCCGAAATCCAAACAATAGAGGAAGAGCCGGAGACAAGCACGCCACCGGGGCCGAGAAAAAGAAGGAACCCCCGCCCGAAGTACAACGCACATTGGTGGCGTTACTTCGAGCAAACCATCGACCCGGCGACCGGCAAGTGCATAAGCGCACGGTGCAAGGTAAAAGGTTGCAATTCTAGTTTTACTTATGATGATAATAATAGTTCTATGGGTAGACATGCTCAACGACATATCACCAACGGTCAACAACCACAAGAACAACCCGATAATACACTTGTCCAAACCCAAATTAATCCGGATGGTACACGAACTCACCAAAAATATGACGAAAAAAAAATGTTAAGTGAGTTTGCACGGTATATTACCCACAAGGAACAACCAATTAGTATGAGCGGTTGTTTGAGTTTTACTCGTTTAGTTATTAGAGGTTGCGCTCAACCATTTTACAAACTATTTTATTATAGGAAAATGTCAAACGAAATTAAAGAACAATTTACTTACCGCAAAAATGAATTGATTGCCATATTTGCAACCGCACCATTTAAAGTAGCACTCACGTCCGATATTTGGACCGCCGGTAAACATGGTTTATCTTATATTTGTGTTACCGCACATTACATTGATGATAATTGGAAATTGCAAAAAAGAGTACTAAGTTTTCGGATTATAGAATACCCGCACACCGGCGAAGTAGTTTTTAATGCAATTTTGGGTGTTATGAATGAACTTAGATTGAAAAACGATCTCCAAAATAAAGTTTTCTCAATTTCTTTTGATAATGCTAGTAATAATGGTAAGGCCATAGAATATTTTTTGCGTTCATTATCTCCAATTGCGAATGGAGCTTTCTTTCACCAAAAATGTGCATGTCATGTTTTAAACCTCACCGTTAAGGCGGGACTTAAAACGCCCGGTGCTAATGATTTAATAACAAAATTTAAGAAGGCAGTAACTCATAGTTTTACTAATGGCATTAGAAAACAAAGATTTCATGATATGTGTAGTAGAATGCAATTTACTAAATTAAGAGTGCCATGGGACATAGATACCCGTTGGAACTCAACTTATAGAATGTTGAAACGATGTTTTCCTTACGCACATGCTATTAATGCAATTTTGAATGAGACGCCCGAGGGTATGGAATTAGCTCTCTCGTCGGGTGAATGGGATCAATTGAACAAATTAATGAAATTTCTTGAAGTATTCTTCAAAGCGACGTTAGCATTGTCTTGCTCGTATAAACCGACCGCGCATGAGTTGCTTCACCACCTCTTACGAATCTCCCAAGTATATCATGAAATGAAAGGTACATTTTTAATTTCATATTTTTTATCAATTTCAGTTTTTTTATTAATTTCGGTTTTATATTAATTTGGTTTTTTAATTTAATTTCGATTTTTTAATTCGATTTTTTTTCTTAGTTCTCGAAGACACCGACGCTTCTCTCACTCCAATCGTAGGAGCCATGAAGGAGAAGTTTCTCAAATATTGAGAAGCCGTACCACCCCTCACGATTGTTGCAAATTGTCTCCATCCGACATACAAGAAGGTCTACACGGTAAGAATGCTACGAAAGTACTACACTAATTTGGACATTACGAACACAAATGTGGATCAAACCGTAAGCCAAGCGATTGAAGGGTTGTTCAACGCATACAACGCCCAAGTGAATGTCCAACAACCGGCTTCTACAAGTCAAATCCCGCGGTACATTTTTTTATTTCCGATTTATTTAATTAATTTCGGTTTTTTTTTAAATTCAATTCGGTTTTCTTAATTTAAATTGGATTTTTAAACTTTATTTCGGATTTTTAAATTTGAATCTGATTTTAATTAATTCGGATTTTTTTAATTTCATTCGATTTTTTATTTCTTAAATTTTCATAGGACCCAATCGGGCGACGGATTATTGTCAATATTGGAGGACGATGGTTCGGATACTACTATGTACAACGCCTCCAACGATTTACAAGTCTTTTTTTCCGTAAAGGGAACACCGGAGAGAATTGATGTTCTTGATTATTGGAAGGAAAACAAAAATATTTTTCCAACTTTATATACTATGGCGCGGGACATATTTGCCGTTCCCGTTTCAACCGTGTCCTCCAAATCTTGTTTTAGTTCGGCAAATCGGATTCTTACCGATAAAAGGTAAATGCCTATATTTTTTCTTACATCTACACGATTTTTTTATTCATTTTAAATCACATTTTTTTCTTTTACTTACTACATTTGTTTTTTAATGATATTAGAAGCAAGTTGGGTCCAAAGGTTTTTGAGCGACTCGTATGCCTCAAGGATTGGATTCATGCGGAAAATCGTGAGCAATATAAGGAAATAGAAGCATCTTTATCCGGCGCCGAAACTCAAGGGAGCGAGGAGCCGCCCTAAGGATGATGAATGCGAACCCGAAGAAGAGACCGGCCAATGGTATATGAGATCGGTCAACTAAAAAGATAGTTTTGGTTTCGGTACGAACTCTACGCACTATTCTATTTTCTTTTCGTTTTTCCAATTTATTAAACATTTTCTTACTTTTATAAATATTTACTAACATTTTTAAAAAAGTTAGAACTCCGCCTATGTTATTTTATAATATCATAACATAGCCGGTCCCAAGCCCGGAATAAAGGAGGAGGGTAACTTTTTTTAAACAAATCAAATTAAAAAAATTTTGTTTTTCAAAATTAAAGTTTCGGATTTTTTTTAAAAAATTGGTTTTAAAACATACTTGGTTTAAAAAAACTTTGTTTTGAAAAACTTTGTTTTGAAAAACTTTGTTTTAAAGAACTTTGTTTTAAATAACTTTGTTTTAAAAAAATTTGTTTTAAACAAAACTTTGTTTTAAAAAGATTTCGGATTTTTAAGTTCCGATTTTTTGAAAAATGCTTTGTTTTGAAAAAAAAATTTGCTTCGGATATTTTAAAAAAAATACTTTGTTTCTAAAAACTTTGTTTAAAAAAACGTTTGTTTTAAAATAACTTCGTTTTTATCGTTTCGGATTTTTAAAGTTTCGGGTTTTTAACGTTCTTCGGAGTTCGGATTCTAAAAAAAAAATTTTTTTAAATTTATTTCGTTTTTTTTTTGTGTTTTTAAAAATATTATGTTTTAAAAAATTATTTTAAACATTTTCTAAAAAAATGTTAAAAAAAAAACACGCCGGAATCCGCTCGAAAACGTCGGAAAATGTCGAAAACCGCCGGCGATCCGCCCGAAGCCGACACGACCGCACTCGCCCCCCACCCGCCCCCTGCCCGCCCGTGCCCGACCTCGCCCGAAGGGCGAGGGGCAGGTAAGGGCATGGGTTTTTCCCCAAACCCGCCGAACCCTTCGCCCGTCGGACCCTTCGCCCGTCGGACCCTTACCCGCCCTTTTGTCACAACACTAGTGAGCTCTAAGACAAACAACACACTAGCCGATTGGCATATCAATTCCAATACTTTATAGACCGATTAATTTTTGGCAAACATATATAAAAGCCTTAATATTTGTTATACCCATCAAAACTTGCTAAATAGCCAATATCCCCATCAAATACTCTTAATAGCCAATATACCCATCAAAATTCATTTTTCTTACTTCTGTCCCCTTTTATTTATAAAACCAACTATTAATATGTTATAAAATACTAAAATTACACTTTTACCCTTCATTTAAAGTGGAGATGTCCATTTAAGTGTTTTAGAGGATAAAGTGTGCTTCTCTTTTTTGACCTCCCATAATGGTTATTAAGCACCAATATTTTCTTAATGGTGGAAAATATAGAAAGAGGAAAACCAATTTTAGCATCTAAACGCTACAAACTCTTACTCCCAGTATAAATACTGTGTTGTACCGATATATATATAGTATAAAGCATGGCATAGAGACAATGAAAATATGAAAGAATTCTAAAAGAATAAATTTTGACAAAAAAAGAGCATCCAGCGTAAGAAATTAACTCAAGGCATAGATGTTAAAAATCACTGTTTCTTATCTCATACAGTGAAGAATTTTAAAGAAGCTCACCATTTATAAAAATGATATAATGGTCCATTCAAATTTGATCTTAGTTAAATGATATGTTAAATAAATAAAAGGGGTAGAAATAAAATAAAAAAAAAACGAATTTTGATGGGGATATTGGCTATTTAGCAAGTTTTAAAAGGGGATAGAAGTAATAAAAATGAATTTTGATTGGTATATTGGCTATTAGAAGTATTTGATGGGTATATTGGCTATTTAGCAAGTTTTGATGCGCATAGCAAAAATTAAGCCTATATAAAAATAACAAAATTTTCCTTAACGACAACAATCATTGGAGGTCTACAGAGCTTCAGAATTTTATAAGAGTACATATATACGGTTTTGAATTTAAAACTCTATATCTTAATTCATTATTTATTTACTAAACTCTGCGGTCTGGTTTCTGCACATCAACGTGCTTCACGGGGTTCACTGATATTTTCGAGTAGAACCAAAAGGACACTGAGACAAAATAAATAAATAAATCATTGAATAAATTAAAAGTATAAAGGACGCTGATAAAAGCCATAAAAGAGTACGTATATATATTAGTATATATATACAGGAGCAAATATACCGTGAGCGTACCTCCATAAACATATCAAATCACCTCCAAATTTTGATTTATATGGCCCAATAGATTATTTATATCAAAATCTTATGGGATACAAAAATTTTCCATTTTTGAAAATTTTAAAGTATTTATTTAGGATTTTTGAAACCCGACCAACCCGACCCGTCACCCCTAGGTAAAATAATTTGATTGAAGGTGAGGACTTGGGGTTGCAGGTATTATTTGGCTGATCATGTTGGGTTGAGCCATTAATTTTGATTTTTTTAATATACTAGAGCTATAACTCGGGTTTTGCCCGAAAAATGGTATCAAATAAATAACTAAAAATTTTATAAAATTTTAAATATTTCTATTAAACAAAACTTGAACAAAATTTTTAAATATTTAATATAATTAAATAATAATAATAATAATACAATAATTTATAAATAATAATATATATAAATGTTGGATCATTTTAAGGGTTAAAATTTGTTTTAGACATATCACATTTAAGTTGAAAAGTTTCGAACAAAAGAAATATTAGCCATTGGATCAAAGTAGTTGAAAAGTTTTAAACAAAATCAATGGTTAATAAGAGTGATGATGTGGCATGGTTGAGATGCTTGAAAATCTACCCATCTTTATGGAGTATAGATTAGATTTTTGGAACTTCGGATTATATGAATTAGATTATGAGTGAGGCTACGGTACTATTAATAGTACAAAATGGTTCATACGATGTACAGCTCCATATTATGATTTTTAAATTTCAATTCATCGATCCACACCGCTCAATATGATCTCCATATGTTAATTAGTTCTAGACCAAATTTCATATTTTTTTTTCCCTTTTTTTATTTATATATGGAGATCATATTGAGCGGTTTGAATCGATCAATTAAATTTTAAAATTGATAATAAGGAGCGTAGCAGGGCCAAATTTAATTTGATTTGATTAAACTTTAGACTATACTTAATTATTTGATTTGATTTTACTTCGAACTGAGTTGAGCTGTGTGTAATCTTTTCAGATCGAGTCAAATTTAATTTACCACCTTTAAATATGAAAAAAAAAAATTCTTCAGTGAATATTCGCATCCATACAGGCGCGCATGATGAATATTTTTTTTTCTTTTCTAAAAAAAGATCTCACAAATCGACAATGCGGCCTTCTAATTAAATTTTGGATGTGATCTCAATCATCTCATAGCTAGGTACAATTAATTGACAGGTGAAAATAGAATTTAAAAAAGAAAATCATTAATTGGTAGCCACATGCATGCGGAATTTAAACATTTATATATGTGAAAACGTAAAGACTAAAGCGGGTGTATGCAGTACAAATTGCGTTGTACTATTGGTTCATATCTCCAATTTCAAAATGTTAATAGCCGATCCAAACCGCTCATTATAATCTTCATATACAATTTTACATCTAAACCAAATTTTATATTTTTTTAGAATTGTTTACTATTTTTTAAGATATTTTGAAAAGCCACTTGATAAAAACATTATGAACCATCCAAATAAGTGACATTTCAAAATATCTTAAAAAATAGTAAAAAAATTCTAAAAAATATAAAATTTGGTTTACAAATAAAATTGTATATAAAGATTATAATGAGTGGTTCGGATCGACTATTAATATTTTAGATTCTAGTAAAAATAATAGAAAACAATAAAAATATTTATAATAGCATTGTTGATTGGTACATATTTGATGGCTTTATATACGGAGAAAGTATATAAGATAACAGCTTAAGTGTCTATGGCTGTTCTCTCTCTTCATATGGGGTCCAAGCTTTTGTCATGTCGTAGCATAGAGAGAAAGCACCCAAATTAAAATTCAAACTTAATTCTTGCCGAATCTTTCCGAACAAATCGCGTTTTATTCGTAAAATTCGTTTTATTCACTAATAATTCGTAAACTAAAAGAATAATACGGAAATAGTCCAACAAATCAGTGTTTTCTTCGTCACTTATTAAATTACGAATAATACACGAATAATTTGTGAATTATTCACGAACATTGTTACTATTTATTTTAACAACAATCTAAATACATGCGTGTAATTGCGCTGTACTGTACAGAGCGCTACACCATGCAACGCAACAGACAATATCTATAACTAAATCGGTGGGGGCATCTCTATCAAGTATTTATAAGCTAGCTGACAAATCACAATTCTTAGTCAATTTATTTATACGCGTAAATTTATGCAATCTTTAAGAAATTAAATTTACTGGTATATATGCATAAATTCATGGATATTATTATTATAAGTTTAGATCTTTGAGATGGGATGGATGGTGAATACGAGTACTCCACGTGATGCACGTGCCCCATCGTTGATCTCCAACTTTACATGCATCAGTCTTTTTTTTTTTTTTTAATAAAAATATATTTTGGAATTTATGTTATCAAAATTTCTATATGTACCTTGTTAATTATTATTTGAAGTCACTCATACTGGAAAAATTACTATACTCAGGAAAGTGCATGATATAATTACTCATATGTCGCAAATTTCACAATTACCAAGTTTCAACAAATATATAGTTAACTAACTAACTATAACTAATTAACGAACGTTGGTTTAATTTGAAATTACTAACAACCAATATATTATATATTTGCATGCAGCTGCATGTTGGCACTAATGAACGAAATATACATGTTTAATTATATAGACTGATCACATCGTGACATGTTAAGTCGATCAGTACTCACGCGCGTTTGTTAATGTAGCCGCACATTATAAACCCTAAACTCCATGGGCTGTATACCACCGTACCATATGTTAGGAGATCTGAAGTTTGTCAGGAGTTGGCAATCTCATATCATATACGCACATATTAATTTATGCGATTCACAAACTATAGCAGCAGGTGACATATTTTTTTTATTTTTTTATATATAATGGTACTGGGACCTACAATAAAAAAAATACTTCTATTTGCTAAAATCTGAACCGTACAAATTAATCTGATGGACCAAACTAACTAATGACATTTTGCTGTCATAGTTCTTAATGGCAGCAAATTATTAGGAACCTAATTTAGTAATTTATGGATGTCACTCGCATCCATCCTTGCCTCGTTTTTCACGCGCGGTGTTATTTATTGGAGTGCACCTCTTCCTCGTTGACATCAATTTATTAAATAATTTATAATTTATAAAAATTTTGGTAATAATTAATACATAACATGATTTTTTAATAAATTTGTTGCATATTGTAATTGAGTTATATATATGTTGGTATGAACTTGTTACATGTTAACATAATTTGTATGTATGTAAAGGCATCTACTTGTTAGTTTTTAATACATTAAATTGGTAATAAATACCTCAGTGATAAAAAAAATGTTATAAAGATACTAAAAATAATATCAATTGTATTAGTATTTATATCGAATGATTTTAATATTCTACTTATTTTACACCAGACTATATATAGAATATATGATTTTAATATTCTACTTATTTTACACCAGACTATATATAGAATATATACAAGTGTTTGAATATTAATACTCTGTTTAAAATGAATTTCCTTCTAGAATTCTATTGATTTCAATAGAAATGACATGAATAGAAATGATTGTGAATCGAACTTTTGTGTACAACATAAAATTAGAATTGAATTGAATTGAATTATTTTCTTTTTCATGATTATTATCGATCTAAATACAAGAAATGAGATTTCGTTTCAATTACATGACATTTATTCCCCTTGAACAAAAAGAATAATGTTTTCATTGGAGGGTAGTTTAAGTAGTGTAAAATAGTATTTTTGTACCCGAATAAATCCTTACCAAATGACACCACTTTTCAAAGAAAATTTTTGAAGGAAAATCTCCTTCCAAATCATCCCAAACGAAATCATTTTTTATTTTTTTTTTCTATTTTGAGCAAGAAATTTTGGAAAACTAAAATTCTATTTCTCATTTGATAGGGTGTAATTTCATTTTGAACACAGTATAGATAAGTTAACATAAATATTAATACATACAATTTAAAAAATAATATAGTCAGTGTCGATTCTGATATCACTTTAGATACCTATAGATCTTTTTCCCAAGCAAAAGTGGACTTCTCTATTTTGTAGTTAGCTCTAGCTTCAATTAAAATAAACCCAACCGCCTGTGGAACAACGACATAGTCATATAAGTGCATATTCAAATTGTTAAATAACCTCCGACGCCAAAATCGAAATACTCTCTGCGTTAACTCAAAACTCCAACACATATTGCGTATTAATTTAGTCACTGACCCTTTCTCTTATCAGTATATATAGTTTTAATTATTTATATATTTAACTGTTCTTAATTTTCTTGCTAGCTAGCTACCCACACTATCGTGCAAACACATGCATTTCGATCCAAAATGTACGTGACTTAAATTATACTTTATCGAGTATGAAATTCACGATATAAAAAGTCTAGGAGATACAATTTTTTTTTTATTTTAGGAGTTTTCTAGATACTTGTTTTGGACTTTTCAAAATAACTCTGAAATAATAATAGAAAAGTGCTTGTTTGTACAAAATTAAAAAAAAAATCGAAACAAATATTTAGAAAAGTCTAAAAATAAATGAAAATTTTTTTTGTATTTCTAATTTTAACCTTTTTATGGGCCAATTTTTAAAATAAAAAAAGAAAAAATCTTATTTTTAAAAGTAAAAAAAAAAAACTTATTTTCAAAATTAGTAAATCCGGGTCCTGAAAACCCGGCCCACGGGCCTAGGCCGGGTCCTGGAAACCCAGCCCACGAGCCCAGGCCGTTTCCTGGGGACCCGGCCTAGTGTCTGATTTTTTTTTTTGATATTTTTTCTTTAATAGATCTCGTTGTTAGCTTTCCGTAGCCGTGAAGTTTGCTCCGATCAGACTTTCCTATCAAAAGTTATGCTCGTTTGAATGTTGAGTACCCGAAATATATGATAAGATTCAATATAAAATTCAGAAATGTTTTCAATGAATAATATTATAAATAAATATTAAATATCACAAATAAATATTAGAAAAAAGAATATAAAGAACAAATCTTAAATTAATTTGAAATAAGATTAAGTATAAAATTCAGAACAAAATACGTTGCATGATAATTATTTATAAAACTGTATATATAAATATTAAATATTATAAATAATGTTAGAAAAATTATATAAATAAATATTTAAATTTATTGCATGATAAATATGGCATTTGAATGTTGAGTACCCAAAATTTAAGATACGATTCAATATAAAATTCAGTACGAAATTTAGTATATGACTGTTACACAATAAATTTTTAGTAAATCATAGAGCATTTTGCTCATGTGAAATAAATTTATTATTTGTTATTTATATTCTTTTTTTCTAATATTATTTGTAATATTTAATATTTATTTGTAATATTATTTATCAAAAAATTTCTGAATTCCGTTCTGAATTTTATACTGAATCTTATCCTATATTTCGGGCACTCAACATTCAAACGGGCATAACTTTTGATAGAAAACTCCGATCAAAGCAAACTTCACAGCTACGGAAAGCTAACAACGAGATCTATCTAAAGAAAAAATATTAAAAAAAAAAATCAGACACTAGGCCGGGTCCCCAGGAAGCGGCCTGGGCCCGTGGGCCGGGTTTTCAGGACCCGGATTTACTAGTAAGCTTTTTTCTTTTTTACTTTTAAAAATAAGATTTTTTTTTCTTTTTTATTTTAAAAAATAGGCCCTTTTATGTGAAAAAATTATTGGGAACCATATATCAAAATTTTGAATACGGCAGAGTATAATTTAAGTTACATGCATTTCGGATCGCAGTGCACCTATTTTCACAATAGTGTGTCTCAAGAATTAAATTGAAGAGATATAGTAATATAGTGCATACCGATCAGTTGAGCAAACTCCCCTCAATTTTTTTTTTGTTTGTTTTTTTGAGTCCCTTCAATATGCATTTCAAAATCAAAAGAATATATATTGCAGAAAAAAAAAAATTGGATGATCTCTTGTTATATTTGCATTTAGCTCAAGAATTAAATCGAAAAGATATAGTCATATGGTGCAATAATTAATTATTTTCTTTTTATTTATACCGATCAGTTGAGCAAATTAACTCCCTCAATTTTGGGACTACCTTCAATATGCATTTCAAAATCAAAACAATATATATTGCAGAAAATATTAAATGCTCTCTTGTTTAATTTGCATGTAGCTCAAGAATTAAGTCGAAAAAATATAGTCATATAGTGCAATAATTAATTATTTTCCTTTTATTTATTTATTTATTTATACCAATCAGTTGAGCAAATGAACAACCCCAATTTTGGGACTCCCTTCAATATGTATTTCAAAATCAAAACAACATATATATATTGCAGAAATTAAAGTGTACCTCTCTTGTTTTATTTGCATGCACATCAAGGTGATTCACGAGGGAGGGAGTCAGGGAGCCCGGGCCCCGGAGCCATCTCTCTCTCTCTCTCTCTCTCTATATCGTGTTTTTTTTTTTTTTTTTTTTTTTTTTTTGAGAATACCTCTCTCTCTTGTGTGTGTGTTATCATCATCATTCATCAGTACGCGTGATTCACGTGTCCTTACATTTTGGAGGTCTGCTACCAATTCACCACCGCATTATTGCATTATTATATATCTCCATCAAATCAAATAAATATATAAAATCCAAACCAACATACTTTTCTTTTTTTTCAGCTAGCTTTCGTGCAAATTAAATTAAATTATACATTGTTAATAAGTCATGCTGTCGCAAATGGCTTAGTAGCTCAAGTGGTAGCTAATTAGGATGACTTCCAAGAGGTTATGGGTTCAATCCTCTATGGCACAAATAAAAAGTTTCAATAAAACTGATGGAGTATTCCGCTCTCTTAAAAAAAAAAAATAAATAAAGTCATGCTGTCATAATGCACAATGCAGCGCTACTGAGGATATGAAATCTGGCACAGATCTCGAGATGATCTAACGGTTTGCGTCCTGTGCTGCACAATGCAGCGCTACAGAGGATGACCACCATATGCCCAAAGTTAACTCAAAATTTGAGTTTAACTCTTAATAGATCTGGACCGTAGCTTTCAAATCTTGGTCAGAACAGTCAAGACGACCAGTGTTTTAAAATTCACGGGCCCTTTATTATAAAATAATTGTACGGGCAAACTCAATTTTTAAGTTAACTCAGAGGATCTCAATTCCTCGATTCCATATCCTCTGTAGCGCTGCATTGTGTAGCACGGAATGTGAACCGTTAGATCATCTCGAGATCTGTGCTGATGCGAATCTCAAGATGATCTAACGGTTCACGTTTTGCACTACAAATGCAGCGCTACAGAGGATGAGCACTCCAATTCCTCGGTCGCCCCCTTCCCTAAAACAAGTATATAAACATGCCATCCCCTGGGTGTTCATCAGTCCATTCAAACACTATCTATTTTGTATGCATCACATCACAGCAACTTAAAAGAGTTGTAAGTGTGAACTAAGCAGTTCATTCAGAAAGTACACAAATTAACTAAGGGAGATATGGCATCAGTAGAAGAGTTGCTCGCTGCACCTTCTGCACTGCCATTCCTCTCCATCCTAGTAGCCGTTCTCTCAGTGTTGTTTCTGTTCTCGACCATCGGAAAGAGACGGAACGTCAGGCTCCCGCCGTCCCCTCCGACGTTCCCGATCATCGGGAACCTCCACCAAATAGGCGAGCTCTACCACCGATCGTTCTATACGCTCTCGCTGAAGTATGGGCCCTTCATGCTTGTCCGTCTCGGCCGAGCCCCCTGGCTCATCGTTTCCTCTCCTGAGATGGCGTGCGCGGTCCTGCGTACGCACGATACCAACTTCGCCAGCCGGCCTCCGGCTGTTACGTCTGACATCCTTCGGTACAAAAACCTCGCGTTTGAACCCTACAATGATGATTGGAAGCAGCTGAGAAAGATCTTTACCGTCAACCTGTTGAGTCCCAAAAAACTGGCCTCCTACAAAGCGATTAGAGAAGAGGAGGTTGGCAATCTGATCGAGAAAATCAACAGACATGCCACCACGTCAAAAGGCGAACCCATAGATTTGAGCAAGCATCTGTTCATGTTCATGCTCGACATAGTTTGCCGGGTCGTTTCTGGAAAGATGGATGTCGATGACAAGAAACGCGCCTATCTCAAGAGTGTGATAGAGGAGAATTTCAATCTGCTCGGCCGGTTTAGCATTGGAGACATGTTCCCGGCGCTCGCTTGGTTGGAGAACTATGTAGGGTTGGGGAAGAGGGCCAAGAAGAACGTGGCGAGATGGGACAAGGTGCTCGACGAAATCCTTCAGATTCATATCGAGAAGGCGGGGAGCGACGAGGGGCACAACTTTGTGGATACATTGCTCTCTTTGAAGGATGACCATGATCTTGACACTAAGAATATCATCAATGGACTCCTTGTGGTTAGTACTAATTTATATTTCAATAAACTTTTTATTATTTGATTTACCAATTTGAAGTTCAATTTCATCATCTGAACACTTCCACTCACCGCCATTAATTATTTAATTAATATGCCAGGATGCATTTTCTGCTGGAGTTCATACAACCTACATCACCTTAGGTTGGGCCATGGCAGAGCTCATCAGAAAACCCGAAACAATGAAGAAGCTACAAGCTGAAGTAAGAGGAATCGTGAAGCGCAACGAGCTGATCAGAACTGAAGATCTGGAGAACATGGAGTACCTGAGAGCTGTGATCAAAGAAATCCTGAGACTGCACCCTCCGACCCCGATTCTCCTTCCCCGGGTGTCGATGGAAGACTGCGTCATAGATGGTTACACCATCCCCAAGGGAACGGGAGTTCTCGTCAACTGCTGGGCGATCCAGAGGGACCCAAAATCATGGGACGCGCCAGAGGAGTTCATACCAGAGAGATTCATGGGCAGCCCCGTGGACTACAAGGGTAACGACTTCCACTTCCTCCCGTTTGGGTCCGGAAGAAGGATCTGCCCCGGTTTCCAAATGGCTTCCGCAACAGCCAACCTAGCGCTCGCCAATTTGGTGCACCAGTTCGATTGGGAGTTGCCAGAAGGAGTGACAGTCGAGAATTTCGACATGAGCGAGGAGCCGGCGCTCTCTGTGCACAGGAAAGACAGCATTGAGCTTGTTCCTAAGAAAGTCATCCTCTAAAATCAAACATTCAGAGTTGGCTCACAATGTTAGCTTCAAACTGCGTGCTACTTTGTGTGACTAAATTGAGTTTGATGACAGTGAGCTGCTGCTTCTCCACACACTTCTACAGCCTATTTAATTATGTATCTGCATGCATCATTTTTTTTTTTTTCTTTTTTGTATTTTTTCTTCAATGTCATTTTAATAATGTCCGCTTTTCTATTATATTATTACTCTCTGTATTGAGACATTTTTGTATGATCATTTTCGAGAGATATACATTGTTATAGACTTGTGTAGTTAAGTTCTATTAAAAAAAAACTGTGTTTTTTTCTGCATCTCAAACCATAATTCATCATTACTACCAAGCAATTGATATCATGCAGTGCATGTCTCTCCATCACACCCCAAATCACAGTGGTATAAATACTTGAAAAAAAAAAAAAAAACAGAAATCTATCCTTAAATGCTGGATATGATTCTATTAGTCAAATGCCCCCTCGAAATTACATGTTGAATATATATGAGTATTAAAATCAAGTGATCATGGGGGTATGACCTTACTAAAGATCATCCAATAATGATGCCACTTTCACAATCCGAGATTTGATTGCGTGTTATTTTGTGCTACTTCACTTGTGACTTTGTTCATTTTTAGGCCAATCAGCTCTCTCATAAAAGGCTTGCATATCTGTTATGTTGATTTTTAGTGGAATGAATATGTTGTCAACTACGCAAGCAATACAGCAACAACCAAATTAATCATTGCATATATTATGGACTAAATTACTAAAATGAATTAAACTAAGAGCAACTAAAAGTGTTACTTTTTATTGGTTTAAAAACAAAAAAAAAATGTGCCAATTAATTTCTTTGGTGTATTTCTCTGTTGTGACTAATGTGTGTGCCAAAAGAAAAAAAAAAAAAAAAAAAAAAATCCCTACCTTTTCTGGGGATGTTTATTCCGGTTCTCTGATCGATGGATAAGGCTATATCTATCCCAAATCAGCTGCTTGTCCTTCTTGATTTTGAGGGATGTGAATCAGAAAAAAATATTTTCATCGCTGCTGCATATCATCTGATACACAACAAGGTACCGAAGCCAGGTGCATATGTATCATTCGAGTAAATTCACCGCACCTTCGAAAACATATCAAATCACCACCAAATTTTAATTTATATAGCTCAATAGATTCTTTGCTTCAAAAACATATCAAATCACTTCCAAATTTTAATTTATATAGCTCAATAGGTTATTTGTTTCAAAATCTTATAATATACAAAAACTTATAAGTACTTGTTTGAAACTTTTTAAAAGTGATATATAAAACTTGATTATTCTATTAATATTATATTATTACTTTTTAAAATAATCTCATACTTTTTTTCCAAATGAAAAAATTTGTGTATTTCATAAGATTTTAATATAAAAATTAATTTAGCCGTATAAATCGAACTTTGGAGATCATTTACTCGTATAATTCACAAAAAAAAAATAGTGATAAAGGTTAAAACTATATTAACCAAAATAATGAAGGCTAATCCAGTAGTCCGTCATTGCAATTAGCATTATCCCCAAATTTACCTCTAATTACTAATACTAAATTTCCAATTTAAAGTTACCTCTAATTACTAATACTAAATTTCCACTTTAAAGTACCAGTCCACTTGGAGAAATTCTGGGGTTAATTTCATATTTAAATAACTAAAAATTATGAATTTAAAGTCAAGAAATAAAGTTTTCAAAGAAGAAAAACCATGCGCCCTACTCTAAATTTGAGCCACACTTTCAAAGTGCAGCCTATAAAAAGAAAAACATTATAAAAAAAAATACAAGTAGACCGCACATTTAAATGCAACCTAATTTAATTTTTAAATTTTATATTTTTTATAGTCATGTACATCTCGTCGTTAGCTTTTCGTGGCGACATAGAACGTCCCAATCGGAATATTATCAAAAGTTGTGGCTATTTAAATATTGAATGCTCAAATCATGTTTAAATGGTTTAAAAATTAATTTAGAGACTAATAATTTTTTTAATATCATTTGTGATGATTAAAATTCATTTATATGATTGTTAATCGATAATTAATTTTAATTGAAATTTAACTATTAATTTATTTTGACTTCTACACCTCATCTGAAATTCACAAAATTAATTCTATAACAACTTTATTGCACTACAACATTTTGATTAGTAATTATAAATAATTATATTTTAATTAAAATTAAAATTAATTACCGTTGAATAATCACTTAACTGTATTTCATTTATCACGAATGATTTTAAAAAATGTGTCAAAGCTCAAAATTCATTTTCAAACCAATAAAAACCTCGACTTGAGCATCCAATCTTCAAACTACCATAAACTTTGATAGAGAACTTCAATTGGGGCCTTCTACGAAGCCACAAAAAGCTATCGACAAAATTTACATAATAAAAACTAGATATGAAAGAATAAAAGACATTGAATTATGCCGCAACTGTGGCCTACTAATTTTTTTTTTTTTTACTATATATATATATATATATTTAGGCCACACTTTGAAAGTGTGGCTTAAATTTAGGCCGCACTTTCAAAGTGCACTTTTCTTTTAAGATTTTTTTAGTTTTATTTCTTGATTTAAAATTCATAACTTTTCATTTTTTGAATATAAAAATAACCCCAGTTTCTGCCTTGTTCTATATACACAATCAATGCTCTATCTTAATCAAGCCAGTCAATCCACCAGAAAGGTCTCCCTTACCTTCTTCCTTAAGTTCCTCGAGCTGTCTCATCCGCTGTCTCTTAGAATTCTTGATCTCAAGTAACATGTCGCTATTGACCCAAGGAAAACTCAAAAGCCTCTTATTGTTGGTACCAATGAAGTTGGAGTGGTACACCACATGGTACCAGGCTGATGCCATTTTTGAATACTCGCTTTTTGTACAGCTGTTTTTGAACCAATCCTTAGCTTCCTTTTGAAGATCGGAAAATGCAACTAAAATACGGTCTCTCAATTCACCATATTGTTTGTTGTCTTTCTTTAGGTACAATGACTTATTTGACAAGTTTCCTGTAAAACAAAAAAAATATAAATTCATATTTGTTATATACATCATGCTTTATATGTATATGAGATGAAATCTGCATGCACATTTAAAAATAGAGGTACTGTTAAATTTTTGTTCCAATTGGCTTCAAAGAAATGCAAACCGCAATCTAATTTTTAAATGACAATATGACAATTTCTAGCAGCAAATTTGATCCATGTGGAAAATGGGCAGTGTCATTTCCAAATTCCAACAGATGAATGCAATTGGACAACCAATTGAGGGAGAATGCATCTGAACTGTTTTTCAATGCATCATAATAACAAATACAAGTACCAAAGCATGCAAGTTTAGGAATAAGTGAATGCATATAACCAACAGTATTATGAACCAGTACCACTGATACAAGTAACTATACCTGTCACAATCTCCTCTTCCTCCTTGGCCTTATAATAGCACATCAGGTCACTGAACTTCTCATGATACATGTCATAGTACGCTCCAGCCTCTTCCAAGTAGTTCTCAAATCCTTCCACCTCCAAATCAAAGTCATAGGTCGGTTTACATGTAAACCCACTTTCCACATCTCCACTACCCATATAATCCATAAAGCTGTGGAATAGCTTCCCCAAAACACCTGAAGAGACATAGGTGGGCCTGTCATGTCGCTCCATGAAATCAGGATATTCTTTTGGTCTGAAGCTTTTGGGCATATCAGCTGGAGCACCAGTTTTAGCAAAGTCAACAGACATAGAGTGCAATTGTGCCAGCTCAAGGCAAATTTGGCTACGGGCTTTCAGATGTTCTCGGTCTGAATGGACTAGGTGTGCATTTGAAATTGCACCAAGCGAGTCATTTTCCATGTAATCCACAAAGAAGTTTTGAATTTCCTGTGTTTAAGTAATTTTGAATTTAACATTATAAAGTTCAAAGACATTGATTACAGATGAAATATCTTAGGTGCGTTATGGTCATGCAAGTCCAATACAAATTTAACTATAATGAACAACAAATGAAACATATACCACAACAAATTTCTGAATTAGATATGTTGCTAATTCAAGTTTCAGCTAATCAAGGTTGTTAACACAAGTAACATAGAGAATGCTACCTTTGTAAATCTGTACAAGTGTGGATAATATTGCGGCACAAGTGTGGAGTTGTGTTGAATAATATTGTGGGACAACATGGAGATTTCCGAATATTAATGACTGGTGGCAGGTCGGAGATATTACTCCAAGTTTGTAATGATTCCGTTGCTGCTAATTATCTGTTGTTCAATGTATATTGTGGTATATGTTGATATTGTGATATGTTTTAAAAAAACAAAGCACACATTGATCATTGCATGTTGTGCATTTATTTTCCTTCTGATAGATTTAATGTATTGTCTAATTAGATGCAACTATTGGCAGCCAGTTCCAATAAAAACAAGGGAGAGGGTGAAAGAGACCTCAAGAGTGACATCATGATCCATGATGCGCTGTCGGGGCCCGGAGTAATCCATCGGTGGCTCAATTTCTGGGGGAATAAGCCGCTCATCCCATGAAACAAAATACAAATCTCCATCCAAATCTCCCCCTGAACACTCATTGGGATGGGGCCTGCATAAATCAACACAAACATTTACAAAATATTCAATTTAAACCGGAAACTTCGTGAAAGGCAAAGGATAGGAGCATCACTTATTTGTATTGACTACTTTTGAATTAAGTCATTCGATTATTGCTTATGTAAAGAAGTTGTTGATTTCAAGATCATTTGCTGTTGGCAACAGTATACATCGGTTCACTAAATAATAACCACCTGAAAATATGACTACTCTTTTATTTTCTTTTTGTAATCTCCTTGAGGCACTAAAATTGTAACTTCTAAGCCATACCTTTTGCCTTTCTGGGGAAATACGAGACAATCGATAAGCCCCATATCATCCAGCTCAGAATCATAAACTGCATCAAGAACCCTCACATCTCCAGGGTGCAAACAGGGATTCTTTGTGACTACCACTTTTCCCACAATAACCCCCGTCTTTCGTTTCTCATCAACTTTATGAAACACCTCCTCCTCGGCCCTCTCTACCAACTGGGCCCTTTCCATCAACTCCTCCTCTGTCAAAGTAACCCTGATGTACACCTGGCCATACTCAAGCCGTCCAAGCTCGTCCAAGCAACCAACAGAAACCCTAGCTCTCGGTACAATGATCCGGCACCTTGTACGTATGTCTAGCAACTGATATGCCCTCTGTGCCTTCAATACCATGAAAAGGTATGGCTCTGATGATGGCTCATACCCCTTCATTAGCATATTCTCCACCAATTTTATATCCCTGCCATACATTCTTTGCACAGACCTCAAAGCAGCTTCACGGCTTTTTAAAATTTTGTCTAAAAGCATCAGATTATCTCTTTGCATCTCGTGAAACACCTCATCTGGAACACCCAAAGTGGAAAGTAGGGTAATAATTTCTCTATTTAAATATGCAGCCTGGTAATTGCTCCATTTTGTTATGTTAAGCATTGTACTCTGAGATTCAAACTTCTTCATGCTACTCCTTAAAGAAAGCTTGCTGTAACATTTACGATTAACAGCTACCACGCCCTTGAAACCACCATACCTAATTTGGTATGCTGAGGGAGGGTTATCTGACTCTAAGCCACATTTTTTAGCAACTTGTTTCGCAAAGGAAAGAGAGATTTGGCCTATGCCATCAGAGAAACAGTATTTTGCGCCAGTTTCAGAACTGATCTCAATATCAGGCAACATCTTTACATCATAAGTACCCACGTTCATTGTTGGAGTTGAAGAACTGAAGAGTTGACCCATTCTGGCTGCGCATTTAGATATAGAACGGATAGATGTAAATTGTCCCATGAATTCTCTGATAGTGGCAGCAGAGACCTTAGGATTGGAGGCAAACATCCAAACTGAATTCCCGCGTAATTGACTTGCAGAAAATGCCAAAAACTCAAATTTCTTTGAGCCTATTTGAATACCATTCTTTAAAACCGAGAGGATTCTGGAGCGGATACCGGTTTTTAGGGGTATGGATAAAAATCCGTGTTCAATTCGTGTGGAGAGAGAACTAGATGGTAGCTTTGACCAATCTTCATCTACAAAGGTAACCCTAGCAAAGTCTGTTGAATATTCAGAGAAATGCTTGACCACGTAGTTTGATTTCTCAGCCTCAGGGCCCTGAATTAAGCAATCAATAGCAGATGTAAATAACCGAGGAGAACAGCTATGTACAAGCCAGCAGTGTTTTTAAAAACTTATTGCAATATATAACAATTTGTTAATTCTTTCTATAATTATTTTTTACAATATACGAAACCAAGTTCAGTCAAACATAGAAATTTATTGATCTAAACAAGTATCTGTCCATGTATGAGACCCCAATCTACAGTACGCACTTAAATAAACAAGAAGCAAGTCGTATCAAATACTCTATTCGAAGGAGAATCACGATTCAGGATTTAGACAGTATAATTCATGCGTTTCAATGACAGATACTGATGTATTGTCAGCTCAGTAACAGACTGGTAACAACAGCACCAAGTTGTTTCTAGATTTACCTGTAAGTAGATTTTAGTCGGTGTAACAAGCACTCTATAGCACTTCATCAACCTCTGCTCATTTTTGACAGCGTTCGACTTTGCACCATTTCCTTTAACAATTTCAGACAGCTGCGATTCAACAAAGTGCACTGGGTTGTAGCAGGTTGACTTCAGCTTGTGCATCCTCTGAAGAATCTTTGTGCAGAGCTCCAATGGCAACCCATTAAGAGTTTGTAACAGAGCTATATCAACCCCTTTTGGAGATAGCTTGTGCATATGAACTAGAGAGTTCAACTGGAACAAAATCTCATAAGACACCGGTATCACACTTGGAATCTCCAAAAGCGGATGCAACTCTGCACAATCTGAATCATGCGGAACTCCTTGTACATCAAGTAGAGTAACATCTCCAATTTCAGCCCAAAGAGGTAATGATTTGAGGGGTTGGCAGTAAGACGAGCCTTGCTGGAGTTTCAAGCAGAGGCAACTAGATTTGCCAAAAGATGAGTTGTGTGTGAAATCAGGTTGGCGGATCCAGATGTACTGGGAGTCGAGACCTTCAGCGCAAGCATGGTACCGTGCTGTCTTGTAATTTATGTTTTTCTTAGGTATGTCCACAGCACAGTATATTCTTGGAGCATACAGAAGCTGAGTTTGAACACACAGAAAGAAAATCAATACAAGCGAATAAATTAAGCATATGGAAAGGGTAAAATTCAGCTCAACCCCACAAAAACTGAGAATATCTACCATGCAAGAATCAAAGTTATTTTAACTGAATTGACAAAATTCAACCAACAACTACGCACAGTGGCTAAAGCAAGTTGATACGTCCAAAACACATAATTCTTCTATTGAATGGTAATCAAGCAATGGTTTTCGTTTAACGAATAAAATTACTGACATGATTTACAAAATCTATGTTTAATGGAATAACATTAAACCCTTGGATCACTTGCAGGAGCGTACAACATTTCAATTTCTAACAACAAATGCTGACTTTACAGGGAAATATGAGACACGTCAAGGTTGTGAAATAATATATCAGAAATTATATACAGAATAATTTCTACCTCAAGTAAAATTGCATCTGACGAATTCAAACCGTCTCCAGCTGATAGTTTACACCCGCAGCTAGAAATGATATCATGGAAATGGACTTCAAGTTTATACTTATGAACGCCATCCCGAAGGAATATGTCAATTCGGTTTCTCTCTGGCATTATCTCCACTCTTACCCCTTTCCATGACTGAATAACCTGTCCAAGAATTTAATGTAAAAGCAAAAGAAAATATTAAGACATTAATATAATTGGAAATTTGGAATTACCATTGGAGCAATACCTAGCGTCCACATAATATTTTTCCATAGCGTCCATAGGTTACAAAATCAGATATATCTATTACATTTTAGGTGTGTCTATAGACGTATGGATGCATTTTCAATGGACGCAAGATGTTTCTCTTACCATTGCATGGACATTGACAAGCTAATTGACATATTGCAACTTATTAACTATTAAAGTGTAGTAATTTGACAGTGTCAACATTGCTAGTTATACAAACAATTTCAAAAGTAACAGCAAAAAATAAAATAAAATAAAATAAAAGGTTGCCCAAAATATTGCCACATTTCAGCCATTAAATTTTAAGGCAGGAGAAACATTTATTTACACAAAATAAAAGGTTGAATTTTAACTAAAAAAGGAGAAGCCTAAATAGTATGTAAAAATGGTCAAAAATAAATAGTAGCTACCAAAATGGACAAAAAAAAAAAGAGCACCCAAAACTTTTATTTTCAGTTTTGACATAATAAAACAATGTACCTACCAAAATATTAAACCTAAATAAAAATAAACATCACAAAAAAGCCTTTAAAAAGTTGAAATCTTTTTACAGTAAAACTATAATAAATAGTAGCTACCAAAATGGACAAAAAAAAAAGAGCCCCAAAATAACATTTATTTTCACATTATAAAACAATGTAGTGATGTACCTACCAAAATATTAAACCTAAATAAAAATAAGGACTTTACTTTCATACTCACACCCAGATAATTTTATCGGTTAAAGATGAATCTCATAATGAGTTATATTCATGTATAATCGTCAGATCGAAAAGAAAATTTTTTTGGTGGGAGTATTGGAGTACAATTCTAAAAAAATAAACATCACAAAGAAGCCCTTAAAAAGTTGAATTTTTTTATAGTAAAACTGTAATAACAAAACAACAAAAGCAAAACCCCAACCTCCACAGTCTTCTCCTGCACGCGGTTTCCGAGCGCCACCTCCACTCCCTCCGCCCTGTTCCCGCCGCAACCGGCGCGGGGCACGATGTCATCGCCTGCACTCCGCACCTGCACCTGGTTCCTGCCGAGCGGCGGGAACTGCCCGGCGCGGAACAGCTCCAGCGCCATCTCCGCGCCCTCCGGCTCGTCGAACTGCACCCTCGCGACGATCTCGCCGCTCGCCGTGGTCCGCGGCAGCCACCCGCGCGTGGCCAGCGGGATATCGGCGGCGATCGCCCTCTTCCCCACGGCCGACGACATGAACCTCAGCAGGTCCCCCGCGGTGGCCGTCGGTGGGATCCCGACCACCTCCACAGTCGCGCAATTCGCGATGATCGCCATTGTTGTCGTTGTCGCTGTTTGTCTCTCTCTGTCGCTTTGTCTCCCACTTTGAGGGTTTTGGGGGATTTTTTGGAGGTTTTTTTCGGGATAGTGTATCAAATTCTTTGGTGAAGTACTAAATCGTGATCGTTGGATTGTGCTTAGATCTGTGCTGGCGCGAATCTTGATGCAATCTAACAGAGACAGTTGAGTACTTGCTCTTCGGGAAGAAGTACTTTTTGGCAGGAGAGGTTTAAGGAAGGGAGTTAAGATCCGCTGTTGTTGTACAACGTGTGGTGATGCAGGGAGTCCGTTGGATTGCGTCAAGATTCGTGTAAATTTGGATCTAGATGTGATCTGACGGAGACTGTACGGTGTGTTTGTGCGGAGGAGACGGACGAGGAAGTAGAGACGGAAAAGGGTAAGTGGGAAAGGGTTTTAGGGAACTGGCAGTGGCTCAGTGCGGGGATTGGAAGGGGATCCGCTGTTATTTGAGAAGGATACCATGGGCCTGTTGTTGTGATATGGACCGTTGGATCTGAAGGAACGGATAAGATTTGGTTCGGAAGGCCTGTAGTGTTTGATTTGAAGCGATCTTGTCCGTTCGTAGTGATCTAACGGATGGTATTTGAATAACAGGATTGTGCTTTGTGGGGTAGAATAACAGGCGATACGGAATCACCAGTTATTGTTTTTTTTTTTTTTGAGACAATCACCAGTTATTGTCGTATGGATAAATATATGATGCCCCATGATTTGCCCCCCATACTCTTGATGACTAGGATTCCCACTCAATTATAGGATTAGTTGTAACAGTAGACTATGTAACTTTGGTGTAACAAGCATATGTTCTATTTATGTTGCAAGAATTTGAACAGAGTATACAAAATTAGTATGGTAATTCCTGAATTATGAACCTAGAATATTTGAGTTAAGAAGTCTTTTTACCATGTTTTAATACAAGAATTTTTCTTGCTTTTTGCATAAAAACCCTGTAAAATCTGCAACTTTACGAAAACCTTTCCAAGGGATACTATCCCTTTCAACCAAAACTTTCTCAGACAGTTCATGTCAGACTGGCGTCTAACATCTGGCAGTGACGATTACAAGGAAGCTCTAACCGCAACAACCTCTCTTGGAGCCCCTGCAGTCGGCTTTACAAAGCTCGAGGACATGACTGACAGAAACGAAGCCGTAAAAACAATCATAAAACAGAACAACCTCCTCATTCAACTTTTGGTCCAAACTAAACAAGATCTTGACGATTATAAAACCACAATCAACGAGATTCAGCGAAAACTAGCAGCACAGAAAGAGCCGGAGCCTCAAATTACAGAAGCAATCTCAAACCTTAAGGCAAATTTGAGAAAATTGTCTCTGGGTGAGCCATCCAAGCCGAAACCTCGTCCTAAAGGTCCAATTTACGTGTTCAAGGATCCCCTCAAAATCCTTGCAGAAGAAAAGAAGAAGGGATCAAAATGAGTTCAACCAGGACTCAAACTATTGTTGAACCTAGACCCTCAATCTCTAACCGTGAGGCTCAAAATGAAAGAACCCCTCAGTCCAGGACCAGATACGTGGCTATAGACTGGGTCACAAACTCCGTCACCAAGCCCAAAGGATGTTGCCCAAGCGAAACAATGGCTTCAGACGAACATTGGAGTCAGAGATGAACCCAAATACCGAGCTGAGTTTGTCAAATTTCAGACAGGCTCAGAATGTTCCGGCTGAAGTTCTTTATCAAGTCGGATGGAATCAATCCCGAAACAGAGTTTACCAGCATAACTCTGATGAAAGAATTTTGGTGGTTGGTAGCCAGCAGCTAGAGCTACCATTCATCACAAATGAGTCGTATGAACGGCTCAGGCAATCTGGTTTCCAGCACCTACACATTGGCATGATTATGGTGAGGCTAAGCACGCTGCATAGGAGGAATGCAGGTGTAAATGCGTTGGTGGTATTCCGAGATACAAGGTGGTCCGATGATCGATCTATCATATCAACAATGGAGATTGATCTCACAGGAGGTGCCCAACTGGCGTACATGGCACCTGACCTGATGATGAGTATCCATGATTTCTTTCATCATATACAACTGGTGGTGCAAACTCACGGATACGACAACTGGCAAGCTGGAGAAAGCAACTTACTTATCTCTAGATCTCTGATTGGGAGACTGTCAAATGATAGTTTCACCAGGTTCAATTATAACATACAAAATGTTGCTGATCACCTAGCAAGTCATGGTGTACAAGCAATACCTGGAAGGAACCAAAGTACTGCTGAACTGAGAGGAAGGCAGTGGACAATACGACCACCTGAAGTGGCACAAATCCAAAACCCACAAAGTGCACACTTCCGAGCAAGAACAGATGGTTCAGTCCAAGTACAATTCGGAGATTATGCCCCAACTAAACCGCAAACGGAGGCAAAGAAAGGTGCAGCTGGGGAAGATATCCTCAGTGATGAAGAAGAATTTGTAAATCTCCTGGAGGGAGAGTTTACGGACGATGAGCCAGAAGATGACTCAGAGGATGATGATCAGGATGATTTCCTGGATGTTATCCAAACATTGGCAGCCCTACCCAGGGAAATTGTGACCCAACCTGACTATTGCCCTGTATGGGATATGTCAGATAATGAGGATGGAAATGGATTCGTCAATCCATTTGCGGAAGTTGGTGGGAGTATACCCAATTCTTTCGCGTTTTCAGCAGAAATGGAGTACCCAAAATTGCAAAAGTTACTAGAGAAGGCAGAAGCTCAAAAGCGGATGCCAGTCGAAAAGGCGTACTCAACTGCTACGAGTGGAGTATCAGGCATGCCAAGGGAGCCAATTATGTCCCAAGCAAATTACCCACCTGGCCGTTATGAGCGAGGAGAGTCCTCAACTCGGCCTGAAGGATTTACTGGAGGTAGCCGTTTCAAAGGCGGCTACAGAAAACAACATAATGAGATGTATGATCTCCCCTCAGCACAACAAAATGAAGGGGCGATATTGGTTTTACCAGAAGACATCTCACTATACCCAGATGTCATATCCAGATGGGAGTCCATTACACTGAATATTGTAAATGAGAGAGTCTGGAATGACAACAGATCCAAAGTCATGTTCATTGAAAACCTTTTGGGAGAAGTTGAGAAGATGTTGTTCATGCAATGGCGAGCATCATACCCAGAAGATTATGAAGAGTTGTTAAACATAGCTGAAGATCCTCAGAATGTCACTTCTCAAATCAGAAGGATGTTTCTATTCGAAGACCCTGCCCAGGGGTCAACAGAAGAGCAAAACAAGGCAATCAGAGACTTGGAGCGTCTCACATGCCCAGGCATGGCCAACATCATGCAGTACCTAAATGATTATTTGGTACTGGCAGCCCGATCTGGCAGAGCGTACATGGACCTGGACCTCAACAACAAACTATTCATGAAGATGCCAGACCCAATTGGCAATATCCTAATGGAGGCCTTTAACAAGAAGTATCCAGACCAGCATGAAGGAGGTGTAATAGGTCTTGTACCAAGGATCTATTTCTGTCAGAAGTACCTGCAAGAAATGTGCCAACAAGCAGCCCTGCAACGGAGTTTGAAGGATCTATCTTTTTGCTCCAAGATACCCATACCAGGGTATTATAGCAAAAACCCCGCAAAGAAGTATGGGCTTCGCAAATCCAAAACTTACAAAGGCAAACCACATGATTCTCACGTCCGCGTATTCAAAAGAAAGCATGCAGACAAAGTGAGAAAGTGCAAGTGTTTTATTTGCGGAGAAGAAGGGCATTTTGCCAAAGAATGCAAGAAAAACCGCGGTAACATCACTAGAGCCGCAGTTTTGGAGAACCTTGACATCCCGGAGGATTGGGATGTTGTTTCAGTAGATCAAGATGAGCCTGATTCAGACGCAATTTGCAGTATGTCTGAAGGTGAAACTGGTGTATCTTCATTGAAGGCACAAACAATCATTGAGTCATATCCATATGAGGATGCGTTCATGCTAACAGTCAGCAGTTGGAGGCCACATGTGGAGCTGACTGATGCCCAGAAAAATTGCAATCATCTATGGCAACATAATGATGAAGTTCCTAAGGGCAAGGAGCGTTGTACTTTTTGCAAATTCCTCACAGCCAGAAACATGAGAATTTTCTGTGGGAATTGTGAAATTACATCATGTCCTATGTGTGCAAGGCATTATGTCAAGGAGAAGATCAAACCAGTACAAAGTAGTCCCAAGGTGTTCTCAGGGAAGGATTCTCTAATCAAAGAGCTGCTGCAATACATCAACTATTTGAAGGCAGAAAATGAACGACTGCAAAAGCAGTTAGATGAACTGCTCGTGAAAAATTTGGAGGAAGATTTCAAAAGCCTGCTTATTCATGACAAGCTAAAAGGAAAAGCCAAGGTTGATGAAGAATTTGCCAATGTGGTATTTGAAGAAATTGAAATTCATACCACTGCCACAACCGATGTTCCAAAATATAAAGAATCAAGGCGAGTAGTCAACATGTTGTATGATTTCATTGCAGTCATGGAGATTCCTGGCGTGAAGAGTTTTGAATTACGAGCTATCCTTGACACAGGCTCCTCAACCTGCTGTGTCAATCAACGAGCCGTACCACTAGAGGCCTTAGAGCCAAGCGCTTATCCAGTCATTATAAATGGTGTTAATTCAAGGCAAGAGGCAAAACTCAGACTAAAGAATGGTCTCATGAGAATAGGGGAAAACAGTTTCAGAATCCCCTTCACATTCAGCTTTGATATGGGTACTGGAGATGGTATCCAAATGCTGATTGGCTGCAACTTCATCAGAGCTGTTCAGGGAGGCTTACGCATAGAAGGCAATACGGTAACTTTCTACAAAGGAGTGACCTCTATTGAGACACAAGCCGACATTGAGGTTGTCAACAAAACCTCAATTCCCGAACTAGAGCTTGATGAACAGGAGTACATAGAAATACAAGAGGCGGTGTTCTATAATTTTGGTGAAGAAAACAAGTTTTTCAAAAGCCGCTTTGATCAACTCCTGAGGCGATTGGAAGAACAAGGATTTATCGGGAATGACCCGGTAAAACATTGGTCCAAAAACCAAGTGACGTGCAAACTGGAGATCATCAACACAGACCTAACCATTCAAGATAAACCTCTGAAGCATGTTACTCCTGCTCAGAAGGAACAATTCGAAAGGCACACCAAAGCTTTGCTGGAGATAGGTGTGATCAGGCCCAGTAAAAGCAGACATAGGACCATGGCAATAATGGTAAATTCTGGTACCTCTATTGACCCTATTACTGGAAAAGAGGTTAAATGAAAAGAAAGAATGGTCTTTAACTACCGTACCCTGAATGATAATACTCACAAAGACCAGTATTCTTTACCCGGCATCAATACCATACTCATGAAGGTGGGCAATTCAAAAATCTACTCAAAATTCGACTTGAAGAGTGGATTCCACCAGGTGGCTATGGACCCACAGTCCATAGAGTGGACAGCTTTTGTTGTCCCAAACGGGTTGTACGAATGGCTGGTGATGCCGTTCGGATTGAAGAATGCTCCAGCAGTATTCCAAAGAAAAATGGATAACTGCTTTGCTGGTACCAGTGATTTCATTGCTGTTTACATTGATGATATCCTGGTATTCTCTGAAACTGAGGAACAGCATGCCAGGCATTTGGAGGTGATGCTTCAAATCTGTGAGGCCAATGGACTAGTCCTTAGTCCATCCAAAATGAAAATTGCGGTTAAAGAAATTGAATTTCTGGGTGCAATTATTGGCAACCGCAAGATCAAACTCCAACCTCACATCATTAAAAAGATCATCTCATTTAGTGAGGAGAAACTGAAGGAAAAATCAGGGCTTCGTTCCTGGTTAGGCATACTCAACTATGCGCGGTCTTACATTCCTAATCTGGGCACACTGCTAGGCCCCCTCTATTCGAAAACCAGCCCACATGGAGACAAGAGACTCAAACCCTCTGATTATGAATTAATCAGAAAAATCAAAGAAAAGGTGCAAAATTTGCCAAATTTGGAGATTGCACCACAGGGATCATACATCATCTTGGAGACAGACGGATGTATGGAAGGTTGGGGTGGTATATGTAAGTGGAAACCCTTCAAAAATGATCCCAGAAGTTCTGAAAGGATCTGTGCCTATGCAAGTGGGAAATTCCCGGTCATCAAATCAACCATTGATGCAGAAATTTTTGCATGCATGGAGACTCTCAAGGCATTAAAGATCCATTACCTGGATAGGGAGGAAATTACGCTAAGGACCGATTGTCAAGCAATCATAAGTTTCTATAACAAATCAGCTCAAAACAAACCATCAAGGGTCAGATGGATAAACTTTTGTGATTTTATCACAGGGACAGGAGTCCAAATTAATTTTGAGCATATAGATGGGAAACTTAATGTCCTAGCAGATTCTCTTTCACGACTAACTAATTTGTGTATTTCAGGATGTCTGACGCAAAAGCAACAGGAGAATCTAGTGTTATGGGAGGAAGCACTGCAGGAACAATTGCAGAACAACAGCCTGCAGAGCAACAGTCCACAGATCCAGCATCTGAATCAAGTGATGATGAGTATGTTCTTCGTGGAAGAACATTGCTGGAATGGGAAAAGGTGCTCTATGAGCTTGAAAAACCTCAGAGCTGGGACAACTACCAGTGGAATGCAGGAGAAATGGAGCGGCTTAAGAAAAAGCAGCTCATGCGAGCTTACAAAGAAATCAGTAATTTGAGAATGATGTTGAAGGCGGAGTATAAGTTGGCCTTCCCTTACAGAGGCCATGACTCAATGGCTGGTGATAAGGAGCCAATTTTACGTAATCAGTTGGAAAAGGTAATGCAGGCAGAGGCAATAATAGAACCAATTGCGAAAGCAGATCGCATTTGGATTATCTAGAGGGCTTTGGGAAGTGGTGGACCCATAAATCCAAATTATTAGAGACAGATGGAATACCAGCTGTCCATTAAGTGTGCTTCAATAATTCAGCCAGAGAGGATAGATAACCGCTGGCTTTTGTTTTTGTTTCTTTGTGTGAGTCGTCCTCCATTATTGAGAGGAATATTTTGAGTGGAGCACTACCAACGGTTGGTAGTGTAACACCACATTTCTCTTTTTGCTTTTTCTTTTATAATGGACATATGGAGATGCCCACTAGTTGTATTATTGTACGAATTTTATCTTTTCTAATCAACCTGGTGGCTGATTCTTTTTAGTGGCAGACAAAGGTTTGTGGATATCCAACTAATTGCATGACGATGGGGCCCAATGAGCACCCGATGCATTATTGAGATACCAGCCTTAGTTGCCTATATAAGAGTGTGTTTTAGAAGTAGCAAGACACGCAGAAATCATCTGAAGTCTTACTCTTCTCTCTTGTATAATACTTCTAAGTGAAATAAAATTTCCGCTTTCCACTTCTAAAAACTCGTGTTCTTAGTAACCAAAGTTTTGAAGTTTGGAGTGATCCTCTTTCTACCTGGTATCAGAGCAAGGTATTAATGGCTTTCTAAATTTCTATATATTCTAGGTAGTAAGGAAGGAAGTACTATACTAAGGTTGTATTCTGTTCGTCTGCTTGTCCAAAATTAGTACGCTATATGCCAAAGTGTTGAACTTAAAATTTGGGAGTTCTATATACGAACGTGGTACTTCATAAGGTGAAGTATAAAATCCGCTATAGTATATCATACTCCGAGGTGTAAGCCATGATTTTAAAGCATAAGTGGTATTAACTGTGAAAAGATTTGAACAAAAGTATCAGACCAGGCCATAGATAGACGCAGAGGCAGGAGGCTGTTAAGTCTTGTTGAAACCCGTCTGGTTGAGTTAGATCTGACACACGAAAGGCCACACAAATAAAGAACCTTCAATATACCTACTTTACACCTCATCGGTACTGTTGGGGGAAAAACAAGGGGTGTTATATCACTACCCATTGTCGTATATCATCTGCTGTTTTCTGACTTCTGACATTTTTAATTTCGATGGAAGAGTGAATCAAAAAAAACACCTACGGGTTTTCCCTCAAAAAAATAAAAAAAATAAAAAAAATATGACGGAAGAAAATGTATAATACTATAATCTGTTTATAATATGTTGTATCAAAATCAAACTACACCCTCCGTTTGGTAAGCGTAGTAAGTTAAAGCGGAGTAAAACACTAAATCACCTTAAAGCAGTGGTGTTTGGTAGTAGTGAAGTAAATAGATGAAGTAAATTTGATGTAATGTGTAAAAGATGTGAAATGTTGGTGATTTAGTTTACTACACCTATATAGCTGCATTAACTTACTACACCTTAAATCACTTCCGTTTGGTGACTTAAAATTAATTTAAGAGCTTAAATCAATTTTAAGTCACTTGCCAAACGGGGGGACAGTTTTTATCTTTTCTCGTGTCGTGCTCTAGGCTCTAGCAACTAGACGTGAAATAAGTTAACAAACTTCGGTATTTGTTTTGAGCAATTAGAGTCCACTGACGGGCAACTCATTTTTTCAAATGTTCACCCACTTACCGGGGCCGTGTCTGCTGCCATAAAAAACTATGGCAGGATGTTGCCATAGTTAATACGATCTAATGGATCAAATTAAACGGTTGAGATTTTGAAAATAGCGGTGCTCTTTCATATGTGGATCCCAACTGTCAGTGTCCATGGCACGACCCTGCCATAGAAAACTATGGCAGCGGATGTGAATCCCCCACTTACCTATATGAAGGCCCATTTATCGCTTTAAAATATTAAAAAAAAATGCTTGCCAGCACATCAAAGAGTTCGGGGGCAAACTAGCATGTTATGGCTTTAAAATATTAAAAAAAATGCTTGCCACCACTTACACAATTGATGACATGTCATTCGTACAAACTTTATTTTTTTTTTTTAATTCAGCAACTTAGAGTAAGATCTGACCGTTCAATATATGGCTATGATAGCCTGTTCATCTACGTGATATCCCTTATAAATTAGCAGTTTTACAGATTAAAACTCTAATGACTACAAGCATGACGTCATACATGCACTAGGATTTGCATGCTATTGTCAGTTTTTCACAAGTTAGCCTGTTCGGCAGAGAGGTATCAACGAGGCTTGATCAAGAACCCTTCCTTAAGCCTCTTATGATGTCTGGCTTGATCCCTTGCCCGGATTTTTAAGGAAGGGAAACTCATGACTCAAGCCTCCTCAGCACTTTTGTATGGATCAAGGCATCCGAACGTGAACTCCTCAGTGCGGATCAAATTTTGATCCTCGTTAGATTGCCGAACGAGCCCACTAGTAAGTCCAAATTGAATATGATATATATATATATATAAGCACACGGAGAAAAGCTCTCTTGCATTCTAAAATTCTCTTTGAAAATTAATCATGCTTATTTACTACAGACTAAAGTTGCTCTTTGAATTCTTCCCCAAAATGCGGCTATATATAGGCCCACTCCAAGAATTAGCCTGTTAGTGTTGACAGTAACCTTCAGCCTGTAAATAGAAGTTTCAGCTTCTAGAGTGAAATTCCATATTTTTTGTGGTCCGTAAATTGGAGCTTTTGGCCCATCAAAACCGAGTGCTCATCCTCTGTGGTGTATGGAATCATAAAAGCCGGCTTTTGTGTGCTTCGTTGATAAATGCATGTTCCCTTGGGAACTGTAGGAACCCCACCGTGTAAGGATCAAAAATTCCTTTCTCAAAGCTATATACACGAATCTCAAAGCTGCTCATTACTATACTTTCTAATTAAAAACAGACTATTTCTACTACTTCACCACCCTGACCATTCCACCCTGACCATTCCAGTGGATATGGACTCGTAGGGAACTAGGGATAGTAAGATTTTCTTCTCGTTTTTCTTTTTTTCTGCACTTGTTGGTGAAGTGTTTAGAAGATATATTATTAGAAAAAAGAAAGTTCAATAGCAGTTATTTGGAAAATTTCCTAATTAGCTTTTTACTCCAAAAGGTGTTATATTGAAAAACTGAAGGAGCAATAATCTAGATGACATTGGTATAATCAAAGAATATTTTCTAATCTTCGAAAATTACAATATTATGCAACCTAAAACAGCATTCTTAAGTCCTAACATAGCACCTCTACAATTAGTAGCATTGTGGAATTGTAGGAAAAACATTTCAAGGCGCATCAGTACATTACATGACAATATAAACATTCCCAATATTAGATGAATTATATATGTCATGATGCAACATTAATTTTCATATAAATTCAGCACGTTTTCATCTTGCAAATTCAATTTCATTGCAAAAATGAAATATAACATTTACAAGATAACAATATATTGAGAATTTACAAATTTGCAATTAGGGATAAATTGAACCAGCTCCTTCCATGTAATCTCCAATTAATTAAATTGCAAATTTGCAATTAACATCACGTCATCTGATATTTATGGTAAAATGAATTAATGGAGAAGCTCTAAATTGTAAATACATTCAGAAGAAACAAAAACTGATTATTAATTGGGTACAACTTTATATATAAAAGCGTACGTCTTAATGTCGAAATTAATGTCATTTTGTCACGGCCTAAACGGGGCGACACAAAAAATGAAGGCATTGGAACCCTTGAGTCGAGTATAACTGTATAAGTACCCAAAGAGCAGACAAACTTTTCAAGTAACGCCGTTTAATTTAGTATATCATGCATCCTCTTTCTGTGCCCTTCTAACTCTTGATTCTCTTCTTCTTCTTCCATGGCCATTTCAAGATGTGTTGCTCTATCTTCCATTACTCCTTATTCATCCTTCTCAAGCAGGAAGAAAGGGATCAAGTTCTATCGCCATGTTTCTTTGCCTCGATCAGTTAGACCCTCCGCGAAGGTTTCCGTCCCTAAACCAACAGCAAACCAAACTGCCTTGAAAATAATGGTAAATGCAACTTCTAGAATTTATTTTAGATTAATATTACCATTAATCTCTGAGTTATTGACAAGAATTATTGCATCACCGCAACTGCCTGAGACGTATCTACTCATTTCACTAATTTAATTTAGTTCTCACATATAAAAGTAAATACCATGAAGGCAATTAACCTAAATTTTCATATGATCAATCCACTGTATGTTCTTCTCATGTTTTAGGCCAACAACCTAATTAACTTTGATCTTTGAATTATAAAGTATAAACCATGATCTATTTGTAAAATGTTTATACTGATGCAAAATTGCAAATTAAATCTTAGTTTAGATCAATCACATTTATATGCTTTGTGTAGATCATTGTAATTATATATGTTTTCAGCAATCAATGTTGGGCATAATATAGTAATCACACTACAACAAAACAGGGTAATTGAGACCGGAATTGCGACGGGCCATTGTGATGGTCGCAGATTTGGGCTTTTTTGGACTGTACTGCTATTTGGGCTGGCGACGAGATGTATTAGTTCATTTCTAGGTCTTAATTCCTCAAATCTGAGAATCTCCTCCCCGCAACGGCGATCACTCTCTGCTCCCTCCCGTACCGGCGATCGCTCTCAGCTCTCCCCGGCGACGATCGATCTCATCTCTCTCCGGCGACGATCGGTCTCATCTCTCTCCGGCAGCGATCGATCTCATGTCTCTTTGACGACAACGACGGCGACAAACTCGAGCCGAGCTCACCTCCGCCTTTCGTACAAAACGAGTCTCGCCTAACCCTTTCAGAATCGGGTGCTCACCTAAGTCTCCAAGGTGATCGAGACATCGAGTACTGCAAGAAGCATGTCACCGCGGCCGAGGCCGCGTCCAAGGCCACTGCCGAGGAGGGCTCGGCTGCCGCTTCTGCTGCTGCCAAGCCAAGCGACGACGATCTTAAGATTTGGGATGCTGAGTTCGTGAAGGTGGATCAGGCTATGCTGTTTGATCTCATCTTGGTATGGTTTCTTCTTTCCTTAATTACTCTTTGTGTATATTTAATTATTTACTTTCCTGTTTTGATGATGTGTATAAGTTCTTGTTTCAGTAGGTTAGGTTTTATTTAGAATCGATTAACTTAGATCAAGTTCAAATGGAAAATAATGATCTCTAAAAATAAGATTTAGGAGGTTGTTTGCTATAGGAAGGATTAAGAAACCAGCATATTATTCTGGTTTCTGTTCTTTGCTTGATAGTTCAGTTTGATACATTTTAGTGTTCTTTTAAAGGTTGGTATTAGTATGATTATGATGGCATCTAAAGTGTATTAAATTTAATAACTGTAGTCTATTTCTCTAATTTGGTCTTATTATCTGTATTGTTGATTTTGAATAACTATTTTTTTTTTCTGTTGTGCATATTGAGAAGTCTGAGAGTTTCCTTGATATCTGTCTATACCCTTGCTTGAAGAATATTGATATATTTGGAACTGAGGTTGGTTTTCTAATTTTGTATAATATAGAAAGTACAAACATCTTGTATTTTTTCATGAATAGGGTACATCCTAACCCAAATTTTTTATTTCATCATGTGCTGAGTTGTAGATTGTTGTTAGTTTCTATCTATTGAAACTTGAGTATATGAGGACTTGTTGCATGGAAGGTTTTTCTGACATTGCCTTGTTTTTTGTAGGCCGCTAACTACCTGAACATCAAGGGGCTCTTGGATCCAACATGCCAGACTGTAGCAGACATGATCAAGGGGTAGTCACCAGAGGAAATTCGCAAGACCTTCAACATCAAAAATGATTTCACCCCTGAGAAGGAGGAGATCTGCCGTGAAAACCAATGGGCTGTTTTGTAAGTACCTTTGCTGCTTATGGTGGTCCTGTTGGTGGCTAAATGTTTTAAACTCTAAGACTCGGATCATTTTGGCTGGTACTGCTTTTGAGAAATTGCAATGAAGATTACCGCTTGTTATATCATGTACCTTCTTCGATCTGTGAGCATGCAGGTTGATATAGTTTGATTGTTGATTGCCTAGGATTTAACAACAGGTTTTCAGCTAATATCATTACTGGAATCGTTACTCACATAAACATACATTATTTCAGGGGGTGGTCACGAAGTGTTTGTGCGCTCTTGGATGGATCTATTTAAAACCAATCTTTGGCTTCATGGCTTGTGGAATTTCTGGTCTATCTATGGTACTTTTTTCTTATAAGTATTTTGTTTGAATTTCTATTTTCAGCATCTCCTATTAATTAAATGATTTTTGTTGTTATGGGGCGATCAACAATTGAAGTTTATGTGCAAGTTCTGAATGGTATGTTGTGACACTACTAGTCCAATTCACTGATTGTGGTGTTGTGTAGCTTCAATGAATGATAAAGTTAGGTTTCAAGGTTTAAGAAATGTGAATCTTTGTACTAAGGTTCTACTTAATTTACTGCTTTTTGCAGGATAATGATAATATGTGAGCCCGGGCATTTGGTCTTGTTTGACAAGTGTCATACTGTATAAGAATCAAGTTAGTGCATAACTCAGATGGTGAAAGATACTTAAGTACTTTGCACTTACTAGTGTTGGTTATATATTTTTGGGTTGGAGTTAGAAGAGGCAAATCTTGATTGATAGGAAGCCTGAGTTTGGAATAACGTAATTGGTTCGACCCAGTAGGGTTAATATGAACTTATTTGATGCTGATGGTCAATTTCAAGGTGACCTCTTTTGTCGGCTTATTGTGCTATAGAGCATGATACTGTGCCAAATTTAAGGATACTTGATATTATCTTTTGAGGTCAATGAACTATTTGTGGATGATTTACTATACAAGCATGATAGTTTACAAAATTTAAGCTCTTCATAATATACTTTTATCTTAACTATTGATTAGGTAGAGATTGGGTCGATAAGCTCAGAGATCAAAGTGCTTCAGGAAGATACCTCCTTATCCATGGTCACATTTATTTATGGTTCTTCTCTGTCACTACAATGTATTGCGCGAGTTGTGAGAAATGATTTGAAGATGGGAAAGGGTAAATTTTCCTATTTCTCCCTTTTTAATCTCATTTTGTCATTTCTTTTCCAAAATTCTGCATTTTTACAACATAATAATAGGTAAACTTGGAAAAAATTACATTCCTTGTACTTGACTTTAATTTCATTTCATGGCTACTGCCATATTGGTATCTCAATATGTTTGGTATGAGTTGTAATTAATGGTAAAATTCATTCTTCATTAAGTACTTACTGCAGAATGTTACATGATTTCCTTTTCTCCTAATTTACAGTTGTGCAACTCTTGGTTTGTATAAAAAGCTTCTAAACCGAGCTGCTAAATCTTTGAATAGGTGCTGTTGCTATTCTTCCATTATTATTATTATTTAAATTCAGTTCTTGCTGATATGCTACAATATATTTATAACATAACATAACTGAGCAACTTGAATTCAAGCTTCATCCTGCAAATTTGCTTTTTCAGTAGTTCAATTCCCAAATTATCTATGAAAACTTATATTGGAAGGTTTTGTATCTGGCTTTTCTTGATTGGAGTGACTTATCTACTTTTCTAGCTAAATTAAAAAATGTGTAATAAGTAATGTTGATATACTTTGTGGGTAATAAAACCTAAAGAATGATATGTGTAGCATGCCATTCCAATAAATGTAACTGGAATGTATAGCTGGATCTAGCAAGCAAGATGAGGTCCATTTTGTTTCAATTTGTATATAAAATTGTTGTAGTGACCAAATTTGTATGCCTGGAAAATATCTATTCTAAACCCTAAATGCAAACAATGTGTATTTTGTGCCTCAGGTAAGGCTAGGAAAGAACGGTGTTGAGGAGGTGCTTAGTTTGGGCTCACCTTCTGCCTCAACTTGTATGTTGGATTTCAGGACTACATACCTCGTGTGGGTAGAACTGCACGTGCAGGAAGATCTGGGCTTGCTGTGTTGCTTGTTAACCAATATGAGGTCGAGTGGTACTTGCAGATTGAACAACTCATTGGTATGAAAATTCTCTAGTGATTTCTTTTTGGTACTAGCAGCTAATGTACTAGCTTTGATTAAACCTACATGTATCTTGAGTATATGAGTATGACTAAAAAACATTACTCAGATTTTAGTACATGACTTGATGACTATGCGTAATGCTTTTGCGCTTCATTTAAGCAACAAACATTGAAACATTACCTAGATTTGAGCACATGAGTATGATTATTATCTTTGTGGCTCATTTAAGAAACAATCTGATTCAAACCCAATTTGAGCAAAAATTGCCAAATAAGCTAATCTAGCTAAATTATGCTGGAAGGTTTTGTTATTCACATGGATGAGCTTTATTGTAGGTTATGAAATTTCTTTTGTGTGGGTAAGAAATTTCTTGAACTGAGTGTCTGATGCTAAGAGAATCTCACAAATACTGTACATGACTTGTTTAATTTCTTGGAAATAACAACATAGCCTTTCTGGATTTCCAAGGTAGGTTCAAACCTGCTACCTTCTATAAATAAAGCATTCCCTAGCCACTATAAAATAAAGAAGAGCTTTAAACTTGGGTATTTGCATTCATCATCTTAATGAGTTGTTATTGCCTTTCTGGATATTGATTCATTTCTTTTGTAATTTTACAGAATATAAAGGAGAGTTTTACAAACAAGAAAAGGAGAAGGGGAGAGGATGATTTGGAGGAGATGATGTAGAGAGACTTGTGAATAATAGGACGAACTCAGAAGGATTCAAAGAAATTTAATAAGAAACAAAGATGAAAGGACAGTATATCATTTGTGGATAATTTGATTTGTTTGTGATGATATAAAATTTTTAATGTAATGTTCAAATTTGGTGGAAAAAAATATTCACTATTTCAAAATATGCGTAATAATGATAATATTGTGGGAATGGTGGAAAAAATGATATTAAAATGGTACATAACACGTATGCAGCAAAATCTGAGACCAAATATTTAGCTTCTGCGACGGTATTTTGGTCGCAGAAAGGGTCCGGATGACGTCAGCAATGCAACTCAGCGACAGGTATGCCCGTCGCAGATAGAGTATTTTGCGACGGTTGTGACATCATTCTGCGACGGTTATGACGTCATTAAGACTATCTGCGAGGCAGTATCAGCGACCAAGCTATCTGCGACAGTTCGTAGTCGCGGCTTCTGCGACGGTTTTAACTATTTTCTGCGACGGTTCTGGCCGACGCAAATACCCTGTTTTGTTGTAGTGTCAGCACTGGCATTCCATAAAATTTTTAATCAGCATCCGATCGGATATATTATCAGAAACACTCAATGCAAAATCTTGTTTATTATTTCTTGTTTACTTCCGCAATTTCGCATGTAAACAGCATAAGCTCTTTATTCTTTAATTATAATGCCCTCTTGTCATTGTGATTCAGAGAACTATTTCAGAAAAAACCGATTGCGAGATCCAAGATGAGCTAAGCGCGCTTCAAAGATTCTGTCACCAATTCAAAGGACTTCTGGGGCAAATCATTCTGGTGCTGATGGCAAAAACTCCGTTGGTGGCCGTATCCAAGGCAATGGCCTCGAACGATTACTTCCTTTGCTGGTCCTCCTTCGGGGCTTCCTATGGTATGCAAATATTCCACCAGAAAGACAGTAACAAATTAAGTTAAACAATTTTTTTCAACCTAAAAAAATGAGTTTTCACCCATTTGAAAACTTGCAAGAAAAAGAATTAGGAATTACCGACTTACCCCCTGACATTTCTGCTTGTTGATGAAATTTTATGAAGCAAAAGGACGGATCCGAATCTGCTACTTTTCTTTTCAGAAAAAAGTACTTCAGTGTTTGCCGCACTGATCTCAAAGTATTTTGGTGTTTCTTAACCGTCGGATCAAGAAAAATAGGGTCTGTTTTTTTTCAGAAAAGCAGCGGATCTAGATCCCAAAAGGACAGCTATCGTTTGTACAAGTTCATGAATTTTACTATGCTTATGTGAAAGGACTGAGAACCCATTACACAGGTGCTTGGCTTGTGTTGAGAGAATGTGTTAAGCTCTTTTCGAGATCACAGCCGATACAAACAGGGACAGTACTACTTGTGCTGGGATATCTGATCTACAAACTGAATATGTGGAACGTATCGCTGCGTCGAAAAAATCGGTATCCTATATGGGACTTGCCACTTACTGGTACGTACTCTGAATGGTATATAACTATATGGGAAAATTGTCTATTTGCCACTCCAAAATCTAGGGCTTGTCAAAATGTCACTCTAAATTTTTTGTTAGCATAAATGCCACTACAAGACTCACTTGGTTGCTTATTTGTCATTATACCATATTTTTAATACATATCCGATTTAATAAAAAACAAATACTAATACTATATGATTTGTGTTTTAGTATTGCCTTTTTTACCCTTAATCTCCTTTGTACAGTCTACTCTCTTCTGGTCCATGTCTTCTCCTTTTCATTTCCGATAGAACCCAATCGCTATACCAGTACTTCATGTGCGACCTGATCGGAGCAACACCAAGACAAGTCGCCCTTTAAGAACCATCTCCGTCCATCACCGTGCACCAGCTGAGCCCTCTCACACTCCGTGCAACACCAGTCTCAATGATCCCAGCTCCTGCAGTTGGGCACACATCCCAAGCTGAGCCCAGTCGGGCAACCATCTTGACACGCTCAGACGGTATAGGCTTTTAATACCCAAAATATGCCCTCGATCGCAAGCGTACGATCTAATGCAGTATAGTCGGGGTCGAATCCACAGGGACGGAAATTAATTCTAAACTAGACTTTAAACTCAATTCTAAATCCTAAAGAAAGTATTTTTGGTGTTTTTATATAAAAAGGGGGTTTTGGCAAAGATTGGTTTCCTAACAATTAACAGATGCTAAAAAGTAAATAACAGTAAATAAAGACTTAAAACAATTGCTAAACAAGCGTTCCCAGGGTTTTCAGAATCAGTTTGTTGTCTGGATTAACTGCTTGCTGCCCGCAAGATGTCTCTTGCGGGTCGCAAGGGGTACAATAGATGAAACTGCTCTGTCGGTTACTTGCTTGCGGTCCGCAAGTAACTGACAGAGAGTCGTTTTTGGTTCTGGTACGGTGTTTTAACTCTAGTTATCAATTTCTAATTAAACCAAAGCAATTACAAGGACCTCAATTTTCATGTGTTGGTACTTTTAACACTTTTAGTTCAATAGAAATTTATAGGATTATTTCTAAATCTAAATTCAATTCACTTTTGTTCTAGGGTCCGATTCAACTTTCGTCAAACCGCAATTTCTCCTTTCGGTTACTTTTGGACAACAAGTTATCTATCCAATTAGTACAGATATCAATTCTTGGTCAGATGATATTATTACCCATACCAGATTTGGCCTAATCCGCGAGTTTACCAAACAAGCAAGAAACAATATAAGCACAATTTCATGAAGGCGCAAGTAAATTGAAAATAACTAAAGTAAAACAAGTATGCGATCAATCCATACAAACAAACATCATCCTAAACCCTAAGAACTAAGAAAACTACTTAGACATAACTAAGGAAAACAAAAACAAGTAAGAGAAAAAGAAAACACCGATGAAAATTAAGAAGGCACGAGTAACCGTCTTCTTGACTTGAGCGGCGTTCAAACCTTTTCTTGACTACTTAAAACTTGACTCTAACTTCACTCAAGACAACTCTAACTTAACTCCTCACACAACTTGATATCTAGAACCCTCTAAGATGATGCTTATATAGGCGAGGATGCTCCCAGAAATAGACAACCGACTTCTGGTCTCTAGGGGCAAAATTAGGTAGAGATCCCAAAAGAGATCACCTAAAATAAGCGAGCGCGCCAAAAAATAAAAGTTCCAGTCGGTTTTGACCTCCTTGCGACCCGCAAGAAGGGTCTTGCGGGTCGCAAGTGCCTGAAATAGCACTGTCGGTTGCTTGAAATAGTTCTTGGCGGTTGCGAGCCGCAAGAAATAGAAATGGCGGTTTTGTTGTGCTTGCGGCCCGCAAGGCCTTGTCTGCGGCCCGCAAGGAATGCATTCCAGCGCCTATTTTTGCTTCTTGCTCCAAATTTAGTCCAAATAGCTCCAAAAGCTCCATTTTCCTGAAAATTGGACCAAAACAAAGCAGTAACTGGATTCTAAACATTTAACTACCTAAATGTATATGAACTTAGGAATTTTAGGTTAAAATAAAGATGCAAGTCTGGTAAAAATGCAGATATAAATGTGGTGCATCACATCTCTCCATGAATCGCCATCCACCTTAGCTGTCTTCGAATTTGGTAAAGCGCCGCCCAACCAAGCTGGGGTCACACTCTCTTGATGGATGCTGCTTATTGCGAGAGTGTGTGCTGACTATCGATGCTGCTTGTTGCTGAAATTGAGTGATAACAGATGGGGGCTAACTAGTGTTATTCTTTGTTGACAAAAGAATATATAACAATCCATGTATTTGAAGGTGGACTGGTGGTGGCTCGAGTCAGGAAGGGAATGGGATGGATAGATCAATCTATCAGATACTCCCAAAATGCTTGAGGGTATTTCCGTCTCTGTTGAAAAAATAATTAATTTTGAATACAATATCGAGTATAATGGCAAATAAGTAACCAAGTGAGTTTTGTAGTGGCATTTATGCTAACAAAAAAATTTAGAGTGGCATTTTGATAAGTCCTAGATTTTGGAGTGACAAATAGACAATTTTCCCTAACTAGTTATATATATATCATGTATCAGCAATTCATAATCAGCAGTCATATCTATTTCTGTATATAGTATAGTCACATTAGCTCTGATTTATGTTTATTTCATTTCACTATTTTTTATTTTTGATTTTTTTTTTTTGGCCCTAATTATAACATGGTTGACGAATTTGCTCTTTCTGTTTGATAAAGTAAAATCCTAAAAGTTATCTATCATGTTTTAATTTGAAAAATATTCCTACTGAAAATTACACACTGTACAAAAAGAATAATATCTCAAAGATGTTAATTAATTAACATGAAGTATTGTTTGGCAAAAAAAAAAAAAAAAAAAAATTAACATGAAGCATTCAAAAGCAAAATTGCAAGCTTCTTTTTGTACACTAGAACCATACCCGCACGCTGCTGCGGCCAATTTAATTTTCATTCAAGCTAAATAGGGTGAAAAAATCAAAAGAAGAGAAGAAATGGGGTTGTGACTTTAGCAATCAATGCTTTAAAATGTCAATCAGAAAATTTGCCACCTCGATTTTGTGCTGAGGCAGAAATGGAGAGGAATACAATATGAAATTGATGCAATGTGAGCCTTTCATTATTTGATGGATGGAGATTAAGATGAGAGTTAGACTATGACTATTATTAGAGGGTCCAATCCTTAGCTTCTTTTTAGAGTATAGATATAGATATCGTTCCAACACTTGCAACAGAGGTGTTAATTTCAGTTAAAAATAGATGGATACCTACAGAAAGCTATTGATTGTATATTCTTGGTTAATTTCTTATGGACAGTTCTTATGTTTGGTACCTTATGTGTTCATATGGCATTGGCCGGCAGCAATGCAGCTTCATTGAGTGTTGTTATCTGGGTAAGTAATTAATAGTACTTTGCTATATATATACAATATATTCTGATAGTTTTCTAATTCTTCACAAGTTTCACTTCTTTTTTTTTTTAATTTAATTCAACGTTATTGTTTCTGTCTGTAGGGTACAATCGATATAATAACCAGGTCAGTTAAAATATTCTCTGACGAAAGATTACGTCACTTATATCTATAAGAGTAATACCTAGTGTCCTTAGAAAAACTGTCCATAGTGTCCATAGGTTACATTTGGGATACATATGTATTACATTTCGGAATATATCCGTTATATTCTGTACACCTCTATAGATGTATTGGACAGTTATTCAATAGACACAAGATGTTTCTCTATCCAAAAATAAGAAAAGAAAAAATTTACATTTACATGATATGATAGAGCTACTAATTAAATAGACACAAGATGATATCTGGTAGAGCTACTAATTAAAAGTTGAATTGCTCTCATGACACTCGTTTGTATAATATTATATTCTTTTTTTGCACTCCTATACATTGTTTGTAGCTATAGCTATTGACTATTGTTGATAATATAATGGGAATATGAACCCAGAGACCCCCGAACTTTTATTTTAGACAAATAGCGTCCCAAACTATGATTTTGTGACAATTTGCCCCCTCAACCATTAATTAGCCATATAATATTTCAATTGAAATATGAAATGACCACAATACCCTCATACATTTGTAAGATAATATTTAAAATGCTCATGGTTTATTAATTCATAATTTATAAAGAGATAAGAACTATTTAATCATATAAGTACGTAATTAAAAATTTATATTACATTTACATTGTCGCCTTATATGATATATTTTTATTTTTATAATGATTTAATCTTTATAATGATTATATATATTTATATACAAAGTTAAAAGTGATAAAAAAATCTGTATATATATTTACAATTTCAAATATTAAATATTTTTTCATAAATTATTTGCTATCATCACAATCAAATAAACAAAATTTATTAATTTTAATTGGTTACGTAACTATGTAAATTATTAATTTAATTATTTTTGTAATTATGTGTTGTAATAATAAAAATAATGCTACCAATAAATATACAAGGATATTTTGGTCATTTCATATTTCAAATGAATTATTATATGGCTAATTAATGGTCGAGGGGCTAAATTGTCACAAATTCATAGTTTTGGGGGTGCATTTGTCCAAAATAAAAGTTTGGGGGCCAACTTGTCACAAGGTAAAAGTTCAGGGGTCTCTAGGGTCATTATCCCTAATATAATTTACTCCACCAGTTTCAGCAAATAGCCTAGTAGCTTAAGTGGTAGCTAACTAGGATGACTTCTAAGAGGTCATGAGTTCAATCCTCCATAGGCACAAAATAAAAAGTTTCAATAAAACTGGTGGAGTATTCCACTTTCTTCAAAAAAAAAATAATTTACTTCAGCACATATGGCACTACTTTAGCATTTCGTTTAACAAGGAAGAATAATAACTAATTGCTTGATATATATATATGCAGCTTCATTATGTTTGCATCACATCTTATGTTCATAGAAATTGTAAGTTATCCACTTATCCTACAATTCTGTTACAAAGTTTCCCCTTATTTTTGAGTTTCTTTCTTATAAATTATTTTTGTTTCTAGATTATAAAGTTTCCTACAATTCTGTAATGAAGATATCCTTTTCTTTTGTTTTGATTTTCTTTGTTTCTCTCGTTTACAGTACTTGAAAGGCGGCTTAACTTAGTCTTGACAGAGGCATGGACAATTTTATGTGGAGATTCAGTTAATATTCCCTAAGGTTTCTACTTTCTTCTATTATATATCAATGATTTATCTTGACCATTTGTGCTTTTTTTATATAGAACAATGTTTTAGACATTCGATGGCAAGTTGGTTTTTGAAAGCAAATAGTCTAGTTAGTAGCTCAACTGATAGCTAACTGAGATGACTCTTAATTAAGAGGTTATGGGGTTCAAGCCTCTACGGATACTAGATAAAATTTGTGGAGTTAGACTCCCATTTTTTTATATATATAGAAAAAAAATGGTTTTTTGAAAGAAAAAAGGGTTTGATGTTTGATTAATACATAGCGAACTACGTTGTGTCTGCAAATGGATCTCTAATTGGAGCTACCATGCTGACAAAAGCAGTCCCGTTACAGTATTACCAGTTATGCTCATGTATTGGTTTAGTAGTATTAGAGACCAGGGGCGGAGCCAGAAATCTGGCATAGGGGGGCCGGATCGCCGGAGTCAAAAGACAAACATATATATATATAAAAAATTGTCAAGTGTCGTTGAGAGCTCAAACACAAATAGTCATAATAAAAGACGGGACAGAAGGGAGGAATGAATAGATGAATAAGAAAATTACCACGTTTCATGTAATTAAATTAATAAAGCAATAACAATTGAATCTACGAAAAACAATGAACTTTTCAATTAATTTTAAGACCTTACTTAATGGGTTTTTTATAATTCTATATAAAGTCTAACTCCATATATAACTTGAGGAGGGATTCAACAACCATGGTCATTGATATCCATGGTAGTCATTTCATTATTTATATATAAATGAACAATTGTAAACCGTTAGATGTATTCTAAATCATTTTAATAACATATTGATAGGGCCCAATAGTCCGGTCTATGGGCCCAAGGTTTGCACATGCTTTCTGGGCCTTACACAGGTCAGCCCGGACAACACCGACGTCTGGAAAGGAAAGAGTTCCGTGATTGACTCCAATCACGGATCTCTTGCCATACGAAGAGCTTGGGACTTTAGCCTATAAAAGAGGCTCCTGTATGCATAGAGAGGGGGACGGAAGCCTATAGGATATACATCAACCAAGAGATTCTTGTAACATACTAGAACCGAAATACTGTAAGATCGGGGTTCGGTACTCTGGTATCGAGGCCCATCACATATACACAATAAAATAATAAATGATAGAGTATTAACATCATTTCAACAGTAATTAAGAGAGGAGAAAAAATTGTAAAATTTCAACCATTGATTTTTGTTAATTTTGGTGCACATTTAAATAAAATCAAAATGATATAATTTTTTGTGTACACATAAAACATAATATATTCTAAAACTAATTATCAATTAGTTTTGTTTATTAAGATTTTGAAATGTAGTTATTCAAAATTTAATTTCATGGTCATTGATCGGTCAATTTGATCCCTCTTCATGTAATTTAGGGAGCCAATAAAGACTTATACTAGTGCATGAAAATCATAGGGGGGTCAAATAAATTTTTTTTACAAAAATACACTGACAAATTAAATGTCAATACGTAATTTGAGAAATCATGGGGGGTCTTAGCACCCCCCAGTCCCCCCTTCTCTCCGCTCCTGTTAGAGACAATAAATAGGTGTTACAACAAATTTGAGACTTGGAACCCTAGACGAAAATGGAAAGAGGCAAGCAAGACGGTAGAGACAAGATTGGGAGAATAAAGCTTCATTTTGTTCATTGAGGGTTCAACATTTAAATATTACACACTATAAATGGGCCAAAACAATTTGGGTCATATTTCTAACAATAGATTTCTAATTATGAATAGATACAAGATAACAGTTATAAACTTTTCTATTTATCAAATTCTAAATCAAAATCTATCTAGAAAGATATCATATGACTTCTTATATAGCCTTACACTAACTATTGTTAAATGCTAGTCAAAAGACTACCTAGAGAACAACAAATTAATAACTCTCTTTGACTCCTAATAATACTAGATATTAACTTTTCTAGAAAACCACCACTATTATCCTAGATTTCCTCCTAGTTAAATGTCTTAATTACTACTTTATACATTTTTTAAAGATCATGTCACTTAATTGTTTTTTGAAAAGATATCTCATGTCATTATGTAAGATAAATTCTTTATCAGCTTGAATTTGATGTGGCCATCATTTATGTCTAAGTATGAGTTGGACACATATTTCATGCGCAATGTATCACATGCCATTATATATTTTATCACACTAAAACTTTTTGTCAAGAAAGATTATAAATTTAGAGTTATGCTAGCTCACCAAACTTTTTTTAGAAAAATAAATGGTTGAAACATTTTGAACATACGAAGATTTTCAATTTATGATTAAAAAAAAAGTTGATGAACGACATTCAATTTCTTGATCTAATCATTTGATCATGCGGTTCAGAAACTTTTATTATTTTTTGTCAAACAAAACTTAGATGTACCGTAGCTAGCCAAACTCATAAATTTAATAAGTTGGAAAAACTTCATATATCTTCATCTAATTAATTTAGTGGATCTTCTGGTTGCAGCCCCCGGCTAGATAAAATATTGAATAGTTACATGTAATGACTTATATTAGATGAGGAGGGATCAGATAACCACAACTTTTGGTACCCATCGGTAACCACAAAATTAAATATCAAATAAATACATTTTTAATGGTTAAATAACAAAACCAATTGATGGAATGCTTTGTATATATCAAATTTTATGTGTAATAAAAAAATTATATCATTTTGATTTTATTTACATGTAAATTAAGCATTAACAAAAATCAACGGTTCAAACTTTATGATTTTTTCTTCTTTTTTGATGGCTATCGAAACAATATTAAATTTTCATCATTTTTTATATGTATGTTATTGAGATGATTTAGAATACATCTAACGGTTTAGATTTATTAATTTATGTATAAATATTAATGTGGTTATTAAGGGCACCAAATGTTGTGGTTATTGGATCCCTTCTCATATTAGATATGGGCATCGGTATCCGCTGAGATCCCAAACCGATCTCAGGGTCCTGAGATCCCGATCCGACGGTTCTCAGGGACCCCGAGATCTGGACTCAGCAGATACGGACACTAAGAACCGTCAGATCGGGATCTCAGGCCCTGAGATCGGTTTTGGATCTCAGCAGATACCGATCCTTAGATATGGTATCAAAATCAATCGTCTAATTCGACATTGGATATATGCCTATAGAAACTTAATTAAGAAATGAACCCACTTAATAAATAAATTATTGTACTTGCTGGATGAGAACCAAATTACAACATCTACATATATATGTTGACTTATGCTGCTGGAATTCATATCCCCTACTGTACTGCATTGTGCAGTTCACAACGTCAGTCGTTGGATTGTCTCAAGATTCATGTCAGCACGGATCTCGAGACTATCCAACGGCTGACGTTGTGAATTGCACATTAATGCTTAATGCAGTTCCTCAGGGATTTCACTCATGTTGCTGGGCCTCGACATTTAGTTGCAACGCACAGTATGTCACTTAAATGAAAGAAAATGTAGAAGGAACGAAACCGGTTCAAGTTCTGGGAGTTCTCATCCTCTGTAGCGAAGGATGTGAACCGTTAGATCATCTCGAGATTCGAGCCAGCACAGATCTTGAGATGATCTAACGGTTCACATCCTGCGCTATACAATGCAGCGCTACAGAGGATATGAAATCAAGTTCTGGTGTAATCGCTTCTGTACCCATTGGTACCTAGAGGGGCCTCTCTTCACCAGTTCTGATAATTGCTCATTTCCCTATTTTTGATGTTTAATTCGTACGTTAACTATAAGAGTACGTAATTGCAACAAATGAATTGTACTGATTAATTTCTGATAATTGCTGTTTGTGGATTAGTTGTCAATTGTCATATACTAATATTACGTTGCGGTTTTTCCTAACTCGCCTGATTACAAATTGAAATAGAATTAATCAGTATATGATGATTTTTTATTGATGCCTAATTATCCGGTAATACTGGCTACTTGATTTCCAGCTAGCTAATGAATTGTCAAGCATGTTTAACAAAAGAATATATTGTAATCTGTCATTCAATCAATTTACATCAAACAAGACTAACAGACATATTTAGACAAACAATCACATGACTTTGAGCAACCTCATGAGAAGTGCGAATGCCACCGTAAGTCCGTAACAGTACTCTACATCTTGATACAAGTACATACATAAATTCATGCTGCTGGTACTACTTCACCTCGGCACTCTGGTTTCAATGTCCAGCACGGAGCTATAACCTGAACAATGGAATGCTGATGTATCCTGCGTAGTATTATATGTCGATTCACCTAATAAGCTTTCGGTCTCTTCGTGAATGGTGTCTGGCCCCAGCAGCTGGTTGCTGTTGATTTTCTTTACTACGTGTTGCAATTTATCCACGACTTGCCTCATTGTTGGTCGATCTTCTCCTCTGACACTTAGGCACCACACGGCAAGCTCGCTCACTTCTTGGAGTACCTCAGTCACCTTCTCATCGGTACCAACAATAATATTCTTGTCTATGAACTCGTGAAGCTTGTTTTTGTTCACATTCGAAACAAAGCAAGATGCCAGATGCTTTTTTTCATTCGTTTCATCCGTGAAAATGGCATACTTCCTTGTAATAAGCTCTAAAAGAATGACCCCGAAACTATACACATCACTCTTCTTAGTTAGTACTGCAGTGGCAACATACTCGGGGTCCAGGTAACCACGCGTCCCTTGGACCACCTTGACGACTTGTGTGTCATCAATGGAAACGAGGTTCGAAGCGCCAAAATCGGAGACTTTGGCTTGGTAATTATCATCCAGAAGTATATTTGCCGACTTAACATCTCCGTGAAGAATAGGCCGAGAGATTGAGGAATGCAAGTAATCTAGGGCTTCTGCAGAGTCCAAAGCAATCTTTAGTCGAGTACCCAACGAAATCGGCTTTGGTTTGTTTTTTCCATGAAGCAATTCGAAAAGTGTTCCATTGGGGACAAACTCATATACCAACATTGGTATTTTGACCTCGAGACAACATCCGAGTAGTTTTACTATATTCTTATGGTTTATTTGCGAAAGAAGGAGAATTTCATTCACAAATTCCTCCTTTTGTGTTTCTTCAAATTCCTTCGCTTTCTTTATTGCCACAACCTGGTTACTTTGTAACAACCCCTTATACACCTTCCCTTGGCCGCCTGCTCCTAGTACCCGAGCTTCTGAAAAATTATCGCAAGCGGTTTGTATCTGTTTCTCACTGAACACACGAAGATGGTTGTCCATCATCTGGTAGTATCTTTCATACTCTTCTTTCACTTTGATGTGTCTTTTGTGATGTTGGTAAGCTGTTGCCAGAAAAAGTAAACCCAGCAAAATTGCAACACCTAGAATGGAACCTACATTTGTGCAAGTAAGAGAATAACCATAACTTAGTTGCAATTCAATTCTTTTTTGTGAAGTGAATTTAACATAATAAAAACAGATACAATATTATAGTAACATAAGGGAATTTGCAACTTGCAAGCAGTAGTGGCTCTCAATTTTTTACCAGTTATTTAGCTGCTGATATTATTTAGAAAATTTTAGAAGGGAAACAATAAAGTTTTGTTGCCAACACAATATTTTTGTGCTGCAAGATGTACCATGAACTATTATTATAGATATTTCAAAATTTGACCATGAAGTGTTTGAATCCTAATTACTGATTTTGTTCATTTTTACTGATGCCATGTTTGCATGCAAATTTTAATTTTGATTTTTGTTTGTTCCATTTATAAAATTATACTAAATCAATTGATCAAAATAATGAAGTGAATTGAAAATTTAGAATTATTTAATCACAGATAGCTATAAAAAGTCAATGTTTTTATTAATATGCAAGCATATGAACCTTAAGATAGATATGTAATAATCAATCTATTATCTTATAAAAGAATAAGTTGCTATTTTCATCTTTGGTCTACAAAAGTTTTATAATAAATTTCTGTGGGAAAATCCAGGAACTTCCACAGTTCCACTAACTGATGCTATATACACTACATAATTTAATTATCTTTTCTTCTCTTGCAGCAATTGAGGAAGTAAAAACATAACAAACTAAAATTGCAAGTAAGAAGATAACAAACTAAAATTGTAGGTTTGGAAATTGGAATGCTGTAGTTTTTACTGTATAAGCCCTTATTACATCTACGAAACGGAACTTGGTCACTTACAAATAGCCAAACGAGCAGGTCTCGGGAACTTTTCTGGTATCTTGGTGCAGTTTCCAGCTTTGCCATCACCAGATGTGCCTTTCGGGCAGGCACATTCGTAGCTTCCGTCTGTGTTGCTGCAAGTTCCCGCGCAAGAGAACAGTTTGGGGAATTGACATTCATCAATGTCTGTTCAGCTCAATCACAAAAAAAAATAATAATAATAAATAACAAATAAATAAATAAAAAAAAAACAAGAAGAAGAAGAAATTAATTAATTAGCACTGTGCCAGTATTCGGAGTGCTCATCCCCTGACTTATTGCAAAATTTGCAGTACAGCACGTGAGCCATTGGATCATTTCAAGATCCAATGGCTCATGTGTTGTACTGCATTTTGCAGTACAGCAGGGATATGAATCCAACGGCTCATGTGCTGTACTGCACTGTGCCAGTATTCGTACCAGCCAAATTAATATACTGATAGAAGGTCACTGAGGCCTCTGTGTATTGGTTTCCATACTGGTATGGTATGTTTGGCTTGTTGACAAGTTCTTAATCTTATGTATACAAGCAAAACTACTTTGTACAAGCTAATGGCCGCATCACTACTACGCCTATTTCACTGAATTGCCTTTTCTTTTTATTCCTTGACACTAATTGATTAATGTCTTGGTGCCGATAAATAATTTTATGTTACTTTATCACTGACAACAATTGATGTGTATTAATTATCCTGAAGATCCATGTGAAAACCATTGGACTTTATTTGTCTGATATTCCTAATTGGGCACCGGATATTGAATTAAGAATAATGAACTTTTCTCCCTCTTTTCCTCTGTTCAAAGTCAAACACAAGAGAAATCTTTCAACTAAAGATATTTTAAAAATTGAGAGAAGTTCAATTTTAGTTCTTAAACTATTGTTTATGATTCAGAATGGTCCATAAACTATTTTTTTCTTCAAATTGGTCCTGAACTATTGTATTTAGTTCAAATTTGGTCTATAAACTATGTTTTTGTTAAAATTGATCCCTAAATTTATAATTCGGTTCATCTTGCCCCTCGCAAGTACTTTCATTTATACCAAAATTAGTTCCTAAACTATATTAGTTGGTATTAATGGAAGTAAAGTTAGGAAAAATATGAACCAAATTAACTATATAGTTTAAGAACTAATTTGTACCAAAACATAGCTTAATAACCTATTTGAATCAAATGCAAGAGTTCAGGGACCAATTTGAACCAAATACCATAATTTATGGACCAACTTGAACTAAAAAATAGTTCAATGACCAAAATCGGACTTTTCTCTAAAAAAAATAATAACAAAATATAGCAGTATCTGCTGTATATATATGATTTGAGGATTATTTGATAATAATGGAAGTGAAATGGTAACTCAAATAGAGTTTAATACAAGTACACTACCTACACAACCGTCAGGGAGATAAGGGTTGCCTTTGTATCCTTCCGAGCATCTGCAGATGTACCCCTCGCCATTCGTCGTGTTGTAGCATCCGCTGTGTTTGCTTTGGCATGCCGGGTTACTGCTGTCCTCTGTGTGGGACTCCAGACACGTGCCGTTTCCTCGGATTGCCCAGTCAAGTACAATTGGTGCATTTTCTTTGGCTCTCTCAAACAGCCTGAATTCCTTCAGATCATTGACGGTGAAATTGTACCAGTCTTCCTGCATCAGCGCAGCATAAGTGCACGGGTTGAACGACCAGGCTTTATTTTTATCGAAGCCCCACTGGACTTCATAGTAGTTTAGCCCGGCTGGAATGGTGGTTTGGCAACAACCTATCCCGTTACACGAACCCTCGAAACCCGTCGTGCTATTTAGGCTGTCACAGAACGAAGCACAACCGGACTGGTAAGGATTGTCAGAATTACCAGTAATATATGCCAGCACGAAGCACCCAATCACGGTGAATTTATTGCGCTTGTTTGAGAACAGAAATGTATTTGATTGCTGGTCCTTGAACCCAATAGATGGCCAGGTACCGTTCACCTTGCTTGTCTTGTTATAGCACCGATACCCGATGTAGTTAAGGAACCGCGCCTCAGCTGTAGTTATGTTGATGTCTAACAAATCGATGTTAGTGTCAAGCAAGAACGGTTTCGGTGGAGTGAAGGATTCATTGCATGTTATGCCAAACCCATCACGGAAACAACCTGTGCGTGTTCCGAATGGGTACGGGATGGCAACGTTCCCGCATTTGTCCGGGCAACCCGGCAATGTTGTGGGGAATGTTGTTGAGGCTGCCAAAGGTGTTTGCAACAGTAGGCCTACCAGTATTAGGCATAGAGAGCACTGTACTAGCACTGGTACCAAAGCCATGGATCTCTTCTTGAAATCTTGATATAGAGTTATATCCCTCTCATCATTCAATAAAAGAAGTATATTAATGTAAAAAACCCACAAAAAAATAAGAAGCACAAGAAGGCTGTATGCCTCTATATATATATGTATCCCTCTTGTTGAAATCTGAATCAGAATCACACCTTCACAGAATTTTCATGGCAGCTACCAAGGCCTGACGCTTGGAGAATTTGTGCAAATTAAAAATGAACATGGCAAACAGTAGACAATAAAAATATATAAACGATTTGTACCATGTGAAAGATAGGACATTACATATGGCAAATAAAATATTGACACATAGTTAAATTAGATGATCAGTATAATATTCTATTAATTTTTTTTAAAAGTGGATTCCATTTCGTTGATCATGTTGAGAAAGGTAAGGTAGTTAGAGATAAGTGCATATAAGTAATGATAATTTGTTAGTGGGTCTGTTTGGTAACGAGTAACGACACATTATCATCATCTCCGCTTTCCATTTATTGGCAGGAGACAGCTTTATAAAGCAAATAAGTCCATCGCATAATATATATCAAGAGACGAGACAAATAGAAAAATCGGGATTTTATTAAGATTTATTAAGATTCTAGTTCAAGATTCAGATTCTGACTAATTACAGATTTATTTTGACAGTAAAAATTGGGTCACACCATTTAATAGTCAAATTTGTTATATCATAGCGTTATAGTAAATAACTGTCTGCGCAAATCGGTGTTTATACTTATTCGTCAGGGTGTTCATACCTCCCACGATAAGGTGTTCATAGTCGACATATTTAGTGTTCATACCTATGCATAGGTAAATGATTTCATATTCTGGTGAATGATTTTGTTAGGACTAGTCCAAGATTTCACGTTCTGGTGAATCACTGTCCGCCCTAACTTGAGTGTTGGGGTGCTCATATCTTACGTACAAGAGGGTGTACTGGCAGAGAACATTTAAGGGAGACTTTTCATGAGAGAACAATCGACCTTTGGTATATAGTGGCTAAGGGCAGCGCGCTCCGTGTGGGAGTTCACTGGTTCGAAACCCGGATAGAAAGTATTTTATAGATATTTTGAGTGGCTTTTATAGAGAAATTATAGATATCCCCTTATCTACGCCCATTTTTTGAACTCCACCATTATTCTTCCATTCTCTCTCTTTTCTTCATTCCTCCATTGATTTGTTACCCACCACCACACCACCTCCGCCTCCCTCTGGCTGCGTCTCCACCCTCTCTGGCCACACCTCCGGCCCCTCCAGCCGTATTTCTACCTCACAATTATTCTTTCTTTCTTCCTCTTTCTTTCATCATTCCACTATTGATTTATATCCCATCAACACACCAACACCATCCACACCTCCGCCCCGCTTCTACCCCCTCCGGCTACACCTCCACCAGCTCCAGTCGCACCTCCACCATCATCAGTCACACCTCTATCCCCATCTCCGGTCGCACCTCCATTGTGCCGCATCTTTGAAACATATTTAGTTATTTGTATAAACAATGTTAGTTGTTAGTATAAACATTTTTGTGTGTTAGTATAACCACTTCTACTGTTATCATATGGAAAATATAAAATTATGTTGAGGTGCGGTTAAGAGGATTTTTTTAAGGGGTGCAGTTATCAACTGCCAACAATATATTAACTTATAGATCGGTTATATTAACTTATAGATAAAAATATTATTTAACTTAAAAGATCGATTATGTTAACGGTTATTCAATTTAAGTAAAATTTATAGCTGCTATCAATTGATTGAAATGTGAGAAAAATGCATAAAATTTTTGTAGGTCATCAAACAATATTCAAATTGATTGAGATGTGAAACACTATCAATTCATAAACATTTTTTTTCATTTTTAAAATGTTTTATGAATTTTTAAAATTTGTCAAAAGTTTCATTGATAAGTCAAACTTATCAAGATAAGCATTGTGAATAGATCCCTCTTACTTTAATCATTGGTCAAGTGGCAAAATTGCATATGTGATTAGTGGTGTAACATATATATGTAATATTATACATACCAGTATAGCACAATCCCTCACATTAAATTAAAGGAAAAATTGTCTAAATGCCACTCCACAACTTGAGACTTATCAAAATACCACTCGAAAAATTTGGATTGCAAAATTGTCACTACAAAATAAGTGGTCTTGCCAAATTGTCATTATACCTATACTTTATACATTTTAAATAAAAATAATTATAATCATAGTATGCATTTTGATATTATTTAGAATACCCTTGTACGATATATTAATCTCTTTGGCTTATCCTTTCTCTTCTCTCTTCTTTGCGATCTTGCCCCAGTTCTTGTCCTCTCTGGCCCCAATGCTCAAAACAAGAAAGGGCCTTTTGTAATGATAAAACACTTTTTTCTTTTCTTTTTTTTTTTCTTTTTCTTTTTTTTTTTTTTTTTGAAGGAGATGATAAAAACACTTTTACATATCGTTGAATTTGATCTCCGCAGAGAAGGAGAATAGGTGTCACATTTGTGCTTTCAAACCCATGAGTCAACTAAATACTTTAGGGAGAAGATATGAGTATCCCACCTTTAATACCTCGGGTCAAATACCCCGCGTTGATCAAATCTCAAATGCATTTACAGCCCAACTAATAATACTAACAATATGATGCGCGCTAAACATTTTGTCCTCCAAGTCTAAATACCTATAGAACAAACCCTAAATACTACCTATAACAAGTAATAATACTACAATGCATACGTTCTGCACATCAAAAAAACACGTGACTATGAAAAAAAAAGTCAAATACCCCGGTCAAATACCCCGTTCAAATCTCCCGTTTGACTAATATGGAAAACTTAACTTTTGCAATTAATAATACATATTACAGATAATCTAAATACCTAGTATACAGAAGTAGTAATACCATTTCATTCTATATACAAATGTTCTCATGTGATTGTCAAAATTCAGAATTTGTAGGTAACTGTTTTTTGAAACTAATGATACTAAATAAAATACAAACTATGATAAAATTTTATTTTATTTTCATCGTCACAATACCGCATTAACGCGTTAATAATACCAACTATAAAGAACTATAGCACACAATTTTTTCACAAATAACAGATAATTATACTTCGTGCTGTAGTTAATAATATAGTTGAAGTGAAGTCATAATACAAACTTTACTCTGAAACAAAGCAAAGCCTATATGTATGCGCAGTTAAAAATCATAACAACCAACCATATCACATAATAAAACCACAAAAACTACAAGTAATAATACATACATTATAACAAAAGCATACATCTGTTTTGTAAACTAAAATATCTTTCACAAAATAAAACTAAAAGCATTCGCACATTATTCACTCCATCTGTTTTCCTACTTCAAGTTTTCTGAACTTTCTTTGCCCTAATCAAACAGTTCTAACCCTTTTATTTATGTTTCTTACATCCGTCAAAATCTTATAGGCAACAATAAGTTTTTCCTTGCTAATTTGTACCTACAAAAAAACAACAATACAACAATTACATAATAATACAAACAATTGTTAACTAGTAATAGTAAGAATAACAAACTAATAATACAAGCAAATAGAACAACTGTAGAACAATTAAACAATAATACAAACAATTATTAAGTAATAATAGTAACATTATCAAACTAATAATATTGAAAAGATGCATGAAAATTTAACCTGGTCAAAATGCATATACTTGAAACTACTAATAATTACACATGTAACTAGTAATACTAAATGAACATAGTGCAAATACTTGAAAAATTCAAAACAATTGAACTCAGAAAAATAGATTAACATATACGTAATAATAGTAACTCAACACAATAGAAATACTTTTCAAATTCAAAATAATTGACCTCAAATAATAAGTACAATTTTTAGATACAACACAGATAAAATTAATAGTTAGAATTGGAAGTAATAATACTAGACACACAAAGTAACAATACATTCAAATCTAACAAAGAATGAAATTGAATAATCAGTATTATTGGTTACAACCTAGATTAATAGTTTGAAATACAAGTAATAATACTGAATTAACAAAGTAACAATACATTCAACTATTCGGACAATTTGAACTCAAATAAGCAGAACTAGACTCAATTATTCAATTAAACTCAAATTTGAACAATTCAACATGTGTACAAATAAGAAAGAAATGAAATCAAATAATCAGTATTATTGGTTACAGCTCAGATATAATAGTTGCAAATGCAAGTAATAATACTGAATTAACAATGTAATAATACATTCAAATGTTCAGACAATTTGAACTCAAATGAGCATAACTAGACTCAATTATTCAATTAAACTGAAATTTGAACAATTATATTCGATGAACTTACGTCGTTAAATTGATGAACTTACGTTGTCAAGAGGAAGGTGGAAATGAAAACAGAAGCGATGGAGATCCGCGATGCAAAAGAGAAGCGATGAAGATCGCCGGAATAGAAGATGCCCGCCGGAGAAGAAGGATCGACGCCGGAATAGAAGATGCTCACCTCGACGCCGGACGGAATAGAACGAGCGTCATTCAAATTTGAATGCGGGCGGCGATTGAAGGTGGGGAATCGAACGGAATCGATATCGTGCCGCTGGTCCCCGCCGCGACCGTCGGCGAGTCCTTCCCCGAATCCCCCGTCACCGTGGAGAGCGCACGACGTTCAAATTTGAATGCGGAATTTCAAATTGGAAATGAATATCGGGGAAGATATTTTTAGATGGCGCGCGAATGCGGACCGTACGATTTGCGGGTACGATAGCGGAGTTTTTTTAGACAGGGTACAAAAGATTAACCCAATACTTTATTCAAAGAAAGCAAGAGGTGCTTAAATTTAGTTCTATAACCAAAAATATGCTAAAATCTTGCAATTTCACATAAATTTTCTCACTGAAAGACCTTCGCAGGGTAATTTCCTCATCATTTTCTTAGTATCGTTCAAAATAAATATTTGGCAGTAAACCAGGTAACAAACCAAAACTGGCGGCAGAGAGGGTAATTACTTGGGTGGAGAAGGAAAAAAGAGGAGAAACATCACTAATGATACTATAAATTATAATCCACAATAGAAGGGATGTATAAGGATATAATCGACAATACCAAAATACATCAGTAATCATACTATAAATTATAATTCTTTTTTTAAAATGTATAAAATATAGGTATAATGGCAATGTGGCAACACTACTTATTTTGAAGTGGCAATTTTGCAACTCAAATTTTTGGAGTGACATTTTGACAAGTCTCAAATTTTAGAGCGGCATTTAGACAATTTTTCCCTAAATTGAATGTTTGCTATATAACATGATTGTAAACGGGTTTGGGAATGTTTTGTCAAAGTTGAAATTTTTAAATGGACAAAACAAATTTTCCCATAGAGGGCCCAAATTAGGCAAACTGAAGCCCCGGACGATGTTAGCAAGCCTTGCGGTTCAAGTGGCCGGAAGCCCGGAACTGGAAGCAATTTGACGTTGGTGCTTTTTGGAAATGGAACGTGAGAAAAAACAGAGAAAGAGAGACTTAGACCCCATCTTTGTTATTGTTAGAGTATCTTCTTTACTAAAACTAGAGTTGTAACTCGGGCTTCGCCCCGAAATATGATAACAAATAAATAATAAAACTTATAAATTAAAAATATTTATTTTAAAAAAATTGAACATAATTTTAAAATTTTTGATGTGAATAATGATGATGATGATGTAATAATTTATAAATAATAGCACATAAATGTTAGATCACTTTAAGAGTTAAATTTTGTCACAGACATATCATATTATCTTATTAAATGGGAAGAGATAAATACATATAAACCATTGGATCAAAGTAGATGAAGAGATTTAAACAAAATCAATGGTTAATAATATTGATGATGTGGCATAGTGGAGGTGCTTGGAGAGTTACCCTTTTTCTAGTTTATAGATTACTAGAGGTGTGAATCGGGCTTCGCCTCGAAAAATAATATTACATAAATTAATAGATATTGAAAATAAATATACGTTTTTCATAAGTATATCTTATTAAAAATATTGAACTAAATATATTTTATATACAATATATTTTTAGTTACATATATCAATTTATATAAGATAAATTAGACAATATAAAGAGTTACAAATAATTTGAGTCTTAAATTATTCTTTAGGTACATCATATTATCTCTTTAATAAAAAAATAATAAATTGAGTCATTTGATTAAGATAAAGAAAAGAGAGTAACAAAAATAAAAAGCTTAGAAGCTTACCCCTCTTTCTAGAGTATGAATTAGAGCTGTAACTCGGGCTTTGCCCTGAAAAGTGGTATCAAATAAATAACTCAGAATTTTATAAAAATTTAAATATTTATATTAAAAAAATTTGAGCACAATTTTTAAATTTTTAATGTAATTAAATAATAATAATACAAATAATTTATAAATAAGAACAAATATAAATGTTGTACTATTTTAAGGGTTAAAATTTGTTTTAGATATATTACATTCATCTTATTTAATGAGGAGAGAAAAAAGAAAAGCCATTGGATCAAAGTAGATAAAGAGTTTCAAACAAAATAAATGGTAAATAATAGTGATGATGTAGCATAGTTGAGGTGATTGAAAATCTACCACTCTTTATGGAGTATAGATTTAGGACCCGACTGAAACAAACTTATGTAGAAAAAATCTTATGGTAGTCTGATACTGAATTAAAATATATGTATTACAATTTACAAGAGACTAGAGCAAGCCTGAAAAGTGGTATCATATAAATAACTAAGACTTTTATAAAATTTTTATATATTTAAATTAATAAAAGTTGACAATTTAATTTATAATATAATTAAATAAGAATAATGTAATCATTTATAAATAAGAATATATATAAATGTTAGACCATTTTAGGGTTAAAAAGTGATGATGTGACATAGCTTGAGGTGCATGGAAATCTACCACTCTCTGTGGAGTATACAAAGAGTATAGATTAATATATATCGACTGGTCAACAGTCAACATCAGATCACAAAAGCCATGTATTAATAATATGTTTGAGCAATTTATATATGAGGAGAGATCCCTTGACAATGCTAACTTTGACAATCTTAACAATTGAACATTTTAAAGATTTATAAAAAATCTTAAAATTGAAAAAAGATTTATGGATGCATTTGTTAACTTGTAGATCGATAGTGTTCCAAATTTCAATCAATTTGAACATCGTTTGATGGCTTATCAAAATTTTGTGTATTTTTTAACGGTTGTAATTTAACGGATCTTTGAAGGGCTATCAAATATAACTTAAATTGAATATAATCGGAAACATAATCAATCTATAAATCAAGAAATAATTCCGTAAATTTTTTTTCTATTTTTGAGAATTTATATGATTTTTTACAATTTTTTGAAATATCAAATTGTCAAGATTGTTAATTTAAGAATGGTCGATGGATCCCTCCTCTTTATGAGGATATAGCGGAAAAATGGTCTGATGGATGTGAATTTCATGAAATTTAAACCACAAATGTTTAAAGATCAAAAAAAAAAAAAAAAAAAAAACAATGTTTTGAGGAGGTACATTTGACATTTCTCTATGGTGGTTGTCACATGTTTTGCAGCAGGGAAGAAGCCTTATTTGATGTCACCGTAACATGATCAGGCCACTGGCAAAGATGCATGGCAGAAATACACAGACATCAATTACTAGTATTATTAATAATACTAGTAATAATAATTACAATAATGTAACGGCCCGGATTTTCATAACAAGGCAAATAGGCTATCCGCCGCGCTTTTCAACGCAAGACGTCAAAACAAGCAAGTCAACAACACCATTTCATACCAAAATTGAATTATACATTTTTACAACATAACATTTTTTTTTATATAACATAAAAAAATATAAAACAAATTACAGCGGAAGTCTTCACATACATAATTAATAAATAAAAATCTAGTCTTCATGAGAAAAACAAAATCTTTCATTTACGTGGCAATTCAGCTTTTCTTCCTCACCTGCGAAAAAGGGCACAAAGGTGCGCATGAGAAACCGAGTGTTTCCCAGTGCATAAAGGAATTCCAAACGAATGCATAACAATCGAGATCAATTTCAAAGTGCATTCATTATTCAATTAATTATCAATTAATTCAATTAAATTCAATTAAATGTCAATTTAATGAAGTATGTCTAGTTGGTAGTGCCATATTCCTAATCCTGGTTCTTGGTTTGCCGTCCCAATTCGAAGATACTATAGTCAAAGACTGGTACGAAACTATATTAATGTTAATCAATAAGTCGATAATATCAATCAAATCAATTACTTAATCAATGCTATCGTTGCCGAACTAATCCCTCATCCAGCGTCCCGGATCAATCAACAAAGGAGGCAATCAACAAAAGAGGGGGGAAGAGACACGGTACCGTGAATTTCTCGCAATGGGGGGCTAAAGCCCGAACATAATGGCGAACGAAGCGATAATCGATAGTCTCAAATCAAACGATTACATTCTTTCAAAGGGTCATACCAAATTTCAATTATTTTCCAATTAATCATTAAATTGCATCTCAATTAATATTACAAATATTATAAGAATCACACCATATACTTATAAAGTATAAATTCGGATTATATTTAATCAAATTCATCAATATTCGGATCTGTATGACGATTAGTTGGATAAAATAAATATCAACTCTGTTTTTAATCGGACCACATAATCATATAACTATAATTTACAAACAACAGTAAACCTAGAAATAATCATTTCTCTTGCTATCTCAAAAATCAACATCCCATAGTCAGATCATATATGCAATGTGTCAGATTCAATTTAGTGTCATATTCAATTTAGTATCTTACAGGCCATACAACAAATTAGAGTACAATTACCATAGATAAATTATAAAGTGCAATACAGTGTTCATATTATACCAAGTCAAATATATCAAATTAGCAATTCATAATCAGATTAACATAAGACTTAATAGCGATTTCATTAAACTCGTAACAGAAAATATTATGCCAATCAAATAATTAATTCAATTGTGATATCAATTTTTGGAAGATTTAATTAGAAGTTTGCAATGTAAGATAATCAAATTCAAAGCAAAACATTGCAATTCAACAGATCATAGATCGTTTCGACAATAAAACGATCGTCACACGAATATGAATCATAAAGCCAAAGGAGGACCAAGCACCTTCAATCCCGTTAATTCGTCGGATCGTCGCAACATCGCATCGATTCGTGTCGTCTCGATCGTCGCTTCGACTCGTGCCATCTCAATCGTCGTTGGAGCGCCTCGTCATCCGCACATACAACACGTCAACTGCCCGGTCTCCCGACCTCACCCTTCTCCTCTTCTCCCGGCCTCTCTCTCTCTCTCTCTCTCTCTCTCTCTCTCTCTCTCTCTGGTTGTATATGTGTGGCTATCTCTGTGAATTTGGTTGCGGCAGGAAGGGGCTTCGTTTTGGCAGCGGGGTTGAAGGGTTTAATTGATTATGAATAAGTTATTAATTTGTCTCTGAATTTGATCTTTTATAATTGCATAAATTAGAGGGTTGGTTAATTTTATGTTTGTAAGAACGACAGTACGGGATTACTGAGGACGGTTATATCCAAAGGTGTATGGTGCTTAAGGAAATTGACGAATATTAAATTTGAAATTCAGGTCAGTTCAAGATTGATCGTGCTACAAGTATTTGAATTAATTCCGGTCAAGTATGTATGATTAATTCATCATTTTCATTTAACAATTAAGTATTTCATTTATATGCATGTCAGTTTAATATATACATCTATTACATGGTACTGATACTTATAACAAATATACTAACAATAATTATACCGCATCTATTTGAAGTATCAAACTTTTAAGTTAATATATGTTTTCTTATCTATTCATTAAAATCTAAATATAATAACATACGTAAAAATAAATAAATTAATATATCCATAAATAAATAAATTTATAAAAATCAAAACTTCAGTATGTTATATTCTCAACCCCTTATTAAATTTGATATACAAAATTATGGGATGTTACAAATAACAATAACAATAACAATAATAATAATAATAATAATAATTAATAATAATAATAATAATACTAATACTAATAATAATAATAATACTAATAATAATAACAACAACAACAAGAAGGCTACGGTAATATGCATATCACGGTTTTACCGTGCTATGCAGTCTGTATCTCCATTTTCGGTGTCCAAATAGTCGATCCGAACCACTCAATGTGATATCTATGTCAAGATATACTAGGAAACTAAATTTTACAGTTTTTAGAATTTTTTTGCTATTTTTAGTGATAGGGAGAAAATCATTGTTTTGTATGAACCAGAATCCTCGAATCTAGTCATTTTTTTCCCCATCATTAAAAATAGCAAAAAAATTATAAAAATTATAAAATTTGGTTTACTAGCATATTTTGATTAAAGATCACATTGAGTGGTTCGGATCGTCTATTTGGATACCGAAAACTGAGACACGGACTGGATAGCACAGTGAAACTGTGATATGCATATTACCGTAGCCGGACTCTAATAATAATACTAATAATAATAATATTATGATAATAATACCCAGACTATTATTATTATTATTTTTTTGCCTTTCCGTTATATCCCCATTATATGTATTGAATGTGATGCTTCAGAGTTCAGACTATGCAATTTGAATTCCCATCCCATTGCAATGATCAGGTCCTGTTTAGTGGCTCTGGAGTGAGACAAGAATAATATGAGATGTTTCGTTGTTTTAAAGCATGAGTCAGTGCATATGTTCTCCAGGCCAATTGCAGGAGACTAAAGTTTGGTTTTTGCAAATTGGGAAATATGTTGGTAACTTGGTATAAATCAACAAATACCATAAATTAAGCACTAGGTTGAATATATTTGGAAATGCCCCTTCATTTTCTTACCTTATTTATACATAAAATAGTTAAAACAACATTGATCTCATTAAACATTACTTGTAGCCATTTCGTAGCAAAAAAAAAAAAGAAAAAAAAACTGTAGCATTGATCAGATCAGATGAGTAGGAAACACAATAAAGTTACAAAAGAAGATGTTAAGAAAATGAGAAGAATTTCAAACAATACACAAAATAAATATGGAAGGGATCATGAAATGTGAAGCCATAATTAAGACTTTAAATAGAATTCCTTCCCCAATCAAGCCCAATTTGTCCATTCTGCCTTCTCCATCCATCCAGCCCAACTTTACAAAAAGACACCGTGAAAAAGCAAAACAAACCAAAGAAAAGAAAAGAAAAGGGAAGGAAAGAAGAGCAACAAAAGCAAAGAACCTCACTTTCTTTTCCTGCCACTTCCTCTTCTTTTTCTCAAACTTCCTCCCCCTCCTCACCTCACCTTGCTTTTTAATTTTTATCTCCTCTTTTTAGTTATCAGAGCATCTTGTTTCCTTGGTCTGGATACAAGTTCCAGAAACGTGAACTTCTGTGGTGAAAGTATTATTTGACATATTTTGTTTTAGAGAAAACATGGTAAGAATTTATGCAATTGGTTACAATATGTCCGTTAATTCTTGCAAATTCAAAATTAATAGACAAAAAAATTGTTTCCTTCTATTTTATAAAGAATAGAAGAACATAGATTAGATTCAACTTGAGGTGTGATCAAACTAATTAATTGCATGAAAGAATGTTTGTAATCTCGTTTAAGCAATTTATATAGTACATACATTCTGCAACAATTAAGAACCGGCATTTGATCTAGTGGCTAAGGACAACGCTTTCTCTGTGGGAGATCAAGAGTTCAAAACCCAAATGTTTTTTATAAAAATTTAAATTTGAGTGGCTTGACATCATCTGTATCTTAAAAGAAAAAACACTCTGCAGCAATTTAAATTGATTCCTTATTTGTTACATTTTGCAACAAATGTTTTTACAAGAAACGAAACATTCAGAAAAAAAAAAAAAAAATCAATTGTTTGGACTTTGGAGCTTAAAATTGCATTTGCATATTTAGCTTTTGATTTTGAATAACGAAATGTCTCAAAGTAAGAGACAAAAGTAAAAACCAACCTATCCAGTCAAGGTAAAACGGAGATAAGATAAATCATTAACACTGATGATCTCCTGAATCACACTGCAACGGCGAGTACAGTCCAAGAGGATCAGAGGACTCGTTCCTTATCCTCTTTACTACAACGTTGCCACCGGACTACTCACTCAACCGCACACCCTACTGCCGACATGTGGGTCCTGGTCCTCAGACTCTCCCACCGGTCCTGCACACCGAGCTCAGAGAGTAAAGCAAAAGAAAGCCAAGCACCCTCCTCTCCGTCCTCAATACATATCCTCTACTGCTCAGTAAACTACTTCGCAGTACATCAACCATTGGATCTGCTTCGAGATTTGTGCAACGCATCTCGGAAAACCTTTCCTATAATCGAAATCGTTGGTTCGCTTCGCAGTATTGTACTGCGTAACAGAGGATAAGCATGCATCTGTTCTGTTCTCACATTCTGAGCTCTGTTCGAGGCGAGGAGGCCTGACACGCGAATCAGACACTGATTTCGAATTCTCTCTCTCCCTGTCTCCTCCTCCATCATCATCATACACACCCACACACATTACATGATACATTCATTCATTCATGCCAGTACAGGTACCCCCCTCTAGTCTCTACTACAGAACGTATGCTACGGCGATGCTCCCGTCAATGACACGAGGGCCCCACATGAAAATACAAACCTCCCTGAATCAATCGGACGGTTGTAGTGAGTTACGCACCATCGCACCGTACATATCCATTGCAGCGGATACGGACCGACACATTCCCTCCCTTTTTCGCTCCATCACCGGTCCATCCCAGCCGTCCATCTCGTTCTCATCTGATCATCTCATCGCATTTCCTTTCCTTTCCTTTTTCATTCCCCATAATCATTCTCTCCATCTCCATGCCCTGCTCCCTGCTCCCTGCTGCTCTATTATTCCTATTTCCTTACTCTCTTCTTGCTTCCTATAACAGTCAAGTTCCCACAGAGCTTAGTTTCCCTTTTGTTACTCTCTTTAGCAACAATGAATTGTGAGGCTTCAGTCTGTTGGCTGCTGCTGCCGGGGTTCCTCCTCCTGCTCGCCTCCTTCCCGCGCCTCTGTTTCTCCTTCGAGCCACTCAACCCCGAAGGTATGTACTGGACACATTTCACATGTTCTCTGTTTTTTGATTACTTTCCATTCTGATTGCTTGTTTTGATTCATTTTTGACCAGTGGAGGCGCTGATCGCGATCAAGAGGGAGCTGAACGATCCGCACGGCGTGCTGAGCAACTGGGACGGCGACTCCGTCGACCCCTGCAGCTGGGCCATGATCACCTGCTCCTCCCAGAACCTCGTCATCGGACTGTAAGAAACAATTACATTACTTTCTCATTTCCTTAGAAAAAAAACCCTCTGTTTTAACTTCATTTTTCTCTGTTTTTGTCTTTTCTCTGTTTCAGAGGAGCGCCGAGCCAGAGCTTGTCCGGAACGCTCTCGAGCCGGATCAGCAACCTCACCAATCTCCAGCAAGTGTACGTAACCGATTGCTCAACGGCACATCGAGAAAAGAACGAACAATTACAATCATCTGCATTTCTTCACACTCTCTGTTTTTCTTCTGTTTCAGGTTGTTGCAGAACAACAACATAACCGGAGATCTGCCGCCGGAGTTAGGTGCTCTCTCGAGGCTCCAAACCCTCGACCTGTCCAGCAACCGCTTCTCCGGCCCCGTCCCTGACTCCCTCGCCCGCCTCTCCTCCCTCCGCTACATGTTAGTTGCAGTTTCCTCTTCTTCTTTTGTTACTTCCAGTACAAGTTAATTGCTTTCTCCTGTTCTTTCGCATTCCCGGTTTTCATCAGGGAATTGAACTGAATTGAACTGAACTGAACTGAACTGAACTGCAGGAGGTTGAACAACAACAGCCTCTCCGGCGCGTTCCCGACTTCGCTCTCGAAGCTCCCGGAACTATCATTCTTGTAAGCAATTCTCGATTTTCAATTTTCAATTATCAATTATCAATTATCATTTTTCAATTTTTCAATTTTGCGTTATTATTATTATTTTTTTTTGTGTTCCTATGAGGAGAATAATAATAACTTTATTCCTTTGATTTGATCCTCGTTCTGTTCCTATTTAGGAGATGTTTCAAACGAAAGAATGAATGAACAGAATTTATTATTTCACTGTTTTTTCAGGGACTTGTCATTCAACAACCTCAGTGGTCCTGTTCCTTTGTTCCCTGCTCGCACTTTCAAGTTAGCATGCACTCCTTTAAATTAATCCTCTTTATTATTAGCATTTCTTTTTTCAAGGAATTATATTAGAAGTTATGATCATGTTTAAGTAATTAGTGGTAATTTGCAATTTCTTTCTTTGTGTTGTTCAGCATTGTGGGCAATCCTCTGATTTGTGGGAATAATAATAATAACAGCAAGAAGGAGCAGTGCTTGACGATTCCGACACCGATTTCTCTCCCATTTCTGTTGGATTCATCTCAGAGTGAGTAAATGTTGATAATGGTATAATTGAGCTATATATATTTACATGGTTTGATTTTTTTTTGGGTTTTTTGGTTTTCCTTTTTGTTTCCAGGGAGGAATAGAACTGAGAAATTGGCAATTGCTCTGGGAACAAGCCTCGGTTCATGCTCTCTTTTGCTGTTTTCCTTGGCGCTAATTCTGTGGAGAAGGAAGAAGGGGAGGCACCAGTCAATCCTTGGTCTCAGTGGTAATAATGTTTGTGTTCATTTAATTTCATTTTTTTCTCATTAAAGAAGTGCGATTTTGAGAGAACTGTTCAGTAATATATTCCATGATCAGTGCATGTATGTACTTTCAATAATGTGTTCAGATGAACAGGCATTAATTAATGGTCCCAAACATTCTCTTACAGGTTCACTTTTTTCAATCATCTTCAACAAAACTAAACTATGAGGGTGTCAGTTTGTGATCATCATAAAACAAAATTAAATGTAACTTTTCTCTAATTTGTGACTAAAAACACAATTTGGTCTGATTAAATTTCACTTGGCAGACGGGGAAAATGAAGAGATCACAGAAACAGCGATCCGCCTGGGCAACCTGCGCCACTTCGGCCTGAGGGAGCTGCAAAATGCCACTGACAACTTCAGCCCGAAAAACATCCTCGGCAAAGGCGGTTTTGGCAATGTGTACAAGGGGCGGTTGTCGGACGGCTCAGTTGTAGCAGTGAAGCGACTCAAGGATGCCGGTGCATCAGGGGAGGCACAATTCAGGACTGAGGTTGAGATGATCAGCCTTGCCGTGCACAGGAACCTCCTCCGGCTTGTCGGCTTTTGCGCCTCTGGTGGGGAACGGTTGCTCATTTACCCGTACATGCCAAATGGCAGCGTCGCAGCACGTCTACGTGGTATGTTTCATACTAAAATATATTCATCTGCACTCTTTCTTGTTTCCTAATTATAGATCTAATATGCATTAATATCAAGAATTGCATTGAACACAGATCTCTCCTGATTATAAATTCTAAGATCTTTAAATTCAAACAGGTTGACATATGTAAGTTGCATCCAATGTCAATAAGTTGTATGGAGTTTGCAGGCACACATAAAACTTGTTAGCAAATTTTGATTTTCAAATTACCAGCAACCAACCAAGCTTACAAAAAAAAATGAAGTAATTAGAATGTTGTTAACACACTGCATTCAAATAGCTATCATTTGTCAATTTGTCATGTTTGTAAATATGACAAAACCAAAGGCCTAATCTTATTCTAAGCTAAAACAAAAGGGGGGCCCCCTTCAAAGGCTCATATAATAATAATAATAATTCTTGTTTCAAGCCACACTTGCATGAGCATGACACATCCATTTCAGACCATTTTTTAAGTTGCTAAGCGGGCCACCACACCCTGGCATTAAAGCAGGCGTGGCCTGTACTTGTCTGTCAAAACAGGCCCACCATCCATTTTCCATGGCTTAAAAAATTAAATGTGAAGAGGAAGGCAGGAGGGTTTGGAGCCAGTGAGTACAGTCATGTCATGGACACATGATATTATCTATCCAGTCATTCTCATCTCACGCTCTTCTCACAAGTAATATCTGTAAAACAATCATCCATAGCATCTATAAGTTACATTTTAGATATAACTGTTTACATTTTGAGATACATCTGTTACATCCTGTACACATCTATAAATGTATGGAAGGTTTTTCAATGGACGCAAGATGTTTCTCTCTCGTATCATGATACGAACATATCATCATACGAGTATATGATATTATTCATATAGCCTGCCCTGGGGCTGGGATGGGGGCTGGTAGTGGTCTCAGACTGACTTGACCGTCACTGTTGTGGCCCTTGTGGGTTCCATTATAAAAGCTTCTTTTTTACTGTTTGAAATTCCAGTTATTATTTTGTCTGTAGTTCGATTTTATGTACCCCTCTAAGCTGTGACCACTGACCAGCTACTTGGGTCATGACCTTGTGTAGTGTACCTTTGTTTTCCCTGATCAAAACAGAACTGTACTCTCTCATTTATTGTTTTGGCCTTTTGGGAATTTGAATATCAGTTTTTGTTTTTATGAAGATAATTTATTGTTTTTTTAATGAAGAATTGAAGTATCAGTTGACTTGAGGACCAGACAAAAGTTTTAGTTCATTGTACAAAATAAACTCTCTTTTGTTCTCAAGTTACTTTTCATTTTTGTTACTCACTCTATTCCCTTATTTTTATTATGACCTTAATAAAACACTTTGATGCCAACATCTGTTTACTTCTAAGCATCCACTCCCTTGTTAGCAATAAATAATCTTAATTACTTAATCACTAATCACAAAAAGAAATCTGTAATAACTTGTAACCATTAATTCAAAACATTACAGGGAAGCCTGCACTAGACTGGAATGCACGAAAGAGGATAGCAGTCGGTACGGCACGGGGGCTGCAGTACCTGCACGAGCAATGCGATCCAAAGATAATACACCGAGATGTGAAGGCGGCGAATGTGCTGCTGGATGCACAGTGCGAGGCGGTCGTGGGAGATTTTGGGCTGGCCAAGCTACTTGATCACGGTGACTCTCATGTCACCACCGCAGTCAGAGGCACCGTTGGCCACATTGCACCGGAATACCTCTCCACGGGCCAGTCATCTGACAAGACGGACGTGTTTGGTTTCGGGATCCTCTTGCTCGAGCTGGTCACTGGGCAGCGGGCAATTCAGGTTGGGAAGGGAGATGATGCCGGGCAGAGTGGAAACGGGTATCACAAGGGTTTCATGCTTGATTGGGTAATTAATTTAACTAACTTCATATTTTTCCATTTTTGGAAAACTTAGCGAGGTTTGTTTCAAGTACAGGAAATAGTTTGGTATATCATACATAACCAATGAACCAGTATAGTTCATGAACCAGTTTAGTTTGAAATTCCTCAGTTTGCTTTTCTGGTTCAAGAAAGCAATTTCTTGGTTAATGTTCCATTATTTTAAAAATTAGGGTACATAAATTGCATTTGTTGCACAATTTTAGCAATAGGCATCCATTTTCAATTATAACTGTGAATATTTCATAATGGTATTAAAACTCTGCATATGAATGCAAAGGTGAAAATTTCATAGCAATTACCATCCATCTTATATTAACTTCCAGATATTAAAGGCAAAAATATTTCTAGACTAAGTTAAATCCAAATTAATAACCCTCAATTAGATTCTGTAAGTAGATGCAAGCATCATAATTCATGCCACTCAGTTGCATCAATCTTACTCAATATTGCATCTATATTATTCCCTTAATTAGGTAAGGAAAGCACAACAAGAGAAAAGGCTTGATCACCTTGTCGACCCCGACTTAGGCCCGAATTACGACATAATCGAAGTCTCCGAGATGGTCCAGGTGGCGCTCCTATGCACGCAATACCTCCCATCACACCGGCCCAAAATGTCCGACATAGTGCGCATGCTCGAAGGCGATGGCCTTGTCGACAAATGGGAGGCAACCAATAGGCTGTTGATACCTCAGCTTTCACCCGATGACAACCCGACGCCATACCACGCCTTGGAGTCCAAAGGGTTTTTCGGCGTCCCACATGAGTGCGGTGGCGGCAGTAGCAGCGACGATGCGCTGTCGATCGACCTGGTAGAAGAAATGGAGCTGTCTGGTCCAAGGTAGAAAGGGCAACACACTTCAAAATTGTTACTAATTTTCAACATATAGGAGTTCATAGTTAGTTAAAATGTTATAGTACCTAGGTTTGCATGATTCCATTATTATTGTTCTTCCTGTTCTTCTTTTAGCACCACATTGTTGTTGGTGGTTTTTTTTTTTCTTTTTTGCATTTTTTTATTAAGTTCACAAATGTAAAAAGAAAAAAAAAATGAGGGAAGGTTTTCAGGTCAGCTGCATTGCATAGGATTTCCTGTTTCAGTTTTGTTGGGTATTGTTGATTTGGATAGGTCAGGAAGCCCTTTTGAGGATCTCTGAGTTGGTCTTCTTTGGAATGGAAACAATTTTGACTGTTCTGCCGGCCGGGTTTTAAAGTTGTCCGGTTGTATAGTGGTCCTAGTACCACCACCTGACAAAATCTCAGCTGGGCATTTTGGTGATAAAGAACACACTAGAAGAATTAGTAGTTCAATTTAGGTTGGTACTGAAAAAATAAAATTTATACTTTCATAGGCAATCAATCAAGAATTATCTCGGCCAACTGCAATTTATTTTCATAGATTTTGAATTTTTTTTTTCTTAAATCCTTACTCCCATTGGATTTTTTGATATGAAAGTTATATCTTTCTGAAAGAAGAAATCTTAGTTGTTGATTGTTTATTCTTATTGATCGTCATCGTTGACGTACATTAATATCCCGGCCCATTAAAATTTAAGGCGATATTAGTTTTTTTACAAGGGATGAGCTTTCGACTTTTTATTATAAGATATAATAGCCCAAAGCAATACCCACATCCTTTGTAGCGTAGGATGTGAACCGTTAGATCATCTCAAGTTCAAGCCAGCACAGATCCCGAGATGATCTAACGGTTCACATCCTGCGTTACACGATGCAGCGCTACAGAGGATATGAAATTCAATGGAAGGGTGCTTGATATGATAACCCAAATATAATTTATCCAAAGTGGGTTGGACAAGATATGGTTAGTATCGTTGGTTCAAAGCCTGTATATAATGGCCCAAATTATAGTTTGCAAGTGAGAAATTTGTGTTTCGACTTCTTGTACCATTGTCCCAAAAAAGTGGAATTGAAATTACTATTAGCCTGTTGAACTTGAAGCCTACACAGGAAACAGTATAAAACTCAAATTGAGACCCAAATTAATCCAATTTTGAGCCCTGTGAGATACAAACGAGTCGAGTCCATAACATGGCAGAGCAACCCAATGTTTACACCTTGCAAAAATAGTACGCATATTGATACGGGCTTAATTTTGATGCATGGATTAGGATTAGTTACTCAGATTAGATGAGTTGTTATTCAAACTGATGATTCTATTTTGTAACTCATTTTTGACAATTTTATTATAATTTAACGTTGTTGATTCACAGCTTCAATGATTTATTGTGTATGCTGATGACCTTGTTGTGTAACTTATTTTTATACAGTTTTTCTATTTTTCAAAGTTGCTGATATGCTGCTTAATTATACAAATTAAGTGAATTATTATGCAAAGTTGTAAACTAGTGACTTTATTATGCAACTCATTTTGTACATTATATCTTATTATTCAGCGTTATCGATAAACGCAACATAATTATACAAGTCATATGAGCTATATATTTTGTTAATTATTATTTAATTATGCAACTAATTAATCAGTTTATACATTAATTCTATTATTGAAAATTGTAGCCATGCCAACTAGATATAAAGTTGTACATTGACATTTGTACAGTGTACATGTATTCATCATAATTCATGGTTGGTGTATCAGCTCCCCCAATTTAAAATTTTAAATGCATATTATTCCTTTTGTAACGTGGATAAGAAAAGTTGCAGATCTGAATCAATTATGTGGTTATGGTGATCCGAGTCAGCATTGATGAGAACCACTAATTTTCCACCTCTAATTTCCATAGATTCAATAATATATATAACATAATTTAATATATAGCCCTCTCATGCAGTTGTCTGCATCATCATGTCTCATGTGCATAGATGCCACGTCCTGTAGATAAAATATAAAACCCAGAATCATGCATTGATGCCCCACTTCTTTTCGCATTTTTCAAGTGCTTAAGTCCCTGTTGGGATACACAAACTTCCCATGGCTGGCTACTGTTCGGTAACAGGCCATTCCCACAGGAAATGCACTGTTAAGAAGGGAAAAAAAAAATTCACTCTCAGAAAATTTTTGATTTCCCACAGAAACAGTACAATCCGGTTGAAGCCGAACACGCCCTAATTATGTGGGTTTAAAAAAATTCAGTCTAACAGGATTTTTTTCTTACCCACGCAAACAGTTGCCCATCTATGGAAAATAAAATACCCATGTTTGAATACGCCCTAATTGTTGGATCCATCCGATCGGACAAATACATGACTATGAATTATTAAAAATATCAATTTTTTTTTAAATAAAGACGAGGATCAAGACACTCAAATTTAACAGTCTATAAAAGATTTTCTATCCGGATTTCAAATCAACGACCTCCCATACAGAGAATGTTACCTTTAGCCACTAAACTCCTGATTATCAAAATATCTTTAGGTTTGATAAATGAAAATAAAAGAAAAGAAAAGTTGTTCTTTTGAGCATCTCAAAAGTGGAACTAACAATGTAACTAGACAATCTAACTTAACAAAAGCAATGCTTTTCTATGCGTCGCATTGCAATTGATCAGGGGACAAGCATACCAAATCTAATCAGCATTTAGGATTTAAATAAGCAGAAAACGACAAACTGGCTAAGTAAATACGCAATATAAATATTTTTTGGGTTTTTAGTCAAAGTAATCCGCCGGTTAATCTAATCATGATGTAAAGATTTGTTTTTAAAACTTGTAGTGACTTGTAATTAAAATGGTCAAGCCACCGACCCTGTAAGCTTTGCTAATTACAAGATTTATATATTGCGATGACTCTTTTTAACAACTAGTTGTGAATTGGGGCTTCGCCAAAAAAAATAATATTACATAAATTAATAGATATAAAATAAATAAACATCTTTCATAAATATATTTTATTAGATAAATATTGGACTTAATATATTTTCTATATAATATAATTTTAGCTACATCTCAATCTATACAAAAGAATATAAAGAGTTGCAAATATTTTGAGTCTTAAATTGTTCTTTAGGTACATCATATTGAAAAAAAAAATTAATTTGAGCCATTTGATTAAGATAAATGAAGAAAGAGAAACAAAATAAATGGTTGAGATTAATGATGATGTGGCATAGCTAAAAAACTTAGAAGCTTACCCCTCTTTCTAAAGTATCAATTTTAAAATTATTTTATAAAGTTGGACAGTTTATTAAAATTTAAAAGATTTATTATATTATAGAATTTATGGACTGTACGAGTTCTAAATCTTAATTTTTTTACAAATTTAACTGTTGTTGGCTATTTTGTAAAAAAATATATTAAAATTAAAATAAAATATACGGTGTTAATTAACGGTTCTAAGACTCTTAACTGCAACCCCATATCAATAAGAAATATTTAACTGAATGTGTGTGTGTTTTTTAACCAATATAAAAGTTCAAAAATTCGTAAACCAATGTGTTGTAAGGTTGATAAGAGATTCATTTCAAAAAAAAAAAAAAAAGGTTGATAAGAGATAGATGACGAGTTTCAGGTCGGGTTTGGGGTCGTCAAATCTCGGGCCATCTAGAGTTTCGAGTTGCCATAGGCCGGATCAGGTTGGGTTTCAGGTTGTCCGATCTCAGGCTGACTCGGGTTTAGGTTTGTCACGAGTCCGGTCAGGTCGGGTTATATATGCCGGCCACCTCTGGGTGGGATACAGAGATGTAGATAAAAATGACAACAATAAATTCTCATAAATTAATGGTTATTAATGAAACATCCATAGCATTTAGATATATATTATCAAATTTGATATATAATCAGGACAACACTTAATTAGCTCAAGAATACATCTCTCAATATTTTCATCTATTTTTAATTTTTTTTTGCACTATAGTTTTAATCGGTTTTTTTTTTTAATTTAAAATAACACTAATACTATTGTATTGGAAAAAAAAAACATCATTAAATTATTTAATTGTTGTGGAGCCGAATCCACTGGTCATATCGGAGGACTTGGCATACAAACGACAAGGCCAAATGTGCCAGCTGATTTGCAAATATAATACAATTTTTAAGCAATCATGCAATTGCAATTTGCAAACCAAATGCCGAAATGCGCCTGCCAGGGAACCGTAGAGTGTAGAGAATCTAAATTATTATCTTATTGGGCTCGTTCGGCGAACCAACGAGGATCAAAATTTGATCTGCGCTAAGAAGTTCATATTCAGATGCCTTAATCTATGCAAAAGTGCTAAGGAGGCTTGAACTCATGTCCTTCCTTAGGAATCCGGGCAGGAGATTAAGCCGGACAGCAAAAGAGGCTTAAGGAGGAGTTCTTGATCCGCACTAAGAAGCACGTATTTGGAAGGACTAAGGTACTAAGGAGGCTTGATCCGTGCTAAGGAGCCTCGATCCCTTCACCGAACAGCTCCATTAAGATCTAGTGTCTATTATATAGATAACTATAGACATAAAGAATATGACAAGTGAGACTTACAATGTAACTCATGTATCTTCTATGGTAATTTATGGAATAGACACACAGGGGCTGTTCGGCGGTGCTATTGATTTAAATATTTAAGTATTGCTAAGTCACACACGTTCAGAAAAAGAAAAATTATCTAAGAAAGCTTAAGCCTTATATAAGCCATGAGTATGACTTTCTTAAGAATCCGTGCAAGGCTTAAGCCCCGGTCAAAAGGAGGCTTAAGGAGAGACTTTTAATTTGTGCTAAGGAACTTGTGTTCGGAATGATTACGAGGCTAAATGAAGTCTAAGGAGACTTAAGAAAGGGTTGCCGAACATGCGCACGAGGTTTCTTTGTATTTTTCCTTTTTCTAATGATCCAATCCAACTATCCAAGTGTGACTGTGTGAGACGCTCGAACTCGAACACCCAACACGAGTAAACAACATGACGAATCAGATTCTGGCACAGCTGCGCCTGCATGACATTTCCCATCACAATAATTCACACATATAAAATAGGAGTATAGGAAATATTAAAAATAGTAGTTTCGTTCTGCTCTAGCAGGTAGCTCAAGGGCGAGTGCTCATCCCCTAACTTACTGCATTGTGCAGTTCAAAGCATCAGCCGTTGGATTGTCTCGAGATCTGCTCTTGCACGAATGTCGAGACAATCCAACGGCTGACGATGTGAACTGCACAATGCAGTACATCAGGGGATATGAATTCGCTCAAGGACACGCGACCACCAGTTCGGTTCCTGTACGTGTGCAAGCTTTCTTGTCCTTGAGTAACTGAGTTCACCTTCACCCATTTTAATTTGATTTCATATCCTCTGTAGCGCTGCATGCATTGTGTAGTGCAGGATGTGAACCGTTAGATCATCTCGCGATGTGTCAGCTCGAATCTCGAGGTGATCCAACGGTTTACATCCTGCACTGCACAATGTTGCGCTACAGAGGATAAGCACTCAATTCATTTGGTGGACGTCTCTTGCTCGTTTGCAAGTTGCAACTGTACGTACTTCTGGGGGTTTCTAGCTGAAAGCAATAATGCATTATTGGTTTGGTTTGGTTTGGTTACTTAATTATTCGGTTTGTTTGTTCCCATCTACTGATTTCATAAATGGATTTGGATCTATTCTAATTTTGTGATCCGATTTTAACAAGGAAGACGGGTTCTGGATTTGGGCATTGAAATCATCTACGATCTGAATTAGATCGGGGACTCTCCAATCCTAAATGAACAGCTGAGATTATTCAAGAAAATCTCTTCAAAACCAACACAATCGTTGTATCGGGGATTGGAGGGTCTACCCGATTTGAATCGTAGCCGATCGATACGAACTACTCGACTTGTGTACTCTCCATCTTAACGGGTTTTTGGGCTCTTATATTTCATTTTTGACCCATTATTTTAGTTGTTCGACTAGTACATAAAAGTTTTATATTCTTAATATGAAAGTATAAAATAATTACTTCTTACTAAACTATTATGTAAATTGCAATTTAAATATTAATTTTTTTTCTGTAACAATGTAATGCCATACCTTATGGTGTCAAAATTTATATTTGAGGTCATTTCGGTAAAGCTTAACTTTTTCTTGAAATATTATCACAAAACCAAATACTTCAATAAAATTATAGAAATGTTTTACTTTAAGAAAATGCCGTATCATATTACATTTAATTTATAATATATTATCCCACTTATGTATGTATGCACTCTCTCGAAATGTGGTTGTTGCTGTAAATTAAATCATTACTAGAGTACTTACCGAGCATACTTTCCGGGTGCGTGTTAAACAGAATTTCCAAAGACGATTGCTGAGGAGTATTTGGAGCTATAATACAACTGTACCATTGTAGTTCTCATCGTTCATATGCAGCTCATAATTTTCTTCTAAGAATCTAGTTGGAACTTAATTAAATAAAATTCTTGCACCTCGAGCTAGAAAAGAATTTTAAAAACTATTTATACAAATATCGTAAATAGGATCAGAAGATTTTGAAGAACCACCACAAGTAGGAAAATAAAAGATAACAAAAAGTAAAGCCAAACTAGAATACAAAATATTGAAGATATTGGAAAAATCAGAGAACGATCCTGAAGTTAAGTTCAACTTGGCCACTAGAGACGCATTTATTTGTCTTTCACCGCTGAGAGCACTTCAGATGGAAGATGCAATAATGACATTTCCAAATGCTATGTTTTTTAAAAGGAAAAATAATAATTTTAAGAGTACTACCTAGTGTCTATAAAAAAACTGTCTGTAACGTCTATATATTATATTTTAAGATATATATAAGTGTATTTATTATATTCCATTCATATATATGGATGTACATACGTTTTTTCAATAGACGCAACATGCTTCTCTAATTTTAACACTAGAAAGACCCTATTTTTGTTTGCACTAGTAGTATTAGGCGGCATCCAACCTGGCACTCATCTTTTATTTTATTTTTTAATTTTTTAATTTTAGCATTTCTTGGTAACTTCGTCCACTAGAATATGCTTCCTATATATATTGCTATTGCACCTTAGAATTAGATTGAGCACTAGAGAAAAAGCATATATTGTTTATGCAATCATGGAACCCTCTTAGATGTAAAATTGTCACAAATGGTCATTTTAATTGTTTCTTTAATTAATCAGTGACGATATTGAAAGTAACTTTCACTTTTTTGAATATATGGAAGGAAAGTTGGAAAGCAAGGTCATGTATGAGAGAAATTCATTAACTAAATTTTAATTAGTTTCATTTTATTTCTTTCTTTGAAGAAAGAGTCCTCCAATTATAAAATGCACATCCAAGTGTGAAATTTACCAAGCTTTCTTGAAAATTCAATTATAAATAAATTGGGTTTGTTCAATAAGAATATAAGAACATCTTTAGCGTTGTGGCTTTTAAAAGTTATGGATATATTATATTGGTATAAACATGCATGACTATATATGGCTCTGTTCAGCGACATATAGAATAGTGAAAGATTATATATGGAAAGTGGAATTGAGAATTGAGTACTCTTCGAATTTATTCCATTTTGTTGTTTGGTAGACACCATATTTGAAAAATGAAAAGATAGACTTTCTTAGCAAAATCGAGCACCAAAATAGTGCAATATGAATCTCATATAAAAAATTAGTCCTACATTTTTTAATTCATAAGATTGCTGAGAATTTGTTCAAAATATACTTAAAGACTAAAGAGTACTTTTCTTCATAACTCTACACAAAAAATGGGAGGAGGAGGACACTTTGAGGAAAGAACAAATCTGACATAAGCTAAATATAATCCAATTCCAACCTTTTATTCTGTCTTTTTTTTTTTTTTTTCCTGAGATAAAGATGAATGTCAAGCTACTCAAATTTAAATGTCTATAAAAAAAATCTCCTATCCGCGCGACCTTCATGTACATGAAAAGCGTTGCCTTTAGCCACTAGACCAAAGCCTGGTTCTTTATTCCGTTTTATTTTAGTTTGCAAATAATATTTCACGAGAAATTAATGTCCATGATATTATTTTGATTTGCAAATAAATAATATTTTAAAACTCGTTACGATGACATGGCTTAAATATTTATTTACAAATTTACAAACGTACACTAATAAATTCCATTTTTGGAATATAAACATAAAAATAAAAATGTAAAAAAATATATATTACGGAACAAAAGCTGACCAACATGAGCATTGAGCTTATAATTTTTATTCTGTTTACAACATGAACACAATATTCACAATTTTCTTATCTACTCAAGAACTCAAGAAATGTAATGTCCTTTCCCTTTGCTCTTTTCATCTCAACCGCTTGCTCTTCTCCTCTTTTATCCGAGCTTTTTTTTTTTTTTTTTGGAAAAGTAGACGAGAAATGCCATTTTTGAGGCTGCTTTCCTTCAAATAAAAACAGAATTCCTATTAGTTGTTAGTTTGCAATGAGTGGATCAGTGACAGGAGCATTGTTGGTATCGGCGTAACGTTTTCCAAATTTAAAATATCGGAAATTAAGTTTGCTTATTTATTAATGAAACCACTTAATACGTTCAAACGTATCAACGTTAAATGAAGTCCGGTGACAGAGCTTTGGCAACATATTTTTGTTAAATTTGAATCGCTGAAATATATAATAAGTCAATGGCAAAGTTCAACAAAATTTAGATTTCCAGTAATAATGAACCATATGCCAATGTAATGAGTTGGCAAAAAAAAAAAAACAAAACAAAACAAAAACAAAAGAAAAGAAACAGAGAGAAGTAAATTTCATCCTCTTTTCCCCAAAAAATAAAGAGCTGTTATTTTGTTTACCCTTTGAATCGTCCTGTTTTATCCAAAATTAATGTTGTAGGAGTTTAAAAATTCGAACAGGGGCAGCTGAAGTAATTGGATCGGGTTAGAAATTTAAATCCATTTACCATTAAGTTCAATATGGAGTTATGGACATACATACGGGTGGTGTGGCTGGTGGCTCAGGCTCAATAATTTTTCAGTAGATTCCAAGAGAGAAAAAAGACAAAAAAGTTGTATTATTTTAAGTTTGCGATGTTGCATAATTGGTACTTCTAATTCAGATATTGAGATCTGTGCCAACTTTATTCGCGTGGGAGCTGACTATTCAAGTGTTCATTGCCAATTTGCCATGCTCTGCAATCTGCAATCCTAGCTCCTATAATTAAAAACATACTACATTAATTAGAGACTGTGGTACTATTAATAGTACAAAATAGGCTGTACAACGGCTTCATATTATGGTATTTGAAGTTCAATTAATCGATCCAAACTGCTCAATGTGATTTTCATATGTTAATGTAGTTCTAGACCAAATTTTATATTTTTTTAGATTTTTTTAACTATATATTTTGATATATAAAAAAACCACATTTTTTAATGGTTTATAATGTTTATATTAAGTCATTTTTTAATTATCTAAAACATAGTAAAAAAAAACACCAAAAATTATAAATTTTGGTCTACAATAACATTTATATATGAAGATCATATTGAGCGGTTTTGATTGGTTAATTAAACTTTAAAAATGATAATATGGAGACATAGTACAGAGTATTTTGTACCATTAATTAATTATTATAATAAAAAAAGAGTGGTTCTGCTGTGGATTGGCTAAGCAACTTTTCATTTTGAATCAAACGGCTATTATCAAATATGTCTCTTTAATTATATATAAAAGACATATTGTGATCATCTAATTATGAAAAAAATAAACGGCCCATATTTTATCCGATCCATAGCAGAATTAGCCAAAAAGAATTGTCGAGCACCATATAATAACCAAAGGAAACTTCTCGTGCTTAATTAAGCATGAAAACAAAAAAAAGTTTTCATTTTTTTAGACGAAATTTTGAAACTATCACAAAACATTTAACAATTTCTAAGAGACAATATATAATTTAGGCCAAATTGGTTATATACCTCCCAAACTTGCTCAATTATGTATTTTTTCATCAATTCTTTTAATTTGGGTATATGCCCATCAAAAACTCAATTACCTTGTTATTTGCTCAAATCATGATTCATCTTAGAGAAATCAACAAAAATATTTTGTAAAAAAATTGTATGACCAAATTACCCTCCTTCTAATTATCTTCTCCTTCCTTTTTCTGTCTGCTTATTTTCCCTTCTTCAAAAAAAGAAAAAAAAACACCCAGAGGTTTGACAATTTATTGGTCAGGTCGGGTCGGGTTCGGGTATCGGGTTGACGTCTGCCAGCAATTTTTCGGGTGGGGTCGGCGGGTTTTTGGGTCTGGTCAGATTTTACACCTCTATTCCCGGGTTATCTCGGGTTTCGGGTCGGGCCGAGTCGGGTTTGGGTCAGTCTGACTTTCTTTGAAATGCGGGTCGCGTTTGGGTCAGTTTGACTTTTCCTGAAACTCGGGTCGGCTCAGATTTTGCCACCTCTAAGAAAGAGGGAAGAAACATTAACTAGGTTTAGAAAAGGTAAATATGCTGGTGTAAAAAAAAGGAACAAGAAGAGAATTAGAGGGAGGGTAATTTGGTCATACAATTTTTTTATAAAATATTTTTGCTAATTTATTTAAGATGAATCATGATTTGAGCAAATAACAAGGTAACTAAGTTTTTGATGGGCATATACCCAAATTAAAAGAATTGATCGAGAAATACACAATTGAGCAAGTTTGAATGGGTATATAACCAATTTAGCCTATAATTTACGGATCCAAAAATTGACTAGATCACGAATAATTAGAATCAACAATCGGTATTTTTTTAATATATTGTAGGTTTATTATTTTATTTTATATTAAGGTGCCAATACCCCATTTCCATCGTTTATCAAATTTGACCCACAACACCTGATTCTTCTGAAGTCCCAATATCACATTTTTATTATTTGGTGGGTTTTTACTTTTTACCATGACCTCAACAATAATAACGACTTCATTAGCCATTCATATTGTTTTCAGCAGTGTACTTACAGATATATTTTGTATAGAAGAAATGTAGATGCCTATTTATTTTGGAAGTTGTTAATTAAAATTTAATTAATATACGTACTCAATCAAATAAATAAACTGTACAATATTGATTATGTCTATACTTGATAATAAATATATATATATATATTTTGAACAATCCAAACTTGAATAGCTAATAATAAAAGAAGTCTTCAGCACTATATATATATATATCCTAAATCCAGATTGAAATAGCTAATGATAAAATAAGTCTTCAATATTAAATTTATGTACAAACTTGTTCGACACTCTAGATCCTTTAGTGCGTGTTGCGCAAATAAAAATTGTCTAAAATTAATCGTTTCATAAGAAATCAAAATATGTATTAATATAGTAAAAATTACATATAAATTTTTGTGAATGCAATAAGTAACCAAATTAGATAATTTCGATAATAACAAAGAATTAGAGAGATACCATTCACAAATTCTAACTTTCTATTAAAAATGAAAAAGACTTGTGAACAAAGAAAAACTAATAATGGAATTAAAAAACGTTGGCAGCCGCTGTCAACTTTTCAAAAAAAAATAATGGAATTAAAAATATATATATAATAGAACCCCACAAAACGAAAATTGTACCAGCAATATATTTCTCTAACTCTAGCTCGTCTATTATTACTAACTCTATTACATATAACTAATAAATAGCCCACGTCTTTGTTTTGGACTGAAATTATTATATCTTATATAATAAAGTGCCGAAAACTTATTCCCTGTGAATAAACTAATATGAGACTTAAATTTTAATACGCCGGGACAGTAATGTACGGTGGTGATCAATCTAAGTAAACAATCAACGACTAAAATTTATTAGGAGTAAGGATAAGAATAAACAAACAACTATACACGCATACCCACTAATATATACAATATAGACAACCGTTCATTTCTATTCAAGCGATTCAGATTCACAGGTCAACAATATCTCTTTGCTTGTACTCCGAAAATACATATCATAACCATCTGATTCAGATAAATGAACGGTCCATATCTCTTCCGATCCACAGAAGAATCCACCCAGTATAATAATTTCAGGAACCAAAATTATGTTCATAATAACAGAGGAGCCCAAACAAACTCCCCTTTCCAATTCCGAAAAGATAGAAATAAATAGAATTCCCAAATCAAACGCGACGTCTGCGCGTCAAAATCAACTCAAACCCTAGCTGCATTCATTCTGGGGCTATAAATACCTCCTCCCCTCGTTCTCTCACCGCTATTCCAGACACCCAATTCCCCCCTCTGTACAACTCACCTCTCGCCGTTGTCCAGGAACCAACCAATAATCTCCACGAACCAACGAAAAGAGAAGAGCTTTTGTGAATTGTGAATTGGCTTTTTTTTTTTTGGGAGGTTTGGTTCTGGTTGAATTGTTTTGTTGTTTGGGGATTTTGGAGGTTCGGAATCAGAGCAATCCAGGTGGGAATTGAAAATCTCTCTACAATACTCGTTTTTGCTTTTGTAAGTTGTTATGATTGTACCTTGTTTTGTTGGGTTAATTCAAGATTGAATTTTTTATTTTGTGTTTATTAATTTGGGTTGTATCTGGTTCAAAATGTTGGGTTTTGGTTTGGTGACGAAATTGTTCATGGCTTTTGTGGAATTTGTTGGTTTATGCAATTATGTGTATTTTTTTTAATTACTTGGTTAGATCTCAAAGGGAATAAATTTTTTAAATAATAATATAATATGCATTTTTTTATGATTGATTTTATTTAGCAGAATTGGGTTTCCAGATGTGAAACGTATTTGATTTTTTTGTTAAATACTTCAAATCACACGTCAATTGTTACAATTTCTAAAGGGAATAATTTATAATTGAGCTAGATTTAGTTAAATTATTGTGTAATTTTTCCTGTCATTAAATTCACATTGCTCTAACAAAAGCATTTAAATCCATTCTAATTCAAAACCATTTGGAATAAAAAAAAATTGCATCATCTTCTAAACTTGGTATACATAAGAAAAATCAGAATGCTTGCTAATGCATGTATGTCTTTTATTTTGTTGTTAGCAGATAACATAATTGATGTTTTAATGGAGTCAAAGGGCGGAAAAAAGAAGTCTAGTAGTAGTAGTAATAATAATAAGCAATACGAAGCACCCCTCGGATACAGCATTGAAGACCTCAGGCCTGCCGGCGGCATCAAGAAATTCCAGTCTGCTGCATACTCCAACGTAAGTTCTATGGTCCTTTATCATTTTTGTGTTGGTACCAGTCACATGTTGGTACTTGTATTTGTACCCAAGATGTTTGATGTGAAAATGATTGTTAAATGGTATGAATTAGTGCTATGTGCCGTCGGAATTTGGGTTTGGATTCTGCTTCCGATGACTTTATCAGGAAATTTTAGAGTACTTGAAATCAACCATGAATCAGCTTCTCTGTACCAGATTGGTACTGGTACTGGTACTGGAACTACCTATTTAATACCAAAGAACTTAAGGACATTCCTTGTTAGTATCTCGGTGCTGTACCACTTTCGCTGAGATTGTAATGCTTGCTGGTCTGTACCAATTTAAGACAGAATCAGATTAGTGTTCCACCAAATTTCAATTTTATTTGGCTAATTTTTTGTTTATCTGTTGTTTTATCTTGTTTCAGTGCGTGCGCAAGCCATCCTGATACGACTTCCATGCACTTTTTCGTAGATTAGGATCTTTATTACAATTTCCTCGTCCTTTTGTTTTGAAAATCTTTTGCTAGCTGCTCTCGACTCTCAGCCAAGACCTCCTCTCACTCCACCCTTTTGCCCTCTCCTGATTCTCTCTCACCTCTTTCTCTGTCAAGAATCCGTGATCAAATGGCGGTATCCGCAATTGGTTTCGAGGGCTACGAGAAGCGCCTTGAAATCACAGTCTCTCCAGGCCCCACTTTTCTTGATCCTCATGGCCGTGGTCTCAGAATGCTCTCACGTCCCCAAATTGACTCCATCCTTGACCTCGCGTTTTGCACCATTGTCTCAAATCTCTCAAACAAGTTCTTTGACTCCTACGTTCTCTCTGAGTCAAGTCTCTTTGTCTACCCCTACAAGATCATCCTGAAGACTTGCGGGACCACCAAACTCCTGCTATCTATCCCCAGAATACTTGAGCTCGCTGAAGAGTTGAAACTCCCGGTTCAGTCGGTGAAGTACTCTCGTGGCTCCTTCATCTTCCCCGAGGCCCAGCCAGCACCTCATCGCTCATTTGGGGAGGAAGTCACGGCGCTGAACCAGTTCTTTGGCCACCTTAACTCTTCTGGTGCATATGTTGTTGGAGATGCATTGCAGCCGAACAAAATGTGGCATGTCTACTATGCAACTGATCGGCCCGAGAAGCCTATGGTAACTCTAGAAATGTGCATGACGGGTCTGAATCCTAAAAAGGCTGCAATCTTCTTCAAGAATGAGGGGGGTGGAAAGATGACAAAGAATGCGGGTATCTCTGAAATCATTCCTGAAATGGAAATATGCGACTTTGAATTTGAGCCATGCGGCTATTCCATGAATGGTATCCACGACAAATCACTCTCTACCATTCATGTGACTCCCGAAGAGGGTTTCAGCTATGCAAGTTACGAGGCCATGGGATTTGATCCCAGCAAGCTGAACTATAGCGATTTGGTTTCCCGGGTGTTGAGTTGCTTCGATCCAGCCGAGTTCTCTGTTGCTGTTACTGTGTATGGTGAATGCGGGTTAGATAGTTCATGGGGTAAGGCTATAAACTTGAACGGGTACAAAGATGGTGAGATGGCGAAACAGGAGTTGCCGGGTGGTGGGTTGCTTATGTACCAGAGCTTTGTTGCGACTACTGGTTTTGTGGCATCTCCAAGGTCATTCTTCTGTTGCTGGGACGAAGAAGACGAAGAAACAAAGAGTGTTGAAATTGGAAAGTGAAATTGAGCATTCGCACTTTCGCAGGGTTTTATGCTTTGATTGGGAAGCAGCTAGCTTAAGGTTTAATACTATGTTTTTAAAACATGATTTCTGGTTTTTGGGTATTTTTCATGAATTCAGATTTCTGTTATGAATAAGAGCTCTGTGTGGCATGCTCTGTCTGTCATGATGAGTATTTATCTGATTATTGGTAAGCAATGTGAGATGCTATGTTATTTTCCTTCAAGTAATTAATGTTATCTATCTTTTTTTTACTTGATCTCTGGAAATACTATGTGCTGTCATCTTTTTCATTTCTGTTAGTTGACAAATTTTTTTTTAAAATTGTAAAAAAATAATTTAGGGAAGTAGTAAGATTACTCCTGAAATTACACTCAATAGATAAAAAATAATTTAGAGAAGTAATAAGATTACCTCTGAAATTATACTCAATAGATAGACCTGAATATCAATTGGAAGGGACATTGGAACATCACTTCAGCGTGATATGTGGTTAATAACTTGTCTATATAAGATTGCATGTCACCATCAACTGCCCAAATCTATGCTGAAGTGATGTTCCAATGTCTCTTTCATATATACTAATAGGTTTTATATTCAGAGAGAAACTGTATACAGCTGGATTAGATGTATTTTATTGCTACTAGTGGACCAAATGATAGGCACAATATTGGATAGTAGTGTAGCTTATGCTAACTGCAAATATAATTTATCTTTAGAGAGCAAATCATTTGTTGGAGCCATACAAACTGATTCTTGTTTGATTGTTTCTGGTCTGAAGTTTGCCTGATGGGAGAAGAAAACTATATAGAAAAATATTTTTGAGACAAAAAGATGAGGATTAAGCCACTCATATTTAAATGTTTATGAAAGATCTAATATCTGGGTTTTGAACATGCTTCCTCCCACATGGAGAGCATTGCCCTTAACTACTAAACTAAAGACTGGTTCTTATATAGAAAATATTAATTACTTATGAACCATTTGAATTTGTTGTATGTGTGCACTTAATTATGTATGTTGCTAAAACTTAATGGAGAGGCAAATCATTTCTACCAAGTTTGTTGCTGCATTAATTTTTTAATACTTTCAACTTGACTACATTTAATATTTCAATTTGTGGGGATAAATGGGGTGACATCGTTATTCTTTAGTACATCTGCTTGTACAAAGGAGTTGTTAATAGCGTCATATCTAGTGTCCTCAAAATTAGTGTCTACATTGTTATAAAATATGAGTTAAGCGTTACACAATTTGAGATAAGAGTTACAAATTTTGCGTATGTGTGGATGTGTGGACAGTTAAAATGAGGACATATATATGGAAAATTCCTTGTTAATAATGTTGAATTGCAATTGGATGTTGAATGGGGCATGAGTCATCTCTGGCTAATCAAATTACTCAATCTCAATTCAAGGAGATAGGTATGTTTGTGCAGCTAACAAATCACCTATATGCCTTTTCATTGTTATTATTATTATTATTATTTTTAATTAATTGTGGATGGATTAGGGAGACAGCAAATGCTAGTTAGAGGTGTAATTGCTTGCTAGACATGCTGATAAGGGGATTAGCATGCTCTCACTTTCATCTCTGATCCATTTTTTATTATAATTTTTGAACACTAAGTGCGTGTTCGGCAGAGTGGGATCAAGCGTCCTCAAGGCTCCTCAACGTCTAAATACCTCTTGATCCATCCGAACGTTGATTCTTCAGAGGAGATCAAGCATGACTCCCCAGCTCGTAAAGTTAATCCACCTCCCCTCCTTTCTCAACGTTTTCACCTCCTCAAGCCCCTCCTCAATGCTATAATTTACATCACATCATATATTTTATTCATATATAATCTTCATCCTTTATCATACTACTATGCCGAACAAGAGCTCCTCAATGAGGATCAGCTTTTTAATCCTCCAGTGCTCCTCAATGTGCTAACTTCAAAGTCTTTCTTCCAAAATTAACTAAGCAAATAACAGAGTGAAAGTCAATTAAAGAAAGGTTAGAGGAGGACTATACCTTGAATAAGTATAATAAAGCAAGTCCAATAATGTATATATAAAATAAGGTTGATTCTGCTGTGGATTAGATGAAATATGAGCCGCTCATTTTTAATAATCGGATGACCACAATATGTTTTTTAGATACAATTAATAACATATGTCTGATAATAACTGTTTGATTCAAAATGAAAGGTTGCTTAGCCAATCCATAGAAAAACAACTCAACTTAATTTTTTATTATGCAATCGAGGCTGCTAATTCTTGCACAATTAAAAGCAAGGAGATGAAACCTTTGTCCTATCAGAAGCGTAAATAATTTAAATGAGTTAAAATAGAAATTAATTTGTATTTGATAAATTCAATAGGAATCGGTGCTCACTACCTTCTTTTTTCGGCCAAATTTAAATTAGTGTCACGTTTGAAATTTTAATTACTAATTTGATAATATGAATGACAAATGAGCAATATTTAGAAATAAAATATATTTTCTGAAATTATCAAATCTTTATTTAGCCATGTACATTAGTTGGAGGGTTAATTTGATGTTATAAATTTAGGTACATGACTTAATCAAAGCATATATTTATCTGCTACTTGTAGGAAAAAAATGGGTTTAAATTTAGAATATGTAAAACTTCTCCAAAAAAATAAAATAAAAATAAAAATAAAATAGAATATGTAAAGGTACATCACATATAAAAAGGCCTTTTGAATGTTCTTAGTTATAATAACTTATAAGCAGGAGAATATATATTAGTTTTGTTTTGTATATAAATAACAAGCAATCTGATAACTTGACTCTTTCCCCTTCATATAGATTATCAAGCTTATATATTTGTGCTTATCCTGTTCAATAATCCGTATAAAATTTTCAGCAGTGGAACGAGAACATTTCAAGGTGAAATAAAAAATAAAACTTGGCTGTAATACAAAGTAGTAACTATACAAGGTAATACAAATTAGTTGTCCATATTTATTTGAAGATATATTATTGGAAATTAGTGTAAAAAAATTTGGATATATATTAGGGTGTTGGCTATTGCTTTTTTTGAGTGTGTGGTGTGTGTGGTGCTTGTGGAAGGGGGTTAATTTGCATGATCCCTCATACATATGTTATTTACATCGTTAGTTTATTTATTATGAACATTTACTTCATGTGTATATGTTTTTTAAAGAACCAGAATACTTGTCGAATTTTGTTTCTTTTGGGAAATCCGGTAAATGTTCAGTAAATTCTTCCAACTATTAATTCAGAAAATTAGAGTACTCAAACATAATAAAATTAACGGTATAATCTCAATAAAAAATATATATATAAAACACGGCCAACCCTTAAAGTTAACAACTCTATATATTGGCTCACGAGTTTGTATAGCAACGTGAGGTATATTTGTAAGATTCTCATATCTTACAATAAAAGATCAGAGAAAATCAATAATTTCTTTGTTCAAACTATAAAAGATAGACAGGTCCAATTCAAGCTAACAATCTAACTTGTTGAAACTAGAAGAAAAGTTGTTTAATATTAATGTCTAAGTTATTTTTTATTTTTTTAGTTTGGATTATATTATAGTAGATTGTTTAAAATTTACTATTATTAATATAATCCAAACTAAGAAAAAAAAAGCTTTATTAAACAGAAAACAAGCTTTATTTATTTAATCGGAGATGGGTTATGAAAGTAATTTCTATGACATAACTTATTACAAGCAGTCCCTTTGTTAAGTATATATTATTAAGTGTTTAACTTTTTTTAAGATAAAATTAGCGGATCATAACAACGATACGGTACCAAATGTAACGATATATCAAAGATTATTTTGAGATATCATGATAAGCATTGTCAATACAATACCAAGGAAAGAAAAATCCAAAATTTTAGATCTGAATAGTAAACAAAACATGAATGATCTGGTTTCAACGTTTTGTGCATTATTAAATCTAAATCTCATCAAGCTGGCTGTCCTTTTTCCCTCGTCATCTTTGGATAAATCCGAGTTACCCCAGTATTGCTTGATTTATGGGTTCAAAATTAGACTGTAAGGTGAAACATAAAAGCCCATAAAAGTACAATACATGATCTATGTGTATTTAACTATGGGTCTCAAAGTAAACAATACCTCTAATGATGATTGAGAGGTTGGTGTTGGACGGCCCGTAATAAAATCTTAGTTTGGGCCTTGACATGTTAGCAGTTTCACAAAGGTTTATTATGGACTTAATATAGTTCATTTGACTGGTAAAGATACCAAACTGATTTATAATATAATAATTTTATATAATATACAAGATCACTTAATAAAATTAGTTATTCTGTCTGTCTTATTAAAATGTGAAAATCATGGGTTTTAAGTTTTAAGAGGAGGCTAGCTGCCATGCAATGTGAATATGTAAAACAAAAGTTACCTTCATGGGCTCATGGCTCATCTCTGCTCTGAGCAGCTAGCAAGGTATAGAATAGTGACCACCTACATTAATTTTGAGTGAGTATTTTGTCTCCTTCCATAAAAGCCTAAACACATTTGTTGCTATATGCCTATATGCATGTCAGTTCTCGGAATGAATTAAATTTGCACAATTCAGGCCCAATTTGTCAAATAGTGCACAACTAATCAATTGGTTCTCAAATTACTGGTAAAAAAAGAAAGCACAAGTGCATGCGTGCCCCACACAGAGAATCTCAAGCCCAGAATTGGGGATTTGCATGCTGTCACAAGAAATTTTTAAGTTGGGGGTCCAGTGTAATCTTACTTAAGAATCATATGCACTAGGAATTCATTAGAGAACATATTCTACACAAATCTAATCAATTAAGACAGCTACTGGTAAAAATATATTCATGGTAATTTTTCTACTTTAACCAATTTCCAACAGTGTAATTGAAGTAGTGGTCCTTGCTTTCATTTTATAATTTTCAGCAATATACTTTAAAATGGAATTACAGAAAGAGGGCAAACACACTAGTGATGAAGAATGAAAAAAATTGAAATACTTATGTATATGACTGAGAAACATTCTTTGTTCTACATGATGAAAGAAATTGGAACAGGGCTAAAACAGTCATTCCACTCACTTCTTGATTCATTAAGAAAGTATCTATGAAAAGCAATAAAAAAAGTTACTAATAGAGGATCTCAGTGGAGATATGTGGATATTGTTATGTGCAGCAAATGAACATAAGTAAAAAGAAAGAATTATAGTTTTCTTAAATATAATTGTATTTGTACAGTAACTTAAATATTTGCCTTTCCTTTTAGTTAGTAAGACTGTATATATATGGCCAACAAATTTTACTCCTTGTAAGCTTTTGGGAAATATTATTAACTTTAAATTGAATGTTAATACTTAATTTGTTACATGTACTGAAAACTTAAAATTTGTCAAATCAGATATAACTTTGTGCCACAAAAATAGTGAACACACACAAAGAAAAGGAAGAGCTTAATTTCCATCAGACATTTTATACATAATCATAATTAGGGAATCATATTTCTGGTGTGAAACAAGAGCTCCTTGTCAAATTAGGGAATCATATATATAATGTTAAATCCAAGGTCATCTATATGTTTTACATTACATGCAGAATAATTCTCTAATACATTCCTTTGAGGAACCATTTACAGAGCTTCTCCCAGAAGTCTCTGTCAGGATCTTCAGCTTCCAATAGTGCCTTTGCATCACTTGCAAGATCTGCCTGAAAAAGACACATAAACACAATTATTTGATGAAACTAAATTGTAATTTTATGTAATTTTCTTTTCCGATATGATATCGCTGTCTGTACATCATGCGGCATGCCTTTGTCATGCATGATTGAGTTATGGGTATTCTTTGGTTCTTTATAACCAAATTAATACATGTATTATCACAACATTATCCAGAGGTTTTGGTGAAATTGGCTTGAGCATGCAGGAGCTTACATCCAGAAGTTCATTTGAAGTGAGGCGGTCGATGATATTCGCCAAGATATCCTTCGTGTACTCCGGATGCCCCTGAATGCCTAAAATATGGTCTCCATAACAGAACATCTCAATTCCAGTTTTGTTCGAGAATGCGAGAACCTCAGCACCGGGCGGCACCTCTAACACCTATATTTTCCAAATATGAATATCAAATTGATGACCCTCTTACATTATCAAATTGTACTTGTAGAGCAATTGATAGATTCCAATTAACAAAAAACTTGATATAAATATGGATAACAAAAGTGGACTAATATACCTCATCCTGATGGCACTCAATGATTTTAGCACAGGGAGGAATCTGATCCCCAAATTCATCAAGGAACCTACATTGAAACAGGCTTTCAGCCATGATCACTTTCCTCACTCCTACGTCCCAGCCGTTTCTCGCCTTTGCTACCCGACCACCCAGTGCCCGACACAACACCTAATTAAGAGGAATCAATAATATATAAAATTTTCTTCAAATATCAGTAATGAATTAAGAAGTTCAAACTCCTTAATTTTCATGTAAATGGTTACTTAAAACTCAAAAAATATATTGCAACTTTTGTTGGTCGAATATTTAAAAAATGCCCAAAACGACAAGCTTAATTAAGCTTACTTGATGGCCAAAGCAAATCCCTAGGATTCTTTTTTGCATGGCATGTAGCTTTTGTATCAGAAAGCATAGCCTCAAGATCCAGAAGTCGTTCCCGTACGCATCATGCACGCTTCCGCTAATCATGAAACCATCGTACTTGTGGAGCTCTTCCATTTTCGGGAAGTCCCCCTCGACGACCCTGAAAAGGTCCCAGTGCTCCCCCTCGTCACCAAACGCTTCGACAAATACATTGAAGTACCCGTCGTACATTTTGAGCACGTACTCTGAGTCTCTGGCAGCCAAGAGGAGCGCGTATCGCTTCACACTCTCCTCCTTCATGGTTGCCAAAATGAGTTATGAATTGTTATAATTGTTGGCAACTTAAGTTATGAATTTGGGCTTGAAGAGTTGAAGCGTTTCAAGCTGTGTATTTATAGTAGTAGTGTGTTGGGGTTGTGATGATGACATATATATATATGGTGAGTTATACTGAAGAAGGTAAGTGGAATCCTAACAACTAATTAATTAATTAAGTGCATCTATGAAGCATCATGGCATGCACTTGCGTTACAATTTTTGGCTTTAATAAAAACGGTTTCTTGATAATGATGTCCTTACTCCTTACTATGAAAAATTAGCTCAAAACACAGCTAATAGTAGCTAAAGGGTAAATATTCAAAATTTCAAATAGTTAAAATTGTTTTGCACATATGTAACTTCAGTTGTGGAATTCATGTTATGGGAATTTATTGAAATAAAATCTTATTCTAACAAATATTATGTTGGGGAAGAGAAATTAATTAGCTCTTCTATAGGTTAGAGGTGTTTTATATGATAATATTTTTTAAATTAAAGATGCATATATCATTAATTAATTTGGGTAATCCAATTGCACACCATTGTAGTACATTATCATGGAAAAGTAATGCAAAAATACAAACTAAAATTACAAATATGGTATTAATTGCTTAACCGTGTGTGTTAGATTTAAACAAATTTAGCTGACGGACCTTAGTGGTTATACAACATTCAATTAGTGGTTTGTGGATTGATATTGAAAAAAAACATATTGTACAATGCATGCACATCATGTCTAAATAAGTTCAAGATATAAAAAAAAAATTATATAACATAATATCAGAAGTGTGTTATAATTAATCAAAAGACATATATATCAATTGTTGGATATGTAATGTTGTTTTTTTTTTTTTTTTTTTTTTTTTTGATAGAAGTTGGATATGTAAAGTAATTACCCCTTGCTTATAATACATAAATATCATTGCGTAGAAATAAAAGAAACAAGTTACATGGAGAGCATTTGTAACGACTCCGGAATCATAGTGGAAAATGAATTATTTGGGCAAAAGACTTATTTTGATTTGACTTATATATGACTTATTTTTTGTTTGCTGAAAAAGGTGGTTAATTCGTTTCTTTCGTATGACGATAAATGAACACAAAGATACAAGTGAATGAAGCTGATTTATAGTCCAAGTTAACAAAGCATGCAAAGGCGTTTAATTCCATCCTTTCTGCTGAAAACGCGTTGTAACTGTTAAATTTACTCATAAACTTACATAAATATATGGCTTACAGACCATAAACTGATATAAGATAGCCGCAAAAACATGTAAAGCCATCGAATAAAGAAAATCTGAAGTAAAAAAAGGAATAAATTGATATTGTAAGCTAACACAAAACAATGAACACGAGTTGCCAAAATTTTTTTGTTGAAATTATACCCTTTTTATATTAGAGGGACACTCAATTATTTCAAGATGCCAATATCCCCCTCCAAGCATATGCTGGGAATCAAACCGTGACCGTAACAATAGCGGCAGTGTCACTTAGGGGTGTAAATGAGCTGAGTCGAGTCGAGCTAGGCTAAGCTCAAACTCGACTCATTTAATTAACGAGCCAAAAACACGAGCTTGAGCTTGGCTCGTTTAATTAATGAGCTGACTAAGCTGGCTCATTAAGCTCGTTTATTTTTTAATAATAAACTTTTAAAAAATAAATGAGCTTAACGAGCTAGCTTAGTCAGATCAAAACGTTTCTATGGCTGCTGCTTCATGACAGGCTACTGACGGCGGATAATCTACTGAAAAGGCACTGGCCGGCTCCACAAACCTGCTCGCTCTGTTCTATCGCGACACTGGAGACTGCACAGCATATGTTTCTGACATGTCCCTTCACATTACAGTTGGTGCACGACATACAACTCCAGCGACATGGCTGCACCACCATCATGTCATCTTGGTTACGGAGCATTGCGCCGGACCGGGAAATAGCTTGGGTGGCTACACTTTGGGTGCTTTGGAGGGAGCGGTGCAATCGCATCTTCAGGGGAATTCATAAACCGCTACATGCTTTGCGGAACGAAGTTCACGGCTTATGTAGGCTGTGGGATACAGCTTACAATAGGATTAATAGTAGATTGATGTAATCAGTGTGCTTATTATTGTTGCTTCTTTTTTCTTTTGTTTCCTTCAGGAACCTTAAACTATGTATCCCCTTTTTTTAGTTATATTTTTAATGAAAATATAGTAGGCGATCGCCTGCTACCTCAAAAAAAAAAAAAATAATAATAAATTTTTAAGTATGTTATATCAAAATTTATATAAAAATCAACAAAATAACTAACAAAATATGTTCGTACACATTATACATAACAATTTTATATATATTAGACCATATGTTGTATAATAAATTAATAATTTACGATAAGAGCAGTACGAATTGCAATTAGTAATAAACTAACAATTTATCGAGCCAAACGAGTTTAACGAGCCGAGCCATGCTACGCTCAAGCTCGGCTCATTAGCTTAATGAGCTTAACAAGCGAGCCAATAGCGAGTCGATCCCGAGCCAATAGCGAGCGAGCCATGAGCTATGAGTTTTATTGCCACTCCTAGTGTCACTAACCATATGTACTAATATATAAATTTTTCATGAAAGGTGTATCCTAATATCTAAGCTCGGAACTGCGAGAAATTAAATAAATGAAAAGTTTTCATTTAAAACCAAAAAAACCAATATATTTTCGTGGTCTAACTTCCTAATTTTAATTTCGCAATATGGTACCAATTAGAAGGTTCCTTTTGTGTGCATCTTGATTAACCAGATGCATGGGTTCTCTTTTTCCTTCTGTACTAGACAAGTTGAATAAAGAGAGGTATGATTCTATTCTGTTAGGAATGTTGCCTCTTGTCTTTCATCCATTAATTAGCATTCATATTCGTTTTGAGGTATATATTTCAACTGGTGTATATATACTGAATCCTGCAGCCCCTCCAAGCTAAAGTATGTATAGAGAATAATAATATTCCTGGGTTCCGGTTCCTTTCAAATTATCCAAAGTGGACCATATAGTGAATTTCATGCAGTACATACTTGACAAAGGTTTGGATGCAGTACATGATGTAGATAGATGAGAGGAAAAGTTGGAGAAGTTAATTTAAACCGGATAATTGATCAATATGCCTGCCCAATAATTCTTCGTATTTTTTATACTTGTAGTATGGTAGATGTTTGCACAACAAATTAATGAAATATATGTTTATTAGTTCATACATCCTAAACCCAAAACATACTGGATGATGGCATGCATACTCACTAACCCAATACATAGTAGTTGCTAATAATAAAACTAATAACTAAATCAACTCAATCATCCAGCAAATGGAGCACATAATCTGTAAAAGTAGTTTTGAAATATATAATTAGTTTGTTTTTTATTCAATTAGGAACAACTCTGATCAAAGTTCTTTTCCCAACTACCAAATCAAGAAAGATAAATACATTTAGGGAATGAACAACACATTCAACCGCATCTATGTTCATTGAGGACAACAATAGAAGAAAGTGATTACAGCACAAATATAATGTGCAATACCCCACTTACAAAGATAAGTGGCAATCTATGCTGAAATCTCTTTGCCCTACCTGCAATGATGATCAGTTATCTTGCTTGTGATTTTTTATCACCAGATTTAACAATTCAAAAAAAAAAAAATACTACGAAATAAAGTGAAAAAAATGCTGTCAGATTATGTATATATTAACAGTATAATGAGTGCATATAAAATGTTAATTTTACTCATTGAACTCAGAAAACTGTACCTACCAGGAGCCGCTTAATGTAACCCCCATGACTGTTTGGGCAATATTTTTTCCTGTTTTAATGTAACAAACCATGACTGTTATATATTTCCATTGAAAAAACGGCATCCTTCTTTTCTTCACTTCCATCAGAAATAATTACATGACTATTCCCAGGTACTAAACCAAAGAACCCCACTACACAGAATCATTTCAAGTATTCCTGCTCAGCAACATATTCATAGGTTGAAGAAGCAAAGATTCTTGGGCACTGCTCAACAACATATTCTTAGGTCGAAGAAGCAAAGATTCTTAGGCATGAATATTAGGAAAAAAATAAACAAAACAAAAGAGAACTTGGCTACTATATACTTTTCTCCGGCTACTGCATCAGAATCACTTCCACTGTTCCAAGTTTCAAAGAAAATACTTGGCATGAAAAATACCACACCCACAGTACTTCCAAGCCCAAAGATTGGATGAAACTTTCCTGTAAGATTCCTCTTTATCTTTATTGAGTTATTTAACTTTAATGCCTCACAGTTTGCATGATAGGTCTCAATAGAGAGATATTCATTTAGGACCTTTAGGCACCACACACAATTCTGTTACTTTCAATCTTAAACAATCAGGAATAATTATGCGTGTAAACATAATATATTGTTGATAAACAATGGTCAGTAGTGAGTATGCAATATTTGTCTGCACTCTTAAACTACCAGTTTGCACGATAAACAAAGGTCTGTAGTGATTATGCAGTATTTATGTGCAAACGTAGCTTAGGCTTGCACATTACAAAAATTCTAACTTGGTAACATTTTCAACAAACAAAAGGAATGAAACTCTTATCTTGTTTTTATCTATCACATATAACTTTCAACAAATATTAGCCATACAAAGGATTTATAAAGATACAGGGTTTTCCAATTTGGCACATGAACTTATCCATTTGAACAAGTGGGTGCCATACCAGGGGTCCAGTTTAAGGAATAGAATCCAATCTTTGATACTCCATGGAAAAACCATGTCAAGGAACCTAGCATCTAGGCATATTACACATTTTTCTTTCCTTGATTAAATTGCAAATTGCTCCAACAAAAAGGTTGTTATTCTCCCAGTATTAAGGTTCATTGAATAGAGACATGTTTTGAGCTGAAGAGAGGAAGTGTGTGAGAAAGAGAGAGCATAATATCACTACGTAGAGCCTAGATATAGGATTGATTAAGATCTTGGGAAATCAAGTGGGGATTGTAGGTCCCCACTTTGCACTGAATAACAAAGACAGAAACAATGGTTGGTTTTTTAGTACTGGCTATCATTCAAATGTAGACAAAAAAACTTAAGCTTGCCAAACAGACAATGCAATGTGTTTCACTGTAAATTGGTAAACTCTAGCACTAATTTACATAGACTGATGTGCTACCAAGACCTGATATAGGATCTTGTGGCTGGAACATGACCACTAATTGAAAAGCAAGTTGGAAAGATCATTAACGTTGCACATTTACTCCAGCTTATGATCATATAGGCCACGGAATTCCAAAAAAGAAGCATATATTCCACAGAATTTGGATACCTATAGTGAGAATTAGAATAATGTGCTGAACAAATAAGTATATAGTCATGAGTTTTAGGATGTACACATCGAGAATGAAAAGGAGGTTAATCTTTAATTTGGGATTTGAAAACAGTATAAAATAATAAGAGTTCCATCCATGTGTAATTGTTCATAACTCCTGTGCAAACAGTAACGCAAGCTCTAATTTGTATTAAGAGATCTGGGAAACAATGTGCGTCTCTACCGGAAAAAATGTTGCTTTGATGCCATCCGAACAGCAAGCATCTAAAAGATGCCAAGCCCATTTGTCTATCGAAACCAAAGACGACCAATAATGACATTACAATATTAATTATCAGCTACTTCCTATATTACACAACAAACAAAGTATTACTGATGCAATACGTGTTGTATAACATGAATCTGCAACTGGTATGGGACAGATGCAGGTACATGATATTAAACAAGAAATAATCAAAGCCAATATTCATTAAATTTTTGGGGCATCACAACTGATATTTGGGAATAGCCCATACATGTGAAAGAAACTAATCAATACTATCCGCTCAAAGAAAAAAAATTGAAAAACATATGTCACAGCGACATCCCAGACAGCGGGACATGAAATAATACAAAAGGCAAGAAAATTCCCTAAATCCTTCTTTCAAAACAACTCAGAAGTGCAAATTATTTGCGTTACATCAGACAACAGTACAACACATTAATTAATTGATCGGTTCGGTTTGGACATTACATAACCTTTAACAATTGAGTAATACCTAGCGTCCATAGAATATTTGTCCATAGCGTGCATAGGTTACAAAATCAGATGTATCTGTTACAAAAAATCGGATGTATCTATTACGTTTTAGATGTGTCTATGGACATATGGACACATTTTCAATGGATGCAAGATGTTTCTCTTTAACAATTTGTGTGGACCTTCAACCACAGATTCTACTGAAATACTGGAATTTTACACTGTATCCTTTGTCAGGTCACAACTTTCAGTCATCATTGATCATCACAACAAGTCAATAACAATAGCAATAACAATGCAAAGTTTATACCTTCAAATTTCCATACTCACAAAGTCACAATACTCTAATACAATTGTAGTACCTTTCATCACATCATCATTTTCAGTCTCTTCACATCCGACTCTTCGGATTCCATCATTCCATCATCATCCTCCTCTTCCCCTTCCTCAGCACTTCTCCTTTTCCCCTTCTTCTTTGATCCCTGCATCAGCTCGCCGAAAGCAGAGGAGGCGAGACGGAGGAACCCTGCATTCGCGCACTGCCGCTCGCCGCATGAGGGCTGATTGTCGGCGGCGGCGGAGGCGGCGAAGCGGGCGAATGAGGCCGCCGCCTTGGCGAGCTGGATCCGCTTGGATTGCGCCACGGAGCCCACCACGGCCTTCATCGGACGGCTCGGATTCGTCGTCCTCTCCTTTCTCTGTTTGTCTGTCTGTCTGTTGATTGTTTGTTCTCTTCGAGGGTTTTGGTTCTGGAGACTGGTCAATGTTCGGATCCAAACCGAGAGTGCTCATCCTCTGTAGCGCTGCATTGTGTAGCGCGGGATGAGAACCGTTAGATCATCTCGAGATTCGTGCAAGCTCAGATCCCGAGATGATCTAACGGTTCACATCCTGCGCTACACAATGCAGCGCTACAGAGGATATGAAATCCCAAAGCGATTACCCGCACCCTACCCGATTACTCGGAACCGTCACGGACTTTGACCCTTCTTGACCCAACCGGGTTGGATCCAAACCGCAACAGTATTACAGTGGGTAGGGTATAAACCGAACCCGACGGACCAGATACCCGCATCAATACTCGATCCGGAAAAACCGATTTTTTTATTAATAAATAAAAGAAAATAAGAAATCACTTAGTATATACAGTTCTGTTTAGAAATCACAAAACTAGATATTCCACTTACAAATTAGGTGGACTGATTCCACCTTCTTTCTAAGCGGACTGGTTCCACTTTTTTCTAGGCGAACCCATTCCAACTAGAAATTAAACAGACCACTCAATGTCCATTGCACATTTGCGTTGCACATTTCTCCTCCTCTTACTTTGAGCCAGATCATTACTTGGTTTGTACCCCTATTCAATGAAGAGATAAGATATAGCTGGAGATAAGTATGTATTAAATGAGTACATGTTAGATTAAATAGTAAGGCTATAATTATGAGAAAAATATAGCTTACACATGAAACTAACTCTCCACAAATCCAAGTCTTCAATATATTATAGTTCTAACATTGTCAAAACTTGTATTTTCATTTCCTGAAAAGAAAAACTTTGGAGCATTATCATATTCGACACCATAATATCCAGTCATAGATGTACCACTCGCATACACAGTAGCTAGGTTCATTCTGATAATTTCTGAGAAAGTATTAAAAAAATAATGTATTAAAACTAACTATTGATATATTAAAAATAAAATTAATTATAAAATATTGAAATGTTACTAATTTTATTGGTGAGTTAGAGAGAGAAACAAACTCAGTTGTAGTTTGCAGTTTGCGTAATGACATATATGAACTGGTCCACCTAATTGCTAGGTGGAATGAGTCCGCCTAGAAAGAAGGCGGAATCGGTTTGCCTAATTTGTGGGTGGAATGTTTAGTTTCATGATTTCTAAACAGTACTGTATATACTCGTGATTTATTATTTTCTTTTATTTATTAATAAAAAAATCGGCTGGAAAAAGGTTGCTTTGCTGCCATCTCAACAGCAATAAGAGTTCCCTCCATCTCCATGTGTATAGTGGGTAGGACATAATACAAATATGCACAATAAATTAATAAAAAAATAGAGTAATTAACGATATGATGAATACTTATTTGTCAATTGTGACTTGTGAGTATATACACATACACAATTCTTTAGAAAAGAAATATTTGTGATTGATTATCCCAACAATTAATTGGTGATTGTATGCTACTTCAAAAAACAATTAACTAGTGAATTATTTGATACACTAATATTTTAGGCAATATTTAAATTCACAAATTTCGGAACCTACTCTACCTGGAACCGACCCAAAATCGAACCGGAACTGATTTAAACCCGAATACTCTTAATGTACAGATCTAAGTATGATATTGATAGTATCCAAACCTGACCCGACCCGACAAAACATCTTGTTAGGATACAACCTTTAGGTTATTGGGCCTTAATTGGGACGTTATGGGCTGAACTACCATTTTGTTAAGGTCTGAGGTCTGGCGGCCCAAGAAGGAATGGATGGGCATTTGGGCCAGTCAATTAGGCCTAAAACTAAATATGTATGTTTTTGGACTTTTGAGGGCTTTATGTTATGTGTTACACCATCTAAGCCCAATATGAAACCAAATTTTATATCGGCCTCAGAGATTAAAATAAGTTCTGATTCTGAATAAATTTTCATTTGTGACGAAAGATTGACACATATGGGGTTTATTATTGATTTTGTACTAACAAACGAGGAAAACATGTATTCCAACCTATAAGCAGGCTAACCATCCAACTCTGTCTCACAGTCTGACACACCTACGTGCTCCCATATATTTGACACAGTTACATAAATGTTTACCGGAAACTGTAGTGCATCTGTGCATTAGAAAATAATATCTATTAATCGAAAAGATATATAAATGTTTACTGAAAATTGATATTTGTTAATTGGAATACGTTAGAGGGTGGATAAGTAAAAAGGCTGGACGGTATGAGTAATAAAACGCAAGTATGTAATGAGCAGTGCTGATGTTCCTTTCAAGATTTTACTTTGTTAACTTTATTCAATCTTTCCTGTCCTTACAATGGAAAAAAAAAAATATGTTATAGCTTACGGAAGTGGTTTTGCTACTAGGTATGAAGCTGACTTTTCCCTTCCCCTATATCCTCACCTCTGTAGTAAAAAGGTCATATTCATGGAACCGAATCAGCTGTTATCCTAACTTTGGATAACACGACCCTATTATCCTAATCATGGTCGTTGGATCAAAATCAACGGATCAGATTCATTCTGAAAATCTTCTCTACCTTCAAAAATTGTACTCTGGTATCAATCTGAACCGTTCATTATGATCTAACAGTCCAGATTAGGATAACAGGTCCTGTTATCCCTAAGAATAACAGCAGATACGGACTCTTCATGTATCATATATCATTTAATTGCAGCCTACTAATACAGCAATTTATTACAGAGCGAGTATTTTGACTTAAAATGATAAAATCTAAATTGTCATGCCCAATCCAATGCCGACTATTTAAATTGGGATGGGCATAATTAGGAATGGCCGGTTTGCCAAAATGGGAACCCATTTCTCACGCATGCACTAGAAAAATGGACAAATATGCTGCCACTTATTGACTCTTTTTAATGCTTATGCTTCATCAAAAAAAAAAAAAAAAAAAAAAAAAAAAAAAAAAAAAAAAAAAAAACTTATGCTCTTGTAAGAATTGAAAATTAAATATTTAATTTGCCAAATATATATTACTGACAGGTTTGGATGCCTGAATTGTTGATTAAATATGCGCACGAATTTCTAAACATATGATGGTTAGAATATAATAATGATTGGAAATATTTAAGGTTGATCCCTAATTAATGCTAACATAAAAAAAAATAAACCAGGAAATTAATAAGTCTAGCATGTCAGTAATAATGATCATGATAGTAAATTCACATGTTTCAAAATGTCTCTGGCAAATTAGATTTTTCTTAAACAATTGAAGGAATGATCGATGCACTTTTTAATTAGTGCTTACTAATAATTAAAAACTGCATTATTTACTAATTGTAGCAAGCATGTCCAGTCAAAATAAAATTTTAAAATAACTGAAGACCACATCAAATGACTGCTACATGTCATAGAAAATTGTAATAATTTGGTTATGAATAATTATGTGGAGAAATTAAAGTTTGAAATTTTATAGGAAGCAATTAATGTACTTGGTTTGACTAAAATTATTTTATTTCTTATTTCTTTCTGTCAGCCGTATTACTGAGGTCAGAATTATATATATATATATATTTATATATATATATATATTTATATATATATTCAAGTAGTATTGAAAAAAAAAAAAAGGAATTTATTCAATTCCGCACTATATACTTGACTGACATATATATACACACATATATATTTTAGTTGCTTATTTGTGAATACGTTTATACCATTTCTTCTATCTTTTTCATGTTTTGTTTACTTTAAAGAAGTTATTTGCAAGTCAAAATCGTGTGTTGTACTCTAAAGTGAGTTCTCATGGGAGAAAATATTCATTTGTTGCGCCGCCCTTGGGAACACAGGAAAGCACAAATTTGCACTTGTTTTCAATAAGCGATAGGTTTACCATTTATTATAGGGTCATATATATCAAGTGTCCAGTTGTTATAAAATTTGAGATAAGAACTATAAATTTTGTGTATATGTGGACATGTAGATAGTTAAAATTGGACTTGAAAAATTCCTTTATTATAATGATTTTATATACGAGCTATTCGATACTTAATAAGACGAGGAAATTAAACTACCTTGAGTTTAAGCTCACGAAGTATTTTCGACAGTGCAATCCAAATAGATTTATATGACTTGATAAGTTATTTACTGATTTATCAAAATCTTATGGGATATAAAAATTTTTCATTTTTGAAATATTTAAGTATTTGTTTGAGATTTTTTTTAAGAGTGATACGTAATACATTGATTAGTTTAATAATATCGTATAGTCACTTTTAAAAAAATCTTAAATAAGTACTAGATTATTTAAAAAAAATAGACAATTTTTGAATACCGTAAGATTTTGATATGCATAATTTATTGAGCCATTTAAATCGAAATTTCAGAGATAATTTGATATATTTTTGAGGGTGCAGTCACAGAAAGACTCCATGAGCTTAGGCTTAGGCTTACTGCAGTTTTGCTCAAATGAAACATATATATTTATAGAGACAGTAATCTTTATTTTTTTGTATTTTTATTTTGAAAAAAAGAATTATATATTCCTAACAAATTGTTGTATAAATTCTTTAATTTAATTTCTCTAATACGCATATATGATCATTAAACCAACAAGTCTTTAGTTATGTACATAATAAATAAAAGGACTATATATGCTTGACATTCCACGCTTTAACAAGTAAATAACTTATTTTTTTTCCCTCACCAAAACAAAATCAATGATTTTACAAGCAATAAAAAATCAACTAAATGACAATAAAAATCAATAACATATCTCTTCTTCTTAGTGAGATAATATGACTGTAAAAAAAAAAAAAAAAGAACTAAAATTAAAACCTCATAAATCAAGATCAAACTGGAAAATCGAAGACGTAAACTCCTCGAGTTCTCGGAATATCGAATCGTCGAAATCGAACCCGTTCATGCTATCTATGCAATCGAAATAGGTTTGAATATCATCAGGGAAGCTACAGGGTGATGATTTATCCACAGAATTTGGTGCTGATGAAGAGGTGCTACTCTCTGATGTTGTGCTTATATCTACACACTGCATCATGAACTGATTATCTGGTGATGGCATTGTAGTTTCAGCCATGTCTAGGTTTTCAGTACCAGTACCAGTACCAGTACCAGATGACACAATCTGAAACAGTTCTGATTTCTGATCCAGAACATCTTTGAATGTTGCGTCGACGTCATGGATCGAACCGATGTCTGGATCGATCTGTATCGCCTTCTTGGATTCGTCGGTGTTCTGTTGAATCAAGTTAACGTACCGGCTGATGTCGAAGTTTGTTACTGCGTTGAGTCCCCGGTACTCGATCGCTGCCATATCGTACGCCACGGCGGCTTCTTCTTCTGTTGCTGCAAATTGAGACGAAAAATATAGGTTAATATATAAAAATTAATGGCAATTAAAAAAGTTAATAGATAAATTAGAGAGTGGTTCTGCTATGCATCGGTTAAGCCACCTTCATTTTGAACCGAGAGATCCGTATCAAACATGTATTTGTAATTGTATCTAAAAATATATTATTATAATATGATCTATAGCAAAATTAGCCAATAAATTGTTAATTAATCACTGAATATTAAATTACATGAACAAATAAAAATACCAAAAATGCTAATTAAATTTTTCTCACAATATTTCATCATTAATTGCACCAATGGATGGATCACCTTGTACAGGTAGCACAAGAAAGACACAATAAGCATGATGTGACAACTGGGGCTTGAACCAAAAGATTGCCACTCATTAAGGATTCAAAGAGGTTAGCAGGGAATTTGGTGACCAACAAATTGGGGTTTGGTGAGAGGAATGAGTTGTGTGTTAACTTGAAGGAAGTTCATTACTTGTGGCAAGTTTAATTTGGTGGATGCTTAATTGCTTATGTTATGCATGCCAACATGCGCTTGGTCTTTTCTGACCCTTAAAATTTAATTTGTGTTCCTTTCATAGTTTCATTACATTTTTTTATTATTTTTTTTTTTGCTAAATTGGTCTTCTTTCCAATTGTGCATTTTTGGCTTCTTGTTGTACAAATTTAGTGCCTATATATGACACATCAGCACCACCTATTGGTGAAAATTATATTGATCTGACATAAATATTCCAATAAAGGGAAAACCCACAATTTTTTTTTTATAAAACCTAAAATAATATAAAATAAAAAATATATTTGATATTTCCTTGAAAGTGGTACAGTGGTCCCTCAAGTAGAGAACCGAATCTGTACTATAATAATTGGGTGGTTGTGATTGCAATTCCCATCTAACTGGAGAAGACATCATTAAAATTAAGTAAATTCACTTCAGTGCACTTGTTGCCTCAAAAAGGCAAGACCAATAAAAATTGAGATCCTGACTGAGGATACAACTGGAGACTCCAGTCAGATTCAACAGTTTTGTGGCAGTTTATTTAATATTTTATATCAGAAATTAAATGTTATAAAATCAGCCATACTTTTATTTTTCTTTTCATTTTTTTTTGTGGGGACATAAAGAACTAGTTATTAAATTAGTAAGTGTACAGTTGCATGCATGCAATTGGACCATTTTAAACAAACTCCAGGATTTGTATTATTTTTTTCTACTTCAAATTCCCTTCATAATTTATATAGAAATAGGAAACAAAAAAAATGAAAAAAAAAGTCAATTGGTAGATCAGATGGTGGGGCAGGTTTTGGTTGAGATTTGTTGGGCGAATTTATAAGAGGGAAATAAATTGTGACCGATTACAGTTGAACCAAGGGCAGATTTGTATTTGTATTTGTCACTGTTTATTTTTATTTTATTTTATTTTATTTTTATTTTTATTTTTATTTTTATTTTTATTTTTTTTTAGAATTAGGCAGTGGCAGCCAACTTAATTTGTCACTGTCTTTACTCTTTTTTTTTTTTCCTGATCCTATCACGTAACCGGGCGGCTACAGTCAACATCAGTATATATATTAAAAAAAACCCTTTTTTTATTTATAAATTAGAATGAGAAACGCTTATATATATATGAGCAAACATACCGTGAGCTTAAGCTCACGGAGCCTTCTGTGAGCTTAACCTCCAAAAACCTATCAAATCACCTCCAAATTTCGATTTATATTACTCAATAAATTCTTTATATCAAAACCTTACGGGATACAAAAATTTTCCATTTTTGAAAATTTTTAAGTATTTGTTTAAGATTTTTTAAAAGTGATACATAAAACTTGATTATTTTATTAATATTGTATAGTCATTTTTAAAAAATCTCAAACAAATATTTAAAAATTTTCAAAAATGGAAAAATTTTGTATCTCATAAGGTTTTGATATAGAGAATTTATTGAGCCATATAAATCAAAATTTGAAAGTGATTTGATAGGTTTTTGGATGTTAAGCTCACAGTATATTCGCTTTATTATTTATAGTGTTTTGATAAGTTTTTAATAAAAAAATTCTAGCTTCTAGTTTCAATACTAATAATGGAACTAATTTAAAATTGTTTATCATCTTATTTCTTCTCGGAATAACTTTGAGAAATTCATGCTAATTTTTTTTTTCAATAAATAAAACAAAGTAATATACAGATATTTTTGTTTCAAACAAACTACAAATATTTGCGCAGACGAGGCGTTTTAGTTCATCATCTTTTCTCTCTCTCTTTTTCAATCTATAATTTAAATTTACGAAATGGTTTGGGTGCACAAATTAATAATGAAAACTAAAATGAAAATTAGTAAATATATACCGTATGTTCCGAGGTAGAGATACTTGTTGCCAAAAACTCTTCCAATGCGAGCTTCCCATCTACCATTGTGGTGATGCCTATAAATATAAGGAAGATTCATTTTTATTGACAGTTTATATTAACTTAAAAATCTCATAAAATGAAGTTATTTAATAAGGGCTTCTTTTTTCTTCAAAATTGAATAATAGAGTTCTACGTTAGAGAAGAGAAAAAAAAAAAAAAAATAGTTTAACATGTATTGTAGCTGCAACACTAAAAAAAGCCAATCTTTTTTATTGAAACAATAACTTCAACTGCTAATAAAATTTCCAGAACTATATATGTACCTTGCTACTCCTCTGTACTTGGAGACTCCTCTAGAGAAGCCACTGCTTTTCCTACAATTAGTACCATAGAATGTTGCTTCAATAATCAATATACAAGATTTTGAATCATAATAGAAATAAAACATAATATAGGTATAATATATTTTGATCTAGACTTTAGTTATTTGCTCCCTTTACCTTCTTAATGATCCAATGTATTCCTCTCTAGATTGGTTCTCCATTTCTTTCAGCTCCTCTTGGTATGTTGCTAACTGTAGGTAATTACCACAATTATTGCCAAAATTAAGCAACAATTTGAGAACTAAGGGATATGTGTAAGATTTTGCACTTGATATAATATCAGCAACATTAGCATTTACAAAAATTATAATTATTATTATTGTATAATTGCAATTACAGTAATGCTGATATTAGCGTAAAAAATATTAAAAAGTTATAAATAACCAGTGTAATTTATGAGAAAAAAATTTTAATTTCTTGCTATTGGGTACTTTTAAGGCTGCGATGATCGGTTTAATTATTCAAAACATTTTTGACTGTGATAGAAAAAATATTAATAAATAAATAATAATTGTAAAATTTTTATTCAATTTTATATATTTTTTTATTGAACATGATAAATGATAAAGTCAAATTGTTAGTCATTTATCCTCATTTTTAAGATTAAATTCTGTCATAACTCATAAGCGTGATCCAAAAACAAACTAATATAGCTATTTTTAGAGTATGATCTAATGTACGCGGAGTTCATTTTTATCAAACAGAAATTTATGCAGAATTCATTTTTATCAAAAAAAAAAAAAGTACGCGGAGTTCATTTTTATCAAAAAAAAAAAAAAAAAATTTACGCGGAATTCATTTTTATCAAAAAAAAAAAAAAAACGCGGAGTTCATATCATCTACTGATCTATGGTATCTCAAGAGGCGAAATGCTTTCCCAAACAATTTATATATTTTTAGTATTACTTTCAGATAATTATATAAAACGAAAAAGATTTGAAATTTCTAATAATTCCCTTAAATCCGGTCAATTTCAGTGTGGTTAATTTATACGCTAAATGGTAGTAATTGCAGGTAATTTCCCGCGAGAAAAAATAACAGAGCATCTACATACAGTCACAGACTCACATCACAGTGCTGCAAACTAAAAATAAAAAAATCGAGAAAAATTAAGGAGAATAAATATAGAAAATAAATAGACATGTGGTACCGGAAAATTGAGAAGACTTTCTGGGCCCCAATATTTCAATGCTGCCAAGTCATAAGCTCGAGCTGCTGCTTCCTCTTCATCATAAGCACCTGGATACCCCCCAAAATTCAGCAAATTTACAAACCACATCCAAATTCAAATTTTCAAAAAGGGTACAAAATTAAAACCCAAAATCTTAACTGAGGAGTTAACCTAAATTTTAAGAAGAAGATTTCATTGTATGTAACAAAAGATTGAAACTTTGTTGCAATCCATGATGACTCACCAAGATAAACTGTTGCCATCCGATTCATAGTGGAGGAAGCCAAGGATTTGAAATTGAATAAGTTATAAAAAAAAACAAAGAGTTAGTGTGGACATGAAAGTGACAAATCCAAGCAGCAGAAAATTCCAAAGAAAATATGTGGATAATGTGTATGAATTTGCAAGAGATTAGTACCTTGCTTCCCTTTCTTGTTCTGGGTCTCATTCCAACTGTTCTTATCCCACAAATGCGCCTCGAACCGCCCCGTCCATCGATGCCTACGCCGATAAAAAGAACCAAACTTGTAATTAAGCTAAGCTGGATTAATTCATAATCATGTCAATTGAGGAGAAGATAGTAAAGGCTAGAAGAAGAAGAAGAATTGAGGATAATTAAGAAACTTAATAAGATGGTAAAAATGATGAATGTAAAAGTAAAACCTTGTAACGCCACGGTATACCGAGCTACGTCTCGAGTTGGAGTCCCTCGGCACCTTCTTCCGGGTCTTCTTCACTTTCAAAGAATCAACCTTTACGCCGGTTTGTTCCTTCACTGCTCGATTCGAGCTCTCGTTCAAGTTGTTGCCACTCTTCCTTGTGTTCTTGGTCATTGTTGGGGTTTAGAAAAAACCCAAAAAAAACAAAAGAAAAAAAGAGAGAGAGAGAAGTAGAGATAGGGAGATTGTTGGATGACCAATTAAAGTTGTTGTGACAAATTAAGGGCTTGTTGGGTTTTATACAGAGATGTATAAAGAGAGAAGGAAGAAATGAAGGAGAGCTAAAACGAGAGGGGAGAAGACAGATGAGAAGAGAGAGTTTGGAATTAATGAATTATCCTTTGCTTTTATATCTGCAAGAGATCAAATGGTTATGTATGTATGTGTGAGAATTAGAGAAGGTTTTAAAAATTCAAATAAGAATCATATAGGCGTTGCAAACCGAGAATCTTGCGTATGTATTACTTATTAGTTATTACTGATTTGTTATTTATTAATTTGTGCAGCAGTTTCGAATAGACTCTCCGGCTGTAGCAAAAAAGTAGTAGCAATTCTGCTGTGGCTGTGTTGACTTGTTTTCACATTCTAAGTACCAAAGTTCAACAGTCATTAATTTGATAGTTCTTTTTGTTTAACATGATGTCATGTGAAATGGACATCTCCATTTGGAATTAATGGACAATGTTTTTGTCAATTTCTGTCTTCAGCACTTCATAGAGAAAAGCTGTAGTTTGTATGGAACGAAATTATTGGAGCTTATGCCGATGATGATGATGATGATGAAGATGATTAGGAGTGCTGCAATGTCATAATTTTGTATGCCAATACTACAAATTCACTTCTTTTTTTTTATTTATAATTCAGAATTTTGAGTTCAAATTTCAAATCAAAACCATTGATCTTATTCATATTCATGAGATCATGATATGTTTGTATATAAAATTTTATGATTCTTTTAAGTTCATTTCGTACTTAGATCAAGTGGCTCAGAAATAAATGAATGTACTTAATTATGATTGATTAATTTTAATACGTCCATCTTTAACTCACATGAATCTAGTACTGAATGGAACTCTAAAAATAATGAAATTTCAATACATACCCCTTTCATTACTATAAATAAGATCGTTAGTTTTGATTTTAAATTTGAATGCAAAATTTTTACATCTAAATAAAAAGGTGAGTTTATAGCATTTTGTGACACACAAAACTCATGTCATTGGAACATTCCTTGTCATGAAAATGAAATAACAACAACATCAATAACAGTAACAATGATGATAATTAATACTTCTCAATGAATGTTGAGTTTCCTATTTCCCAGCATTGCCACATCATACGAAACCAACAGTCATTAAAACGTGATTCTCTCTAACTTATCACAGATACTGTGAATCATTTATTATTATTTTTTTGGTGAGGTTTTTATATGTTTTTATGTTCTATAGTTCTATGTTTGTTATGCATAGAGGTGGGCAGTTCGCAAAACTCGACTCGACTTAAAAAAAACTTGTCCAAATCTGATCTGAATTTTAGAAAGTCAAACTTATCCGAACCTGATCTAACCCAACTCGGGACGACCCGATATAAACAGCAGTTAGGCAACTCAAAACCTGATCCGACCTGATTGAGACAACCCGAAACCCGAAATGTACAACAATTAGACAACTCAAATCCGACTCAAAACCCAAGACAAATCCTAGATAAGAAACCAAAAACTCAATCCGATTTTGACCCGATTCCTGAGACAACCCGAATCAGATGACCTGAAATTTGACACGATCTTGCCCAAAATGTGAAACCTTACAACTTGAGACAATCAAATAACATGAGACAACATAACTTGAGATCACATCCGAAACCACTCCGATACTAGATGACCAAAAACATAACTCGACCTTGCCCGATCCACCACCTGATAAAAGGCCGCACTTTGGTGCCAAAATCCAACTCGACCTGACCCATGATCCAATAAAATAACGGTTGACTCGACCCGTGATCCAATGAAATAATGATTGACTAGACCCGAAACCAACTTGACCCGTGATCCGAAATTCCCTCGGTCAAACTAACTCAAACCCGACCCACCATGACTCGGACCCACCCCGCCCAACCCGATTGCCACCTCTAGTTATGCAGATATATAGGTGCTCTGAATTTTTTTTTTTTTTTCCTTTCATTACTAAGTGCACTGATTTTACCTTCGGTCAATATCAGTAAGTTTGATCAAAGACCACTATTAATTTCGTCACATCCTTGGAACCTTGGTCAAATACTAGCTGGTCTTACGAAAATAATTTACTAATCATCTTTCTATATTTTTGGAAAAAAAAAGAAAGAGTTTCTCATAGAAAATGAGTACTTCTTTCAAAATAAAATTTTGCATAACTTAATAATGTATTTAAAAACATATAAGTTCAGATTATGTATAAGGAAATAAGAAATACAGTATAAGGAATGCACAAAGCACAAAACTGTAACACAACACAACGAGTGCTCAGCCTCTGCCTTAAGGTAAAGTGCGTCATGGCATGTAGACCGTTGGATCACTTCAAGATTCGTGCAGGCTCGAATCTCAAGGCGATCCAACGGTCCACATGCCATGCAGCACTTTACCTTGAGGCAGACGATGTGAAATCAACACAAGTAGGCTTGAAAAGGGATAAGCTCGTAATTAACTATGTGACAAATACAATAGTTAATTTTGATTAATTTGTCGATTATGTAGATGAATTAATTTCACTACATCGTAGAATATATGCATTGGTCTTAATAGAGACATTAATTACCTCTTGTAGTACATATTTTTTTTTTCCGGGACGATACTCGGATTACGACTCTGTTCTGTCACTCTAGTGATAATAATAGCAGCAATATAAATGTTAATTCATTGCATCTTGACTCTTGAAGCATCTCTTCAAATTCCCATTCCATAATACAATAAATTGTATTGAATAAAATAGGGGACAACCTACCTCCATAATGAAAAATCCACAGAACGTGACAACACTCACTGATAAGTGAATCACATGGGTCTCATTTTGTAACCACTTATGAGTGTGGATGTGTCCACTCTGCGGACGCAACATGTTTCCCAATAAAATACAATCCCTTGAAGTTTTTCTCAGACCGGAGTTATACATGGGGAGGGATCATTGAGGATGCCGAAAAGGTTTGAAAAGTTTCATCAAATATCTTAAAAATGAAAATCATTTACGAATATATTTTCGATGATAGTGTTTCAAATTCAGTTAATTTAAACATCATTTTATGGTTTATCAAAATGTTATCTGCTTTTTAATGGTTGTAATTTAATGATTCTTCGAAGAGCTATCAAAAGTTTTGGATTTTCTAGAAAGACTCTAAAATATTGTATTTCATGACAAATTTTTGAATTCGAAGTATTTTCATATCATGAATTTAATGATAATCATAAATAAAAAAGATTGGGCATGACAAGGTATAAGTTGTGTTGCTAGCATTTTGAAGCAAAAAAAAAAAGGTATCCAACATAATAAAAAAAAAAGAACGATTAGTTTATCTATGATTATTTTTTTTATTAAAATACAAACATTTTATTTGTCTTGAACGAGGTGATAATATATAAATAGTGATTAAATATGGCTTTCCGGTTGAACAATGTGAATGCATGATAATTAATGTTCGCAGTGAAGTATGGATTATATATCATACTAAACATTTCGAAGAACGAAAGGATAGGGTATTTTAATATATCTTGTTAATTGTTAATTAAAGTAAATAACACTTAGTGAAGTGCAAATCCACCTGACCCCCTTCACAAAACACCCCACAGAAATCGCCAGAAAATAATATGTAATTTCATAAAGTTTTAGGATTTTCTATTGCGGTATCTACACGATATATATTTCACTTTCTATTGAGAAGTGAAAATTTCAGGTTAACCATTCACGTGCCCACAAATATATATATTTTGTAACCCATATCTCAAATTTTATAAGTTATACTTCAAATTTTATAACGATGTGGACATGTGAATACAAATCTTGATGATACTAGATATGACCCATTCAGAAGTCTCAAGTTTGTACTTCAAAAGTCAAGTTTCATCAATTAGTGACGATGGTGCTAAATATCCCCATAAATTAAGTCGCAAAAATCTCAACAGATTAGTTTAAATTTAAATTTATCTTCTGTCAACTATAAATTGTCTTGACAAATCTCAATTCATATGGCTAGAATGACTAATGACCACAAATGAGCTGGGCTTGATAAAAAAGTGGGGTTTTATCTTTACTAAAATTGACGAACGCGGAATGAAATTTGGGAGGGTAAAAATCTTATAATCTTAAATTGGAACATTGGGTTAACAATAACAAATTGGATTAAGGAAATCTCCAACAATAGTCAGGGTGGAGCCAGACTCCAATGCAGGGAGTCCAATTTTTCGATGGATCATGGAACATAGTTTTGTAACTTTTAAAGAAGTTAGGACTATTTTTGTAAAAATTTAATGTATTTTGTGTAAATATTTTTTAAGGTAGGGCAAATTTTGTAAATTTTTTTAGAAATTAAGTATATTTTTGTAATTTTTCAAAAGAGGGATTATTTTTGTAAATTTTTAAGGATATATTTTTTAAAAAAATTTTCTAGGGGAGGGCCATTGCTCCGCCCCTGATTCCTGCGATCCATTTGTGATATTTGATATGCTCCGTTTTGCATATGAAACGATATGAGTTACGGATATGTCAAAAATCCTTGGAATACAATGACAACACGCAATGACACAACAGACTACCATAGAACTTGCATTCCTATAACCAATTGAGATCGTCTGACTCGGAGCACGGTGACCCGGGGCATGTGCCCCGGAGGAGATCCGGTTGAATCTTTCGGTACCCAAATCCCGAGGAGATCCAACGGGGCACATGCCCCGGATCAGAGGATAAGGATCCTCCTATAACTACTTTTATATAATCATTATTTTAATTAATTTTAGTATTTTACTGAATGAGTAACTTCTGGTCTAGTAGAGAATCAGTCTTTTGGTCCAATTGGACTAATTTGGAGAAGGTTGTATGTTCGATATATAAGTAAGAGTATTTCATAGACATTTAAACGAGTGTGTTGGCCCTCATCATTAAAAAAAAAAAAAAACTTTAATTTAACAGTAGATGCAATATTTTCTATAATAAAACGTTTAAATTAAATGAGTGATTTGATTTAATAATCCTGAAATAAAAAGTTTGATCTAGCTCGTCTCCTATATATATCCCTCTTTACAAAATTTGTGTCTTAATAACCATACTACTCTTTCTTTATCTATACCAAACAGAAAAATTTACCAAGATATTAAATCTTATATTTTATTTTATTCTAAGGTATCCCGTGCGCCTTAGAGATAAATTCAATTCAATAGTGACAACTAAACACCGAACAAATTCTGTGTACATTGCTGTGTGGGGGGCATTTATGGGACTCAATAATTCAGCAACAAAATAGTATATATGAGTTTGGTACATTTTCTAAAGCTTTCACCTATCTTCACTCGATTTTTGCCCCCCAAAAAATCCTTACTATATATATATAAAAGCATATTGGAAAAATGACATGAAATGGCTATCTTTCCAAAAAAAAAAAAAACCTGAGCCGTTGATCATTTTCTTAGATAGATCAGAACCGTTGATTTACGTTAATGCCCGTTGACGTTAATGTCTCAGCCCATTAAAATTTAAGACCCATATTAATTTTCTCAATATAAGGCTCATTACATATTATCTTAAAATTTTATTATAAGCAAGGCGTGGGCTCTTTACTAGTATTAAATAAAAAGGAAATTAGGAAAAAGAAAAACCTAAATAGGTGAACTACATTAATTGTGCATTTAATGCACGAGAGGCTTGAGCAACAAATTGTACGAGGTTCAGAGTTCAGAAAATTCCAAAAAATATATATCACCTGTCTTCACTCAATTCTTAAAAAAAAAAACGATAATAAAAAAAATACAGAGAGAAAAAAATTGAAAAAGAAGAAAGTAAATAAACCTTTTAGCTCCTTTTATTATATACTAGCAAGAAATCTACCCGTTGTGCGAGTCTTTTAAATTATGATCACATACCGTGTAATACATATAACGTGCTTTTGGTTTTTGGCTAATTATTTAATATTTATTTCATCTTTACACTAAATTAACTCATCGAATGTTAGAATATAGAGTATTAATTCCTCATTAATATAAATTCTAATCAACATTGATATCTTTTATACCAGGATTGATATCTTTCCATTTTTGTAAAAACAAAAATGGAGAAAAAGATGTTTAATTAAAGAACATTAACATCTTTGAAATCAATATATTTTGATCTATACCGTTGATTAAGTGGCAGAATGAGAATTAAAAAAATTTGAAGAAGGAGAAAAAAAAAAATGGAGACGTTCAATACTTATGTGCTTTATAATATAGTATAGATAGTATAGAAGTATAGATATATGATACATGATATGATGAATAATCTGTATACTCTCAGGTGCCTTACAATTATTATCTGATCTGATCCTATCTAATTCTCAATTATTATCTGGAATTTGTCAAGGATAACATTCTCATTAAAAGTTTGCTAATTAACAATCATGCATGTTGCATACTTGCATTAATCCACGTGACAGCTATTTATAAAAACTTATCTCGTGGAAGAATTAATTAATTTGTACTTGAATCAATGGTTAAATTGTTAAATCTCTTGAGACGTGCAATATACATGCGTATAATAAAATCAAAAAATAAAAATAATACCATTATGCGGTACTAATTCCAACTGCTTGGGTTTGTTTTGTTTTTTTGTTTTTTTTTTTTTTTTTTTTGTTTAGTATTTCACATGTTACATGGCCAGATCGTGTACAGAATACAGACTTGCATCATGATCATGTACTTGTTAATATATTTTTATACACACACACACACACACACACATATATATATATATTTATCCCAACTATACGTATCTACATAAATCAGTACAAAATCACTGTTATCTTGCATCTTGATTTTGAGTTACTTTCTTTAGAGGTGACAGATTCCCGGGTCGGGTCAGGTTTGGGTTCGGGTCAGGTCAGTTTGACCAACTGAAAAATGTCAGGTCGAGTTTGGGTCGGGTCGGGTATCGGATTGAAAGCTGTCGACATTTTTTTTGGGCCGCGCGGGTCGGGTTCGGTTCAGGTTGAGTCGGGTATCGGGTTGACGTCTGTCGGTATTTTTCCGGGTCGGGTCGGGTCGGGTTCGGGTCAGTTTGACTTTCCCCAAAACTCGGGTCGGGTCAAGCGAGTCGGGCAGGTTTTTGGGTCGGGTCAGATTTTGGCACCTCTACTTTTTTTCATAATATCCAATTGTATGATCAAATCTTTGTGATTTTTGGTAGGTGAGGAGGAATTAGTATGCCCTATATATATATGGTGGAATAAATAAATTTAATGCTATAACTTGTGGCATTATTGATGATGCATTTTAATTCCCAAATGGATTTTATTGATCCCCTCCTCTTTAATTTTCTCCGTATTTTTCTTCATTCTCTTCAACTACCATAATATCTATGTACAATTGAAGATATGAAAAATATAGAGTAGAACTATTGTGCAAAAACGTTAGCATTTCGGAGTAGTGAAATGCTAACGGCTCAAATATTATTTTGCCATTTCCGAAATTTTGATTTATGGTTCTTATTAAATTCATTGTATAAAAATACATGGGCATAAAAATTTTTTCATTTTTGGAGTTTTCTAAGTAATTGTTTTGGATTTTTCAAAATGACTCTATAATAATAATAAAATAATAATACAATTGAAGAAATGAAAAATATATATATACAGTGTGACACACAAACAAATCATAGTTAACTGGTAATTATAATATCTAATTTATTTTAATAGGATAAAATTATTATATTTTGTGTACGTTTCTCTATCTCGCATTTAAAATAAATATATGTGTTTCATGGGTCTAGAAACAATTAATTTAACTATGAAAGCTAATAGATGTACTGCCCTCTAATTTTTGTTGTATTCTACATGATTTACATTTTATTGAAAATCACGTTGGTACTTATAATGCCCAAATTTTATGTAGTACATTTTAATTAATAGTTTATTGTGTATTTTATGGCTGATATATAATTAATTACATTCCTGTCCTTATCTGTGTACTTTAATTTGCATCCAAATATGAGGTACTAACATTTTTAAAAGAGAAAGTATATATTTTAAAAATCTAAATTGTAACTGTGTATTTCAAACATGTTATACTGAACGTAAAGTGAAGATACGGACGCAAAATGGAATGCATAAATAATTGTTCTTTTAGAAAAATCAATAATTATTACTTTTATGAGGAAAAGTTAGAGGTGGCAAAATCTGACCCGACCCAAAAAAATGCTAGCAGGCGTCAACTCGATACTCGACCCGACCCGACCCGACCTGACTCGAAAAAATGCCAGTAGCTTTCAACCCGATACTCGACCCGACCCGACTTGAACCCGACTTGACCCGACCTGAAAAAATGCCAGCAGCCTTCAACCTGATACCCGACCCGACCCAACATTTCCATTTGGTCAAACTGACCCGACCCGACCCGACCCGAACCCGAACCCGACCCGACAATCTACCACCTCTAGGAAAATTCTGTGAAACAACAATAGTTGAATTCACTTGCTTAAAACATTAATGAGCCATCTAAATAAGTGTCATTTCAAAATATCTTAAAAAATAGTAAACAATTCTAAAAAATATAAATTTGGTTTACAAGTAAAATTTTATATGAAGATCATAATGAGCGGTTTGGATGGACTATTAATATTTTGAAATTGGAGATATGAGCCAATAATACAGTACAATTTATACTATTAATAGTACTATAGCTCAATTTTTTTTTTCCTGTATGCAGAATTTCCTTCCAAGTTTATGAACTTGCAAACTAACATGCATCATAATCAATTAGATTTGAGAACATTACTACATCACCTTTCCTTTGAAAATGTTGCACAAACATATCAAAAATGCTCCATTTGTACTTTGCAAATAAAAAAAAAAAAATACACATCAATACGCGGTTATACGTGGTGCTCGGATCTATCCATAAATTATTAATTAAATTTTTTTGAGTGAGTTGTTATATATATATATGGCCTTATGATGAGGGGCAGTGTGGTTTCAATTTATATATATAATATGGGGCAAGTAAAACGCTTAATCTTGTCTTATATGTCCAATTAATAAACTCCATCCATGCCATCCATCAGGAATAAATCCCAGCCGTTGAATATCTTGTCTAGATTCTTTGAGAACCCACTTTCCTGCAAATGAACGGATGAGATGCAACGCACGTACGCCGCAACAGAACATATTTTTTTGAAGTCATGTGTAAGATAAAAAAAATGGAATGAATATATAAAATGGTGTACCCTAATATTAGTAAGCACATGGCTCCTGATTGTATTCCCTCTCTTGCTATATAATATATACGAACGTGTATACAAGTAGCCTACGGATTTTAATTTTAATTTTAATACAGGTATAATGGGCGTATATATATATATAGCTCAGCTAGCCCTTCAACCGTAGACTTGTAAAAAAAAAAAATCTATAATATATATATATATATATATATATATATATATATATATATATATATATAGAGTTATGCTACTGTTAGTTATGACTCACGGGCTGCTTCGTTAGTCACGGTCCAAAAACATATCAAATCACCTTCAAATTTCGATTTATATGGCTAAATAAATTATTCATATCAAAATCTTATAGCATGCAAAAAATTTTCATTTTTGGAGATTTTTAAGTATTTGTTCTAGATTTTTTAAAATGATACATAAAACATTGATTATTTTTATTAATATTGCATAGTCACTTTTTTCTCTGCATCATTAAAAATAGCAAAAAAATTCTAAAAATTCTAAAATTTGGTTTGCTAGTATATTTTGATATAAAGATTAAGTTGAGCGGTTTGGATCGACTATTTAGACACTGCAAACTGAGATACAGACCGCATAGCACGGTTTTACCGTGCTATGCATATTATTGTAGCCGGACTCTATATATATATATATATATATTTTTTTTTTTTTTGAGTGAACTATAATATATACCTCGTTGCAAGTAAGTATGTACTTAATGAGATAATTATTTATAATTATATGGCCTATGGGAGAAATTAAAGATCCGTGAATGTGATGCTTGCTAATTTTTTATGGTCAGCACATACTTTGAAACTAATTAAAAATAGTGGTTAGAATTAAATTTGATGGTTTTTGATGAAATATTAAATGACACTCAGGGCAGAGTGGAGCCAGGTTGGCATGTGATCCCTCCGTGGAAAATTTTATACAAAAATAGAGTCCGGCTACGGTGCTTTTGTAAGCATTTTGGATCGAAACGTCATCGTCCAAAATTTTAATCCAAATAACTTATAATAATCTTGATATGATTAACTTGTAGAATCCCAAAATTTTACATTTTTAGAAAATTTTAGCTATTTTTAATGATTTTTTAAAGATTGGCAAACAAAATTGATTTATTTTTAATTATTTTAAGAGCCATATTTCAAAAAATCATTATAAATGGTAATAGAATTCCTAAAATGATAAAAATTGGAATCATACAACTTAATTATGTCAAGATTATTCGAATTCGGACTGTAAGCATTCGGTCCGAAATGCTTACAAAATCACTGTAACGGTGTAACCGGACTCTACAAAAATATGCTCTTAGAAATTTGTTATGTTGAGAAAAATATAAAAATATGCTTGGTTTTTGAAAAAATTATTAAAATTGGTCCTACCCTAGAAAGTTTTTCAAAAACATGTATCTAATGTTTGCAAAAATTTACTAAATTTCTAGAATATTACAAATTTACGTCTCGTTGAAAATTTTGGACGCCCCGTTAGAAAGTCTAGATCTGCTCCTGATGATTCTCACAACAAATTGTTTGAAATTTGAAGTATGATCAATGTATATATGCTTAAGAATATATTTACAAAGTTTTTCCCTTTTTTTATGAATTTTTTATCAACTAAGTACTCATTTGAGATCCATTGTTTGATTTTCATCAATATAAGATTTTGTCATTAATTTGTCAAGCGATCCCACCATATCATTAGAACACAAACAAACACACTTAATATATTAGATACAAACTGTTATGATTTGATCTTTCAAATTTGTGAGATCCGAATTGTACACCCCTTACAGTTGGAGATGTAAACAAATACCAATTGGAAAAATTAATTAATTTTACGGAAGTAGAAAAAGATATTCGATTGTAAGATTGTTTACATAATAGTATCAAATTTAAAAATGAAAATTAAACTGTCATTGTAACTTGAATGCACAAGTTAGTTTTAGTTTTAAACGGCGAATCTATATATATACGGTCAGACATACAACAATTACGTATACTTCCTTTAATTCGTTGTCTTATTAATTTCTCATTAGATTTAATTAATTTATATTCTGTCATTGACACTTCTGGTTTAATTTGGTCACAATTTGGCCATCAACCTGGTACTGCTAATTAATAAAATAAAATGTTTGCTTAAAGTGGAATTGACGGATTCCAATTTGGAGTTTTGAGTTTATAATTATTGTTCAACTGTCATAGTAATTTTCACAATTTCACATGGACTTCTTTTACTTCAATTTTTTTTTTTTTTTGGGTGTTCATTAAAATCTTGATTAAAGCAAACTCATGAAATTCCTTCGTGAACACAATTTTCAAACATTGCAATTTCCAACTCGGATAATATACAATGTATTTTATACTTAATTATTTTGTGCACGCTTATTATTTTTATTCTACAAGATCATTGAGGATGAGAAACAATATTTATAATTATTGAGTGGAGGGATCCAATGTCTATATATATGGCTATTCTTTTCTCGTCATGATTATAATTATTCGTCATGATATATGCCAAATCATTTTAATTATAAAAGCACATTTTTTTTAATGTTAAGTTCATTTCAATATTTAATATTCAATCTTCATACATACAAAAACAGAACTGAAATTATACAATTTTTCTTTTACACATAAGGAGGTAAATGTGAAATAATATTTACTAAATAATTTGTAATTTAACAGTTCAAAATTTAACTAAATCTAATTACTGATGCCGACGCAAAACGATAACAACTATAACTATAAAGATTTAGCTGACCATTAGTTTAGAATTATTGTTAGTATATGTATATATCCGGTTGACAAATATGACCAAGGGTAACAACCTAACAGGGTGTATTCTATTTTTATACGGACTCTGCTTAATTTGGGAATGATAGCATGATTTATGGTAATGGGTCTATTATCAAATAACCATCTTTTTTGTGACCGATCGGTGACTGTGAAATTAAATCTTAAATAACTACATTTCAAATTCTTAAATAACGAAACTAATTGATAGAATATGTTGTATATATCATATTTTATGTGTATACCACAAATTATATAATTTTGATTTTATTTACATGTGCATCAAGCATTAACAAAAATCAACGATTCAAATTTCATGTTATTTTCTCCTCTCTTGATGACTATCGAAACAATGTTAAAACTTTTTTATTTTTTATGTATATATTATTGAGATAATATAGAATACATCTAACGGTTTAGATTTTTTAATTTTTGCTTAAGTAAAAAAAAGGTCACCATGGTACCAATACCCATAGTTATTGGATCCCTCCTAGTATATAGCATGATTTATGAAATATGATAGCATATATAATAAGAATGTTGATTGGATCTGTGATTTGCTTGAATATATTGAGGATAGATATAAAGGGTATTTTTAAAGGTGACAATTATCACGTCTCGGGATTAAAACCTTAAAAAAGAAGAAGATTGTTTAATTTGGTAGCATATATATATGTGTTACTAAAATCCCATAACTTATTATCCGCATTTAATCATTAATTAATGTTTTCCTCTCGCCAGAAACTTGGCCCAATTGATCTCATGGGCCGGGTAAATTGTCTGAGTTCTATCGGATCAAGTTCTTTGTGCCCTGGAAAAGGAATGCCCTGCGGCTTCCACCAATTTGCAATTCCTCATCACAAGTGAACTCCAATGTGCTCTAAATAAATCATTGCGTACACATATGATAATCTTGAGCTTCTTTTGCGGATACTAGCAAAGAGTTCACGCTTGTTTTTAACTGAAATTATTATATCATATAATAAAGAGTCGAAAGCTTATCTCTTGTGAAGAAACTAATATGAGCCTTAAATTTTAATGAGCCGGGACATTAATGTACGTCAACGGTAGTGATCAATCTAAGTAAATAATCAACGGCTAAGGTTTCTTTTTTGGGGAAGATAGAAGTTTCATGTCAAAAAATTTAATCTCCTTTTATTAAGAGTAAGGATAAAAGTATCTCTTTCTAGATTTATTATGTATAGCATTCATAGGTTCACTAGTTTTATGTGCATAAATTTCCGCAACTGTGTTATGAAATTCACAAATTTCTTCTGTTTCCACTAGGATTTTTTTTTTCTGTAGTTCCAAAAAAAAAAAAAGGCCAGTCGAAGGTTGGTGAATCAAAACACTGGCATGAGGGAATGCTACCCGTTTAGGAATTGCTCCTCCGATCAGAATCAAAGATGCCGCTGATCCAACTAATCTTAATATATACATTTGATTCCCAATTAGCATAAATAACAAAAAGCACAAACCTGAAATACAAACATGATACCTTACAACTATTAGGCAGCTAGTACAAAATTCTAGTGCTGGCTATTTTTGCCAAGGAGAGTCCTTGGCAAATATTTTTACCGGAAATATTATTTTGGTGTTATCTTCTCAACACAAACTTGGCCCAATTGGTTCCATGTAGCGGATGTTGGGCTTCGCCCCCAAAAATTAATATTACACAGAACAATAGATACCCAAAATAAAAATGCATTTTGCATAAAAATATATCTTATAAAATAAATCTAAACACAAATACTTTTTTTTTTTATATAAGGAATAAAACTATGGTGTTCTTAAGTTTATAGAAGCCTTTCGTGAGCTTAACACAAAAAAACATATCAAATCATATCCAAATTTTGGTTTATATTGCTCAATAAATTATTTATATCAAAATCTTATAGCCTATAAATTTTTTTCATTTTTGGAGATTTTTAAGTATTTATTTAGATTGTTAATATTAATAAAATAATCAAATTTTCATATGTAACTTTTAAAAATCCAATATAAATACTTAAAAATCTCTAAAAAATAATAATACTAATACTAATACTAATAAAAATAACAATAACAACAACAACAATAATGAAAATAACAATAACAACAACAATAATAATAATAATAAGAACAATAATAATAAATAATAATGAAAATTAAAGGGTAAATTTTTTGGGAGGTCACTGAACTTTACCTCAAATCCATAATTGGTCTGAACTTTCATTTATCCATTTTTGGTCACTAAACTTTGATGTTTATCCAAATTTGGTCACTCCGTTAGTTTATCCATCCAACTTAAGGGAATAATTAATATGACTCTAATTTTAAACTTTGGAAATCAATTTTTTTCATATAAAAGTATAAAACATCTGAAAAATGTAAGACCAATTAAAATATTTTATTTAATTTTCTTTCATAAATTTATTTTTTTCCATAATTATTATTATTTTCCATAATTATTTTTTTATTTATTTTTTCATATAAGGTATATAATTTATAACATGTCTAAAAATGTGAAAGTATTGTATTGCTATAAAAGAAAATAAATAAATAAAATTTTTTCTTTATATTCTTATATTTTTGGCATGAAAAAATTGATTTCCAAAATTTAAATTAGAGCCATATTAATTATTTCGTTAAATTGGATGAAAAAACTAACGGAGTGACCAAATTTGGATAAACATCAAAGTTTAGTAACAAAAAATGGATAAATGAAAGTTAAGTGACCAATTTTGAATTTGAGGTAAAATTCAGTGACCTTCCAAAAAATTTACCCAATATAACAAGTGAAAGTCCTACTCTTTTTTTTTTTTTGAAATATCACATGGGCCCGTAGGCAACTCACTGTCACAACGCAGTGGCTCTCTTCCACCTAGATCTAAGAGTGCTGACTAGCTAAAGATTCTGGTACCGGAAAATTACAGAAAAACCCAATGACTACCTAGAAATTACAGAAAAGTTTAACTAGCCATATTAAATGTCTCTCCTCCTCGTGGCACGGGCTGATTCCCGCATTCTTTCTGGAAAAAATTATCCTTCACCATTGCTGTAGGCCATCCTGGAGTGAGATGTCCCTGATGCCCCATTGCGCCAACTGGAAATTCGTTGGTATGCCCGTGAAGCTCACTCCCCTTGACCTTGCCAGATTCGCAAAAATGTGGGCCAGCTTGACAGCCTCTCTGGGTGCATGTATCAGTTGCGGGTGATTCCTCCTGGAGGTGATCTCTTGCAAACATTGGTAGGCAGCCGCTGCCCCTCTCCAGCAAGGTGGTTGCCTTCTTCCCTGATGCGCCACAAAATCAGTCAAGTTCCTGCAATCAGACAGAATTAGTGCTGTATTTGGGATGTAGGGGTTAGACCATTCTCTTAGAGCTAGGAGAGAAGCCTGTGCCTCCGCTTGGAAAGGTGTAGTTGCGTTAGTGGGAGACATCTCAATTAGTTGAATTGAGCCCCATTTCGTCAAGTGGACAGCTGCCATGCCTGCCCTGCCGTGCTGGTCGAGGGATGCGTCTACCAAGCAATATGTTTCTGTGTCCTGTAATTGCTCAATCGCGCCTCTCCATTCCTGTGGTAAGACTCTCTTGGCCTGCACTATGTGTTTGTCAGTGCTGGTCTCTGCCAGTATATGTGTAGTGGTTAGGATCTGGCCAACCTCCGGTACCTTGCTGTCATACACAAAACGATTCCTCGCCTTCCATATCTCCCACATGAGGCAACAACAATATTGGAATTGGGGTTTGGATAAGTGAGTGTGAAGTTGTAGTAAGGCCTGTTCAGTTGACATGGGGAGTTCGTCAGTTTTAACATGCAGGGGAGAAGCGTACCAGATGGCCCTTGCTAGATCACAACCAAATAACATGTGGTGAACCGATTCATCTTCTTTCTGGCACAGCTTGCATTTTGGGTCTGTTCTAGAAATTCTTCTGTGCAACACCGTACCCACAGGTAGGGCATTCTTGTAGCATCTCCACAGGAAGGTGTTGATTCTAGGTAACACCTTTGTTCCCCATACAATGTTCCAAATTGGGTTGTCAGATTGGGGTGAATTGCCACCTGTTAGAAATTCATAGCCTGTTTTGACTGTGTAGTTTCCTGAATTGGTGAGAGGCCAAATCAATTGATCAGGTCTAGAACACGTTGTTGCAGGCAACACCATCTTGCTTTTAATTTCTTGGATAGTTTCAGGGAGATAAATGTGTTGCAGCAGCTCCTCATTCCATTCACCTTGTTCTTGATTCCACAGGTCAGCAACCGAGAGGTGTTGGAAGTACTCGGATGTGGAGAGATCAGCCTGCCAGTTGCTGTACCAGGGATCCCCCACTGCATTAATTTCCTCTCCGTTACCGATTTCCCAATGGATATGATTTGAGATCTGTTGTTGCAGTTGTGTGATATATTTCCATGTAGATGAAGGCTTGAGTTGTGCATTGTGGTTTTGTAAGGAGACAGCAGCCCAAAAGGTGAGGTCGTGGTAGTACTTCTCTTTCATAGCAGTAGACCATATGGTTTGCTTGTTGCTTGCTAGTGTCCAGCATGCCTTAAGCATCGTGGCCATGTTTAATTCGTGCAATCTCCTCAGGCCCAATCCCCCCTCAGATGTTGGTTTGCAAATGTTTTCCCAAGAACAGTATGCCAAGTATCTGTCTTGATTATGTTTACCCCACCAAAATTTTCTAATTATCTGCTCTAGCTTGGCAATTGTTCCATTTGGGAGTACTTGAGCAGCCATGTAGTATGTTGGTATCGACTGTAAGACAGATTTAATGAGAGTGAGTCTGCCGGCGTGTGAGAGAGTATGCAATTTCCAACCTGACAGCTTTTCCATCAGTTTCCTGACTAGATCCTCTAGGTGTCTGGTGTAGATTTTACCAGGAGGCATGGGGTACCCGAGGTACTGTGTATGGTCAGTGGGTTCTTGTGCAGGCAGCAGTTGCATTACTGCTCTCCTGTTTCTGTTAGTTGACTTGGCAGAGAACCATATTTCTGATTTGTCAGTATTTACTCTTAGCCCCGAGTAGCTCGCAAATGAGAGTAGGATCTCGTGCCACTTCTGAGCTTCCTCCTGTGTGGCCTGATCGTAGATAACCACGTCGTCTGCATATAGTGCATGTGTGAGTGCAGTCGCTTGTGGCGCTAGTTTGAGTCCGGTCAACTCTTCTCTTGTTTGTGCCTGATTTACCATTTGTGTGAACACTTCCATGCAAAGGATAAATAAGTAGGGGGACAACGGGCATCCCTGTCGTAACCCCCGCCCCGGTGATATGAATCCGTCTCCTGGTTGGCCGTTTAATTTGATTGAGAATTTACCCACTGTAGCACATGACATTAGTAGTTCAATAGCTTCCTCTCCCATGCCAAAGTTGCGCAGTGACATTTTTAGAAAATCCCAGTTGATGGTATCGAAGGCTTTGTAGAGGTCCACTTTGAGTGCAAAGCCTTGTATGTTGTATCCTCTATCACTAAATGATTCCAGTACCTCCCGCATTAGTAACACATTCTCTTGTATGCTCCTGTCCTTTACAAAGGCAGCTTGGTTAGGGGAGATAAAATCTGCTAGGTATGGTTTCATTCGATTTGCAAGGACCTTTGCGAGGAGTCGGTAGTAGACTGAGCAAATGCTCAAAGGTCTGAATTGGCTAGGTTTTGTGGGGTTCTCTGTCTTTGGTATGAGTACGAGGTGGCATGTTGTTATATTCTCGGGTATATTGCGTTGTCGGAAAGCATCTTGTATCATGGCCACGATGTCAGTTCCTAGCACCTCCCACATCTCTTGTAGGAAACGAACAGTTATCCCATCAGGACCCGGTGCACGGTCGGGCTCCATGGATTTGAGTGTTTGCCACACCTCATCTTGGGTAGGTACTGTCAGGAAACTCTGATTGAATGTATTGGGCAGTGTTGGGAATTGGCATCTCAGGACAGTGGGTAGCTCTGTGTTTGGATCTAACGATCTTTCTTGCCTGTACAGAGTTTTGAAGTGATTGACCAGTAAACGACGTGTTTCAGTTTCACCCTGAGTCCACGAGCCATCTTCCCTTTGCAAGGTCCGGATAGAGTTGGTACGGTACCTCTTTGTTGCTGCTGCGTGAAAAAAGGAGGAATTCCTGTCCCCAAGGGTTGCCCATCTAACACGGGAGCGCTGGTGCCAGTAGATTTCCCATTCTTCCTCTGCCTTTTCGAATTGCTCTTTAAGATCCCTTTCCTTGTTGAAATCACGCACTGCTGGGTGTACTTCCTGTATTGCCTGAATGTCTTTCTTGAGCCTTTCCATTCGGGATTTGGGCCCCTTAATATTCTTACGCCATCTAGCTATCCCCTTAGTGAGTTCTTTGTGTCTCTGATCCCATGAATTGCCCTCTGATCTGATCCACGCATTGTGACATTCTTCTTTGAAACCCGGTTGTTTGAGCCACCAGTGTTCGATGCGAAAGAGCGATTGTTGTCCCACCCTAGGATCCATGCGAAGCAGTATTGGCGCATGATCGCTGTGCAGTAAGGGAAGGTGATTAACATAGGCATGTGGGTAGAGTTGCGACCATGCAGGGGTGGCGAGTGCTCGGTCCAGGCGTTCAAACATTGCAATAGAGGAATTTGGAGCATTCGTCCAAGTGTAAGCCGGCCCTTTGTGACCCAGATCAATAAGGTTTGTGTTCAACAGGAAGTCATTGAAAGCACGATTATTGGAATTTAAACTAGGAGTACCCCCATATTTCTCATTCAAATTTGATATAGCATTAAAATCCCCAATACAACAAAAAGGCAACCCATTTGGCTGTGCATAACTTTCTAACTTAGCCCATATTTGCCTATTACATTTGTGCGAGGCATCTCCATAAATTGCCCCCAGGATCCACTTCCTATCTCTATGCTCAGTTACTAAAGCTATAACAAAAAATCTAGATTTCTCTAATATTTCTATTTCTACTGAGTCATCCCAAGCAAGCCATAGACCGCCAGATAGGCCGCGCGAATCTACGACTTCAATGAAAGTCCTACTCCTCTCACTCCTTTGCTATTCAATATTTACCCTCTTCTCCAGAAATCACTACCGCCTGAGTCCTGACTTTTTAGGAAAATTTTATAAAATAAAAATTAAAAAATGCGAGCGAAGGAAGCATAGACGAGGTCCGAGCTTCACTACAGCAAGCTTCACGCAGATGCACAACTCACTAGGTACTTACTATTACCATACCTCTTCTTGTTACTCTCCATTTGATTGATGGATGGACCATTTCAGTGAGTGGGACACTGGTCCGTCTGAGTCTGACCTTATTAACTCGGGTTTTAGGAACTCAATCAGGCTAGGTTTTTTAGTGCACTATTTTTTATGGGTTTGTGTTTTTTTGCATGATAACCACTCCAGACAGGTCAATTTTGCATTGGGTTGGGGTTGATTTTGTGCAGAAATTTGAGTACAATGCTGGAATAAAAATGGTGAGGAAATGGGTGGAACTGATTTTGCTGTGCTTGGAGTTCTTATTGCTTAGTACCTTTTTGATTTTCTGTACTTTTGGGGCTTTTGTTAGAAGCTAGCTATTCATGGGGAATTCCCTGATTCTTGGACTGAACAGTAATTATTGGTACCAAGTTTTTGTACTTGCAAAGTAAAGTAGGACACTGTCTGATCTTAGGTTTTAGAAGCTCAGTTTGGCCGGGTTGTAGGTCACTGTTTTTTATGGGTTTGTCTTTTTTTTGCATGATAACCACCCCTGATGGTCAATTTCTCATTGGGTTTGGTTTGATTGTTTGATTAGGTTGGATTGTAAAAGTTTTCAGGATTTTGTCCGAAATTTGAGTCCAATGCTGGAACCAAAGTGGTGAGGAAATGGGTGGAACCGATTTTGCTGCACTTGGAGTTCTTATTGCTCAGTACCTTTTCGATTTTCTGTACTTTTGAGGCTTTCGTTAGAAGCTAATCATGGGGAATTCCCTGATTCTCGAACAGTAATTGTTGGTACCAAATTTTTTTGTAATTGTTTAGTTTTAACAACAGTATGTTAGTTTCTAAAGCAGGTGTATCAGTCAATTTAATTTTGTCAATATAAAACCAGTATGTTTATAAGATTGTTACATATGACCGAAATTCATGACTCTGTGGACTTACACTTCAATGTTAAATTGTGTGTGCAGGATGGCGGAGGAGATGTGTTCTTTGGTTAACTCAGCCGAGAGAACTGGCATCAGCGAGAATGTAGAAGTTGACCGGATCAGTGGTTTGCCGGATGAGCTCTTGACCCAGATCCTCTCCTTTCTTAGTACAAAAGAGGCTGTCCAGACGTGTGTTTTGTCTAAAACATGGAAAGACACTTGGGCTTCCATGCGAGTACTGGACTTCAATATCAATGATTTCCTGACTGATGATTTTGATGTTAACTGTACAAAAGAGGCTGTCCAGACGTGTGTTTTGTCAACATCTGTTGCTAGGTTTCTGCGGTTTGTTAATGGTGTTTTGGACAACTGTGGGCCAACAAACTTGGATACCGTTCGCTATACACATGATGTTGACAGCAGGTGTGTACAGCAGACCTCTCTGGCATGGCTTGACTGTGTAGCTGCTCTGATGCCAAGGCTGATCAATATCGACATTTGCAGTGCTATGATGGTGGATCTGCCTGATGCAGTATTCTGTTGTGCAAGCCTTGAATATCTTAAACTTCTTCAACATCCTGGTGGGAACTTATCATCGCACTGCCATCAGTTAATTTACCTTCTCTGAAGGTTTTAAAGCTGCGTGGTGTACTGCTCCAGGATGATTTCATGCAAAAAGTTTTAGCAGGCTGTCCATCTCTTCAAAAGCTGAAGCTTACTTCTTGCTATTTGCATGTCTCTAGGATTTCCTCTGATGTTTTGAAGGAGGTTATTTTCATTGACTGTCATATATTTAAGCGCTTGGAAATTTCTTGCCCTGGTCTTGTCTCATTGTCCATGGAATTTATGTTTGAGAGAATTGGACGAGGCATTGCTTTGAAGAACATGAAATTGGTAGAAAATGTATCGTTGGGATTATATGTTTGGGGTTGGAATGTTGGTCATGCTGATGGTCTCCCGGTCCTCAACCTTAGCGGTCTTTCAAATGCTACGAACTTACATATTTTCGTGACCTGTCCTAAATTGAAGGTATGCTACTTCATTCTAAAAAAATGTTATAAATTATAGATTTGTTTTCCTTCTTTGCAGTTTTAGCAACGCAAGAATATTCTGTAACAGTGACATTTCCTTCATAGCATAAGCACGCTCCTTGTTGCATGACTTTTGTGGTGTATATGCGCATGAATTTTGATGTACCATTTAGTAAAGTTCACATAATTTACAAAATCATTTACTTTTCACTGCTTGTATTTTGGTTATGAGAAAGATAAATCTTATTTATATAGTAAGAATTTGCATAATTTTTCTGGAATTTCCTAGTTGGTGCAAGTTCTGTAAAAGTATGTACGCTTCAATAAGCAAAAGTTCCATTATCTGATTCAGGCTGTATTTAAATTTCAAATTTTGCAATATTCTAAATTACACTGCTGTTATGCTTTTGTTATACGGACAACTTACATTCATTTTTTGTGTAAATTGAAGGAACAATTGGAGAAGGACATTGCTAATTGCAACAACATTTTCAATAACTTGATGAAGTTAGAGATCGGGGGTTGGAATATGAGCCGCGATTTTCACCTTGTGGCTTGTTTGCTCAGACATTGCCCCAATTTAAAAGAGCTCAATCTGATGCCCTCATATTCTAATGCGGTACTTTCTCATTTCGTGATTATTTGGATCATTGTAATAAAATCTAGGCTGAATATAATTTGCCAATCAGTCAATCAGTTCAAATATAACAATAGTTTCCAACTCATGATTTAATTACACCTGCTCTTTGGACATGAATACATATGGATTCTATTGTCTAACTTCTAGTTTGGTTTTTACATCATAATAGAGGAGAAGGAATGCACAACGGGAACCCAGGCAAGAGCTTTTACGTGATGCTTGGCCCAAGCATGAGTATCTTGAGACAGTTATCATCCATGAATAGGACATGCCTAATGTTTCTCAAGAGCTGATTAAGACTTTGGGTACATTATATAAGAAAATAGGGAACGTAAGTATCAAGTAGTCTGTTATTGTTGCCTTTGTTGGCTTAAACATCCATCTTAACACTTACAAGATTTGTTTTTGGTGTATCTGATTAGATAATCTGTGGCTCTTTAGGTTATATTTTGCATATTCACTCTCTTCTAAATTTTATGTTATGCTTGTTGACAATTATGTTTTGAGACAGTTGTGTTTAGTATATGCCGATAAGGCGATAATGGGTATGCTTGTATTAATGTGGAGTTGCTCAATTTCTGTACTGCAGCTGTATTTAACTGTTATGTGCACTTGTATAATCAGTGCATTTTATTCTTTGTGCTTCATATATATATGAACGAATTGCAATTGGCTTTTCGTTCAATTTAATGATTAATAATTAGTACTACGATATCTCACTTCTACACTTTATAGTCTGCCTTCTGTTTATTTTGCTTCTCTATTTATTTTTCTTAGAACTAGCAGTATAATAACTCTGGTCATTTTGAACTAGCAGTCTGGTAAGTCTGTTACCATTTCAGTCAGACATGTCCAGTACCAGTTGGAGTTGGAGTTGACAAGCCACCAATTTTTTATATTTGATGCAATTGTTGATCAGAATTTTCAATGTAATATAACAGAAATCCATTGGGAATGCTTACATTTTTTTTATCCATTGTCAGTCAGACATTTAGGAATGCTTACATTTGTTAGTCTATGCACATTACCTGGGACAGGTGCTAAGTTTTGGAGCAGTAAAGGGAAAGTTTGATAAAGCTTCAGTTGCCACTTACCAGTATTGTTTCCCCTCCCGGCGCCTTAGCAATAAACTGCATGTTGCATGCCATTCTAACTGTTTGTTAAAATTCCTCTGAGAAATATTTACTTCAACCAGAAAACACACTTGATATTACTTCCTTTGGGAATTTGAACTGCACATGGCAATTGAACATACTGCTAATTGATACTATGAATACAGAAAAAAACCAGATCAGTGCTATGCTGCTGCTGTCATTTCCTATTGCGCTCCTATATCTCGCAGTAATGCTTCAAATTCTCGGTCCAACGGTCCCCCTCTTGCAACCGCCACGAGCGCATTCTCCCGGAAAGCTTCCGTGTGCTTTCTCGCGGTTTTGCCAGCTTCCGACTCCATTAAACATCTCACTGTCGCCTCAATTTCATCGGCACCCACAAGCTCCTTGTTGTGCCCCTTCATCGCCACTCCAACCTTCATCTCTTCCACCAGCAACACCTTGTTTATTCCTTGCTCGGCGTACAATGGCCAGCATATCATCGGCACCCCGGCTATTATTGCCTCGAGTGCTGAGTTCCAGCCGCAATGGCTCACAAAGCCACTGACTGATTGATGGTTCAGCACCTTGTTTTGTGGGGCCCATAGCTTGACAACCATCCCCCGATCTTTGGTCCGGGATAGGAATCCTTCTGGTAAGAGCGAATGTAAATCGGGCTCATGACATGGCTCGTGGAAATTCTTCGCGTCCTCTCTGCTGCAAACTACCCACAAAAATCTATGCCCGCTGTTTTCTAATCCAATTGCGATTTCCTTGATCTGCGCCGGAGTAAATCCGCCAACGCTACCGAAGCAGAGAAAGACGACACTCTTCTTTGGCTGCGAGTCTAACCAGGCAAGACAATCATGGCTCCCCCGATTTTCCTCGTATTGTTTGCCGTGACCTGTTACCAATGGACCGATACAATAAACAGGAGGCATTGTATGACCCGGGATGCAACTACCTTCTTTCAATGCTGCCACGGCTCTCGGCTCCAGGGCTTCGAAGGTATTGACGAGGATCCCATCAGCTTCAATCAATTGTCGTTTGTTCTTCACGAAGCATTCGTACATCACGCTCTCTCGGCCATGAAGTGCTTCTGGCATGTCGAAGACCGGTATTGGAGGAACTCCGGGCAAATTCAGTGATGCATCTCCCATATCCTTGAAAGATTTTTCGGGGGGCACATATGACAGATGAAGGAATATTGCCAGTACAGAGGCACCCGACGTCATGAAAACAAATACCGGGATTCCGAGCTCCCGGGCTACACTGATTGCATCGGCATGAAAAAAATCGACGACCATTGCACGGATTTTCCTTGTGGATGACAGTGAGGTTAAAAACTCAAGAACTTTCGGGTTATATGCTCGAATGGTCTCATACTTGCGGACGACACGGTGCTTGTTCTCAGCATCAGGGCATGAAACAGCCGGCAGTGCATGAAAAGAAATCGAAGGATTAAGGGATGTGACATTTAGCAAGGGGTTATTGGTGAAACCGGGCTGACGACCGGGATCCATGGTGACAATTGGTACCGAAAAACCTTGACCCGTTAATCGCTCTGCCAGCAGCACCATCGGAGTGAGGTGGCCCAGCCCCATGCTGGGATAGAGCACTATGGTTTCCTTCTCCATTGCCGACCGGAACCTCGCTTTTGGATGTGATTGACTGATTGTTGATGAGGAAGAAGTTGAACTTGTAAAGAATTGATGGTGGATTTTTCAAGTTTTAGAAAGGGGGATGGGATCATGATACCACTGACCACACTTAAGAATAAAGTAACCTTTCCTTTATTTAATCATATTTTGGTGTTTATCATGCTCTACTTAAAGTCTATAGATAGAATAGTTTATTTGACGTTCTGATAGAATAAGTTTGGTACAGACTACAGACTTAGGGTCCGTTTGGTAAATCAAGAAATAGCAATAAAATAGTGTTATCCGATTAGTAAAAATGGATTAGTGGCTGTTTAAAGAGTAAAAAGAATAGTGATGTTTAGAGCTATTCAGATAGTGAAAATATTGTTTGGCAAATGACTATTGGAATAACTAAATAAATTGGAGTGCTAATCTGCTATTCGGCCTCTACCCCGAATAGCGGAATAGACTATTCAAGATACTATTTGAATAGACTAAATCTTGTTTGGCAACAACTTCGAGTAGAATAGTGATACTATTCCAACTAGTGTAAGTGTCAAACAACCCCTTATAGAATAACAAAATATTCTATCCGAAGTGAACAAGTCTGTATGCAAAACAAGAACACCTGAACAGTACAGTACAAAATTACTTGACCAACTCCGATCCACTAGGTTATTTTTATGATTTGAACATTAAGTGTCCGCACAATGGATGTCCATAGATTACTTTTTGTGAGTGCAATGGTTACAAATGGGGTGTATTGGGTCCCATTAGTCAGCCTATCTGTTACCTCTATGCAGTGGCAGAGCCAGAAAATTTTCAAATAGGGTTCAATTTGTCATATTAAATGTCGATATTGGTATAGTAGTTATATAAAGCTTAAAAATTATAATTATGGGGGTCATCAGTAATATAATAATTCTTATATTTTTATGGAGTTCAAATATGCATTCTTTAAGAATATACTTACGTATCATTAAAATTACTATATAAAAATGTTCATTTGGAAAAAAAATATGGGGGACTTGTCCCCCCTTCTCTTCATTTAAATCCACCATTACCTCTATGGACGTCCATTGTATGGACGCTAGCTAGGTAGTGCTCTTTCTCTTATACCCATTTGCCTTTTAAAAACTGGAAGAGCCACTAGGATGTTGCTTAACCATCCAAAAGTACAGTAAAGATGAATCTACATGTATTTTTTTTTAATTGTACACTTGCAATATTCAATCTCTCTCTCTCTCTCTATGTTACTACTTACTACATGTTCTTCTAGACAGGCACACTGATCTGCTGACCATCAATGGAGGCATCCAATATTATCATGTCTCTCCTTTTCACTTTCTTACTAGGTGGCCTCTTCTCTCTTCTCCTTTTATTATACACACAACTATGGCTGAGTCCCAACAAACTGAGACAGAAGCTGCACTGCCAAGGGATAAGGGGTCCCAAGCCTTCTTTCTTCTATGGCAACATATTGGACATGAAGAGGATCCAAAAAGAAGCAAACTTGATGCAACCTGATGTCGACAAGCAGGTCGACCGAGCGCACATCCTCGGCGACTACACTTCCGTTGTTTTTCCTTATCTGACTTCATGGAGAAAAAAATATGGTACCCTTTTTTTATTAATTAATTGGGATTGATTCCTGTTGTTTCTAGCTTTTTTCCTTGAAGAAAAGTGGAATTGATTTTCTTTGTTGCGGTTTTTCTTTTGGGGAAATTGCCTGGTTGAAATTAATTAACTGAAGATTATTTAGTGTTGGCATAGTATTAATTGCTACTACTGATTTCTATTCCTTTTTTTGCAGCAACACGAGCAGGATATCTTATATCCTCTCCTGAGAACTTTTTAATCTTTAGATTCTTTTTCCCAATTATATTTTTTTCCATTATTTTGCTTTTTTGTTATGTTTTGAAGCTAATCAAATTATGTAACAGGTCGATTGTTTCTATACTCGACTGGTTCCAAGCCGATTCTGCATATAACTGATCCCGATTTGGTGAAGGCTGTTATTCAGTGCACCCCTTTTGAGGTTGGTCGGCCTGAGTATGTCAGAAAGGCCAAAAGCTCACTATTTGGTGCCAAAGGTATCGTTATGGCAAATGCCGAGCTTTGGTCCCATGAGAGAAAGATCATATCGCAGGAATTCTTCATGCACAGGATCAAGGTAATAATTAAGCAGTATCGATCATATGCTAATATCTTTGTGACTTGTTGTATGTCGACATATGGGCGCTTTTAGTGAATATTGATCGGCATTAGTGGGTAACGATCAGTAAAGGTTTTTGTGGTCTTCCCCATATCGGCATTTCAGTCAGGTATTGCATAGTTTTGGTGATTAATTAGGTTGGAAATTGCTCATACAAGTATATATGACATAGAAGAAGAACTATATTTTAATTGGATCAATAGACTTGTTTTCATACCAAGTTCGATGTTTTTGTTTTGTGTCGTGAATCGATGTAGGATATGATGAACGTAATAACCGAATCTGCGAACATACTGACTAATGCTTGGAGCCAAATACTTCAAAACGAAGGGGGGGAAGCAGAAATATCGGTCCATGATTACTTCAAAACCTTCTCAGGAAATGTTATATCAAGGGTTGCTTTCGGAAATAGTTACGGGAAAGGCGAAGAAGTATTCGCTAAGCTCAGCTCGCTTCAGGCGGCCTATTCAAAATCCGATTTATTTACAACAATTCCTGGTTCCCGGTACGCTCTAGTATATAACTCATATTTGGTACTGTACCTTGTTTTATCTTCCACTAAATTAGTCCTTTTTTAAATTACATGAAATTTCTTTATTTGTCGACTCAATGATCAAGAGTTTATTGAGGCTCCAATATATATATAAGAAACAAACTATCTTTGGTAAAATTTTAATTCAGTTATGCATTTTGATATATTTTTTTTGAGATAAAGATGAGGGTCAAGCCACTCAAAATTAAATGTCTATAAAAGACCCCCATCCGGGTTTCGAATCCGCGACCTCCCACACGGAGAGCGTTGCCCTTAACCACTAGACCAAAGGCTGGGCATTTTGATATTTAAAAGAAGGAATACACTAACAATGCCTTTCGTTTGCATCGATTTAGGTACTTACCAACCAAAACAAACAGAGAAATACACCGACTGAACCACGAGATAAGCTCGTTAGTCCGAAATATAGTCGAAGAGCATAAACAGCAAGATTCATCACACAAGGACCTGTTACACTCTCTAATCGAAGGAGCTACGTCAATTCCTGATCGAACGGCTTCCATTGAGGAGTTCCTAATCGACAATTGCAAGACGATATACTTTGCGGCGTATGGAACTACTTCTGTCGCTGCTACGTGGTGTCTTCTACTTCTTGCTTTGCATCCAGAATGGCAGGAGTGTGTGAGAAAAGAGGTTCTTGAGGTAACTAATGGTGCTACACCTGATTTCGACATGCTTCGTCGATTTAAAAAGGTAATTCTACTTTTCCGATGTCATATATAATTAATATGTTCTTTATTGAACAACATATTTGTTTAACAGAATGAAAATTGCATATCTATTTAATCATATGAATCATATTCCAATAGTTGAGAACTATTTCACTAAGAAATATGTATTTGAACATTTGATTCGATTTTCTTTCTTTTTCCAACGATTAACGCATCGTTAAAATTTACTATTCATAGTTGACAATGGTGATCCAAGAGACCCTCCGTCTCTTCTCTCCGGGATCCTTGTTATTGCGAGAAGCACTGCACGATTTGAAGCTCCGAGATTTGTACGTTCCCAAGGGCACTGTCATTCAAGTCACCATCTCAATGCTACACCGTGATCCAGACGCGTGGGGTCCAGACGCGGATGTCTTCGATCCAAACCGGTTTGCCAACGGCATTTCTGGTGCTACCAACTATCCTCACATGTACGCGCCATTCGGGTTCGGCCCAAGAACTTGCGCCGGGCAAAACCTCGCCATGGTAGAACTGAAAATTGTGTTGTCACTTCTGTTGATGAGGTTCTCTTTCCAACTTTCACCGAGTTACGTTCATTCCCCGGCTTACAGATCAAACATCGAGCCTGGACACGATTTACCTCTTATTGTGAAAGAAATATAACTTCAATTGCAAATATATATACAATTTAGATAAACTTGATCATGAATAACGATCTTGGAATTAGAAACAATTTTAATATATGGATCTGGATCTCCTATTTAACTTTCTTTATTTTACTCTCATACTGGTACCAGAACTCATATGTTAAATGTTAGTCTATATGCACACTCTGTATACCAGTCAGCCTACTCCAGTACTAGTTGGACGGATCTAAATCCGCTGCTTTTCCGATCGGATGGTCAGGATCGGTTGCTGCACTGATCTCAAAGTAATTCAATTTTTCTGCACGAATCTCAAAGTATTTCGGTGTTTCTCAACTGTCAGATCAAGAAAAGCAGAGGTTCAAAATAATTTCTCTGGCATGAGTATGTTTAAAGTTAAAAACTTAAAATCCAAAATTTGTACACGGTTAAATTGCCCACTAATTAAGCTCGTCAAAAAAAATATATATATATATATGATAAGACTTTAATTCCCTTAAAGAAATAGGGAATATGATCACTATTTAGTCCTTGTAAGTTGTAACTGCCCAAAGATATTTGCTCAAACATCCGTGGCAGTACATATATACTACATAAAACAGATCTGTTAATATATTTGTATAATGAGGAAAGCTAACTGTATCTCAACAAAAATTCCTCAAAATTGTACCCCAATTTAACAATGTGCATACACAAATTATGAATATCCAAAGTAAGCAACTATGAACACAGTTTACCAATGGCATGAACATGATTAAATTAGGACGGGTGGACAATTTTCATTTCCGCACCTAACTGTGGGGATCACCACTATAACTGTCAAATTGCGCACGTGCTGAAATTAATTTAAACACGTTTTTCACATGAACATAACAGCTGCACCTTTTGGGTCCCATAACAGCTGCACCTTCTGCTGCGTAGGGTGTTCATACTTGATGTAATAAGGTGTTCATACCTTCTACATGCTCTTGTTCATACCGTGTTCATAGTATGTTCAGACCTGGTGCAAAAATAGTATTCTTGCTCTCCAAGAAAAGAGTAAATTGCTGTGTTGGATGTTCAGTGTTTGTTCGTCTGACTTTTCCATGTGGTCTGATGTGGGTGTTCATACTAATTATGTTACGTTGTTCATTTCACTAGAGGAACTTGTTCATACTTTGCTAACACGTCGTTGACGTCGTGCATTGCTCTTCCTCTTTGGACTTCTTGGCCAGAGCGTGCGTGCACTCGCGGCCAGCAATGACCGGAGATCGAATCCATCGTCGGAGATAGCCTCAAATGGGTGGAGATTGCCTCAATTGCCGGAGATTGACAGATATGGCATGAGACTGACGGAATTTATTTGAGATCACAAAGATCGCCGGAGATCGTCGGAAATCGCCGAGGTCGCCGCCTCAAATTGACGGGATCAATTCAGCATGATCAATCTTCATTTGTTCGTATGTACGAACAGTAAGTAGTTTACTATTTTTTGTCATTTTTCAAAAATGGTAAGATGAAAGTATTGTTTGTTATGCTAAAAATAGAAAGGTGGGTTAAGGTACAAAGATAGGAGATTAGAGGTAGGGTAGAGAAAAATTTTCTCTTGTATAATTTCATTTTATGCCTAGTATAATTATTAATCAACTTATCTAGAGATCCTATGTGCTTTGGTGCTTTGAACTATATACAAAACTGAGAATTTGCATATATTATTAGTGACAGACTGACAGCAGCAGCATTATGACAGACTAACGAACTGACATGATCACATGAGTTCAATAAGAAATACTTTTCTCGATACAGAAATCAAAGTGATTTGATTTAGTTGCTATTATTAAAACAAAGCACATGATAGAATTGTTCAATAAAAGAAGTGTGTAGTTTTAAAATGTAAATAATATATCAAAAGCTCTTTCATCAAAAGAATAATATCAAAAGCTTGTATTTCAAATTCTCCTATTTCTTTCTTTTTTATCTTTTCCTTTTCTATCTACTTATCTGTATCAACTCTTTTAATTTTATTTAATGAACTATTTCTTTCTTTTTTATCTTTTTCTTTTCTATCTACTTATCTGTATCAACTCTTTTAATTTTATTTAATGAAAAATCATAGTACGCATTTTGCTTGCTACATCAAAAGTTCGTACAGAAGTTGCATGTGAAAGAATTATTCAATAAAAAATGTAGACTCAATTTTTTTAAATAAACCTCGAAAAACACAAATTCACGAGTTTCAGCCCCGTAACACACATTTTTCATATTTAGAACGGACGCTACAGAACCCCAGCGTCCCATCCTCAATGCTGGACGCCACGGTACCCTGACGTCCAAGGTACCCATATATTGATTTTATTATTTTGGATAAATTAATATTATTTTGTTTTCAATAGAACGTTGTTTTAATCACTTAAAAAGTGATCATACGTTGCTTATTTGTATTCACCTTTTTCTTCCCAATCTTTTTCTTATGTGCTTCTTTCACATGTTATGCCCGTTCCCTGAAAGGCTTAAACTTTCGAAGAATTTCCAATAATGCATTTGGCTTACATACGAATATACTTAAATAATATATTGAAAACACAAAACTATATATGTCGTATTTACACATCCATAATTTGATAGAGGTGGGCAGGTGGCATAATAAATATCAATTCCTACAGCACATTAGAGGAGATGTTTAAGATATATATATACTAGAGCTGGAATTCGGGCTTCGCTCCGAAATATGATATCAAATAAATAACAAATCTTATAAATTCAAAATATTTGTTTTAAAAAATGAACAAGATATTAAATTTTTGATGTGATTAATAATAATAATAATAATAATAATAATAATAATAATAATAATAATAATAACAATAACAATAACAATAACAATAACAATAACAACAACAAGAACAATAACAACAACAACAACAACAACAACAACAACAACAATAACAATAATAATAAAGATCAAGATGACGATGACGATGACGATGACGATTTATAAAATAATAGCACATATTGGACCATAAATTTTGTCTTAAACATATTATATTCATCTTAATAAATGGGGAGGGAGAACACATATAAATCATTGGATCAAAGTAGATGAAAAGATTTAAACAAAATCAATGGTTAATAATGTTGATGATGTGGCATAATTGAGATGCTTGGAGTGTTATCCCTCTTTCTAGAGTATAGATATGTGAAACAGTGGAACTGGGGGATATTAATTTGAGGCATACAGTATTTCTTCTTTACATATGTATATATTTTTATTCCAATAGAAGTATGCAGCTTAAGAACGTAATAAGGTAGCAAAAGGTTAAACAAAATAAAAAAAATTACCTGTATCAGAATTAAATTTTTGCATGATCCAAATATGAAACGGGGCCCCAAATTTGTATCCAGATCGACTTGCTAGCAAAAATGGGAGTTCAAGAGTTCTTTCCAATGTAAGTATATAACATAAGTCATCATAAAAAGGTTTTGGAATCCTTATATTTGCATATAATCTAGTCCGAAAAATGTTAGATTAAAGTCCTAAGATCCGGTTTTCACCTTGTCAATTAGAAATTAAATTTTATTTATTGTCTTTTACATGAAGTTCAATTGCATCACCTTTTTTATGTGCAAATTTTTCTAAAATAAAAGTATATCATCACTGCTCATTTAATACCGCGGTGCATAAGAATCAATTTCAATAAATTATATTATGAACAACTTAGAGGACACACCACTGGTTTCGCAACACAAGTTAACATAAACCCAGACAGCACACAGTGACACCAAGTAATTCAAGAAGATATCAAGAGTTTAACCCCATGATTAATTTCTTAGATACCAATAATGCACAAAACATAATACAACTAAAAAAGAAATACAAATTACAAAGCATCAAATAGTCAGCAAGTTGCACAACATAATGCACTCACTTGCAATGAGAACTATAATACAAAGCATTAACTAGTTTATGGATCTGGACTCTGATTTAAAGTTGAACCCATTACAATAGTAAGTTCATCAAAATGAATTAACAAAAGATCATCTAATCAAGAGATAAACAAGGCATGCCCCAGAAACTAAATATCTCAATATTCCCTATTTTCTTTACATGTCTATGCAGAGTCCTTATCAACGTCTTCATCAGCCTTTGAGATAACTTACGGGAACCCCCATCAAAGATTCTAACTGTCTCAAGGTACTCATGCCGGAAAGCAACACCACCTATTATAACTTCCCTGGGCTCTTCTTGTGTATTATCACTAGTCTGTTATGAAATGCATATATTAGACCATGCTAATAAGAAATTTAATCATGCTAACAAAATCGATGAGTAGCTAATTTCGAATATTACCGGACTTGGTGTTATGAGGTAGTACAAATTACGTACACAGACATTTGATCGTAAGTAGTAGGGTGCCACAACGAATTAGATATAAAAATTACGCACACAGACATTTCTCACAGATATATGCCAATTGCCAAATAGAGAAACGTACCCAGTAAAAATCTTCGGGGTATAAAGTGAGCTCTTCTAAATTAGGAGAATGCTTGAGCAGACAAGCAACCAAATAGAAATCACAACTCATATTCCATGTTCCAATGCTTAATTTCTTCAAGTTGATGAAACCGCTGCAGTTAGGAATGTCCGTCTCCAATAGTTTCTTCAGTTCCTAGAAAAAGATAAAAGTTCAATTTTTCAAGGGAACACCATCCTATCATTCAGAACATATAACACCTCCAAAAGATCAGTAATATTTTGTATCAAATAATTAAACATCCATGTATAAATATAAACATTAACGTTCCCACATCAAATTTCTGGGTTCACTTTTGCACACGAAAAGTCTAGAGAATAATTACTAATCCAAATTAAAAGACTTCAAGTATTGGGAACATAGACAGTGCCATACTCCAGTTTCGCGTGAACCTCTCTTAATGGCACCATCAGAGTAAGGTAAAGAATGCACATTATATGCTAGAAAAAGAGATTCTTTTATAGAGTTAATCATCTTGACTTCCTGAAATCTGCAAATATGGAAAAGGAGAGAACAGATAGCTTTAATTTTATATACTGAGAAAATGGTATACCTTCGATTGAGGATAACTCAGTGAAATCTTTATGGTTGTAGCATTTGAAAAACCACCAAAAAGATTCAGAACTGGCATATAGTGGTACCAACCCCTCATGCCTAAATGGAAGTTTGCATTTACAAGAGAGGGCATATCATTTAGCTCAATACCCTCCAGTTGCTGTAAGATATCAATGGACAGAGAAACAACAGAAAAGGAGAAGAAATTTGCATATGCTCAAAAACCCGACAAGATAATAATGTTAACTCCTTCAACACATGAGAGGAAATCTCAGACAGATACAAATCACAAGACATAAGCATCAAACTTTTAAGAGAGGGGCAGCCATCAAAAAGCTTTCGCGCAAAATCATCATATAGCTCTACACTACGCAGCTCCAGATGCTTCAAAGAAGGTAAGTTAATTGAGGCCGGTGCTATGAAGGATTTGGCACTAGTGTAGAGAAACACCGTAAGATGTTGTAGGCTTGTAGAGGAGAAAATTAAATCAGGCAACTCAACAGAACGATCTATGTGAATGCAGATATGGATCAGCCGTGGCATCAGAAGCACTACATGCTCAAGCCAATCCATGGAAGGGGGCTCACCGTCGTCAACAAAACGTGCATAGCGAACAGTATCCAAGCTTGTCCATTCTCGGTTGTCCAACACACCATTCACAAACCTGTCAAATTTAGCCACAGACTTCCATGTTGATTCATCATGGTTGTCGTCTGAATCATCCATTGAGACACTGTAAAGTCTAAAATCTAAAACTGGCACGCAGCCCAGGAATTCCTCCACCTTTTGGACAATATGCACGTCTGCATGACCTCTTTCGTATCCAGAAATGAGAGGATATGGGTTAGAACCTCATCAGGCAAACAGCTGATTCGGTCAACTTCAACATTCTTTCTGCTACTACCTTTCTTTCTGCTGCTGCCTTTCTTTCTGCTGCTGCCTTTCCCGGCCATCGCAATTTCCCAGCAGTCAAAGAAGCATTCCTTCAAACTTGCAGTCAGGATTCCTATATTACAGTAACAGTAACAGTAACAGTTTCATAACATCATGAACTTCCACCCCAATATTACAAAAAAACAGGAGGAATCACATCGTTAACTCAAGGAACGGCGCCCCCGTAACACATTTCAGCAGTAATAATACAATGTGCAATTGTGCAGTTTCAGTTCAAGAATTCAGAAAATTGTTCAGGTTTTCAAAATCTAGTAAAATTGGAGGTGATGGTTAACAGATCTACCGAAGATTGTTCCTCATAACACTAAAATCATCTTATCTATCTGCTCTTACAATAGTACAATTGGACTCAAGGACAGTCCTAAACCTGACTTATTAATCACATCCCCAAACCAAAAAACCTCGCAAATTTCCATCTCAACAGCAGATCAAACCCTAGCTGAACCGCAAATCGCCACCTCAGTTCACAAATTAACCTTCCAGCACAGTGAATTTACCGGCCAATTCCACATGATCGCACAAAACGGGGGAGCCGGAAAGAGGAAGGAGAGAGAGCTAGTACCTGTACCTCCATCAGGGCACAAAACGGGGGGTGAATATCCTCTACGGTACTGCAATCCCTGCAGTAACTGCCCATTCAATCAGAACCGCTGATTTAGTTATTACGGTCAGAGTTTGATTAAAACGGCTGCCCGTTTGGAATTCACGGGGCCCCTATAACACTAATTTCGGGCAACTCAACTCGTACAGTAATGCAGGAGATGTGAATTCCAAAACGGGGAGGATCTCAATTCGTTTCCTCGCGGTAAAGTACTAAAGTACAGAGAGGCTCAGCTTTGAATTTTGATGATAGCAGAGTGAGGAGAAGGGAATTCGTATCCCCTGCTGTACTGCATTGGGCAGTGCACAATGAAAGCCATTAGATTGCCTTAAGATTCGTGCCAGAGCGGATCTCGAGACGACCCAACGGCTGATGTTGTGAACTGCACAATGCAGTCAGTTAGGGGATGAGCACCCAGGAGAAGGGGAAGATCCGGAGAAGCCGCCGGGCAAGAAGGGATTAATTTCATATCATATCCTGCGTGAATCTTGAGACAATCCAACGGTCGGCATGCGTTGAAGAGATTGAGTGCGGCTTGCTTAATTTGGGCCTACGACTAAGAATCGGCCCAAAAAACTGAAGCTTCGGCCCAATACTTGTTCCTGGCCCAGTCAACTAAAGAAGCGGCCCAATATTTATTCTGAAGCAGTTGGCAAATTTGAAAGGATGTTTGGAGTTGCTGATGGCAGATTACTAGCTACTGATTACTGAACTTCATGCATTTTTGAGGTAGGATCGTTCTTTATCCTTGAGAATTTCCTGTATTTTGAGAATTAATGCATTGAAGAGTGGCCTGCATGTCCAGCACAGGTTTTGTACCATACTTGACCTAATATAAGTGAATCCCATGCTTGATTTTTTTTTTTTTTTTTTTTTTGCATTGTGATCGAGAATATTTTCAAGCTAGCTTTGAGTGCGAATTGATTGCTAACCGACAGTTTTACCTTGCATCAAACCAGTAATAAGATTGAAATTAAGAATTGTCAGCATTGTACTCAATGGTAAAAGGATAATTCGGATATTGAATTTGAAGTTAGAATATTTTCAAATGTTATGTACGAAGTTGGAAATTATCATAGTTTTTAAGTGGTACAAAATAACTCCGAAATATGAAGCTCAACGAAAAATGGAACTAACTCTACATATGTCAGAATCAGTTTAAATAATCAATGTAGGTCTCTTCTTGTGCTTTTGATCTTGATCTCTGCCAAGAAAACAATGAGCTCTGTCCAGTCATGGAGCTTGTGTCTCTCATAGAATTATCCATAAACGGGGATCGCCATGTTGAAAGGTCTGGGAGGGCACCACCGGCAAGCATGCGATTCACAACCTCCATGTTGGGTCTGATGTTCGGCTCTTCTTGCACGCAGAGTAATCCTATATGGACACATTTTCTGATCTCTTCAAGGTACAAATCCTCTAGCATTGGATCCTTCAGATCACTTATCGTGTCGTTTTTCCAATGGTCCCATGCCTGCATGCAGTAGTTCACTTCTATTGCATTATATATTCTTTACTCGTGTGGAAATCTTTGTCGAAACATTGGTACACGATGCATGAAAATAACATTATTGATTAACTTACATAACTTATGACGCTCGAAGCGAGGCCTGTCCTTGCAAAAGAACCGTTTCTCTGTCCCGTGACAATTTCTAGAAGTAAAACACCAAAACTGTAAACATCTGATTTCGTAGAGAAATTTCCGTGCAAAACATACTCTGGTGCCATGTATCCACTGCATGCACAGTATCAACAAAAAATATTAATTTAAAATTTGCTGGATTTTAGAGTATAAGCAATTGATACATTATTGATAACATATATAGCAATCACTATTGACTTACAATGTTCCAGCAATAACTGAGGTGTCAATATGAGTTTGATCTTCCCCAAAGAACCTCGCAAGACCGAAGTCAGAAATTTTGGGGCTCATATCTTTATCAAGCAATACATTGCTTGCTTTCAGATCTCTGTGTATAATTTTAAGCCGAGATTCCTCGTGGAGATAATGTAACCCACGACCAATCCCTTTGATTATTTTGTATCTCATCTTCCAGCCAAGTTCTAACCGTTTCGATGGATCCTTTGCTGCACTAATCAATTACACTATTAGTAAATGATCAATAATTTTGGTTTGAATTATATAATATATTAATTGAATTAAAATTTTAACGAATTACAGTTCATTCAGTAAAAGTACCGAAGAGAATCTTGTCAAGGCTTCCATTTGGAAGGAACTCATAGCAAAGAATTTTTTCCTTGTTCTGTATGCAACAACCCAGTAGTTGCACAAGATTTTTGTGCTTGAGCTTTGCAAGGAACTCAACCTCATTTTTCAGTTCTCTCAATCCTTGCATCGAACTTCCAGACAGTCTTTTCACTGCCACTTCTTGACCATTTGGAAGAGTTCCCTGCCCATTTTTGTACTTGTATATAAGTTTCAAAGAATGTATTTAGGTCGAGTGCAGAATTTCTTATGAACTGTGTGATTATTAAGATTACCTTATAGACTGGTCCAAAACCGCCTTGTCCGAGCTTATTCTTATCAGAGAAGTTGTGAGTAGCATTTCTCATTGTATCCAAGTCGAAAACCTGGTATTCCGCACTCGGGTTTAGAATGAGCTCTAGATTTGTGTCAGCATGTTCTTGTAGATAACTGGTGGACACACAATCAGTATCTGCTCATAGTAACAAATGATTAACTTTTATAAAGCAATGATATGATGGAACAAAGAAATAAGGGGAAAATATATAGCAAATTCAAGGTAACAAAAGGGCAACTTTACTGTAAATTTGTGACTCATATAAATTATTGAGATAAGTTAATTAAATTTGATCTGGAAGTTAATTTGCAGATAAGACAAATACCATTGTATGGTTAATTTATCTGAAACTGGAAAAATTCTCATAGTGAATTGACAGGTACAGCTTAAAATATCACAATTTGTTCTCAGTTGGTCCCTTTACCAGCAACAAGGCAGGCAATGAAAGTGAGGTCCAAGTCACCAAACCAAAAATCTTTTAAAAGATGTTCTTGATTAATTCCTGAAAAAACATACCAGTTCTGTTTTTCATTTTCCCTTTTCTCCTCCACAGAAAAAATAACGCCGCAGAAAGGAGTAACAGAAGACAAGCAGCCACCGGGACCACAACCATCGCAATTGAAACAGCACCTTGGTGATCTGAAAATAATAATAATAACAAAAAGAAATTAATTAGACAAGATTGAAGTTATGGAATTACAGAATTTTTTGTAAATCTTCATGGAGATGCTGAGAAAATAAACAATAGCCAGTATGAGTAGATTATTTTGTAACTCAGAGATTAATCTCTGGTCCGTAAGGGGCGATATATATGTAGACTTGTTAGTTCTTACTTTGAGAACCAGGAAGTGGAGGCGCAGGAAGCGGAGCCGCAGGAAGTGATGTTGATTGCGGTAAAGGAGATAAAAGAGGAGGAACAGACACCGTTGACATGTATGAAGTTATGTTGAAAGGATACAGCTCGTATCTTATATAACAACTCGGCCCCATGATCCGTGCACCCAGCTGGTCTGAGCAGTTTAGCTTGGATGCATTTGCATATGCAATGTAACTCTGCACGCACTTACGGCACTCTGACCATGAGAGGTCCATAGTGCACTGCACAAGCCCATACACGGTTTGGTTTCCCGTATACATGGTCTTGTTACTGGCATACTTTTGATCTATGTTGGATGCATCAGTTGTCAAGTTGATTATCAGTGATTGTACCGATGAGCTACTCAAGAAGTCTGGAGTACTGGAACTCAAGTTCACACCGGGGCGCTGTAAGCAGAATGGCTTGAAATCCTCCATAGTAGAGAAAAAGGTTTTATTTGAGTAGCGAATGAAACACGACTCATAGTGAACAGCCGCGGTCTTCCTGAACTCGCATACTGACAAGTTCGCAATGTCATTTGCAGCAGTTTGTAGGCAATCATCGCAGTCGGTTCGACTGGCATCAGCATAACACATGGCCAAGCCATTTACTTGGTCTGGGCCCCCCACACCGACCGTGTCTTTGTGGAAGCCGCCGGATTCAGAAGTTTTTGAAGTTAGCTTGCGGAGGAGGTCCAGAAGGTTGTCTCGGTAATTGCTTCCGATTTGGTACAGTTGCAAATCATCTCCGCAGTACGAAGCAATCGGTTTTCCGAATGCAACAGTACTGCCAGAAATGATTATAATAATTAGGAAAATCATAGCTTGCTCTTGATCACTGGGAAGCACCATGGATTAATTCTATTTGTCTTGCAAATTAAAATTGAACTAAAACCAGAAGTACTTAGAGTGTTCTTGCATCCAGTCACTTAATTAATTAATAATCTTTTCTTTGAATCCACAGGCACTTTACTTGTGTCTTTTTATAAGTTATATGTCACTAATTAATTAATCCAGATAATTGTTAGTGTGGCGAGTGATCTGAAACGTAATGATGATGTTCTTTGTGTTTGGATGATATATATATATATATCACATTAGTTCACATGTCATAAGAAAACATTAGGATTTTGATTATGGTACGTACAGGTTTCACTTGGAAAAACATGCCAATCAGGTGTGAAGGAATAACTCATATGTACGCTGCATCGGTGCAAAGTTTGCACCACGCGTCTCACGCGGAGACTATTTTATAAATGGAAAGTACATTTTTTAAAGACATAGAAAAGTCTATATATTATATTCCCTTCCTTTTAAATTTTATATATATGTGCGCTGTAGTAGTGTAGTCTGAACTCCTTTCCACTGGGAAATTAAGAATGCTAATTAATCTTTCTGCAGCTGTGAGCAGACATACAAATACAAACATATATAATATAATCCTATTTTATAGTCACGGTATCCAGCGGAAGAGACACAGAGATTAATCTTCAAGTATAGCCTTTTCGGACCCGACAAACCCGCCCGAACCCGACCGAACCCGACCCGACCTGACCCGAACCCGACCCAATTTTTCAGATAGTCAAACTTACCCGACCCCGACCCGACCCGACCCGACCCGGCTTGACCCGATACCCGACTTGAACGGCAGTTAGGGCAACCCGAAACCCGACCCGACCCAACCCGAGATGACCCGAGACCCGACTTGAACGACAGTTAGGCAACCCGAAACCCGACCCGACCCGAGACCCGATATTATTCTAGATTACAGACCCGAAACCTGATCCGGACCCAACCTAAACCCGAATTACCCGAGCCCTAGACAACTCAAAATTGGATGACCTGAAACCCGACCCGACCTGAAACAGTAGGTTCAACCCCATATAACACAACCCAAACAGTCCGACCCGATGCGATCGACTTGACCCAATCTGTTCTTAAGAGCATTCAAATTTGATTAAGCTAGAATTGAAAATGGCATGTATTAACTCATATCAAACGGTTTTGAATTGTAAAATTTGTATGCTCTAGGTCTTAGACAAACAGCAGTAGTTAGAACCAGAGATGACTCGAGAGGTCAAGACTAGATCAGATGACCCGAATCAACATCCGACTTGACCCGACCCGACTTAACCCTTGACGCGACAAAAGGCGACATTTGTTGACCCGAGACTCGACCCGGCCGGACCCGAACCGACCCGTGACCCTATCAAAAGATGGTCTTGCTGACCCGAAAACCCGACCCACTTTGACCCGACTCAACCCGTGACCCGATCAAAACATGGTCTTGCTGACCTGAAAACCCGACCCGTATCCCGAATTTTGCCTGGTCAAACTAACCCGAACCCAACCCGACCCAACCCGAACCCGCCCGACCCGACCTGATTGCCACCTCTACATCCAGGTACTTTGATTAAGAGTATGACCTACCGTCCATAGATAGAACAACCATAGAAGATACAAAAAGAGTATGACAGGTGGGACCCACAGTGTGACAAGTGGGACCCACGATGTGACATTGTGTATTCTATGGTGATACATTCTATGGACGCAAGATGTTTCCGTTTGATTAACTATGAAACTTAGTGGTGTGCTATTTTTTTTTTTTTTTTTTTTTTTTGAAAGATGAAAGATTGTAACCACTTTCATTATTTAATTGAGCCTTAGTTACGAAGGAGGGAGATATATATTTAACCATTTCTCTTTCATGGTTACTTAAGCTTTTCTTCGACGAATGAAGATTTTCAAATCAGAAATTAAAGCACAAAATTCGGGAACTAACCTTTAGTTAACGACTTAACGTAGTGTTCTCATCTGAGAGAAAGTTGTAGGAACTAACCTTCAGTTAACATAGTGTTCTCATCGATCTGAGCGATAAAGTTGTAGGTTACAATCAGAATATTAAATACTTCAGATAATTAATTAAATGAAGAATAGTATTTTTGCATAAAATGATCAGGAAAATAAAATTTCTGTACTTGAACTTGTACCACAGAAGAAAAATTAAAAAAAAAAAGGAAAATAAAGTAGGTTTTTAAAATATACAACGAATAAAGCAGTTAAAGTTAATTTTTAATATTTGAAGAGACTAAACATATTATTATACTGTATAGTTAGAAAAAAAATTTAAATGAGAAAAAAATGTATTTCATGAAGTTTCAATATGTACTGTTGAGTAGCTTAAATCTCCCAATCAAACTATAGTTTATAAGATACGTACGAAGTCCAAGTATATACCGGACTCGTGTGTTTCGCAAAACTCAATAGCCTCACTATTATAATATTAAATTATTAAATAATAAATAAAAAATTTTGTCATGGTACATGACTTTTACGTAACATAAAGAGTTGTGGGTAACAACCCCACCCTTTTATCTATCCACCGGCCCACCGTATTTTGGATGAACAAATATCATTTTTCAGTAGATATTTATATATTTCCGATCAACTTATATAATTTTCTAGTAAACAGATACACTACGATTTTAATCGTAGTAAATATTTATGCAACTATGATAAGCGGGTGCAGGGTGGGTACACCCATGAGTGCTCCATTAGATCGTGTACCCACCTTTTTATCCGTTGGATTAACCAATGCATTTAGATCAGCTTCAACTTGGGATCCGCATCCTCGTTACTCCTCAGGAAGTTATTAATGTTGTTGTTAAATGAGAACTTGGAAATAATATTTTAATATGTACAAGGATTCAATGAGACAGGGTATGGTCATATTACATTCGTGCTTAGTATTTTCTTTTCACAATGATACCATAATCAAGTTATTTTGATACTTTATTTGAAAACAATTTCATAATGGATTAATACAGATTTATAATAATAAAATCTTTTTTCATTTATAAATTTTTTGAATTTTACTTTTACAAAAATATAGGCAAATTTGGCACTTTATTTTTGTTAAAGTTTTTCTTTTCAATTATTACAATGTTGCTTATATATAGTTCCTTACTAATAAAAAAAATCAACCAAATAATTAATCATCATTAAAAAATAAGTGTATGGTATTCCAAAATAACATCCATTTTGCATAACAAACAACAACGATGTGGTTGAGTTTTTATTTTCTTTCATATGTACGAACTAATTGATGAGCACTGTCAATTTTTCAAATAAATAAAATAACATAAAATAAAATAACAATGTCCAAATTATTAAGTTTGGGTCGACTCATATGTCATAGTGATGTTCTTATAAAAATATTACTTTCCAAAATGTACCTATTTTATTATAATTGAATGGAAAAAAAAAAACTTAATTTGATTGTGTAGCAAATTAATATGATACACCGCTTCAAACAATGGCCGCACCACACAAGATCTAGTTTAATACTGAACATACTTCAGTGGTATTTATTACCTATGGGAAATGTTGCAGCACCGATCTTAATAGCTTTGTGTGATCGAATGGATGAAAAGGTGGGTATATGATCTAATGGAGCACTCATGGGTGTACCCACCCCACACCCATGATAAGCACATAGGTGTGTCAGATTGTGAGAGAGGGGTAGATGGGTGACTTACTTTTATAGGTGGACTATACGTGTTTCCGTAAAAGGGAACCAAGGGTATCCAAGGGAACCAAGGGTACAAGATGAAAAATTTTCCCAGTCAAATCATTTTTCCCGTAATGTGTTGGGTGGCCATCCTAATGGGAATGGGAATAGGCATGTTTTCCTAAATTTTGTACACAAAATTGTCCATTCCCATGGGAAAAAAAAATTTGGTTGGACTCAATTTTATTTTTCCCACAAACTTTGGGAATCTCTCACTTGGTGAACCCATTTCCTTGCCTAGGGTTTTTTATCCCAGAGTGCCGAACACGGCCTTACATGATGTTATATTATTTTAAATAATATAATATAAAATGAACTTCAAACTTTGACTGGCTGAAATAAATTTAGGTCCATATATACATCATCAGTACGTGCCAATGCCATTACTGAACCAAGCAAACTCAGTACTGAATTTGTATGCTTCTATGCTATATATGATAGACTTGTGTAACTAAAAAATTTTCAACAGAACGTCGCTTACCTATCTTTTTTTGTGCCTAGAAAGTAATGCATGTTGCACATGAAGAAAATGTCTAGAAGGTTACAAACAACTCCCACATGATTGATTGATTGTTTATCCCTGCTTTTCATTTTGTTTATTAGAGACTCATTTTCTGCACATTTTTTTTTAAATGGAGTGGACCATCCTGTTTGAATTATCAATTGCAATTTGCAAAATTTAAACCCATAAAATGAATCAACAATTGGTAGGGCAGGTCTGATGGTTTGTGCACATGAAATTTTCAATATTGTTTTTGCACAATTGGAAAAGGACAGTTACCAACTTCTGAAAATTCACCAACATGAAGAATTTGCAAATTTGAATAGGGAATATGAGTTGTGATTTTCTCCTAGCTAGCTAGTAACATGTTTGTTTGTGCATTCTCTTAATTTTAAAAGAGCTTGCAATGCTGGAATTGGTTGATTTCTCAGTCACCTACAGATCAGGCAACCCACTAACAACTCTTTTCTTTATTATATATTAGAGATGGAGAGATAGAGGGCTTTAAAGATGAGACACACTTTCTTCCAGCACCAGTGACATGAGGAAAATGTATTCTCAAATTAATCAAATCTTGAGAAAAATCCCAGAGTTAAATTGAAATAATTAAGTAATATAGTTAAAACCACCCGTATTACTCCAAGATTGCATGTTCAGTAATCCAATCTGTCAACAAAACTAAAGTTTAGATGAAGGGTTTTCAATTTCATACCAGTTTGTACCAACAGAGTACTGGCCAAAATATCTACATCTAGTTTGCATTTGGAAATGGTACCATGGGAAAAAAATTGTGTTCTTTACCTTATTCTTAATATCAGCAATATATTGGATCAAATTTACATTAGCCATTCAAAAACTTTTTTGTGTATTGGGGCAACTCTCTTTTATTTAACACAATAATATCATTAACACTGGTGTACGCAACATATTTGAAGAAAAAAATATAAATAGAAAGTACAAACTGCTTGCATCCCATATTCTCATCAGGGTGATGAGAATTGTGCAAACTGCTTATTCTGGATAACAACAGTATTAAAATAAGTAAAGAAAACACTCCATCCATTTAATTACTTCATCGATCGATCACTGTTTTTGGTTGACATTAACATGTGCTTGGCGCTCCATAGGTAAAACCAGAATGACGGAGCTTCTCTTTCACGATCTCGTCCAACTTGGCGGCCATCTCAGTTGTCATATCATTACGCCAATCCCCTACGACAGCTTTTCGAAAGTAGGATTGATTTTCTGTTCTCTGTTTGTTGGCATCATAATCTTTAAGATTATTGAAGCTACAAACTTTGATAATCTCTTCCACCGCACCGTTTTTCACCTCTTCTTCTGAGAATGGGCATCCCAAAAACTTAGCTATTTTCATCACATCGTCTATCGGGTTCTTCATCATGTCTTCGTACTTGAGGAACAAAACTTTATCAGTTCTGTGCAAGCTCTCCGTATAATATTCAAGCACATGATTCCAGATAGGACCATATGGTACTCGGCCTTCACAAAATAACTCAAAGATTTTATTAAAAGGAAATGAGTCTTTAAAATGTGTCGAACCTCCCACGTAATGCCAAAGAGAGACCAACACATCTTTCGGTTCCCTGCAAATATAAACAATCGGGCATTTCAAGGTCTTGACACTGTTAGGAAGTGTCGAGTATGGCACGTGAGTCCCGAGAACTCGAGGTGAAGGAAGGGCCTCGAGAAATTGCTCATCTCGGATGGCATAGTGAAAATCGATCATCGGAACACAATCGTGTGGATTGAATTTGAGAAGTAGATGACCCGAGGAAGCACATCTCTTGCGGTGGACTATAGTGAAAGTGAGTGCTTTGATCCAAGTAGTACCTGACTTCATAAAACTTGTCACGATTACATCATCGGGGCGGGGCTTGAACGTCTTCTCCATGGCCAAAACACCCGGAAGAATCTCCTCCAAGTACCAGAAATCATTGTACTTCCGCAGCCTGGATATAACCCACCCTTCCTCTTTCGGAAGTGAAAGGACTCTCTCCTTGTACTTGCTCTCTGTTTCTTCAACCCTTGGCAATTGGTTGAAACGTACGCGAGGCTTTCGTATCAACTCTTCCAACACAGCCGCTTCTCTGTCCTCATGTTTCAGAGAATTGGAAGGGATGGCCGAAAGTTGTGTGCTTGGTGAAGGATCTGCCATTGGCAAGAAATGATCAGGGAAGATGTTATCAGTCCACTTTATAGTCCAAGCCTCTCACATAATTGTACGGGGATAATTAGTTGTAGGGAACTAATACATAATTACCATAAATGGTACCAAAATGATACACAATTGATAATTAGTTGTAGGGAATACATATTCTAAAATTTAAAACAAATATTTAGAAAACTCTAAAAATAAAATAAATTGTATTTCCCAATATTTTCATATAAAGAATTTATTGAGCACCATAAAATAGTGATTTCGGACATGATAACATAAATTTCGAGACGTTAACATTTCAGTCCAAAATACTAATGTTTGCATAATAATCTAATTTATATGTTAGTATTCAAGTTAAATGAGTCAATATTCATATTAGCTCATATAGAATTCAAGTTATTTGTATAATATATAAACAATATACTATACAAAATAAGTAGCATTATAAAGTCATTAATTTGAATAGTTTACTTATTCATACAAATATTAACTCCTATATTGGTATTGATTTGGTATCGATTTTGGTATCATTTTGAGTAGCTCTATATATTTCTCTTCGTTTGTACGGTTGATTGAAGGGAAGTATCTTTCAATCACCCAAATAAGCATTCACCCTTTCACCAAATTGAAATCCTTTGGGATATTTCACACTGGAATGGTCAAAAAACCTCTATTAAAAAGCTATTGTGTGTGGTTTTTGAGGCTGCCCGTTATATTAGTACATATTATTTTCAATACAATTTCTGACCATTCCATAATTTGAGGTATTCTGACCATTCCAGTGGAGTGGACGTGCACTCCCTTCCACCTGATCCCCTTTTTTCATTTTAAATTGATGATTTTACAGTGCTTTTAGTTGGGTCATGATCCGCAAGCGGCCATATATAGTATTTTTATGGCACGTCCCTACTACCATTGTTTTTTTTTTTTTTGGTTCATATAAAAATGGGGCCATCACCTCATGTACAAAGCACCTCTATTTCTAAAATCTAAGCCGTTTAGATTAATCCAACGGTCCATATAAATCATGACACTTTCATGCCATAGTTTTTTGTGGCATCTCGAACAGGAAATGTGCCGGAAATTTTGTGCTAGATGTAGACAATATATACATGCACTTATTTAATTACCGACAAGGCACATCACTACATCTCACCAAATTAGGACTTCTATTTTTTGAGAGATACATCTCACGATTATCACCAAACTAATATTATTGAAAATGTATAAATTTATAGTATACTATATATTGAAGTACTATTGAAAATCACCTACGGGCATTGGAAATTTCAAAAAGAAAAAAAAATCTAGTACTATTGAAGTACTACATTTATAAGGTACATCTCACCAAATTAATGTTCTATATTTGTAAGTCTACTATTTTATATATAACATCGTGCCACATTGAGTAATGGATTTAAGTGGTATTTAGTATTTTTTTTTTTTTTGAACAAAGCCTGTAGGCAAACCCCCCAATTATCCCCTACTGGGAATTGATCCCAGGTCTCCACAGGGGGAGCCTATGTCACTACTACTAAGCCGTAGCCTCGGTATTAATGTAAATTTAGATATTAATGTAGTTAAATCCTCACTGATATCGGGGTGTGATATCAGACAAACCTATTTTGTTTCTAAGGAAACAGGCAATATCTAGTAAATAATAAAACTTTAAAGAATTATGTTGGATCATGGTGCAATATCATTGCAAGCAGATTAACTAGAAAGAGGAAAAAACAAAAAAAACAAAAGAAACAAACCCTATCAAATTCCTTTTCTTAACTTAGATTATTCTAATTCCAGTTTCACCCCATTCCTCTTAAGCAAGATGAAGAAACAACATATTGGCCCGTGTGCATGGTCCAGCCCAAGTTAGAATCGGCAAACAATTAAAAGAGACTTGCGTCTCTATATTATACTTAGAAAAGTTTGTAATTCTACATGAGCTTGCTTGAGAGCAACACACTTGCTTCAGTGAAATATTTATTGGTACCGATCGACTATTTTGTGCCCAAAGGTGTCTATAAAACTGCCTAATTGCACAACAAGATATGGTACATGACCACAACACATGCAATTCATATCCTCTACTGCACAGCATTTCAAGTATTGGATTTGCTTTGAGATACGTGCAACTCGATCTCAAAAAAGCCCCTATAATCCTCATCGTTGATTCGCTGCGCAGCAGAGGATATATAAGCACTCCAACACATGGTAGCAGTGAGACTGAAGAACATGGCTGGATCAGTGATTCAGTACCTTGCCTGATGATGGTTTATCCATATCCTCTCTTTTCGATCTCAGCACAGAAGCAGCCGTTCAGTCTTGCATTTTGTCTAAAAGATGGAGAAAGAAATACTGCAGAGCCAGTTCTGAACTTCAATATTACTACAAGCCTACAACTTTATCAACCAAAAAACCAGAAAGGCAGAAACTTTCTACTTCTTTGAGTTAGCAGTGTTTAGGCTTTTAGCCACATGATTACATTCCTTTTATCTATCCTGTTAGTTACTCATGTACTATTGTACTGGGATAGATTCATATCACCTGCTGCGCAGTAAGATATCTTAATGCGCAGCATGTGATTCGTTAGATTGCTTTAAGATTTGTGCAAACTCCAATCTTAAAACCCCCCTATAAATGCAAGGGTCAGGACTGCGCAGTAGACGATAAGCACGCGTACTGGGATGTATAGGAGATGCATTTGCTGCAGCTTTAATTTTCTTTCTTAATTTTATGACAGCACATTCACTATTTTCCCCGCATATGAGTTTGGTCATTATAAATGCATCAATTTAGACATTGAATCTCGAGAATTAGAGTTCGAGATCTGACTATGTGTTTGATTTTCTTCATGGCAAACACATAGAGGGGCCAACAGGGTGGTTGCAAATCCCTGAAGTACCTCATCAGTTCACCTGAGTTAACAGATATGAAGTCATATCAGCCTGTCAATCTAATGTTCATCACCTTGCAAATTACTGCACAGTACTCCAGACGTTGGATCCGCTTTGAGATTCGTGCAACCCAATCTCAGAAAACGCCTATAATCCACATCGTTGATCCACTGTGCAGTAATCGGGTAAGCACGCAATTCAAATGGGGAGGGTTACTCTACACATTAAATACTACATAGTACAAACAAGCAGTTACTCTTTGTTATAACAGAATGGGACTCCTTAATTGTCCTTTCCATTGAATGTATGAAAACAACCCATATAAGGTATAAGAATTACATGCACCTATAAACTGTGATGGTAACTCAACGTATACAGGGGAAAACAGGAAAAAAATCAACATCCATATCAGTAACAGTGCCTATGAAATGCCAAAAATGATGTAACCTGTTCGAAGGGTGTTAGCACACATCTCAATTTCAGCATCTATATTAAGCATCTACAAGAATAATAATTCCCTGTTCATGAAATCAATCAGCGAGAGGATTCTTCGAGCCACTTGGCACGATACCCTGTTCCCTTGCAATCTGGACAGCATGCATTGCCCTGAGAAAGAATAAAGGACGACGATGGCATTATTATCAAATCAGTTAGTTCGTACCAGTATAACTGCGCAGTTCCAAACAACCAATAGACATCATACATATAGGTCAAAAAATCTGCTAATAGTACCCCAAAAGGAGTCCGTATCTGCTGAACAGGACCCTGTTTGTCTAATATGGATCATTGGATCAAAACGGACGGACCCGATCGGCTCGATTAAGATTATGGGGGCTTTTTTTAAAATCAATCCCGTCCATTGATTTTGATCCAACAGACCAAATTTGGATAACAGGAGATATGAATTCCCCCAAAAGAAAACAAATTGCAACTTTTTTTTCCAAAAAAATTGTAAGAACGCAACTAATATGAGATGATAAAAACCCGAGGGAATAAATATTTATATTGAGGTACCTCACAAGGATCCTTTTCCAAAAGCATCAATGCAAATCTTATCTTACTTCATTCCATACACAGGTACGCATGCCATATAATATTGAACAAAAATTAGTTAAATAAAAGTTAACCAATTAATTACCTTCCCGGCACATACGACACAGGTGTTGTTTCGGGACGGAACTTGACAAAGCATGTTGTTGCCAAGGATGAAGAAGCCGGTACCGTTGCACCACTCGCACTCCTTGTATCCCTTCGACTCGCATGACGAACACGCTATTGGCCTCGGTTGCTACATAATCAAAATAATTGTATTATAAGTGTATGCAATTAATATTACAAGCAATCTCCTCAGTATTTAATTTGTGTGCTTTCCATGGTACATGCTAGATTAATTTGTACCAATTAACTTCTAATAACATATAATGATTTTTTGGGGGGAATTTGGGGCCTTTCTTAAAATTGTTCCAGCACTGAAAATAAAGCTCGATCAACAGAAACAAAAATAAAAGAATGAAAATTGACTGCCTGAGAGATGAGCCAGGCGCGCTCGATCCTCTTGGCAAACGCCGACGAGCTCTCGGAGGAATCCACCGCGGAAGCCATGGTGACGAAGGAGGGAACCCTCTGGAATCTTCTCGAATGCGCAGTTCTTCCATTGTTACCTCTTTCGTGGGAAGAACGGAGGAGGAAATTGGGGGAGGAGGAGCAGCAGGAGGAAGCCATTAGATTAGTGAGTGGAACAAAAATTCTCTTCTATTTCCTCCTCTTTTATTTTACTTTATAATTTATAATAATAATTGTATACTGTATAGTGGTATTATATAATAGAGTCACGACCAAGGAATTCGGATCCCCTAACGTACTGTACTGTGCAGTTCACGATGTCAGCCGTTGGATTGTCTTGAGATTCGTGTTAGGGCAGATCTGGAGACGATCCAACGGCTGACATCGTGAACTGCACAATGCAGTACGTTGGAGGACAAGTAGTTTGTCGTGGGGCCGTAGTTTCGATTGGACCTACTTGTCAGTGAGTTGTTGGTGTTCTTGTTGAATGGAACTGCCTGTGATGTCTTTACTGATTTGTTTTCTCCGCCGCCTCCTTTATTCCATGTTTGTGCTCTGATTCTGTTGTGATTTGCGTGGCGCAAAACACCTCTTAATAGTATTTGACTAACTTTTTAACTCATCGTTGATAAAAAAAAAAAAAATCCACTTCAACTTAATTAATATTTTCTTCTTAAAAATAAGTATTTTAGATAAATAAATTCCTATTAGTTAATATTTTCTTCTTAAAAATAAGTATTTTAGATAAATAAATTCCTATTAGGAATTGATAATATGATCTGCCAAACAGTAAATAAAAATTATTTTCTATAGACTCTCAATTCCTATAAAAACATATAGGATTTGTGTCTGCCGAACAGGCTTGATTAACTTAATAGAGTATTTGACTAACTTTATTGATTAACTTAATAGAGTACTTTACTAACTTTATTGACTAGAGAAATGTCAATATATATATATATATATATATATATAGGGACATGTTACGGTGCTTTGCAAAGTTGAGGCTTTTTTTGCTTTGCGTTTTCAAAATCTCACAAAAGAGAACTCAAACAACAAATCTAATTGAACCAAAATATTCTAAATATTGAAATATGATGGGATACCAAAATTTACTATTTTTAGAATTTTTTAACTATTTTTTCTGATTTTTAGAAAGATGACCCAGAAATAATAATAAAATAATGATACCAAAAAGTGTCAATCTTTCAAAAATCCAAAAAAATAGCTAAAAAATTCGAAAAATTATAAAATTTGGTATTTTGTATGTTTTCAATATGTAAATTGTGTTTAGCAAATTAGATTGGTCATTTGAGCTTTGGAGAATGAGATTTGAACGCAAAGCAAAAAATTGCCCAACTTTGCAAAGCAACGTAATTATATTATATATATATATATATATATATATATATATTTATTTTTTTATTTTTTTTGACTAGTGGGTCGGATATATTTACAATTTTGGCAATAGGATTTAAATATATTCAAAAATAAATAAAAGAGATATTGTTTTTTTTGAACTCACAAGTCATAAATTATTTGTTTTCAAATTAATTTGATTCGAATACTTGTGGTATTTCATCGGTTACCATTAAAATATATGGAATCGACAACAACCAATACTTTAATAATATTTAATGATACATCACATGATATTAAATATGTCAAAAATCTGGAATATGATTAATCAATTTATTTTAAAAACTATCAGAATTGTCAAAAAAAATTTCGTTGTCAGGTGGGTTTTTTTTATTTCTCAGTTAGTCCTTTTAAAATGATCCACCAAGTATAGAGGTGGCAAATCGGGCGGGCGGGTCGGGTTCGGGTTCGGGTTCGAGTCAGACGGGTCAGGTCAGTTTGACCTTCTAGAATATCTCGGGTCGGGTCGGGTCAATTTTAATATTAGTTTTTTTGGATCGTATGTTGATTTGAGTTAGATTACATGTTGTTTGATATCAGGTCGGGTCGGATTTGGGTTGGATCAATTTGACTTTCTAAAAATGTCGGGTCGGGTCAGGTCGGGTTGGGTCAAGCGGATTTTTTGGGTCGGGTCAGGTTTTACCACCTCTAACCAAGTACCAACCGACCATTGATAGAAGCACAAAATATATTTTTGTTAACTAATATAAAACATATAATACAATTTTTTGAGGAGGGATTTGTTGATTATAGTTATCTTGACAATCGTACTTTCAAAAATTTTGAAATAATTCATAAAAAAAATTAAATGAAAAATATTTATGGATGTATCATTTAACTTACATTGATAGTGTTTTAAATTTCAGTCAATTTGAAAATCATTTGATGACTTATGAAAATATTATATATCTATTTTCTTTAATGGATCTTCCAAGAGTTATGACACGTCACTTAAATAGAATATAATCATAAACATATTCAATTTATATGTTAAACAATATTTTCGTAAACTATTTTCTATTTTTAACAAGATTTAATGACTTTATTCAATTTTTTTTAAATTATATTATCAAGACAAGATATCTACGGTAAATGTATCCAAGTTAGCAAAAATAAGATATAACGTAGCTTATGCTATAAACAATGAAAGTTATTTAATTTTTTTTATAGACATACTCCTGCACGGATGCAAACAAAATTGTTCTTTATCTGTCGCCATACAGCCATTGCTTTTGGACAGCATATACTGAAAGCAACACAGGATAACGTTTGGTATCACCACCTTAACACATAACATAATTTTCTCAAAAAAAAAAAAAAACACATAACATAATTAATAATTGCTGAAAATTAAAAAAATAAATAAATTACACATGATTTCGAAACTTACTTCTTTCATTTTACACAGTAAATTTTGGAGGGCATATATATATGTAGGGTCCCAATCTGCTGCCATAAAAAACTACGGCAGCAAAATGTCAGAGTATTTTATCTCAGTAAAAGCTGGCGTTCACCATTTTTACTAATTCACGGTCCACCGTATTTTTCATAAATAAATATCATTTTTCAATAAACATTTATATCTTTTCGATCAATAGATATCATTTTCCAGTGAACAGATACACTATAGTTTACGTAAACATTTATGCGATATGTGATATATCAGAACTGTTAAAGGGATAGATGGGTGGCCTACAAAGTAGCGGTGGACTATCATGTTTTTCTATCTCACAGGCCGTGTAATTGAGTTGAACGGTTATGATATTTTTAGCTAATGGAGGGTGTTTTTATTTGGGGGTCCCACTGTCATTGAAACAAAAAAATATAGCTAAGTTGCTGCCATAGAAAAAACTGTGGCTATGCTGTCCCAACCAATCAACTGTCTGATGTTCTTCTCATTGGTTCTGGTATTCGGAATTTCGGATATATATTATTATTATTATGATATACAAGTTAATGGATGTCATACAACAGTATTGAGCTCCAGTGGCTCCAATTCAATAGGAGAAGATCCGTATCCAGTATCCACATGTTGTCATCCAAAATTCCAAATTCCAAATACTACCTGCCAAAGAAGCAAACATCCTGCCGCTGCTGTTTTAATGACATTTTTTTTACCACAAAAAAAAAAAAACATCAAATAAAATTTTTCGTTAGGGAGTTTTCTTTTTTCTTTTTTTATAAAAAAATTTCATGTAAATTATTTTCTTAAAAGGTTTTATATCCTTTTTTTTTTCATTGATATTGATTTTATATTTTCCTGAAAAATATTTTATTTTTCGCTGATATACTATCATATTATTATAAGGTATACCTATAAAATCAATAGTTAATACCATTCTGAATATTGAAAAATAATTTAAAAAGACAAACTGATATGTAACACTTAGGGTGTGTTTGAATGATGCAAAGATTAGTACATGAGTAGTGTTTTTTGGGTTAGTGATTGGGAATAGTGCTAGGTTAGTGCTAACTTAAGTAGTATGAGAGTAGTGCTAACTTTGTACTATTCGGGTTAGTAAAAATGATGTTTGGATTGCATTTAGTTGAGTAGCATGAGAATAGTACTAAATTGATACTTTTTTATTATGAGAATAGTACTAAATTGATACTTTTTTATTAATATCACTACTCACACTTGTGAGCAATTTCACTAAACCAACATTTATATGGAGTAGTTGAGTAGCTCTACTCAAGGACTAACCAAGAATTCTATTTTGTGTTTGGATGATGCTAGTATTGAAAGTAGTAAGCTACTCTTGGGGTAGAACTAATTTTGGATGATCCAAACACACCCTAATTAATGTCTTCTTTTTCTTATTCATCTCATATATATACAATTTAACATAAAAATATGCAATAATCTCAGCTTCCATCACCACTCGTCATTTTAACTATTTCATTCAATTACTACTAACTAGAGCTGTAACTCGGGCTTCGTCCCAAAATATGAAAACAAAAAAATAATAAAGCTTATAAAATAAAAAAATTAAACATAATTTTAAGGCTTAATTTTTGGTGTACCCATCAAAACTTGCTTAATTGCCAATATCCCCATTGAACCACTCTAATATCTTATTTCCCCATTAAATTTTAACTCTATTTCTATTATCCCCTTCATTTAGTTAAATTAGATATTTAATTCATATAAAATTTATAATGACCATTATACCCCTTTTCTAAAATGGAGGTGTTTAGTTTCTTATCAGAAGTCATATTATTCAGATGTTTTCTATTAACAATGGATCATGTAAAGCCACCATAGTTGCAGAGACCAAAATGTACACTTTCTTGAATCTAAAAACTACGCAAGCAATTTGCTGCCATGATTCTCCTTTCGACATAGGGGCAATCATAGAGTGCGACCTCTTTCAATGCTTCACCAGATAACCACCTAAGCTTCAATCAAGGATAGAAAATATAACTTATTTTAGCAAGCACTGCCCGCAAATATTTGTCAAAATAAGTAAAGTAATTTGCTATATAGAGACATCATTCAATCATTCATTACACTACAAATTGTAAATTTGATAATGGCATTGCAATCATGTCCATTCTTACTCTTGTCGTGAGTAAATAAGTAAATAAATAATTTGCAAGCTTTTAGTAGAACTTTGATAAACCCAGTTTTATAATCCACCTGGTGTTAGTCTGTTGTTGTGAGACCTCCAACCGAGAACCGAGTTTTAATCTGCTCCGGAACAACCAAAATGTCAGAAAACCCACTCATGCCAACCCCGCACCAATACCGAACTGCCTTTGTCAGACTCAATGCTACCTAGTCGGTCGAATCGACTGTAGTTCCCTTCTTCGGCCTCGCCTGAATAGATGGTTGAGCTTCTTGTGAGATTTGTAGCGGTTGGTTTTGATTTTGGTCCTGATTCTGGTTTTGAGTCTGTGTTTGGCTTGATGGAGTAGGAGTCGGGATTGGGAGCAGGATATAGAATCAGTGGGTTTTTTGGAAAGGAGTAGATGGTGAAATGACATCTCCAATATAACTCATGTTAAAAAAATTAAAAGGACATCTCCATTTCAGAAGAGGGATATAATGGTCATACAAATTTTATATGAATTAAATATTCAGTTTTATAAATGAAATTATAAATGAAGGAGATAATGGAAATAAAGTTAAAACTTTGTGGGGAAATAGGATATTAAAGTGATTCAATGGGGATATTGGCAATTAAGCAAGTTTTGATGGGTACACCAAAAATTAAGCCTAATTTGAAAATCTTTGATGTGAACAATGATGCTGATGATGTATAATTTATAAATAATTGCACATAAATATGGGACCACTTTAAGGATTAAATTTTGTCTTAGACATATCATATCATCTTATTAAATGGGGAGAAAGAATAAATATAAACCATTGGATCAAAGTAGATGAAGAGATTTAAACAAAATCAATGATTAATAATGTTGATGATGTGGCATAGTTAAGGTGCTTGGAGAGTTACCCTTTTTCTAGTTTATATATTAATTTCAGAACAAAATTAATTGCTAATCATTTATGTACGCAATTTGACTGTCTGTCTCTGTCACCTTCCGGATCCGGATAAAATTTACTAAACACTGACCCAACTTCACTTCCGGTTTTCCGGCCAATCCATCGATCCATACCCGACCCACAATCCCTAGTCGGGTCCACCGTCCACTACGCAATCCAAATCCAAATCTAGTCATTTGCTTCTCTGCAGTCTGGACGCTCAACTGAACACGAGTATTCGACTCAAAGAATTTCGTTGGGTCCTCCTTACCTTTTCACCCACCCACCGTGAGTCCGTGACCGTCCAAGATCCAAATCCGCTTTCCTCCTCCGTCCATCCATCCATCCAGATCCATACCTCTTACTATACTATAACTTACATCGTATCACGCGAGCCATTAGATTATCTCGAGATGCGTATCAACCAGAATCCCGAGACGATCTAACGGCTCTCATCATGGACTGCATTTGAAGTACGTTAGACGATAAGCACTCCATCCATCCATCCGCGTCCCTCCCTCTTCCCCTCTCTACCAACCCATATGAAATAACCAAAATCTTCCACACTTGTCTCCACGCAATTCACATCCTCTACTGCGCTGTAAACTACTGCAACAGTACTCGTACCGTTGGATCCGCTTTAAGATTCGTGTAACTCAATCTCGAAACCCTCCCGATAATCCGCATCGTCGATTCGCTGCGCAGTAGTACAATACTGCGCAGCAGAGGATGAGCACTCTGCTCGTCTCCACTGCACTTGATAACGATCTCTAAACCCTCCCTCTTCATCCCCTCCAATCCATGACCTAGCTAGCTCCACTCTCCGGCCGGCCATGCCGTCATCCAACCCTCTCCCCGCGCTCGCGCTCTCCCCGGACCCCTCCGCCCTCGTCTCCCTCTTCTCCTCCTACCTCTCCCTCGACCCGCTCTCCCCCTCCCCCTCCCCCTCCCCCTCCCCCGTCCTCCTCCCTTCCTCCTCCCTCAAACCCTCCTCCGTCACCTCCTGCCGCCTCTCCGTCCGCGCCGCTTCGTCCAGAATCCACCGCCTCTTCACCTCCTTCAACCGCTTCGTGCGGCTGCATACCTACCAAATTCCCCTCGGGTTCGCCTCAGTGTCGAACGGTGACGATGCCGGGCTCCCTCCCACGGACGATTCGAATGGGAATGGCGGGGACGGGGGTGATGTGAGCTTGGATGATGAGGAGATGGCGCGTGTGAAAGGAGCGGAGGACGGGAAGCCGAAGAAGGTGCTGATTCTGATGAGTGACACGGGAGGCGGGCACAGGGCGTCCGCGGAGGCGATCAAGGCGGCCTTTGAAGAGGAGTTCGGCGACAGGTATAATGTCAATGTGACTGATCTTTGGACTGACCACACGCCGTGGCCGTTCAATCAGTTGCCGAGGAGTTACAGTTTCCTTGTCAAGCACGGTACATTGTGGAAGATGACGTACTACGCCTCTGCGCCTAGGGTTGTACACCAGCCCCATTTCGCCGCCACCTCGACCTTCATTGCGAGGTTATCTTGTCACCTGTTTGTTATAGATACGATAAGACCAAATGATACCCAATTGGGGTTAAAACTTAAAATGTGGAATTGATGTGCAGGGAAGTGGCGAAGGGATTGATGAAGTATCAGCCCGATATAATAATAAGTGTGCATCCGTTGATGCAACACGTGCCGCTCCGGATACTGAGAACAAGAGGTCTTCTGCAGAAGATTGTTTTCACAACTGTGGTCACTGATCTCAGTACTTGCCATCCTACCTGGTAATCTAAGTAATTTTGAAGCATGGCCATAATTTGTTAGGTTTCTGTATAGCCCCGACCATTTGTTATTAGTCAGTTATAAACAAAAGTAATCCACCCGGGACTGTACCCCTTCTGCCTTTAATAGTTTAGAAAGAAAGAATATCGATTGGAGGAAATGTAATTCTGGTCTAATGGTCTTAGCTTTACAAAAAAATATGCAAGAGTTTTGAGGAAACAGTAACATGTTTTCTATACTATCAGTATTGTATGTACATTATGCACAAGGGTTTAGTTTACCACACTTTGCACTTATAATGCAATAGACATTTTGATTCTGGGTCAGGTTTCACAAGCTTGTAACACGGTGCTATTGCCCGTCTTCTGAGGTTGCAAAGAGGGCCCTAAAGGCTGGCCTTAAACCCTCTCAATTGAAGGTTTATGGACTTCCTGTTCGACCATCCTTTGTAAAACCAGTGCGACCAAAGGTATGTCAGATCATTTTTACCGGTAGAGAACTAGAGATTCCTTTTGTTTAATTAAAAATCAGATAATGAGGTCACAAGGGAGCACTTCATATTTATAGCAATGGGACCTTACATCTCAATAAAGTTAAATCTGAAAGTTCGTAATGTTGTAATTTTGTCCCCGCTTCAAATTAAACTGTGGCTTTCAAACTAAATTCAGCCTGTTACATTAGGGGTTGATTTAGTCATTTGTACACTTGAATCTCAATTTGCAATGGTTGTATTTTTCTTCAGATGACCAACTTCACTGATTTTGTTTTTCATCTCCATAATAAATGAAAAATGTTGCATTAGTTCATAGCTATTTTGTGGACTTAATTTAAAAAATGGAGTTATAGACGTTAGCAGAGAAATAAGAACCAGACCAGATGCCAATAATCACAGCAGTTATAAGTAGTTAGGCAACATTCCTTGTATTTTCAAACAGGAAACAACATAAACCTCTTGTATTTGCTCGGACTTAGCTTGATATCCATTACATAGGCTGAATTGCGAAGGGATTTAGGAATGGATGAAGATCTCCCAGCTGTGTTACTAATGGGAGGGGGCGAAGGCATGGGCCCCATTGAGGCAACCGCTCGTGCTCTTGGAGATAGTTTGTTCGATGAAAACCTAGGAGGGCCTTTTGGCCAAGTCCTCATCATATGCGGTCGCAACAAAAAGTTAGCTAGCAGGCTCCAGTCTATTGAATGGAAAGTTCCAGTTCAGGTACTAATAATATTTTGCGAGCCTGTCTGCTGGAGGTTAGCTATTTTGTAACAAAAAAGTTTGCAAGGCATTTGAATTGTTGCAAATTTTCAATGTCCGTTGACATTAAAGAATTCAAAATAAAACCTCAATAGGCTTTGTGGTTTTACTTTTCTTTTGTGAATTTAATCTATTGTCCACACTGGTGTACTGTATTGTCCACTCTGGTGTTTAGCAAATGGGAGCTGTAAGGGTTGGAGCCATGTTTGGCCATGGAGAAACTCATTTCCCTGTTTATTTGACAATTTTTGTTTTTAGTTATCTCTTCTGCATGCTCAGTTAATTTTACATCATAATGATAATCAGGTGAAAGGTTTTGTTACAAAAATGGAGGAATGCATGGGTGCTTGTGACTGCATTATTACAAAGGTATATATAGACATCATGCTTGCAAGTATTATTTCAGTCCAATATTGCAAAACATTGGATGGATTGATGATTGATTTGAGTTTTGCTTATTATGTGCAGGCAGGACCTGGTACAATTGCAGAGGCCATGATCCGAGGGCTTCCCATTATTCTTAATGGTTACATTGCTGGGCAGGTAATTCTTAATCATATCTTATGAACTTATATTTGTCAAATATTAGTTGTTACTTGTCCATGTAATGTACTGATCAAACGGCGTTGTTGACCTCTATGCTGTAGTGGTACAACTACACATGTCAGTACTAGACTTGTTAACCTGAATCATCTTTGAAGTGGTACAAAATTAGAACAAAGTTGTTTAGCTTCAAATTTGTCACAAATAAACTTCTGATGAGAGAACCTGTGGCACTTAGCAAGCCATGCAATTGTTTATGCAATCTTTTCTTATATTGGGACAGGAAGCGGGGAATGTACCTTATGTTGTAGAAAATGGTTGTGGGAAATTCTTAAATAAACCAAAAGAAATTGCAAAAGTAGTTTCTGATTGGTTCGGGGCAAATTCTGAGGAGCTACGTGCCATGTCTCAAAATTGCCTCAAATTGGCCCGGCCAGATGCTGTGTTTAAAATTGTGCATGACCTTGATGAATTGGCCCGAGAGAAGAGCTGTGCAGCCGAATTTTCATGTGCAACTTAGATCGTTAGATTGTAGTCAGTTTTGAGAGATTTTGTGCCCATTCTTTTTGTAAAATTTTGATTTCAGGAATAGTTCATTCATGTGAAATTTTCAATTATATTGGTTGTTATGTTTATTATATTCAGTTCGGTATCTTATTGAAGATGTTCTAGGTGATAGCCTATATTTGATGCAATTAATTTCACAGAGATGTGCGGAGGTCAATCCACACACTCGTCAAAATTCGTTTTTTTTTTATGTTTTCAATGATTTGAACAGATATTCTTATAGTTGTTTTCTAAGGGGGAAAAAGAAGAACGGATTTTAAATTCAAAATAAATCAAGTATATATGTAATGTACCTGAGAAAAATAAATTCAATCATCTCAGCCAAGTTCAAGTTGTATATTGCTCACAAATGTTTTTTTTTTTAATTATGTCACCATCAGTTCGGAGTTTTATTATTCGTTTAAATTGATTAGGAAATAATTACATTATGCTAGTTGTCTATGACTATGGAGATGGTCTTTCGCAAATTAACTAAATAAAATTTGTGGAGAAGTGGAAAACTAATATAGAATTAACCTCTTAGAAGTCTTTGAGTTGCCAACTATATGGAGCATAAGAGTCTGATTTGAATGGCTACACACACTAAAATTATTAAACGTTGAGACTTAACAGATGTCATCTTCATTTAATAATTAAAAGCAATTTAATATTAATAACAGAAGAAGATCCTGTTTTGGTATCTCAACTGACCACCATCATTATATAATAATCAAACGAAAGCTCTGTCTTTCCAAATTCCAATTCTGAATGAAGAATGTTTCTTTTTTTTCTCAAAAAAAAAAAAAGAATGTTCCTTTCACATGTCACTCACATAGTCACATGTGGAATTCACATCCGCTGCCATAGTTTTCTATGGCACAACCACTGGGGCCCACAATAAAAATACATCTCCTATTATTAAAATCTGAACCGTTTAAATGCATTCAACGAACTATTTTGACTATGACACAATCTTATCATAGTTTTCTACGTCAGCAGATGGGAACCCGTAACATGTGTACGATTGATTTCATATTCTCTGTAGCGCTGCATTGTGTTTGTGTAGCACAGGATATGAACCATTAGATCATCTCGAGATAATCTAACGGTTCACATCTTGCGCTACACAATGCAGCGCTACAGAGGATGAGTACTCCCATGTGTACAACCAAAAACCAAACCAAATAAACCATGATGAATGGGCCGTCGGATCGTCCCGAGATCCGAGCTGACACGAATCTCGAGACAATCCAACGGCCCATTTCAAGCACACAGAAAGTCAAAACCACAACAAACAAACAGCAACTGGGTTTTGCGGAAGCACTTTTTTATCCAGCTGACGACAAGCAGCTCCCGCTCTCCCCCCCCCCCCCCCTCTCTCTCTCTCACGGCCTCACCGCTCTCTCCAGTCTCTCCCATGGCGGCGGTGAGGAGGAGCCTCCGTGTCCTCCTACCCGCTTCCAACCATCTGCTTGTAATCAAGTCCACTGCTTCATATCCCTTCCATTCTTTTTTTTTTTTTTTTTTGTGTTTGTTTACTGATCTTTTGCTCATTTGGATCAACATTTTTGTCTATTTGTTTGTTTGGCAGAGATCGTCGGTGTTGGGTAGTAATGCGTGCCATCTGACACCATCAAGAGGTGAGTTTCTTTCTGATCGACCTCAATTCACTCCGATCACTGTGAATTTGATAACTTTCTTGTAGAGGTGGCAAATCGGGCGGGTGGGTCAATTTCGGGTTCGGGTCAGTTTGACCTTCTAGAATATCTTGGGTCGGGTCGGGTCGCGTGATAGGTGGGTTGGGTCGGGTCGGGTCAGGTTAATTTTAATATCAACTTTTTTTGGATCGTATGTTGATTTGAGTTGGATTGGATGCTATTTGATCTCGGGTCGGGTCGGTTTTGGGTCAGGTCGGGTTGGGTCGGGTCAGTTTGACTTTCTGAAAAATGCCGGGTCGGGTTCTGCCACCTCTACTTTTTTGGTTGGTTGGTGTGTTGATTTATGGTTTGAGTGTTGCTGATGGGGCAGGGTTTATGAGGGACGGCTGCAGCATCGATGCCGACCCGAGTACCCATGACGAGATTCGGAAGATCCGCAATGAGTTCGAGGAGGCCAAGAGGAACTTCCTCAACATCCCGGCCGCGCTGAAGGAGATGCCTACCATGAATCCGGAAGGTGATCAGTTTTGATTTCTGGGTTGGGAGTAATTTGTTGTGATTCTGAGAAATTATGGCCTTATTTCCAGTACCATTTCTGAAATTTTTTATATAATATAGGTATCTATGTCAACAAGAACCTGAAGTTGGATGATCTGCATGTGTATGGATTCGACTACGACTACACATTATCTCATTATTCTGAAAATTTACAGTTTTTGATCTATGACCTTGCAAAGAAGCACCTTGTTTATGAGGTAATGTGATTTTCCGTTGCAATGCCAGTCCTTTTAGGCTCCTTTCTTACTACTGATTTATGTTGGGCATTTTCACAAACACCTTATGTGCGACTCAAATCACATTTTTTTTTTAATTTTTATTTTAGTTATGAAAAATTATTATGCCCTGCTTGATTCCAGTAGAGAACTCAGATAATAAAGGGTATCTAAACCCATGAAATTATCTCTTGTTCAATCTTTAATGCCTTAGTTAGTCTTAGGTTTTGCATTTAGCCTCATTTTGACTGAAAATTTCCTTGCTGACCATCAAATTTATGGATTAACTTGCTGGCCCGGTATCTGACTATGAAAATTGTTGTTCTTTCTGTGTTACTTTCGAGTTGTTTATCTATTTAATCCTCTTAGTGTTGATATGCTGCAGCTTAAATATCCAGAGAGTTGCTTGCAATTTGAATACGACCCCAAATTTCCTGTCAGAGGCCTGTATTATGATAAACAGAAGGGTTGCCTTCTGAAGCTCGATTTTTTTGGGTCAATTGAGACTGAGGTCTGCTTTCATGGTCGTAAAAAGGTGAAAAAAGTGACCTTTTTCTAATCATGCCATTAAGTTTTTTCTTTGGCTTTAGTGAACTTCAAGAAAAGTACTTGCTGTTAAAGGTCATTGACTTTTGCGTTTGTCCATAATAATTGGATCCTTTTGGCATTGTTTGAGAGCAGCTAAGCATGGAAAAGATAAAGGAGTTGTACGGCACTAGACATATCGGCAGAGGCATTCAGAGGGGACTTGTTGCTCTGATGGATTTCTTTTGTTTCAGTGAGGTAATCTTTTCGCATAAGATAACTTTTATTCATTTATTTATTATTTCTACAGTAACTAAAAGTGTAAAGCCACGTATCGGCGATCGTGATTTCAATGATTTTTATGAACTTTGTTTAGTACTGATCGGTGACGGTTTTATTTGTTGATGTGTAAATTGGAATAGTTTTTGTTTTTGAGACTTTTACATTTTTTTTCTGTACCTTCATTTCATGGTTTCTTGAGTTAATTGTAGGTTTATTGTTTTCGATGAAATATTGGAGCGTGGGCGATCTTCTATTTATACTAGATAACAGAAACTGGTTTTGGGATTGGTTGCCTTTTGGTTTATAATCTTCTAAAGGAGAATCTGCCTTTGTAATGATGCAGGCTTGCCTTATTGCAGATATAGTACAACATTTCGTAGATGCAAAGCTCGATTTTGATGCTTCCTACGTATATGAGGATGTCAACCATGCTATTCAACATGTTCATAGAAGTGGCTTGGTTCATAGGCAAATTCTTGCTGAACCCGACAAGTTCCTCATGAAGAACGTAAGAAGTGCAAATTAAACGTGTTAATAATTTGTATTATTATCTTCCACCATTTTTTTATGTAGTTCGCAATTTTGGAAAATGTAAATGATGCAAGTTGAAGTATGGGGTGTGTGTTACCGTTGCTTTTAATTATTTTGCAATTGCTCACATTTCGTTGGGACTATTGGTTCATGTTATTTCAAGTCATTTTGCATTTGTCCCTTTTCTTTCTTAATCAAACTTGATGTAGCACTTAATAAATGATAAATTCAATATTTTTCAGGAGCGGATGATGAAATTTTTGCAAATGCTGAAAGAGAAGGGAAAGAAACTTTTCTTGCTTACCAATTCACCCTTCTACTTTGTTGATGGTGGAATGAACTATATGCTAGAGGTGCTTTCAATTTTTCTTCAAATATATGACCTTAACATGTAACTACCGCTGGTACTAATTTGAACTCCAAAAAAATTTTGACAAGCATGCATCACTTGTGACAAAATTAGTAGTTTATATTTTTAGTTTGAATCATTTTAAATTGTCTGACCAGTACAGAATCCGAGTTTCTGGACTCCAGCTTGATCATTTCATGATTGATTTACTCTTTGTTTTTGTTTATTATTTTATTGTAGGACTACATTGAGAAAGGTAGTTCATGGAGAGAGCTATTTGATGTGGTCATTGCTCAGGCCAATAAGCCAACTTTCTACAACTCGGAATACCCTTTCAGGTTTACTTCCATTAGTTTTAAATTAGCAGATAATATTCTTTATTGATGTTGTTTAAAGAATTTGGAATGCCCTTGTTTTTTTACTGATATGATATAATATTGTCACCTCTTTCCAATGTGATGATTTTATGTTAGTAAAAACTATATAACTAGATAATGCTTTGTAGCTAGATTCTGTTTAAATTGTTTTTAAACCTAAATTATTCAAAATGGAGTTATGGAAATGTAATAAAATGCTCAAACTTGTGGGCAGTCCACTCAGTTGTTTGTTGTCTGGTATGTAACCAAACTGTTTGGATGATTTCTACACTGGAACTAAGACAAGAGTACCAAATTTGACATTCTAATAACATATGTTAACTGTGATTTTTAAATCCTTTTTAGGGCCTATGATATAGAGAAAGATACCTTGGCATTTACGGCTGTAGATAAGCTTTTACCAGATCGAGTTTATTACCATGGTTCTCTCAAATCATTCCTTCATATTACCAAATGGAGAGGCCCAGAGGTTTATTTTTTACATTTTGTTTCTTGTATGCTCTGAATTAATAGTCGATAATCTTCATCCACGAGTCGTTGGTGAATTAAGCTCGCTGGTAAAGTAGGCCTGGATTTACCAAACATGATCTGTTAAAATAATCTCCGTTACCTTGGGAAAGCTTTTGGAAGGTTAAGCTGTATTTCGGAATTATAACGAGTTTCTTCCAGATTACTTCAATGAATGATTCTTTTGATGTAGCATTCATCTCAGATAATAGAAAGTTTTCTTATAAAATGCTTCTTTTATTGGCTTGTGTAAAGTTTATTGACATGAAGCTCTTTTTTAATTTTTCTTTTTTTGATGCTGCTTAAATATTATTTTTTCTTGTTCCCAGTAAAAAAATGTTACCTATTCATTTTTAGCATAATAAATTTTGTTTTGACAGAAACATTTTTTATCCAACAGGTTATATATTTTGGTGATCACTTGTTCAGTGACCTCAAAGGGCCTGCAAAAGCCGGTTGGCGAACAGCTGCCATTATTCATGAACTTGAAGTGAGTGCTATGCCACATTTCAGCATCCTTTACATTTCACTCTTCAATTGTTCACAGAATTTATGGTGTTTGTGCAGGACGAAATTAAGATCCAGAACAGTGAACCCTATCGCTTCCAACAGGTAAACATATCTCTAGCAGCTAAATAAGTGCCATTCTGGCAAAGTTATACTCTCTTGTGTCCTTATACAATGTAAAACTCTATTGACAGGCAAAGTTACACATAATCCTCGAGCTACTAGGCAAAATACATGCAACAGTAGTAAGCACCGAAAAAGGCCAAGCCTATATATCCCTTTTAGATGAACTCAATTTGGAGAGACAAAATTGCAGAGCTGCTATACGGGAGCTGTTTAACAGTTGCTTTGGTGCAACCTTTTTAACTGACACTGGCAAAGAGTCTTCCTTTGCATATCATATTCATCAGCATGCTGATGTATACACGAGCAAGCCAGAAAATTTCCTGGCGTACTCACCAGAGTCATGGCTCCACCCCCCTTATGATATAAAGATCATGCCTCATCATGTCAAAGTAAGATATCATCCTAAATTTTACTGAATTTTAGCATCGTCAAAATGTAGCAGTCTAAGTCTGTAAGTACATCTTTTTTGTGCATATAATACCTGTTATTTTTGTACTTTGCCATTTGTTTTCAAATAATGGCGGACTGCTTGAAAGAAGTGGAACTCATTCCAAATTCAGTACTTGGCTCATGGGAAATGAACCATTAGATATAGGGACATGACTGGAAAATAATAACTTTATTGGTAGGAACTATTGGTTGCGCAAATGTTTATGTTCAAGTTGCTAATTTGAAAAGTATTGATATTTTTCCAAAGTGCAAGTACAACTTAATTAAAAGTTTTTTTTTTTTTTTTTTTAAAACTCAATTATGTAAGAACATGGTAGTAGGCACAGTGGCCACTGGGTAGTACAAAATGTAAGTTAAGAGGAAAAATGTAAAAAGAACAAAATAGGACTCGTTGATTGCTCACTGCTAATACAGTCTCGGTACCATTCCCCTGAAATATCTTCTCTCTTCTTTATTGTTCTTATTATTCGAGGTTGTTACTGTTTAACAGGTTCCAGGAAGCTTATTTAAAGGCTCATGCTGATTAAAACTTCATCACTAAGCCTCTGGAAACTAAATCGCAGATGCATTGACACAACAAATCATCCTCATCTAGAGATGTTCATCCCTTTAATTAGGAGCTTTCATGGTTTAGAAGGGTGCAGTGCCTTGTTTTCCATATATTTAATGCAACCAATTTTGTCCAATTTCTTTTCTTTTCTAAGTTATTTTTCTTTGGTCACTGAATAAGTTGCATTCAGTTCGAACTTATTTCCATGCAAATAAGTTCTGGAAAATGTACATTTTTAACTTAATAAAAAACGAGCTTAGCTCATCATTTATGATGACATATTGACATGTCCCAGTGCCTAGGTATAACTATTGTTCTGTTATTATTAGGTTTTTCTGAAGTTTGTTTCTGTTATATCAAAGGTTATATTGTCTCGTATCTATTTCATGGCTATGGAAATGGAAGTTAAATGATTTCTGTAATATATAAGTAAAAATAAGATTTGTAAAATATCTGTTGGTTAAATTCAGCCAAACAGAAAAAAATGTTGTTTAATATAATGCTTTTGACAGTGACCTCTTCGTTAAATTAGACAAAACCCATCGTATCTATTATATTCTTTCCTCATAATTTTTTTTTTCAGAAAATAACGCTAAAAAACAATATTATAACAACACTCTTTTCCACTAAAATGTCTAAAGGAAACACGTACAACCCACCTATAAAAACTAAACACTAAACACCTTTTTCTACAGTACGACATAACAACGTGTATCTATGTACATGTCGCAGTTGTACATCTGTTAACTAGAAATAGTAATATATGTGTATTGATTAGAAAATAATATTTATTAGTCAGAAATATATCTTTTTTTTTTTGAGGAAAGAAATATATATCTGTTAACTGAATAGCAATATCTGTTGGTTGAAATATGATGGATAAGTGTACAACACTATGAGGTGGACTTTACCTATTTACTCGTCTAAACTCGGAGGAGCAGTTGAACCGTTCGATCCACGTCTTATTCCCCCCTTCCATCAATCCGAGCCGTTTGATTCATTGCAGTCCTCCACCCCTTCTACTTCTACAGGCGGAGACTGTCGCAACTCGAATTCAACTCTGCTGCTATTCAACTTTGATAACAGGATCCTGTTATCCAAGTCAGGACCGTTGGATCAAAAAAATCAACGGAATGAGATCACTTATAAAAAAGCCCCTATAATCTTCATTGGATCGATCTGGTCCGTCCATTTTGATCCAACGCTCCATATTAGACAAGTAGGGTCCTGTCATGTTATTCCCAAAGAATAACAGCACATTCGGACTCGTCGCAACTCCCTTCTTGAAGGAGGCTGCTTTGGGCAGAGTTGAAATTACTTAGGAACAGCTTTTTACCAAAAATGACCAAAATGCCCCTATAGTTATATAGTCAGTGAATAATTCAGCAAGGACAGTTTGGTCAGTTTATGGTAAAAGGCTGTTCCTAAAGTAATTTCGACGCTGTCCGGAGCATCTCCCCTTCTTGAAACCCTTCGCACCTAAAACCCTCGGCGCCAATACAGACAGATCCCGATCGAGGCGGCGGAGAGAGGGAGGGAGATCGAGAGAGGGACGGAAAGATGAAGGATCTGGTGGGGATCGTGGTGTCGAACAAGATGCAGAAGTCGGTGGTGGTGGCCGTCGACCGGCTCTTCCACAACAAGCTCTACAACCGCTACGTCAAGCGCACCTCCAAGTTCATGGCCCACGACGAGAACAACGACTGCAGCATCGGCGATCAGGTTATTCTCCCTCTTTCTCGCCTCAATTGCCGTTCTAGTTAGTTAGTTCTGAACCGTAGTTTACTGGTACTCACTGCAAATCACAAATCTGCTAATTGGCAGATGTTGTGTGCCATGTCTTCTGTTGGTCTCTGTTTAGAGAAGGCAAATCTGGAAACCACAAGCAGATTTTCATTTTAAGGTGAAACTTTGGTAAAACAAGGTCATTAATCTGTGTTAAAATCAGAGTGGTATTCCGTTGGAATTTAAGAACCGTATGCAGATATTTGAGATAGTAAGGAGTTGGAGTATTTTGCTTAGATAGTGAAGTATGGATCTGAATCTAATTGCCAAACTTAATATCGTGCATTAGTTAATGAGATTGTCTCTATTGTTGTTGTGGCTTCAGGTACGGTTGAATGAGTCAAGGCCATTGAGCAAGCGAAAACACTTTGTCGTTGCTGAAATCCTTCGTAGAGCTAAAGTCTATGTCCCTCCTTCACCTAATGCAGCTCCTGCTGCGGATGCTAGTGGTGCCGGAGCTACTTCTCCTCCATCTTCTTGAGATTTATTAGATCAGTTTCTGGTTGCGATTGGTAAAAGTCATGTTTTTGCAATTGGTAGAAGTCATGTAATAAGTGTTTTTATTCTTTATACTGTGCAGCTTAACCTTAAACAGCTTGGTCTGCTGGTAATCCTTTTTATGCTTCTACTGGTAATTAATACCGGAAGAATGATTTGCCTTTCAATGTTTACATTTCTGGTCATATATGTTTGATCTTTAATTATGGTCTCAAGTAACTAACATAACCTGATAATTATTCGGTTTCGTTTCAGTAATAACAAACTTGATTTTTTTTCGAGGAAAAACTGGTGATAAAATTTTATGCTTGACTGAGGTTTGTTTCATTAGTTATGTTGTCTTTATTTAGATTTACAAGCACCTTATACTTGTTTTTTTGAAAAATGTTGTAGATATATCAGAAGTGATATCAAAATTAATGTCGACTATGTCAGTATTCATAATAAATAGGTATGTATTCAAATTGTTGGTTTTATTATGTAACTTACTTCGTAGAGTGCACTGAGATATATCATACAACTTAGTTAAATCGCCTGCATTGTGTTCGAATTCACCTTTATGTCTGATAGATTTACCAGGTCGACTCCTATCAGTAACACCGACTCACCATGCCCGATTGCAATTGCCCATGACTGCACTGTCGGGTCGGGTTTGGCTGACTGACAGGTCGGTCCCCATCTCTTGTACTTGGGATCAAACGAGCCAACCAAGCCCGACTTCTTCTCCATCACGTGAAGCCTTTCAACAGATGCCACAACCAAAAGCCATGTTGCAGAAGTCGATATGTCGAATTGTGCCGGCATGGGCTCGGCTTGACCGACTCCCAGATGAGATGCCGGTGTGCTTGTCATAAACCTTCTTATTTAGCTACTGGGACCATCCTCTCTTATTCAGTTACTGGGCCTATACCTTCTTAACTGAACTATGGAACCTCATAAACATTACACAACGAGCTATTCCAAGCTTTTTTGACCTCAATGTTAATAACTCAGGCCTGGCCTTGAAACAAAAATAAGCTGGTTTTTGAAGGCTTCGGAAATTTGCAGGGACCCCACAAAAGCACAGTTCGTTTATAGAAGGCTGATCTTTCAAGCCCAAAAAATCTAGTTCATCTTTAGACAACTTAAAATTTTACAAAATGACAAATCTATGACTATTAGTGCTTCAAAACTTCCCTAACCAGAATATGAATTTTAACTAGTCTATAAAGAGAAACCTTGTGCTTGACTGCCTCAAATCTTACGGACGAGGGTGTTCGAAATCTGACCAACGTGAACCATGGGAACATGAAATTGATGCTCAATAACACTCTGTCCAGAGGAGAGCAAGCAGATTGCAAATATTTCACATCTCCTAATTACATATGGCATGTGCCTTTCTGCACATGCCATATGTTAGATTGCAAAGTGGCAGATATTGAAACTAGCTCGAGACACAGCTTTAGCAGCTGCAATATATCGAAAGCCCAAGGAATAGTCAAAAACAGAGAAAAAATCATTTGTAAATTACCGGTTTTCAAATTCTCAGCACAACTTGTTACAAAAAACGAAGTTCTAACTTCTAAGCATAAGCAGTACAACTAATTATTATTCGAAAAAGAAGAAGCCAGATCGCCGAAACGCACGGCGCTGCACCCGAACTCGATCCGGCCGGTACTTCCGCCTCTCGCCGCTCTCTCTGGCAGCGGGACCCACTCCCACCTCCTCACCAGTCGTCCCTCGTCCTCCGACGCGAACTCGTACAGCACCGCGCCGTTGTGCATCTCGGATAAATTGTACACGTATCCGCCGTGCTTTGTTCCGCACACCTCCACCGAGAAGCTGCACCACGCGGCGTCATCTTCGTCTTCGATTGGAAAGAGATGTTGCACCATCTCCCTCGGCATCTCCTCTGATGTTCCATCATCATCAACCGCCGGCTGCATCGTGTCTGAATTCACCTCCCAGAGTTTGATCTTTATATCTAATGGATTTACCGAGTCGACTCCCACCAGTAAGACCGTGTCGTTACGCCCGATTGCAATTGCCCATGACGACTGCACGGTCGGGTCGGGGTTAATTGGCTGACAAGTGGGTCCCCATCTCTTGTACTTGGGATCAAATGAGCCGACCAGGCCCGACTTCTTCTCCATCATGTAAAGCCTCTTGTCAGACGCCGTGACCGAGAGCCACGTTGCAGAAGTCGATCCGTCGAATTGCGCCGGCATGGGCTCGGCCGACTCCCAGGCGCCGGTGTGCTTGTCGTATACCTCGACTGCCCCGACCACTTCCCCTTCGTGCAGTGCCATCGGACAGCCACCGCCGGCAACTACGATCCACCTGCCGACCTCGGAAACGACGGCATCCTGTCTCCAGACCTTCGGCGCCTTCGTCTCTTCCCGCCACACGGTACCGAACGGGTCCTCTGAGATCGCCATCTTAGAAACCGTAAGAGCGTGCAAGCGATCCCCGGTGAACCCACAAAGGAACGTAATTCTTCCATCCGGTTTTGTACGGGACGAACCGGGACATGGCGGAAGGGATGCCCAGGAGCTGGAGAAAGGGTCGAAGGCATAGACCGCAGACGAGAGAGGGGAGTTGGTACGTCGGATGAGATGACGGACGATAAGCCAGGGGGATCGCCGCGGGTGGCGACGGAGAGACGATCGAACGGCGCAACGCCACTCTCGGGAGACACGGGAGGCGGAGATGAGGTCGATCGTGGGGACGCGAGCGATGACGGCCTCCAAGACGTCCCCGTAGAGGCCGAGGTTGATGTCGGGATCGGGAGGAGCGACCGCATTCGTCGTCCCTGCTGCGTCGGCATCCATGGGAGCAATAGCTAGCAAACTTGTTGACTTGTGTTATGTATGTACTTTGTTCATTAGTTAAGGGTTGCTTAATTGCCTCTTTTATGGTGGTTTTCAAAGTCTAATTGAGATGAGTGCTCATCCTCTGTAGCGCTCCATTGATCAGTGCGGAATGTAAACCATTAGATCGTCTTGAGATTTGAGCCAGTGCAGATCTCAAAACGATCTAACGGTTCACAATTCTGCGCTACATATATGATGCAGCGCTGCTACAGAGGATATGGAGTTTATTAGATGGATTTTTCATTTTCCATTGGTTAATTAACATGTTACATGCCCCACGTTTGTGACTTTTGTCAAGTGTAGATACTGACGTTCTCACTGTTAATTTTGAAGAGACAGCATATATTAGGCTATAGCACATTAGCACTGCAGCAGGGATCTGGGTGCGAAATTTGTTGAAGTATGACTGCAGGATAAGGATTATCTTATATTAATTTTAGTTACTAAAGGACATAGCTAGATTCGGCCATGTGATGCGCATGTATCCTATGAATGTAACAAAAGATAAAAAAATAAAGAGTAATAGCTGGTGAGCACTTATTTTATCTATCTACCGGTTTACCGTATTTTTAATGAACAAATATCGTTTTTCAGTAAATATTTATATTTTTCCAATTAACATATATTGTTTTTTTAGTAAATAGATACATTACGATTTTTAGTAAATATTTAAGCAATTGTGACAAGCACATAGGTCCATATTGGTGTGGCCTACCTATAACATGAACTCGGGATCTCCTACCGCACTGCCAAATTGGCAGTGCGGTCCTAACCGTCAGATTTTCATCGGGAGTCGTGAAACATAATGAGTCCGGATCCCGACGTAAGCTGCACCGTCGGATCCGCGCTGCCGATTTTTGCAGTGCGTTAGACGATCCGGACTCTATAACATGTTTTCCAAAGATAAATCAACCAGCGATTCACCTTACGCACCTCCTTACGTGCACCAAGAAGAGATTCATTATCGCCCCCAAGAATGAGTGGAGATTGTGCAATATTTTTTCACTTTTTTTTTTGACCAAAAAAAGAAATATTCATTCACTTACCAAAAAAAAAACGAAAAAAAAAATGGAAATTTATAAAGTCAACAAGCCAATGAGCTGTTGGAGACTTGGAGGATCCAATTATGACCCCGCTACAAAAATATTATTTTGAATCCTATATAAAAAGAAATAATACCAATAGTTGCACTTAAAATTTGCATCCGACTGCCGCCCATAAATTAAGTACTGTCGTTTAAGATGAAAAGTTTAAGTTCGTTGAATATATATATTTTTTAAGTAGTAAGCAGGCTAGCTGCCTACTATTTCATTAAATAAAGAAAGTTTACACGGTACAATAATATATACATCTCTATGCTGAGCTAATTTAGTTGAATATTATTATTATTATTATTATTTATAAAAGTTGAATATTATTTTGTGAGGTCGACATGATTGATCAGTACTATTAAATCTCGCTTGCTTAAAAGATCATTAGTTTATTACCAAGTGGCATTAATTAAGAACAACTTCGACCATCAATTTGTATTAATTTTCATGTTGTACGTTTTTCATGTTATTATATGTTTCTGCATTGTCTTGATATACTAAGGGCAGCCGGGCAGATCTGGGTTAGGGCATGCCCAGGCAAGTGCCCGGCTTGATTTCTTAAAGTAGTTATGAGACTATCATTTATTTACTAGTTTCGAATCTCGAGGCGATCTAATGGTCTATGTGTTTCATAACACCGTACCTTAAAGTAAAGAATAAGTACTCTGTTTGGCAACCCATCACTACACAATATCACAACCATTGATCAACAAATACATCAACGCTCTAGATTTACTCCCCTTTATTTCCCTCTTTCACTCATGCCCCTGATATCTTCCTCTTCATTTGGAAAAATCAAATAAAGGATGAACGCAAAGAGAAGACCACCTCCTCTGACTTGAGCTGCCGGTCATCGCAACTTCTTCCAAAGTCGACGGGAGTATTGGAATTTTGTCGTCTTGATGTAACCCCTAGGTTGCTCCTGCGTCCATGCCCGAAGGTCCAGCCGATTGAATGGCTCAATTTCGGATGGTTATCCTCTGACCGGCTGCAAATCAGCCCAGCAGAGAGAGACAGACAGGGACGGACCTAGGCATGGGTAAGCTTAGGCCCGTGCCCGGACTTGATTTTTGAAATATATTAATTAGTACTTATTTTTCCTTTATATTAAACAATACTTATTTACATTTGTAGTTATTGTGCTCGGGCTTAATGATATGCTAAGCAAAATACAATGTAATAGAGCTCCCTATTTTATATATTAGACAATTTATATCCGGACTTAAAAATTTCTTAGATCCATCCCTGGAGATAGAGAGAGTCACCGAGGGTGGGACCCACCGAACCGAGGTCCGACTTGCAGAGAGAGAGTCACCGAGAGTGGATTATCCTCAGTAACTCTCTCTGTCTCTCTTCCGGGCTGACTTGCAGCACGGCCCGAAGATATGAATTCCTCAGTTCCTTACGCCCCTGACTTCTCCATCCATCTCTTGTCTTATTGACTTAATGACTTTTCATCACTATACAAATCATTTTATAACTTTGAAGCTGGATTTCATATCCTCTGTAGCGCTGCACTGTGTAGCGCAGTATGTGAACCATTAGATCATCTCATGATCTGTGCTGACTCGAATATCGAGATGATCTAACGGTTCACATCCTGCACTACACAATGCAGCGCTACAGAGGATGAGCACTCCAGAAGCTGGGTTGTACCTGGGCTGTTGACGTTTTAAACATATAAAAAAAAGAGTTCCGATTATCTAGATTCTAGTATAAAATATTTGTTGTTTTTCTTTCTTCCAAATAAACTTTTCAATTGGCTTTGTATTTTGTATTAATTTGTTGAACTAATTGATTCATACTCTAGATCCGCCACTAATGTATTAGAGGTGGCAATTCGGGCTGGCGGGTCGGGTTCGGGTTCGGGTCAGGTCTGGTCGGGTTTGTTTGATCAGAAGAAATGTCGGGTCACGGGTCAAGTCGGGTCGGGTTTCGGGTGGACCGGTGTCAGCATTTTCTCGGGTCTCGGATCAGGTTGGGCTGGGTCGGGTCGAGTTTCGGGTGGACCTGTGTCGGCATTTTCTCGGGTCTCGGATCAAGTCGGGCTGGGTCGGGTTTTGGATGGACCAGTGTCGGCATTTTTCGGGTCTCGGGTCATTTCGGGTTGGGTCTGGTCGGTTGTCGGGTTTAGTAGTGTTGATCTATTTTCGGGCCTCGGGTCATTTCGAGTTGGGTTGTGAGCATTGTCGATCTTTTTTCTGGTCTTAAATCATTTTGGGTTTGGTCGGGTCGGTATCGGGTTAAGCAGTGTCGATCTTTTTTGGGTCTCGGTCAAGCAGATATTAAATTTTATATTTAATGTAGAGCGCATAAATTTTGATATAACAATATTTATTGATTAAATATTACTAAACTACCAATTTAGAGGACCAAATGAGTTTATTTAGATGGCCTAATATAGCAAATAAATATGCAACCGTTAAATGAAGATCGTAATGGTAAAATATTATTCGATTAAATAAATTTTTTTACATATATGATTAGAAAAGTATATACAATATGATTATGATGGTTACATGGTCTTCCACCTTATTTAATTCCTTAATCTGATGTGCACACTTCATGTCTGTTTAATTATGTATTTTTAAAGTTAATTGATCGATATTGTTTCGATCTCTGAACCTAACAAAACTTGTCTAGTGCGCAATCAAGACGATTACTTAGTGCATTAGTGGATTAGATCGTCGACTTTGTGCCGCATTCTCCCCGCGATGCCATTATATCCCACTTTGTTCGATGCAGGTTACATGATGAACTACTTGTGGTTTATGACTCTATATTCTTGAATGAAAAATATAAGAAGCATATTCATCATAAATCATATTAAATTCGATATTCTAATTGCTACATATTAACTCTAATACTCGTTACTATATTTTTCTCAACATTTTAAAATTTATCTATCAAATTAACACATTAAAAACATTTTTATACTTGTCATTTTTAATGAAAAAGAGAGAATTGTCAAGCAATGTATATTGAAAATTCTATAATAATTTAATATATTATATTAAAAAAAATTATGTCATACTACGAAATAAACCAAAAGATTTTCTTTCCATTTACCATACTATAAAGTTATGTTTTTCTGTTGAGGAGTGATCCATTGACAATGGTTATTTTGACAATCTTGATAATGGTGTTTTTTAAAAAGTTATAAAAAAATCACAAAAAATCTTAAAAATAGAAAAAATTTTATGGAAGTATTACTTAACTTATACATTGATTATATGTCCGATTATATTTAATTTAAGTGACATTTGATAGCTCTTTAAAGACCCGTTAAATTACAACCATCAAAAAGCGTATAAAATTTTGATAAGGCATCAAACAATATTCAAATTGATTGAAACTTGAAACATCGTCAATCTATAAGTTAATTAATGCATTTATAAAAAAAAAACATTTTTAAGATTTTTTATGAATTTTTATAATTTTTTGAAAAGTCGTATTGTCAATGGATCTTCTCTATTACCAATTTACCATACTAAAACAAAAACAAAACTCAAATTATATATCAAAAAATTGTATATAAAAAAACCCATACAAGTTGTACATCACAAAAACATTTTATAAGAACAAAATGAATATCATCATAATGATAATTTATAACAAGATATTTTGATTAATGGCAATTTCATCAAGTAATTTGAAATTCTTAGGTAAACAAATAAATCACTAATTCAATTTAAGCAAGATAAAGTGATATCATCATTATGATAATTTTATACCAAACGAAAAAAACTAAATGATTGCTGAACCAATATTAGTGATAATTAGTAGGAGAATCAATTGAGTCATTAATATGATAAGAGAACCAAAATGGGTGATAATCATTCTAAAGAAAAAAAAAAAGTTAGTGATGGTTGCATAACGCAAGTTCCGCAACCCAGTCCACACTGACCAATTATCTCCTCCTCTTCTCCTTTCTTTTTTACTTCTCCAAGTGACATGTTCCTGTCACGAGTCTCACCAACTCTCAACAATTCCCTCTCCTTTGCGCCCCCTAAGCTGTAGGCGTCTCCGTCTCCTCCATTCTTGATCTCCCGGATTTCTGCTCTCACCCATGCGATAATCTCTCCACACCCCCCAATCTTTCCACTTGTAATAAGTTGCCCCCAATCTTTTTTTTATGACAAACACCCCCAATCTATCTAATTTGTGACAATTACACCCCCCATGACTAATTAACCCTCTAATACTCTATTTTAAAGTGTGAAAAGACCAAAATACCCCTATGTATATGGTATAATATTTAGTATTTAGAATATTTATGTTTCATAAAAATTAAATTTGTAAAAATATATCATCTTAAAAAATATTGACGAAATGTTAAGAGTCCACAATACATATATATTTTATTTGATATGTCAAAAAACAATTTTTAATTTCTATTATTATAAGAAATGTATAATTGCTAAAATAATCCAAAGTTAAATATAATTTTGATTATTTAAATATAGATATACAACTTAATCAAAATTAATATCAATAAAATTAGAATCAATAAAATAAAAGAATCAATAAAATAAATAAGCAGTATCTAACTATTCTTAATGTATATATTTGTATAAATATAAAAGGATATATTTAAAATCAAATTAAGAAAATATTACAAAGCAAATAATGTACGTATTAACAACATTAAATTAGTTGCACACATACTTGTAAATAATAGTCATTTATATATTAAATTTATTAAAACACAAGTACTTTAAATTCTAAATATGACAATATTCAAGGGTATTTTGATCTTTTCACACTTTCAAGTGGAGTATTAGAGGATTAATTAGTCATGGGGGTGTAACTGTCACAAATTAGATAGATCGGGGGGTGTTTGTCAAAAAAAAAGATTGGAGGGCAACTTGTCACAAGTGGAAAGATTAGGGGGTGTGGAGACATTATCCCTTCTTTTTTACTTCTCCGAGTGACATGTTCCTGTCACGAGTCTCACCAACTCTCAACAATTCCCTCTCCTTTACGCCCCCTAAGCTGTAAGCGTCTCCGTCTCCTCCATTCTTGATCTCCCGGATTTCTGCTCTCACCCATGCGGCGGAACTCTCACACAGTCAAAGGCCAATTTCCCTTGCTTGTGTCAGCGACGTACAAACTTTGCCCCAAAAAGATTCTTTGTGCAGACTGATCAGATTGGAGAAGGCATGGAGAAATGAGTTATTTCATTTGAATACAAGATTTTTTTTTTTAAGTAAATTAATAAGACTCATCATTTGAATGAAGGAGACTTACGTTTTTTTTTTTTAAATCCATAAAATTATTATATTATCATTTTTTTTTACGAGGAGGGCTCAAATGACAAGCATTTTTTTGACACAAATATTACACTAAATCATATAAAAAATCTTAAAAATGGAAAATCTTTTATAAACATATTCATTTACTTCTAGATCGATTGTGTGTCAAATTTTATTTAATTTTAGTGTCATTTGATACTCCATCAATAATCATTAAATTTAGACCGTTCTAATTACTATATAAACTTGATGGTCATTGATGAAGTATCAAACAACACTCAAATTGAATGAAATTTGAGACACAATCGATCTATAAGTAAATGAACATGGTTGTAAAAAATTTTCTATTTTTAAGATTTTTTATAAATTTATATGATTTAGTGTAACATTTGTGTCAAAATTGTGTGGGTTATTGGATCCCTCTTTTTTTTTTTACAATGTGTGGGCCATTTATGTTAGATGAGAGATTCATTGACAATGTTATCTTAACAATCTTGACAATACGGAATCTAAAAATTTTATAAAAATAGTTAAAAAATCTTAAAAATAGAAAAAAGTGTACAAAAATATTGTTTAACATCATATAGATTGGTTATGTTTTTAATTATATTAAATTTAAGTGATGTTTGATAGCTCTTCAAAGACTCATTATATTACAACCGTCAAAAAATACATAAAATTTTGATAAGTCATCAAATGATGTTCAAATTGATTGAAATTGGACTATTAATCTACAAGCTAAAAAATGCATCCATAAAAGCATTTTCATTTTCAAGATTTTTTATGGATGTTTACAAATTTTTTGAATTTCTTATATCAAGATTGTTAAGATAAGCACTGTCAAGGATCCTCCTCTTTATGTTAAATGGAAAAATGATAAATGTTTTTTTTTTTTTTGGCAACAGGAATACAGACTATCTTCCTAGTCTCAGGTTCATGGTCAGGTTAGGTTTTGGATCATCTGATCTCGGGCCGTTTTGGTCTTTGGGTCGTTCAAGGTTTCGGGTCGGGTCGGGTTTCAGATCATCTGATTTCGGGTTGTCCGGGTTCGGGTCACCCTAGGTTGGGTCGGGTTTCGGGTCGTCAAATCTCGGGCCATCTCGAGTTTCGGGTTGCCACGGGTCGGATCGGGTCAGGTTGTTCGATCTCAAGCCGACTCTGGTTTCGGGTTGTAACGGGTCGGGTCGGGTCAATTTGACTTTCTAAAAAATCGGGTCGAGTCGGGTTCGGATTGGATCGGGTTCGGGTTCGGGCGGATTTCTCGGGTCGGGTCAATTTGACTTTCTAAAAAATCGGGTCGAGTCGGGTTCGGATTGGATCGGGTTCGGGTTCGGGCGGATTTCTCGGGTCGGGTTGGGTTCTGTCCAAAGGTTTCAGTCTCACATGTTCCTTCAATCGTTCCAAGCGGCCGGCAACCCATGTGATCAAAATTATAGTTATAATTTAAGGTGAATTCTTCTATATATTAGAAGAGATCTGGACCGGTCATTTATTTAAATCGGATGGTTATGCTATATTATTAGGCTGTGTTTGGTATAGGGATAAGTTGGAGATAAATTTGGAGATAGCTTATCCCATGTGAGAGTGGTGATAAGCTATCTCCCAATTTATCTCCACTTTATCCCCATACCAAACAAGGCCTTAGAGCACAAGTAAAAGATATAGTTGATATGTGAAATTTGAATCGCTCGATTAGAAATGGATGATTGTCCATAGAAGAACAACTCTCTCTGTTTTTTTTTTAAGTTAATCATAGATTCTCTGAACACGTTTTTTAAAAAAGAAAAATGATAATGAGCCAGAATTTTATACATTGCAAGGAAAAGTGTTTATCAATTACCTACCGAACAATATAATAAGCTAAGAATCATCTGAGCATTGAGGCTCATAGATACAATCACTGGCGGAACTTAAGCCGAAATTAAGGAGAGGTCAATCAAATTTAGTTGAGTTTACAAGGTACATTAACCAACAAATTTTAATGATTTATAGGTAATAATTAATTTTAGGGGGGGGGCAAACACTTTAAATATTAGGTAATAATTCATTGATTTACATGTGCATTTTACAAAAATTTTCAAATATTAAGGGGGGGGTCACTGCCCCGGGTGGCACCAACAAAGGTCCGCCTGAATACAATTTATCAATACAGATTAAAATGACCAAATATATAATTTTGCACTTACTTTTTAGGAGTTCACATAAGATCGACTTCTATGAATGACACTATTTAGGAGTTCGCATACAGATTAACTATGTTTTAAGATAACTTAAGCAATACAACTTGATCCAAATCTGACGTCAAATACTTAAATTTTAAACTACGCCTAATTTCATACAATGGGATGGTGACACATGCACAGGCAATGACGATTCCACAAAGGCAGGCTTAATTAATTAAATCCACACCTTACGGGATGGTGCCATAAATTCTTTTGAGTCTATGCACATGAGACCCATAATAAAATAACATCCCCTATTTCCAAAATCTAGGCCGTTTAGATTGATTCAACGGCCTGTTTTAACTATGGCACCACCCTGCCATAGTTTTTTATGGCAGCAGATGGGAACTCTACGGGAGACACCTCATGACAAAGCACCTGGGTAATAAGTAGTGTTGTGCTCCCGGGCGGGTCACGGGCGGGCAACCCGTCGGGCGAGGTTCCGGCGGGCTAGTCCGGGTGGCGGGCGACGGGCTACCTCGGGTGAGAGTGCGGAACCCCCGCCCTTACCCGCACTTCGCCCGTCGGGCTACCCCGGGCACGGGCGGGCACGGGCAGGCGGCGGGCGGGCGGGCAGCCGGTTTAGGCCGAGCGGGGGTTTGAGCACGGGAAAAATGTGATACAATTTTCGGCCCAAAAATTTTTTTTTCGGTCCGAAATTTATAAGTTTGAAAATTTATAAAATTTATTTGAAAATTTATAAGTTTGTTGAAGTCTTGAAGAACAAAAAATTGCAACTTTTTTTTTTGAAATTGAGTTATATTTTATAAGTTTGAAAATTTATAAAATCTATTTGAAAATTTATTAGTTTATTGAAGAACAAAAAATTACAACTTTTTTTTTTAAATTGAATTGTATTTTATAAGTTTGAAAATTTATAAAATTTATTTGAAAATTTATAAGTTTGTTAAAGAACCAAAAAATTGCAACTTTTTTTCTAAAAATGAGTTCTATTTATAAGTTTAAAAAATATATTTTTTAAAAAAAAAGTTACCCTCCTCCTTTCTTTCGGGCTTGGGACCGGCTATGCTATTATATTATAAAATAACATAGGCGGAGTTCTAACTTTTTTTTTGTTAGTAAAATTTTAAGAAAGTAAGAGAGTATTTAATAATTTGAAAAAAAAAGGAAATAGAAGAGTGTATAGACTTCATACTGAAACTACCTATTTAGTTGGTCGATCGCATATACCATACGCCGCTCTCTTCTTCGGGTTCGCATTTGTCGTCCGAAGCCGGCGACGCGTTGCTCTCTTGAGTTTCGGCACCGGATGAAGATGGTATAATTTCATTGTATTGCTCACGATTTTCCGCATCAATCCAATCCTTGAGGCATACGAGTCGTTCGAAAACCACCGGTCCCAACTTGCTTCTAATATCATTGAAAACAAAAAAATAGTTAGTAAAAAAAATAAGAATCCGAATTAAAAAAATGTGTAGATATAATAAATATAGTCATTTACCTTTTATCGGTAAGAATCCGATTTGCCGAACTAAAACAAGATTCGGAGGGTACGGTAGACATAGGAATGGCAAATATGTCGTGTGCCATAAGAGATAGAGTTGGGAAAAGATTTGCGCTTCTTTTCCAATATTCTAGAACATCAACCCCCTCCGATTCTCCCGGTAATCCAAAAAAGATATTTAACTCGTTGGAGGTGTTGTACATAGCATCCGAACTTTCCGATAAAGATGACAACAATCCCTTGGACGATTGGGTCCTACTATTATTTCCAAAAACCAATTTAAAAAAAAAACGATTTTAAATAATTGTGCAATTACATAAAAAATCAATTGTAAATTTCTAATATTCATATAATGTTAAAAAAAATAAATAATGCAAGAAGATTAGAAGAATATACCTCCGAATTTTGCGGGAAATCGGCGAAGATCTTGTGCAATTTGCGGAATTAAATTAAATATTACCACCACAACTTAAATACTAAATACTAATATAAATAATAGTAAATATAAAATTGAATAGTAAATATAAATTGAGAATATGAGAGATTGAGAGAGTATTGAGTGTGAGAGATTGAGAGAATTTGATAGTTTGGTTGTGTGGAATGAGTTTGGGAATGTATGGATGTATTTATAGGTGTAAATTGGATGGGGGGAGATTTGAATATAGGGGACCGTTGGGTCCCTAGGGGACCGTTGGGGGGTCGGGTGAGACGGGTTCCGGGTGCGGGCGAGACGGGCGAGCGGACGGGCGAGACGGGCGAGGGGGGCGGGCTACCCCGGGCGGGTCGGGTCGGGCGTGCCGGGCGGGTCGGGTCGGGCGACGGGCGGGGGCGAAGCGGGTCCAAACGGGCGGGCGGGTTTGGGCCGGCATCACCAAATAACCATACCCTTACCCGTTTAAACCCGACCCGCCGGACCCGGGACGGGCTACCCCGGATTGTGGGCCCGGGCGGGTAATTGCGGGCGCCGGGCAGGGGCTATCGGGTGCGGGCGCGCCCGTCCCGGGCGAGGGCACAACACTAGTAATAAGTGTGTGTATGTGTGTCCGAAAGAGCCCTGCATAGAGCTCCTAACATTGGAAATAAATGAGATTCAAACCCCTCTCTCTTTGTTACTAGAGCTGTAATTTGGGCTTCGCCCCGAAAAATAATATCAAATAAATAATACAAATTTTATATTTATATTAAGAGGGATGCTAACTGTTCCCCACAAAAAATCCCCCTTAAATGTCCCCCGCGCGCATACTCTCGTCCATGTCAACTATGAACACCGAAGACTATTGGATATGAACACCCATCAATAAGCAGTATGAACATCCGAGCGCGCTCCGATTTTCATCACATGCTGAAATTGAATTAAGCACGTGCTTAATTTATTTTTGCACGTGGGAAATATGTCAACTCCCGTCCAAGTTAACTATGAACACCTAAGACCATTTGATATGTACACCCGTGAATAAGCAGTATAAACACCCGCGCGCGCTCCGATTTTCATCACGTGCTGAAATTGAATTAAGCACGTGCTTAATTTATTTTTGCACATGGAAAAATATGCCAAAAAAAATTTTCTCCCAATTTGCATTGTTCATAGAGCTCTCAGAGGGTGTTCATACTGAATGTATCGTGGTGTTCATACCACTTGCCAACTGGTATTCATACCGGTTCCAGCAGAAACGGATGGGGGACGTTTAAGGGGGACAAATGACGGGGGACAAAGAGATTATCTCTTATATTAAACAAATTTGAATATAATTTTTTAAATCTTTTGATGTGAAAATAATAATATAATAATTAATAAATAATAACCATAAATGTTGTTGGATCATTTTAAGTGTTAAATTTTATTTTTGACTTATCATACTCATCTTATTTAATAAGAAGAGAGAGAAAATGCAAGCCATTGGATCAAAGAAGATGAAAAGATTCAAATAAAATCAATGGTAAATAATATTGATGATGTGGCATAATTGGAGTGCTTGGAGAGCTACCATTCTTTATGGAGTATAGATTAGTTATTTACTGCTTATATAGCGTTGAGAGATAGAACATGTAAAGTGAGTTATTAATAGGTGACGCGCGGTCATGTGTAAGGAAGGGCCTCTGCATGGGCGACGCGTGTCGGTCATACAAAGACGCTCCATTAGCCGGACCTTTTGAGCTATCTCGGGGCCCTTAGGGTGTCGGGCCAGATTGAGGTTGGTTAGCTTAGCGGGCCTGGCTAGCAGGCCGTTGTAAAGCAGTGCGCAGTCCAAGTTGTGTGGGTCTTAGCGGGCCTAGATATTTATGGGCCCTGAGGTCATTACCCTGTTAGAGGGGTTATATATGTGGTCTTGACAGAATATGCTTCCTGGGAAGTCAGTGCAAACTGCAAAAGCAGGAATTGCTTTTGAAATATATTCACCACAGGGAAGATCATTCATGCTGAGACATTAGCATTACATGTGCATGGCAACTGAATTTTAATTGCACAATGTTCTCTATTGACTGCAAACAATTGGTATATAAATGCCTTAACTTAAGAGAAGATGATTTTGGAGGGATTTATATCACCTACTGCGCAGTATCTTACGGCGCAGCAGGTGAACCGTCGGATTATATTGAGATTCGTGCAGCTGCAATCTCAAAATCCCTCTAAAAATCTAAAGGTTGTCCATGCGTCGTATGACGTGCTGCGCAGTAGAGGACAATTACACATTTTGGAGGGCGGCCGAGTTGATCAGACGGATGGATGAACCGGATCATTGATCAAGGTGGGGGGATAATTGAAGTCAGGTAGCTATGCGAGAAGAGAGGCTGTTATGCAGCCTTACAGTTACAGTACCGCATCAGTTAGCAAATTAATGAAGCAAGAAGAGATGGGCAATCCAGTATATTGCAAGTGGATCAGTGACTGGTACGATCGATCGACGGAATCTATATATTAGCAACACATTTGGAGCTATATAAGCACAGTGCATTTTTGTTGCTTAGAGCCTTAGACATGATTCATAGTTGCATACACCATCTGAAATGGGATGTTTTTAGTTTCTAAAGAAATTTTAGGAATTGTAATTAATCTGGTTGCTTCTGTTCGATCTGTTAGTTTGTGTAATATTTTATGGAAAAATATAACTTGCCGCACACAATGCCCTCAGCACCCCATGCGCTGAAAAACATTTACAAGAAGATTTTTCAAAAAATTTTACGAAATTTACAAAATTACCCTGCCATGAAAAATATTTACAAAAATGGCCCTCACAATTTTACAAAAATATACCTCCAATCCAAAAAATTTTACAAAAATTACCCTCCCGACCCATATGCCACCTCATCACAGGGTTGTGAGGGCAAAGTTTGTGGTATAGTATCACTGTCCATATTTTATTTCTTTCTCCATGTTTTTAGACGATAGAGTAATGATGCTTCTTCCTTCTTTTTCTAGTATAAATTAGAGATAATTTAGGATGGGTGATGATAATTCCCCTTTAAGAACCCCTCTCATCCATCCCCCAATACATTTTTAGTAAAAAAATTATTTTAATATAGAACAAACACATTTTAACGGCCATAATGCACGTTTTAAACTGTGTAAAGACTCATACATGCTCTATGAAAGAGAAAAGAGTGAAAAAAACTTACTCAAATTTTGAGAGAGTATGAAAGAGAAAGAGATAATATTAATTAATTTAACACGGAGATGAATAAGGAGGAAAATTAAGAGACAATAAGATCCACTCCAATTCTCCAACTTATCCAACCTTTTCTACATGTATACATAGACGGTCCAGATTTCATCTCCAATAAGCACCACTCCATTAATTCTCCAAATTTGAAATATTAATATAAAAATGAGTTTGTGGCTAAAATAACATAAGATCTCATTAGCACACCCAACCACATAATGAACACAATGATCTCGATCGAACCATGACATGAATCGATTTATTGCATTGCCAACAATAACAAAAGCTACACGTACATAATGCTTGGAACAAACAAAAATAAGAGTCGTTTTATTTTATTCTATTTAGAAAAAAAAGATGCGATGACACAATCCCGGCCGATTGGTAACGACGTTCACGACGAAATTGCCATGGCCGGCCGGCCGGGTTGACGACGTCTGGCCGGCACACTTCATGGGCGTTCATTTCCACCACCACCACCACCAGTGTTTCCACCAGTGCCGCCAGTTCCTCCATTTATATTGGTAATCTGCAGTAGTACCAGAAAAACAAAAAAGACTGTATCATGCGCAGGACCTAAATATATATATATGTGTGTGTGTGTGATCCATATCTAACTATACATGGTGCAGACAAATTAATCTCTAATTAATTGCTAGATAATTAAGAGATCTGCATGTTTAGTACAATAAAAAAAAGGAAATGCTTTGTTACTGGAATGATTTCATGAATTAACAAACCACAAATAACTAAATGCAAATTTACCTTTATCTAATGTATATAGGAATAGTTAGATATATATCCTGTTAATTCATGTATATATGCAATCTATCTATCTATCTATATAAATATATACCTTGACAAAAACTCCAATATTGTCCAATAGGCCTCCGGGACTTCCATGGAAGCCGATTATTTCTCCCCTAAGTGCTTGGTTGTTGATCGTCGGAAGCTGGAAATCATACCCTCCAGATCCACCATATGGGCCGTAAACCCTCTGGTTTGTTTCGATTACTAACGATCTTATTACAGGTTCATTACCTGTGCGGATCCTGCCTCTTATCCCCGTAACGTATTCTGATGGCTGAAGAACAATCTACAAACAAAACCATATATATATGTTATGTTATGTATAATGAATTTAATTTGCAAGAACAATCTCTAATCTTGATAGTGATATAGCAAGCTCATATATATAGTCATAAACTCATAATATATATATATATATATATATATACCGGTTGGGCCTGTCGTCCTGTCGTACGACCCATCATGAAGTTCTCAGGGCGGCCGTTGCGTTCATAATCTGCAGAGAAAGCAGTCACATTGTCATTCTCCCAAATGAGGATCTTCACAATGCGTGTGACTCCATTAGGATCCATGGTTTTCTCAGGTCCCCAAATGCCACCACATGGACCCACCTTAATTATCGTCGAGTTATTGCCGGATGCCTATATATATATTAATAAAATCAATGTACAGTTATAATTAAACACAAGGATATATATATATATATATGTCGATGAACATAAGAATTTATTTTCTTATTCCAATTCATCTTTTATGTTACTCTCACCAACATATGTGTTAGCCTTGAAGGTACAAATCCGACCGATCGAGATGGTGTGATCTTTTTAGGAATTATCAGAGTGCTTACCAGTTACCATTGATTTTTAATCAGAAAGGTAGGTCATCAGAGTACTACTCACCATTGCCTTTTGTGATGTATCAGCTTGATCAGATGGCTTAATTAATTCGATGGAGCCAGTAACCCTTGGGCTTTTTTAGTTTGGTATATATGTGTTTATGATTGTAATGTAATGTTTTGGTGGAGAGCAAGGCTCCTATCAAATGTGTATATATACTAACACTACTGATGGCACATAGCAGTAGATTTCATATCCTCTGTAGCACTGCATTGTGTAGTGCAGGATGTGAACCGTTAGATCATCTTGAGATCTGTGCCGGCTCAAATCTCGAGATGATCGAACGGTTTACATCCTGCGCTACACAATCCAGCGCTACAGAGGATAAGCACTCCATAGCAGTATGGCACACATTGTTCACGAAGTTGATGAGGCAGTCTTTTACTCTTTTAAATTTAGGATAGCAGGGTGCAGTCATTTGTTATTATATATAGCGCAAATCTCAAAGCTTGAGTGCCAAATAAATTGAGCTGCAAAAAGCAGCATGCGTGCATGATCGTGATCCGCATTATCCATCCTGCAACAAAATGACAAAGCAGAGCTTAATTTTTTTTTTTTTTTTTTTTGAGATACAGCTAAGCCACTCAAATTTAAATGTTTATAAAAGACCTTCTATCCGGATTTTGAAACCGCTACCTCCCACATAGAGAGCGTTGCCCTTAATTAGTCACTAGACCAAATGCTAGTTCTTAAAGCAGAGCTTAATTAGTGATTGTTGGCAAATTGCAAGAACATCTTTGTCATCTATCACTTAATTAGAAGAAGGAAGGAAATAAATTATGTCCTTGATAACCATGCAATTAATTGTCCTCTTTGTCGATCGATCACGGACTCACGGATCGACTAATAGCACATTCTTAATTTCTTTCTTTATTTTTTTATTTCCCAGGGCAGTTTGAATTTAAAAAAAGAAAGAAAGAAAAAAGATAAAAGGTTAATTAGCACATTTTTTATTCTGTCATCATCACATGCCATCCAATCCAATGCGGCCTGTTTGGCTAGTCAGGTAACGTGAATCACATTATCCGTGTTGTGGTACATAATTACATTGTAAACTATGGAATCGGATATTATCCGTAACCATTTGGATGGTCCAAAAGATTCTAAGAGCCGTATGATCTAATTGTTAGTAATTGATTAACCGTGATTTAATCATGTATGTCCTAAAAATATCATGTTGGTTATATTTAGAATGATGGGGTCACATGCTATCACCGTTGATAACACATACAAATTGAATCGAATGGTTTAGTCATTGGCTTTGGACGGAGATTGTAATCCATAAATTATAGTATGTTTTCAGATTATTATTTTATTGATATTTTTATAGTCTATTTTAAATAATATGAAATAAATATTTAAAAGATTCTAAAAAGGAAAAACTTTTGTACGTCAAGAGATCTTAAAATAAAGAATTTTTGAAAGACATAAATCACTTAGAGATACTTAAATACGTTTTTTTAGCTAAGCTCACCAAAATATTTGGTGAGGATAAGCTCATAGCACTAGTGCTGAACCACTTACATATATCACATGAGTTAAATCTTGATTCTTAATTTGTTTATATATTGCAAGGAAGGTGGTTATCAATTACCTAGCGAACAATATAATCTCTGCTCATTATAATGTATGTTGGGTGTCTAGATCTTGCAACAGTCGATATTTAATCTAATTAAGGTTATTAAAGTAGATATGAACCATAGGATCTTAGACAGGATTTTCTATATCATTTTTGTGTTGAAGTCTTCAATTAGTTATCTTTGTGACCGTTGCACACAGATAATTTGAGCAGAGATTATATTGTTCGCTAGGTAATTGATAAGGACCATACAATATAGTTGGACCAAATTCTCCAATCTGAGTTAAAAGAACAGAAAACTAATTACTTGGGTCTATTGTTGTCCTGATGGAGGGGAAGTGTATACTTGAAAACACAGATAACAAGCCATATAACAGTATAGAAATTGAAAACAACTGTAAAGACTAAAGATCAATAAAATTAGAAGAACAAAAATCACTTTCTTCGATTTTCTGAAATAAGGTCATTCAATGATCTCAGTGAAGACTGAAGAGGTTAATTAATTGGCATTGTCAATGCACAGCTTCAACCTGATCGATCGTTCCTCTGTTCTGGTCGGCCTTTGTGAATAATTCTTTGCCGGCTCCTTTCTTCTGGTTTCAGTTTTATGAACAATTGATTGCTGGCATGCACGCTTAAACATATTCATAGTAATCACTCTATAAACCTAGAAGTTTGCAAGAGCCACCTGACATTTGCCATGTAGAGGATGTTGTGTTGTAGAATGCCTACAAGAGAGCATGACCTCACCGGTGCAACTTCATGGTTTTCGTGACCGTTTTTTCTCTCACATATCCAACAAAGTCATCGTAAGTTTCTTCATATGCCTCTTTAATTACAGTTTCGTTGATCGCCTGACGATCTGTTATAACATCTGCAGTTGAAAACATAATATAAAAGGTAGCCTTAGATTGTCAATTGAGTGAAATAGCATTGATGGATGCTATAATTTGCTGAAAAATTGGAAAGCAAATATGAATTTCGTGAGAACTGTTTACATATTGTTACACTATAAACAGATAACGGATAACGTAGACTGTATTTCTAGATCTCAAAACTCCAATTAATGTTAGATAAAAGAAATCTTAATATAATAGTTAGATGAACAGTTGAACTTAACTCTGGACCACTAAGATAATTATAAGAGAATTTCCAAAGAGAGGTTTGTTATCCTAGGATTTCATCCCAAAGTAAAAGACCTACCAAAACAATAAAAACCAAGAACTCAAGCTAACAATTCGTAAGATATATCTATATATATATATATATATATATATAGATTTTTGTTGCTGAATTGAATCCAAGCAAATGCTTTTTCAAAATCTGGTATAAATAATATGTAGTTTACTCTGTTTGAAAATCTACAAAAATATATTTTAGTAGATGTGATTAGATCATTAGTGCCTATTCTTGTTTGACATCTTCTATTTCTGCACATATATTTCATGTTATCTCCGATGCAAAGAAGCTGGGACTCAAGCACACACCCAACTTATGAATCTGAATTTTGTTTAAATGAGTTATTGTTTTTCATCTGACGAATTTGGCAAGCTAAGATTAGTCACCAATGCAATATGATCTGAATATATTTTTGACCAGTCGAACATGTATGAATGTGAATTGGTGACCAAGCTGAAGAATTTTGTTGTTAACTCTTTAACTTGCATGATCCATTCAAAGAGAAACAAAGGAGAAGGGCTCTCTACCGTAATTAGTTTCCTCCAGCATCTCATCAGGCAGTGATGTACTTTGTATATAAACTTTATAAGCACATGGAAAATCATGTTTAAAACTACAAATTAAAATTTGAAATTGTGTGTATCCCCTAACTCATCACTCATGACCAGCGTAACAAATATATAGGAAAACATTTGAATGGGAAAGAAAATATATGAATTGCCGAATCATCAACGAAAAGTGAACAGTGTTAGATAGGTCACAAGAAAGGACAAAGTAATAAAAATAAAAATGACCTTTAAATATGAAAAAGATCATTTAATTAGTACAACCCCCTCAAATGCTCAACTAATGCGGAAGTGCAGAGAAACCGGCCTCAGCCTGGCCTGCTGAAATGGACCAAGAGTCCAAGACAAATGCTTCAATAAAAATAAAAATACAATTTTGACACTATAATATGTATTCTTATATAGAGAAAAATATTGAAGCCCTTCTTGAGATTATTCATTTTATCGATTGTAATACATATAACTTAGCCCAGAAAGAAAGAAATATCGTTTGGTGAACAGTAAATTAAGGCCTGAGAGCCCATTTGGATATTACCGTGTAAAATGCTTCAAGCCCAGAAGCCCTCTTGAGCATAGATAAAATTGGATATTAGTCCATCAAATTAACCAAATTAAAGATTTATTCTTCAATTAAACATACCTTAATATTGGTGTAATTGCAATTGGTTTGGACTACTCCTTTTTTTTTTTTTTCTTTTTTATTGAGATAAGGAAGAGGGTCAAGCGACTTAAATTTAAATGTTTATAAATTAAAGACCCATCATTTGGATTTCAAACCTGCGACCTCCTACATGCAAAGCGTTGCTCTTAACCACTAGACCAAAGACTGGTTGTTATTTGGATTACCCTTATTAGAGAACAAATTTACACTTTTGTTTTAAGTGGTAGACAATTTATCCCTTACATTGAAGAACATAACCTTAAAATAAAAACATGCATATCAGATATTCGTAATATATTCATTCTTTTAATTTTTCAAAATTTTTATAATTTTTATAGATTTTTAAATAGTTTCATCGTCAAGATTGTCAATAGAGTCGGATTTTGCCACCTCTTACTAATCAATCAAGATAACTTTATTCCCAAAAAAAAAAAAAAAATTCCAAATCAAGTATGGATAAATATTGAAAATAATCGTAGGAGTAAGCATCTAAATTCTAATTAAGATAAAATTATAAGCGAAAATATGCAACCAAGTACTTGGATGATTATGTATCAAATTTCTGTTCTATAAATTGTAGCACAGTAATTAGTATAGTACTACTCCAAATACAAAAACTTAGCAGAATATTCAACAGGGCATGCAATTTCTTAACATTAATATTCTCTGCTCCATTTCTGTCAACTGTCAACCAATTTGTATTCCATAGCAGATTTGATTCCCCAACTTACATTGATTTCAAGATTTCAAGGCCCTTGTTTCAAAATCAGATCACCGACAACAATTTATTTTACAGTCGTCGAGAACGTTAAAACAAGAAACAAAATTACCAGCTTTCTAAAAAAATGCTGGGATCACTTGCTTTTCTTTTTTTTTAGAAAAGCACGTCCTGCTTTTCTCGATCCGACGGTTGAGAAACACCAAAATACTTTAAGATCCATGAAAAACATTGAAGTTGATGAAGTACTTTGAGATCGGTGTGATAACCGATTCCGACCGTCCGATCCGAAAAGCAGGCCTGCTTTTCTTCTTAGAAAAGCAGCAGATTTTTATCCTTGCACACATACAACGAAACAATGTGGCATCTGATCTCCTCTTTGTACTTATCTTTATTAGAAAAAGATAATTCGTACTGACTGACCTACAATACAAAGTCTAAAGTGCAATCACGATATATTTTCTGTTTCTAGATATTTCATGATAAAACTAACAAAAGTAAAGAAGAAAATATAGAAAATAATATGATTACCCAATAAAAAAAGCCATAATTAACAAATTTCAGGTTGCAGGTCAAACCTATCCGGACATAGAAAACCACACAAATTAATACAAAATCCAAAAATTCCTATTCAGCACGAGCTTCCCCTTATTATCCGGAGTAAGTGAGATCCGCTCCAATTCTCCAACTTATGCAAATAATCCAATTGGAAACTCATCCAAAATCAGGACAGTCTATGTATTCATCCTACGAGTATAAGAAGTTTATCCTCCTCCAAGCTTATCAATTCCCATAACATGTACACCGTTAAATCCAAATCAAACGGCTAAGAACAGGAAAGGACATACTGATAAACAACATCAATTGTAGGCGATGGAAGATTCCATTTATACCACCACATGGCCAGATGCCGAAGTTAATCAACCCTTGAACGACGCAATCACCTAAATACTCCAAAGGATAAATCTCCTACATCCCAAATTTCCTCCGTTGGATAAACAAATATACAATATAGATTCACTTAAATCCACCACATACTTCCAAAACCCCAGAAATCCAGTCCGTCCATTCAAACCCAACGGTCCAGATCAAACCACCACACTCATCTTATTCTCCCGGAATAACAGCGGAACCCAGATCTCTTCATCTCCGCCGGCTCATCTGGGAAGTGATTCGGACACCGCTACATTCCTTCCGGACACTCCTAATGTGCATCAGGACTGTTCAAAGATAGCAACGCCATAACGCGGTGCAGGAGTGTTCGAAGCAAATTCAGCGGTGTCCATATCACCATCAGGGCCTCTCTGTTCATTTCTCCCTTATTTCCTTTCCATTCAATTTCTTCTTCATCTTCTTCTTCTTCTTCCTTCTCAAGATCCAGACGCCACCGCCGCCGCCGCCGCCGTGATGCCTACACTGGACGACGACGATTCCTTCCCCTCGACGCCGGGCAAGACGAAGATCGCGGAGCGATGGGCGCGGCACCGGCACCACCTGCTCTTCCCGCGGTACTCCCTCGCCAGCTCGCTCTTCCTCTGGACGCTGCTCCTCTTCGCGCTGCTCGCGTCCTACCTCAGCCTCCGCAGCTTCCTCCACACCTCCGGCCGCTACCTCTCCTCCTCCTTCGCCACTCTCAACTTCGACAACCGGGTCCGGGCCTCCGCCGAACCCTCGCGGCCCGAAGGGATCGTCGTCCTCGTCACCGGCGCCGCGGGGTTCGTCGGATCCCACGCCTCGCTGGCGCTGGCCAGGCGCGGCGACGGCGTGGTAGGGTTGGATAACTTTAACTCCTATTACGATCCTTCTTTGAAGAAGGCGAGGAAGTCTCTGTTGGCTTCTCAGGGGGTTTTTGTGATCGAAGGGGACATAAATGATGCTAAATTGTTAAAGAGGCTATTTGATCTAGTTAGGTTTACGCACGTGCTGCACCTGGCTGCGCAGGCTGGTGTCAGGTACGCGATCGAGAATCCCGATTCGTACGTTCATAGCAATGTGGCTGGGTTGGTGACTTTGTTAGAGGCATGTAAGAATGCCGAGCCGCAGCCCGCCGTTGTGTGGGCTTCGTCCTCTTCGGTATATGGATTGAATGACGAGGTGCCGTTTTCGGAGATGCACCGGACCGATCAGCCCGCTTCGTTGTACGCTGCCACGAAGAAGACCGGTGAGGCTATCACGCATGTGTATAACCACATTTATGGTTTGTCGGTTACCGGTTTAAGGTTTTTCACGGTGTACGGGCCGTGGGGCCGACCCGATATGGCGTACTTTTCTTTTACGAGAAATATCCTCCAAAAGAAACCGATTACTGTTTATCGTGGGAAAGACCATGTCGATCTTGCAAGAGATTTTACATACATCGATGACATTGTGAAGGGTTGTGTGGCGGCTTTGGATACTTCTGAGAGGAGTACTGGTACGGGCGGTATTAAGATGGGACCGGCGCAATACCGCATCTACAACTTGGGTAACACTTCGCCCGTCACGGTACCCACGCTGGTATCGATTTTGGAGAACTATTTGAAGGTTAAGGCGAAGAAGCATGTGGTAGAAATGCCTGGGAATGGTGATGTGCCATTCACGCATGCGAATATTACGCTTGCCACGGTTGAATTGGGATACAAGCCGAAGACCAATTTGGAGGAGGGATTGAAGAAGTTTGTGAAGTGGTACTTGTCGTATTATGGCTATGGCTCCAGAAAAGGGAAGAATTGGTGAGGTACTAATTTAAAAGCTTTAAATTAATTCAAATAAATTTAAATTCTTTCATGTACTATACTAATTCTTTTGAAGTTTCTGGGTTGAGGCTTTAGCTTATTTTGGTAGTGTTGTTTTTTTCTTACTAATAATTGACTTGTTGCAGATAGATTTATGAGATTTAGTTGGGTATTTAGTCTCCTTATTGTAAAGTACTAACTCTCATGATCTTGATAATATATGTTTAGTGTTTAACATGAAGTTCCAGTACTACATTATTTTAGTTCATATGTGAATTATTTATCTCAACTCTCTGTTAATCCATGAAACTGAATGATGAATATATATTGTTTGAGTTGTAGAATCCAGTGAACCATGAACTACTCAGGCAAAAAAAAAAAAAAAAAAAAAAAAAAGATTGTATGATTTCTTCTGTCTGCTGTGTTATCCACAAAACAAAAGTCATTACACTGAACCCCTGGTCATTATTAAGGCTGTAGAGTTGAATGAGTGCAAGTTCGTTTATAGTGTGATCGCTGTTTTAACTCACACAAAAACTTGAAAGTTACAATTAGATAGGTATCAATTCTGTTAAGAGTTGCAGCAAGTTCAGAAAAAGGTTCCTTTTATTTTACTGTGATGACTACCTGTGCATTTTACAATGCTTCAGGATCAACTATTGTCCAACTAAAATTGCCTTTTATCTCACTCTTAATTCTATGTTAGATTAACATTAGCTTGCTAGATAACTGGATAACTTGTTGCATCATTTTACTATTGGAATTATTTTTAAAAGGAGCTAAACTATTGTGAGGCAGAAGATGAACTGTGGTTGTTAAGATTAATGTGATATTCGGAAATGGACAATTGTGGAATACTCAAGTAGATTTTATTGCTAACACAAACTAGTAAAATAATTTAGATTGCACGGGATACACAATAAACTAAAATGCACAGAATGCAATTATTGGTATATTACCATATGTATAATAGAAGTATTGATATACTGGCAAGATAGCTTATCCATCATTATTTGTTAACATAATAGCATCTGGCAATGGTCGCTAGCGTTCTTGTATATTGTTGTCTTTTAAATTATTTCCCAGGGCCACCACGAGATCCATATCCGTACCGACGGCCTTCCACATAGGCCTTTCCAGATCCTTTACCAGAACCATAACCAGACCCTGAGCCAGCTGAAGAGCGCACTTTTGAATAGCCAGAAGTAGATGCTGAACCAGAGCCAGACCCAGATCCAGAAACTGAGCCTGAACCAGAACCAGAAGCAGAGCCACTTGCACCAGCACCGGCACCAGCACTTACACCAGCATTAACACTACCACCTAGACCAACACCACCTGCAGCACCAGCTCCACCACCTAGACCACCTCCGCCTGCAGCTCCGGCTCCACCACTGCCCCCAGCTCCGGCTCCACCTCCGAGACCAGCTCCAGCCCCACCACTAAAACCACCACCACCGGCAGCTCCAGCCCCACCACTAAGACCACCCCCGCCAGCAGCTCCACCACTGAAACCACCACCACCGCCAGCTCCAGCCCCACCACTAAGACCACCCCCGCCAGCAGCACCAGCCCCACCACCTAGACCAGCTCCGCCCGCAGCTCCTGCTGTGCCTCCAGCTCCTGCTGCGCCTCCGGCTCCTGCTCCACCACCTAGACCAGCTCCGCCCGCAGCTCCTGCCCCACCACCTAGACCAGCTCCTCCTCCAGCTCCTGCCCCACCACCTAGACCAGCTCCACCCGCAGCACCTGCTCCGCCTCCAACTCCTGCTCCACCACCTAGACCAGCTCCACCCGCAGCTCCTGCCCCACCACCCAGACCAGCTCCGGCTCCACCACCGAGACCAACCCCGCCGGAAGCTCCAGCTCCACCACCTACACTACCACCGCCCCCAGCTCCAGCTCCACCACCTACACTACCACCGCCCCCAGCTCCCACTCCACCACCTACTCTACCACCGCCCCCAGCTCCGGCTCCACCACCTACACTACCACCGCCCCCAGCTCCGGCTCCACCACCTACACTACCACCGCCCCCAGCTCCCGCTCCACCACCTACTCTACCACCGCCCCCAGCTCCGGCTCCACCACCTACACTACCACCGCCCCCAGCTCCAGCTCCACCACCTGCACTAACACCGCCCCCAGCTCCGGCTCCACCACCTGCACTAACACCGCCCCCAGCTCCGGCTCCACCACCTACTCTACCACTGCCCCCAGCTCCGGCTCCACCACCTACACTACCACCGCCCCCAGCTCCGGCTCCACCACCAAGACCACCTCCAGGTCCATGACCTCCACCTCCATTCTTTGGTGGATGACTTTCAATTATGGGTGCCAGTGAGGCCACAACTGTAATTGCAAGAAGTAAAAGTACTTTCATGGAAGTCATCTTGTATTTTTTTTTGTTATCTTCTTACCTCTTCTGTTTGTTGATGGATTGGGTCATTCCATACCAGGATGCTATTTATAGGGTTAAGTGCCCAGGTAGATTAGTGCTCGAGTTTATGGATGATATGAAGTGTCGATTTACTAAGTTCAGTTGGTGGCTGGGTGGCAGAATTTGTTGTTGAAAATTTGAAATTGAACTTCATGATAGTTGCTGGAGGCTGGTGGAGCATTTCTGGTAAGTTTGTTGTGCTTTTAATCTTCTTGTTACACATGGACTACTTCAAGTCAGGTAGATTAGCGCTCGATTTAATGAATGATATGAAGCATCAATTTACGAAGTTGAGTCAGTAGCTGGGTGGCAAACTTTGTTGTTGAAATTGAACTTCATGATCTGTTGCTGGTGGAGCATTTCTGGTAAGTTCATTGTGCTTTTGTTCTTCTTGTTACACATGGACTCTTCAAGTCAGAGTTGGAAAGTTGAGTGAGAGTTGTGCTGGTACGTTTTAAGCTCTTTATCTAAAGACTTTGTTTTGTGGCTGGATTTTTCTTACATATAACTGCAATGTGTTAGGAAATTTGCGATACTTTGATTCTGCATTTTCTTTTTACAAAATTAGATCGAGTAAAATAGCTTGATGACCTAATTCATAATATAAAATTTTTGAAGTTACCATGCATTTACACTCACATTTACAGGTCAGTTTATGGTGTACTGATTCTACACTTTGGTGCACCACAGGTAAAATCACGTATTGTTTTTAATATTTTTTTTTCCCTTACTCTCTTTCGAAAGGAACAACCACAAATCTATAATTCATCATGGTAAAACCAAATTGACTTTGCAAAACATATGACATGTGTATACCACTAGTAAAAGTGTGTAATGTGCTTGGTAACTTAGCATGCTGCTGAGAACTGAGAAGTAAATTGGCACGAGTGCTACTGCTACCTAAGTGAGATGGTGCTGTACTGTATACGGCCACCATGGAGTCATTGATAACTCTTATCAGTTACCAAGATTTATGGACTTAGAGGCCTCATTAGAGGTTAATTTAATAGGCATTGTCATATAATTTTATGGGAATATATGCATTACATGTGAGAATATGACATATTTTGGTTTCAGGTTTTTATGTACTAGGAAGCAAACTGAACGTTGTGCAAGGCTGGAGAATTGTTCACATTTTGGTAGTAGATCCAGGAACGGCAGAGAATAATGAGATTGTTGACGGTAATTAGTTTCAGAAATTTGATATTACTTTGCATTATGCTAATACTGTTTTATCCTAGTTCTAGAATTTAATTGGGTGTTATGCAGTTAATTATCAATGGGCAAGTGCATTAGTTGGTGCTTTTCATGCATAGATCTATGCAATTTTTTGTGTGCACATTTCTTCAAGGAAATACAATTGTGAAGAAAATGACTTTGCTAACAGGTGGCGTATTCCACTTTATTCAAAAAAAAAAAGATAGAAACTTAGTTGATTTCATAATACGCTTTGTTCTTAACATGAAAACATATGTTACATGACTACAGCTGTCTTAACAATGTTCCTTTTCCCAAAGGTATAGTAATTGAATAAATTTTCAAATTACAAAATATTTTGTGGGCACGTTGCTTTTTGATGAAACGATAGTTTGAAACTTTCTTTAATGTAGGTCATTTATTATTCTTATTAATAGCGTTAATATGAGTCATTCAGAGCTTAATTCATGTCAAGAACATAAACATGGTTTAGATTTCATCATTGTTCTGTGTATATAATGCGGATAAAGTGTAGATTAGTTAAAGTGTTGGTTTTAAAATCACAAATTTATTTCCATGATTGCCTCAATAATGGATTCCTTTCAGTATGTAACCCCAATTTAAGCTGTCAGCATAAAATATCGGTGGCTTCCTATTATTTTGCATATATTATGGCCTCTCGTTCACTTTTCGATATCTTTTTTTTGAAGAATAATTTTTTTTTAAGAACACTTTTAGATATCTTATAGCACATTTTCAACTCTTCAGTTCTAATTCTGGTTCTACAAGGTACCTTAAATAAAATTTCTTTTTTATTTCCTATTAGTTGTTCTTTTTATTTATTTTTTTTTTTGTTATACTTTTATGATGGAAAAGTTTTAGAAATTAACTAAGCTTCTGCCATTTCCATTTATTTTACTTACAATAACAACATATATAATATATTGATATCAACAACATCTCAAAATTCTACAAATCATCATATTTTATTCTTATTCCAATATAAATTTATCAGTACAGGAAGCTAGAATCAAGACAATACATAACACAGTACACACTACTTCACACTGCACCCTGGAAACAATCTATAAACATAGCCAGGAGGAATGCCTGATGTTGTACACACTATTCTCACTTCCCGTTTCCACCACCGGACCCGTACCCATAACCATGGCCTTCACCATAGCCCGACCCGGACCCGTTTCCAGTCCCATGGCCCTCACCATGGCCCTCGCCATAGCCCTCACCATGGCCTGAACCGGAGCCAGAACCTGAGCCATATCCATGGCCTTCACCGTAGCCCGACCCATATCCATTACCAGACCCACTACCCTTGCCATAGCCCTCGCCGTAGCCTTCTCCATGCCCCGAACCTGAGCCTGACCCTGACCCATGCCCATAGCCCTCACCATGGCCAGATCCATATCCGGAACCGGAACCTGAACCGGAGCCAGAACCATATCCAGACCCACCACCAGAACCAGCACCAGAACCAGCACCTGACCCGGCATATGACCCACCGGACCCAGCAGATGAACCAGCCCCTGAACTGGCTCCTGAACCGGAACCAGAACCAGAAGCAGAGGCTGATCCAGACCCAGAACCTGACGCAGAACCAGAACCAGATGCTGAGCCCGAGCCTGAACCAGAACCGGAGGCAGAACCGCCACCACCTAAACCAATGCCGACACCTCCTCCAAGTCCAATACTAACCGCCGCTCCATCGCCACCACCAAGACTAATTCCCAGGTCTTTCCTTGCCACACGGCTTTCACCTACAAATGCAAGTGAAGCCACAACAATGCCAGCAAGAAGAAGCACAACTTTCTTGGTAATCATTTTCTGTAAGTGGTATTATATTTTACAAATGATCACTACTGATGATTTCTTTTCTATACCCTTCTTCAAACAACAGATTATTAGCCAGATATATATGTATGTGTTTGTTGATGAACTGGTATATATGTGACTGAACTAAAGGTGGTATTTATAGGTTGCAAGTTTGAGGCATAGTGAGGTTAGTGCTGAGCAGCAGCTGAGGCATTATAATTTGGAGTTGGTGATTGGGATGCCAAGTTTGTGGCTGAACTTGAATCGCAATCTTTTTCGCGCTAGTGGAGCATTTGCAGTGCTTTGACCTTTGCTTTTGTTTTGTTTGCCTTCTGACATCTTCGAGCCACGTGGCATTTAAGCGTTGAGAATTTTGGTTGGTATATATGACTTGTTGTGAGTGCTTGAAATTATGGCTGGATGATTGAGGGGCTGAACACAACTACTACATAAGTCATCTTGCATGCGACTGTGATTCAATTAATACTATGGAAATTAGGATTTTCTGGATGTTACAACTTTGTTGGATTAAGGAATAACTAATATATAACATGTAAAGATTTTGTAATGTGCTTTAATATTTCCATGATATATAGTCATTTTTAAGTTTGTTCCATGATAGCTTCATGACTTACTGAAGTAGCCTTTTCGTAAAATTAGTTTACAATATAATTTAATATGTATATTATATACCCCCTTTTCTTTTTAGCATTTGCAGTTTAGCATATGATGTAAGCAAAGTAAACAAAAAATGATGTTCTGGACTTCTAGTATATAGACTACAAGCAAATAGCAACCATAATATTTTTTTTTTTTAAAACAACAACAACAAGAACAATTATATTGAATACTTGCGTGGTAAAGGACGTATTTATTTGTAAATTACTTTGAATTAGTACAAATTTATTCTGCCAATTGTTATAGTTTAGTATCAAATAATATACGGGTGACAAACTGACAATATATATATATCTTTTATTTGTTGGCTAAATATACAAAAACCCACAAAAAGTAATTTGTTATTTTTACTTTTTTCTTGGAAATAGTGTATATGAAAATAATGTTTATATATTTAAATTATCCAAATAAATTAAAGGTGGCTTTAGAAACTTCGAAATAATGTACACTCAGCACGCATGCAGCAATGGAAGATTGTTGGTAATGCGAAAATTACATATCGATATACCGCACTTCAATCATCAGCCCGAATAATGGCCGAAAGAAATGGATAAATTCGGAGGAACTCTTTGCAGTTGACCACGCAAAGTTCAATTGTTATGATAATTGGCTGATTGCAACAATTCAGTCCTTTTAGTAGCATTATACTTTTATTTTTCCAACTATATATATATATAGAGTTAGACTATTATACTAACGTTAGCATTTCGGGTCGAAATGCTAAAACCTCAAATTTTATGTTATCGTGTCCGAGGTGATTTATGGTGCTCAATAAATTCTTTATATAAAAATATTGGGGAATACAAAATTTTTTTATTTTTAGAGTTTTCTAAGTATTTGTTTTGAATTTTATAAAAGAGCTCATAAATATTAATAAAATATTGATGTTTGTACATGCTTTTTTCAAAAATGCAAAAGAAATACTTAGAAAACTCTAAAAATGAAAAATTTTAGTATTCCCCAATAATTTCATATAAAGAATTTATTGCACACCATAAATCGTGATTTCGGACATGATAACATAAAATTTGAGGCGTTAGCATTTCGGTCCGAAATGCTAACGTTAGTATAATAGTCTAACTCTATATATATATCATCACTAAGTTATTTTTCTAACATACATCCAAATTAGCGTTTAACTAAACGTACTTCAGAGGTATTATACTAAAGAGTAACTATTTAAAAGAACCCTCTGGCCTGGCCTCTGTTAACAAATGATAAATTTAATACAAATAAGTTGAGATATTGAAATATTTAATCAGCATGTCATTATGATAAAGTGCGAGTTTAGAAATTTTGTACATGTTACATTTTCATACATGTCACAATTTTGTACATGTTACATGGTAAAATAATATATTTCTATTAGAAAAACAAAAGTGGGTTAAAATTTTACCAACAATCAAGTCATTTTTCTTAATTCTAACCCTGAAATTAAATGCTCTCCTTAATCCAATTAATCCTTCAGTACAAAGAAGCATTCTGGTTTATAATGCAAAGCTAATTATTATATAAATAGTTGGTAAATAAACATCACATATTCATCTTCCAAAGTGCTTACTGACAAAGCGTATATGCCTGCCAGTATGTATGGATAGCTGCTTTGGACGGGAGAAAATTCTTTTGACGTGTCTTTTTGTGTCTCATTCGTTTGTTTTAATCATGGTAGATGATTAGCCGGCTTCTTTTGTTTGGTTTGATTGATTTGCTTCGGATAATTTTTTTTTTTAATTTTTAGGTTTTGATCAGCTTTCGGTGAATTGAGTCGGGAATTTTTAGTAATAACTACAAAAATATAATTAAAAAAAATATTGTGATTATTGATTGATTACTAGATAGGATCGATGATAATAATTGTTTGATGAAATTTGATGACCCAAATTAATAACCTTTTTTTTTAATATTACAATTACATACATGTTTGCTCTGATATTATTATTTCTCGAAAAAAAAAGAATCAAAAAGAGCAAAGTACGTTGACCAAACGATTGTCCAAAACGAAAATGTAATTCCATAGATTGATCTAATAAGAGCAAAGTTGACCAATTAAAGACTAGCTTAAGGACATTAATATTGGACAAATAGTACTGTACGCGCTTATCGGTGTAACTAATGCTAATAAATATAATAACTTTTACCTTATGGATATATATATATCCTATCCTTACTAATAATAAAAGCATATTGGAAAAAATAACATGAAAGGGCTATCCTCACATCTGAGCTGTTGATCATTTTCTTCAATAGATCAGAATTCGTTGATATATACTAGTGTGCTTCATTATCTTAAAAGTTTATTATAAGAAATAATAATTTCAGCCCAAAGCAAGGAATGTGCTTTTTACTAGTGTATATACTAACGTTAGCATTTCGGACCGAAATGCTAACGGCTCAAAATTTATGTTATCGTGTTCAAAATTTTAATTTATGGTGCTCAATAAATTCTTTATATGAAAATATTGGGAAATACAAAAATTTTTCATTTTTAGAGTTTTCTAAGTATTTGTTTTGCATTTTTTAAAATAGCATGTACAAACATCAATATTTTATTAATATTTATGAGCATTTTTCTAAAATTAAAAAAAAAACTTAGAAAACTCTAAAAATAAAAAATTTTTGTATCCCCCAATATTTTTATATAAAGAATTTATTGAGCACCATAAATCATGATTTTGGATACTATAACATAAAATTTGAGCCGTTAGCATTTCGGTCCGAAATGCTAACGTTAGTATAATAGTCTAACTCTATATATATAATATGGAAACATATATACAATGTAATTAGAATAGTAAGGTATATGATCCCAATTTCCAAATCATTATATATGTATCATTCAATTAAAAATCAATCATTTAACTTGTCAACATTTGAAGCCTCACTATAATTAACTATCTTGTTTTCTTGCATTCCGCTGTTCTCGTTAGCAGGAATATTAATATCTATTACAAGTACAATAATATATATCGACCAAGCGCTAGCAAACCAGCATTGATAATACATGATAACTAATCAATGCATGACAACTATATATACGTCTATACGTACGTACCTCGATCCTTAATTGACACACACACACGTATATATAGAGGAGGGATCCATTCACAATGGATAACTTGACAATCTTGACAATATCTCTTTTAAAAAAATTATAAAAAATTATAAAAAATTATAAAAAATTATAAAAAATCTTAAAAATGAAAAATGATTTATAGATGTATTACTTGACTTATAGATTGATAGTGTTTCAAATTTCAATCAATTTGGACATCGTTTAATGACTTATCAAAATTTTGTACACTTTTCAACGGTTATAATTTAACAGATCTATAAAGAGTTATCAAACGTTGTTTAAATTGAATATAATCGGATACATAATCAATCTATAAGTTAAGCAATAACTCCGTAAATGTTTTTCTATTTTTAAGATTTTTTATGATTTTTTATAAATTTTTAAAAAGTTGGATTGTCAAAATTATCAAGTTATCTATTGTCAATGGATCCCTCCTCATATATATATATATGTACAACTAAAATAAAAAACGCACTGGTCCAGATTTGAGATATATTGGACCATATTTATTTCGATCGGTTTTGAACCTCTCAAAATATTATACATGCATGCAACAGGAAATCCGATGACTTGCTTGTAATTTAATACATCTGTGCGTATGCACGTGTACGTACGTTAAGCACACTAGCTAGCTATTTTCAATCTATAAATCTAATTAAGAAATTTCCTCTTTCAACCAACGTAAAATTGTACTACCTCTGTCCCAAAATAAATGGATTTTTTGTAGTTCATTTGAACTACAAAAAATCCATTTATTTTGGGACAGAGGTAGTAATTTCTATCTCTTATCTGTATTGCTGTACTATAATCTTCAAGAAAACCGTACGGAATGTAAATGAATGCAACCGTATAAATTTTTAGTATATTATATATAATTCTAATGTTATATATAATATAGTTAGACTATTTAGCTAACATTAGCATTTCACTAACGTTAGCATTTCAATCCGAAATGCTAACGCCTAAAAAATTATATTATTGTATCCGAAATCATGATTTATGGTGCTTGATATTTTTCGTATAAAAATATATGGGTAAACAAAATTTTTCTGTTTTTAAAGTTTTCTTAGTATTTATTTTGAATTTTTGAAAAAAACATCAATATTTTATTATTATTTATGAGCTCTTTTAAAAAATTCTAAACAAATAGTTAAAAAACTTCAAAAATGGAAAAATTTTGTATTCCTCAATATTTTTATATAAAGAATTTATTGAACACCATAAATCACGATTACGAATACGATAACACAATAGTCTAGCTCTACATACGTCTATATATTGTGAGTTACATGTGTCTGATTATTTTGTTATTATATAATTCTGATATAATTTTCAGTTTCCTTATTGATAAATATAATATTTTAAGTTAATTAATTAGACAAGGTTTCCATATGTTTTGTTTTCTTAAAAAACAAATGTTAGGATTCAACTTCATAGTGAATCTATAGAAAATAATGCAATCAGTTGTAATATTTTTCTAGTAATTGTAATAATAAAAATATATACATATAGTGCTAGATATAATTATATATAATATTAATTAGCAACCTATGACGTTACGTCTGCATTTCGCTCAAATCAATCATAGATTCATAGACATCACTTTTTGATTTTCTTTAGGATTAAATTAATTACTTGTTACATACCTTAATATCTTTTAAGGTATTAAAACCCCAAAACCCCCTTAGCTTCGCCGCTGCGGGTGGACCTCTGGTCCGGTTACGATAACATTGCTTGAGCTAATTTAAAGTCACATGCATGCTCTGGTAATTAATTCTCTTTATACATCCATCAGCCAAGTAAATAAATAAATTGGGGATTCTTGGACTGATCATTTACTGTTTGTGATTGCAAAGAATGAAAGAAACAGAGGTGGCAGATTCTCAAGTCAGGTCGGGTCAGTTTGACCAACTAGAAATGTCGGGTCGGTTCGAGTTCGGGTTGGGTCGGGTATCGGGTTGACGACTGCCGGCATTTTTTCGGGCCGGGTCGGGGTCGGTCGGGTGGGGTCGGGCGGGTTTTTCGGGTTTGATCGTTTTTTGGTCGTTTTTGGTCAGATTTTGCACCTCTATTAGTGGGTCGGGTCGGGTTCGGGTCAGTCTGACTTTCCCTAGAACACGGGTCGAATCGGGTTCGGGTCAGTCTCACTTTCCCTAGAACTCGGGTCGGGTCGGGTTCCGGTCAGTTTGACTTTTCCTGAAACTCGGGTCGGGTCGGGTTTCGAGCCGGACAGATTTTTCAGGTCGGGCCAAAATTTGCCTCCTCTAGAAAGAAATTAATATATCAACCACCAAAAATCACTCCTCTGGTGACTGTGGGTGCCCCCCATGCGCCCACCTTTTAATTTGCACCATAATTCCTGGCTCCAACAGAAATGCCACTACATATCATATCATGTATGCTTTTCCAATAAAGGTAATCTATATCTTCACATGTGCAATTATCATACAAGTCAATCCTTTAGCGCATGTCTTTTCCCCATTGGCTTCAGAATTCATGCCCAAAATTAATCAAAGGATATATATATTTTTCTACCAAGCAATTCACCTTTTGATCTCCTCTCCATATATATATATATATAGTTATATATACCATTGCTGCAACTGCAAGTGCAAAACACCAATTTGATTATCACAATTTTGGTATTGCAATTTAATTTACTTGCAAGTCCAGAAAGAAATGGCAAGTACCAACAATGTCTCGGTTTTACTGCTTGTTTTCTCCTTGGTTTTAGCGGCAGTTGTTACTGAAAGCCGGCCAGTGAGGAAAGACCTCGGGCTCGGTCTTGGGCTCGGGCTTGGGCTCGGTGTTGGTGTAGGATCGGGTGGAGTGTCGGCATCCGGCTCTGGGTCGGGCTCCGGTTCGGTTGCCACTCCTGGCGGTGCGATTTCTCGTTCTGGGTCTAACTCAGGCTCGATCTCCATAGGATCCGGTGCCGGGTCTAGTGCCGGTTCATCTGCTGGGTCGTCTGCGGGCTCTGGTGGAAACAGTGCCGGGTCTAGTGCCGGTTCCTCTGCCGGGTCATCTGTTGGGTCGGGTGGATCTGGTGCCGGGTCTAGTGCGCGTTCCTTCGCTGGCTCTTTTGCGCAATCTGGGGGATCCAGTGCTGGGTCTAGTGCCGGTTCATCGGCTGGATCATCTGCCGGCTCTGGCGGATCACGTGCGGGTTCGTCTGCAGGGTCGGAAGCCGGTTCGCGCGCTAGGTCGTCGGAACCGGATGAGAGAAGAGGGTAAGGTGTATAGTTAATTAAGTCCTGATTACCGGGCTGGGTTAAAAACTTAAAACTAAAATTAATAAGGATATATTCCATATATATATGAGCAGGATGCATATTTTTGTGTGTTTGTGATAATGTGTGGTAGCTTATTTTTTTTTTTTTTTTTTTTTTTTTTGAGAATGGTAGCTTAATTTGATTTCTGTGTGTGAATGAGGCAGAATGTACTGTAGTGTATGTAGTCATTTAGTTGTGTTCTTTGTGTCTCGTTTATTTTATATATAATAATAATAATTCTTGCTCTTTAATTTGTGGTCCTTTTACAATTAATTCCATGATTTTTTGAAGGCTTTAAATTTGATTTTAGTTTATAATTTGCAAGAATATATACGAATATTGGCATGAGAAAAAGATAAGTTAATTGCCTCAAATAATATTTCTAATCATAAGAAAATTATACTTCTTTAACTAGTTTAATTTGGATCGACCTATTTAAATGTTCTAAATTAATTGATTGAGAATCTTTACCCCAAAACAAAAATTATATTTTTATGATTTGAAGAGGGAACCCAAAAATATTGAAAAGCCTTCCAATATTCTGAGGTCTTTTTCAATTTACCATGTGAAGTTCAAGAAATATTGGCCTTAATTATTAACACTTTTCTAATTTTTCTGAGAAACTTTTCATGTCCAAATTGTGTATGTACAAGTTGCATACCTTTTATTACTTAAAAATTAATTTTGACACTTGACAGTGATCGCCAAAGTCTTTTATATGTTAAGAACACAGTTACGAGAGACACTTAATAATTGCATGTATATCATCAAACAAATAAGATGCATCAAAACTTTTATACAAAAAATTAAGTATATCAAATCATTTCCTCGCTCTCCGGGTAGGAGGTCGCAGGTTCGAAACCCGGATGGGAGTCTTTTATATATAGACATTTAAATTTGAATGGCTTGACCCTCATCTTTATCTCAAAAAATATCAAACCATTTCCACAACCATATACTAAATGGTAAATCCTCACAAAAACAGCCGCAAGGACTCGGGCAAAAAATTTCTGTATGTGTGGTTTTTTTTTTTTTTCACAATACAAAAAACAAACATTTTCTAAACATTGATACTAGAATAACATAAAAATAATTACAACTAGTAGTCGATATACAAGGACTAAACATTTATTTTATGTGATATTATGAAATTCAAATAATTGCAGTAAAAAAATTATTCTGAATTTAATTTCAAGATAACTAGATAATTACTCCATTTAAGCCCTCTTTCAATATTCATTTTTTTTCAAGGTGGTACTGTAACAAATTGTTTTTTGATTGATAAACAAATAATATCTTATAAATAAAGGTATGCAAACAAAAACTCAATTCACTTAATTAATTGATAAAAATTAATCGTAAAAATAAGTTAACTTTTAATTAAATATTGTTGCAAGTATACATTATTTTGTATCATAAACTTTTATATCTAATTATAAATAGGGATATTGCCCCACATCCCATAAACAATTAGATGTTAAAAAGGTTCTCGCATTTATTGCTATCCTACTACTTTTTTACTTATTATCTACGTAAAAACAGTCAGCCAAAATGATTAATTTGACTTAAACTTGAATTAGAAATTCTTATCAATAATTAAAGAAATAAAGAAATAGAGAAATAAAAGAAAATGATTAAAAAAAATGAGAGAGAATCCTACAAGTGTTAACTAAAACTAATAATCTATTGCGGTAGAATATACTTTTTTTCTATCACAGTAGAGAGTTTGCATTGTATAATATTATCATTCTATAATATATATAATTTATATTTCATAAATATTTACATTCAGGAATGAGTCCGTAATTGCATATTCCTATTCACCACTGTTAAGAGCTCTGAAATATTAGTTTCTTCCAATGTTCTATATAACCGGCTGGAGAAAGAAAGCCACTTTATCATGCATGATTCGAACATTTCCATTAAATTTTTTACATAAAAAAGATCATTTATGCATATATGGTGGGTATAACATCAGCTAGCCTTATAGTTGGTTATATATATGTAAATTAAAATTTTGTAATACATTGTTCATGTCATAACTCATAACATTCTTGTGATATGTATGAGTCGTTCATGGCAAATAAGAGCCTTGAAGTTGTATGTAGGTCAAATCCGCATGACAATTGAGTATTGACAAATATGTCACGAAATTATTGTGATTTTTATTAACATGAGGGTAAGAATTAGCCTTTAGTCTAGTGGCTAAGGGCAACGCTCTCTGTATGAAAAGTCACGGAAAGGTCTTTTATAGAAATTTAAATTTACTTCGAGTACCTTGGCCTCATCTAAAAAAATTTCAACATGAAAGTTGCAATATTAATTGTTACGGAGGAAAGTATGTTTTCGACTCCTTCAGCTACTGGTTTTATTGGATTTTGGTCCAATTGCCCCTAGCCCCAACTCATTTTTAATTAGGTCATACCTACCGTCCATAGAAAATGTCTATGGAATTTCCATCATAGAGTGTGACAGGTGGGACCCATCATGTGACAAGCAGGTCCCACCATATGACATTTGTGTCTATGATGGTAATTCCATAGACATTTTCTGCGGACGCAAAATGTTTCCCTTTTTAATTCAATTGCCCCCACAACTAATCATATTTACCTTGGTTCGTTCAAAGAAGCCCTTCCATTGTTATCTGTTTATAACTTTCTATTGAGTCCAGGCAGAAGACTGCTCCGTTCCACTAATGAAGCCCTTAGTTTTAGCCCTCTCTTGATTTTCTCCTCCCAACTTGCCAAATAAGCAACAATTGCAAGTAACATATATCAGGCACTTGCTATTGGATTTTGCAATGAGTTCGTCTTTATTAATTCACAAACACTTCAAGAGGATTTCGGATGCATCTGATAATTGGGTCTGGTTTCATGGAGCAATATATTACTGTTGCAGTAAATTGTCAATCATCCTTTTTCACCCTGACCTGCCTTCATAACATGGGGCATTCAATATTTACACTTCAAGTAAGACAATATATTACACTAGAAAGAAATTACAGTTTCTTTTCCATCTTTCTATTTTTTTAATGTCGACCTGACAAACTATAAAAGCAGTGATAATTAAAGTCAGAAAATTAATTCAGTTATGTCACACTCAACCTCATGTGAGTTACAAATTGTTTTCATGGAAGCCAGTACAATTCATTACATCACAATAACTCATGGTAAATTTAGCCTGAGCAATTAACCACATTGAAGGACATGATATGGCTCCAGCACAACTGTAAAGTGTTAAAGAGTATACAGTGCCTGCCTTCTTCGGATTATTGGAGAAGTTGTTGATCAGCTGAACCAGTGAACCTCTATGCAATACGGTTTATTGATCCAATTTCAGTAGTTGACTTAACTGAGACTTAATTTCCAGAGCTGTTCAAGATCTGACATAAAATTAAAAGAGAAATACAGTCCATTTACTACAGTAATGAGTAATCATTTATCATATGGACCCAAAAGTAAATGGACATGGGTCAGCTCATCTGACCCCATTTCAATCATCAACAACTGCCCATAATTGAATGATGAAATGGGTCAATTGGGCCCATTTCTATTGAGAAATCCTATCTGTTTAAGGGCCTTCGGTTCCCAATTGCAGAACGGGCAATCGGGCATATATCATGCATGTAAATATATATGTCTGCACTATTTTTCGCATGAAAATGGATCCACTTGGATTGAAATGGGATAAAAAGAAGAGGAATGATCAAATAACCATATTTTTTATAACCGATCGGTGACCATGAAATTAAATATTGAATAACAATATTTTAAACTCTTAAATAATAAAACTAATTGATAGAATATGTTGTATATATCATATTTTATATGTATACAAAAAATTATATCATTTAATTTTATTTACATGTGTATCAAGCAGTAACAACAATCAACGGTTCAAATTTAATGATTTTTTCTCCTCTCTTGATGACTATCGAAACTATTTTAAAACTTCATCATTTTTTGCGTATATGTTATTGAGATGATTTAGAATACATCTAATGGTTTAGATTTTTCAATTTATGTATAAATAATAAGATGGTTACTATGAGCACCAATGCCTATGGTTATTGGATCCCTCCTCTAAAAAGAAAACAGAACGCACTTTTTTTCTTTTCTTTTCTTTTCTTTTTCTTTTTGTTTTTTTGATGTGTAAAATAGGTCCATGTCACAAAAAAAAAAAAAAGACCTTCGATATTTAACTTTACTAAATAAGCAGAACTCTAGAAACCCCTGTATTTTATAATTTGCCTCAATTTGTCCTTTTTTATTTGACCTGATTGGGAGAAGGTGGCTGGGTCACTTGTTCCAGCATTCCAGCTCACGGATTCAAGTTGCACACCTCATATATGATATGATATGATCATATGAATTGACCATTCCATTATATTTTTTGTAAAGTAGCTGCAATAATAACAATTTGGAATAGAATAAATCAAGCAGTACAAGCACCACGAAATGGAGCTGGCCCAATAATTGCGATTTGCGAACACATGTTGATTTTCGATTTCAAGTTTCGGAAAGAGGAGTAGGTAGCGTCCCTCTTTTTACTCATCACTAGTCCACTGAATTTTTAATTAACAAATATTATTTTTCAGTAAACATTTATATATTCACGATTAATAGATATCATTTTCCAGTAAACATTTCATACGGCTCAAGCTGAAACACAAAAATACTGATTTCAACAGATATTTTATCAAAAGGTTAAAACTTCTTAATCATTTGATAGATTTGAACCAACATATAAGATAAGAAAATCTGTAATTAAATCTTTGTGATTAGAAACAGATGTATTGCAATTTTCAGTAAATATTTTATGCAACTGTGATAAATACATGGGTAAACGTGATGTGTCAAAAATATGAGAGGAGTAGATAGATGACTTACTGTATAGGGGTGAACCTTACCTGTTTCTCTTTCGGAAAGTATGTATTTGATCAACAATTAGAAATGGGTGTGATATGCACAAGACATTGTCATACATTATTGGCAGAAGAAATTCATATAAGATTCGAAATTCTAAACTCTAAATTTGATACGTGAAATTATGCTTATATTATAACGAGTCCATACTCCATACATTAGTAGATATTTTAAAAAAACGGACCGGATAAAATATTTTTTTATGTGCGCTAATTAAATATAAAATATACATTACGAATGCATTTTGCTCAGTTCCAACATAAAATTATCATCCTATATATTAAGAATGCATTTTGTTTAAAAATTATATGGGAGATGATAATTGCCCCATTAAAAATCCCCCTTATCTATCCCTTAATACATTTTTAAATGAAAATTCTTTTTTAAATGCAACAAATCACTTTTACCGATTGCAATTCACATCGTCAATCATACAAATCACTCGAATATGTACAATAAAAAAATTAAAGAATAAAAAAAACTTACTGACATTTTATGAGAGTATGAGAGAGAAAAATAGAATATTACAAATTTAGTTTGGTGAATAGATAAGGGAGAAAGTTATGAGGGGTAAGAATAATTTCTCAAATTATATTTGTCCAAATCAGGTCATTTCCGTGATTTCAATATACAATATAGGCATAGAAATTAATAAGCTTTTCAATCAGTAGAACTTATCACCAAAATATAAAAGTCAAATATTATTTTATTGAAGGCCAGAAACTTTCAACTGGATAGATTATTATGCTATAAAAGATAAATCATTTCCATTGTTTTTCATCTTTTATTGAGGATAAAGTGTTGATTGTCCATGAAAACTTTTTTATATTTTCAAAAATATCTAAGCCGACAAGGGCAGAGACGTGATCTTAAAAAATAAGGGTCAACGGCAGAAACGTTCCTTAGTATGAGTTAATAATAAAAAGAGGAAAGTCTGATTTTAGTCTCTAAACTATTATATTTTGTTCAAATTAGGTCTGAACTATTTTTTAGTTCAAATTAGTCCCTAAATTATTGTTTTTGGTTCAAATTGGTTTTCTGAACTATTGTATTTAATTCAAATTGGTCCGTTAACTTTTTTTTAGTTCAAAATGGTCCCTAAAATATATAATTTGGTTGGTATTATTCACAACTTTACTATCATTTATGCTAATTGATATAATTTAGGAGCTAATTTTGATATTAATTAGTATATATGAAAGTAATTAGAAAGGGCAATATGAATCAAACTTATCAATTTAAGGATCAATTTGAACCGAAATATAGTTCAAGGACCAATTTGAACAAAAAAAATAGTTCAATGACCGATTTGAACCGAATACAATAGTTCAAGGACCAAAATTGGGTTGTCCTCTAATAACAAATAAATGATTAATTTGGGATCAATTTTAGAATTCATATATCATTAATTTTCACTCGCAATGTCTGAATAAGTTTTTTTTTTTTTTTTTGAAAAAGAATAGCACCCTACCAAGGGCTAGCTTCCATTTCTTTTCGAAAGCCACATAGTTTGAGGTATATAACAAGGAATGTCTCCGTCCAAAAGATTCGGAGAGGTGTATGATTCAATTTATATATTAATTATCATGATCTTAGTATGAGTTATTTTAATGAAAGTATAACAGATTTACATTTCTGTTCTCTTTCTTCAAAATCTGTTGAACTGATTGATCTGTTTTTCCTAAAAAAAATGAAGCGTAATTTAGAATAAACAATCCAGATTACTCAAGTTTAAAATTTTGATTTGAATTACAAGCATGAATTCGGATTACTCAAGTTTAAAATTTAGAATTCGTACACATGCATGAATTCGGATTCACATAATCACATCTGCCTGCACTTGAATTACACTTGAATTACACTAGTAAAAAACCTACTCTTTGCTTTGGGCTGAAATTATTATTTCTTATAACAAATTTTTAACATAATATGTAATGGGTCTTAATTTGAGATAACTTATATGGACCTTAATTTTAATGGGCTGAGAACGTCAATGGGAATTAACATACATTAACGGTTCTGATCCATCGAAAAAATGATCAACAGCTCAGATTTGAGAATAGTCATTTCATGTCATTTTTTTTAATATGTTTTTATTATTAGTAAGGATATATGCAGGCGTTTTCCCAAAATGGCTTTGAGATCAAGCAAGAAATGAAATGAACCAACGACGACGAGATTAATTGCATCTTTGCCACGAATAGCAGGTGCTAATCTGCTCAACAGTCAACACGGACACGCATTTTAATTTCATCATCACCGACCAAACGGGTTCATACTTGATACTGAATACTGATGTTGTCTTCTTCTTCATCTTTATAATTTGTTGGTTTGTTGCATACCAACTAGAGGTGACAAAATCTGACCCGACTTGACCTGATATTTTATAAAAGTCAAACTGACCCGATCCAATCCGACCCAATCCGACCAAAAATTAAACAACATGCAATCCAACTCAAATCAATATACGATCCCAAACATATCGATATTAAAATTGATCTGACCCGATCCGAGATCTTTTAAAAGTTCAAACTAACCCAACCCATCCGACCTAAATCCGAACCCCATCGCCCGCCCGATTTGCCACCGGTATGATACCATCCAAGTGTTCCAAGATCCGAAATTATCAATCTTTCCCCGAGACTATGCCAACATACATACATACATACAGATTGTTGATGACATGCCTTTTTGGCAATATGCTATCAATTCCAGGTAATATGAAATATAGAACAATTGTTTGGTCACAAGTCATGACTCACAACACGCGGGCGTTATCAATGCTGCGTGCCTGCGTTACCCAAGTCTATACAAAATTATTAGTTCTCGTACACCCAGATCTAAAAATAATGAAAAAAAAAAAGAACAACCACATTTGACTCGATTCGGTCTATGCATGTGGGCTGGTCAAATCATTGTGAAAAGTGTGCCGAATAACTGACAAAAAGAAAATACAATTGTCGAGCAACAAAGTTTGCATAGTGCAGGCCATAAAATGTACGTTTTGTTGATTTTGAAATTTTTAATTTGATGAACTCTTGTATAGATAGAAAGAAATAGAGAAATATCTAGCGTCCATTGAAAAGACGTCCATACGTTCATAGATATACTCAAAATGTAACAAATCATCTGATTTTGTAATAGATACATCCGATTTTGTAACTTATGAACATTATGGACAAATATTCTATAGGCACTAGGTATTACTCAAAGAAATATGAATCATTTATTTTCATGAATCATATAATGATGTTTGATATGTAAATATTAAATTGCTCAATTGAAAATGAACAGTGAGTGGTTCATAAAGAACACTTTTTTTTTCTTAAATAAAGATGAGAGTCAAGCCACTCAAATTTAAATAGGGAGGTGATATAGAGATATCATTTGTAGCTCCAGTCATTGATACGGATAGTTTGATTAGTCAAATATGCTTGACACTCCTGAATTATGTATGTAAATTTGTTTTATTATGCAGTGAAAATTATTTATTATGCATGTAAAGTTCACTTGCCAAGTTATAAAACATTGAACAACTTGCATACTTAATATTTTTTCCTGCATTAAAAAAAAATGACAACATGCATTCTACTACTACTATATTGCATACTAAATAAATTTGTGTGCATAATAAGTATAGCAGTTATAGCATGCATTCCGTAACCAATACACTGCATACTAAATGAATCAATATGCATAATAAACACGTTTACATGCATAATAAAAAGACATCTATTAATATGCAGTATGCAACCAGCAAATTGTATACTAAAGGAACCACATAATAAATGCATTAGTTTGCATGGTAAACTATATAATATGTATAATAAGTTATATAATGCGCATAATAAAAATGTGATGGTGAAAAAAAGAGAAAAATGGAGAGATACTACAGTGAACAGGACGAAGGAGGTCATGAACATGTTGAAATTTGTTGAACTAGATATTAAACCGCAACTTGATTATTAAAATAGAGGTTTATCCGATGAGTTGAGTTTTACATACATAATTACCTGCTTTCGTTGTATAATCAATAGTTTTTATTACATAACAATGTGCAATAGAAATAAAAAAACCGTATCATCTGCAGGAGCGTATTCAATATCAATATAGGATTTCCCATTTAAATATTTATACAAAACCCACTATTCGGATTTCTAACCCGCGCCCCATCACACGGATATTCTTTCCCATATCCACTAGATCAAAGTTTGATTCTTAGAAAAAAGAAAACTTCTTGTAATATTGTATGTCAGTAACTCGCTACACGTAAATGATTTCCAACCACATCAAATCTGAACTCTCTTAATTAAATAGACTCCGAGTGAGAGACGACTGCTGAGTGCTGAGAAGCCGCAGTACAACCCGGTCCAAGCGCGTGTGTGTTTACTTCATCTTCTAAACAAACATACCGGTCGCTATGAACCCTCCCTTTTCATACCCAATAGGCAATAAGAAAATTAATAAACACTCATCCAAAAATTACCACAAAAAAAAAAAAAAGAAAAATCTTGGTACCAAAGAAAGATTAAAAAAAGGACAAGCAGAAAAGGCCAAGAACTTTCCCCACATTTTCATATCCGCAGGTACCAACCAAACCCAGTAATAAAACCAAAGAAAGCTTTTCCTCAAAAAAAAAAAAAAAAAAAAAAAAAAAAAAAAAAAAAAAAAACAAAGAAAGCAAATGAACATTCTCGCTTATTATACGCGCAAATCATCTCAGATCCTCTGCAGTACTGTGATATACAGTGAAGAAGCAGACCGTTGGATTTCCTCGAATCCATGTCTGCACGAATCTTAAAACAATCCAACGGGCTAAAGGCAGAGGATAAGCCCTCCGCGCACACGGAGCAGTCCATAGCCACATATCCTCTCTGCCCATACTCTTAGGGCATGTTCGGCAAACGTAAATACTTAAGGATTTAACAGGAAATATTTTCTATCCACTGATCGACAGGCAATACTATTAATTCTTAATAGGAATTTATTCTTTTGAAATGCTTGTTTTTAGAGGAAAAATATTAATTAGGTTGGAGTAGATTATTTTTTTCTATCAATAGTGAGCCTTTTGTAGGATTTCACCAACTACAATATAGAATTCTGTCCTAATAGAAAAAAATTCTTAAAGGATTAGTGACTACCGAACAGACCCTTAATATAAAATGGGCAGTTAGAACAATCCGGACCATCGGATCCGACTCACGGGCAGCATCAAGATTCGTACTTTCCCTGCCCACGCGGAGACGCCCTTTTGCTATGCGTCCCCTATAAAAAACCCTCCTTAATATCTCCCAATCATAACCAATTCATCCATCCTTCATTTCATTCCTACATTCATCTCTCACGCCTCTTCCTTATTCTTCTTCACTGATAACCCTCTCCAATGGCGTTCCGGATAAGCAACAACCTGGTGGGCATCCTCAACTTCGTCACCTTCCTCCTCTCCATCCCGATCCTCGCGGGCGGCATCTGGCTGAAGACCCACTCGACGCAAGCGACCGAGTGCGAGAAGTTCCTCGACGGGCCGCTGATCGCCATCGGGGTGTTCCTGCTCCTCGTCTCCCTTGCCGGCCTCATCGGCTCCTGCTGCCGCGTCACGTGGCTCCTCTGGATCTACCTCTTCGTCATGTTCATCCTCATACTGCTCCTCTTCTGCTTCACCGTCTTCGCCTTTGTCGTGACCAATAAAGGAGCTGGGGAGGCCGTGTCGGGGAGAGGGTACAAGGAGTACCGGCTCGGCGACTACTCGAACTGGTTACAGAAGAGGGTTAGTAACAGCAAGAATTGGGCCAAGATCAGGACCTGCTTGATCGATTCCAAGGTCTGCCAGAGCTTGGAGCAGAAGAATGAGACCTTCCAGGAGTTCTACAAGGATAATCTCTCCCCTGTTCAGGTATGATCATGATCAATCTGAATTTGAATTTTTTGGCCCGGTTTTTTGCTGGGTTTGGAAATTGTTTTGTGGGTTTTTTAGTTTTCTTGGATGGAAACTAAAATTTGGGATCTTTGGAAATTTGGGGAAGAGTTAATTAATCATTCCCTTTGGAATCTGAAGAATTAATTTTGCAGTGAAGAGTTGAAAACTTGAAATTATACTGTTACAAGAACTTATTTTGTTCAAGTTTTTTATTGTGGGTTTTTAGGTTAATTTTTCATTGGATTATGTTGGTAAAGTTTTTATTTTTACAGTTTTACAACACCATTTTTGTTCACATGCACTTTAACGTTGATAAATGTCTAGATACTGCTTTTTAATTCTGTAGTTTTTAACTTGGAATATTTCTTTGGTCTTAATTAATTAATTAGTTCTTGCCTTCGTGGCTTCTTGGTCATTGGTTTCTTTCTTTTTTTAATTAGAACTCTGTCACAATTTTCTTACTAATTCCCTTCCTGATTAGTTGTGATTTGTGTATTCTTATGCATAACTAATTTACCATCCAATTTATGCATCAAATTAATCTTATATGAAAAAAGGTGAACTGCAATTGCCAATTAAGCTTCTGTTTCAATTTTGGAGAAATCCCAATTTATATAACAATTAAGTTCTTCATTCCGGCAACAATTCCTACATCTTTGCTAACAATGACTTATTTCAAATTGTATAATTGCAGTCTGGATGCTGCAAGCCGCCGACAGAATGCAACTTCATTTACGTGAGCCCGACTGTCTGGAACGCAGGCTCCTCAGCAAATTCAACCAACACCGACTGTACAACGTGGAGCAACACCAACACGGCTCTCTGCTACGACTGCGACTCCTGCAAGGCCGGCGTGGTCGCCAACCTCAAGTCCGACTGGAAGAAGGTCTCCGTCCTGAACATCATCTTCCTGATCTTCATCGTGATCGTTTACTCCGTCGGGTGCTGTGCGTTCAGGAACAACCGCCGCGACAACTCCTACGGCGGGTACAAAGGGGGCTATCCTTAATTAGAGCTTGCTGAGTACAACAAGCCCTACTTACTTGGTTTTTGGTTGTGTAAATGGATTAGCCTTGTGATGGCTGTTTACTGTTTAGTAGTTAATTGCTTTTTTATCATTATAATTAGCATTGTACATGCTATTTAGCAGTAGACTAGTACCTTTGTACTTATGCTAAATAACAGAGGTTTATATTTTACAGTCACTTTTGGATCAGATTTAATTGTTATCACTTGTGTGTTGTTTGTGGCTGTTATTACCAATTTAGGAGGTAGATTTTTCCTTGATATTTATAGTGTTTGCATCTTACCCAGTTATCCTCAGTCTTGGTGTCAACGCAAGTTACGCAATGAAACGATCATGAAAATGGATTGTTTTCGTTTTCATTTCGTTTCCTTTAACGAAATCGTAAATCGTTTGGACGAAACGCAACGAAAGAACGAAAATAATCGTTTTGTAGTGATATTATTATATGAAATTGGAAAGTGAAATGGAATATGTTGTTTCGTTTTCGTTTGACAAAACCACAAATCGTTGCGTTAATCATTTCGTCCAAATGAAACGAAACGAAATAACGCAAGATTTTATTGAATTGACAGCCCTAATCCTCGGGTATCAGTCACTAGTACATTTCAGACAATATGAATACTTATTAGAAAATTAGATTAGGCATACTATCCATATGGGCATATTAAAACACTACATTATTATCCATATCACATGATTTCAAAACATAAATGTACATTATTTAATTTAGTAATGCAATTACAATTTGAGTTTCGATTTTGATCCGGCATACCGGTCAATTAAACTAGAAAGATGACAGTGAAATTGAAAGATATTTCTAGGATGGAATCTCAATCTTTGGCTCTGCCTAAAGTCTTTAAAACAACAATTTTTGCAACCAGGCAAATATTCTGCAGCACTGGGAAATAAATATCTAGTAAGTTGCCACTATCAGGTGATAATATCTTGTTCTCCAAAGTACTCCAATAATGGACCTATAAACTGATTGATTAGAAACTAATGGTATCACTGTTTAGAAATTAGAATTAAGTGCGTTACATAAAGTATATGTACCATTTGCCGGGAAAATAATTCTTCAGATAATAATGAAGAGCATTAGATAGCATCCATCATTTTCACTTATCCACCGGTCCATTATATTTTCAATCAACAAATATCAAATTCCAGTGCACATTTATATATTTATAATAAATAGATATCATTTTATAGTGAACAGATACATAACGTTTTTTTTTTTTTTTTTTTTTTTTGAGAAGGATACATAATGTTTTCTAAGCACATAGGTGCACGTGATATGTCAGAACTGTGAGAGAAGTGGATGGATGACCTACTATATAGGTGAACTTTAAGTATTTCTCAATAATGAAAGTAAATGAAAACAACCAAACATGATTGGTGATACTGACATTATATATAACTTGGTCCAAAGCGGCCCACTCTCAAGTAAATGAGGCTAGATATGTTAGTACTGAATAATGATAAGAGGATATCAGATGCAGTACTGTAATATGCAGTGAAGCATGTGAACCGTTGGATCGCATTGAGATCCGAGCCTACACAAATCTTGAGACAATTTAACGGCCCACGTGCTTCGCTGCATATTGCTTTAAGGTAGAGGATAAGCACTCGATACAGAGCCCTATAGTGGGTTATCCAAAGACTATTTGCTTGATGGTTATTGATAGTTAATTAATTCATCTAAAAAAGAAAATACAGATAAAATATGCCCATTTGAGTAAAATACTAAAATTCAATCCTCCACCCATCATTTTGATAAAAAATAACTAGGGGAAAAAATGCCCACTTGGTGACATGATTGAGATCCAATTTTGAATTATTAGTGCTAATTAATTGAAGCAATAACTTCGTTTTGGGCTTTTTTGCAGCGACTTTTAGTCTTTTACGAAGTTAAGTTTGTTTTTAGTTATTTTTTGTGTGATTTATCTAACATTATTTAGAAATCAGAACTAAGTGCGTTATGTAAAGTATATGTACAATTGGCCTGGAAAATAATTCTTCAGATAATAATGAAAGTAAATGAAAATAACCAAAAATCATTATTAGTGACACTGACATCCTATTATAGTATATATAATCTTGGATGGATTGCTACAGTAGAAGGAACAGTAGAAAAAACAGTACCGTGAACAATGTTTTTTTTTTTAAAAGATCCTTTAGAGGTGGCAAAATCTGACTTGACCTGAAAAACCCGTCCGACCCAAGTTTCAGAGAAACTCAAATTGATCCGAACCCAACCCGGGAATAGAGGTGCAAAATCTGACCAAAAATGAAAAACCCACCTGACCTGACCCGACCCAATCCGAAAAAATGCCGGCAGACGTCAACCTGTTACCCAACCCGGAAAAAATGCCGGCAGCTGTCAACCCGATACCTGACGCGACCCGACCCGACCCGGGAATCTACTATGGAAATCCTTGTTTTTTTTACAGTGTAAGGAACAATGCTACAATTTTTTTTTTTTTTTTTTTTAAGACCAACATCATTTGATATCTGATCTTCCAGTGATCCAGTTCGCACAAAACTAAATGACGGTATTCAGATACATGAATTTAGTATTATTCGTAACAATTAGCAAAAAAACAATAAAAATCATTATTATATGAGATGCCAAAATGTATGAATGACATGAAGCTTCTATAATTGATAATTATTTATGATATGAAATCACATATTTAATAATTTATTTTAATCTAACATGAGGCTTAAACAAGAATAAAATTTAAGATAATATCACTATAAATTCAATTGTATGTGATGAATTTTAAATGCTTCTATTTATTTTTTTTTATAAGTTTGGTTAATCTTTCCGTCATAAATTCCTGAATGCAAGCTATTGAAAATTAAATTCATGTTACCCATTTCTCACTAAATATCATTTGAAAAGATAAATTTAGTCATATTTATTAATAATTTAATGAAATTACTTTCATTTAAATATTTGAAAAGATAAATTTAGTCATATTAACTAAGAATTTAATAAAATTATTTACGGTACGATGGTTTGGGTCACTATACCATAAATTTTTTATGACTTTTCATAGTATATTTATTATAACAATGTATTTTAATTAACGTCCAAACAAAGTCAAAAACCATAATAAGGTAATATTAGAGCTATATAATTAAAACGTATAGATAATCTAAAATATTCTGATCCAATTTCCTAATGCGGATGGAAAACTTTACAAATTTTGTAAATTTAATAATAATTCCAATATATATATATAATTGAATAAAAAAATACAAATAAAGTCATCAATAATAAATATCATCAAAAATTTATCCTAACTTATCCCGATCAACACGGCCGAAGCAACGCGAGGCCATTACTCTAGTAATATATAACTTGGTCCAAAGCGGCCCACTCTCAAGTCTCAAGTAATTGAGGATAGATATGCAAGCCCTGAATACTAACTGAGAAGAGGACTGTATCATACTTAATACCTTTGACTTAGTCTACAAAGTCTTTCTGAAATGAAATCATGTGTATGAACTTTGACAATGGTTATTTGAACTGAATCATAATTATATATTAATTACGTTTCTAATTTTACCCAATACACGAGTATTATCTACAAAGTTTGGTGGTCTTTGATTAACTACAAAATGGTACTTAAATTGTACAAAGTTTGTAACAATCAACAAGTTATAATTAGAAGAATAAAGATATTTCTAAGTTTAAAATTTTACCATACTTTTTATTAATTATTTTAAGTTATTAATTATTTTAAGTTGTTATCTTAAAATAACCTGATCAATTATGCCGATTTTTTTATTAACAAAATAATACAGAATTAAATATTTAATTAAGAGCTTTAATTAAATCATAAATGAATTGTAAGATCTACGCGTCTAGTAGGGAGAGTTCCCAGAGCATCAAAACATGGACTGGTAGTAGCCACTCCGTGGCGTTGGTCTAGTGATAACCTGGTAGAGGAGCATGAAAAATAATTATGGTTATGTTTTTTTTTTTTTTTTGATGAAAACCCGTAGGTACTTTTGATTGAATTAAAAAAACAGCATTACAGTGGTCCTTTACTAGACGAGAACCAAGAAAAAAGGAAAATAAAAGAGAAAGAAAAGACTAAACTACATGAGGGCAGAACAATCCCCCTTTCACCTAGTCTATAGTACGCCTTACCAGCTACATCTAAAAGAAGAATAAAAATAGAAACCTAAGCATTAAAGAGAAGACCCATTACAGCAGCATATTAATGCTTCCTAATTTTTCATGACTCAGTAAATGAGTATTTTGCTCGATTTCCATTTTGCCTTTGCTCGAATGCATTCTCAGCCAGTGTCCCACTGAAAAGCCTGATCCTCCATGACCCTTGTGATGTTCATCAGCTCCAGGAAATTACTGCTTGGGTCACCGTGGTAGCTCTGCTCTGTCCTCCTTGCCAAGTTTGCCAATCTGTGCGGGCCCTTCATCACCTCTCTTACTGCATGCTCTATCTGCACATCTGGATGCATGATGCTTAAATCCTCAATTGTCTCGGCAATCACTTCTCTTGCTCGCCAGGATGGGATTTCCTCTACTGTTCTGTGCTGTAGTGCTTGTACCAGTGCACTGCAATCACTGAACAATTTGAACGTGTTCTGGTTTCTTTCATTTTTCAGCCTCTGCACCTCTCGTAGTGCCATCTGTACTGCCAGCGCCTCAGCAGTGAATGCGTCAGTTGCTCGTGTGGACTGGTATGCTATCTGTCTGATCTCCTTCTCATCGTTGTACCAGATTGCCGCTAGCCCTACCTTCCCTTCTTGATCCCAGGAGGCATCGATCAGCACCAAATCGCTACCAGCAGGAATGCTGTATAGTATCTGGTGTCCCTCCACCCTTGGCCTCCTAGCACTGCTGACTCCTTGGGGTACATACATTGCCTGTGCTTCTTTCAAAGCCGATATAGGATTGAAAGCCCTTCTTTCCCATACCACCCCGTTCCGGCCCTTCCATATGGTCCACAAGGTATTGCAAAAGAGAGGAATCATACCTGAGGGCATGGATGCCAGTATATGCTCCAACGCCTGCACAAATTCCGGAACCATCTCCTCCGTGCTCCAATTGTACCCTAGTGCAAGCCAGGTTGCTCGTGAGGCAGTGCATTGGAAAAAAAGATGAACTAGGGTCTCCTCTCCTGCATGGCATCTGGGACATTCTGGGGGTATAATCGTCATCCGCCTGTGGAGTGCTTGCATAGTTGGCACCCCCTTCCAGCATGCTTTCCATAGGAATAGTTTTACTCTAGGTTGGATCCCCCCTTGCTGCCATATCATCTCCCATACTTTCTGCACCTGCCTCTCATTTATCGTTTGGGTTGTTAGTGCCTTGTACCCTTCTTTCACTGTATACTTTCCGGTGTTGGAGCCGTTCCATATCAGCCTGTCTTTGAGAGAGGTCAGCTGACTTGGGGGTTTGACCGATGCGGTTATTGCTGCTGTTTTTTGGGGGCCAAAGATCCGGGTCAGTGTATCTATCCTCCACTGCCTAGTGTCCTCATCCCATACATCACACACCTTCAGAGTTCTGTATCTATTGTTATGTATGGTTTCCATTTCCCACTCCACGAACCAGGGCTGGTTTAGGACCGGCACTCGCGATCCATCCCCTAATTCCCATTTAACTGAGTTAAAAAAGAAATGTTTGAGGTCTTGTATACTCCTCCATAAAGGACTCGTACCAATTCTCAACCTTGATGCCCAAAACCCAGTATTTGGGAAATACTTTGCTCTCATAATGTTGACCCAAAGGATGTCTCTTTCTTCCGCAATCTGCCAGGCTAGCTTCAGTAAGAGGGCCTCATTCATAGTATGAAGATCTTTGATCCCCAGACCTCCCTCTTCTATTGGCTGCTCGATCTTTTCCCATGCAATCATTGCTAGATATCGATCTTTCCCGACCTTTCCCCAAAAGAATTTTCTCATCAACGATGTGAGTTCTTTAACCGCCCTCTTTGATAATCCCATAACTGACATATAGTACACGGGTACCGATGTCAGCACTGATTTTATCAGAGTTGTTCTACCTGCTTGCGATAACAAGTGTACCTGCCACCCGTTCAGCTTTGACCAGAATTTTTCGACGATCATTTCATGGGTCGGATCCCACCCTCCCCTTGTTTGAACATTCACCCCCAAGTACTTTTCTGATGGCTCTGCTCGCTTTGCTCTAATATGGTTTAGCACATGTTCTTGTAATTCGGGTTCACAGTTGGAGCTAAACCATATTGTTGATTTCTCGGGGTTGATACACAGGCCTGAACGTGATCCAAACTCCTCCATGATGCTCTGCAACCTGTCTATTTCATCCATCTCGGCCCGGCCAAAGAGAACTAGGTCGTCCGCATATAGCATGTGCGTCAATTCTGGTGCCAGTGGGGCCACCTTTACTCCCCGGATTTCTTCTCTTGACAAAGCTAAATCCAACCTCTTGGTAAGCATCTGCATTGCGATTATAAATAGGAAGGGCGACAATGGACACCCCTGCCTGAGGCCTTTTGTGGGTTTTAAGAAACCGTCGCCTTTCCCATTTACAAGCACAGTCACTTTACTCTTTTCCAGGCAGGACATTATCAACTGGGTGAGCCTTGCTGGCATGTTCACCATTTTCAGCGCATGTTCTATGAAAGACCACTCCAAGGAATCGAATGCTTTGTTGATATCGGCTTTTAACGCAAACGATTTCTCAGAGTATGCTGATGAGCCAAACGAGTGAATAACTTCTTTCATTGCAATGGCATTGTCAGCAATATTTCTTCCTCGCACGAAGGCTGTTTGGTTCGGGGCTATGATCTTCTGTATGTGAGGCTGCAATCTTAACGTGATTATCTTTGTGAGCAAATGGTAGAGGGTATTTCCCACACTTATGGGCCTGTAGTCTCTTGGTGTGGTGGACTCTTCTTTTTTAGGGATAAGCACAATCTGGCAGTCAACCCATTCGTCAGGAGCTACTCCAGTCTCGAAGGCTCCTTGGATAATTCTTATAACATCAGGGCCCACTACACTCCAGTGTCGTTGCAGGAATCCTGCTGTTAGTCCGTCGGGGCCCGGGGAACGATCAGCTCCCATCTGAAAGAGGGTGCTCCTAATCTCTTCTGGGCTTGGCACCGATGTAAGGCCCATATGGGCCCAAGCTGGGATAGTCTCAGATTCCTCAAAAGCCAACTGGGCCAGATAAGCCTCAATCTCCACTCCACTATTTGGGCCGCAGTTAGATTTATACAAAGTTTTGAAATATCTTACAAAAACCTGACTGATGCCCCTTTCCTCTGTAATCACCTCGCCTTGCTCATTTCTGACCGAGACTATCCTGTTCGATCGTCGTCTTTGAGTGGCAATAGCGTGATAGAAAGCCGTGTTTCTGTCACCTAACTCCCCCCATTGGATTCGTGATCGCTGTTTCCAGTACATTTCCAATTCTATCTCGGCCTCATTGAACTCTCTTGCTAGCCTTTCCTCCACTGCAGGGTCCTGCGCCGTTGGGTGTAAGGACTGGAACTTTAAGATTTCATCTTGAACTTTATGTAACTTTCTCTGCGGTGAGGGTAGGGCACTGCTCCATCCATGGATACACCCTTTCAATGTGTTATACTTCTCCTTCCAGCCCATTCCTTCCCCCTCCTTCCATTCCTGCTCCCAACTCCCTTGGAAATCCTCCCTCTCCATCCACCAGTTTTCTATTTTGAATCTTCTTATTTGCTTTTCTCCCTGCTTTAATCTCAACAGTATTGCGGCATGATCGCTATGAATCCTAGGCATATGATTTACATACGCATCAGGAAACAAATTGCACCAACTCGGAGTAGCCAGCACCCTATCCAATCTTACATGCATAGCCACTGATGCGTTAGGCCGATTCGTCCATGTGTATGCGGGCCCCTTATACCCAAGATCAATCAATCCCATCTGAAAAACAAATTCTCGGAACAGCCTACTATTTCGATTGAGGTTTTCACTACCCCCGTACCGTTCTTCCCGTTCTAATATGGCGTTAAAATCTCCCACACAGCAAACTGGCAACCCAACTCCAATCAAGCTTTCCAATTCCCCCCAAATTCGGGGATTCTCCCTATAGGAGGCATCACCGTACACACATGCTAGAACCCATGCAGGTTGGTCAATTGGGTCTATCCTAGCAAAAATAAAGTACCTGGAGTGATTCAAAACTGTAAGTCGCACGTCATCCTTCCACATGAGCCATAACCCGCCCGACAAGCCGGTTGATGGCACACAAAACCACCGCTTCAAAACCACATCTCTCATGTATCGTCTAGATCTCCTTAACGAACTCTTCGTCTCCGAGATAAAAGCAATGTCCACTCTAGACGAGAGGAGGAGCGAATTGAGGAACAGTCTTTTCCGTGACCCCCCTCCGCCACGGCAGTTCCAGGCTAAGATACTCATAATTGAGAGGGAGGCGAGCGCTCCCTCAGGCTCCCTCCCTTTGCTTTTTTGCATGGAAATTCTCCGTCCTTCAGAGAATCGTGACCCGACCTCAGTCGTACAACCAAGGCCCCATCAGCTAGGTCACTCCCCCCTTCGCCATTCCGAGTTGCTTCCTCAACCTCCCAATCTTGCGGGTTGGTTCTTTTGAGCCCACTTATCACTGGAGGCACTTTGTTTAAATTTATTTCCTTCCTTCCATGTTCCCTATCCCGTCCCTCCACTCCACCACTGCTCTGGCCAGACACATCCTTCCCCTTTAAATTCCCCCCTTTTGTTACTGCCTTTGGCAGTAGTGCCAATGACGCCATCCAGGCACCCAGTCTGGGTTCTGCGATGGTATCCAGTTCTGGCCTATTTTTATATTCATCATCCTCCTGCAACCGCATGAGTCTCATGCGGTACTTACACCCCTCAATCTCGTGGCCAATTTCCCCACAAAAACAGCATATTCGTTGTAATTTTTCATACACGAGGTATACCGTGAGTTTGCCTCCTCTCGGTTGGCGAGCGATCACCCTATCCTTCAGTGCCTCCTCTAGCGATATTCTCAGTTTGATCTTGACGAAATGCTGCCCGCCGAGTTGAACATCTTTGATGTCAGAGATCGGTCTGCCCACTTTCCTTGCAATAAGGAGAATTCCTTCCTTTGTTAAAGCCCCCAAAGGTATCCCGTGAAATTGTACCCATACTTCTATGCTCTTTATTTCGAGGCTCCGTGCATCCTCTTGGCTAGTGACCTTCCTCAGCACCACTGCATCTGATCGAAATAACCATACTCCCCTTTCCAGTACAGGATACATTTCCTCCTCAGAGACAAACTCCACCAGGTAGCAATTCTTCGCCATAGGAACAATTTTTGTGTCAGCATCCACATTCCATGCCCTTTTCATGGTCTCACCACACACGACTTCATTCACACCCTTGTCTGTCAGGATCTTCATCAGGGCACAATGGTTCCAATTTCTGCTGGAGTACACGTTCTGAGGGAGCTCAACCTCAAGCTCTTCATCATCATTTCTCTCTGCGTTAAGGTTTGCGAACCGATGAATCAGCTCTTCATTTGATTCCATCGGTTGTTGAGTTGTTTTCTGGGCTAACTTCTTGTTGTTCTCAGTTTCTTGTTGCAACACAAAGGAAGGATGGAAGTTGTATGTGGTTTTGAGGTAGTTTTGGGCTTTTATTTCCTCTTCCATTTCAGCATTTATTGTAATTGCCTTTCCACCAGCATTGACCCAGCATTTGTCACCCGGGTCATCTATCTTAATTTGGGCTTTTTCTTTGGGTTTCCCACCTTTTCCTTTTTTGGGCCTATTGTCTTCAAAGACCCGCACCTTCCCCTGCATCAACTCCTCAGGACATTTAATTCCTTTCCAATTTGGGCCCTTCAGACTTCCAAAAGGCAATAGATTGTGTGCTAGCTGGAGACTATCTAGAACAGATATTGTACCCACCACCAATCCGCTAGGTGGCTGCACCCCCTCTACTTCTATATGTAGCTCCTTGTTTGTTTCTTCCCTTATTCTCCTATCTGCACTCCTCTCTGGCGTTGTGCCTTCCTGTCTTCTTTCTTTTTCCAGCTCTCCTCCTATAGCCAACGGTGCTCTACTAAGTGGACAACCCTTGTTACCGTTGTCTGTTTCTAGGTCAGGTTTTGACTGTGCCTCCCCCCTAATGTATTTCTCCTCCTCCTCGCACCTAAAAAGACTCCTTCTCACACTTCTGCTTTTCCCTAGCGAATCTGGATCCTCTATGGCATGATCCTGTACTTCCATCGTTCCCTCTGTAGGGGTGTTGTCTCTCGTGTAGTCATCTTCCTCCTCTCCACGCCGGAGCTGCTTGGCATCTCCGTCGTGGAAGTTCGGTTGTCCTAGTATTGTCTCCATCGGTCCACTGCTCTGCACATTCCACCTCTAGCTTGGTGATCCCCTTCAAAGCTACCATCAGCATTCCTATCCTGGTCCCAATCACCTAAGAGTTCCTCCGGGGGTGCGATTTCATACCTCCAATTTAAAATCTCTATTTGCAATGTCTCCCATATCCCTGGTGCGTGAATCACCACCCTCTTGGGGATCCGTCTGGGGTCATGACACGCAATCGTGGCTGAAATCCAACGACATCGGGCATCTCTGAGAGTTGCTTCTTCAACGTGTCTAATGTCTCCAAACAGGCTAACAATCGTTTTCGCCACCTCTCGTGATCTCAGCCTCGTTGGCAGATTATGTATCCTGACCACCACCCAAAAGGATAATTCAGGCCTCCCTTTTTCTATGTCTCCTTGGTACGGGGAGACGCAAATTCGACGGTCTTGGATTCTGTCCCTAACAGTCAGTACTGCCCTGGTCGCCTCCACCCACGCCGGGAGTCCAACCAGCAACATGGTATTACTCCGGTATATGACCGGATATTCAGATAGTAGCCCGCCGTTATCCTCCATTACTGCTCGTATCACCTTTTTTGCTGCTCCGGCTTGAGCTCCCACCTCCGTTTGGACAGCAAGGAATCTTGGAGCTTTTTCTGGTCCCGGTTGAAAGGCATCATCGGTCAGATGAAGTGAGACCCTTTCAATCTGTTCAGTTTCAAATGGGTATCCTCTCCCAGCCGCCATTTTTGGTGCTCTATCCTAATGAGTCTAAGTTTTCAAGGTCTGAGGAAAAAGAAAGAAAATAAAAGTTTTTGGGTAAGAAACGGTTGTCTCAGTAATAATTGCTTGTGTGTGTTTGGTGTTTAAAGGTGGATTAATGGTGAGGTTTTGGTTATCAGGGTTCGGTGGAGCATTCAATTCGCCATTGATTTCGCCTCACAATTGCCTTGCACAGTTCCCTAGGCTACCCCATCCCCCCATTCCTATAATCCCCTAAGCAATGTGTGAGTTCTTTACTAGTTGATAATTATGGTTATGTTTTTCGGGTTGGAGGTAAAGAAAACGAGAAAGAAATAACAACACCCACAGTTTTGTAATTCATGTTCTCTACGGACAGCCACTGGGCGTGATCACGCCCTCTATGTGGCGTCACTAGATGTAATTGTTGGGACAAAGCCAAGATTTCATCATCGGGAGCTAAAAAGGTGATGCTGTATTTTTTTTTTCAAAATTAAAATGGTTCCATGTTAATTATTACATCATTGCAATCATCTAGTCTTCACAATTTTCATTGCTGAAAATGCATGCTCTGTGGTTGCTGTAGAAACTGGAAGTGTTGGCGCTTTATTAGTTGTATTTTCGTGCTGTGAATTGGGATCAATTGATTGCGAGTCAACAACATTATCTTTAGGGGTGTACAACGGGCGGGTTAATGATATTTTATGAAAAATCGAACCCAACCTGACTATACCGGGTTAAAAAAAAAATTTTACTCAACCCACCCGTAACCCAACCCAACCCGTCTAATTTTTCACATACGGGTTTCTATGGGTTTTGCGGTTTGGACGGGTTATGATTTCGATCAAATATCTATTATATATATTTACTATTCTTGTCAAAAATGAGCATAAGATAGGTAACAAACATGAATAAATAATATATAATTCAGCATATAACATTCATAACAAAAAGAAATAAATAATGAAAAGAATAATTTGAGTTTTAGACTTTCAGATGATGAAATTCAGGGAAAAAAAAAAAAGCAACTTGTGCCTGTCAATTAAAAGACTGATATAATGAATATAAGATGCAAGTCAGTCAAGTAATTTTACAAGTAATTTATGTGTGATGTGTATTATAAATGAATTCCATTTACCGCGGTATAAACATTTGATATTATACAATGAAAATTCAAAACAATCTAAATTTATATATTTCTTTTAGTCAGGTTAGTCATTAGTGTCGAGTTTAATGCCTACATTGTTGTGAGTGAATAAAATTGAGGCGCCATGATAGAAGAAAAAATTTATAGTAATTAATATGAGGAATTTGTGGCAATGAATATGAGGAACTTGTGGCAATTTTTATGAGGAATGTATGGCAATTAATATGAGGGAAGAGCAACAATTATAACCTCCTGTAAAATAATTAAATGGCAGAATTGATGCGGGTCCGGGTATAAACGGGTTTATTTGGATCAAACCCGTGACCCAACCCAAAATATCGGGTTTACCCAAATTTAAACCCTTACCCGACCAAATAATACTTCAACCCGGTAAAAAGTGGGTCGGGTGGGTTAGACGGGTTGGGCGGGTTGACAGGTTTTTTGTACACCCCTAATTATCTTCCATGCTTGTGCTATCATTAGCATCATCATCATGAAAGACTCTCCTAAAAAATGAGGTAATGGAAAGTGGAACGGTCTTCCTCTTAGACATGATTGTATATTTGTCTCACAAACTTATTATTCAAAGATAATATATAATAATAGGAGGTAGAGATAAATGTCTTATAGATGTGAAAGTTTCTAATTTAGTATTTTTTTAATTTATGTTATTGAAATATTATTTAATTATGAAGTTATTTTTTTTAGCAATCTGAAATTAGAATTAGATAGCACGACAAAATTATAGAAATATTTATTACCACATTGATGAAAAACTAACTCATATATTATATAATTTATATTAAGAACCTATATTTAACATCTCAATATATTTAACCTAAAATAGCATACTAAATTTTTTTTTTCAAGAATTATGGGAGCCAATGCCCCCCATAATTCCAGCCGCATGCACACTTTTTACCGCCCCGTGCCAGGGCACCGCGCGAGGGCTGCCAATCCGTGCGTTGTTACTTTGAAGAAATTAGAATGCTCAAAGCAAGCCCCTTCTGCCGACGATGCGTGTTGGGCCTTAACTGGCCGGGCCGTGCCTTCGGCGCTGTTACTTTGAAGAAATTAGAGTGCTCAAAGCAAGCTCACGCTCTGCATATATTAGCATGGGATAACATCACAGGATTTCGGTCCGTATTTGTAGCAATTAAAAGTTTGAAGGCAACTTGTCACAACCCAAATGATTTGTTGTTTTTTTTACTCCGAAAATACAATTATATGAGGTTCACAATAGAATTATCTTCACGTATTTACAGAGGTTGAAGTACATATTTCTTTAAGAAAATACAAACAACATGGAAATCACAAAATTCACGTCGACATATATAGACGGAGTCCAGCTGCATATCCTTTTTACATTACTAATCTCGGATGGGTTTGTACAGTATAGTGAACAGTGCGTTCTACAGTACTTTTTTTTTCTTTTTTTTTTTAAGATAGGTGCACAATGGGCCAAAGCTATGTAGCACAGACTTGTCAGGAAACTAGCCGCACCAGGGTCTGACGCGTGTCGGACACGGACACACGTGCGACGCGCGCCGACACGCCTTCGACGCGGTCAATGAGGACACGCGACGCAGTCAATGTGCAGACACGTTCAAGACACGCCTCCGACACGTGGGGGACACTTGGCACTGTTGGTTAAATTGCATATTGCTTTCTTTTTTGGGGTCACGTTGCTTGCTAAACAACTTTGGCCTTTACGGAAATGTGGGGAGTGGGGATTGATCCCATAAAAGATGGAATGCAAGTATACCAACTATATCAATCCATTTTGTGTCAATTGTTGCTCAAATTTATTTTCACATATATTTTTTTGAGCCGTGTCAGCACAAGTTTCGTGTCCTCTAATTTTTCAAAATACCGTGTCGTACCGTGTCGTATCGTGTTGGACACGACACTCATGTCTGTGTCCATGCTACATAGGGCCAAAGCATGGAGGTAGAGGTGACATATTGTCGGGCCGGATCAGTTTGACCGAATGAAAATGTTGGGTCGGATTCGGGTTTAGATTGGGGTCAGGTCGGGTATCGGGTTGACGGCTGCTGGCATTTTTTTTTATCAGTCGGATTCAGGTTGGGTCAGGTATCGGATTGACATCTGCCGATACTTTTTCGGGTCGGGGGGCTTTTCGGATCTGATCAAATTTTGCACCTTTATTCCCGGGTCATCCGGGTTTTGGGTCGTTGGGTTCGGATCAGTTTGACTTTCCTAATATACGGGTTGAGTCGGGTTTGGGTCAGTCTGAATTTCCTTCAAATTTGACAATCTAATTTTATGTAGAGACTATTTAATTTAATTTTAACACATCACAACAAACTAAATTATATAATATTATTTTATTAAGCACTACAAAGAGTGGGTTTTCTTGAGAACTTTTATTTTAACAAACTTAGAAACATTATTTTTTACATTAATTATATTTCAAATTCATTGAAATTTGATAGTCTTTAATGGAAACACAAATTGCTCTTTTGAATTTCATTAAAAACTCAAATTGTTTAAGAAAAACAAATGCTATTACTCAATTTTTTATGCTGGAGCAAAGCGAGACGCTCTTTCTAGTATAAGCTATAGCAATCTCAGTTGGGCAAAAATGCCGGCATTGGTACGGGGCAGCAGTATGCGCGGATGCAGAGCTCGAAGATCTCGGTTTTAACTGCAATGCTCTGGAGTTGTCTTCCGTAGACGACGCCCTCTGCCATTGCGAGCTCCCCCGTCCCACCAACAATGGCCATCTGCTTCCACTCCGGCCCGTATGGTAACTTGCCTACCATTACAAGTGTGGAATCCTTGTACCTATATATGTATACATATATACGCACATATTAATACCAACACATGCACATGCATATGTGTTAATACAAACACGTATATATGCAGCTTAAAACTAGCTACAAGGCAGGACAAAGTTTGGCAACCATATAATTAACAAGCATTTCAACTTCCAAGCATTTCTTTTTTAATTGGTAATACAACTTGGGTCAAATAGCTAGCTATATCTTCAGCAATGCTGGAAATATAAATTAACTGATAAATAATTCAAAATATAGGATTATCATAATTCTCATTTAAATATAATAGAGTTAAAAATTAAACAATATACGACTAATTTTCAAATGTCTCGGTGCTTGGCACCCGAAACCCCCATGCCAGAATTCTGACTCTGCCCCTATATGTAGGAATTGGCATTGTTTAATATGGTATCCTTTCGTGCCAAACACATTGAAATCAGTTGCGTTTGCTCAGATCCTACTTGATTGGCTGAGAATTTTTCAAAAAGTCCCCTTAAAGATAACATCCGTCGGATCGTGATCGTGATTGCAGGACCTCAGATCCCATTTGGATCAAAGCAGATATGGTCTCCGTGCTATTGAGGTATGATGTACAAAGGGCAATTGGAGAACATAAAAAAATATTGGATAAAGCAATATGATTAACGTTTATGTGATTGCTCTGTTTCCGGTTTCAGAATCCGGTCGATCTTCTTTCTCCTTTGAATCTTTGATTACTACAATTTCCTCTCCTTTTCAGTTCATTTTCTTGCATCTTAATTCTGGACATGTTTCTCTCCTACATGACCTTCTAGTTTCTCCTATCTGAGGTCACGCTGAAACCGCTGAGATTTTACTAATTTTATACAATTTAATGGTGATGTTTTGAATCAAAAGTCAGCTGCCGTCTGATGAACCGATTACTGATCAAGGCATTCATTTTTTGTTTTGTTTCTTTTGGCGCACAGTATAGCAAGTACCTAAATGTATGAGTAACAGGCTAGGCATTCATATGCATGCACGTTGTGTCACGACAGTCGTTTGAATTAGCTACTAAATCAACAACGAGACAATAATAAGTAATTAATAAAAAAGAAGAAATATGTTATAGATCAGATACCAAAAATGATATCAAAATCATGGCTTTATATATTAACAAGATCGATCAGATGAACTCATCAGCAATTTAACGGAAGAAACTTACTGCTCGTTTTCGAAAGTTATGGTATGATAAATCTGCCAGTAATGATCCGTCTTATTGCACTGTATATCTAGTCCGCGCACCACGCCTAGGATCTCCCCGGATGCAGACGGAGTTTTCCTGAATGGAACATTCTCAACAACTACTTGACCAAACTGCGGCCGCTCCGGAAACGGCGTTGCTGAAAAAGCTTATGTTGTATCATCTCCTTCGTATGAGTACACCATATACCCCCGCACCGTGAAATCCTTCTTAGCGAGCATAATGGTGGCCATTTAATTATGACAAGTATGATTTGTGGCAGTACTGTATTGCAAATCCTTTTGGGGTATTTATATATAGAGATTGTAACTAAAACTGACCCCTCGCCTCTCTCAAATCTCTCTTTTGATTTTGCCTCTTTTGTTCATCTAGCAACATCATGGTACAAACTGTGACTTGGTCTTTTTCTTCCGTTGCGGTGGAGTGCTTATCCCCTGCCGTATTGCATTGTGCACAATGCAGTTCACAACGTCAGCTGTTAGATCGTCTCAAGATCCGCGCTGACACAAATTTTGAGACAATCCAACAGCCGACGTCACGACTTGCAACTTACAGTACAGGGGATATGAATTCATTCATGAATGGCTAGGGCACGTTCTATTCAGAGACTATTTCTTATTTCTTTATTAATAATTAATTAGTTGAAGGTGCCTTAATTCATCCCCAAAAAAAAAATGCTGAGAAAAAAAAATGCCCACTTGAGTAAAATTTAAAATGCCCAATTGATGATTGATTGAGACACAATTTGAAATTATTAGTGCTAATTTAAGCAATTTGAAATTATTAGTGCTAATTTAGTGTGCAAGTAACCGTTAGAAATTTGGCGTCACGACCAAAATTTCCATTTCGTTTGCACATGTTTGCCATAGGTGGCAAATCGGTAGGCGGGTCGGGTTCGGGTTCGGGTTCGGGTCGGGCAGGCCGGGTCAGTTGACCTTTTAGAAGATCTCGGGTCGGGTAGGGTTAATTTTAATATCATTTTTTTTTATCGTATGCTAATTTGAGTTGGATTGCATGTTGTTTGATCTCGGGTCGGGTCGGATTAGTTTGACTTTCTGAAAATGTCGTGTCGGATCGGGTCGGACGGATTTTTCGGGTCGGGTCGGGTTTTGCCACCTCTAGCCATATATATGGAATGTCGGACAGAGTCTGGGATAAAAATGTTGTTGCTCCACGACCATATATGAGCGACTAGGTAATTTTAAAAACTACTTCATAATATTGACATTTTGAAAGTAGTTGGAGTGACAGTCTGAGATGGAGAATTGGAGATGCTAATGAATAATGATGCCAAATTATCAACAAGTCCCTTGGAAACTGTGATATACCAAAATTAATATAATTAGATTTTGTTATATTTATTTTTAGTTTAAAAAAATAAAATAAAATAATGGATTGAATGGTAATATAAATTTTATGTAAGGGTTGAATTAATAATATTATAGGAATCAATAATATGAGTGCATGATACAAGGTATTCATCTCTGTTGGTTATTGTGTGGTGGAGCTAATTGATAACATGGTTACTAGCTAAGCCACTTATAAGAATGCAAGTCTTAAGAGATTATATATAATTCATTATTATCTTATAGATTTAATTGCTTAGTTATCAAATGGCATGTGCCAATATAAGCAAGACTTGGATCAATAGGAAGTAAGCATGATAGTATCTGCAGGGATGATTCTTGCATTTTAATTATTGGAAGATATTTTTACAGGGTATTTAGTTATGTGAAATTACAAACAGAGCATATGTGTACATATAAATACTCGAATTAAAGCCTTACATATGTATAATTCATATTATTATACATATGTGGCGCTGCCACGTCTCGGGTATATCTCGGGGCGTGACAGAAACAAAGGAAAACATGTAGAGTCCACCCTATAAAGTATGCCACTCATCCATCATTCTCTCACAATCTGACACACCCACATGCACCTATGTGTTTGTCACAGTTGCATAAATGTTCACTGGAAACTGTAATGTATCTGTTTACTAAAAAATGATATATGTTAATCGGAAAGATATAAATTTTCACTGAAAAATAATATTTGTTTATTACAAATACGGTGGACCGGTGGATAGATAAAATGGTGGTCGCTAGCTATTACTCGAAAACAAAGTAGTGCAAAGAGCAAAACATCGCTCAGTGCTACAGCCTACATATAACGGATTCAATACAAATTAACAAACCCTTGTTTCTGACAAAAAGAAAACAGAAAATTAAATAACACAACAATTCTCATATAGACACACTGTTAGGAATTCCTTTAGGTGTTTCTTTGGGCAACTTGTTGCTACCTTGAGATTCCTTTGAAGAAGTGTTTGGATACAGAAGCGTATATGGGAACTTCACCGGTCCATTTCGGTTTTTCAGACCAGAATCCTCGTTCAACCGAATTATCTCGTCTTCTATTCCGACCAACCGGCTTCGAAACTTATCAAAAGCACTCAATACCTTCTTCTCAGATGTACTCCAATCCGACGTGTCACGTTGGCCAAGGTAGACCTCGTCTGAGGCATGCCGAGACAGTACCTCAATCAGGGATATGCCCAATAATGTCTGTAAACGGCTTGTTATGGTCCTTAGAAAGACCTTCTCGGGGTTCTTCTGCAACTCTTCGTACTCCTTTGTCCCGGGTGTGGGCATCTTCTGACGGCTAATTGTTGGACGGTTCGGGAGGTACCCGCCATATGGGTACTGCCCGAAATTGACCGCTGCATGTAGAGCTGAGGCGATCCAAATTATTGTCGTACAGGTCTTTGTTAGTTCCTTAACTGTATGCATTGCGGGCCACCATGTTTCGTCCTTCTTGTCACCATGCCCGACCTCACGTATCTCCTTCCACCATGATTGTAGCTCGGTATCAGATTTTACTGTGAAGTCATTTGGATAGTAGATGGAGCAATACTCATTGACCCACGACTCGATGGCTGACCACACAGCCATACCATCGACAGCATATGGGTAGTCCTTGATTAGAAGGCGCAGGTTGTTTGGGCTTGAATGATCTTCAACCGCAACTCCTCTGCAAAGGACATCACATAATTAAAAGTTAAGAACACAGTTTCTGAAAGTTCAAACTTAGATCCATATTTTCAATCCAATGAAAAAGCTAGTCAATTTTTTTTTTTTAAGAATCACATAAATATTTCGGTGTAACTTTCATAATAAGAACAGAATCTACAAAAGCAAAAAAAGTATAGAAATATTAATGTATCAGTGGAAATCACAGATTTTTCTGAAAAAAAAAAAAACACCGTACTACCTTTTGATAAGGTCGTCAGGCAAGCCTTGTTCGGTGAGTTTCCAACTCCTGTACACATCGGATGACATTTCCATTGCATATATCCCAGGGAAAAGGGTTCGCTCTATAATGCCACCGGCATTGACGAGGGTCTGCCGTGCCAAGGCGTTAATCTTCATTGTGTCAAGGTAATGAGGGCTCATGAGCTTGTATATGGGATGTGTCACGCTCAGTTGCCGGTGTGTAGCTATGATGAACGGCTCTATCACTGCATGAGTGTTCAGCCTAAAGATAATAGCAAAACAAAGAAGTTAAATTAATAGTTAATAGTCGTACCATTTCCAATCAAGCTAACTACGAAAAACTTAATTTTATTTTCCCAATTATAAAATCCGTACCAGTGAGAGATGAGTTGGTGATATCCAGAGTCGTTAACAGCTACATACGCCTTGGCCAATTGCCAGATGGATCCTTCGACAGTACCTTTAGGTGCCGGTGTATAGACCGTGCTTACTGCACCGGGTTGTACGCCATCAGGACGATCAGGCAAGCTCAGCTCAATAGCAAGTGGTTTGAGGGTGCCGTCATCCTCCAGGAATAAGATTGTTCTGGTGGCATATATATAATTTCCTTTCAGGTCGTTGAATCGTTTCAGGTACGGCATATAGATGTCGTGGTAATCAAGTATGAACAATCTCTTTTCCCTCAGTGCCTGCCATTGAGAATCAGGTAAAATTAATGATAGAGGTCGTTAGTTAACAAGTACATAAAGAGTTATATTGGTTGTTAATTTAATTACCTCATCAACTGTAAGCCTCGAGAGATTCTTCCCGAGATGCTCTTCTGTTATAGTGCTCTTCTGATTGCCATATTCTTTAGGATCGAGATTGCTTGTCGGAGGGAACTCCTATATATATTTTTTAAATATTAGATGGAACATTCACTCTTTCTGAAACGATTTGCAATCTTTCATTGGAAAAAGAATGAACAAATAAATAGAAAAGTATTAGACCTCCAAGCATCTGATGATCAGTGGATTTGTACCAGCGAGCATTTCCCGAGCGAATTCTTCATCTGTTGTCCATGCATACTCATCCGCTGCACATAAGAATGAGGTCAATTTATTCAAGCTCATCCAATCACACAGAAACAAGCAATGTATAGGTAAATCGCATATCAGAAGGCCTATCGGCTATTACTTTGAATAACTTGGGGCTTGGGGAGATGAAAGGCATCGCCTCCGTCGGGGGCCAACCATGTCTTGATGAACTCGGAGTGAACATTCTTTGCCAGATTTTGCAGCAGAGTTGGATGGGAATCAAGGGGTATCTTATTGCGATAAAGCTCTAATGTATCCTTGAACGAGTCGAACTCTCGATCAAAGAGAGAGCCAAGTCCCGGTAAAAAGGCATGACTGAGTGATTGCAAGACGAATGCGAAGGAGTCTTCCAACTTCAGGTGTTGAAGCTGCTCATCCCTCGGCACATATATGTCGAGGCCCTCCAGAACGTTTAACCTGCTCTCATACTTGGAACCTGTAAATGTCCATCGAGTTTTAGACCTTTCAGCTAGAATAAGACTATATACAACAGTTTTATTCAATTATAATCTATTGGAATATATATCCTGATTCTAATCAAATCAAAGTACATATAAAGTATCGAAAGTACGATTGTCATGTCATGGGCACACCTTCTTTTGCGGGGCCACGGCTGGTACGGCACCGACGGGGATACGGGTGTTCTGACCCACCAAGAATAGGATGTATGTGGTCCTTATTGTCAGGATCGCCTAGATCGTTGTAGACATCATAGCCGTAGACCCGGTGATGCAGCTTTAGTGGTCCAGGGATGTCATCACCCCTGAGACGGAAGAGCTCCTCTTCCCTGTATGGCCGAAGAGGTTCCGGCATTTGGTCCGGTAGATATGTCTGTCGAAAAGCATCAATAAGGATTAATTATTTCGATTTATCTGAGAGGGAGAAACAAGTGCACATACCAGTTAAGTCATTCATTGCACACACAGACACACTCACCTCATTGCTGAAGAACACGCGGTCATAATTGGACTCCGGATTGATCCAGGAGTTGCAAACAAAAAGCAGCTGTCCTTTTCCCGGCACACCCTCAAGAGTGAGTGTCTTGAGGAAGAACTCTTTGTCATGCTTGTTACTCACAATGACAGCGCCGGGGATGCCCTCGTTGAAGTCCCACTCGAAGCTGATGTTGAACTCGGACTCGCCATCGGATAATCTTTTTATGTTCTGCAAAGACACATCTTGAAGGTGGGCTTCTTTTGATAGCTTGCCTCTTCCAGTAGCTACAATTTTGCAGAGGAAATAAAAATTGAGGATCATGAGGTTCAACTTCAGCAAGACAGTTCAATGTTAAAGATAAGGATTGCCGTAATTAAGCGGTGATTAATGAATTGTAATTCCAAAACTAAAATGATGCCACAATGTATTTTATTTTACTTCAGAACATACTGGGATATTGTAGAAATCACCCGGTGAGGCATTTCATCGAGCAACTCATGTGCATGATTAGATGATACATGGATGGATTTAAACAGGGTAAACCAAAGCACAGACAGACAGACTAAAAGACTAAGGGACTGATGCATTGTGTTTAAAGCACTACCTAGCTGTCCATAAATATAACAAATAGACTGACAAATGAGACCCAATAAAGTCTATTTGTAACCACTACACTCACAAAAAGTAACTTATAAGTAATTACATGGATTGTGTGGATGCTTAATGTTTCCCTTTTGTTTACCTTGAGCACCATGATCCTGTATAGATCATCCGGTGAGGCATTTTAACGAGCAACTGATGTGCAGAACATAGACAAAGTGTGTATAGATTCCAACAGAGTAATAACGAAGGCAGTATTACTTTTTAACATAAATGAAGCTATTAGGAAGAGTTGGATTTATGGATTGAAAAATATGAACTTCCATACAATTTGATAATTGATGTTTTTGATTTGTCAAAAATTTCTTGATTAAAAAAATAGGATGACTATGTTTATTGCAAATTTACTTTTTTTAAACACACAAGATATGGGTTTATAAATCATACCGGTACAAGTTCGCTAGGAAACCGAACCATTTAGCCCTAGCATTGGGCCCATTATTATTATAATTCTAATTATAGAGCAGTATATTAACTATATCCAACCATCTAGTTTCATTTCAAAAATCCATAATGGTAATATAAAAGCCCATAATAACTAATCAAAAAAATTGATTGTTCCATTGTCTAATTTCATTTCAAAAATTCATAATAACTTCATAAAAAAAACTAATCAAAATTGATTGTTCGATGGTTCGGTCTCGAAAAACCCGTCCGACCCGACTCGATACGACTCGAATTCGATCCGATTCATGTTTCAAAGAAAGTCAAACTGACCCGAACCTGACCAGACCCAACCCATGTTTCAGGCAAAGTCAGACTGACCCGACTCGACCCGTAATTCACAAAAAGGCAAACTGACCTGTCCCCGACTCGAACCCGACTCGACTCGACCTGTGTTTTAGGGAAAGTCAGACTGACCCGAATCCAACCCGGACTCGACCCGACTCGACCCGTGTTTTAGGAAAAATCAGACTGACCTGAACCCAACCCATGTTTCAGGGAAAGTTAGACTAACTCGAACCCGAACAACTTGAAACCTGAGATGACCCGGTAATAGAGATGCAAAATCTGACCAGACCCGAAAAACCCGTCCATCCCGACCTGACCAGAAAAAATGCCGGCAGACGTCAACCCGATACCCAACCCAACCCGACCCGACCCGGCCCTAAAAAATGCCGGCAACCGTCAACCTGATACGCGACCCGACTCGACATTTCCATTCGGTCAAACCGACCCGACCCGACCCGACAATCTACGACCTCTAGTTAGGCAGCAAAAGACATCTTAAGGCCACATGTCCCCATGAATTTGTTAAGTTCAGCTGAGCCCTTATAGAGTCCTAATTCCTAACTACTACACCTATCTTATCTGATTTACGAAGCATAAAGTTGTTTGTCAACATTGCTACACGAGGACTGAAGACTCAGAATCCATTGGTCCAAAGAGTCAAGGGCACCTAATCTCTAACGAAAGAAACAATAAAGGACTCAAAATCATTGACCCACTACGTACTAAGGTTGGTCACTTGGTCTATCAAATGCGCGTCATGAAAGTTACTCTTATTGAATGAATGAATGGAGGACCAAACGTACTCAAATTGAAGGCTCTTAATTAAATATACATATATTGTTCTTATCAACAAACTTGTAAAGGAGATTATGTATAATTTATTTGAATTAACTGACTACATTGATGTTTATGTTTATTGTTTGTAAGGGTACTTTTTTTATTTATTTTTGGTACTATTAATAGTGCAAATTGCTCCATAAACTAAACTTTATATTTTTTACAATTTTTTTATTATTTTTTAAGATATTTTGAAATGCCACTTGCTTAAAGCCATCCAAATAAGTAACATTTCAAAATATCTTAAAAAAAGTAAAAAAATGTAAAAAATATAAATTTTGGTTTACAAGTAAAATTGCATATGAAGATCATAATGAGCGGCTTGGATCTCCTACTAATATTTTAAAATTGGAGATATGAGCCAATAGTACGGTACAATTTGTACTATTAATGGTACTATAACTCAACTCTTTTTTTTTTTATACTATTTCTTTGGAATAAACAATTTATAGTGACAAGCTCTTTATTATTATAACAAAAACCCACATCCCAACTCGAGTTCTTATATCAAACAAAAAAAAACTTGTTACCTAAAACTCTGGTCCGAAATATAAATGATAATTGAAAAATCTTTAGTGACATGGATTTATGATTGTTGCATGTTGAATTATTTATCTTATTTTTATTTAGATTTTAGAGGTATGCTAACTGTTTTTTCAAGAAAATCCTCTATCATTACACCCTCCTATACATTTTTTAATTATAAACACTCTAATATAATAGATATGAACACTCGCCAATTGTATGAAAACCCAAGTTAGGGCGAACGATTATTTACCAGAACGTAAAATTTGAACTAGTTCTAACAGAATCATTCACCAGAACATGAAATCTTAGACGGCCCACGCTGAATCTTCAATGTGTAGGTATGAACACCTTATGGTATGAACACCTTATGTGTAGGTATGAACATCTAGACAAATAGGTATGAACACCAGATTTTCACAAATAATTATTTATCATAACGCTATGATTACAACATATTTAACTATTAATTTGTCGGACTCAACTTTTAGAGTCAAAATAAATGTGTAATTAGTGAGAATCTGAATCTTGAACTAGAATTTTGATAGAATATTGGTAGGGAACATTTAAGGGGGACAAAAGAACGGGGACAAAAAGATTTTCTCTTTAATTTAATAAAAAAAGTTCAAAAGTTGTCTTAAAGCTTACCACTTAATTCAACAGAAATATATTTTCCGAATTAATGCGACTCATGATGACATTGAAATTCACTCTTTGGGCCAAAAACATGAATCAAATAAATAGTACCAAAAGTATTATGCAACGAATTCTCAATTATCCCGCAAATAACAAAATTTAGAAACAGTACTAACAGTGAGGCATATATGCAGTTGAACACCAGACAAATATATAATTAATCATTTAATTAGTAAATTAAATGAGATTAGGTGACTGACTGATCACTACTTGTGCATATATATATATATATATATATATATATACATATGCATACAGAAATTAAGCCAGAAATTAACTAAAGACCAATTAACAACTGACCGGAGTCGGCGTAGGTGGACGAGACGAGGCGGAACGCGATCTTGTCGCGGGGCAGATCGAGGGCCTCGTGGTGGCGCGAGGGGACGTAATTGGGGAGTTCCAGGACATCCTTGCCAATCAGCACCACTGTACCGGTCAAGTTGCCATGTTTCCATGCCTTCTCGTTCTGCCCCGTTAGGCAGTCCCACAACGCAACCAAGTGCCACAACATGTTACTACTACTACTTGTATGTACTCAATATACCAATGGAATGGATGGAATGGAGTTAGAGAGAAGTGTGTGTACCAGCAGCAGGTATATATATAGAGAGGGTTTGGTTATATTGATTGATGGTGGAAAAGAAGGGAGAGGAGAGACAGCAACTAGGTCAAGGTTTAACAACTAACGTGTCCTAATTGCTTATTAAATAATCAGCAGTAAATAAATTGTCAGTTCATGAAGAAACACTTCATGTATTAGGAAAAGTAAACAAAAGTGGTTGAATTTGAATTTATCCTAACTAGTGTTTTTAGTACCGTTATTGTATATCATCATATTGAGGCACTGAAATTGTTAACAGCAACTATTTAAAGATAAAAATAATTAGTTTTATAATTATAAATTATACATGTGTTATGATGGAGACAAAGAGCAAAGTTTTGTTGTGAACAAATAATATTTACTTTCTCAATTTATGGACCAATTGACTTTTAGCAAGCAAACTTGAACAACAATATTCATTCAAAATTTATTAGTCTATAAGTTCAATAATACATATATAATTTTTTTTTCAGTTCTAAATATTCATTCAAAGATTGTTTAAATTAAAATTGTTGAAATATGTACAAATTTTTGATGAGATATCAAACGACTTTCAAATTGAATGAAATTTGAAACAATATCAATCAATAATTTAAACAAAATATATCTATAAATTTGAAACAATACCAGTAAAACTATCTAGAACCCCTGCGATCAAGATCCAACAATAAATAACAAATAGATCATTCTCAAATAAGTTTTTCTTTCCATTTATCGTTTTGTTATTTTTTTTTAAATTCCTTTTGGCCTTTTGTACGTTGTGACAAATTGACAATTTTGGAATTAATTTTATCAATTAAAAGATAATTGGAGAAGGACATTAATTTCCTAGTTGCAGCACAAAATATATATGAGAAAATGACACATGTTTTAATCAAGGGGATAGTTGTCGTACGTTTCACATAAATTCAACGACTATTAATTTCTTAATTTGCAACGTACGAAAATTAATCCTCAAAAGGCGAAAATTCGACAGCCTTCACCAAATATTCCTACCCTGCTAAAAACAACTGACATATTGAAAAGTCAAACTTTTTTTTTTTTTTTAAAAAAAAAAGTTGTTACGTGTATCCTAAAATTCTAACATTTACCAGCTAGCAAAATAATGTAATTTTGATCAACTTTTCTTTTAAACACAGCAAGTTTAGAAACATATATAAATATATGATCACTAACAATGTCTATGCTGACAATTATAACATTGAGACCTTAAACAAATTTTTAAAAAAGATAATTCACTTAATTACTTGCAATACTTATTTTCACATCACATGACTGATGATAAATAATTAATCACGGATACCCTTAAGCAGTGGTGGAGCCAAAATTCAGAACCAGTCAACCGGTACTGGAGTCAATCCTTTCATTTTAGTAGACCTTAATTTCTGACCCAACAAAAACTAGTCTTATATAGGAGTAAAACTATGGTACTCTTAAGCTCACAAGGGCCTCCCGTGAACTTAACACAAAAAATATATCAAATCACATCCAAATTTTGATTTTTATGGCTCAATAAATTTGTTATATCAAAATCTTATAGCATGCAAATTTTTTTTTATTTTTTGGAGATTTGTAAGTATTTATTTCGAATTTTTTTTAATAGCAACCATACAATATTAATAAAATAATCAATATTTCATATGTAACTTTAAAAAAATCCGAAATAAATACTTAAAAATCTCTAAAAATGGAAAATTTTTACATACCACATAATTTTGATATAAAGAATTTATTGAGCCATATAAATCAATATTTGGATATGGTTTGATACATTTTTGGAGTTAAGCTCACAGGGGCCTTCCGTGAGCTTAAGAGCACGCTAGATTTACTCCTTATATAGTTATATACATGGATAAATATGACTTGCCACAAACAATGCCCACAAAACACCCCAATGCACTTAGAAAAAATTTACAAAAATATCTCTCTTTTCAGAAAATTTTATAGAAATATCCTTTATTTCTAAGGAAATTTACAAAATTACCCTACCATAAAATTTTTTTACAAAAATGACCCTCACAATCTTACAAAAATAAACCTCCGCCACACAAAATTTTACAAAAATGACTCTCCCCACCCATATGTCACCCCATCACAGGGTTGTGGGGGCAAAGTCGTGGCATGGTATCATTATATGAAGGGACCCATTTTTGCTGTGTCATATGGATTCGCATTTGCTGCCATAGCTCAAATCTCAATCGTCCATATCAATTAATGGCCCAGATTTATTTTCATAAATTTGGATATGGGACTTGTTTGTCCGACTGCCCAAGTGGCCAAGCACGTTTACCCATAAATTAATTTGGTATTGTACTTATTAAAAGTGACTTAATTTGTGAGGTTGAATTAATTTTATTGTACTTTTTTATATGTTGCATAACTTGACATAGCACAATTTTAAGAGGTGCCATATGGATTCATATCCTCGGCTGTGCTGCAAGTCAGCCCGGCAGAGAGAGACAGAGAGAGTCACCGAGGGTGGGACCCACCGAACTGAGTACCCACCACAGTGACTCTCTCTGTCTCTCTCTGCCGGACTGACTTGCAGCCGGTCAGAATACTGAATTTGCCCGTAATATGCAACATGTAATACTTAATCTTAGTCATATATATATATATATATATAAATATACATACAATGCCAACAATTAGTGTCATCTTCACATGTACTTTCACGGATAATCGGATTATATATATATATACATACAATGCCAACAATTAGTGTCATCTTCACATGTACTTTCACGGATAATCGGATTAAACCAGATAAGAAAATGATTGCAGGCTTGCATGTAGCTGACTGTAATTGATTATTAATTTGGAGAGGGTTCTAAATTAAAAAAAATAAAAATCAATTGATTATTTTTTGCATGTTTAAAATAAAAAAATTTAAATTTGAATTTTGCACGTTTAAAAAAAATTATGTATGAAAAATCACATGATTAAAATTAAAAATTTTCTATTGGTAAATCTTAGTTTAATTTTTATTTTTTGGTGAAACTTAATCTTTTTTTTTTTTTAACAAACCTTTTGAATTTTGATGTCCAATATATGTACTAAGCCCAACTACTCACACATTAATTTGTTAGTTTGTACACCTTTTTAGTTGTCAAAACACAAAAGTTTGCACAACTCTCACCAAATAGTCCTAATCCCGTACCTGAAGCGTCACAAACAATTAAACAAACGCACAAATTGAAATTAAAATAAAATAATAATACATGTGTATTTTCGCAACTTACAAATGTTTTTGATCAACTTGCTTTGCTTTTATTAAACTAGTTGGAAGATGATATATATATAATTAATGTATATTTTTCACGTTGCTAAATTACAAGATAACCACTAATACAATTTTCGATAGTCATCTTTAGTGACAAACATGCATGAGATGAACATTGATAATTGATATTTCTAAATCCGGGGCAAAAAAAAAAAAAAAAAAATCAAAATGTTGCTATTTCACACGTAGTTGGCAAATTCAATGACAAATTGACAAGAAATCAAGAATCAATGCTCCGACGAGTTGTTCGAAAGTTGTGAAGAAGAGAAGTTCACGAAGCATCTCTGCTTCATATATAGCGCATTATAGCAGAGCGGGTGGGATGAGAGCAATCAAAAGCGCATTTACAGTAGTTTACAACTTGGTATCGCTCTAAGTTGGCTGGTACAACGGAGTGCTCATCCCTAACATTTGGCACGGTGTCATGCAGTACGTGGATCGTTGGATCGCCTCAAAATTCGAACCAGCACGAATCTCGAGGAGATCTAACGGCACATGTGCTGCATGGCACTGTATCATATGTTAGGAGATCTGAAATCGGTACGGATGGGTGGGACTCGAGGTATCACTCACAAAGTCTTGTTTCGCTTGTTCAAATTCTTGTTTCGCTTGTACCAACCAACTTAAAGTGGTACCAAGTTGTAAACTACTGTAAATGCGCTTTTGATTGTCCTTATCCGAGTGCTACCTAGAGTCCATACTATGGACATATATAGAAGTCACATATGGGTTGTCAAATGAAACTCATGTGAACTAATGTGTAACGCTTACACTCACATGTGCAGTAGCAGAGCTTGAGCTCCAGTAAAGGGGGGGCAATTTGTAGTGAACCAAGTTTTACCCTTTGAAAAGAGTTGCACACATGATACTATACTAAAATATTTACAAAAGATCAATGTAAAAAACTATGCTCTAACTTCTAAGGTTTGAGTCTCTGACGATATGGGAGAGAGATTTCGATTTTCGAGGCGTTAAATGATGGAAGAGCACTTTTTTACTTTTTATTTTACCAAATTTAAGTGGAGTAATTTAATTCGGACAAGAAAGGGGGGGCCAAAATATAATTCAGAGTGAAATTAGCTTGTAAATTTGAGTCTCAGGCACGAATTTTAGAAAATGAAGGGGGGGCCACAGCCCACTTTGCTAATACTAAGCTCCGCCACTGCACATGTGTGACTTTATAGATGTCCATAGAGTGGACACTTAATGTTTTCCTTTGTAATCAACGGCTTTGATAATTAAAAATAAAAGTCAATCTGTTGATAATCACCTGGTCAGATAAAAGGGTTTCAGTCTGAGTTTTTCCAAGCTCCATAATTTTGGGAGTAAGGAAAAGATAAGGATAAGAATGTATATATACTCTCAGTCCGAGCAAGTTGCAGTGGTGCAAATTAAATGCAATACACAGTGATGTATGTAATAAATACTCAATAAAATGATGTATATAACGTACACTACAAGAAAATGCAACAACAGCATAGGTAAAATATACGCAAGTATAGTGATTTAAAAACGGTCCGGGTAGGTCTGGATCGGTCCAAATCTGCTCCGGTCTACAGGTTTTTCCAGTTCGGAAAATCTCGAAAAAATTTTGGAGGGAAGGAGATTGGACCTAGCTTAGGACCGTCCCTCCTGGGTTGCCCGGTTTTCCCGGTTCGGGTTGCTCGGGTTGCCCGGTCTCGGAGTTATATGTCAAAAAAAAAAAAAATAAATAAGAAAACAAAACAAAAAATATAATACACCTATTTTATATTAAAAAATCGAAAAATATACTTAAAAAACGAAAAATAATTAAAAATTATATTATTTGTTTTAATCAGATATACATATATTATATTATACTATTAAAAGTTTGGAAAATAGTATTTTTTATATTAAAAATGAAAAAAAAATTAAAATGATATTATTTAAACCGAAAAAATAACATAGAAAATCAGAAATTAATAATTATATTTGTTGTAAAACAAAAATTCTTCTTGAAAAATAAAATTAAATAATATTATATTAGTTGTTAACATAGGCGGAAAAAGTTGGAACCAAGTCGGGCTACCTCGGGTCGGGTCTCGGGTTGCCCCGGTACCCCGGGTCGGGTAGGGTCGGGTCCCGGGTTTGCTCGGGTCGGGTTTCCACGGGAATTTTTCTGGGAACATGGATACCTACCCTTGCGAGGATCGTCCCTCCCGGTCCTCTTGGGTTGCCTTGGTCAGATGCCCGGGTCGGGTCGGTCGGTCCATTTTCCCCGGGTTTCTCGGGTCGGGTTCGGACCTCTCGGGTTTTTTTAAAACACTACGCTAGTAGCATCAGAATACTGATGCAGATGACTCAATTGCATGACGAGAAGTGTAGACCAAAGATTGATAAGGCGGTTGTGAGAGGGGTTTTGATTTAGGGCAAAGGAGTGGTTTGAATATATTCCAAATTTTGGGGTTGAAATGAAATTTTGGTAGGGCTTCAAAATGGTAAATTGAAAACTTTTGGTGGGCCTTACATAATTGGATAGGTATTGAAGGTCTACTTGAATGGGTAAACCAATAAATTGTAGGGAAATGTCTTCCGTCCACAGGTCAAACGATACATCGGCCCATATTTGACCAAAATCTGTGTTGGAATGGACACATCGTTTTTTTGGACGACACGCTGGAAAACACACGTCTGCCAGCACCCCCATCCCCAACCGCCGCCGCCCCTCCTCTTTCTCCGTCCGTCAGCTACAACCCCTGACTCTTTCTCCCGCGCCCAACCCCCATCAGACGTATGTTTTCCAGCCTCGCAGCCAACCGCCGCCGCCCCTCCTCTAGTATCCCGCCCCCAACCCCACCGCCTCTTTCTCATGCCGCCCCCAACCTCGCCGCCTTCAACCCTCGCCGCCCACAACCTCGCCGTGGTGATCAGTCCTGTGGGCGGGATACTAGATTCAAAAAGGGTGTTGATGATCTTGTGATCCTGTGGGCGGGATAATATTATAAATTTTGAACAGATTGTTACTAAAGTTTGCTTGTTTGTTACCATTTGGTAACATACTGTTACCAAATTTGGGTGAAACGAGCTGCTACTCCCCATTACAAAACTTGGAAATGTTCTATAGGTGTTACATACTTGGAAACAGTAGTTACCAAAAAACTAATTCTTGTTACTAAAAAACTAATTCTTGTTACCAAAAAAAAGTAGTAAATGTGACCCCCGCTGCCCATAGCCCCCAGCCCCCCGTCGCCCCGTCCCTCCTCTTTCTCCGTCCGCCAGCACCAACCCCCGCCGCCCCTAGCCCCCAACCCCCCGCCCCCAGCCCTCGCCGCCCCTAGCCCCAGCCCCAGCCCTAACCCCCGCACCCCTCCTCTTTCTCCTGTGGGCGGGATGTTAATTTAAATAAAAAGGCGTTCAACGTGGATTTGATGAGGTGATGAGTTGGATGCCAGCGTCGACTCTATGGTGCTATGGATGAAAATTCTATGGACAGTAGGTCGTGCTCTAAATTGTATCCGTATTACCCTGTTATGCTTACCCATGCACCTGTTGCATTTTCTTGTAGTTAACTAATAATTGGGAACTTATCAAATTAATTAGTCATGACCGGTTTCAGAAGGATCAAGTATATATATATATATATTATGGTTATGTACATTGAATGTTCAGACCAAATCAATATACATGGAAACTTGGTATATATAAACAAAACTACAGAACTATATACGTACTGATGCTTCAATTCGACTTCTTTATTTTATCACCGACAGTATTTATTGGAATTAAGTGATTAGTTTTTAACAATATAATTAGGCAGGCAATTATATATGAAACAATTTTATATCTCAGAATTATGAATTGTATTTTATTATTAATTAATTGGCGCAATGCAGCATATCATCTGCATGCATCATGTGCATACGAGGCTTACTTTCCCACTAACAATTTTATATCTCAGTACCATTATTTTTTGGTTTCTAATTCTAAATATGGACAATCTTCTCTGTTTGACAGTACAATTAATATCATTTTTTTTTTAAGAAAAGGTACAATTAGTATCAGAATCCAATGGTTATATTTTGTCGTTCTTCGTTAGTTAGTTACCGGTATCATACTGTCTTTTTTTGGAAGGGATCGATAGCTGTCCACATGGCCTACTAATTAATTAATTTACAACACCACTTACATCCCTTCAAAATTACTACTAAGCACAAATTAATTGTGCAATACAATTGTGCTAAGCATGTCTGTATATACATCCAATCGTGTCAATTCGTACAATTGATATGAATGATACAATTAAATCAGTTGAACTTCCGCGCACGGTAGAAGATCAAGAATTTAATTCAAAGCTGCATCTCTCGTTATTACTAGTCAAATAGGCGGTGACAAAATCTGACCCGACTCAAAAAATCCGTCCGATCTGTGTTTTAGGGAAAGTCAAATTGATCCGAACCCGAACTAACCCGACCCGTGTTTCAGAGAAAATTAGACTAACCCGACCCGACCTAACCCAAACTCAAACGACCTAAAAACCGAGATGAGGTGCAAAACCTGACTAGACCTGAGAAACCTGTCTGACCCGACCTGAAAAAATGTTAGCAACCGTCAAACGGTCAACCCGATACCCTACCCGTGACCCGAAAAAATGCGGACATCCGTCAACCTAATACCCGACCCGACACGCGACCCGACATTTTACATTCGGTCAAACTAACTGACCCGAACCCGACTCGACAATCTGCCACCTTTTAACTAAAAGCGTATGGCCAGGTTATGGGCTATGGTTCTATAGCTATGCATCTGTATATATACAGCAATGCTGCATGTCCTCGATTAGTTAAAAACTTAAAATGTAGATTGTTGAATAAAACATTGGGTCAACAAATTTCAGATTTGAGATGGGTCCAAAACATAGGAGGGCCTTATATTCTGTTTTTAGATGTCAGCCCATATCTTTGTCAATGCTGTAGTTTGTATTTGCAACACCATTTTATTTACCAAAATAAAAAAAAATAATTGTGTATTTGTGTTTGTATGAACTTAAAATACTTGCACAAATGCTGAATTTCCATTTCCTACGAGACCCTTTTTTTAATTTTTTTTGATGGAGATATGAGAGTCTAGTTTCTTAAAATTCATTTGATGCTCATGGAGGCTTAAACATATAATCCATTGGAATTTGGAAATCATTCTTGTTAGCTAGCTACGTACCACTTGATCGAGCTACAGGGCCGTTTGCATCTTGCGAGACATGTTATTGAGTTAGTAATCTATACAGTACTATGGATTCATGGACTCGAATGATCTTTTGATGAAATATCTGAAAGAAGCTGGTGATAGGGCCCAATATGCTGGTCTATGGGCCCCAAGTTGGATTTGTGCCTTTTGGGACGCAGGCAAAACGGCCCGAATAACACACCGACTTCTTGAAAGGAAAGAGCTCCGTGATTGCTTCCAATCACGGTCTCTTGCCTTATGTCGGCCTCATCCTTGCCATAGTAGGAACCGGAAACCCCAGCCTATAAAAGGGGTTTTGAGACGCTTAATAGGGGTTGGAACTCAAGCTGATAGAATAGCTATTTACTTACATTCTGCTTATTCACTGAACTTGTAATATCGCTGGTCTACGGCATTCGGCAACCGAATACCGAAGCCCATCAGCTGGAACAGAGAAAGTACTGGCAAGAACAGTAGAAGGCCTGAAAGAAACTACCACAGAATTTGAAAACTTCCGTTATTTCTCTGACAAGTTTGGAGTGATGAAGGATCCAAATTGAATCAATATCTTATCAAGTGTCAAAGGCAAGTTATGATCGATTGCGTGGATCCCGAGCTGCTATCATTAAATTCACTGGCAAGATACTGCCATTGCGTTACAAAGGCCGTCGGATGCATTTAAACAGCTCAGATCGATTTACCTTCTTATATTCTACATAAATATATAATAAATATCGAAAGAAAATTTAAGAAATCATAATAACTAACGAATGGAAGGAGATTTATCTGAATTTTCTTCGTATATGTTGATCGCTTAATTACCGGTAGACAACGGTACAGCTAATAACAACCAACCTCGATCCAGACTGTACTTTAATGATCTGGATGGAATCAATAATAGGTAGAATTCTTGACAGATTTGTCTCAAATTAATTTAGTTTTCACAAGAACATTTTCAATAGGAGAGATCGAGAAGTTACAGGTATTACTGGTAAACTTAATTGCAAGCACAATATTTATTTCCAATATGATCAAATACAGATAAATACAGATAAGTACAAAGGGCAGAATGAAAATACAGATAAATACAGATAAATACAAAGGGCAGAATGAAAATACCAACATGACAAGCAATCAAAACAAAAGCATCAAAAAAAAAAAAAAAAAAAGTATTTAACACCGATCATAACTATGTATCGTAAAAACAAAAAATGGATGAAGTGAACACTGGTATTACTTTGACTCATCCCCGGCATACTCGTCGGTGGTAGAGCTGCCACTGTCGCAGAGCTGGTCAACTTCGTTTGTGTCTAGAACTGGTGAGGCAATGACTTCCTGCTTCTTGTTGCAATCGTGTCGAACGACTTTGAGAAGATCGCTCTCATGATACTCTGAGAGATCAAGAGCGGTTATCATGGTGTCGGCAACTGCCTTCGTGAGCTTCTTCTCGCATATTGACTTGAGCCCTTCCATTTTAAAACGGTGCGCTGCAACAAGCATGCGGTGGTACCTCTCTGGAGGCGTGACCTCCTCGAAATCTTCCGGTAGTGAATCGGTATAAATGAAATAGAGCAAGTGCTTAAAAGTGAGTGGATCCATGTGCTGCACGGATACGCATATGCTCTTCATGCTCATGTCGATGTCCTTTTGCAGGGCAAGAAGTTCTGACCGGAACACCGGGGAACGGGCTGCAAGAATGCACCTGTGGGCAGAAAATGTTTGTTTCTTGACGACGAGAATGATATCAGAAAACTCCCCGGTTTCTAGCAGAGAAATAATCATGTCTGAGGGAGGTGATGCTACCATTTCTTCATCGTTCGGCTCGTCATCTGCCGAAGGCAAGGCAGGGTCTGTCGTTATTACCTTCGCCTGGTACGACCGTGGTTTGTATTTGTGTTTTCTCGGTGGTTTCCAGGATTTATCAAAAATAACCCATAAAAGTAATTTATGCAACAAACAATCATCTTCAGAATACGTCTCCTGATCGGATTTTGTGAAGTACGTCAGAGGTACCATCGGAAGACCCAATCCCTCGCCAAGCGGGGTCGCTTTGAAATCCATCTCTTCGTTCCATTTAATCCAGGTATCGATCTTCCAATCACCATTGTTACTGTAGTCTTGCACCAGGGACATGTAGCCATACTTCTTAACCGGCACGGTATTATCCAATAAACAAAGATAATACCACACGAATTCGCCTACTGGGTACACCCGGATTTCCCAGTCGACGCTCCCCATTGTGAATGGCCCGTGCTTGGTAAAATACATTCGCTCGAAGGCCTTCATTTTCAGCAATTCTTCGTTTATTCGGCCCTGGGGTGTGAGCTGCGACACGTTCTTCGTCTCGACAGTATACACTCCTTCAATCAACGAACCCATATCGCTGGCTTAGGCAGAAAACGATTCAAATCTTGAGGATTTGGATGATGATCATGGGGGTGTATGAATCGAAACACAAATGATCAGAAAGTCTTCGGAGGTGTGTATGGCATATAGGCGAATTCGAAGACCGGTTCCCTGTGTGCTCAGCACGCAGCTAAGAGACGATAATTTAGTGACAGGATATGAGAATATTCCTTCTAGATTATGTTTATTAATTGCTAGTTGTATTATTCTGTCAATTGTTATATGTGTAACTGGTACTTGAATGATACGTGGGGCCATATATCGAAGTAAAGTCAAAACTCAAAACAAGCAAATGCATTGTTTAAGATCATGATAATATTTTAGCACGGCAGTTTCCGTACTAACGAAAATGTACGGTGCCTCGGACTATTTCTTGATGCTATGCCGGTATCTCCGGCTTTAGATCATACCAACAAGCTGCACGCATGCAGCGGATTGCATTACGATCAGATTGGTTTAATATATAGTATGATACTGGTAGAAGGAAATAAGAAACTATGCACTTGGAGTTGAAGGGAGGATTGATTACCTGATGATTTTCTGTTTGTTAAATGTTGATCACCAGCCAGAAGCCTCATGCTGGTGCTTTGGATTTCTCAGGCATGCTAATTGGAGTGGATATATGTTATTAATGAGTGGAAATAATTGGAGTAAGGATTCACATTTGCATAAATTTTCAGACAATCTCCATGAATTTTCAACCCCTTTGAGTGTTTAGAAGAAATATGGTAGCTGCCATAAGTGTTTAACTTTTGGATACTTCCTTTTCCCCAAATTTTCATGCTTTGATTCATTTACAATTTGATATAGAAAGTTGGTATCTCTGTAGTGGACCCGAATCTGCTGTTTTTCTGAGAAGAAAAGCAGACTTGCTTTTCCAATCGGATGGTCGGGATCGGTTGCTGCATCGATCTCAAAGTACTTCAGATTTTACTGCACGGATCTCAAAGTAATTTGGGTGTTTCTCAACCGTCGGATTAAGAAAAGCAGACGTCCAAAGCAGCGGATTCCGATCCCTCTGGACTCTGGAGTCTCAGAAGCCAGAAGTGGAAGTGTCATGTATAGAAAATTCATTTCCTCTGCAATAGCATATATAAAGGTAGCTAATTGTAGGCAGTTTCTTGTCATAATTTTACTGCACAAATTGGAGTCCTCTATTTTTAAAGTTTAAAATTTTTAAAATTAAAACACCATCTCTGCATCTATACTGACAAGACAGCACCGGTGTTGAGAAAAAAAAAACGTAGAGTCCACACCTATAAGTAGGCCACTCATCCATCTCTTCTTACAATTATAACACACCAGTACACTACGTGCATTCATGTGTTTAGCACAGTTGCATAAATGTTCATTGAAAACTGTAGTGTATATGTTCACTGAAAAGTTATATTTATTAATCGGAAAGATATAAATATTCATTGAAAAGTGATATTTGTTCATTAAAATTACTGTAGCTATTACTCATTGCATAATCAGTACCAGACATCCTATTATAATATATATAATCTTGGATGGGTTGCTACAATAGAAAGAACAGTACCGTGAACAGTGTTTCTTTTTTTTTTGTAAGATCCTTTAGAGGTGGCAAAATCTGACCCGACCTGAAAAACCCGTCCGACCCGAGTTTCAAAGAAAATCAAATTGATCCGAACCCAACCCGGGAATAGAGGTGCAAAATCTGACCAAAAATGAAAAACCCGCCTGACCCGACCCGACCCAACCCGAAAAAATGCCAACAGACGTCAACCTGTTACTCGACCCGGAAAAAATGCCGGCAGCCGTCAACCCTATACCCTACCCGACCCGACCCGACCCGGGAATCTGCCATGGAAATCCTTACACTGTAGCTACAGTGTAAGGAACAGTGCTACAATTTTTTTTAAAATTTTTTTAAGACCAACATCATTTGATATTTGATCTTCCAGTGATCCAGTTCGCACAAAACTAAATGACGGTATTTAGATACATGAATTTAGTATTATTCGTACCAATTAGCAAAAAAACAATAAAAATCATTATTATATGGGGAATGACATGAAGCTTCTATAATTGATAATTATTTATGATATGGAATCACATATTTAATAATTTATTTTAATCTGACATGAGGCTTAAACAAGAAAAAAATTTAAGATAATATCACTAATAAATGCAATTGTATGTGATGAATTTTAAATGCTTCTATTTATTTTTTTTATAAGTTTGATTAATCTTTCCGTCATAAGTTCTTGAATGCAAGCTATTGAAAATTAAATTCATGTTACCCATTTCTCACTAAATATCATTTGAAAAGATAAATATAGTCATATTTATTAATAATTTAATAAAATTACTTTTATTTAAATATTTGAAAAGATAAATTTAGTCATATTAACTAAGAATTTAATAAAATTAATTTAATTTGAATATATTATACGGTACGATAGTTTGGGTCACTATACCATAAATTTTTTATGACTTTTCATAGTATATTTATTATAACAATGTATTTTAATTAACGTCCAAACAAAGTACAAAAACCATAATAAGGTAATATTAGAGCTATATAATTGAAGCGTATAGATAATCTAAAATATCCAGATCCAATTTCCTAATGCGGATGGAAAAATTTACAGATTTTGTAAATTTAACAATAATTCCAAAATATATATATAATTGAATAAAAAAATACAATATAAATAATAATAGATTACTGATTGCATCTTGTGGTCTGTTGAACACTCATTAGGCAGAGAAATTATGCGGGCAGTATACTGTCGCACGTGCAGACCACAACACAACAATATTGCACGCATGCACACGATGCAGGGATCATATGTACCTGTATTTGTTTGAAGACTGCAATAAGAAATATAAAATATTAAAACCCGCTTTATCTTGAGCACAATTGTTCTTAGTTTAATATGCGTCCGAATCTGCTGTTATTCCGAAGGAAAAGCAGGAACCTGTTTTTCTTCATCCAAAGGCTCAGATTGATGCTCTTTGCTCTCATTCCTTTATGCTGCCCGGAGTGCCCCTCGAGTCTCCACGGTAGTAAACAAAAGAATCATGAAATATTATTGCTCTCCAGTTAGTACACTAGAATATTTCTCCATTACAAGAAAATATAATTTATATATATTAATTTCCATTTCATTGACACAAAGTCTCACTCGCATAATTAACATCTCGTTGATTATTATTATTGGAACAATCTTGACAATTGAGATTCAAATAAATTTAAAAAAAAATAAAAAGTAGGAAAAATTATAGATATATTCTTAAATATATTGATTGAGAGTACATTTGAAGCAATTAATTTGAATATTGTTTGATAGCTCATCCAAAATTTATATAATTTGTAACGGTTCAAATTTTATCGGTCTTTAATGAACCATCGAGATGATTTCAAATTGTAAACATATTCGATCCACAAACATTTTTAATTTTTTATAAAAAAAACTCATTGTATAGGATGCACCTTTTTTAAGTGATCTATCTATTGTCCCACTTTAATTCTATTAGTGAAGGAAGTATTTATAAGAAAAAATATCAATTGCCTCGGTAAAATAACAACTCTGAAAACATTTTAAGCTTATAAAATGACTAGAGTAATAAAAATTATATATATAATTTGGAGTCCGGTATAGTGCTTTCGTAGACCGAAATGCTTATGGTCTAAATTTGAAAATGCTTACGAGACTGAAATGTTTACGGTCTAAATTCCAAAATTTTTCGTCCGAAATTTTAATGCAAATAGCTCATAATAATCTTGACATTATTAAGTTAGATGATTTCAATTTTACCATTTTAGGAATTTTATTACTAGTTTTAATTAATGACTTTTTGAAATATGGCTCTTAAAAAATTAAGAATAAATCAATTTCGTATGCCAATACTTAAAAAATCATTAAAAATAGCTAAAAATTTTCTAAAAATAGAAAATTTTGGAATTCTACAAGTTAATTATGTCAAAATTATTATAAAAATTTATATTAAAATTTTGGATGACAGATTTTCGAATTCGGCCCGTAAGCATTTCAGTCCGAAATGCTTACAAAAACACCGTAGCCGGACTCATATAATTTGTTGCAAATTGTATTAATAAAAATTATATATATAATTTGTTGCAAATTATATTGATCAGCATGATAACTAACTAAATTGATAAATTTTATATATGAGAATGATATAAAATCCTAGCTGGTGTATCAGAACTCAGAAGTGAGTAAAATAAGAAACCCCAAACCTCTATCATCTAATGAATATCACGTGAGAAGAGTGTTGCACGTGATTTGAGCAACTTCTGGGCAATGGGCATCATGGGCAGGCTACGCCTTCAAGCTTCAACAGATGCAAAATCGATCCAACCATTGAATTATATAAACGGTGCGGATAATGGAAAAGCAGGGTCCTGCTTTTCCAAAGAATAACAGCAGATTTTGATCCGTTTTATATCAGTATTCAGAGAATTCCAAAGAAAAAGGAGAAATATGCATATATTATGTATGAGAAATTATTTTTGTCTCCTTATCTATTCCTAAACTGAATTTGTAATATTTTCTTTTTCTCTCTTACATTTTTATAAATTTAAGTGAATTTCTTATTCTTTATTTTCTATTCTACATTCATAAGCATTTTGCATGATTGAGGATGCGAATTGCAATCGGTTAAAGTGATTTGTTGCATCTGAAAAATAACTTTTAACTAAAAATGTATTAAGAAGGATTTTTAAAAGAGACAATTATCATCTCCAATTATATGTTTATAGAGATAGAGAATTAGATCGAACTTTCAATGGCCTTTCACATCTGTTTATGGTTTCGTTCAGTGCACTAACTGTTCTTAATTAATTTTTTTCTTTTGTTTTTTCAGAAATGGTTGACAGTCTGACAGTCCGTCAACAAATTAACATTATAAAATGTATATATATGCTGAATAACTCTGATTCTGAACATTTTAAAATGTATAAGTTTGTTCCCTAGCTCAGAAAAAAAATTATTTTCACAAATTTTAGTTTTATTTGACCATTGAAAAAATACTAAATTCATAGCACCATCCATATAAGCATCATGATAAGTTAAATAATTTAAGTAGTATCTCTTTCTTATTTAGTATTAACAGAGGTGGCAAAATCTGACCCGACCCGAAAAATCCGCCCGACCTGACCCGAGTTTTAGGGAAAGTCAAACTAATCTGAACCCAACCCCGACCCCTACCCGACCCGACCTGACCCTGACCCGACCGACATGAAACCCAATATGACCCGGGAATAGAGGTGTAAAATCTGATCAAACCTGAAAAACCCGCACGACCCGACTCGAAAAATTGTCAGCAAACATCAGCCCGACCAGACCCGACTAGAAAAAATGCTTGTAGTTGTCAACTCGATACCCGACTAGACCTGACCCGACAATCTGCCACCTCTGTTTAGTACCTTATGAATGCCCGTTTATTTATTCAACAATGAGCAATCATAATTGAATTAATTCAGTAGAAGATGAAAATATTAAGAATTTCGATGATATAACTCTAAATTCTAAGACCAAAGCAACAAATGGTGAAATGATATATAACCTCTTATAGGGGTTATCTTATGAATGGAGTGTTTTTTATGACTGAAATTTAAAAGCCCAATAACTAGACGGGCCGAGGAGAATAATGAGTGACAAAAATAAGTAAATAACCGAGACCATGAAACGGGACTTCCAAATTCAGGGGAGGATTAACTTAGAACTTGGAAATCTCCTAATTATTTCCCTTGAAAAGTAGATGAAAAAAAAAAAAGAGTAATACATAGCGTCCATAGAAGAACTGTCTATAGCGTCCATAGGTTACATTTGTGAGATGTATCTGTTACATTTCGGGATGTATCTGTTACATTCTTTGTACATCTATGAATGTATGGACGGTTTTTCAATGGACGGAAGATGTTTCTAAAAAAAAAAATAATGCTTTTACTGCACAAAATGGTCTTCCCAACAACAAAAAAAAAAAAAAAGAAAACAAATAAACAACTAAATAACATATGCAGTACTGGCCATTAATCTTCTATTTATTTATTTATATATCCATTTCTGACTTGTTTGTCAAAAGCGGATGATTAATAGTTGTGTCACTATATTGGCATTCAGGATCTACTGTGTTAGAAATCTTTCTAAAACCTTTTGTTCTCTCTTCTTCTTCTTGTTCTTCCATTTTCCTCAGATCCTCTGCTTTGCCCCACAACACTACATACAGCCCACCCATGATGGCAATGGCACCAACCAAGCTGCATAATAAATCACCAGAAAATATTGTGTTAAAGACGAAGAAATGAGAGCCACTGAAATGTGCAATAATAAGAGCAAAATTATTTTTGTTTTGAACTTTTAAGTTTTAATTAAGCTTTGGAATGTGGATTTTTTGAGGTATTTTTGTTTTTATGACGGATTTTGTGGATAATTTTGAGCGTTAATCAGTACCTTCCTACATGAAGCTCTTCATGAAGAATGATGGCGGAAAAAATTGCGGTAATTACAGTCGACAGTGGGTTAAACATGGCAGAATACAGAGGCCCTCTGACAGATATGCACCAGGATTGCAGATAGAATGTCACAGCAGTTCCGAAACAACCCTGTAAAATCATGAAATGGCCATGTTTAATTGTTTATCATGCCGTTAGTGCCTCTAAAGAGATTAATTTGGAAGAATAAGAAAGGTTATTTTGAGAGTAGTCATTTACAGCATATAAAACAGCTAGAAAGTCACTAGAGGAGGTGAGTTTCCAAACACTCCAACCAGGATGAGCAAAGTACGTGACAGCGGCTGCTTGTACTGCTGACACTAAGCTTGTCCAACCTGACAGCGATAATGGGTCTGAGTATGATTTACAAATGGGGACCTACAACGAAAAGGAAAGACCTTATTATTAGCTGGAGTTGATTTTCGTCACACTTGTAAGCAAATATGAATTATTCTCGATATATAACTAATTGCTGTATATATAATTAATTCCGAAACTTATTTATAGTTACCGTCAATATAAGCCACAAAGACCAGCAACTGCACGACCCGATGAGACAGAGACCGCCAACAACCCAATTGTCAATACTCGTGCCAGTAATCGCGGCCATGGAATTTTGAAAAGACATTTGTAGAAGTTTTGGACCTTTATACAAGGCCATTGTCATTGCTCCTGATACACAAACTATGGTGCCGACTATCTTAGCCCAGCTTCTTAAACTCCTTAATTTCACTGTCTCTAATCTGTAAAATGTTAAATGTTCAATGAGTAGATAAGTATGTAAAAGCTGGAGAACAAGTTCATAGCAAGCCAACCATTGTGATTAATGAATTTGACGAACACAACGTACCCGACAGAAGCAGCCATTACAAAAGTAATTGCCGGTATTAGGTTGGCCATTGCTGATGCTATTGAAGGAGAAGCCAAATGTACCCCCTGATAATACAATGACTGATTCACTGTAGCGCTGTTGAGCATTAACACAAGACATTATAAATATGAAAAAAAATGGGATCGACCTACCGTCCATAGAGTGGACGTCCATAGGCTGTCACAATACCACTGAAAAGTGGGACCAAAGTGGATCCCAAGTGTGACATCATCAGTGACAGAGTGTGACTCTCACTCACAGAAATGTGTTTATGGATTTCCACTCTATGGACGCAAGATGTTTCCCAAAAAAAACATCAATATAAATAGCAGAAGCTAATTATGGCTCAATTGAATTGAAATTGAAAGCATATAAATTTATACATACCCTGCTAAGGATGCCAGAAAAATCAATCCAAAACCTTTCAAACTGAGTGATAATTCAGAAATTCTGCCCCTGTAAAGTATTTTTGAAGTCTAGTTAATCAGGATTCTTATATAACATTTTAACTTCAGAATATTTGTGCATCTGGATCTTAGTGTACACAATAAATCCGCCATTGTCTTATACAGGGGAAATGAGGTAATCTTTCTCAACAACAACAACAACAACAACAACAACAACAACCAAGCCTTTAGTCCCAAACAAGTTGGGGTAGGCTAGAAATGAAACCAAGTAAAACCCAATGATGATCATGATCGTAAGAAAGATAAAATAGATAAATAAAGAAAGAACAGTAATAACAATGGTAATAGTGAAAAACTAGTCCTAATATGAATGATAGTGATGATGAGTATGATACTACATAATACTAATATGAATGATAATAATGATGATACTACATAGTAGTAATAGTGGTAGTAGTAATAATACTAATAATAATAATAGTAGTAATAATAATAATAGTAATAATAATAGTAATAATAGTGAAATAGTAGTCATAGTAATAATAGTAATATAATAGTAGCCGCTAGGTAATCTTTCTCAAAGACAAAATAAAAAATATGCAATATAAGGAGTATTTTGATCAGAAATTTGAATTTTATTTTCTTAACCTGTTATTTTGCAATTAATAAATTGATTAATTGAACACATTTGTGAAAAGGGAAAAAAAAAACAGAGTTCTTGCATTAGTACAGAAATAAACAAAAACAAAAATGGACAAAACAGAAAACCATTCATATATAGTCCATCTCAATGAATTACGTCTGTTATCTTTATGACTATTCCATCATATAATTTTGTCAAATTGGAATGGAGGTTGCAGTCTTTAAATTGGTGAAATAAAATTAAGACTTGTACATAAGACTGGTGTCAATAGGACGTATATATATAAGTCACATAATTTTCCAATATATATTGACAATCTTCATTACTTCTTTAATCTTTACAAATGTATAATAAAATTTGTCATTTAAAATTCTATATATATAGACCAAAATCAAATCAAGAAAGTACAGAGTTGAACATACCGTTTTGCAAGGAGTATGGCAGGGAGCAGAACAACAGTGGCAATGCTTTGCCTATACACCACGAACACCATCGTGCTGAGGCCGCGGTTGAACGCCGCCTTCGCTACGAGATTAGTGACTGCATATATGCACTGTGTTGCCACCATGGCCATCAATGGCTTCTGTTGCTCAAGCCTGAACCCACCCATTACTTGCTGTGGGCCTGTGGCTACACTTAGAGGGTTAGAGACTAGTAATGGAGAAACAAACAATGTAGGATACTAATTAGATCTGAGATTTGAGGTGTTTATAACTCACTTCAGTGTGTGTATGCAATAATGCAATGTACGTAGTACTCGGATGGAGCCCACAAATTAAGTGCTGCTGTTTGCTATGCTATAAACTAACGAGTCTTGAGAAACATTTGCGTCCGTACAAAAGTTGTTCTATTCATAGATGTACAAATTTTATTTATATATACATCAAGTATTAATAAAAATTAAAGGTTCAAATTTGTATATGCATCAAGCCGAACGATCCTATCCTTCTATCTAATCACACTTGGCTTAGATCTATACATTATCGGACGACTCTTGGCTCGGTCGTGCTAGGGTTGAAAGACAACACAAAGGTTTGTTGAAAGTTGTGGGGATTGTGTGCTGAATGTTGTAAGAGCTCAAGTATGCAATGAATTTTTCTATATAGTTTTTCATTCTTTGTTTTTATGAATGTTCAGCTCTTAAATAGATGTGGGGTCTTGGAAACATTGCAACCGGCAATAAAACGTTGCAACTGGTGGTGAAGGGTCAAAACAAGGTTTGGAGTTGAGTTTTGGAGTGCTTGCACACTCCAGCAAGTCGTTGCAATCGTGGCGTTGCAACAATCGTTTCACAACGATTGTCTCGGTTTTGGGGGTGTTATTGGTTTGGTTAAGCTAAGAAAATTGTCTCAACGGTCCACAAGTGTTTTGGATGTTTCTAGAAGGTTTGGAAAGTTTTCTAGGCCACCAATCATCCATGTATCTTGCCAAGTGTACACTTATACTCAAAACAATAAAAAGAAGAAAATGAAATACAACTACAACCCAAATTAGGTCTTGATCATCTTCAATAATGCTTCATATCGGCTTCCATACATTCACTTGATGTTTGATCTTCCAATTGAGCTCCGATGCATACTTGTTGACTTCATCATCACCAATTATATCAATGTGATCTTGGAGTTGTACCTACATCTTATAATCTCACGGTACAACTTGTTAAATGCAAGATAGGTTTGCAAATTATCAAACAAGAAAAATATTATTTATATAATTAAATGTAAAACATTATTAATATTGTAAGTCACTTTTAAAAAAATCTCAAACAAAATACTCAACATTTTCAGAAATAAAAATTTTTTGTATTCCACAAGTTTTGATACAAAAAATTTGCTGAGATTATAAATGGAACTTTGGATGTTATTTAATATGTTCTTGGATGTGATTTAATATGTTGTTGGAGGAGCGTTAGTTCTACTCTTATCAATTATGCTCTTATCACAAAGAGCATATATACTTGTTTGTGATTATTAGATCACTCCTCTTAATTATCACCGCAATAAATTTTATTAAGGTTGTATGTTCGTAATTAGTGATAACCTTTCCGACATCAAAAGCTGACTGAAAACCTAAATCAAAAGAAAAAAAAATCCCAAACTAATCAATCAAACTAAATATTTAAATAATAGCAAAAAGGCCAACCAAACCGTTGGTTTCCCCCTCTACCATGAAAACGAACAAATTAATAAGACACAAAATGACACGTTAAAAGAATTTTCTCCCGTCCAAAACAGCTACCTGCTATCCATACTGGCATACGCTTTGTGCCTTTGTCAATAAGCACTTTGGAAGACGGATCTGCCATATATATATATATATGTGACGTTCATTTGCCAACAATTTAGCTTTGCATTTTTAACAATAATGATTCTCATACGGAGATCATTTTCAGGGTTAGGACTAAAAATAAATGACTTGATATGTTGGTAAAAATTTAAGGACCAAATTGGTAAAATAAAAATTTTAAGGACCAAAATAGTAGAAAATCAATACTATAAGGATTTAATTAGTATTTATGAAACTTTAAAAGCCAATTTGGTAAAACAATAATACTTTAAGGACCATTTGTAATTTCCTCTAAATTTTATAGAATGAGGCTATTGCATGCGCTTTGTAAAGCATATTGAGATAGTGCGCTTTAGCCCGATATCTCAAAACTGTAGTTCAAATAGCCAATTCAATTTGCTGAATAAAATCTACGTATTGAAACCTTATGTATTACTGACTTTTTCCTTTTTTTTAAAATTTCTGGCTTTTCTTTTTAGATTTTTAAAGTTGTATGGAAAATACACCAAAATTTGTACATACAAAAGGGTCAACTTTTTAAAAATATAAAAAATGAAAGAAAAAAAATCGGTAACCCTACTTCACTGTGAGTCCTATATATTAAGAGTGGGAGTAGAACTATTATGAAAATATTTGCATTTTGCACCTAAATTATACTTTACGACATCCAAAATTTTAAGTTATGGTTCCCATTAAGTTCATCATATATAAATACTTAGGAATACAAATTATTTTTCTTATATAATTTACAAAACTTCAACTATAGAAAATTTTTGCCAATATTTTCATACGATGAATTTAATGGTAATCACAAATCGAAATTTCGGTCGTGACAAAATATAATTTGGACTGTTCGAATTTCGAAGTTAAATCGTATTCATATTAGTCTAACTCTAAGAGTGGTGGTAAATTTATTGCTATTTTATTTTTTATTTCATCTCTCTAACAAATCCCTTCTAGTAGAGGGTAAATTTAATTAGAAAGGATTAAATTCAATCAAATCAATATTCTGAACTCAATTTTCAATCAATTTTCGCAATAAAAGTGATAACCTCCTTGTCCATACCGTCTTCTCACATGTAAGCTCGGAATCTTTTTATAAAACATCACTTTGTATCTAAACAACCACAATCAAATAAGCGTTCTACAACACCATTTTGTTTCTAACCATCCATTTCAAACACAATTTATAACAAAAGTGAATAAGTGATTTCACATAGTTATCGAATTTATATATTATTAATACACTTTTGGCTAGGACCATTTGAAAGCTATATTAACGATCTTTGTGTTACGGTGAGCTTTTATAAGTTGGCAGCAAGTGCGATTAGCAGAGAACCACACATATAAATATATAATGAGAAACATCTTGCATCTATTGAAAAACTGACCATACATCTATAAATGTGTACGGAATGTAACATATGGATACTATAGACAGCTTTTATGTAGACGCTAGGTACTACTCATAGATAATAAGCTCGAATAATAGAGCACGGCCACCGGTTGAATTAAAGTCGACAATGGCTCCAACGTTAACGTCATGGGCTCATGCCTCGATTATTAAATCATAGCCAAGAATTAGTTTGAATGTAATGGACAAGGACAAATTTCTAATTTCAAATCAGAATAAATAGTATATGTACACAATGACGAGAACTCGATAAACAAATAAAAATCTTTATGGATTTTAGTCGTTCGAAACTAATCTCATATCCAAATTTGATTAGTCATGCTAAACTAATCTCATGTCCAAATTGAAATCTCATATCCAGTTTGATTAATTAGTCATGTTGAACTAATCTCATATCCAATTGACTAGTTATATATGTTGAACTGATCCAATGTCACATTGATCAGTCATGTTAAACTGTGCCTATATTGATTAGACATATAAACTAATCTCATTTCATATACTTTACATCGATCGGGTTTATACATAAATTAGCTCTACCGAAAATCCATATCATGACATACAAATGATTGTAATTGGGCACATACACCTGGTTATTATCAATTTTATATATCCAAATGTTTATTTAATGCTTCTGATTGGCACCTACATTCCAGTCCAAACCAATCCTCTTTTAATATCGATCATGTAGCTTGATCGATTATTTCAAATAAATGATATTGCAATTTCAAAGAGTCTCTTAATCAGAGATTTCTGAAAATACTTTACAGTAATTAACAACAGGGGCCTGCGTTTGTCAGGAGAATAGTGAACCCATACTCATATAAAAATCCTTCAAAAAAGATGTATTTGGAAGGATCACCGAAAATGTTTCAAGAAAAAAATCATCCACAGATTCCTTCACCACTATACATATATATAGAGAGAGAAAGGGAATGAGAGTGAGGTTATTGCGCTTCTTACGTGTAGTGAGGTAATGTGTTTTGATCTGAAATCTCAAAATCGTAACTCAAATGACTAATTCAAGTTGCTCAACACAATCTAATTCAAAAGCTCATAACAACTCAAATTTGCAGTGTTTTTTGTTATGCATATATATTAACCACGTGTGATCTAATTAAATTCAGGGTCGTATTAAATTTGGGGCCTACAAGTCTATTCACGATGGAAAAATAGCCGAAAAAAATTTATTGGTTTTACTGAATGACATGGACTTCATAAAATAATAACAAAAATATTATCACAATAATCATCTATATTTCATTTTCTGATTTGTTTGTCAATAGTGGATGCTTAATAGTTGTGTCACTATCTTGAGATTCAGGATCTACTGCATTAGAAATTTTTGTAAAATATTTAATTCTCGCTTCTTCTTTTTCAATCTCCTTGAGGTCCTCTGCTTTACCCCACAAAACTACATATAGGCCACAAATGATGGCAATAGCACCAAACAAGCTGGAGAAGAAATGAACAAAAAAAAAAAAAAATTGTGTTAAAGACAAAGAAGAGAGTTATTCACCTATTGAAGAAACAATTCTGATGTTAAATTTTGTGAATAACTTTGAAGTACCTTCCTATATGGAGCTCTTCATGAAGAATGATAGCGGAAAGAATCGTTGTAATTATAGTTGACAATGGGTTAAACATAGCAGAATACAGAGGCCCTCTGACTGATATGCACCAGGATTGCAGATAGAATGTCACAGCAGATCCAAAAGAACCCTGAAACAACATAATTTAAATGTCTATAAAAGACAGCATTGCCCTCAAATTTAAATGTCTATAAAAGAACCCCATCCGGGTTTCAAATTAGCGACCTCTCACATGGAGATCGTTGCCCTTTGCCACTAGACCAAAGACCGGTTCTCAGGCTCTAAGATCATGAAATAGCTATGTTTATCATGTCTTATCAATGCCTCTAATGAGAGTTTTAAGATAGGCTGTAATATCATGAAATAGCTATGTTTATCATGTCTAATCAATGCCTCTAATGAGAGATGGAAGGAAAAAAGAAAAAGGCTATGGAGTTGTGAATTACAGCATATAAAACAGCTAGAAGGTCACTAGAGGAGGTGAACTTCCAAACACTCAAACCGGGATGAACAAAATATGTGACAGCCGCTGATTGTATCGCTGATATTAAGCATGTCCAAGCTGACAGCGATAACGGGTCCGCGTATGATTTACAAATGGGGACCTACAATGGAAAGGAGACCATATTAGCACATTTGATTTTGAGCACACTTTTTGGTATCCACATAATGGAATTTTATGTTCATAGGTAATTACCAGTCAATTTGTAAGTTATCTGTATTAAGTATTAACAAAACAAAAAGAAGTATGCAGAAAATAACAAAAATTACTTAAAATTAATTTTGAAACTTATTTATACCTGCAATATAAGCCACAAAGACCAGAAACTGCTTGACCCCATGAGACAGAGACCACCAATAACCCATTGGTCCATATTGGTGCCCAGAATTGTCATCAAATTCTGGAAAGACATGTGCAGAAGTTTTGGACCTTTAAATAAGGCCATTGTCATTGCTCCTGATACACAAACTATGGTGCCAACTATCTTAGCCCAGCTTCTTAAACTCCTCAATTTCACTGTCTCTAATCTGTGAAATGTTAAATGTTTAATGATGAAGCGAGAGCTAGGGTTGAAAAGAGGAACGAGAAACACTCAAAGCTGCCTAGTAAAATTGTGTTCTCTCTCTTGGGTTTAAAATTACAAAGTTTAGTATTTATACAGTGCTAAAAAGATAATGGGCCAAACAATTAGCCCAAACAACATAAACTAAATGGGATTAAGCCCACAATGCATGAAGCAAATAAACTAAGATACATAATAAGCTAAATGGGTCGGGACCCAATAAATGAGTATGTCATTAATTGAGTTTGAAAATGCTGGAGAACAAATTATTAGCAAGCCACATATAACTGTGATTAGGGAATTTTATGAGCACAAACATACCCGACTGAAGCAGCCATTACAAAGGTAATTGCCGGTATTAGGTTGGCCATTGCTGCTGCCATTGATGGAGAACCCAAATGTACCCCCTGATAATACAATGACTGATTCATTGTAGCACTGTTGAGTATTTAAGTAAGATATTGGAGATATGAAAAGGAAATTAATATAAATAAAAAAAAATCTGGCTCATTTGAATTGAAAGGGTATTTATAGTACATACCCAGCTAAGGATGCGAGAAAAACCAATCCAAAACCTTTCAGACTGAGAGACAAGTCAGAAACTCTTCCCCTGTAAAGTTCAATTGAAGCCTAATTAGTCAGGATTCTTAACACTAGTACTTAAGAATATTTCCAGTGTACACCCGGATCTTAGTATACATCCTAAATAGGCTATTATATTATGTATACAGTGACAAAAGTAATTTAAAAATCTTTAATACAAGCAGTATCTGGATCAAAATTTTGATTCTTCATATATTTGAACCTAGTTGCTTTGCAGTAGATAAATTAATTGATTGGAATAAATTATGAAAAAACAAAAAACATGCGTTAGTACAGAAACAAACAAAGAAAAAAATTGGCAAAAAAGAAAACTTCATATAATCCGTCTCAGAAAACTTTATGATTTGAAAAAAAACAAAAGAAAAAAAAAAAGCGACCAATGTTGTGTTCCAACAATCTATTGGCCCGAAAAGTCAGATTGGTTACTTTTGCATTGGCCCAAATTCTTGTATACGAAGTTAATTAATGGCTGATGCAGTGAGGTTTGGTTCAGTATTTATTTTCGTTTGGATTACACAAGTATCTGACAAAAGGGCCGAATTTTTTAGGTGTCTCTGTATTTTTACATCAGATGAGATCATACTGATGCACAGTTTTTGTGTTAAACATTTAATTAGTTAAAACAGTTTTGTATTCCATTATATAATATAGATAATTGGCAAGCACGTTGGTCCAAATTTTTTATTAATATTAAAAATAAAATAAGAAATCACAACAATATTATTGTCAGACCAAAAATCACATATCTAAGAATTACACCCGTAAATAAGGCGGATTGATTCCGCCTTCTTTAAAGGCGGAATCGTTCCACCCGTAAAGAAGGCGGAATCATTCTACCCATAAAGAATGCAAAATGAGACCAAAATGCTAACATTAGTATAAACTCCTATATTAAACTCCTGTACTACAAGCTTGTATGACTGTAACATAATTATTTTATATGACATGCCAAATATCAATACAACATGATTTTTTTTTCTTTTTCTTTAATCTCCCAATTATTATTTAGGAAAATATACATCTCAACTGATGTTAATTAACTATACAACTGGAGAATTATACTCGAGTTTCACTCGCACCTCGCAGAGACCTTACGGTGGACTTAATGGAAAGATAGGGACAGCAGTGAGAAATAAACAAGTATATTTCATATGTCAATTTAACAAACGGCTCAGATAATAGAATTGCAGAAACCTGCGATCGGTTTGGATCGCAGCAGATGATGACGCATGGTAATATTATTACCGGAGTGAGTGGTATCAATTACGATAGGACTGGATGCAAAAAAAAAAAAAATTCTGGTGAAGTGGGAGTGAAGGGAGAAGAATTGAGTGAGGTGAGAAAGGACTGAATGCAAAAAAAATTAATCCACCTGTAAAAAAGGAGGAACGATTCCGCCTTCTTTGTGAGGTGAGAAAGGACTGAATGCAAAAAAAATTAATCCACCCGTAAAAAAGGAGGAACGATTCCGCCTTTAAAGAAGGCGGAATCGTTCCACCCATAAAAAAGGTGGAATCAATCCGCCTTCTTTACGGGTGGACTTCCTAAATTTGTGATTTTTTGGTCTGACAATAATATTGTCGTGATTTCTTATTTTATTTTTAATATTAATAAAAAATTCGGCACGTTGGTCTCTATATTTTTTTTCAAAAAAACGTTGGTCTCTAAATTATTAGTGAAATAAAAGAAGTGTACAACACAACTTAATTCCTCGATCTTGTGTTTTGCCAAAAACCTTCCTTGTTTTGTCAGAGAATTATTTATTATGCATAGCAAATATTGTCATTCAAAATTCTACCTCAAAAAAAATTCTAGATATAAAATCAAGAAACTACTACATGTACAGATTATATAATTGTGCATACCTTTTTGCAAGGAGTATGATAGGGAGCAGAACAAGAGTGGCAATGCTTTGTCGATACACCACGAACACCATCGTGTCGAAACCGCGGTTGAACGCAGCCTTCGCCACCAGATTCATGACAGCATATATGCACTGTGTGGCCACCATGGCCATCAATGGCTTCTGCTGCTCCAGGCTGAACCCCCCCATTATCACTTGCTGTGCCTAGCTAGCTGCACTTGGAGACAGAGAAAGAGAGCAAGATGGTGAAATACAAACGACGTACGATATGATTCTAAGATCTAAGATTTGAGGTGTATATAATTCACTTGTATGTGGAACAGGAAGTGCTCCAACTACTATTATTATTTGAGTAATAGCTAGCGACTACCTGTTTTATCTATCCACCGGTACTCCACCGTATTTGTTATAAACAAATATCATTTTTCAGTAAACTTTATAATTTTATATCTAGATCGATCAACATGTATCATTTTCTAGTAAACAGGTACATTATGGTTTCCAATGAACACAATGGCGGAGCCAGAAAATATTTGTATGGGGTTCAAATATTATTCACATAGTAATATTAATATTATAAACAAATTAGGAGTGTAAATTATTGTTATGGGGTTCAGCAATAGAATGGTTTGTCATAATTTATGGGGTTCAGATATTAATTTTCTTAAGAAAACTACAAAAATACAACAAAAAATACACTATAAGTGCATCAATTCATAAAAAAATCCCCCATTCTCTGTATTTGGATCCGCCCTTGAGTGAACATTTATGCAACTGTAACAAGTACACGGTGCATGTACATGTGCGTGTGTCAGACTGTAAGAGACTAAGGTGTAGATGGGTAGCCTACTTTATAGGGTGGACTCTACGTGTTTTCCTGATTATTACTCGGTGTGTGTGTATATATATATATATATGCAGTGTACTACTAGGATGGAGCCCACACAGTGTTGTCGTTTGCAATGCTACATGCTTATCTATAAATATTGCTCGTCAAGTTTAGGTGGCTGAGCTGAGCTGTTCTTATCTCCATCTGACTCACAATTAATTTACTTGATTAATTACCGCTAATTAATAATTAATTAACTTGCCAATTAGTTAAGTTGCGCGCAGAAGCAGGAAACAGAGCTCTGTACTAATTTTAATTATATACTGCATGTTGCATTGCTGGTTAATTTAAGCGTTCCAAATGGCTCTAATGTTTGGATTTATTAGTCTGTCAAGTGGGGATTTCGACGCCAAGAACTTGAAGAGTGAAAAAACAAATTATTTATTTTGTTTTATATGGATCGAGCTGATCAATGATATCTTGTACCATTATTGTTACCATACGTGATACAAGTAATGTGCATAAGCAGCATAACAACTAAGAGTGGTAACATGTAACATAAAATGATTAAGTGTTGCTTAATGTTCTGTCAAAGGCAATAAAATGTATATGATACTAGCTAGAGCTGTTACTCAGGTTTCGTTTGGAAAAATAGTATTAATTAAATAATAAAAAATTATAACACTTAATATTATATTACAAAAAAATTAAACATAATATTTAAATATTTAGATGTGAATAATAATAAAATAATTTTGAAAATAATAACCATAATTTTTTGAACAATCTAAGTGTTAATTTTTATTTTAGAATATTAGATTCATCTTATATATCTAGAAGAAATGAAACATGGAAGCTATTGGATCAAACATATGAAAAGATTCAAACAAAGTCAATGGTTATAATGATATTGATAACCTGACATAATTCAGGTACTTAGAGAGTTAATACTCTATATGGAGTATAAATATGAACAAATCTCAAGTAATTAACACTTAGATTTGCTTAATTACTTAGATTGCTTAATGTATAAAGCACAACAGATTAATAACTTCAAAAATATGTTTGCAGAAGATTATAATTTTCTTAGAATTATCCTGAAGAGTTAACGAAGTTGTCACAAATTAATAGTGGTTATAATTGACCGTGTATACTGGAAGTCACTAACTGTGTATACTAATTAAAAGTTATTAAATTTGAAAGATAACACTAATATAATGTGCATCATGATTTCCATTATAGATAAGTTCTTGTTCAAAATGCTCATAAGTTTAGTCTAATTAATAAGAACTCTCTAATATGAATTTTAATCTAATTAAAATTATGGGCCTGACAGGTTGGATCAGTTTGACTTTCTAGAAGATCTCGGTTGAGTCGGATAAAGGCAGGTTGGTTCAGGTCAATTTTAATATCAATTTTTTTTATCATAGATTAATCTAAGTCGGATTGTATATTGTTTAATCGCAGGTCAGAGTCAAGTCAGTTTTCCTTTTTAGTAAATGTCAAGTCAGGTTGGATCGGATCACAGACGGGACAAACTGATTTCTCCAGTGAGATCGAGTCGAATTTTGCCACCTCTAATTGTGATGGTGTCCGACAAGCTGCATGTGTGGCTAGCTACCAATCGAGATCTCTTACTTGGTACTCGGATCACATGTGAAAGGATAGGCGAAAGGCATCGATTTGTCACGTCTCATATTATGATTCATTGCTTCTCTACGATTCGTACAAACCGGTGGGGCATATATATATTAATTATATGTGACTAGTGAAAAGCCGACGTCTTAGTTTGGGTTGAAATTGTTATTTCTTATAATAAACTTTTAAGATAATATGTAATAGGTCTTAAATTGAGATAATTTATATGAGCCTTTAATTTTATTGGGTAAAGAAGGTCAACAGGCATTAACGTACATCAACGGTTTTGATCTATCGAAGAAAATGATCAACGGCTCAGATGTGAGGATAGCTCTTTCATATCATTTTTTCCAATATGCTTTTAATATTAGTAAGGAAATATATATATATATATATATATATTATTGGTTTCAGGAACCCTTCATTTAGAAAAGTTGAAACAAACTACCCTTCCATCAAATTTTTTCAACAAAATGCCCTTGTAGGACCCATTTGCTTGTTTATTGTCATTCATTATCCTCCTCATCTCCATTCCATCTCTTCCTATTCTATTTTCATATTTTAAAAGTTTTAAATTTTAATTTCACTATAAAATGAATGCATATTATAAATTTTGTATATTAAAAACAAAGATTTATATTTCTAAAATAAATGCATAAAATATATATTTGTATACATTATTTTGTATGTAAGTTTCTAAATTTCATATAATTGTTTAATTTTTCAGTTGAGATGCTAAATTGAAATATTTGAAATTTCTAAAAATTAATTATAAATTCAACATTATAAATTTTTTTACCTTGTGTATTATTAATTTCTAATAAATAAATAATTTTTTAGTTGAAATTTAAATCTAAATATCATTTTTTTTAATTTTTTATAACTGATTTTATGGATTAGCATAAAAAATGTTGAATATTGCAAATTTTATGTACATACATTATAAATTTTAACCTATTTATTGATAATTTATTTTTTTTAATTTGAAAATAGTTTTAGTAGTTAGATGATTTTAATTAATATTACTTGATTAAATGTATAATATCGTAAATATGATCATCCTAATAACTGGATGCAACAAAATTTTATACCTTAGATGTTAAAATAAATGCAACGTGAAGATATTCAAAATTAAATCACAAAATTTTTCAATTAATGATATTATTATGAAAATTTTAAATGAAACTTTCTAATATGAAAATGAAATTAGAAATATGTGAGATGAAATGGAGAAGAGAAGATGCATGAAGAGTATTAAACAAGCAAATGGGTCTCACAAGGGTATTTTGTTGAAAAATTTTGATGGAAAGGTAATGTGTTTCAACTTTTCTAAATGAAGGGCAATTTGTAAAATTGCCCATTATTTTAACTTATTTTATTATTTATTATTATTTTTTATGAGGTTGCATAATTAATTAGGATCCATGGATCAAAGTATCTGACCAAACCAAACACGTAATTTAGCTACATGCTTGAATGTGTCTTATTGGTTGATAGCAATCTGTTCAGAACAATTATTCGTCAATTTGAAGAATCCTGAATCGATTTCTCCATTGCATGTGCGCTAATTAATATTTCTGAGGGAGAATAGAGCCTATGTTATTCAACATTTTCCCAAAAAAAATATGGCCTCTTTTATTAATGAAAATTCATGGACCAATAATATTCATCGAGTTGTTTTTCGATAGACAAACAGTTCATTTTTAATTAATCGACTCAGATTTCACATATCAAGTATCACTTTTTACTTATGCTTCAAAAATATATATCATACCTGATAGGCCCAACTTCCTACTTGGGCCTGAGCCGGCCTGACAGACTACAGCCCGAGACACGCGTCAGCTCGAACTCCGCCACATCGCATCTGAGCATGAGGATAGGTCATAGATGATCTGTACAAGACCCATTGTACTTCGGAGGTCTAATAGTTAGGGCTGATTGTTGTCGGTTAAATCTTTCGATTCTTGCATTTGGTAAGATATTATTTCTTTTTAGCTGTTATATATTGGTTTTCCTTAATTTGGACATGATGTAATGAGTTTTTTTAATTGTTGTAAAGGAACATGGAAGATCTATTTCTGATTGAAGATAATGCTATACTTCCTCTGCAACTAGTCATGCTGGACACACTTCTAAGAGAAATTGGCAGCAGGCGTATACTAGCAAATGCAGATTAATATAGCAATCTTTAATGTCTAAAGTGAAAAGGTCTTTGATGTATGACTAATAGGTTTAATATTTTCAGTATTGTCATATTTTGTTAGAGAAATTCAGTATTGTCATGCTTGTTAGAGAAATTCAGTATTATTAAATTTAGTGTGGACTAGAGTATGTGTTAAAAAAAAAAAAAATTGTATGACATTTGATCATGTTATAAAATAAATGTGTTTCATTTCTGAATTGTATTTTTCTTACAATTTAATTGGTGTGTTTTTTTTCTAACAAATTAATTGGCGTGTTTAATATAAAACAAAATAGATATTTAATTGCAATTATAGATATACTAATATGTCTTGCTATATCTCATAATACGGTCTTGAAAAAATTTTAGAAGTTACACAAATAGGTCTTGCTATTTCATGGTAATGTCTTGCCAAAATGCTTCAGGAGAAATTAATGATGTCTTGCTATATTTCATTGTAATGTCTTGAGAGCAATTTGTCCAGCAAGACTATTTAGGGCCTGTTTGTTTCGATGAAGCTGAAGATGCACGTAACTCAACTTACTGCAGTTGGATAGCGCACATGTTTGTTTATCTGTATTTGCATATTATTGCCGTAGTTGGAATTTCCAATTGATGTCAAATGCAGTAGCTTGTGCTACACTCATTTTCAATATAGGAGCAATTGCAATGCTAAGTTTGGAAATAGTTTTTTCCTTATATTTTTAATATGAAAGAAAAAGGAAAGGAAGCTTACTCTACACGTCTAATAAGTAAATAAATAAATTAAAAATCTACATTATATGCTTCTGTATTGCGATGCAAACAAACAAAAGAAAAACTAAATACTGTATCAGAAACTACTGCAGGAGAGACTTCATAGCAGCTCCAAATCCAAGAAGAACTATATTTCATGAAACAAACAGGCCCTTAGTGTTGGCATAGTTTGGTAATCCAGTCTTGCTAATTTGCAAGAGAAGCTAGGGACTTGTACCAGGATTGAGAATTTATCTTGCTACAGCACCTTATTACACCACATATAACAAGACTTCAAAGAATCCTGCTAGAAAAGCTAGCAAGAGCTATTTGAACATATTGCCACACTTTATTCTCTCTACAACCCAAACCTGGTGTTGTAGCGACCTGGCCTGGACTTTAGGCTATATAAGCAACCCCAACCTGTTATCATCTGACCTATGGCAATAGCCATACTTACTTAGGGTTGGGGGGTTGGACTCACATTATAGGATAGACTCACATACTAAAACTGAGCCTTGCTACTTTTGTAATCTATACCTTGATACCGGTCTCGGTACATTGTGACCGAAGACCACCAAATAAGAGCATCTTCGAGAGACTCCCATTTCCCTAAAAATGGATCCTAATATACCCATGTTGGGTGTCATCCTAAATTTTTTGGGAGCAAATTTCACCTCAATCTCCAACAGATTCCCAAAATATGGATCCCAATACATTTGAACAGTCTGGATTTGGCTCTGGTTTTGGGAAGTTGGATTGGGAGTGCCCAACAACGCCACTAAAATAGTTTGATTTGGCTCTGGTTTTGGGAGTGCGAAAAATAGGGATAGCTTTTTGGGTATCTCTTGGAGACAAACTCTCCTTAATTTTCAATTTTTGGTTTTAGGAGTGTTTTAGGGAGTCTATTGGAGATGCTCTACCCATCCTATTTAGACAAATGAACGGTCCATATTTCTTCCTATCCATAGAAAAATTCACCATATTTATTCTATAACTTGTTCAAAGAAATATCAGTTTGTATTTTACATTTATAAAATTATTATAGAAGTTAATTAGAGAAAATATTGTTAAATTTTCAATCATTTAATTGTAAAGATATCATCATTCTTCTTTCATTTTGTAATTTTAAGTATTTTAGTGAGACTAATTTATAACTGGCTTTTTTATTTCTTATTTATTTTTTTATTATGATTATTATTGTTTTGCTAATGTGTCTTGACATAATGATGTTCAAAACCATTAATTTTCCTATGATATAAAGCGCATCCTATTGAATGAAATAATTCCTACTAATATCGATCGTCAGTAGACCGAAAACTGGAGGTATTCTTAACAACAATTGACACTTGACAAATGACAGTGCTCGAAAATTATAAAACTCATGTATCCAATCTTGGTTTTAGACTAAACCATGTGAAGCGCGATTATAATACAAATGTTACAAATAAAACATCATTATCAATGTTAACCAAACACAAATATATAATTATTAGAGATCTGCACTTTTTTGGTAACATGCGATTTGGTAAAGGGTTAACAGTTAACGCAACATGATTAGCAATAACCAGCCTTTGGTCTAGTGGCCAAAGGCAACACCCTCTGTGTGGGAGGTTACGAGTTTGAAACCCGGATAAATAGTCTTTTAAAAACATTTAAATTTGAATGGCTTGACCCTCATCTTTATCTAAAAAAAACACACAACATGATTACCACAAAATGACATCATATATATTGGAACAAAAAATACTTGAGGAGGGATCAAGGACAAACAAAATTTTAACACAAATGTTACGCTAAATCATATAAATTTATAGAAAATATTTTACAAACATGCATGTTCATTTATTTACAGATCGATTGTCTTTCAAATTTCATTTAATTTGAGTGTCATAATTTATACTCCATCAACAACCATCAAGTTTATATAGTAATTAGAACGGTTTAAATTTAATGAATCTTGATGTAGTAACAAACGACACTAAAATTGAATAAAATTTGAAACACAGTCGATCTACAAATAAATGAATATGTTTCTAAAAAATTTTACATTTTTAAGAATTTTTATAAATTTATATGATTTAGTGTAACATTTGTGTCAAAATTTTGTTGTGTCATTTGATCTCTCCTCAGAATACTTCTACTGATTTGCTGTTACATCGATCTTAATTAATTTTTTTTTTTTCGAAAGATTGGCAGTGGCTGCCAATTAGCTTAATTAATTAGTTTGATCGTTCATTTTCTGGGGACTACCAGTATATTGTTTTTTTTCCTTTTTCTGTCCTTTGTGCCGTTGTTTTGGAACTGGAATTAGAGCCACATATTACATGAAACAAAGGATATATTTAAGATGAAAGAAACAGTTATTGTAAAAAATGGTAATTACGTGAGAAAAATATAGAGGAAGAATGGAAGGGAAACTCTGCCTCCTCTTAATATAAAATTGGATAGAGCTAATTAATGCACTTGGATTATTGAAAGTTGAAGAAAAATAAAATGGTGAATTTTATATAAGCTCATAAAATTAATTATCAGTTGAACTTAATTAAAATAAATTATATATAGGAATTTTTGTATTCTAAGAATTTCATTTAATTTTTTTATTTAGACTACGCCGCTACATGTATGTAATAGCAAATTTTGGTATAATTTTTTAGATCTTTGATTGGCTTTAAGATACATGTATATATGAAAGTATCATTTTGGAAAACAATAATTTCTTTTTATATAGAAAGATGGGAGTCTAGCTCCTTAAATTTCATTTATTATTCACTGGCCGTGCTCTCTTAGCACAAATTGAAAATAGATATTAAAAATTAAAAAATAGATATCCACCGGCCGTACTCTTGTAGCACAAATTCTTTGCCCGAAAACAGAAAATGGACTAAATAAAAGCAAAAAAAAAAAAAAAAAAAAAAAAAGGACAGACATACATAATTGTGCTAACTTAAATTTCCAAAATTTATTCAGTAAACCAACTTCTTTTTCAAATGTGAAGCAACTCATTTTAATTTCTGTGCGTACTACAGAATTTTAAATAAAAACACAATTTTTTTTTTTGGGCTGATCCAAATTACAGTTTATATTTTTTTTTCTCATGGCTCCAGCTTTCCACTAAAATTTGGGCTAAAATAGAACTCCATTAATTTTTGGGCCTGTAGGCTGGAACTCAGTTCAAACACTACTATTCATTTAAACAGGGCCCAAAACTTTGCCTTGCAATTACAACAGTATTCAACAGGGCCCGTTAGCGTTATTTTATAGGCAGTTTGGCACGAGTGCTCATCTCTATAGCGCTGCAAAGTGTAGCGCAGAATGTGGGCCGTTAGATCATCTCGGTTTCGTTTTGGCACAGATCTCGAGATGTGGAATCTTTTGGTACAGATCTCGAGATGTGGAATCTTTTGGCACCTACCATATACGTATGCATATGAATCTGCTGTTATTCTTTGAGAATAACAGGGCTCTGTTTGTCTAATATGAACGGTTAGATCAAAATGGACGGCCGGTCGACCCAATTAAGATCATAAGAGGCCTTTTTTGTAATTAATCTCATATGTTGATTTTTATCCGACGGCTCATATTTGGATAACAGGTCCTATTATCCAAATTGGGATGACAGCAGAATTGAATTTTTTTTTTTTTTTTAGATAAAGATAAGGGTCAAGTCACTCAAATTTAAATATCTATAAAAGACCTCCCATCCGAGTTTTGAACCCGCGACCTCCCACACGGAGAGCATTATCCTTAGCCACTAGACCAAAGGCTGGTTCTTAGCGGAATTGAATTCTACCATATATATCTTGCAAGAAGCCCCACAGGAAGAAAGAATGAATGAGATGCCTCTATCTGGGCAATCAATCAAGGGATCGGATATTGTCCAAAGAATTCTGAGAGTCGTATGATCTAATTGTTAGTAATTGATTAACCGTGATTTGTTTATGTAGGTGCTAAAAATAGCATGGTGGTTATATTTAGAATGATGAAATCACATGCTATCACCACCGTTGATAAGCATATAAATTAAATCGATTGGTTTAGTCATGACTTTGATTGACGGAGACCGTCTGAATGACTTTAGACAAAATTCTAATCCATCAATCAGTCCTCAATGTGCTATGTAGCACGGACACTTCCAGAAATGATCCGCACCCGTGTCAGACACCGACACGCCTACGACACGCTAGGACACGCGTAGGACGCGGTCAATAATGGTCAAGACACGCCCCATGCCTTGACGCGGTCAAGACACGCCTACAACGCGCGTTGGACACGGCCAGTAGGATCCTATTCCTATAACACAATGATGGCAGAGCAACTTTAATATTCAGTCTGACACGTAATTGCTTTTAGTTTCTTTTGGCTCGCAGCACATACCATGCTACATGCTATATTGCTATTAAGCACCCATCCTGACACGCCTTTTTTTTTTCTTCTCCTTTTGGCCTAAAACAATTTGTCCATAGTGCTAATTTGTAAAAATTAGATAGATCCACATACTTAATTTTTATTTTTTAATAAAATATGAAACACTCAAAATGTAAATGGGTAAATCATTTATAAATTGATTATGCATTAATTATATTAAGCATTTTTTAATGAATACATACAAATATATATATTAATTTTAATCCGTGTCTCAAACGTGTCGTGTCCCTATTTTTTCGAAAATACCGTGTCGTATCATGTCGTGTCGGATACTCGTGTCCATATCCGTGCTACATGGTTCCTCATGCTACTATATATATATATATGCAGATAAATGTTGAGATCGTCTGTACTGCACGTATACAGCATGCAGCCCTGTTCGTACTGTAACACAGGTACTACGTTCCATAATTATATTCTATTCAATTCTCTGGGGAGTAACATCATGATGATATTATTATGATATCAGAGCTTAATTGGTTTCTTCAAAATTCAGCAGAGGTTCAATGCGTTTTTCATGTCGTATATATATATATATATATATATATATAAGAGGAGGGATCCATTGACAACGCTTATAATGACAATTTTGACAATGGAGATTTTAAAAAATTTATAATAATTCATAAAAAATCTTAAAAATGAAAAATCATTTATGGATGCATTCTTTAACTTATAAATTAATAGTGTTTTAAATTTTAATCAATTTGGACATCGTTTGATGGTTTATCAAAATTTTATACATTTTTTAACGGCTGAAATTTAACGAGCTTTAAAGAGCTATCAAACGTCACTTAAATTGAATATAATTTGAAACATAATCAATCTATAAGTTTAACAATATCTCTATAAACTTTTTTCTATTTTTTAGAATTTTTAACTATTTTTACGATTTTTTTAAAAGAATCATTGTTAAGATTGTCAAGATAAGCATTGTCAATGGAGCCCTCCCCTATATATAATTCATAGTTATAAATTGATTGGTCAAATTGCTCTACAGCAATTCCAGTACTGACATTGAAATCGCTTAATTATTAATTGCTTCATCTAATTAGCAGCGAGGGAATGGACAAATCAACAAACAACTTCCCTGAAAAGAAAAAGATATGAAATTAGCTGCAGTACACATCCGTAATGACTTGAGAAGAGCATGCATCCGCTCCAAATGCGATGCTTCCAATTAAGCCCCAACATATTGGGCCATGCAAGCGGGCCACACAGAATTAATTATGCTCCTGTTTTGGTAGATGTTTAGGCTTTGCTTCAGAGAGAGGTAGAGAGGGTGAGGGCAGGGACGGGAAAGGGAAATGAGAAAATAATTGAATCCTTCACTTTGCTTCTGAGTTTTACTGTAGAAGGTGAATGGAGGTGAGAGGAGGGTAGCCTCTCTATTATTTTTGTTCAAAATCATTTACCTCCAAATTTGGAGGTCAAAATTTTAATATCCAATTTACTACCCTCCTCTACCATCCCTTCCCTTCCCCTTCCCATCTAAACTTGGGAGCACAGCCTTAGGGACTTGAATAAATATAACTTGCCACAAACAATGCTCCCAGAACACTCCAATACACTTGAGAAAAATTTACAAAAATATCTCTTTTCAGAAAATTTTACAGAAATATCCTATTATTTCTAAGGAAATTTACAAAGTTACCCTGTTATGAAAAGTTTTACAAAAATGACCCTCACAATCTTACAAAAATATACCTCCCCCCACAAAATTATACAAAAATGACCCTCCCCACCTATATGCCACCTCATCACAGGGTTGTGCACGTGGTGGCAAAGTGATGGCATGGTATCATTGTCCGACGAACTTTAGGGGATGAAAATCTGCAAGCAGGGTCTACTTTTCAGATCGGATGGTTGGTATCAGTTGTCACACTGATTTTAAGGTACTTCGATATTTTCTGCACCAATCTCAATGTACTTCAATGTTTCTCAACCGTAGTATAAAAAAAAGCAGGATAATTTTTTTTTTATTTTTTTTTAATAGAAAAGTAGGTGATCCCGATCCATGTCTTATTTAGGTAATGAGGTGGGACCTATTGACTATTGTCCACGATGCTCAATTGCTTATCTATATATAATCTTGACAAAGAATTTTTTTTGAAAATTTTGATAAAAAATTATAAAAAGTTCTAAAAATAAAAAAAAGTTTGCGATGTAATGTATTATTTAATTTATAGATTGATAGTCTTTCAAATTTCAATCAGTTTGAATGTTGTTTCATGACTTGTCAATATTTTATGCATTTTTTAACGGTTGTAATTTGACGGATCTTTGAAGAGCTAGCAAACATCATTTAAGTTTAAGTACAATTGAAAACATAATCAACCAAAAGTTAAAAAAAAATACTTCTGTAATTTTTTTTCTATTTTTTCTATTTTTTTAATGTTTTTTTAAAGCTTTTAAAATTTCTATTATCAAAATTGTTAAGATAAACATTGTCAGTGGATATCTCCTGTTTACATAATTACATGTACATCTGTCAAAATTTGAAATTGCATTGAAATATTTGACAGTGCATTTATTCATTTTTGTTCCTATATATTAATTTGAAGAAAATTAAATAACCTATGGAAAGGACTGATTTGATCCGTATGTAAGTGACGTGGTCAGCTTTTATATTTAATATTTTCAACTTTTGTAATTAGACCCTCACATAATATTATATCATGAAAGGTCCAAACTGCATTATAATTTAGTCCTATTTACTTATTTATCATTTCTTAATTTTTAATACATTACAAACATATAAAAGTCAGCAAATTGGCTTAATAATTATTTCAAAAGAACAATATCTAATGATGGTAATTACCCATTGATAGTTGCTCACGAAACTTAAATGATTTCCTTGTGGCTGATAGATTTTGCCCAATTATTGATATAGGTGACAATTAATTAGCTAATGTTTGTGTTGGTCCAAATAATCTTTCTTATTTGACGATTTCCAAAATAATATCAAACTATATTTCTAACAATTTCTTTGAGGATGTTGTTCGTGTAAGGAATTAGTTGAACAAATTATCAAGAACTCAATGCATGCAAGCAATGGCGTCAAGAGACAAGATAAGCTAAAGATGATGGAAATATCTCAAGATATGGATTGGCTTATCATTGATTTTATAAGTTAAATATAATAGTAAATTTAGGTAGATTTACATATTTAAGACATTCACTATTGATGGCATTGTAAAGCTCAAACAATGGAACCAGCCCCAGGTTCCGTTATAACGGAATTTTCTGTTTCGTTATAACGGAATAATCCAACGGTGATATTACAAATCAAACGGTCATATGTCACATCCAAAGTATCGTTTGAACAGTCAAAAGTACCGTTAGCAAGGTCAACCATTCCGTTATAACGCAAGGATATAATGCATGATAACGGAATGCTTCTGACCTTGTTCCAGTAGCTCAAATCATTATTCCGTTATAACGGAAACTCGGTTCCGTTATAACGGAACAAAGACCTGCGCTGCAGGCTGTTAAGTTAAGGGACCACCACATAAATACCTTTCTTCCCAAATTGAAAGGTACAATTTTACCCACTTTCAAAATCTGTTGAAAAGAGAAAAATCCTAGATCAAAACTCCATTGTTGAGTGAGCTTTTCATAGCCAAATCATTATGATCCAAGCCTCAACTACACCATAGATCTTAGATCTTGTAAGAGGGTTAGCTTGAGAGCAAGTTTTTCTTTTCCGGAGCTTGAGTTTCGCCTCTCCTCCAACCTCAGTGACGGCCCGTTTGTTGTGTAAGGGATCGCCGAGTTGTGTACTTCCTTTCTTTGTGGGTAATAGGAAAGGCGCACCACCGAGTTGGTAGCGTTACCCCGGGGACGTAGGCCGATTTGCCGAACCTCGTTAAAGCCGCGTGTCTCCGCTCCTTGTTTGCAATTTCTCTTACTAATCTCTATTTACTTTATTGCAAACTTGTTTGGCCATAGAATTGAATTGCAATAGGATTCGGCCAAAATAATCAATTAGGCGAAAATTGCTAAAATTGTTTAAGGCACCGTATTCACCCCCCCTCTAGGCGCCATTAGGGACAACAAAGTGGTATCAGAGCAGGTTAAGCTAAATTAGGTCTTGTCTAATTTGAATTGTTAAGATCCAAAAATGGCACCACCCATTAATATTATCAAACCCCTAGTATTTGGTAAAGAAACCAACAATTTTGCCCAATGGAAACTTGGAATGCAAAACTACCTAAATATCCTTGATGTTTGGGATATTATTGAAAAATGGTATGTACAAAAAATGACCGATGCCGGTGACAAGTTGACCACAACCTCAAAACTAGAAAAGAGAGAAAATGACAATGCCGTAAATGTCATTTACTACTCGGTTAGTGAATCGGTACGAAATGTTTTGAGTATGAGCAAGTATATGAATAGTGCTCATGATATGTGGAATGCGCTCGTAAACCATTACGAAGGCAATGCACATATGAAGAGAACTAAAAGGTTCGGTTTGAATAGTCGTTTTGAGTCCTTTAGGGTAGAGGATGGTGAAACCATTGATGAAATGTACTCTAGATTAATGAGTATACAAAATGAATTCTTTAATATTGGAGAACCACTTGGTGATAAAAGAATTGTAGAAAAGATGTTGCGAGCTTTGTTATGCGGGCCAAAGTGGGAGGCTTATGTGAGCTCGTTGGAGGCAATGCAAGGAGCCGACAAGACATTTACTTCAGATAAAGTATACACATGTCTTAGAAGCTTTGAGGAGGCCCTTCAACAAGCCGGGAAGCTAAAGCAAGAATCTAAAACCGTAGCCTTTCCCGCACAAAACTTCAAGCACAACCACTCCACCAATTACTCTCAACCAAAGGAGTCATTCCCGCAAAGCTCCAATACCGAATTTCCTCAAGATGTCGCAACTCTCACCAACATGTTTCAAAGCATGCTCAACTTCGAAAAGAAGTACAACAAAGAGAGGGCATCCAAAAACAAGAAGGTGGTGTGCTTCTCATGCCACAAAGAAGGTCACACCATCCACACTTGCTTCAAAATCTTTCCAAAATTAAAGGAAAGAAATGGGGAAGAAAACCAAGAGCGCAAGCCGAGATACCGCAAGGAGGGGGTACAAAGGCAAGAAGAAAGCCAAAGCCATGCAAGCGTCTTGGTGTATCGATTCCGATAGTAGCGAATCGGACGAAAGCGAACAAGAGACAAGTGAGGAACAAGAAAACTTGGCTCTTGTAGCGGAAGTGAACAAAGTCAACTACGTCGAAGAGATGGAGGCCATCATAGCAAGCAAGAACATTGCTGACGAGTTGACAATTGCGGCTCTCAAGAAGGCCGCCTTGATGAAGGAAGAAAAGCACAAAGCAAACGAAGAAGCGTCAACCTCTACTTCATCAAACTCGGAAAGTGAGGTATATCTAAAAACTTTATTTTGTGAAGATTGTAATGAAAGCTCAAGTTGTGATGATAAAATTGATGACCAACTTGAGCAAAATGAACAACATATCTATGAGAAGAGTACTACCTTCAGTAATGAAATTTTGGAAAAACAAATGAATATGTTTAAGAGTCTTCTTGAAGAGTCCAACAAAGCCTTATTTAGGAAAGAAGCAATAATTGGATCATTAAGAAGTGATATCAATGATCTTGAGTCTAAGGTAAAACTTTTTGAGGCTAAAATTAAAGATTTTGACAAAGAAAAAGAAAAGTCGGTTTTTGAAAATGGTTGTCAAACCCAATCGGGTGAGATAGAAAAAAGTAAGAATTTTGAATTTGGAAACCGAAAATAGGGCGTTGAGATCATCTTATACTTCTAGTAGCACAAAGTATGATCTTGAAAAGATGTATACAGGCCAAAAGCCTTATGATAAGACGGGTCTTGGGTATGAGAAGCCTTCATCTTCTTCACAATTCTTGAATTCCTCTCGCCCGAAAGAAAATGGAAAATCACCTAAAAAATTTAAAAGGAACAAAAATGAAAAATCTAGGAATGCTAGGGGTCATGCATATATGTACCAAAGAAAACCTAGGAATAGGTATGGACAAAACCAAGTTAACGGTAACCATGGTACATCAAGACCACAATGTTCAAACAAAATTTATTTCGAAGGTCCCGATAGTTGGTTTTATGAAATTAAAAATCAAGATTTTTCAAATAAAATGTGGGTTCCGAAAAATGACCTAAAAGGAGGTGATTTCCAACACAAAAATCAAAATAAACAAAAATTTATTCAAAAGCAAAATGTTCAACTTGCGTCATCAAGTAATCTGAAGAACAAGAATGTTGATCTCAAACAACATTTTAAAGCTCATTTTGTCAAAAGTAAGGAAAGTGAAAGTAGGCCAACATGTGCATTTTGTAACTATTGTTGTCAATTAGGACGCATATCACTTGATTGCAAAATTAAAAGGTCAAGCAACAATGGTCAAATCGCATGGATTCCTAAAGCTTGTACCGGTACCGGTACTGGTACATTAAAGGTTAACTAAATTGACAAAAGAGTCAAAATTAACTCCCAATAAAATTTGTCATATATTAAGGGGGAGTAAAAATGTAAGATATATATATTAGTTAAGATTATCAATATTAACTAATGTATATTCTTGTAGGTATGCCTAATTTCATCGCTCAAGGAAAGTTCTTGGATCATAGATAGTGGATGTTCGCATCATATGACCAGTGAAAAATCTAACTTTAAAAACTTAGAACCATATGATGGTGGTACGGTAACTTTTGGTAGCAACCAAAGAAAAAGTTCAATTGTAGGAATAGGTTCGGTTGGAAATGATAACTTGGCTATATCAAATGTGTATCTTGTTGATGGACTTAATTACAACTTGATTAGTGTGAGCAAGTGATGTCCTAAAACGTATAGGCTTTTAAATTTGTTACTCGAAGTAGAACACTCGATCGCAAGCGTACGATCTCGTGTAGTACAATCGAGGTCGAACCACAAGGACGGGAATTAATTCTAAACCAGACTTCAATTGCAATTCAAATCCTAAATAAAGTGGGGGTTTTTGAAAGGTTGGTTTAAACAGTAGCAAATGCAAACAGTAAACAACAAGTAAATACTGGAAAACGACTAATTAAAAAGGCGTCCTCAGGGTTTTCTGAATCCGTTTGGTCTCTGGATTAACTTCTTGCGGCCCGCAGGAAGGTCTCTTGCGGGTCGCAGGGGTTGGTTAGAGATTCCAAAACAACCTGTTACCCACAGAATAACTCCTGTGAATTACAAACAGTTTTGTAATCTCTGTCTTACACTTTCTGCAGATCCTTGCGGGCCGTAGGATATCTCTTGCGGTCCGCAGGAAATCTGACAGAGATCAGTTCTGGTTCTGGTTCAATGTTCGACTCACGTTATCAATTCTGAATCAAACCAGCAACAGTACAAGTCCTCAACTTTCGTATTTTGGTTCTTCTAACAATACCGGTTCGACAGAAATTCGTGGATCTATTTCTAAATCTACGTTCAAGTTACTTTTATATCTAGGATTCGGTTCCACTTTCGTAAGAACCGCAATTTTACCGTTCGGTTACTCTTGGACAACAAGTTATCAATCCAAACAGTGTAAATAACAATTCTTGCAAATATGATATTCTATTGACCAACTAAACCTTGTGCCTAATCTACAGGTTTACCATACAACAAGCATGATATTCTATTAACCAACTAGATTTTGCTCGCAATCTACAGGTCTATCACATCAACAAGTCAAGTAAAACACACATAAACATGAAAATCACAAGTAACATGAAAATAACGTAAGTCTCATAATAAGAAGTCAATCCATTAACACAAACTTCATCATCTACCCTAAGAACTAAAAGACTACTCGCTCATGGCGAGGGAAAACAAAGAAAACAAAACAAAGAAGAAGTTCATGATACTAAAGAACCGAAGAAGAACTAGCGTGGCTTCAATCTTCAACGCCTCCAAGAAGTCCTCTCGAAATCTCCTCGAAAGATGGTGAAGATCGACTCCAAAAACGCCTCCTCTTCTGGTCCCTGGCGGCTAGGGTGAAAGAGACAGAAAGTAAGTTGCCAAAACCGTCCAAAAGGATGGTTTAAATAGCCAAAAAGGCGGCAGAAACAGAAGCAGCGCTGCCGCGGGTCTTGCGGCCCGCAGGAAGTGAGTTCCAGTGCAGACTTGCTCTCCAAGGCTTCAAATCGCGTCCAAGTGGCTCCAAAAGCCCAATTTACCTGAAACATGGACAGAATTGAACAAGTAACTGGAATCTAAGAATTCTAACACTAAAATGCAATGAAACTCAGGATTTTAGGTCGAAAACAAGGTACAAGTCTGGTGAAATGCATATATGAATGCGGTGCATCAAATCTCCCCAAACTCAAAGTCTTGCTTGTCCTCAAGCAAAACCTAGAACCTAAGGAACAAACCGTACCTAGACCTAAATCCCCGAGTGACCTAAATGCAAAGGAAAACTTTGGGAAGATGCTAAACCGAGAACACATGGGCAAGTTTGAATTTTGAATTGTAAATAAGTGCGCATGACAATTTCACAAAACTCGTGCTAGGGCACAGAAAATCAAGACGAGCGACTCTTGTTCCATGAAACGCAACCTGAATTGCAAGTAGGACCATCGTACTTTTTCGGACCCTAGGTCTTTCGATCGAACTACAAAGTCAGTATCTTGGTTATGTTGACCCCACAGTGAGTAACTTTCTCAACCAATCAAATCCATAGACCATGAAATGCTTATTAGAAAGAAAGACTATTTATTTGATTTTTTTTTTTGTTTAGAGAGAGTGAAGCCCGAATCAGACAGATAGGAAAAATAAAAGTGCATACGTCCTATCTGATCGCAACTCCAAACCCCCTTTTAGAAAATCTGGACATTCAAGGATCAGCCAGTCGGATGAAAGAAAATAAAGGGTGCACTCGTCCTGCCTGACCGCATCCTTGAAATGCCCGTTGGTTTTTGGTTTTTTAAGACATTTCAGGCTATGACTTTCCACATTTCCCAAACCATACTCACATGGGTACCACAACTGAGAGATTACTCTTCGTCCTCAATCAGACTTTCGGTTTGCTACTTTTTCCAATTAGTGCCTACTTTACTCATGGAACTAGTCACTACAGAACAAAATTCTCTTCCCTAACACAAGTCTCATAAAGTTATCAAGCACAATTTTTCACAATTCATTCGTCAAAAGTGCACATGTGCCCTTGAATTTAACATTTCCCCAAAATCTTCCTCAAAATGCGAGCATGAAAAATGAAAAAGAAAGAGAAAAGAAAAAGAAAAAGAAAAAGAAATATCCTAAAACTCAGATTTGTATTTCCCTCTCCCCAAGCTAAACAAAGCACTGTCCTCAGTGCAACCAATCAAAGATATGACGATAAAGCGGAAAGAGAAAAGATACAACCTGAGCGAATCACGGTGCAGTGTCGTCGTCGCCTGCTCTAGCGGGACCTCTGCTGGTACCCTCCCCAAACTGGCCTGCTTGCAGGGCAGTAATGGCATCGTGTATCTGATCCTGCCGCTGGCGGAATCGTCGCTGCTCCAGCATGATGCGATCCTGCCGCTCATAAATCTCTGAGATCCGAGTGCTGTCGCGAGCGCGGCCCGTCTGTAGGTCCTCGAGACGCCGAGACTGTCCAGTCTGGACCAACTGCATGTGGCGAAGCAATGTCAGGGTGTCAGAATGCATCGCATGCACCTCCTGCACTCGGGTGCACATCTGCGTCCACTGATCAAGCATATACTGTGGAAACTGCGGTACGAAGATGATCCAGCGGGCTGTCCGGCTCCTCCTGCCGATGTGTCACCACCTCCTGCTGATGTGTCTCCATGTCCCGCTGGCCAGCTGTCCCATCCGGTGGATCCTGCTGACTGCCCTGCTGCTCTTGCTGACCAGTCACCGGCTCCTGCTGACCAGCCATCCCAGCCTGCTGACCCTGCGGCTACAGGCTCATCTGCTGTGTCCTCCATATGGATGTCGTCTGTCGGTGTATCGGGACTGTGCTGGTGTGGCTGTGCTGGTGGATCCTGCAAACGCCATGTATACTCCAGGTCGAAATCGATCGGCGGGTACTGCAAGGGCAAAGTAAACTCACCATCGCGAGAAGTCCACCTCCAGGTAGCGGGCTCAGCCGCGGTCTCCTCAGCATAGTAAATCCAGCCCCACGTTCGAAACTGCTCCCGATCAAGAGTCTTTACCGTGGTGCACTTGTGATGGTAGCTAACCTTGCCACCATCCATGGTGATGTCTACCCCGAGATGAGAAGCGATACGGGTAACATAGGACCCCATGGCTACAACACCCGTCGACTTCTTCGCGCTAATGATGGAAAGCCAGTACCGGACCATGGTCAGAATCAGATGGGGTCGCTGCATGTGGGTATCCGGTCGGAGCATGGTAGCGAGGAGCTGGAGCTCCTCGTGGCGAGGTCGGAGCGAGGACTCTCCGCGGGCACAAAGCGAGGAAGCAAGAGCTCGGCATATGAAGCGGATGGAGGGATGTGTGATGGCATTGACCCGGGGGTCTGGGCCTGTCAGAGGAAGCTCCTGGCCACTGATACGGTACCAGAATGAGGCACGAAGACGGGACTGAGAGACGGGGTGCTCATCATCAACCTGATCCGCCGGGATGTATCCCAAGTAGTCGGTCTGGTGAGGTCTAAGATGAAACAGATGGGCAAGGTCGGCCAGGGTCATGCGGTAAGTAACGCCCAGGAGGCGAAAAGAGATGGAGTATGTCTCGTCAGGGTGCTCCTCGAGGTCTAGCGAAGCTAGAAAATCCAGTGTCGGCTCGAGATAGGCGGGGTACTGAGACGGAATCTCCCAAAAGTCACGGGAGAATCCCACCCGCTTAGTGAGACGAGTGAAATCGTCAAGAATACCGATCTCCTCAAGAAACTCAAAATCGACAATAGATGTAGAGATAACAGTTTTACCGTCGAGGAGCTCGCGTTTACGTGCAATCCGCAGGTCCTCCGCGGATGGTGCCGGGCCTGCTGCGCGACGAGATGTCCCTGGTTTCCCGACAGCTCGTTTTGTGGGCGACATGGAGAAGTTTCTGGCAGAGAGAGGTTCTGCTGGCGCAGGGGTCAATCCTTGCGGGCGTAAGGGGCTATTCTTGCGGGCGCGAGGGTTAGCAGAATCTAAGTCACAGGAGTTGCGACGTGGCGCGAGTCCAAGTCTGGTTTGAAATTCCACCAACTGTTAGATTTAAATTTGAATAGCGCGGGAAGTCCAAACCTGGAGGTTTTGTCCTGTTTTTGATCAGATCTGCGCAGTGGGACTTGGTTTGGTGCGAGAAGAGGTTTCGGCGGTGTTCAGTCGGCGTGTAGCAAGGCCGACGGTCGGCAGGCTCGGCTGCTGGCGCGGCGGACGGTCGGCAGTCTCGGCTTCTGGCGCGGCTTCTGGCCTGGTTGCCGGCTTCTGGCGCGGCGGAGTGCTGGCAGGCCTGGTTGCCGGCACGGCTGCTGGCACGGCGGCTGCTCTGGCGCGGGAGAGGAAGGGGGGGGGGCTCGACGGAGGAGGGCTCCGGCGAGGTTCTGGCGCGGGGTCGGCTGGCCGCACCGGCGGAGACGGCGCCCGCGCGGTCGGTTGGCTGCACCGGCAGAGATGGCGCCTGCGCGGTGGTGTGCAGGCAGGCTGGCAGGCGGCCGGCGCGCTGGTGGTCCGACGGGTGACGCGCGCTGGTGGTCCGGCGTGGTCGGCTGGAAGAGTGGCGGTAGGGAGAGGAAAAGGAGGAGGAAAAAGAAAAGGAAGAAGAAAGAAGAAGAAGAAGGAAAGGGAAGAAAAGGAGAAAGAAGGAAGGAAAGAAAGAAAGGGAAGAAAAGAGAGGAAAGAAAAGAAAAGAAAAGAAGGAAAGAAAGAAAAAAATAAAACCGGCCCCACTTACCTTAATTCCAAACCACCAGTTTACATCGGAGTCCGTGCCGAACTGGAGACTCTTGCGGGCGCAAGGAATACTTCTTGCGGACGCAAGATTCTTTCTGAAGAGTATTTCGCCTTAGATTTGAACCCCGATTACTGCCGTTTCATCGTGAAATGCTCTGCGACGCTGCACATACACAACTAAGAACACCTTATGCAATATGAGAAATAAAAAAAATAAAATAAAAAAAAAATAAAATAAAAAAAATGCAAAGCAATGTGAAAGAACTAAAATAAGGAAAAAGGAAAAGAGAAGAAAAGAAAACCAAAAGTCTTGGGTTGCCTCCCAAGGAGCGCTTGTTTTAGGTCCCGAGCTTGACCATAATGCATCTACGTATCTGCTGGTGGGGGGTCGGACAGGTGCAGGGATAGGCGTTCCTCCTTCTGCTGATCGGCTACGTACACTTTGAGGCGTTGACCATTCACCTTAAATGCTACGCCATCCTTGCCAGCAATGTCTACTGCGCCGAATGGGTAAACCTTCTTGATGATAAAAGGTCCCGACCATCTGGATTTGAGCTTACATGGAAAGAGTCTCAAGCGTGAATTAAAGAGAAGGACAAGGTCCCCTTCCTTGAAGTCGCGACGCGTGATGCGGTTGTCATGCACTCTTTTAGTGCGCTCTTTGTACATCCGGGCATTATCGTAGGCGTGAAGCCTTGTTTCCTCCAACTCATACAAGTCAAGGATGCGCTTCTCGCCTGCTGCTTGCAGGTCCATGTTGATGGTGCGCGTGGCCCAAAACGCTTTATGCTCGATCTCGACCGGCAAATGGCAAGGTTTGCCATAAACCAGCTTGAATGGGCTCATGCCGATCGGGGTCTTGAAAGCCGTGCGGTACGCCCAAAGTGCGTCGTTGAGCTTGAAAGCCCAGTCTTTTCGTGATCTCGCCACGGTTTTCTCAAGAATGATTTTTATTTCCCGGTTAGAGACTTCTACTTGCCCGTTAGTCTGAGGATGGTAGGAGGTGGAGACCTTGTGAGTCACCCCGTGTCTGCTCAAAAGCTGCTCAAACTGACGGTTGATGAAGTGCTTGCCGCCGTCACTGATCATGGCACGGGGCACTCCAAAACGAGGGAAGATCACATCATTGAAGAGGCGCTTAACTGAATTCGCATCCGCCTTTGCACAAGTGAGCGCCTCCACCCATTTAGACACATAGTCCACTGCCACGAGAATGTACTCAAATCCCTTTGAGGAAGGGAATGGCCCCATGAAATCGATGCCCCACACGTCAAAAATCTCGATCTCCAAGATGGGCTGCTGTGGCATCTCGCTACGCCTTGAGATGTTACCCGTCCGCTGGCACTGGTCGCATGATTGCACGAGAGCATGTGCATCTTTGAAGATCATTGGCCAAAAGAAACCTGCTTGCAAAACCTTGGCAGCAGTTTTAGATGAGGAGGCGTGGCCTCCATAAGCAGAAGAATGACAATGAGAGAGTATAGAGTGTACCTCCTCCTGCGGCACGCATCGACGATAGATACCATCAATACCTACCTTGAAGAGAAAAGGCTCCTCCCAAAGGTAAAACTTGACGTCAGCCCTGAACTTCTTCCTCTGCTGAGAGGTCATCTCAGCAGGCAAGAGGCCTGCTACGAGGAAGTTGGCGAAGTCTGCGTACCATGGAAACTGCTGAGTGCCTCCTGCGGCTCACAAGAAACGGCCCTGCGTCCCGCAGGATTTCGGCAGATTGTTGATTTGCTCGGATATGGGCTGTGGTTGGGTTCCCAGGACGTAGAGCTGTTCCCCTGGAATTGAGTCGTCAATCGGAATGTTGCTCTGCTCCTCCCCTTTCCAATGCAAGCGGGACAAGTGATCTGCGACTGAGTTTTCCGATCCTTTCTTGTCCCGAATCTCAATGTCAAATTCCTGCAGAAGAAGAATCCAACGAATAAGACGTGGTTTCGCATCCTTTTTGGAAAGAAGATACCTGAGTGCTGCATGGTCGGTGTAGACGATTATCTGAGAGCCGACCAGGTAAGAGCGAAACTTCTCCAGCGCAAACACCACGGCTAGCAGCTCTTTCTCAGTTGTGGTGTAATTAACCTGCGCGGAGTCGAGGACCTTGCTGACGTAGCAAATGGCTACGGGTTTGTTGTCCTTGCGTTGCCCCAAAATCGCGCCTACGGCATAGTCACTGGCGTCGCACATGATCTCAAAAGATTGAGACCAGTCTGGAGGCTGCAAGATCGGGGCGGAGACGAGGGCTTCCTTTAACCTGAGAAAAGACTGAACACACTCGTCAGTAAAAACAAAATCAGAGTCTTTTACCAGCAGGTTGGTCAGGGGTTTGGTGATCTGAGCGAAGTCCTTGATGAATCGACGGTAGAATCCGCAGTGTCCGAGAAAGCTGCGCACGTCTTTGACTGTGGTGGGCGTGCACATCTGTTCAATCACCTCAATCTTTGCTTTGTCCACCTCGATGCCCTTGCTCGTGACTCTGTGACCGAGCACAATGCCCTCTTGTACCATGAAATGGCACTTCTCCCAATTGAGGACCAGATTGGTTTCCTCGCACCTCTGTAGGATCTTACACAAATTTGCCAAACAGTCATCGAAAGAAGTTCCAACAACAGAAAAATCATCCATAAAAATCTCGACTTCTTTCTCAATGTAAGGAGAGAAAATGGCCATCATCGCCCTCTGGAATGTAGCAGGCGCATTGCACAAACCGAACGGCATTCTTTGGTAGGCGAAGGTACCATAAGGACAAGTGAATGTCGTCTTTTCCATATCCTGAGGGAGGATGGGTACCTGAAAGAAGCCTGAGTACCCGTCAAGGTAGCAGAAGTGGGAATGTTTGGCGAGGCGCTCCAACATCTGGTCCACGAAAGGCAGCGGGAAGTGATCCTTGCGGGTCGCAGCATTCAGCTTGCGGTAATCAATGCACATCCTCCATCCAGTGGTGGGCCGCATCTGGACCTTCTCGCCTCTGTCGTTGATGACAACGGTGTGCCCTCCTTTTTTTGGGACCACGTGCACTGGGCTCACCCACTTGCTATCTGAAATAGGAAAAATGATGTTAGCATCAAGTAATTTAAGAATCTCCTTTTTCACTACCTCTTGAAGCACGGGGTTAAGCCTCCTTTGATGTTGTACGGAAGGTTTGTGGTCTTCCTCGAGATGTATCTGATGGGCACATATGGCAGGACTGAGTCCCTTGATGTCTTTAATCGAATACCCTAAGGCACCCCTGTGAATGCGCAACTTTTCCAAAAGCGTCGAAGTTTCATCAAAACTCAATTGAGCGCCAACAATAACTGGAAAAGTTTTGTCGGAGTCAAGAAACTCATACCTGAGGCTGTCGGGCAATGGTTTCAGGTCTACCTTACTTGGCGCGTCTAATGGCGGTGACTTGTCGATTTTTGCCTCTGGTCCGTCTTCCTGCGGGCCGCAAGAGTGGTCTTGCGGGCCGCAAGAACTGTCACCTGCAGATTGGGAGAGCGAGAGAACTGGTTCGACCCTGGTGAGTAGCGGTTCCTCATTATCTGTGGGGTCGCGGGGCATGCCCTGCAGGCTGCAGGCAGAACCCCCAAGCGGACCTTCATCCTCCTCAGACACCTCATCAAAAGAACATAATTCAGTTTGCAAGGAGGAAAGAAAGTCGAGATGATAACCGAGTGCGATCTGATGCTCTTCCAGCTGATCCTCCTGCACCTCCCAAACGAGCTCATCAATGATATCCAACCGGTTGCAGTCCTCTGAAAAGTCGGGATATTTCATTGCTTGTGCAACCTGGAATTGTACCTTCTCGCCGCCAATGTTCATGGTGAGGGTACCCTCGTACGTATTGAAAACAGTCCTGGCTGTCCGCAGAAAAGGTCGGCCAAGGATGATCGGTACATCCTTATCCTCCTCCATATCCATCACTACAAAATCACCAGGCACAAAGAACTTGCCTACCTGTACCGGCACATCCTCGACAATCCCCAGCGGTAAGCGAGTGGAGGCGTCTGCTAGCTGCAGGGTCATGCGGGTGGGTCTGAGCTCACCTACCCCGATCCTCTGAAAAACAGTGTGAGGCATGAGGCTCACACTAGCGCCCAAGTCGCATAACGCCCTTCTGATGGTTGCCTTCCCGATGGTGCAAGGGATGGTGAACTTTCCCGGATCTCCAAGCTTGGGTGGAAGATCCCGACTCACCACCGCGCTGCATTCATGATTGAGTTGCACGCTCCTACAGTCCTTTAAGCTCCGCTTGTTGGACAAGATGTCCTTCAAGAATTTTGCGTAAGACGGCATTTGTGCGAGCGCATCGGTGAAGGGGATGGAGATAATCAGCTGCTTGAGGACCTCCATAAATTTAGAGAATTGCTCATCTAAGCGGTTCTTAGCGAGCCTTTGTGGGAATGGAACCTGCGGTTGGTACGGCGGTGGGGCCGTTGTCGCTTTACCTTTGTCCTTCGCTGGCAAGACAGACTCGGCAGGCAAAGAGTTCTGATTTGCTTGCCCCTCAGTGACCACCTTCTGCAATCCTTGAGAGATTGGCAGAGGGTCTGTTTGCGCCTGCTGAAGAATTGGCTGGCTACTGGGTAAATCCTGCAGGCCGCAGAAATCGGCGACAGGATGGGTTTTCGCTGGTCCTGGCTGGGATTTGGCGGCTGCTGGTTTCGTAACAGCCTGGTTTTCCTCTTCCGGCATGGGCGGATCAGCGTACTGCGTGCCACTCCTAAGTGTGTGAATGGCCTTCACTTCGCCATTAGGGTTCACTGGCTGACTTGGCAGTGAGGCTGCGGTCCCAGGACTCGACGTTGCACCTACACCTCCTCCCGACATCCTTGCTAGTTTCTCATTAAGAGCCTGCATCTGCTCGAATATCATCTGGTTCATCTTACTCTGCTCTTGCATGAAGTTGTCGACCACGGCGGGCACAGCAGGTTCGGCAGGTTTGGGCAATTGGTGGGGAGGCACATACGGTTGACGGTAGGTGTTGTTTGGCTGAGCGTTTCTGTTCTGGTTTTGGAAGTGAGCATTGCTGTAGAAGTTTCGGTTTCCACTTCCTTGGCCTTGGCTTTGGAATTTCTGAGGAGGGTTGTAATTGTTGGTACCGAAACTGGGACGGTCTGGTTTCTCTCTCCAGCTTTGGCGGTCTGCTGGGTCATTGGAGTATGATCGCGAGAACGGAGGTCTGGGGAAAAAGGAGGGCTCGTTGTTGAGAGAGTGCACGTGCTCTTCCTCCCCCTCAGGTTGACGCAGCGGGCAGTGGTCATAATCATGAGAGTCCTCCCCGCAAAGCGTGCAAGGTTCAACCTGTACCGCCTTGGCAGACGCCTTCTGCTGGTCTGTCTGCTTGTCCATCCGAAGCTGCAGGGCTTCAAGCTTGGCTTGTATGAGGGCAAGTTGATCCACCTCGTACCGCCCTTTCGATCCTCTGCCGGACTCCCTGCTGGACTCCCGGTTGGACCACTGCTGCTGGTGGGCCGCCTTCTCAATAAGCTCCAGGATTGCACGCGGTCGCAAATCTGCTATCGATCCACCTGCACTATAATCAACTAAAGCGCGACTCTGCGCAGTCAGTCCCTCATAAATAGCATCAACAAGCATCCAATCAGAGAAATTATGGTGAGGGCAGGACAGACATAACCGGTTAAACCTATCCCATGCCTCGCTTAGAGACTCATCATACCCTTGTTTAAATGAGGAAATTTCAGCCCGAACCTTGGCAGTTCTCCTAACAGGGTAAAATTTCTGTAAAAATTGAGCAGACATTTCGGCCCAGGTACCAATTGAGCCTTTAGGGAGAGAGTTGAACCAGAATTTTGCTTTGTCCTGAAGAGAGAAAGGGAACAAGGCTAGCTTGACGTAGTCTGGCATCGTAGCGAGGTGCTTAACGGTCCGGCAGGCTTGGTAGAAGCTGTTCAGATGGTCATGAGGATTCTCGGACTCCAGCCCGTGGAAGCAGTTCTGCTGGACGAGTGTAACTGCACCCGAACCGAAGTTGGGAGGGTCTCCTTGCAACTCCGGCAGAACGATGGGACCTTCTGAGTCGTCGACTCTGGGACTGTGGTAGTCTCGGAGTGTCTGCGGCTCTGCTTGTCTTCGCTGCCGCTCGGCTTCTGCCTCTCGCCGGAGTTGGCGGACTTCCTCTTCAAGCTCTCGCCGAGCTGCTTCAGCAGCCTGCCTCTACATTTCTGCTTCTGCGGCTTGCAGCCTGAGCTGCTCCCGCTCCAAGACGTTGTCACCCATGTCAGATGACGATGTGGTTTCTGAGTCAGATGAGTCTGGACTGACCCTCGCTGGCAGCGGATGAAATTTCGGGCTCCTGCGTCCGCTTCTGAGAAAATAGTCACCAAAGGGAGGGTATTGTGCCAGTGCCTGTCACCTGAAACAGAAAAAGAGAGAAAAGAAAAAGAAAAATCAGAATTCGAAAAGAAAATAAAGTAAGGTTTAGAACTAATGTCGCCGTCCCCGGCAACGGCGCCAAAAAGCTTGATGTCCTAAAACGTATAGGCTTTTAAATTTGTTACTCGAAGCAGAACACTCGATCGCAAGCGTACGATCTCGTGTAGTACAATCGAGGTCGAACCACAAGGACGGGAATTAATTCTAAACCAGACTTCAATCGCAATTCAAATCCTAAATAAAGTGGGGGTTTTTGAAAGGTTGGTTTAAACAGTAGCAAATGCAAACAGTAAACAACAAGTAAATACTGGAAAACGACTAATTAAAAAGGCGTCCTCAGGGTTTTCTGAATCCGTTTGGTCTCTGGATTAACTTCTTGCGGCCCGCAGGAAGGTCTCTTGCGGGTCGCAGGGGTTGGTTAGAGATTCCAAAACAACCTGTTACCCACAGAATAACTCCTGTGAATTACAAACAGTTTTGTAATCTCTGTCTTACACTTTCTGCAGATCCTTGCGGGCCGCAGGATATCTCTTGCGGTCCGCAGGAAATCTGACAGAGATCAGTTCTGGTTCTGGTTCAATGTTCGACTCACGTTATCAATTCTGAATCAAACCAGCAACAGTACAAGTCCTCAACTTTCGTATTTTGGTTCTTCTAACAATACCGGTTCGACAGAAATTCGTGGATCTATTTCTAAATCTACGTTCAAGTTACTTTTATATCTAGGATTCGGTTCCACTTTCGTAAGAACCGCAATTTTACCGTTCGGTTACTCTTGGACAACAAGTTATCAATCCAAACAGTGTAAATAACAATTCTTGCAAATATGATATTCTATTGACCAACTAAACCTTGTGCCTAATCTACAGGTTTACCATACAACAAGCATGATATTCTATTAACCAACTAGATTTTGCTCGCAATCTACAGGTCTATCACATCAACAAGTCAAGTAAAACACACATAAACATGAAAATCACAAGTAACATGAAAATAACGTAAGTCTCACAATAAGAAGTCAATCCATTAACACAAACTTCATCATCTACCCTAAGAACTAAAAGACTACTCGCTCATGGCGAGGGAAAACAAAGAAAACAAAACAAAGAAGAAGTTCATGATACTAAAGAACCGAAGAAGAACTAGCGTGGCTTCAATCTTCAACGCCTCCAAGAAGTCCTCTCGAAATCTCCTCGAAAGATGGTGAAGATCGACTCCAAAAACGCCTCCTCTTCTGGTCCCTGGCGGCTAGGGTGAAAGAGACAGAAAGTAAGTTGCCAAAACCGTCCAAAAGGATGGTTTAAATAGCCAAAAAGGCGGCAGAAACAGAAGCAGCGCTGCCGCGGGTCTTGCGGCCCGCAGGAAGTGAGTTCCAGTGCAGACTTGCTCTCCAAGGCTTCAAATCGCGTCCAAGTGGCTCCAAAAGCCCAATTTACCTGAAACATGGACAGAATTGAACAAGTAACTGGAACCTAAGAATTCTAACACTAAATGCAATGAAACTCGGGATTTTAGGTCGAAAACAAGGTACAAGTCTGGTGAAATGCATATATGAATGCGGTGCATCAGCAAGCTATGTGATGCGGATATTATTTAAAGTTCGACAAACATTCTTGTAATGTTTATCGGAGTTTGGATAACACTTGCATTTACAAGGGCAAAAGAAAGAAAGATGTCTATTATTTATATCTTGAACACTTCACATCCGGTGAGACTTGTTTTAGTGCCGTCACCTCCGATTCATGGTTATGACATAGAAGATTAGGTCATGTAGCAATTGATTCGATTAGAAAACTAGCAAAGCATGAGCTAGTCCGAGGATTACCATCTCATAAGCTCCAAATGGAAGGTTTGTGTGAAGCATGCATGAAAGGTAAACAAATAAAAGCTAGTTTTAAGTCCAAAGACTTGGTAACCACTACCAAACCATTGCAATTGATTCATATGGATTTGTTTGGACCAATAAGTGTACCAAGTTTATCAAGAAAGAAATATGTATTTGTGTTGGTTGATGATTATAATCGTTTTACTTGGGTAATATTTCTTGCAAGTAAAGATGAAACGGTTGAACAATTCATTAAATTTTGTATTAGGGTTGAAAATGAAAAGATGGACGAAATAGTCAAAATTCGTAGTGACCATGGTAGAGAATTTAAAAATGCAAAATTTGATGAATTTTGTTCAAAGCAAGGTTATAAGCATGAATTTTCGGCTCCTCGCACACCACAACAAAACGGGGTAGTTGAAAGGAAAAATAGGACCTTGCAAGAAGTAGCATGATCTATGCTTAATGAATATTCATTACCAAAATATCTATGGGCCGAAGCAATAAATACCGCTTGCTATATAATTAATCGTGTGTGTATGAGACCAATTTTAAAGAAAACTCCATATGAATTGTGGGAAGGGCATACACCAAACATCTCTCATTTTAAGGTTTTCGGTTCTAAATGTTTTGTGTTAAATGAAGCTCCTAAAGTAACCAAATTTGATTCAAAAACAATTGAGGGAGTGTTCGTTGGCTACTCAAGCTCAAGTAAAGCCTATAGGATTTTCGTACCAACACACAACATTGTTATTGAATCGGTACATACTAAATTTGATGAAAGGATTAACCTCAATGTCGAGAAAGGTATAAAAGACAATGTAGGTACCGAAGAACCGAACAATGAAGAAGAAGAAATCATTGTAAATGGAGACATTGAGCCAAGTCATGATGAAATCAACCATGAAGGAACTCAAGGCGAAAATGCATTGAACGATGATGTGAACGAAGAAAGAGAAGAACAACCTTCATCATCTCCTTATCAAATCCCCGAAAATCTAAGAGAAGTTCCCTCTCACCCTCTCGAAAACGTTATTGGTGATCCACGTGAAGGAGTTAGAACTAGATCCGGTTTAAACCAAATGATTGCTCATTGTGCCTTTGTATCACAAATTGAACCGAAAAATTTTAATGATGCCAATAATGATTCAAATTGGATTGTAGCCATGCAAGAAGAATTGTCTCAATTTGAAAGAAACAATGTGTAGGAACTTGTACCTAGACCAAATGATAGGATGATAATTGGAACAAAATGGGTATTTAGAAATAAATTAGATGAAAATGGAAATGTTGTTAGAAACAAGGCTCGGTTAGTAGTACAAGGTTTCAAACAACAAGAAGGAATTGATTTTGAAGAAACCTTTGCACCGGTCGCTCGATTAGAATCAATTAGAATGCTTTTGGCTTATGCCTCTTACAAAGGATTTACCCTATTTCAAATGGATGTCAAAAGTGCTTTTCTAAATGGTTTTATAGAGGAAGAAGTCTATGTTTAACAACCTCCCAGTTTTGTAGACCCAATTTACCCTAATCATGTGTTAAAACTTACCAAAGCACTTTATGGACTTAAACAAGCTCCAAGAGCATGGCACGGTAGGTTAAGCACATTTCTACTTGAAAATGGATTTAATAGGGGTAAAAATGACACAACATTGTTTACTAAGAAAAGAGATGATGCTATATTGCTAGTTCAAATATATGTTGATGATATTATTTTTGGATCCACTAATGCGGCACTTGCCGAGGAATTTTCATTTTTAATAAGTAGTGAATTCGAAATGAGCATGATGGGTGAGCTCACTTTCTTCTTGGGACTTCAAATTAAGCAAATGAAGGAGGGCATTTTTGTAAGTCAAACCAAGTATGCAAAGGAGCTTGTGAAGAAATTTGGAATCGAAGATAGCAAGACAATCTCCACACCGATGGCTCAAAATGCGAATCTTGACTCGGATCCAAGCGGGAAAAGCGTAGACATCACTCAATACCGAGCTAAGATAAGTAGCTTACTTTATCTTACCGCTAGTAGACCCGATATAATGTTTGCGGTATGTCTATGTGCTAGGTATCAATCATGTCCAAAAGAGTCTCATCTTGCATCCGTCAAAAGAATTTTAAGATATGTCAAAGGGACTAAAAATTTAGGCTTTGGTATGGTAAACAATCAGAATTCAACTTGATAGGATATACCGATGCCGATTTTGCGGGTGATAGAATGGATAGAAAAAGTACAAGTGGTACATGTCAATTTTTAGGAGGATCACTTGTTTCTTGGTCTAGCCGTAAACAAACTTTGGTTGCCCTTTCAACCGCGGAAGCCGAATATGTTGCGGCTGGTAGTTGTTGCATACAAATATTATGGATGATCCAAACTTTAATATGATTTAGAATTCCACAAAGTACCAATTATGTGTGACAACAATAGCGCCATTCTAATTTCAAAGAACCCGGTCTTGCATTTTAGAACCAAGCACATAGAGATACAGCACCATTTTATTAGGGATCATATTGAAAAGGGAGATGTCGAGCTAATACATGTTGATACCAAATTACAAGTAGCCGACATCTTCACAAAACCCCTAAGCACTTTCCAACACAATGAATTAAGATTTAAATTGGGAATGCTTGAGTTGAATGAGGAATCTTAGTCAAAATTGAATCAAGTCACAAGTCAATAAATGATTTCTCTAATTGCAAAAATGTATTTGAGTATTTGCTTATGAAAATTCATCTCATGATCTTTCTTGCAAAAGCCAAAGTTTCAAAATTGCATCATCATTATAGTTTCTATGCATTAAAATTATTTGGAAGATTGCATTTTGCATCCATTGCGTTATAACGGAACAGTTCATTCCGTTATAATGGAAGCTGGGAGAAAATAAGAACTTTTGCGTTAAATAACGGAAGGGTCATTCCGTAATAACGGAATAATGCACTTTGCATCCAAAGAGTTCGTCATTTGTTGCGTTATGATGGAATACCATGTTCCATTATAATGGAAGCTGAAGGAAAATGGACATTGTTGCGTTATAACAGAATGGTCATTCCGTAATAACGGAATAATGCACATTGCAACCAGAGAGCAAGCAAATCTGTCCGTTGTAACGGACGCTCGCATTCCGTTATAACGGAAGCTGGAGGGATTTCGAAATTGAAATGAAGAACAAAATGAATAACGGATCTACGTTGTGCAAATTTTGGTCCGTTATAACGAAATAATTCCCAGATTAATTCTGAAGGGGTAAAGTCGGGTCATTCATTTCCAAAACCTTTCTCTCCCAAACCGACCTTACTCTCCTCCTCTTTTCTCCTCCGCTCGGACCACCAAGCAATACCTCAAAACCTGGCCATATCTTGCCGGATCTCGCCGGAAAACTCAACATTCTTGCTCTCCTCGCTCTCCTCTACAAATCTAGACCATCATTTTCGAGTTCTCTTCCCTCTTTCACCGTCTTTGCCAAAACCCTCGCTTCAAGAGTCTCGCCAAAACCAACGATCCGACCGGCCAATCTTCGATCCGACTTCACTTCCAAGCTTCTTGTGGTGTTCTCCTCCCTTCCTGGTCATTCATTTCTCGATCGGTACAATCTCAAATTTCTCTATCTTTAACGGTCTTGATATCAAGTTGAAAATGAACCTAAGGGAAAGAACCAAGAAACCGGCAATCAAAGGATCAAAACGGCCCCGTGGTGAATCAAGTAGTGAACCGGAACCAAATTTTAATCTACTACCGGGAAATCGGTATTTATTTCGGGATGATGAGGCACACCGAATGTTTCTAAGATTCACTAAGCGTGGTTTGTCGGGGTGTTACTATTTTGATCCAAAAGGAAAAATCCCCACACGGTATCTTATCAAAATTAATAATTGGATCAATCACTTCTTGCTTACTGAATTGGCAACCATACCCGATACCTATTCCGACCATACCGCCCGGTTGTTCTACGCGAACCTAAGATTCCATAACATGGATGATGCCACTTCCTACTTTCACGGTAAAATCATTGATGTGTCATTTCGGAAACTCGCTTCACTTCTTGCTATGAGAAATGGGGGTCACTCGATATATCCTCACAAGAGTTGACCATGGCATGAGGATCATGAGACTTGTCAAGAATCGGCCTTTGATTACCGAAAATGGTTCGGTTTTGGAACAAGGAAGGGCTTGTATGTCACCGACCTTTCGGCTTTGCATCGGGTCACACACCTCCTTGTTAACAACATTCTTACCCCGAAATCCAAAACCAAAACCAATATTGAAAATGGAGGATTGTTCTACATGAGGCACATGATAGCCATGGATGAGATCGAGCTCAACATTCCATATGTATTGGTTAGTCATATGCACAAGGCGCACTCGAATAGCAAAGATTCTTTACCGTACGGGAATCTCATTCATCTCATCCTCAAAAACCAAGGTATTGAAGATCCACTCCATGGGGTTCCCGAGGATGAACACAAGCAACCGAAAAATATTTTGGATTATTTTTCGGATTGGGCAAAGACGGATGGGGAGATGTTGGTACCAAACCCGTCAGATCCAAGAAATGCGTATCTCATAGCGGAAGGAGCGGCACCAAACCAATATCATCCTCTCGGTGAAGAAGCTCCCATACCGGCCGAGTCGGACCCGGAACCGGAACCCGCTCCACAAGCTGCATCAACCTCTCAAGCCGGAAACCTTGATCAACTCATGGCCTATCTCACAAATCAATTCCAAGGCATAAATCAAACCCTTCATCAATATTCAACCGATGCAAATGACCGGCACTCAACGCTCACAATTCGACTCAATTGGTATGAGACCGAGGCAAAGCAATGGTTTGATCAATTTGGAACCCAACTTGACGGGTATGGCCAACAACTCTCGTCATTTTAGAGGAAATGCGTTCCGGTTTTCGGAGGGTAGATGATAGTATTGAAAGATGCCACCACACCGTCAACCAATTTTGGGAAGACATACGTGGACCAAGTACTTCTCAAGGAGGAAAATGCGACGATAGTGATGAGGTGACGAGTGAAATGAGCGGCGTGTGAGATGAGAGGATATGCATCATGTTGCATTTTAAGTCTCTAGTAATGCATATTTTTTTTTCTTTTTTCAAAAACTTGGTATGCTTTGTTTAAAATGGTATGTTTATTTATGTGATGCATTATGACTTGTAATATTATTCTAAAAACTTTTATGTTGAGTAGTTGCTTGTTTATGATTTATGACTTGTGATGTGATTCATGGTACACTATGGATTCTTAATTAGGCAAAACTATGGCAAAATTTTTTTATGCCTACAATTAACCAAGTGCAAATATTGAGGGGGAGCAACACTTGCTTAGTCTTTTAACGATTTCCAAAAAGAGGGAGTAGTATAAGTAAAGCAAAATTGTACTTAAATTGCAAAACACGCTTCCGCGCCAATTATAATTTTTTTTATCTTGCTTTACTTATGGATATTGTTTTGGAAAACGTCAAAAGGGGGAGATTGTTGGTCCAAATAATCTTTCTTATTTGACGATTTCCAAAACAATATCAAACTATATTTCTAACAATTTCTTTGAGGATGTTGTTCGTGTAAGGATTTAGTTGAACAAATTATCAAGAACTCAATGCATGCAAGCAATGGCGTCAAGAGACAAGATAAGCTAAAGATGATGGAAATATCTCAAGATATGGATTGGCTTATCATTGATTTTATAAGTTAAATATAATAGTGAATTTAGGTAGATTTACATATTTAAGACATTCACTATTGATGGCATTGTAAAGTTCAAACAATGGAACCAGCCCCAGGTTCCGTTATAACGGAATTTTCTGTTCCGTTATAACGGAATAATCCAACGGTGATATTACAAATCAAACAGTCATATGTCACATCCAAAGAACCGTTTGAACAGTCAAAAGTACCATTAGCAAGGTCAACCATTCTGTTATAACGCAATGATATAATGCGTGATAACGGAAATGCTTCTGACCTTGTTCCAGTAGCTCAAATCATTCTTCCGTTATAACGGAAACTCGGTTCCGTTATAACAGAACAAAGACCTGCGCTGCAGGCTGTTAAGTCAAGGGACCACCATATAAATACTTTCTTCCCAAATTGAAAGGTACAATTTTACCCACTTTCAAAATATGTTGAAAAGAGAAAAACCCTAGATCAAAACTCCTGTTGAGTGAGCTTTTCATAGCCAAATCATTGTGATCCAAGCCTCAACTACACCATAGATCTTAGATCTTGTAAGAGGGTTAGCTTGAGAGCAAGTTTTTCTTTTCCGGAGCTTGAGTTTCGCCTCTCCTCCAATCTCGGTGACGGCCCGTTTGTTGTGTAAGGGATCGCCGAGTTGTGTACTTCCTTTCTTTGTGGGTAATAGGAAAGGCGCACCACCGAGTTGGTAGCGTTACCCCGGGGACGTAGGCCGATTTGCCGAACCTCGTTAAAACTGCGTGTCTCCACTCCTTGTTTGCAATTTCTCTTACTCATCTCTATTTACTTTATTGCAAACTTGTTTGGCCATAGAATTGAATTGCAATAGGATTCGGCCAAAATAATCAATTGGGCGAAAATTGCTAAAATTGTTTAAGGCACCGTATTCACCCCCTCTAGGCGCCATTAGGGACAACAGTTTGAAATTAGTAAATAGTCCTTATTGATTAATTACTAGCAAGAAACCTGCCCGTTGTGAGGGCATTTTAAATTCTGATCTCATACCGTGTAATACATATAATGTGCTTTCGGTTTCTCATTAATTATTTACCATTTAAATTTTATCTTTACACTAAATCAACTAATTGAATGTCAGAATATAAAGTGTTAAAATCCTCATTAATGTAAATTCTAATCAACATTGATGTCTTCCATATCAAGATTGTTATCTTTCCATTTTTGTATAAACCAAAATTGAGATGATGTTGTTTAATTGGAGAACATCATCGCCTTTGAAATCAATGTATTTATATTTTGATCTGTACCGTTGATTAAGAGTAGCTAGAATGGGTATTAAAAAAAAATTGAAGAAGAAAGAAAAAAATAGAGAGTGTAATAGTTACGTGCTTTATAATATAGTATAGATAGTATATATATAGATACAAGTAAAACCATTATGAGCTTCAGTTTTATTCTTGAGCGCACCTCCACAAATACTCAAATATACTAATCTAGTCACATGCAAAGTCTTCATTTTATAAGACTGCTTGAATTTGAGAGAGTAATTAATTAATTAACTTTGCTAATCTCAGATTATTAGCTGGATTTAGCTAGGTAGCTCGGCTAGCTGGTTTGCAATTAATTAAAAGCGGCTTGTTTAGCTCTTCTTCTTTTTGTTTTTTTGCTTTAAAAAATACATCAATTGGAAGTTTGGAACTTTAGGGTCAATTTAGTCGAGGCATCATAACGGATACAACTACTTAAATCTATCTTAAAAAAAATGACATCAAATCACAATTATAGCCCACTTGGTATCTAGCTAAGTGCTCATTCTCTGTAGGTGCTGCATTGTGTAGCGCAGGATGCAAACCGTTAGATCATCTCGATATTCGATTCTCCACAGATTTTGAGATGATCTAACGGTTCACATCTTGCGGTACACAATACATTGACACACCTGTCTTTTTTTTTTTTTTTTTTTTCTTTTGAAATGGTGTGACGGCGGCTGTCAATATAACAAGCATTGACACAACTGTTCACAATAAATTTTCATGGTGTTATGCATGCCAAATTGCCAATTGAGAAGATTAATAATAAGTTGTTAGGCAGATTAATATATCCAAATTGTAATTTATGTTTAAATATAAAGACTGAGGGATGTAACTATATATAATTTTCTTGCATCGGCAACATTTTTTTTTTGAAAAAAGTGGAATACTCCACCAGTTTTATTGAAACTTTTTTATTTTGTGTCCATAGAGGATTGAAACCCATGACCTCTTGGAAGTCATCCTAGTTAGCTACCACTTGAGCTACTAGGCCTCTTGCATCGGCAAATAATTAATCAATATCATGTGATGTAAGCGCACATAATTCACTACCACAGATTTTATCTTTTACAGCGGTTATCCGAGCTGATTTACAGCTGTTTTGTACCGCTGCTGACAGAAGAGCTGCAAATCGTTATAAAAAACCGCTGTAAATTGGTTACCAGAAAGTATTATTATAATGACATTCTGCAGCGGTTTTTAAGAAAAAGCGCTGCAGACTGAAGATATTCTGCAGCGGTTTTCCTTAATAACCGCTGTAGAATTAAAGATATTCTGCAGCGCTTTTTCTTAAAAACCGCTGCAGAATTAAGGTATTCTACAGCGCTTTTTCATAAAAACCGCTGCAGAATAAAGATATTCTGCAGCGCTTTATTAGTAAAAACCGCTGCAGAATGTCAACGATTCCAACGAAATTTTTTTAATATATGAAATTAACAACCAGAAATTCCAGATCAATATAGGATATTAACAACCAGAAATTCCATATCAGATTAATCTACAACATTAGACTACACCATATCAAAATTAATTTACACGATATCAACAAAATATGCCACCAAAAAAGTATATATTAATTACAAAATTTACAACAATTATCCGAAAATTACCGAGTATCTTAGGACATCATCAAATTAAAATAATTGTTGCATCATGTACTCCAACAGTGATCTCTTTACTTCCTCAATCTGCTCCTCCGGATATTCGACGCGAGCAGGCTCAAGTGACTGAAAAATTAAATTGAACAAATAAACATCTAGATAGTATGTAATTTGAACAAATTAGACACTTATTTTATCGGTATACATAGTATGTAATTGAACAAATAAACATCTAGATATTCATACCTGCGGAAAGCCCTCGAATACGTGCTGTGAGATGACGTCCATCATGTACCGCATGACATAATAACCGCATGCTTTATCATCCTTCTGTTTTGGACCCTATAATTAATAAAATCAAATAGCAATGATCCATCACATCTGTAAACAAGTCTTTAATTCTTACGTATTTTTTTTAGTTACTGTACCGGGATCTTCTTAAATCGCATGGCATTCAACGTGTTTCTCCTGATATTTCTTTGCTGCCAATAAAACCTTGCCGCCCTGCAACCAAATTAGAAAGCAATTAATATGTAATTAGTATATATATAATATAAAATGCTGTAATAAATCATGTAATTTTTTTTGAGATAGAATATCTAGGAAGCAAGTCATATTTCGCTGAATGGAAACGCTTACGTATTGAGGGGCATCTTCAGAGTGAAATTACTTTCATCCAATACGTTGTCCAATGAATCGATGTAGTAAACGGTTGAACTGTGGAAATGCACCAATAAAAGTATCCAATGGGCCCTATATATAAAAACCGCTAATGTCAGGAGATAGAGAAAGTAGGGAGAAATTGTATTGGATTTAGGGGTAATAAATATACTTACGCGAAATTATATGGCACGCAGACATACTCGTCATCTGTGACCGTCAGAACATATTCATTCATGTAGCGCATCGCTCCGTCCAGATCCAACTTGACCGCAGCTTGTCCACAGATACCGGGGTCCATGAATCTAAACCTTGTAGAACCGCATGTCTCCATTTGGTTCTTCCAGAACCTGCAATACGATATTGTTATACATAGATCGAAACTAACAAGCTATATATTTATTTTAAAAGCACCTACATGCACCAAATCTGTAGTATCGGAGCATTGAGACGGTCATACTTGTAGACGTCAATAATGTCGGATATTCGGAGCGCGATGTGACCTTCGATCCCAAATAACCCCTCCGGATAAGGAATTGTATACGACGTATAATCGGCAGGTTGGAGCATCAAAACATTATGGAATGTACGGTAATACTCCGGGAGCTGTGCTAACAAGGTCTCATCAACCAACGGCGGCCGTCTGATCGACGAGGATGCACTTGCCACATGCCGCGCGGCTTTCTTCTTTGTTGGGCGCTGTTCTGACACCAAGTTCTATGCATAATAGAAAAAATAGTAACATTAGAAGACAGTTATATTGTAAGATAGGTGAATATATATATCACTCACATTTAATTCAAACGAAACAAATACCTGATGTTGCACGAGCCGTGAAGGCCATTTGAGGATGGCAGTTCTTAAAGCGCCCAATCGATCCTCTTCATCCACCGGAAAAGGGACCAACATTAGGCAGCAGTTCTCAAACACCTGATCAATGCTAACCTTCAGGCAGTCGGCAGGGAGGGGTTCATGGTGAACTAGAGTTCCCGGAGGGCACGGATAAATCCTCCCGAATGCTACCGGCGCTGGCCCACTATCCGTATCGACGAGGAGTACACACGGGGTAGGGTTCTAACACAAAATTTGAATACCAGATTACACACAAATAATACAAGAATGTAACAAAGTTTAAAAAAATATAAAGGATCTCGTTACCTCGTCTACCATAGGCAGCTGTTGTTCACCAAGATTATTGGAGCTCACTTGAGTAGGGAAAACGGATGGTCTAGTAGGGGTGACTCCAAACTGCTGTTGAACTTCGGCAGGCAAGAACTCCAATACTTTGCCCAGCATTTCCTGTTGGGTGTGCAGCATGCTCTCGAGATGCTCAATCCTTTCATTACAGCGGTTATGATGTGCATGCCTCCGGCTTTTACCGTACACGGCTTTCACCCCGGTGTATCCCACCGCATGTCCTCTCAACCTCCCGGGATGCTCAGGCGTCCCAATAGAAGCAGACAACACGTCATTGTATCTGTCTGCCTTGAACGCCCCTCTCCTTTCTTCATCCCGAAATGCTTCCTGTTATGAAAATATTGAATACAATTAATTGGTAAACAATTTAATTAGGATTAGGTTCATTATATGCATTATAATTGGTAAACAATTTAAGCAATTTAATTATGAAAATATTGAATAATGTACCATCCGCTGGAAAGCCATCCGAGTCGCCTCGTCGGGGAAGTAGATACCCCTTTCGGCGTCCTTCTTTGTTCTTGCCATGAACCAATTGTAGGCTCTATTGTTTTCTTCTTCGCTAAGTCCGGAACTGTCCGATGTGGAAGGAAGAACATCTTTATTCTTTTTCCACTTCATTGTTGCGGTTTTGTACCCGCCGGACCCGAGTCTGTGAGGGTAGAGGTTTTTCGATGCCGCCGCTCTTCCCTGTTCACTTTTTGCCTTGACACACAAGTTTAATAAATTTTGTCAGTACGTTGTAAAAATCCAAAGTAATGATGTACGGTAATATTTCTTATTGATTGCACCTGAAACTCAGGGGTTTCCCTCTGCCTTCTGAATTCCTCCCACTGATCGTCTGTTATGGTATATTCATCAAGCGGGCTTCTACCTTTATCGAGGTAATCTCGTTTCAACGTGGTTCTCCAGTTCCGGAAGGTAATGCCCATATTAACCAACACCTTATCCCTGTGAGTATCGTCGGGGATATTGAAAACACCCTACAAGTTAAAAACGTTACATTGGTCAATTAATTTTCATTCATTATCAATCAATGTTCATTCAAATTTTAGATTTGTAAGGAAACATAATCTTGCCTTGACGTTATCCCACAGTCTGTTTCGAAGCTCTTCATCAGCTTGCTTCCAATTTTGTAAGGTACATGGCACCGTTTCTCTCAAATACCACCCGAGATAGTTTGAGAAGTTGGCAGCAAATTTTCCGGTAGGCATACCGTTATCAAGAAACTCAATGTACCTTGTTATATCTTTGGTCTCGTCTAAAAACTTTTGCATGTTGGTTTTATTCCTCGACCTTCTTCTGGGGGCATCTCTGTCCATGCCTTGATAATCCATGTCTTTATCTACCAAATTTGTACCAAAATTTATCTACAATTCCAAATTGGGCACTGGGACTTAACTGGTACTGGTACTGGTACTGGTACGGGTACTGGTACTGGATACTGGTACTGGATACTGGTACTGGTACAGGTACTGGTACTGGATACTGGGACTGGTGCCGGTACTGGTCACTGGTACTGGTACTGGTACTGGTACTGGTACCGGTATTGAGGGGGAGGAGGAGGGAGAGGTACAATGGTACTTACCTTAGCACGGGAGGGAGCTGGGCGATGGGGCTGGGGCTGGGCTAGAGCTGCGGCGGGGCTGGGGCTGCGACGGGAGCTGGGGCTGGGCTGGGGCTGCGGCGGGGCTGGGGCTGGGCTGGGGCTGCGGCGGGGCTGGGGCTGCGGCGGGGCTGGGGCTGCGGCGGGGCTGGGGCAGGGCTAGAGCTGCGGCGGGTGCGGCGGGGCTTAGTACTTACCTAGAAAAAATGGAGTATTGGAGTGTGAAAATAGTGTGAAAAAATTCAATACTTAGAAAATTTGGAGGGTAATCAAAACCCCAGTACAGACAGCAGTTTTTTAGAAAATTTGGAGGGTAATCAAACCCCAGTACATATCTACAGCAGTTTTTTATTAAAAACCGCTGCAGATCCATACTGCAGCGGTTTTTAACTTACAACAGCTGTAGAAATCTGCAGCGGTTATCCTTAAAAACCGCTGCAGATCAAGTCTACAGCGGTTTTTAACTTACAACAGCTGTAGAAATCTGCAGCGGTTATCCTTAAAAACCGCTGCATATCAAGTCTACAGCGGTTTTTAACATAAAACCGCTGCAGATTAGTTCTATAGCGGTTTTTAACATACAACCGCTGCAGACAAATTTCTGCAGCGGTTGTAAGTTAAAAACCGCTGTAGATATGTTTTTAAAAAAAGAAAGAAAAATTGGCATTTATAAGGATTCGAACCAGGGTCATTCAATTGACAAGCAAGTGCCCAACCACTGAGGCTTCAAGCTTCTGAGTATTATTACTGATATATATATTTTGTATATTACTGTTAGTTTATTCTACATTTTAATACTATTATTTTATATATTTTTTTAATATTATTATTTTTATTTATATTACTTGTAAATATTATTTTAATATTATTATTTTTATTTATTTTATTTGTATATAATTTTGTGAGTGTCTCCAAACAGATGAGACATTCTTCATTGGTTGCGCTTGCACTCACAACGCAGCAATTTGGGTTCTTGGAGCAAACCATCACAGCAATTTGGGTTATTGTTGCCTTGTGATCACAGCAATTTAGTTTTTTTGTTCTTGTTGCCTTGTGATCACAGCAATTTGCCGGTACGATGAGACATTCACAAGTGGTTTAGGGGCTGCATTACGTAGCGCTACACAATGCAGCGCCACAGAGGATCAAACCAACTCCCTTACCTATACATAAATTTAATAAATAATCAAAAAATAATCACAAAAGAACTGGAAACATCAGTGGTTTTGCCCTTGGTTGTCAAGAGGATGACTTGGGTTCGAATCCTAGAAAAAACAATATTTTGCTTTGAGATTTCAAAATTTCTGCAGCGGTTTTTAACAACAACCGCTGCAGAAATCTACAGCGGTTTTTAACTTACAACCGCTGCAGAAATTTTGAAATCTCAAAGAAAAAAATTGTTTTTGCTAGGATTCGAACCCAAGTCATCCAGTTGACAACCAAGCGCACAACCACTAAGGCACGTTACGATTTGTGATTATTAATGTTTTTAGATAAATATATTTATATAGTAGTGTGAATTGACACTGGTTCGTGTTATTTAAAAAAGGAATAAAAAGAGAAAATAAATAAATAAATCAACAAAATTGAAAAAAGGTAAAAGTGTTTAGAATAAATATTTCATTTAACTAAATATTGCAGTGAATCTAATCTGTAACTCAAAATAAATAAATAAACAAAATTTAAAAAAGGAAAAAATATTTAATTAAAACAAAATTAAATATTAATCTCAGTGTTTTTACATGCTATTTATTTCCCGAATGAACCTGCGTTTTAAAGTATAAAGAATCGATATTAGATTGTAAGGACAATTTATTAGGAGACCATAATAAAAATATTAATTTATTGAAAAAAATATATGTAAATCACTTACCGTTAGCTTGCTTTTCTCTTTCGTTTTCTTTTCGTGACCACCAATTCTTCTTGATGATCAGACCGTGCGTAGATTGGTTCTTGACCCTCGTCCACCGGCGCATGTGCGATACCGGTGGAAAATGCTGGCACGTCATCAAATTGATCGTATTCTTCTTCGTCCACAACATCTTCCACTCCGACAATGCGTCTTTTCCCCGATAGTACGACATGCCATTTTTTATCGGCCGGATCCAAAACATAAAACACTTGTTTTGCTTGCTTTGCCAGTATGAAAGGATCATGTTGATAACCCAATTGGTTAAAATCGACGGATGTGAACCCTTCTTTGTCACAACGGACTCCACGCCGATTCTCAATCCATTTGCACAAGAAAACGGGCATCTTGAACACCATATAATCCAATTCCCATATCTCTTCAATCCAACCATAGTATGATTCCGACGTGTTACCACTACTTGATAAAGCCTCCAATGTCACTCCACTATTTTGTACAGTGCTCTTGCCATCTTGTTTCCTTGTGTACCAAGTAAAACCGTTCATGTCGAACCCCTGCCAGGTCTGTACTTGCGCACTGGGTCCTCGCGCCAGAAATCTGATGGTTTCATTAATATTCTCTGTTCGTTGGGAATTAACTTTATTTCTAAACCATCTAACAAATGTCTTGTTGTGGGTGCTATGGATCCACACTTCAGTTTCCGAAGGATTTAAATCTCGTAACTCAGCTAAATGCGCATCCACGTATGGAGAAACAACGGCAAGGTGTTGCAAGACTTTCAAATGTGCTTGTTCTCGCCTTTCAATCTCCACACACACAATTTTGGATCCGATTGTACCAACACCTTTGAGTCTACCCTCGTGGCGAGACTTGGGAAGACCAATGGATTCAACACTCTCTAGGTAATCGGTATAATACTCAATGACCTCTTCCGTAACTTTTCCTTCAACTATGCTTCCTTCCGGTCGAGATCGGCTCCGTACCATCCCTTTTAATTGACCCATAGCTCTCTCAAATGGATACATCCAGTGTAGAAACATGGGTCCACACAATTTTATCTCCCTAACCAAATGAATGGTTAGATGAACCATGATATCAAAAAAAGATGGTGGAAAGTACATCTCAAGCTCGCATAAAGTTTCCACAACATTAGTCTGCAGCTGGTCCAATGAATCCGGATGTGTCACTTTGGAGCAAATTGAGTTATAGAAGAAACACAACTTAGTGATAGAGTGTCTAACATTCTTAGGGAGAATCCCTCGAATTGCAACTGGGAGCAACTGGGTCAATACGACATGCCAGTCATGTGTCTTCATTCCAATCAATTTCATCTCTTTGGTTGACACCTTTCTAGAGATGTTGGAGGAATAACCAGAAGGAACCTTGATTGAACTCAGACACTCCAATAAACTAAGTTTTTCTTTCCTCGATAATGTATAGCACGCTGGAGGTAGATAAGTTTTGTTGCCTTCGACCCGGGGAGCTAACTCTGGCCGAATACCCATTTCAACCATGTCTTTTCTGGCGTTGATGCCATCTTTAGTTTTTCCCTTAATATTCAATAACAGACCGAACAAACTTTCGCAAATATTCTTTATTATGTGCATCCCATCCAGGCAATGCCTAACATCCAAATCTTTCCAATAAGGGAGATCCCAAAATATACATTTCTTCTTCCAAATTCCTTCGATGGGCACTTCTTTTTGCTTTTTACCAAACTCCACCACTATGTTATCCACTTTAGCATAAACTTCCTTCCCGGTCAATGGTATCGGTGCTCTCCGATTGTCGACCTCGCCATTAAATTCCTTTGTCTTTCGCCGGTAGCGGTGACTCCGACATAGGAACCTGCGATGCCCAAGATAAACATTCTTCTTATAGTTGGGCAACCGTATCGAACAAGTTTCTTCCCCACATATGGGACAGGCCTTCTCTCCCTTCGTCTTTAGACCCGAGAAATTTCCCAAAGCTGGAAAATCATTAACTGTGAATATGACCATTACTTTAAGCACAAATTCCTCTTGTAGACATGCATCAAAAATCTTAACGCCGTCCTCCCACAACTTCATAAGATCCTCAAACAACGGAGCCAAGTACACATCTATATCATTACCGGGTTGTTTAGGACCTGAAATCAACAACGGCATCATCATGTACCTTCTTTTCATGCACAACCAGGGATGAAGATTGTAAATACACAACAAAACTGGCCACGTACTGTGACGACTGCTCATGTTTCCATAAGGGTTCATCCCGTCCGTACATAATCCTATTCTCAAATTTCTAGGTTCACTTCCAAAATCGGGATACGTTCTGTCAATGTTCCTCCACTCTGGACAATCGGCGGGGTGTCTAAGCATTCCATCATCTTTTCGACAATCGGCATGCCAACGTAATAGTTTAGCATCTCTTGGATTTGAGAAGAGACGCCGAAACCTCGGAATTATAGGCAAATACCAGGCCACTTTTGCTGCAGCACCCTTCGTACTTTCAATCTCATCACCTTTGGGCCTGTACCTTGACGCGTTACATTTTGGGCATTTATGCAAATCCTTGTACTTTCCACGAAATAACACACAATCACGTGGGCATGCTGGGATTCTCTCAAACTCCATACTTAAAGGGCACAATAGTTTTTTTGCTTTGTATGTCGAATCGGGTAACTCATTTTTTTCCGGAAGCATTTCTTTTAAAAGTTCTAGTAGAGATGTGAAACTTTTATCACTCCACCCATTTTTAGCTTTCAAGTTAAACAATTTAAAAACCGTTTTCATTTTTGTGTGCGAGGTGCAACCGGGATAAAGTGGCACATCTTTTTCTTTACCTAAACCCTCAAAAATTTCGGGAATATCAGCAAAATCTTGTTCGAGTTCATTCATCATTTCATCAACTTGATCCGTACACTCTGGAGTATTAAAATTTTCTACATTAATCTCAACATGTTGACCTCTTAATCCTACATTTTCTACATTAATTTCAACACCCTGGCCTCTCAATCCATCGTGGACAGGCCTGCTCGTCACTTCATCGTCTTCCACGAGCTCTCCGTGTTTTGTCCATCGGGTGTAGCGATCCACAAAGCCGCGACGAACCAAATGATCTCGCAGCATCTCAATGTTGCGGTGTCTTCGAATATTCTGGCAATCTCGACAAGGACACTCAATATTGATTAATCTCGTCACCCTCATGTGCTCTCTAGCACATTCTATGAATTGATCTAATCCGGTCAGATATTCAATTGTGTCCCGTCTTCCATACATCCAGCTTCTATTATCCATCTGAAATAATAAATATTCTTATGTCACATGCATGTAAATTAAAGGTATGAGGTCCATGTATGGTTTCGGGCTGGCCACCATCCTAACCCACTCTTTGAATACTCTGTCTCATTAGTGAACGTACGCTAATCAATCCGTTGCTTGAGAAAAATTCGGCAGCACTTCCCTTAAGTTCCCCGTGTATGCCAACGCACACTTCCATGTACGTGCATACACGTGGGAACATAAGGAGAAGTACTATACCGAATTTTTCTCAAGCAACAGATTGATCAACGTACATTCACTAATCCTAAATGAGACAGAGTATTCAAAGAGCAGTCCCAAACGGGGACTATTCGAGAGTAATCCCTATTGGATTAATCTCGAACGGGTACCGACCTAAATTAGATTACGTTCCGATAAGTTGGTTCTATATGACAATACTTAATTATATACATGAAATGCATGCATGCATATGACTCAAATAAAAATTATTTGATCAAAGTTAGGTTAAAGATAATTAAAGAAATTTATACCTTAAGAAAGTGAGAAGAGTTCTTTTCGGATCTGCTTGCTGCTGAAGACGAAGGCAGATCAAACCGATTGCTGACGGCGGATGCCGATCTTTCAACTTAACAATTAATGGCTGAACACAGCTCGCTGCTGGAAATTAAGAGCAAGCTCTTGCTGCTGGCGGCTGCAATTACATTGAAGTGGAAGGAGACGATGGAGACAGTAGTAAATACCTAACTAATCTGCAACGGTTTTTTAATTAATAAGCGCTGCAGATTATTCTGCAGCGGTTGTTAATAGAAAACTGCTGCAAAAAAATAATCAATTTACAGCGGTTTTTAATTAACAACCGCTGCAGAATAATCTGCAGCAGTTTTTAGGAAAAAACAGCTGCAGATTGTATTCTTTTCTGCAGCTGTTATTTATTAACAACCCCTGCAGATTAATCTGCAGTGCTTATTAACGAAAAACCGCTGCAAATTTTAATATTTTTTAATGCACATCATCCAATACGTATTTTTTTATTTCTTTTGCATCGTTTTTTAATTTAGAACCGCTGCAGTATAGTTCCATATATTAACGAAAATGCCACTGACCTATATTAGCAGTGGTTATCAAAGATAAACGCTGTTAATTGGGCGCTGTAGAATGCCAATTCTGTGGTAGTGATTAAGCTAATTAATTAGTTTTAAATTTAATTGTTTTATATATGTTCTATGGAGTATTACATAATTTTGTTAACATTTTATCTATTTATTGTTATAAACTTATAATTATACGTAAAATGCAAAACATTAACTTATTGTACTTGGTGCACTTATCGTCATCATTTTTGTTGCTACGTAAATCTTTTGAAAAAAACATGTACACAAGTAGAAGTAACAAAAGTATAAAATAAATAAATGAAACGAATTACTTAAAATAACTCAAAAAATAACTTGAATGCAAGATCGCCTGCATCAACCATCAACTACTCTTTAAGACTTCAACTGATTGTCTTCAAAAAAATGTGTCTATCAGCCGCCGGATAGTCAAACAAAATTAATTCAACAATGAACAGAATATGTAAATTCGTTTTATACGAGCTAAATATCCCACACGAGCCACCAATAATAAAAAAAATAAAAAAAGGTTGTACATTTCCCATCATGCATATTGAAAATTTGAAATCAATGACATTATATTCCCAAAAAAAAATGATGATATTATTCTTACTCCTAATAAAAGCATATTGAATTTTTTGACATCAAAAGTCTATTTTCTCTAAGAAATGAACCTCAGCCGTTGATTATTTACTTAGATTAATCACAACCGTTGAAGTTCTCAACTCATTAAAATTTAAGGCCCATATAATTATCTCAATTTAAAGTTTATTACATATTATCTTAAAAACTTATTATAAGAAATAACAATTTCAGCTCAAAGCAAGGTATAGGCTTTTTACTAATACTAGAGCTGTAATTCGGGCTTCGCCCCGAAATATGATAACAACAAAATAATAAAGCTTATAAAATAAAAATATTTATTTAAAAAATTAAACATAATTTTAAAATTTTTGATGTGAATAATGATGATGATGATGGTGTACAGTATAATTTATAAATAATAACACATAAATGTTGGACCACTTTAAGAATTAAATTTTGTCTTAGGTGTATTATATCATCTTATTAAATGGGAAGAGAAAATAAATATAAACCATTGGATCAAAGTAGATGAAGAGATTTAAACAAAATCAATGGTTAATAATATTGATAATGTGGCATAGTTGAGGTGCTTGGAGAGTTACCCCTCTTTTTAATTTATAGATTAAAACAACAAACTCATGTAGAGCCAGCGGTGAGCGCCTAACAGAGCCAGCCATGCATCAGCAAAGAAAAAAAGACAAGAGACGTGCATGAAAAAGAAAGGAAAAGTCAAAAAGTGGAATTGATAAGTGTGCATATGATGTCTATCGGATGGACATCTATCATAGACATAAAGTGTCACATGGTGGGTCCCACTTGTTACACTCTGTGTTTATTATGGAAATCCATCCAATGGACGGTAGGTGTTGTTGGAACATATTAAGCCTAATTAAATAAAATGAAACAAACAAATAAATAAATAAATAAAGTTAGAAAAATCAAATAGTGATTTGAAGAACTTGTTGGTTGCACAATCTTCTAATTAGCATCCATTCATAGTCGAAGATCATCAAACCATATTTGAGCATCGAAGCGTACCCATAATAATACGAGTACTAACTTTAGAGAAGTATTTGCCCCACATGATGCAGTGGACTCATGGCAATCTCCTCCCAAGATACTTCGACTTCTGCCTCCAATGATGCGCTGCACCCCGCATAAGGAGCGAACCCGAATTTGATTGCAACAATAGCTCAAACTCAATATTATATTTGTGTATTATAAATATCATCTTGTATATAAGTTGCTCTACTTTGTTTATATGTTTTAATTTCTCTTTCTTCCATAGAATGGATTTGCCCCTCTATATAGCACTGGATTTCACCGAGTAAATTAAATAGTTACCGTAATTAATTGACGAGTTTCATGGTATGAGATATATAGCAACGGGTCTTTCAATTAATATATCATACAACGGTCATGTCATTTCTATGATCCAGCTAAACATTGTATCATCACCAAATAATGTTATTATAACTGTTGTATTTAATCATTCACATTAATATCGGAATTCAATAAGAAGTAATGGGTGGCCAGCCCACTATTCTTAACAACCAAATATATTAACATTTATATTTTTAATTAGAATAAAAGTCATATTTCATATCATTAAAATCTTAAAATATATGAAAATTAATTATTTCTAGTTAATTTTCTAACAATTTCCCCTCTATTTTAAGGTTTTAATCTTATAATTAAATTCCATTTTTTTAATCATTAATTAGTTTAAACATTTTTAATAAGTTTCTTTGAGCTATTTTGATATACTGTGTTTATTGATCAAGGTATCTTCCGGATTTGAACCTTAATCTAGCTATTACTTGCTTCCACTCACACAGATACAAGAGAATGAATCTTGATCTTGTAATCTTTATGCAAAGCTTTATCAAGTTAAGCGCACAGTACATGGTTGCCAAACTGGGTTGAAATCAGTTTTGTGCGTTACGGTCATGCACCGGTATCTTGGTTTCATGGATGCTCTAGAGAATTGCCCTAATTCTCATAGACTGCGACCCCACAGTCACAACCATATAGGTGAGTTCTCCAAAGATGTATGTAGCTCACATCTCGTCTAATAGACCTTGAACTCATTTAGAGATTAACTTTTCCTCGCTTGCTACAACCCGTGAACACTAGGGACAGGTCAACAATTTGTGCTCAAATATCATTCATACAACTTGTTCCTCCCATTGAATCTATTTCGTGGGATCTCCACTATGTTAGATTGGGTTGCCATTGTAGATGACTATTTTTAGGCGAAGTATCACATCCCTCACAAGTCACAACTTTAATTTAACAATGTTAAAATCTAAAGTTGATATTCTCAAATAACATAATTCCATTTTTATTATTCTTTCATTAAGATTTTCCTCGAGGACTAAGTTGGAATTATGATATTATCTTTAATAATTTCCTTTCTCTTATATGTATTTAGTGATTTTAACTCAATAACAAATAGCATTTAGTTAGTTCACTTATCTTCGAAAGAAGATTCAATGACAATATCTTTAGTCATTTTTCTTGCTATTGTTATCTATTTAATAATCATTAATCACTAAATAAAAATGAAGACCATACTAAGAGAAAGTTAACCTTCTATGTATAGCTCGTATTTGTCTCACCAGCAGCTGCCATAATTCTTCAAATATGAAGTTTTCTACCTCATCACCGCATGATGTCGATTGTACCAATCTGTCATTCACTTAAACACATCTTGTGAATTAATTCGTACAAGTATCTTTACTTAAGATTATATTGAATACATACCATACCAATGCTATTATATAATCCATATGAATGATCATGCATCTGGTATTTCCACATATACATAACATTCCAGCTAAATATATATAGTACGTATTTACTCAATTTTTTTTTAATCAACATATTAATTTGGGAACTCAATATAATACTATGTGGGTTATTTTCATTATTATTTAAAAGTTAAATGACTATTGCCATTTCTCTCGCTAGCATATTGCTTCAAAATCACTAACTCTAAAAATGAAACATAGAGTTATAAACAAACTTAGCTTTGCCACTTTTTTCACACTTAATCGGAATCTCCATTGCTTCGCATATCTTTTGTTATTCTTCACATCCTATGTGACTATAATCATCACATAAATCTGCAAACTATGCACTTCATATTTTCCCGACATTAATAAGCATACATACATCCAAATATAACTGAGAAAATAAATTAAGTTATTGAGTCCAGCATATATATATATACAGTATTAGTTTGATCTCAATTAATCAACTTCAAACCATTAATTGGCTCAATAAATCTCAAATACCGGCCCGGTTGTTGTTGGATATCTCAAACAACCAAACATATAAAAAACTTTATATGTTATGCATATAGTTCATGTCGCATAATGATGACAACAACGGTCAGTTATTTATAATTATATCTCAAATATATTATTTCTAACCTGAATGACATTTATTTTCTCAGACATCTCACAAAATATTCTAAGGATATATGCTAGATTATCCTATGAAAAAACTTTGCATATTGCAAAAATGGATCTAACAATTTCATGATGGTAAAATATATCACGAGACATATATGTATATCTATCATATAATACGTTAAATATCTTTGGTTGATTATCTGATAACGTAATAAACTGTATTCATAATTAGAAATAGTTTGAGGAGAACAAGCCTGTATTATATGATCCGATGGATTCACTTTGTTCTCTGACATCCGTTAATATGCCACCTCAATCAATGATCGATTGTCTTGTCTTCTCCCACGAGATTCGTTTTATACTTACCATATTAATTAATCTTCTTAGTTGATCAGATTCTTCATCACATGTTTCACCTAAAATAAATATTTCTTCACGCAAAAATTATTGGTCAACCAAAATTTCTTGAAAGATCATCAGAGTCCAAACAGAATCCACTTTTCATATACAAACTAGATTCACAATTTATTTGTTTTATTAGATCGCAATTCAGTCTAAACTATATACAATTATTTTACTTTGATGTAAAACTTTAAAATCTAGTTTTACTATTAAATAACATTCATAATAATTATCTTTAGATTAAATTTATATTTCAAAATTGCTAACACAGATATACGTACTAATGGTAACATATCAGATCTCAATCCTCAATCCAATTACTATAATTTATATATATCATCTCCATCTTCTGATGTACACAAATTATTAAGTTACACAGATGTGAAGAAACCTTTTTTTTTTAATTATTTGTTTAATGCGTCATCAACAAGCTAAAAGCCTACTAGCTAGTTCTGTAATTAACATGCTTACTCTCAAATTAGGCTTAAATAATGAAATAATTGTTGGAAAATATTTAAGCCTAATTAAATAAAATGAAACAAATAAATAAATAAATAAATAAAGTTAGAAAGATCAAACAGTGATTTGAAGAACTTGTCGGTTGCACAATCTTCTAATTAGCATCCATTCATAGTCGAAGATCATCCAACCATATTTAAGCATCGAAGCGCACCTATAATAATACGAGTACTAACTTTAGAGAAGTATTTGCCCCACATGGTGCAGTGGACTCATGGCAATCTCCTCCCAAGATACTTCGACTCCAGCCTCCAATGATGCGGTGCACCCCGCATAAGGAGCGAACCCGAATTTGATTGCAACAATAGCTCAAACTCAATATTATATTTGTACATTATAAATATCATCTTGTATATAAGTTGCTCTACTTTGTTTATATGTTTTAATTTCTCTGTCTTCGATAGAATGGATTTGCCCCTCTATATAGCACTGGATTTCACCGAGTAAATTAAATAGTTACCGTGTAAATTAATTGACGAGTTTCATGGTATGAGATATATAGCAACGGGTCTTTCAATTAATATATCATACAACGGTCATGTCATTTCTATGATCCAGCTAAACATTGTATCATCACCAAATAATGTTATTATAACTGTTGTATTTAATCATTCACATTAATATCGGAATTCAATAAGAAGTAATGGGTGGCCAGCCCACTATTCTTAACAACCAAATATATTAACATTTATATTTTTAATTAGAATAAAAGTCATATTTCATATCATTAAAATCTTAAAATATATGAAAATTAATTATTTCTAGTTAATTTTCTAACAGGTGTTACTCTATATATATCTCGTACATGCAGCAAAACTTTGCGTCCATAGTATGGACGTCCATAAAGATATCTTTGTGAGTATAGTGTAATTATTACTTTTGGACTCAAATGAGGTTAATTTGTCATAACACTTGCTACTTTATTGACATCCACACAGTCCATAAAGCTAGCTCTGTGAGTATAGTGTAACTATTACTTTTGGACTCAAATGAGGTTAATTTGTCATAACACTTGCTACTTTATTGACATCCACACAGTAGATGCTAGGCAGCCCAGCTGGCCCTGATCATCTCATATAATCATGAGAAACAAATTGCGTCCATTGAAAAACAGTCCATACATCTATAAATAGATATAGAATGTAATGTATACATCCTAAAATATAACAAATTCATCTCAAAATATAATTTTTGAACACTATATACAGTTTTTTTATGGACGCTAGGTATTTTTTTGGATGCTATGTACAATTTTTCTGTAATCATCACATGCCCATGCACAATTCGGCACCGTTGTTGCATTAAATAAAACTTGATATATAGATACAGGCTACGAAGTTTGATCGTTGACTTGTTTTCTAGCAATTAGTACATAGCAAGTACCCAGAACCGCCAATTAATACAATTGAGATCGTCTGATCCGAGACACGGTGACCCTTGGATTTCTTCGGGATTCTGTTGAATTCTTCGGTACCCGAATCCCGAGGAGATCCAACAGGGCACATGTCCCAGATCAGAGGATAAGGATCCCAATTAATAACCTATGGTATGGTGTTGGAATGGGAATCATATACATATATATATGTTATCCATTTATTATCCCGGTTCTATTATCCTAATCTTGGCCGTTGGATCAGAACAGATGGATCAGATTTGTTCACAGAAAATCTTGCTCCTTTTCAAGAACTGCACTTTGGTATCAATCTGAATAGTTCATTTTGATCGGATGGTTCAAATTGAGATAATAGGGTCATGCTATCCCTAAGAATAACAGCAGATACGGACTCGTTCGAATGTATCAGACTCGTTCGAATGTATTATGTATATAGTGATACCTAGCGTCCATAGAAAAACTGTATATATATATAGTTCATAAGTTACATTCTGAGATGTATCCGATACATTCCGGTGTGTATATCTGTTGCATTTCGTATATGTCTATGGATGTATAGACGGTTTTTGCATGGTTCTTTTCTTGGTTTTAAATGCTTCTTGCCATTACGTATCTTCCTTGCTTCTCACCGACTCTGTGCAGCACAAGTCAGACTAATATATAACTAATCAATTCATCCTTTGACCATGTACACAAGTGAAACATCCATGCATTATGGTGTTGCCAGCTGGTAGCTAGGTTCCTTGTTTTGAACTTTTGATGGGTTTTTGTGTGTCTATAAAACCGAGCACTTAATAATATGGTTACTATTTCTTTCTTAATTTATTAAATACGTGTTTGCCAAGTCGACGCAATTAATTAATTAATACTGATTGATAATTAACTGTAGTATTAATTTTTTTACGTCATATCATTAAAGTTCCTTTCGAAAAACATTAAAAGTAATTAACAATTGTACGTACGTACATACGACTTGTTTAATTTACTAGTAACGATTAATTCAATAATTGAAGTACTTTATTTTATTTTATAACTTCTAATCTACATATATATGAGATCAATAACTAGTTGATATAGTCACCTAACTATAAAAGTATTTAACATATAATATATTTATCATCTTATTGATTTTAATTCGTTTTTGAAATTATTTAACATATAATATATGTTTATCATCTCCTAAAACTATACCCATTCCTCAACTTCCATTTTTTTTTATGGGTGGGGCTCGGGTGACAACTATTATTTGTGATAACAGGAAAAAGGGATCATCAAATAAATATAAATAATCGTTGACAGCCTCTGTCAACTTCTAAAAATATATATATATATATATATATATATATATATATATAAATATAAATAAAATCTCTAAAATAGAAAATTTTGTGCAAATATATTATGAAACTCATAGATTGATTGTGTTTCAAATTTCAACTAATTTGAGTATTGTTTGATACTTCATCGGAACTCATCAAAATTTCTTAATATCTACAACGGTTCAAAAATTTATAAATTTTGATATAGTATCAAGCGATATTCACATTAGTTACAATTTGAAACACAATCGATCTATGAGCTACGTTATATATTTGCATAAAATTTCCTATATTAAAAATTTTATTTATTTTTATTTGAAGATCCGTTATCGCGGCTATCACAAAGAATGGTTGTCACCCTATCTATACCCTTTTTTATTTGTGATCCTTCATTTTCTCATCTCTTCAGAGAAAAATGCTAAATTATATATCCTTATGATGCCAAATTACTGGTTGGTGCAAAATTGGCTTCAATGGATAAAATTGCATCAAGCTATATAATATTTTGAAAAATAATTTATCAATTCTATTTATTGTGATATTTATCATGAGTACCTTTTCTCAAATAGTCAAATAGAATAAAGTTTAGACATCAATAGTCTCATTAAATTATGATATAATTAAGTGGAGAATCAAAGTGAGTAAACACAAATTTAAATAGCATCATGTTTAGTTGAATATAGTTCAACCTCCAAGTAATTTATTCATTAAAAGTAAAAACTAAGCTTTTATGGGCCTTGAATTTATTTGGGCCTAAATTATTCAATACAATATGAACTTACTATCCCAAATGGGCCATCAACTTTGACAGATGCCAAGTAAAAACCAACCAGCAACTCCACACAGAAAACAAACAACAGAAGAGGTCATAACTTGTATTTGTATAGCTCATATAAAAAAAAAAAAAAAAAAAAAACATTTATAATGTAATTGAATTGATTCCAGCAAAAAGAAAGCTAAAACATTCCCATCAATATCCCTCTGTTAATTAATAAACAAGCCCTTAGTTGACACCACCAAGGACAGATGTAGAGCACAACTAATTTCCATTAATGAGATATATCATATCATATCATATATACTATTTTTTTTATTCATTTTTTTTATGCATTTTTCTATTAATGTTTGTCTGATATACATATCCCCGGCCCAAAGATTTTGAATCAACCCATTGCACAGCAGGGAAAGGGAACAAACAACACACATCTCCTATCCTAGGCTGTTGTTTTCTCATCATTTAATGCAATTTTGGTTGGGAAATCAAGAGGTTGTGATCTCTTTCTTTCTTTCTTTCTTGCTTGCTTGCTTGGTTTGTTCCTTCCTGGCCCCTTCAAACCTTTGTTCTCTCCTGTCAAACTTCAGAACCCTGTATGTGTATCTATATATACACATGGCATAACATAACCATGCCCCAGCTCAAACAAACCCCCCTTCCTTTGTCTACTTGAAGCAGCATCAGCTGCTGAAGGTTTTTATCTTACTTAGCCTCTGCCTGATTCTAGTTCTGTCACTCTTATCTCGTCATCTACACTTGATTGATCAACCATCATGGGTGCTCCCCCTTTCTCATCATGGCCTTGGGAGCATCTTGGCTCCTACAAGGTATGTATGAACTATGAACCATGAACCATGAACCATGAACTAATTATCTCAAACTCAACATTTTTCTTTTGACACATATTAATGAGCTGATTATTTTGGTGCACATTTTTTTGCCACCTATTTACTGATGTGTCTAGTCTTCATCATTTTCTACTTGTAGTACTTGCTTTATGGGCCATTGGTAGCTAAGGTGGTGGCCTCAAGGGCATGGGAGAGCGACAGCGCCGATCAATGGTGCTTCTACCTCCTCCTCCTCTTTGCACTCAGAGGACTCACCTACACAGTCTGGGTTTCTTACTGCAACATGCTCTTCCTCACGCGCCAGCGCCGCATCTTCAAAGACGGGGTAGATTTCAAGCAAATCGACATGGAGTGGAATTGGTATGATTAACTGCTAACTTTCCAAGGATTTAATTTGTTCATATTTTATTTCAACTATGAAATATTAATTCAGCAAGTGAACACAATAATACATGTTTATTATGTGATATATATGCATTAATTAAATACCAACAAATAGTGTGGTAATTAAGAGAAGGGTACATATGACATAGTGACATATGTGTGCATCTTCATAACACCCTAATTGTGCTTGCCATATTAAAATTTGGACACAGTGACATGTGTGAATCTTCATGACACCAAAATAGTGTTATTCATATTAAAATTTTGAGATTGTGACATATGTACATAAATCTTCATGACACCCAACTAGTGTAAACCTAAAAAAAAATTTCAATTTGATCATTTTTCAAGGGCTTGCAACAAAATTTGAAAAATTTTCTATGTTTGGCATGGAGATTAAATAAATGCTCCTAATACTGATATATACATCACATAGTCATATATATGGAGGGCTTGCAATTAATTATGTCTTTGTCACCTTTTTTTCTGTTCCAGGGACAATTTCCTGATTCTGCAATTCATGATTGGGGCTATGGCCTTCTATGTCTTCCCTTCCCTGAGGCAGCTTCCATCCTGGGACTTCACTGGGCTGGCAGTCGCTGTGCTGCTCCATGTGGTGGTATCTGAGCCGCTGTACTATTGGACACACAGGGCATTTCACAGAGGATCTCTCTTCTCTAACTACCACTATCTTCATCACTCAATAAGAGTTCCTCAACCCTTCACAGGTTTGCCAAATAAAATTATCATTTTTTTATGAAGAAAATGCATATATACAATGCACCCAAAAAAAATAACAAAAGAAGATTTTACTTTATCTTTTTATGATAAATCCTCTGTTTTTTAATTAATTAATTCACTGAAAAATGAAAGTACATCATAAAGTTTACCACAAAAGGGAATATCATTTTTGAGTGATTGAAACTTGAAAATGAAAGTGAGTTCTATTAACATCTGCTCAAAATTAACTTGCTCCATAAAAGATGGAGAGAAAAGATAGCTCAGATCAGACCCAGAGTAGCCTCATTAATTGGCCTCAAAATACTACTTTTGTATTATGTTAGAAGCACTATAGCAATCCTGTATGATCCACACATTGATGTGTGTGTGGGACTGAACTTTTCTCAAGTTGCTAGTCACAACTCACAAACCCAGCACATCTTTGTTCTTATTAGAAAGTTTAAGCAACATCTAAAAAAAACATAACATTTTATTGGAGTGTAAGGTTCCACTGCCACAAGTTTTTGTGCGCCACAGTATGTCACAAACTAACTTTTTCATTTGTATTTCGAAATTTTACATTCAAATTTCAAATCAAAACCGTTGATCTTATTTGTATTCATAAAGGATGTATACATATAAAATCTCATGACTTTTTAAGCTTATTTGGTACTAGATCAAGCGGCTCAAAAATGAATAATTCTAGTTAGCTTACATAATTTATATCCTAGTTATTCCTAACACCAAATAATGCAACAAACCTAATTGCTCTTATTTATTTATTTATTTATGTATTTATTTAGATTTATTTATTTATTTATGTATTTTGGTGTGAAATTTCAGCTGGGTTTGCAACTCCATTGGAGCACCTGGTACTGATGGGAGTCATGAGTGTGCCCCTAATAGGAGCCTGCCTTGTGGGACATGCATCCATGGGGCTGCTATTCAGCTACATCTTGCTCTTTGATTTTCTCAGAGGATTGGGAAACAGCAACGTGGAGGTGTTCCCTGTTGGCATTTTTGAGGCCTTCCCTGCTCTCAAATACCTCATCTACACTCCTACGTATGTTATTTTATAAATTATAACTAACCCTCTTAATTAATTTGGTTCTTTTATATATTACTGCTGCATAATTTTATTTGTTGCATAGTTATTATTGACAAGATATTTTGTGGGTGGAATTGGTTTAATTTCTTTGCCATGCATGAAATGGACATAAAACGTTACTTTAAGAATATTCAAAACCAATTTGGTGAATTAATTAATTTGAAAATGGCCGATTTCTATGTAGAGGGTTGGGAATTTCTTCCTAGTTGTTTATCAATTTCTTTTGAAATGGACATTTTCTTGCATTGTCCTTTGCAGACGTGGAAAAATTAATATCTTCTTTTTCAGAGAAAGTATGAGTTCCTTTCAGTAGTGTCTAGGATTCTTCACAATTAATTAGATGAAAAGCTCAATTTGCAGTACTTTAAGTGTTTTTCTTTTTTGTTTTTTTGTTTTTTAATAACAAGATTTTCAATAATTCTCATACAAAGAATTCTTGATTAATATATATATGAAATTTCACAAGTTTTTTTGGGGTTGTTTATCATTTCATCTTGAACCCATGCAAGAGTTGCCAATCTTGTGGCTGATATTGGCACAGGTGTGACAGCCAACAAAAATATAAATAGAGTATAATTTACTCAGATTTAACTACTCATTTTGCTTTCATTAATTTCTTGTCTCTTTGGTTTCTTTCAATTCAGTCAAGGGGTCCATAAAAAGACTCAAATTTACGATTTATTATTTTTTTCACATCCAAATCAATACAAAATTTATTACTCGTCTCATTTCATGAAAGTTCTCAATTTTTCCATGATAAATGAACCTGACAAGTAACACCCCATTTTAATATTTTTATCCCTGATAGTTCCTCCAAATTAATCACTTATTTCACAAATTAAATAGAATTATAGAACCACCAACAAACTTTATTTTACATGGAACAACTATTTGAGTTGTATGGACAAAAAAAAAAAAAAAAGTAAAACAAGATTTGCATTAAATTTTGGGGATTTGAATATTTATGCTTTCAACTAAATTAAACAAATGCTTTTATTTTCTGTGTTGCTTGTTTTGTGATTGTAGATACCATAGCATTCATCATACAGAAAAGGACTCCAACTTTTGCCTATTTATGCCACTTTTTGATTGGCTTGGAGGGACAATGAATACAAAGGCATGGCAGTTGCACAAAGAGATCATATCTGGTATGATTCAATTTTTGTATCTGTATTTATATCAACTATCAAGTGCAATTTTTCCAAAGCTGTATATATAGATTATAAAACATTCCAAAACCAAAATTATATCAGAAATAATACAGAAAAACTATATATGGCACTACACCAAAAGGTAGAGAAAAAAATTTTAAAAAAAATATTTATTAGATGATCCTGTTCAAATGTATTGTTTCATATCTTCATGGATGGCTTCATCTGAATGAGAAACCTTACCAAAAGTTAGTACAAAAGATATTTATTTGGAAAAGCCAAAGAGTACCATATCTTGTTAAGTTGACTGAATGATATTAAATACAACAAACATTATTGTTAAATATATAGCTAGCAATTTTGTTATAAACAATTAATATAATTAAGTTGGATAGGTGTCCATTTCCCTCGTACATGCACTTGTTTATATACTCAAGTAACCTTCCCTCGTACACTCAACCATAACCTTTCCATTCACATTCATAAATTATACCTAACAAGAAACAATATTCCTTAATATCTCAACCCTTGTTAGAACAAAATTGACTTGATAAAATTCAGTAATAATTTTGCCAAAAATATAGTAAAATAAATAAGTATTTTATTACAATTTACAAGCATTTCAAATGATTGAATTTTTTCTTTTTTCATTATTGCTTTGATTTGCTTGGTAGAAAATAAAGGATCCAATTGCAAGTAAACTAATATCAGCAGTTCAACAACATGTGTCATTTTCATATACTACCACTAATACACTTGCATATAATTAAATCGAACGATAGTGAAATTAATCAATACAAATTACAAAGTCGAAATGTGGGCAACATAAATTTAATCAGTTGGTGTGATAGGCAAAGTGGGACTGAGAGAATGTATGAAAAGACATGATGTACATACACAACCCGACCCGACCTGACTCGAACCCGACCTGAACCGGTATTTTTCAGAAAGTCAAATTGATCCGACCCGACTCGACTTGACCCAAAACCGACCCGACCTGAGATCAAATAGCATCCAATCCAACTCAAATAAACATACGATCCCAAAAAAGTTATATTAAAATTGACCCGATCCCGAGATATTCTAAAAAGTCAAACTGACCCGACTCGTCCGACCCGAACCTGAGCCCGACCCGCCCGCCCGATTTGCCACCTCCATTCACATCAATATATAAGCTGCTGCTAGTCCCTGTCAAGTGTAGTTTACTAACCTAATTATGATGAAACAAACTCTGGGCAAAGGAAAGGTCAAATACTAATTGGTTGTTTGTTGGAGTTATTGCACTTAACTCATAAGTCTTAAATCAGGGCTTATTTCAAAGACTTTCTTTATATAACACCTTTTTTTTTTTTTTTTAACAATTTGTGTTTCAAATTTAATAATTGCAAGGCTAAATATTTTTAATATTTTTCAATGACATCACTAGATACTTGCATAAGTTTAGGTAATGCAGCTCAACTGGAAATGCTAATTTAACCCAAAATCAATGTTGACCTCCTAAATTTAATATTTTTGCAAAGTTATGATACAGAGATTCATTAGTTGAGTCGTATGATTAATAAAGATTTCTATTTTTTTTTCTTATAAAAACCTGTGCTAAATTATAGTTGGAGGAGCACATATTCCTTTTTTTTTTTTCAATTAATCATACGGCTCAGGAATTTTCAATTTTTATTACCAAATCAAGTTGATATACTATAGCAAAAGAAAAAAAAATTAAAAACTAAAAATATATAATGCAAAAATTACTACATATTACATCATGTTAGGTTTTAGATACCTGTCATTATATAGTGAGAGTGAATTAAATCACACCAGCCAACAATCTACATTTACATGATATAAATATGATATGAGTGTCATTGAGTCATTGTTGTGCACTTGTACCTGTGAAAATAATATGTTGTACTGTTTTTCTCAAAAAAAATATGTTGTACTGTTCACCTGCTGAGACTCTGACAGTAACCCAGCAGCATTCTAAAAACAGAAACAAAAAATTAAACTCAGCAGCATTAATTAGGAAAAGAATCTTTTCTAAACAAAATATAGAAAAAAAAAAAAACCAAATTAGTGGTCCAATTAATGGTTTCTTTTTGTTTGTCTTTTGATTCTGACTCTGACAACATTCAAGACTCTTTCTTTTTTTTTTATTTAAGACTCTTTCATAAAAGAAGAAAGCAATTTTCATGCATTAATTTGTGCAATTTCTCCATACGTTTGAAAAAGTAGGGAAAAAAAAAAAGACAAAAGAAAAAAACAGAGAGAGGGAGAGAGAAATAAGAAACCAAAAAATTTATAAAAATTATTGGAGTACATTTTGATTCTGTTTTGAATTTGATGACCTTTTACTATTCATAATTTCCTTAGTCTAATACCCAACAATATATAATTAATTAACAGCAATAATAAACATCTGTTTTTTTTATTATTATTTGCAATCAGAATTTTTCATTTTATTAAAAGCTACAGTTACAACACTATGGAATATTCTTTTTTTTTTAATTAAAACAGTATTTGCTGGTATTCTACTGTACTTGAAGATCTTAATTAAATATTTGAACTGATGAAAAGGACTAATATTAGATACCTCGGTACTAAACCTGAAAGGTGCCATTTATTGTAATTAGTATTTAGTACATTGAATGCCCTAATCATTCAAAGAAATTAAATAAAAAATCTTGTTCCTGAAATTAGAGACCACACTAATTATATTCAGACCTGACCTGACCTGAACCAGACTTCATTGAACTTCATTTTATTTTTATTTTTATAGAAGCATTTAACTCAATCTGAATAAAACTCCACCTGTCTTGTACTCCTGTTTGTTCAGACCTGATTACCAACAGTTTTATGAAAAAGAAAAAAAATTAGAATAATTAATAAGTAGCAGTATTTTTCTCACTCCTTAAGAATTAAGCTAACTTAGTTTTTTCTTTTTGTTCAATTTTTGAGCCCTTTTTTTTGTATTTTTATGGACCTAAAGAATGCCAAATGTTGTAAAACAGAAGTGAATTTGATTATGCTCTCTGAAGATACTGGTATTATGCCTATGCAGGAAAGAACGACCAGGTGCCCGATTTCGTCTTCCTGGCGCACGTCGTGGACGTTACGCATTCCCTGCACACACAATTCGTGTTGCGGTGGCAAGCCTCTCTGCCGCACAAGTTCAGGCCCTTCATAATGCTGTTGTGGCCTGGCGCATTCGTGATCATGTTGGCGATGTGGGCCTGGTCGAAGACCTTCGTCATCTCCTTCTACAAAATCCGGGGAAAGCTGCACCAGATGTGGGCAGTCCCCCGGTACGGCTTTCAGGTACGCTCAAATCAATTTTCTTTCCTTTTTTCTTTCATTTTTTTTTTAATTTATTTATCTTTCTATTAATTTGCATTTATATTATATCTTGAGGTTGAAAACTTGGGTGTTTTGTGTAGAAGTAATTAATCCATGTCCTGATTCAAATCTTGCCCAATTGCTGCAGAAAAGACAGTAGTACAAATCTTACTGTTGCACATAAGTTACATTGCTACTAGATAGGAACAACTTGATCAAATCATTGAGTGGTAGCTCTTTTGGTACTAGTCATTTATTTATTCATGAGAATTTGTTTGCACTGAAACCCCTCTCTGTTTGACATATTGGTCCCAAGTACATACAAAATAAATTTGCTCCTAATTAAAGGTTATCTTTACATGCCAGAAGATGATACAAAATTGAAACTTATAACCTAGGCCAATCTAAAAAAAAAAAGAAATTTAAATTTAACCTTATTAACTGTTTTTTTCTTTTCTACTATGTAGTATTTCTTGCCATTTGCCAAGGATGGCATCAACGACCAGATCGAGCTGGCGATCCTACGAGCGAACAAGATGGGGGTGAAGGTGCTCAGCCTGGCTGCATTGAATAAGGTTGGTGCTTCCTCACTTTCATTCTCTGGTCTTCCTTTGCTTTCTTCATTGCACATACCTTAACTTCTCAGCCACTCTGTCCCTTTTTGGAAGATAACTGAAATCACAGAGCTCATGTGCCATATAAGATTGCCATCCCCTTTGCTATTTCAATTGCCTGCTTGGGGACCAGCATGTATTGATTTGTGCCTTTTTTTACATCCATCCATGCATCCATATCATCTCTTGATCTGTTGTGTTTATAGCAGTGTGATCTAATTGTGTCATGTGTCAGCATCAGATAATCATGTGTCATGCTGTCATATATAATTTTCACCTTCTTTCTTATTTCATTTTTAAGGTTTTGCCTTTAATTAACCTATTAGTAAACCCCAATTAAATTTGTCATGTAAAACTGCAATTAATTAACCACAAATTAGAGCAAGAAAATATATCTAGATCTGCTCTATAGCTCATAATGCGAATAAGATGCTAAAAAATATTGTGCAAGTAAATTAATACAAGATATGTTTTAATAAGAACTGGTGCCATTTTTAACCCCTACATGTTAAAATGTTAATTAAATGGGCAAAGGTCTTCTTTTGGAAAATCAGGGGAATGGAAATAACATGTAATTTTGCCCCCCTTTTTTCTGCAACCATCTTATGGACACAACAATACCTGCTCCACATTATTAAATGCCTACAGAGTGATATACAAAGTACAGTACATTGCCAGGCATGACAGCCTAAAATTTTGTACTTCAAAAATTTTAGAGTGAAATATTAAGTTACATACTCATGACATAAAATATGTTTTGAATTTTATACTGCAAGTTTTGGGTTACTTTTAATAGTGATTATTTTGCAAAACAAAGTAAACACAGATTAAGAGCTTGACAGAAAAAAAAAAGGGAACAAAGAAACATGAAGAGGAAGAGCTGAAGAGAAATTATCTAAATTAAAACTCAATACTGAAATTTACGCAGAATGAGGCATTGAACGGAGGCGGTACATTGTTCGTGAACAAGCACCCGGATTTGAAGGTGCGGGTTGTTCATGGTAACACACTCACAGCTGCAGTGATTCTCCATGAGATCCCGAAAGGCACTACCGAAGTGTTCCTGACAGGCGCCACCTCGAAGCTGGGCCGTGCCATTGCTCTTTATCTCTGCAAGCAAAGAGTTCGAGTCATGGTAAGCTCACTACTCAGTTTAGATCAGACAGTAGATACGAAAAATTATCAAAAATTGGGTGGAACAGTACTGACATGATGCAAAAAATCTGGTAAATCAGTGAAAAAATACAATAGATCTGGTGATTTTATCGGCAAACTCTAGTTCTTTCTCTCTTTTTTTTTCGCTTTCGTAATCAAGTATCCTTTGATCTCCTCTATAGAATAAGTAATGTATTAATGGAAGAGAACTTGTTCAATTGCAGATGCTTACCGTCTCGACTGAAAGATTTACGAAGATACAGAAAGAAGCCCCAGAAGAATTCCGGCAATATCTCATACAGGTTACCAAGTACCAGTCTGCGCAGAATTGCAAGGTAATTTAATTTGACTCGATTGAACGATCATCAGAACACATTGAATTATCCTCTTTGCATGTATGTAAAATCTGATTGAACTGAATGAAAATATGAACCAGACATGGATTGTTGGAAAATGGCTGTCGCCGCGTGAGCAGAGGTGGGCCCCATCTGGCACACACTTCCATCAGTTCGTCGTACCGCCGATCATCAGCTTCCGTCGTGACTGCACTTACGGGAAGTTGGCCGCCATGAGATTGCCAGACGATGTCGAAGGATTAGGGACTTGCGAGGTACTGTTTTTAACTTTTTATTCAACAATTCAGTTAAATAAATGCTTTACAAGATTAAGAATGAATTGAGATTTTCATATTGTTACATGTAATCAACCCAATATTGTTACATAAAGGAATTTTCTATGTGTCCTCATTTTAACTATCTACGTATCCACACATACACAAAATTTGTAACTTTTATCTCAAATTTTGTTACTTTTAATTCAAATTCTGTAAAAATGTGGATATGTTGACACATTTATTGTGGACACCAGATATGATCCTTACAGAAACATGTAGTATTATTGTACACAAAAGTTTGATATTCTGGTACCAAAAATCTCATGCCATGTTGCAAATATTTCTCAAATCCTCAGCTGTATTATCAGTAAGTCATCCATTTCAAGCATCCATATATATATACCAAATTGTTATGCACATGATATGTCTTTCACATGCATATTACACTGATATGCCAACTGTTTTGCTGTTGAGATCTCACTGAATACTAATTATCCATTTGTAACAAACCGAACACAACAACAGTACACGCTGGAACGGGGAGTGGTCCACGCATGCCATGCCGGAGGCGTCGTGCACTGCTTGGAAGGATACACTCACCATGAAGTCGGGGCAATCGATGTCGATCGGATCGACATTGTCTGGCAGGCGGCCTTGAAACACGGGCTGAGACCGGTTTAGAACATCGATCGTCATACCCAACAACATGTCTGTATCTCTGTATTATATACGGTATACGTATACTTCATCGATCGATCAAAGTTGCTTGCTTTGCTTGGCTCAATTGAAGCCGGGGCAACTGTTGACAAATACTTGTGTGTGTCCTTTTTGTTCTTGTTTTGTGGGGTTTGATTTGGTTGAAAAAAAAGGATGCGTTTTGTTGTACTAGGTGACAGGAATTTAATTAATTATTATGTACTTTATAGGAATTATTAAAGGTTTGTACTTGGAAATAAACTGTTCAATGAATGAATAGAAAGGAAAAAAAAAATGAGCTTAATTAACTCCATAAAAAAAAAAAATGTGTTTCTCAATTTTATGATGTTTGTTTCATGCTGCTTGTTGCAAAATAGCAATTAAATTGTTGGTAAAGGGAAAATCATGATATAACAATCTTGTTTGCATTCACAATTCCAAATATAAGTTCCAAATAGTTATATTGGAAGAAAAGAATCAATTTGAAGGTCTTTTAAATGTTGAAAAAAGCAAAGATTTTGTACCCACCATGATCAAAATCGGGATATATGCTCTGATACATACTCCTTAAAAACTAAAAAATAAAAACGAATTGAACATATTATATATTTGAATGGGGCAATTGATCAGCAGGAAACACAGGAAAGCACAGAGAAGGGAGAGCAGAAGACTCCATTGAATTGCAACTGAGCAAGTAACAACACAACATAACACACTACTTTAAGCCAGACTAAAAAAGTATAGTTAGATTTTGTTTTTTTATTTTGTGACGTGGTTTTCATGAAGAGTCATTAGTTTTTGAATTTAAAATGATGTTATCTTTGATGTAATTTGAGAGGATTCAACTTTATAATGTTTGTTGCCTACGAACAATAAAAAAAAAAGTAACAACACAAGTACACAACACGGAGCGTATCGGATAGTGTACTGGAGAGTGCGCGTAATTGGTTGGTTTTGGGGAGTTTAGAGTTTGGGGCAGCTGGGTGGGATTGCGACCGTGGCCGTGCAATGCAATTATGCAAGCACCAATAGTTAAATGCCCCAATTTAATGTACCGCATTTCTGCTGGAAAATACCAGTATTGTTATTGTTATCTTGGATATATAATAATACTGCAATTTGGTGGCCCTCCAGTGCAAATCAGAGGACGGATGAGGAGTGATGATGCATGATTGATAATTATTAATTAATCTCATGATATCCACTAAAAGTCCAAAACAAAATGATCAGATGAGTAGAGGTGGCAATCAGGTCCGGATCGGGTCGGATCAGGTCAGTTTGACTTCTTGAGAAATCCGGTTGAGTCGGGTCAATTTGCATATGATTCTTCTATGGATCGGCCGAGAAACCTTTCCTTTTGAATTGAGCAGTTATTATCAAACATTTTTCTTTAATTGTATCTAAAAACATATCGTGACTATTCGATTATAAAAAAGTGAACAACCCATATTTCATCCGATCCATAACAGAATTAGCCTTGATAAAATCTCTCATAATTTCGGGTGGATCAATCTGATTTCTTGATAAAATCGGATCGGGTCAGGTTAGATTTTGCCACCTTTATGACACATACTGTGATTTACTCTGTTTATTTTTGCATTTTTTTATTGTTCAGAGATTTATTTTTCAACAAAACAGAGATACAAAACTATTTTGATGCCCCTGAGCTGCTCCAATGTCATGTGTTTTACATATGACCTTTATTTTATTCAAACTTAATCTTAATTGTTGAAGTTATATTTACATCGATTAGAAACAAAGACGCACACAATACAACTAAAATAATGGAATCAAATTAATTAACAAGAAATGGGGAAATAATAATCTTCCCAAGGGCTTCACTGAAAAAAAAAAAACCCAAAAGAAAAGAGTAGGAGCTAGCATCCACCTTTTTACTAATCCACCAGTCCACCACATTTTAAATGATATATCATTTTTCAGTAAATATTATATCTTTTTTATTAATAGAAATCGTTTTCCAGTGAACATATATACTACAGTTTCCCAATAAATATTTATTTGACTGCAGTAAGTATATGAGTACACGTGGTATGTCAGATTTTTGAGAAGAGTGGATAGGTGTCCTACAAAATAGAGTGGATTCTACGTGTTTTTTAAAAGAAAATGAACTAGCAATCTTGCATTATTTCAGTTCACTTTATTATTGGCCTGCAGGATATTTGTAATTTTGAGCAAAATCCCCGTGACAGCCGTCAGCGTCAATGGACGGATGAGATATATTTATTTTGCATGTGAAACAGATATTTTATTTAGAGTGAGGCTATGGTACTATTAATAGTACAAAATGGCTTGTACTACGGCTCTATATTATGATTTTTAAAGTTTAATTAATCGATCCAAATCGCTCGATGTGATCTCCATATGTTAATATAGTTCTAGACCAAATTTTATATTTTTTAGAATTTTTTAATTATATATTTTGATATATAAAAAAAATACATTTTTGAATGGTCTATAATGTTTACATTAAGTCATTTTCTAATTATCTAAAAAAATAGTAAAAAAAGCACCAAAAATTATAAATTTTGGTCTACAATGACATTTATATATGGAGATCATATTGAGCGGTTTAGATCGGTTAATTAAACTTTTAAAATTATAATATGAAGCTATAGTACGAACCATTTTGTACTATGAATAGTACCATAGCCTCACTCTTTTATTTAACTCGTAAAGGAGCTCTCAACGTGCATCAAATAATTGGCAGACAGAGAAATTTTTATATATATACAAAAATTTTTTAGCGAGTGACTTTAGATTAAAAAAAAAATGTTGGAACTTCGAAGAGGAACAGTCAAAATTTTTTATTTTTTTTATTTATATTTTTACTTTATTTTATTTCATATTTTTATTTAATTTTATATTTATATTTATATTTTATTTATATTATATTATATTATATTTTATATTTATATTTATATTTCATTTTATTTTTTATATTTTTATTTTATTTTATATTTTTATTTTATTTTATATTTATTTATTTTATATTTTTATTTTATTTGATATTTATTTATTTTATATTTTATTTTATTTGATATTTATTTATTTTATATATTTATTTTATTTTATATTTATATTTTATATTTTATATTTTATTTTATTAATTTTATTTTTTTGAGAAGAAGAGGAACAGTTAAAGTAATTGAAGAAAACCTCTTCTGTGACAACTCAAATTTCAATTTTTTTGATGATCCAAATGTTGAAATAATCAAATAATTCCAACTTTCAAAGTTCAACTAATTCATGAAATATGGATTAGGTACTATTCTTTTTAACCATTCACCACTATTCTAAACAAAACGATCTAAATTAACAATATTTTTACTATTTTAAATAGCACCATATTTCTACTATTCTTTAGCTAATCCAAAAATCAATATTTTTTTACTAATCTCATGTACTATTGCCTGTTCTACTATTTATTTATATTTATACGTGCAGAGCTGCCCGGGATCATCTCCTATGACCTAATATCTTTAATTCTTTATTGGTAGTTGCCTCAATAAATTAAAAGGCCGTGTAAACGTCACAACTCAAGATTTGATCTGCCAGTATGACTGTTGATAATTGATGAACCTTGGCATATATATATTTGGGTTTATGGTTGTCTTCAATTTGGGAATAATATGAAATGCACAAATTGATGGCGCTTGGCAATGTTTGTCGTTCTGAATTCAATCTCTAGCGGGTCCATGATCACAACTGCAAAATCAGCACAGGATCAGGAGCATCAATTGATTTAATCCATCAAGCAATTTTCACAAAAAAGAAAAACAACAAAAGAAAATTGTGTATAAATTAAGTTCTTCCAAATGCCTTTTATATCCAGTAAAACAAGCAAATGACCTAGTAGCTCAAATGGTAGCTAACTAGAATGACTTTTAAGAGGTCATGAGTTCAATCCTCCATATACACAAATATCTCCTAAAAAGAAATGGGAGACAGTTGCTTAAATCTAAAAAAAAAAAATATCGAGTAAAAGAATATCTCATTGAGAAGAATTTGATCCGGTTTTTTGCCATCTATAAGTTTCCAATGCTAATAAATAATGAGAAGCTTGTCAATATAAAGTTTTTTTGACGAAAAGATGGAGGTCAAGCCCACAAGTTTTTTTTTTTATTTGTCAATACAAGTTGGTAGTGATTGGGTTTCAGATCAATTAATGTCGCGTTTTCCTTATATCATAGATCAATTTGAATCTGGTCGATCGAGTTCTGGCGTTAAGTCGGTTTTTTTACATAACCGGGTCGGGCGTAAGCAGGTCAAACCGTCGGGTCAATGCTAGATTTTTTCATCTAGAAGTGACCTTCCCTCAGAAATGATAAACGTACGTTATAAGAAAATCTCACATATATAATTCATCATTTTTGGCAATCCTACGATGCAATCAGCCTTGTCTTTGGATGGAAATGATAACATTGGAGCACAGTTTTAACGTTGGCAGCCGTTGTCAACCTTTCAAAAAAAAAAAACAACATTGGAGCACAGGAGTTCAAAGCAATAATTCTGTGCTCTGGTCGATCGGAACGAGATTTGGGACCTTGTTGCAATTTTCTTCCCACAATATTAATTTGTTTCCCTATATATTCAAGATAGGGAGGGAGGAGTAGGTATACCGTATATATATATATATGAACCAATTACGATGTTTTAATTAATATATAGTTTGTTCCCAAAAAATATTCTAGCTCAGAGACGATATGATTTTAATTTGGTCGTTGAGATATTTTTGTTTGCACATCATCCATTTGTTAGTACGACGTCAATTAACATGTGTTCCCTTTTTAAAAAAAAAAAAAAAATTAACATGTGTTCCTTGATGATAGTTAATTTATACTTATGAATTGCATTGCTGTGGACAGTACTGACACTGACACACATCATATTTTTCACAAATATGAAGTATTTAATTATGAATTATGTAATTAACAATAAAATATGGGGAAGCAAAATCCTAACATTAATTAATTGTGAGAGACATTCTCAATTAAGTTCGTACTCTCACACACTATATATATATAGTGCTTGAACTGAAATGTTTATATATAAATTAACATAAGGCATTTTTAAATACATGGTCACTACATACAAAAGTTTGGCAAAAATGTAAGTATTATTGAAATGATAACAAAAAAATAGAAGAGAGAGCTGGGGGTGATTTTGCGCGATAATGGACTTTCGGAACAATAAAAATTTCATTTTCTAAAAGAAAAATGTTATAGAGATATATACTAAAATGATACCAATTAAATTGATACTAACTATGTTATAGTATTCATATAAATTAAATTAGATGTTTTTCAAATTAATTGCTTTACCATACCATTTATTTTATACATTGGTATACTATACGAACAAGGTGAATACTAAATGAGTTGATATGAATTCATTTGATATGGAAACTAACACAATTATTATCGATTTTGGTTTTATTTTTTTGGGTATATGTATCTTCCCATTCTAAGAAACGAACCATTTTCAAGGAACACACGTACTACATATATATATGCCACATGGAGAATACTGTTTTGCACCATCTATGCAATTATTACCCAATGCAAATTGCAATCTGACTTTGTTTTGTTTATTCAACAAAATGTTTTATGTTATTTGAGTAATATAAAAACAAACTATTGCCACAATACAATAAGACAATGCATCGATTTTAAATTTTTAATATTTCTCATCTGATTCACTACAGTAACAGCACTTATATGGCTCTCGTACGTGTGACCGTGTCAGCCACAATCCACTGGCTACTTCCTAAAAAAATAAATATAATTTTGAATTTTTTAACCCATTTAAAATCTTGTATAATTAAGTTATGTTAGCCGGCTTGGTACAATAATGTTATATACAACTTTCATAGTCCGGCTACCGTGCTTTTCTAAACATTTCGGACCAAAACACTTACGCTCCAAATTTGAAAATCTGTCATCAAATCATTAATCTAAATACCTTATAATAATCTTGACATAATTAACTTGTAGAATCACAAAATTTTCCATTTTTAGAAGATTTTAGCTATTTTTAATGATTTTTTAAAGATTGGCATACAAAATTGATTTATTTTTAATTATTTTAAGAGCCATATATATATAAAAAAAAATCATTAATAATAGTGATAAAATTCCTAAAATGGTAAAAATTGGAACCATCCAACTTAAGTATTGCAAGATTATTATGAGCATTTGCATTAGAATTTCGGACGACGGATTTTCGAGTTTGGACCGTAAGCATTTCGGTATGAAATGCTTACTAAAGTACTATAGCCGGACTCCAACTTTCGGATGTACATTTAATTACAAATGTCACCATATTTTATTTTTTATATTCAAAATTAGATACACTATTCTAAAATTCAAACCTTTTAAGCTGCATTATCTAATGTTGTTTGATCATCTCGAGTTGTAAGCTGTCTCATTTTATATCTGGTTAGATCAGATCTTAGGCTATCGAACTTTTGGGTAGTCTCGAATATTGGGTTAAGTCGGGTTTTGACTCTCTAATTTAGGGTTATCTTGAGTTTAAGGTCAGGTTTTTAAGTTGGCTAATTATTGTCTATTTGAGAAAATAGAAACCCCGGATCCATTAAGAAATCAATTCGCAACGATAGCTCCGAAGGAGCTCATTAATTTGTGAAGCCCCCTCTTCTTCCCACTCGGATTCCGAAAATGGGAGTAAATACGATGGGTCCAACTCCTTTGATGGATTGTCGATTGACGGTTTGAAATACTTAACACTCTTGTTTATTTCTTCTAGTCAATTGAGAACACCTATTAAGAGTTTTAGTTCTTTCATGGTATTATATTAACGGTCAATCTGGTGAAGAAGATGAAACTAAAATGATTTCTTAAAAAAACTCTTCCAACTCTTGATAGAAGATAAAGTCCTTGTCAGCAGAATCATAGGACTCATCAGAATCATAGTCCTTAACTCCTTATCATCTGATTCCTCCTTTTTTTATTCTGAATCGTAATCAATTCATATCGAGTTTCAGGTTTTCTCAGGGTTTTTAAGTTGCAAACTAATTGTTGTTCATATACGATTCAGGTCGTCTGGAGTTGCGTCGGATCGGATCGAATCGTGTTCGGATATGTCTTTAAGTGTTCGGACCATTTGTGGGTCAGATTGGTTTTTGCAATTTAGTATACTCTGCATTGATCCACTTGCCCAATTTATCAACAGCAATGGCTTGAAGTTGAAAGTTGAAACAACAATGAGACGGCCTACCAGATTGTACACAAAAACCAAGCCCAGAATTGACAAACAAAATCCTACATAATCCTTTTGGAAGATTGAAGCAGCGGTTCCAAATTAATCAAGGCCCAAAATTCTGATACAAGGGGCCTGCTGAATAAAAGATCCGTATTCTTATTTGTTCTAGAAGAAACAAGAAACTCAATTCTGAGAAACATCATGCGTCCATTGAAAAGCCGTCTATAAACGTAGATATAATGTAACAAATATATGTAAAATGTAACAGATCCATTCCGAAATGTAACTTATAGACAATGCAGACGGCTTTTAGGTATGCTAGGTATTAATTATGCTTTATCTCTTTGGTATAATTGCTAAAGATGACTGCTGAGTCGTAACTCTGTTAACAGTTACACGTGTCTTTTGAGAAAATTGCCCAGTATCTATCAGTTCAACACGTATCAGACACTTTTCATAGGAAGAATAAAACAAAACATCATAAAAAAGCCCACCGAACAAGCTTCAAAGGCGTGTCACAGTGTTAGTTACTACAGACTACAGAGAGAGTAAGTTTAATCAGTTAAGAGAATAATTTTAGTATTTACTACAATCTTAAGAACAAAGTAGGAGAAAACATGCCGGGAAAGATCGGTAATGGAGCTATTGGGCCGAGGAAGAAGGTGTCGAAGCGGCGGCGGACGAAGAAAGGCGGCTTGCGCAGCTATGTGAAAGCTGTGGCGAAGTACCTCGTGTCGGATACGTATATGTATGCTCCACTTGTTGAAGAGGCAGCTGTCGACGCGGGTTCGAGTTGTTGCCGTGCTGCTGCTGCTGATGGTACCCCAATTTCGCATTTTAGTACAGGTTTTGTTTAATTCATATTTGTTGTGTTTCTATATGAATTATTATTGTGTAATAACTGTACTATTGGTAGATCAGTTCTCTTTATTTCGATTTCTTATGCGGCTTTCTTTTTTTCTAGAAGCCTTGGGCCGTAAAACCGGTGCAAAATTATCAGCTCAGAGAATTCTTTATGAAGAATTTGTAAAACAATCTAACTTTTGACGTTTCGTTCCAGGTAACATATCACAGAAATTTCTTATTTTTAAGCTTTTAAGATGAAAAACTTGGTATTTGTTATCCTCGTAATAATGATTTTTGGGAATTAGGAGAATGTCGATTTCCGTTAATGTTGGTCCCAAATTAGAGAATTTATTTGAAACTATCAAGCAAAATTCGTGTCGGACATAATTAATGGACAGTGAAAAACCGAAAATACACATAAAATAAAAATAAATTGGCGAGTGGACGAATCAATTTTCTTGTTCTTACAAAAGGCTATGAAATTAAATCTTCATTTTCCGACATATTCTGTATTAAACTAAATTCATTCTCGTTTAATTCTGCGCAGCTTACGCAGTTACTGGTGCTCAAGTACAGCAGTAGATGGAAGCATGGAATATATATATTACTTTTCTGTATTTGATGGTCTAGCCGCACTACAAGAAAAAGGCCATTTAACAATGCCTTGTTACAACGGTACATCTTGTTGTAAATTTGATAATTAGTATGAAAACATAAGCACTTGTGCAATAGCTTGGTTCTCCCTTAATTTGATGATCTGTACTAATTTTATAGTCATATAAGTTTTATAACCCTAGTATTAGACAAAAGTAATTGGCAGAAATACAAACTCAAATCTGAATTGGATCAACTGATCAAGGGAAGGTAGAAATACAAACACAAATATGCATGGCTTGGATCTAGATAAAACATGTATCATGATATGTAGGCCTGTGTGAGGATCTCTTGTATTGGGTTTGGTGGCCCAAAATGGGATTCGAGAGGTCTGTCATATTTTACACTTCAGAAATAGAATTGATAAATCTCTCGTCTTTCAACTTGTCTGATATCCTTACTCTATATAAAAGCATATTGGAAAATTTTTTGACATGCAAGTAGGGGTGAAAACGGAGCGGATAATGCTAAAACCATATCCGTATCCGTTTTCTATTATGCGGATACGAATTACTCGGATACGAATACGGATATCATAAAACCTCAAACCAAATCCACCTTAAACGGATACGAATGCGAAATAGATATTTGACAGATACGGATTCGGATGTGGATTCAATTATAGATATAAAATAGAAATTAATATATATTATCTACGAATGTACACAGGCAATAAAAAGATGTGGATTCAATTACAGATATAAAATAAAAATTAATATATATTATCTACGAATGTACACAGGCAATAAAAATAAGTATTTAAAGTAACAATAAATATTTGAGTATATGTATTGGTTAATATTTGTATAAATACATTATATACATATAAAACTTTTGGCATTTAACACTATTTTATTAAAAAAATATTAGTTATATATGCTAAATTTCGGATATGGATAGTTTGGATATCCGCCTAATTATACAATTTTAAAAATTATCCGTATCCGTATCCACATAATTGTTTACGGATACGGTACAGATACGAATACAGATACTTACTATTCGAATACAGATCACATTTTTACGGATAATTTCTCGGATATGAAGCTGATCCGAACGGATTTTATCCGCTCCGTTTTCACCTCTACATGAAAGGGTTATCTTCCCTCAAATAAGAAATCTATGCTGTTGATTATTTTTTTGGATAGATCAAAACCGTTGATTTACGTTAATGTCTCATCCCATTAAAATTTAAGATCCATATCAATTTCTTCAATATAAGGTCCATTACATATTATTTTAAAAATTTATTATAAATTATCTTAAAAATTTATTATAAGAAATAACAATTTCAACCCAAAGCAACGCATTGGCTCTTTATCATATATGTGCGTCAAATTTAGTTGTCATCTTGTTGTGTTATATACTTATAATATGAGTGAAACAGATTGCTAAGAATCGAATTCTGCCTTCACAAATACGAGGGATTAAATTAAATGTCAGGTTTCATTAAAATTTAATCTCATTGTAAACATGAAGAATCAAATGTACAATGCCATTGTGGTAGGCCACCATCTAAATTGGGGAGATTAAATCTGAAATAACTGCTTGTTTAATTCGAGGATATGAAAACTGAACGTCTTGTCAGTAAAATGCTATCAACAATGATTTTGTAGTGCTAATTTAGTCATTCTCATCGACATCTGCCGCCTCACACCGTTAAAGTTCTCGTTTTAAGTCTGCCAAATTTGGGTCAGTTGTGTCAAATTCTAACCCAATTGATCGATGATCGAACTGATTCTTGTGTCAAGTGTCTTAAGTGACAAAAAAAGAGATAAGACTAAGAGTCATAGAGAGTGATCAAGAGGCTCGGTTTATTTATTAGAAAGTTGCGTTGTCAGTGTCGATGAAGATGGGCAAGGAAGAGTAAATTAGACTTGGCAGATTTGGAGACTAGCTGAAACAATATGGAAATGTTAACATCTATATATATTATTATACCAATATCATTATCAAGCTGACCTCACTGCTAGCTTAATTAATTAACCCTTTGATGTCTTTATAACCGGTAAAGAAATTAAGAGAATTGTACATCATCCCGGATAACATTCCCCCAGTTCTTTTTGTTAGATGATGATTGGTATTTAATTCCAGGCAATAAGTTTCTAAGTTTTAGTTAAGTAAGAACTTTATAGGTGACACTTCACGTGTCCGTATCTGCTGTTATTCTCCCTATTTGTCCAATATGGACCGTTAGATCAAAATGGATGGACCCGATTAGCCCAATAAAAATTATAGGAGGCTTTTTTATAATTAATCTCATCCATTAATTTTGATCCAATGGTCCGGATTTAGATAACATGGTCCTATTATCCAAAGTTGGATAACAACATATTTGAACGCGACACTTCTTATATAATTCATAACTCCGGTGTGATGCGAGTCATTCACAAATGTTTTAACTCAGTTGAAAAAAAAAATTCCACAAAATATGATAATAAATTTTGGTCAAACTACAGTGCGGCCGCCTGCAGGACTAACATAAATATGCTCAATAGAAGGATAGACTAAGAACCAAACAAATAAATCAGTAGTAACAGAAGATGGATGAAATAGAGGGTCTTGCACAAAACATAGCAGGGCTGCTGGCACAAGTAGAAACAGCCGGAGAGGGTGGGAAGGTCATATTGAAAATAACTGCATGTTTATACACGGTTTATAAGTTTGTGGAGGGGAGGAATTCCGAAGCTCTGCATGCGAACAAGGAGGCTTACCGTCTCGCTAAAGAGCTGGTGCAGAGCATAAAGGCAACAATTGATGCCTTTGAATGCTCCAGCAAGCTGATGTGGTGCCACAGGTTGTCTATGTGGTTGCGCCAGCTGAACAACATGGCCTATGATGTCGAGGACATGGTGGACGATGATGAGTTTCAGATCATCCAAAACAAAGTCAAAGGCAAGCGCAAGTTTAGTGAGTTCAATTTCTATCAAAGAAAATTTGGCGAGTTGTTGTCATTTTTCACTCAAAAGGAGCACTTGCACATGTACTTCTATTTGAAAGCTGTGAAAGGTTTGATGTTTCCCCAGAGTAGTATGGAGAAGTTAGGTGTACTGAGTGAGAGGTTTCACATGTTCCTTTTGACAGCAAATTCTTTCATGGAACTGCTTGACAACGTTACCGTCGCACAGAGAGAAATAACCAATCCTTATTTTCCCTGTGTTGCTAAGTTTGTCGGTTGGGCCATTGAAAAGGAGGAATTGAGAACCCTGCTTCAAACTGAAACAGGAAAGAGAAGAGTTGATGTTATCCCTTTAGTAGGTATTGGCGGAGTTGGAAAGACGGCTCTTGCACAGAATGTGTATCACGACGTAAAGGAATTTGAGCTCTGGGGATGGGTACAACACTCCGGCAATTCCGATATTACAATGGCTATTCGTCATTTGGTACAGAACTTTGGAAAGATGGATTTACCAGTAAATATTAACTTGATGAATGCTTTAAACATTCTTAGTCAAACAGTGCATGATCGAAAATTCTTTCTGGTACTTGATGATGTAAGGGATAATATCGAGGACCAGTGGAACAATTTAATCATGGCTCTGGAATCTGGTGCCCTAGGTAGCAAAATTCTGATAACCACCCAGAGCCACAAAATTGCTAGGAGGATTGGGACTGTGAAACCAATACATTTGGATGTTTTAGAATCTCAGGACCTGTTGACACTTTTCGAGTACCATGCCTTAATTGGTGTTCATATTGATGAAGAAATTGAACGGGTACTCCGATCGATGAGTAGGAAAGTACTAAGAAACCTTTGCGGCTTACCTTTAGCTGCAAAGGTCATAGGAAGTATGTTAAGATCTAATTTGACTGAAAGGGAATGGAGAAGGGTATCAGAGCTGCAGTGGTGGAACATAAGGGAAGCTCTAGATGGTATTTTGCCATCTCTTGTTGTTGGTTATCAGCAACTAGAAGCTGGGCAAAGAAAATGCTTCGCGTATTGTTGCGTATTTCCCGAAAATCATACTTTTCAAAAGGAAAAGTTGGTCCAGATGTGGATAGCAAATGACTTTATTCAACCAAATGATCAAGAGGTTGTGACAATGGAGGATACCGGAAGACAATGGTTTGATGATCTAGTGGAGAAGTCCTTCATCCAGCAATTGAATGAGAATAATGAGTTCACTTTGAGCGACTTGATGCGAGGTTTATCAGCTGTTGTTTCGACAGCTCATAACTTCTCACTAACCCAAGAATCATCAATTCCAACCACCACTCGTCATTTGGCACTGCCAGCTGGTAAACTAGATGTGTTGTGTGACATTGACGGGTCAAGTAACCTTCGGACAATTATATTGTCTGGCCCTGCTGAAATTAACAAAACCAACGTGCTAAACGATGTTTTTAGGAAGCTGGACTGCTTACGTGTACTGCAGTTATCTTGTATTACCATGCAAGAGCTCCCATATGCTATTAGATATCTATTGCATCTGCGTTACCTAGATCTCTCGCATACCAAAATCAAATATCTGCATCCATATATTTGCAAGTGTTATCATCTTCAGGTTCTTGACCTCCGAGGATGCAACTTCAAATCATTGCCAGATGGCATGACTGACCTGATTAATCTAAGACACTTGTATGCCGATTCTAATACTATCAGTTTGATATCAGGAATCGGTCAACTGGCAAACCTCCAGGAATTGAACGAATTCCGCATAGGCAAAATAAGAGGGCATAAAATTACGGAGTTGAAAAACATGAGATTCTTGAGGGGAGAACTTCGGATTATGGGGATTGAGAATGTTGGCAGTAGGGAAGAGGCAAGCGAAGCAAATTTAATCGAAAAAAAGAACCTCAACCTCATTGGATTTTATCAGAAGCCATCAAATAGACCGAACTTCTCAAAGCAGGTACTAGAAGCCCTGCAGCCACATCCAAATTTGAAAGAGCTCATATTCAGTGGTTATGAAGGTTATTTGCTTCCAAATTGGGTTAGTGAATTAACCTCCATTCAGAAATTAACTCTTGAATATTGTCCGGAGCTCGATTCTATGGTTGGCCTACCTCCTATCCTGGAAGAACTGGTAATCAAAGGATGTCCAGAAGAACTGATGGTACAGTGCATGGAAAATGGATCCGAGTGGCGAAACATTAAACATGCTCGAAAAATAATGATTGGGGGCAATCAAATCAAGTAGCCGGAACAACCGATGCTCGGCTCTGAAGATTCTTGATACACTCAGTTCAAAAGCTATGTACATTGTTATTGTTTGTGTATAAATCGATCGACTTACTTTGTTCCAGTTATAAAGCATAATTAATCCACACCCAAATTGTTATTTAAGTGTCAGGCTTCTTTATTTTGGTATCATTAAAAAAAAAAAAAGTTGTTGCTGTCAAATTTGAAATTATTTCAAATGCAGACCCTGCTTTTCCGATCGTATGATCGGAATTGGTTGATGCACCGATCTCAAAGTACTTCACTTTTTTACTGCACAGATCTCAAAAGTACTTCGGTGTTTCTCAACCATCGGGTTAAGAAAAGCAGCGATTCCGATCCATCTGACCTGGTATGTCAGTAGCAAGCAGCTGAAACATAAAGTGGAGGAGGTGATCACAATCTGGAACGTGCAAATGCGAAAACTGCAAAGAAAGAAAGCAAAAATCACACCAGGATACCAAAAGTAGGATTCACTTAAGGGTCTGTTCGTTTGGTCGTAAAACAGACTCCGAAAAGAGTTTTCCGCGTAATTTGGTTTTTTGTCCGTTCGCTTGCCATTAAAAACAATTTCTGCCGAAATGGCCTTTCCGTATTTCGCAGAAAACAACTGTTTTCGTTTTCCGCTTTTTTTCGAAGGAAAACGAAAATGAAAACACTCGGCGATCGACGATATCCCCTCCCGCGTATAATTTTCCTCCCGCGCATCCTCTCCCGCCAGTCCGTCCTCCTTCTTCTGCTTTCCTTTGTTGCCATTGCCATGCCGCTCTTCTTCGCTCCTTAGCTGCAATCTGAGGTTCATTCTTTTGTTTTTTTTTTTTCCCTATTTCATTTAATTTTTGTTTATGCTGCGTGGGGACTGAGGAATGGGGATGCGTGCCACACCTGGGCGTTTAGTGACAGCAGAGTACCTGCGCCAATCCAGATATTGTCTGGGAGGTTTGATGAGGCCATGTTTCAGGTTTAGTGTTCGGTTTCAACATGATGGATTGTAAATTGGTGAATTAAGTAATTAGACAACGCACAGTGCACTGATAGATAGTTATTAAATAATTAGGTAGTTTTGAGTTGAATTGGCTGTAATGTATGGACAATTGAGTATACAATTTAACTGATGATGTACACCTTTTTTATTTTATCTTTCCTATAACCTATTAAATGCCATTTGTATGACTAATTAGATGAGATATGTCTCTAATTTTGACAATAGACCCACTCGTGCTTATCGTTTCTGCAAATCCATTCATTGATTGTGAATCTGTGGAATGAATTGATGATCAATTTAGGTCTTTCTTTCCTATTTGATTGAAGTACTGTAAGTAATTGTTTACTGAGGGTTTGTTATATGTAAGGTTGAGCTGGGGAATTTCAGAGATTTATTCTCACTGTTACACTCTGATTTCTTCTGTTCTATTTAATTAGTATCAGTTTGTTTACTGAATTCTGTTGCAGAGCAAACTGGGAAGAGGTCAGAAAGACAAGGTGCAGCGGTTCATGGCCATTACAGGCACCAGGTTTGCTTCTCCTCCTTGCCCCCTTACAGCCTTTATCATGTTTCTTCATTCCGTAACTACGAACAGTTTATAACAAACAATTAGTATTGTATTGGGCATGCTTTACAAACCTCAACTGCTGAGACGCATTACGTCATCTAGCAGCAAACGAATTCTTAATTTGAGGTTTTGAAGACACTCGTGTTTAGTTGTGAATGTGCTTATGGAATGTGAACTTCGAAATTCTGAATCAGTTTGAATGAGAAGAAGATGGTCTTGAGTACTATTTTTGAAGTTTGATTTAATTGGAACTGTTTCAAATGCCAGAGGCAATGGGGACAAGGATAGAAAGGGAAGAACTTTTGGCCAGGTATAGAAACCATGAGTTCAGTGAAGTATGCATCAGTGAGGGAGCTCCTCTTACCAGACATCTTCTCAACTGATTCCTTACTCCCTCACAGAGTTTCAGGTGACATTTTTTTTATTCAAAGTTACTCCATGATCCGTAAGATTTCATGGCCATTAATTGACTCTTGTTGCCGAACAAATTATTACAATTTTGTTGGACTCACAATAAAATGTATTTTATTGAAAGATAGTATTAAGGCTCTGATGCACTAAATCATGTAATCACCAGGTCTTGTATCTTTGAAATTAATTACAGTGATCAATAATGATAACGGTTCCAGTAGTACTATATGGCTACCTGGCACCAATGTTTTCCACACCAACCCACAGGCCAATTAATTTAGATCCTAGCATTGACTGAAATGTCATACAAATCATAATTTTTAAGCACTGTACAGTGTTGAGTATGTCAATTGCTTGGCCACTATGGTCCAATACATGTTTAATTATTTCAGACATGTACTTGTATAGTAAGCATGCTCCTTTTTAGGATACTAAAGGAAAATTTTGGTTTCATACCGTGATATGACATTGTAGGAGGAATTAGCAGGTATTCAACAATCTCATTCAGTGGAGTGCCAAGGAGTGCCTCAAGATTGATGTTTTATTATTTTGATTCTGATGAAATAGCAAAAAAGAAGTTTTAGTGACTATGATCCACACTAGGAAGGTTTTGCTCTCCGCGCAACTGAGATATCATGGTAAAGAGAAATACAGATGAAGTCTAATACGAACGAACATTGCCAAGTAGTATTATAAAAAAAAAGGAACCTGTATACAATACGATTAAAATATATTTAATGTAATTTAAAGGGTTCTCCATATAATATATAGTGCAAATCTATAACTGCCATCGATCGACAACCCAACGCTATACAGTGCATGGCACTTAACTGTAAAAAAAAAAAAAAAAAAACTATTCATTTGACACTGTAGATGTACAGTGCACCTATGTTCGACCTTTAACATATCTAATGTTTAAGTTTTATGTTTTTCATATATCTTCATGTTCTGCGATGCTAATCTTATCATTAGAATATAGTTGGTGCCAGATCAGTTAAAATAACCAATGTTGTAAGCGTTTTTGTTTCTTTGCTATATTAATAATCTTATAATATGTCAGATTTCAGACCCAGTCCAGTACAAGTTTCATTGCTATATGAGACCTTATGCTTCAGTGACCTAGAGAATGATACACAAATTTTCTTTTGAAAAGTAACAATTGCATAACATCAATTATATATATATTATCCAACTAGTGCAGATGCCACATGGGAGGGACTTGACCATTGTAGAGAGCACTTAGCAGTATATTGAGCATGCTGTTAGTTAGTGGCAGGATTAAAATTCTTTACATTTTCCTTGTCAACAAATAAACACACGGAAAAGAAAGTGTGTTTTCTTTTCCGTTCAAATGAACATGCCAATTTACTTTTGATTTTCCTTCATAAAATTAATTTCCACCGAAAACAGTTTTCCAAAATTTTTCCTTACAAATGAACAGACCCTAAGTGAATTTTTCTTCTACTTTTCCTTCGGTGTCATTCTGAATTGTTCATCATTTGTAGCCGACGGTCCCAAACTCCCAATCAAAAACTCAATCAAGATGGATGGGCTGGAAGACGAACACACGATCCGTTGCACATCTTGTTTGATTCACTGGGCCGTGCAGTGCAGATGGAGGAGAAGTTTCTGGTTGTATTGTATCTGTGTTGGGGATATATTCTTTGTTATTGTAAACCTTTTTTTCTTTTGAAAGCTAGTTATTGTAAACCTAGGTTAGGATTTGAGCGGTTGTGATGGATCTCTGTGGCCCATTGGGCTGGTTTTGGTCCGTTGATCAATTCTATATCAAAGTGGGCTCTTTAGTTCAACAAACTTTTGTTTATTTTAGGTGCTATATTTATTTATCAGATTTTTTTGACAAATGTCATATATATTTATTTAGGGTCTACATTAGCATGCCAAATTACAAGTTGCTCTCACTGGATTATATATACATCTAATTAACAAACCCCAAAGTAGGTTAATTACTCATATGATAGTTATGGTAAATGATTATGAACCTTGTAAAGCAGAAACAAAACAAACCCATGTGGTTTCACATGCATTATGACCCCACAGTGTATATTACACCACGTTTAATATTTAACTTTAACAATTAGCACGAATGGAGGCACTATTATGGTGTCTGGATAATACAAAGATTTCATATAATTATCATTGGTTTGGTAATTTAATTTTGTTTATTGTAATTGTCATTCCAAACCTTTTTGTGTGTATAGAAAATTAGTAGGGTGATAAAGGGGGAAGTATCTTAATTATTTAATTGATAAGTTTAAGGATTGTACAAGTCTGATACTGATAGTATGACATGAAGGTTTCTCAAAAAAAAAAAAAAAAAAAAAAAAAAAAAAAAAAAATTAGTATGACATGAAGGACACTTATTACTATGTCATGTCACATCTCTTACATCACCAGCCATAATGGAACATGTGATGGAGTAATAAAAAAAAAATAATAATATGCGTTTTATATAACTAATTTTAAAATTTTCCATATAAATTAATTAGCATGAATTTTATATGAATTTAAAACTTAAAAAAAATTAGTTGTTTACAATAAAATTAATGTTGTTACAAGCGTGGACATGCTTAATTTGTGGTTTATATATATATACAAGGAAAAATTTATCAAACTCGACAATTTTATTTTATTATCTAAGAATGGCATATGTCATGGTAATTTTAATGAGATTGCTTGAGAAAAAGAAATCAAGAAGAATCACCCCAAATTATAAATACCAATATATTATTGGAACTAATGTTTGTTATTAAACGAAGTATTCAAGAGTTAGAATAATATGAAAATATTTGTAATTTCACTTTGAAATGCTAACGACTTATATATTTGTCACGTTTGAAATTTCGATTTATAGTTTCCATTCAGTTCATCATATGAAGATACTTGGGGATACAAAAAATTTTCATTTTTAGAGTTTTTTTAAGTATTTGTTATGAATTTTTTAAAATGACTCTAAATATTCCTAAAAATAGTCCTGTTTGTACATGAATTTAAAGTCCAAAATAAGTACATAAAATTTTTCAAAAATGAAATATTTTGAGCTATATAAATCAATATTTGGATTTTTGAAAATGGACTTATGTACACAAGCTTTACTCATAAAATTTCCATTTTCTTTCACGTTTAGGAGAGCACTTGTTCAACTTTGCAACATGTTGAATTGGTTGGTATATGGTAAATTGGTAATGCAGCCGAAGTTCATGGATACATGCCAAATTCTGGGACCAAAAGAAACAAGAAAGCACGTTCAACTTTGAAAAAATGTTTCGTAGCACAACAGACCAGAGGAATAAGTGCGACCTACACGTTTACTTGCGTACCGCTTTTTTAGTCGTGGTACCACTACTAATTGAAGCCAATGTGGCAAGTAATTGTAGCTAGGCAGCTATATATATGTTACTCCCAACTATTTTATAATTCTTATTAGGATGATGTTTCCGTACTCACACCCAAATAATTTTATCGGTTATAGATTAATCTCAAAATGGGTAATATTTAGTTATAATCGTCAGATCCAAAAGAAAGAAAGAAAAAAAGTTTTGAACCTTGTAATTATCTCTTGCAAGGAATAAAAGATATGGGGCGTGACCTATTTTTTTTCCTAAAAAAAAAAAGATCGAAAAGAAAATTTTTTTTGGTGAGATCAACATAGCAGTAAAATTCTTATTAATTATTATTATTATAGCATGTTTGTGTTTCAAATTAGTTTGCTTTTTAGAATTAATCCACGTGTTTTGGTTATTAATTGTCATGCTAGTTTGCTTTTGATTTGTCAAACAGAAACAGTGAAACTGTTTTACCAGTACTGGTACAGAAACCAAATGTGTGCAAATGATTGCATTTGTTCTCCTTTTTATATGTAAAAATTTTATATAGTTCATTTCTTTAACAATTGTATTTGAGTTATTAGTACTGGTGGAGTGGTGCATAATTTACCTGAATCAATGTCATTCAGGCCGAATTTATATTTTGAAACAATGTTTGTTTTTCTTACAGTTGCATCTTCAAATAACTTATATCGAGCATAATTTCTCCCAAAAAAAAAAAAAAATGTTGCTCTAATTCCTAACAATGTATTTTTTTTTTATGTGACATCAGCTTGTTCAAAATAAGTTTGTGATGATCAGCAACTGATGAAACCATGAAATGGTACTTTAAATTAATTTCTCAAAACGAACAAAATACATGGTTTTTACAAGTAAATCCAGCCAATAAATCAATGCAATCAGAAATATCATCAAAATGTGATGATGCAGATTCGTAATGATATATATATATGCCTCTCATATGTTTCAAAACATGCAAACTAATTCTGAAGACTAATTATTTGATGCTAATTTACAATATTTAGCAACTTGGGAACAGAATTACATGCAACATCTGAGACATGAAGGGATTTAGATCAGAAAGAACTATTCAAATATATCAAGAAGATGCTCTGTTGTCATATATATATCAAGAAGATGCTCTATTCAACTATTCAAATATATGTGCATCTGTTAAATATATGTGCATCTGTTTTTTCAAAATATTGGGTTGTTAAATATATGTGCATCTGTTAAATATATGCTCTAGTCTGTTAAATTAAAAAATATATCAAGAAGATGCTCTGTTGTCATATATATATCAAGAAGATACTCTATTCAACTATTCAAATATATGTGCATCTGTTTTTTCAAAATATTGGGTTGTTTTCGGTTTTTTTTTTTTTTTTTTTTTTTTTTTTTTTTTTTTTTTTGTTATGCAGTTTGTGAAATACAATTTTGTTTATGAAGTCTTCATTAAGACAATATAGTGTACATGCTAAAACAAAACTGATTTCTAGATAACTAATTATTATTTTATAAAAAAAATAAAATGCTTAAAGTCCTTCCCCTATGTACATATATATTATGTGTACACAGTACACTGATTTCCTTGTTGTATTATCCAATTATTGGTTTCCTTGCATATTTCTTCTTTATTCCAGTCAGATATCATTGCCCTCATATATATATATTAAAGGTTGACTTAACAATAAAAGATAGTCTTGATCTTGTTATCTAAACAAAGCACAACATTACTATTAGAATATAGTGACACAACAATGGTTTTGCTATATATAAATTCATAGATTAATTAATTAATTGGTCACATGAACTAATTATGCTTTCAACCAATTTCCTGTAGCAACTTAATTAACAATAAACATATATAATTATTAATTAATGATATGACGCAAATGCAATAAAAGTTAGAGGGCTAATTAATTGATTAGTGCATGCACTAAGCCAAAGCACCACATGCATACTACTTAAGCTAGCTAGTAATAAGGGAAAACAATGGATAGGCTTAAATTATTATGTGATATCACACATGACTACACATGGATGGGCTCCATGTGTTTTTACAAAGCCATGCACCTCTCCGCAAACTTTGTCTAACTATTTAAAACTTTCATCTAATTATTGGTTTAGGGAGTCAAATTTTAGTTCCAATTTTGTCAAAAATTTTTAATCAGGGGTTTGATGGTCTAACTAGTTTTAGTGTAACAATGTTGATATTAAGTTGTCTTATATGTCCCTAATTGGTCCACTACTGTATTACCTCTTTCAAGCATAATTCAAGAAATTAATGATTTTTTATTTGATGAGACGACAACATGACCAAAAAAAAATTAATAGCAAAAGATAATGTGGACTTCTGTATATATTATTATTTTTTGGGTTTTTTTGTTTGTTTGAGATAAAAATGAGTGTTAAACCGCTCAAATTTAAATGTTTATAAAAGACTCTCCAATCCGAGTTTCACACCTCCCACACGACTAGAGGCTGATTCTTATTTTTTGGGTTAATATCATATACCCTTCAAAACTTGTTTAATTTCATATTTACCCATCATCTCTTTATTATATCATATATATCCTTGTACTCTTTTGAATCTTGCATATTTGTCTATGAACTCCAAATATATCATATTCTCCTCAAACTCTTCAAAATTTTTTATATATACCCATCTAATTATTAACATCTAATTATTTAACTCTAATTGATATTTATTATGTGCGTTAATAAATAAAAATTTTATTAGAGTTAAATAATTAGATGGGTGCATGTGAAACATTATGAAGAGTTTGAAGAGATATATGATATATTTGAAGCTGATGGGCAAATATGAAAGATTTAAAAGAGTTCAAGAGCATATATGATATATTAAAGAGGTGATGAGTAAATATGAAATAAATTAAGAGTTGAAGGGTATATAATATATTTGATATTGTGAGTTTCCTAATGAAGTGCCTAATTGAATGTTTCTTCTGTTTTCTTATACTAAGCAACAATGCTTGATCAAAGCGTACATACATGTATATATGGTGTTTATATAACTCTCATTCTCTGTCTGACAGTTTGTTAAAGATCCAGGAAGCAACATAGATTCCCCGGATTTTGGATTGATCTTCTCTGACCAAAGCAACCTCAAGTTGGTCTTCAGGATATGTTTCTTAATCCATAGTTAATGGTGATGGAGGAGACTTGTGTTAGCCATGTGATCCTACATCAATGATTCCTTGTATCAAATAAAAATTTGAAAAGAGACAAGTAAATTTGGCACTTTTGTTTATTTAACAATATATTGAATTATATCATTTTTTTGGGTATACCTTGGGTTATATATAAGTGAATATTATCTTTGCGTGAAGGAGGCTTCCATTGAGTTTCTTTCAAGCTCCAGAGAGATCTGTTTAATTACATATAAATAGAGAGCAAACTCTATATCATATATTAGATCTTTTTTGTATGTATGACAAGCCATATGTGTAACTAGAAAATTAAGGAAGATTTAGATAGAAGTTATTAAATCAAGGCCGCATAAAGTTAGAGAATATAAAACCCTCTGTTATAAAACAGAGTTGTAGTATTTGAGCAGAACCTGGCTCAAAAAAAAAAAAAAAAAAAAAGAACGGATTTTGAAAAAATTATGGATGCAATGAAGGATTATAAAATTAAGTACCAATTTAGGAGGTTGACTGTTGTACAAAACGTTTGTATTTTCACTTGAAAATTCAATTGTTAAATAAATGAAAGTGCAATTGAATTATATTTTAAATATATAATGCAAAACAGATGTTTGGTTTTTAGTATCCCCCAATAATTATATCTGTTATTATTTTTTTTTTTTTTGAGAATTATATCTGTTATTTTCTACGGCGGTACCTTTTTCTTAATGATTAACCACCGAGGAAGTACCATCACGTAATCTCAACATGCAGCACATGGATTCATTTTTTTTTACATTTTGGGTAATCTTACATATGACAAAACCCTCAGTTGTACAAGTCCGTAAAATTGTTCTGTTTTTGTGTACTTTCGGATCGTGCAAAGAATAGTACAAGATTAGTGGAATATTTTTTGGATTAGCTTCAAAATAAAATAAAAAGTTCGGAATAATAAAAATACTGTTTGGACTGTATGTTTAGAACAGTGATACATGGTTGAGAAATATAATGGCTAATCAATATTTCACACAGAATAACACAATAACAATTAATCTCACTATTTTGAATCAGCGAATGTGTGGTTCGCAATACAAACGCACCCTTTATGACTTTGTGCTTGTTTGTGGTTGGTGGAAGTATGGGACATTCATAATTTAAGGTTTTGAAATTCTACGGATCCTTAAACACTTTCTAAAACTAGGCAAAAATCAGAACAAACCCTGCTCTCAATCTTTACTGATATGAGTTTATAACAATGACCTTTCATTCTACCTCTAATTGGTTATTGATTACTATTTCTATTGAAAAATGTCAATATCAGTTAATATATATAGAATCATTTTACCACAACTAATTGAAACCTATAATATAAAATTTTGTGAAGAAAAGACCTAATATTATAAGCTTGCTAAGCTAGCATCTCAAGTAGCCTATATATTATTCTGAGTGTATTTCACACAATATTTAACTCAATATCTGTTTTTATATTTCATATTTTCATTTATATCATATGTTAGCCTTTTGTGTTAGGTTGCTGTAAATATAATTTTTCATTACAGTAAACCGTGTTAATTAATATTACAGATTATCAGGTTGTCAACGCATTGCTTTATCTGATTTAATTATATCTGGTAATATTAGTCATCATATTTTTGTTTTGTTATTCACCATTCACCAATGCTATACAAACTACCATTAGTAATGGTTATATTGGAAAAACTAAGATTCTATGGACCTATAAAATCGACCAAAATCATGATCATAATTCACTAAATGTTGTGAATATTTGGAGCAATTTAAAAGATTCTAAACTGCAAAATAATGCAAAACATTACATATATATTAATTGGTATTACTTACTTAATTGGCCTCTATGGCTCTACATAAGCAGAACAAAAAGGAAAAGCTTAATTAATTCCATATTGTGTCTTTCTTTTTTAATTACAATTGCAGAAAGACCAATCTTTTAATTCCACCAAAAAGAATATGAAAATCATCATGAAGCATAATTAAACTACCAAGAAGAGGGCAATAAAAGGGCCAGATAGATAGATATACATGTGCTCATATATATAGCCTCACATGCCACAGAGCAATGAGATCTTTCTGAGAACAATCACTTGCAATTCTAGGTAGCATATGTACTCCGCAGTCGTGTGAAGCAATTGATCGACATCTGTGCCAACCGGCGAACCGGGCACGATCTTCTTCAGCTCCCTGAGCTTCCTGTTTACCAGAAACTGGAAGGATGTTTTCTTCCTCACAACATGAAAGCATCTCTTGGCCATCTCTCAATTAGAGATCAAGAGCTTATGTATATATGTTGTGGATATCTATATGTTGTATTTGGATGTGTTGTGTCTAGTGATGAAAAAGGGGGGTATGGAGGGGGTATATATAGGTGGCTGGAGATAGAAAGAAAGGGCATGTGATGAAACATTTATCTACGGTTCTAGTAGGGATTGAGCTGGAAAAGGGTACACTTGGACCTTGTAAAGACCACTAAATGTTGCATGGCATAGCATGACAAGATGGGCATCTAACAAGTTTCTATATTATTGTGAACAGTTTGATCAGTGAGTGAAGATGGATGAGACAGATTGGTCTGTTGTTTGGTTAAAAACTTAAATTTTGAAAAACCCAACTTTATTTCTTGGCTTATCAAAGGTTCACAGTTTGATCCTATATCAGCTTAGAATGGTTAATTATGGTGAAAGAAATAGATGAATTGTCAACTTGTTTGGTTGTTTTGTATTCAATATATCAGATTCTGGACAACCCCAGCTGGAATTGCAGGGACAGTATATAGGCAATAATTACCTTTTACTGTTTGAATTCATGTATTTAAATAAGCTAGCCCCTTGTGGGTTGTGGCATTGAATTGGTATGAATTTGGGTCTTTTGTGTTTTGGGTTATTTCTTTTTGTTTGATTTGGATTAGGTGGTGAAATTTTCACTTCAAAAAATAAAATGTTGTCTTTCTGGTCAAATTCTGAATTTTGTTTATTTTGATCAGATCATCAGGTCAGATGCAGATTCTGCAAATATTGGGCAAACCCATTAGTTAAGTCAGATTTTGCACATATTGGATTCAAAAAAAAAAAAAAAAAAAGTCAGATTTTGCTATCCATAGGAATGCAGTACTGAGATGATAAACTGAGTCAGATTCTGCAAAGTGTAGATACGTATCCTTGACCATGTGTATCATATCGTATCGTATCGTATCGTATCGTGTCGTGTGTCTTAAGATACTAACTAGCTTTTATGTGATAATTATATATGTTCTATCAGGCCCAGTGATTCAAATTCTACAGCAAATAGGAGGATCATATACTGAAGTAGTACTGTAGTAGAGAAAAACAGTAAAAAATACTGTTACTTACACATCAAAATAAAAGAAAGAAATAATTTATGAGTTCACGGTTAATGAACCAAAATGGGAATACAAGGAAAGCCTAAAAATATAAACCAAGAGCTGGACAGGCCTGGTATCAGTACAATGTTATCAGGCATCAGCCCTCCTAAAAATGAACTAATTATTTACCAGTAAGGCAGTAAGGAGGTACCAATTTGTATATACCAGTATATTTTTGCTAGTTTCATTCCCATTAATATATTTCTTCTCTTTAATTTTGAGATATATTGGAGCCCTCATAAGTATTGTTTCATATATAACAAATAATTTAAGTATCACATGCTTAATTTACAACAATATTTTATTTCTATTTCCGGTTGTTTCATACTTTCATATATGTTTATTAAGGAAATGGTTGATTAATTCGTGTATATTTTGAATTGACTGAGCCATCCAAACATGCATGTCCTGATCCTAAATTCAAAGAATGGTACTAAAATAAAAGCATCAAGCTTAGCAGCTCATGGTAATATCTTCCTCAAAAAAAAAAAAAAAAAAAGCTCATGGTAATATCCTGTTGAGAAAGAAGATATCATTTCCATTTTTTCCCCTCCGGATGTTGTCCACACTTGATTGTGACTTAGAGTCATGAGTTAACATCGTACCAGCTCGTTCCAATAATGCAAGCACTAGTTGATTACATGAGATTATATAATTATGCACTGAACTTTGGTATGAAGTTTATATATTTGTGTTTTCCCTTGTTTATTTTTCTTTTTATGAAGTAAATATATAGGTCAGGAAACCTGCTTTAGTTAATAATAATTAAAGACCCTTTTGGAGGATATCTTAGAGAGACTTGAAATATAAAATATATTCTGCTAATCATGTCTGTTGCATAAATCTTAAAGGACAGGGATCACTTGACAACACTTATAATGACAATCTTGATAATGTGGTTTTTTATGAACTTATAGAACTTTTAAATATTAGGAAAAAAAATGTAGATGCTATTCTTTAACTTCTATATTAATAGTGTTTTACATTTCAAGCAATTTGAATATTGTTCGATAGTTCATCACAATTATATGCACTTTTCAACGGTCGTAAATAAATAATTATTTCATGGCCAATCAATTAACACTTAAAATGAATATTAGTGAAAAGATAATTAATCATAATTTCAACAATATATGTAATTCTTTTTCATTTAAGATTTTTATATTTTTTAAATTAATTTAAAATCTCACTGTCACAATTAAGTCTATCAAGATGAGTATTATCAGTATTGATCCCTTCCCAAATTTAAAATTGAAACTTGTAATTAATAACAATCCTTTTTACTCAGGAAAAAGCATTTGAATTTTCATTAGTTCACTTGTTATTATTAAAACCAATATTAAGTTATCAACACAAGAACTCATGATAGGACAGATGAGAATGTCGGTCAATGAACTTTTAGTTAAGAATATATATATACTTGGATGACTCAATAGCCTTGAGTATAGTCTCCAATGACTTGAAAAATTTAGTGACATGACACGGAAAAATGCCAATACGTACTTCTTGTACTCTTATGCCGTCTATTTTTGCACAATTATATAGGTTTAGGGGTGTCAATGGGTCGGGTCCGGTCGGCTTTTGGTCGGGTCACATTATTTTATTATTTTTTCTTAAACGGGTCTGACCCGACCCGATCCGTTACGGGTCAAAAAAGGCTGACCCATACCCGACCCGGCGGGTCACGGGTCAACCCAACCCGACCCGTGTTATTCATATAGATTAATTCGGTTGTTAGATATATGATAAAGATTGCTATGGTGTAGTGGTTATATGGGTGGCGATAAGGTTGTTTATTTGGTGGATTTGAGTTTGAGTCACAGGACTCACATTTTTTTCTTTTCGTTTTCTTTGACTTTTTTTTTTTTTTATACTGTGTCATTTTTTTTTCTTTTCGTTTTCTTTTATTTTTTAATACCGTGTCATTGTTCTCTTTCTTTCGTATTAATATATAAGGGTCCGTTTGGATTGTGCAAAGATTAGTGAAAGAATAGTAAAATAGAGAATAGTAGATAAGATTAGTAAGAAAATAGTGATTTTTGGATTAGCTAAAGAATAGTATAAATATGGTGTTATTCGGATAGTAAAAATGTTGTTTGGATTGTTTGTTTAGAATAGCGATGGATGGTAGAAAAAAATAGTAGCTAATCCATGTTTTACAAGGAATAGCGGATTAGCCACTATTCGGACTAATCCGGATTAGCATATATGTGTTTGGATCACACAAAAGTTAGAAATAGCTTGCTAATCTGATTAAAGTGTTATTCCATAGTAATCCAAACGCACCCTAAATATTTTTGTTTGCATGAGTCATACCCCGCCTCTTCCTTTCTTTGTTGTTGCTTTTTTTATTTTTGCATTCCAAATATGTTATGTGCGTACCACATGACTGTATATCTAGTAGAATATTATATTTTAGAATTGCCTATTTTTAATAGTTAGTAAAAATTGTGTATAGAATTAGTTTATTTAGTGTAAGATACTATTATTGATAGATCAAACAATGAGTGAGACTATTGTACGTGTAAAGCACAGTGACATCGATATTTCAATCTGAACAACCAATTAAGAATTTATGACTTGCATCAAAATGATTAATAATAGCCTTGAAATTAACTTAATTATTATATAAGGTTAAATTACAATTTTGATTTAAAGTTAACTACACCAGCAGCGTCATACACTCTTCATAGAATGTTGAAAACAAGATAAAACAAAAATTAGCATTGATTGAGTGATAATTTTATTATTTTATGGCAAATAATCTTTATTAATGTATAAATAAGGTTTAAGTAATGTTAGATTGCAAAATAAGCACAAAAGGGAGCAATATTAAGCGGGTCGGGTCGGGTTGACACATACCTGACCCATTTAACATCTGGTGGGGTCGGGTCGACCCAATGGGTCGGGTCACTTTTGACACCCCTATATAGGTTAGTGTTTTGCTACTATATGATTCAAAATTGCTCTGCTAGATCTACTTTCTTCAGGTAATTTTCCTTATCAATTAACTAATAATAATAATAATATAAAAAAGATTACAAGATATTTTTCTTTTCAATTATGATTTTTTTTATATACGGCAAGCTATATCCTTTGTCTGTCGGTTTCACAATTTTCATCTCTTATTCTTTTCTTAGGGACTTGTGTTCATTGAGGCCTACATATATAGATTATATATGTACGTTAAACTTATAAATTCTTTTTTTTTTAAAATATAAATAATTTTTGTTAGCCACTTTCATTTCTTTCTAAAAACTATATTTATGAAGTATAAACTCCTTTTATCTCGTGTGCCTCATTTATTGGCACTAGATATATGTGATCGCGCTGAGAAGTACGAAATTTTTTGCCTCAATTTTATTATATATATATACAAAAATAAGTGAAAGAGTTATTATATTATAGGGAGAATTGTCAAAATGCCACTCCAAAACTCGCGGATTGTCAAAATGCCACTCTGAAATTTTGGTTTGCAAAATTGCCACTCCAAATCTAATGTCCTTGCAAATTTGCCATTATATGGTATTTAATATTGAAATTTAACTAATTTGTTTATAAAGACGATAATACCCTTAAACTTCTCTTTTTCTGATGGGGAATATATCTGGTTGACTGATTCCTGGCTGGAACTTTAATTTTATTATTTTCTTAATAGTGGAACTTATTCTGAATGTTATAAGATGTACTGATTTCATGTGATTCCATTATATGACGCAATTCGACATGGTGCCTTTCTTTCATTTGCTACAGGTAAATAACAAGAAATTTTCTCATACTTGCTATAGAGGAAGGGTCCCAAATTTCAATCCGTATTAATTACTACTCCATTCTTTCATCCCCTCTCATCACCGCTCTCTCTCTCTTGATGCAAGCAAAACCCAAAACAGTCTAACACATTGCCAGCTGTTGGAGCAATACTCAGTGAAGTCACACGACTTTCCCGACTGCAAGCGGCCATGGCGGACAAGCAGATTCCTTGCCGCACTCCCTGTTCCAGTCCCAAATCCGTGGTTCAATTTCTCAAACAAAATAGGGTGTGGATGCTGCAAAAATCAGAACTAGGCTGATGGATGTTGAAGGAGAGAACCAGAACAATAGAAAAATCTGAAAGTTAAGAGCTTGGAGGAGAGAATACCTGGGGCGGAGAAGAGAAAACTGGGGCAGGGAACTTGGGCAGAGGGGGAGAGGAAGAAACATATCGGGTTGGTATTTGGAAAATAAGGGGAATGGTGATTGGCTGAATTGCAATGCATAGGGGTATTATGGGAATTACTAAAATACAACATTAATTAAAGTACAAATTATATTTGTTTTTAATTGAAAATTGTAAAAATAATGGTAGAATGGCAAATTTGCAAGACAATTAGTTTTGGAGTGGCAATTTTGCAAGCCAAAATTTCAGAGTGGCATTTTGACAATCTGAGAGTTTTGGAGTGGCATTTTAACAATTTCCCCTATATTATATTGCCAATAAAGAGTGAGTGAACAAAAATTGGCAATACTAAAGATAAGAAACATAATGGGAAAAAGGTATAAGTTGAAATATTCTTCTATTGATCCCGAAATATGGACCGCTCAATTTTTTGAATCAGATAGTGACCATATAATCTTTAATCATAAAGGAATGACTGATCAGTAAAAATTGAACCGCTTAATTAAACATGGACGGTTGCCTATAGAAGAACACCTTAAAGACTCAAGGTAAAAAAAATTAATTCATGGGATCGCCAAAAATGTAGCAAAAAAATTGTGTGTATCTTTTTCTTGACAGCAACAATCCTAAAGATATCACATTGCCCCTTATATTTTTCAGGAGAAATCCAATAATCATGGGTATTAGTGTCCATGATAATATTCATTCCATGATTCTTAATATAGAAAAATGAACTATTCATTCCATAATTAAACTAGAGTGAGGCTATGGTACTATTAATAGTACAAATTTGCCGTACTACGACTCTCATATTATAGTTTTTAAAGTCCAAATGGTCAATCAAAACCGTTTAACATGATCTCCGTATACAAATATCATTCTAGACAAAATTTTTGTATTTTTTGATACATTTTTACTATTTATTTAGATAATTAGAAAATGGCTTGATTTAAACATTATGAACCATTCAAAAATGTAGTTTTTATCTATGTAAAAAAAATAGTTTAAAAATTTTAAAAATTATAAAATTTGGTGTATAACAACATTAACATATAGAGATCACCTTGAACAGTTTCGGATCGACCGTTTGAATTCCAAAAATAATAGGGGTAATGACCCAAGACCCCCCCGAACTTTCGGGTTTTGACAACTTGGCCCCCGAACTTTTAATTTGGACAAATGCCCCCCCGAACTACCGATTTGTGACAAATTGCCCCCCGGGCTGTTAATTAGCCATCTAATACTCCATTTACAAGTATGAAAAGACCAAAATACCCTTATGTATATATGCATGATATTTTAAAATTTTAAATCATTTAAAACGTAAATAATTTTTTCTTGGTCTTTTCATACAAACCGGAGAGTTCACAAAAATATTTTAAATATAAATAAGTTCAAAAAAATATTTAATTAAAAACCATTATATATTAAAAATATATAAAAAGTTATTAAATATTTTGCAAATACAAAATTTATAATACAGAATGTTTATCGTTTACTTTTTATTATTTTATTTTATGAACATAATATTTATATTCATGTAACTAATTTTTATGGAAAAAAAAATATTTACGTTTTAAATGATTTAAAATTTTCAATCAAATTTGAAGTTAACAAATCGGTAAAGCCAGAAAGCGTTTTATATGCATGATATTTATATATACATAAGGGTATTTTGGTCTTTTCATACTTGTAAATGGAGTATTAGATGGCTAATTAATAGCTGGGGGGCAATTTGTCACAAATCGGTAGTTCGGGGGGGCATTTGTCCAAAATAAAAGTTCGGGGGCCAAGTTGTCAAAACCCAAAAGTTCGGGGGGGTCCGGGGTCATTACCCCAAAATAATAATATGGAGCCGTATTACGGGGCACTCCATACTATTAATAGTACCACAGCCTCGCTCATTAAACTATAGCAGCAAATAAAAAATTACAAATCCGTTCCACCATACTGACCCGCTACACCCAAGAAATGCCTGATGTTGTCATACGCTGGTTTATAACTTTATATATTGATCTTCTTCGGCTTCTGTAGTGCATATGATTATGAGCAATTCATATCCTCTACTGCGCACTAAGTTATTGCGCAGCGTTTCAACTGTTGGATCTGCTAAATATTCGGGCAAGTCAATCTCGAAAATGCCTCCTATACTCTTCATCGTTGATTCTCTGCGCAGTATTTTACTGCGCAGAAGAGGATAAGCACTCGATTATGTGTTTTTCCGTCTTTGGAACCTTTATTAGACCTGGGTAGTTGTTTTACCAAGCTAGTGCACCTAGAAGAGACTTCACCAAGGAAACTTTCTCCAGTCCGTTTAATTTGGGGAGCTTTATCTATGTCAATTACTCCACACATCAAATTTAATTTTTTTTTTTCGAACCATTATATTCCTTCCACTTAAATCTAGAAGTATTAAAATATTTTTAAAATATCATTATACATCTTAATGACATATTTTGATATAATTAGATCAACTAATTAATTTAAGAGGAGGGTTCCAATGCCTCCATTTTTTGTGCCTCCATCATGCCTCCACTTTTTAAATTTCAAATAACTCAAAATTTAAAACTCATTTTTCAAAACAAAACCATTAGATATAATCTATATCCTTTCATTTATTTATATGTAAAAAATCATCAAATTTGAATATTATTTTGTTTGACATCAGGGGCTTCAAAAAAATGTACTAATTTGAGCAATTTCTAGACGTTGATTTTTATAACTCATTGATTTATATAAAATAAACAAAAAATTGAAAAAAATTGTTATGTGCACGTAGAGAATATCATATTGATCAAATCTAACGGATTTGTTTTGAAAAACGAGTTTTAAATTTTGAGTTATTTGAAATTTAAAAAGTGAAGGCATGATGGAGGTACAAAAAGTGGAGGCATTGGAACCCTCCTCTTAATTTAAAGGACAAAATAATTAAAAAAATTAAGTTTGATGCGTGGTGTAAAAATTTTGGTGTATATAGCACTTCCAATGTTTGATTGATTCATATAATATATGCTTCGCACCCGGTCGGCCAGGATTTTTTTTTTTTTTTTTTTTTTTTTGCATATTATTGGTTAAACTTAACTCATCCAATATTTATCACCAAAAATTTTAAACAGATTATTTTTTCCATAACATTCTAATCCCATAATATAGGATATTGCTCAATAGTATTTCACAATAAAAAAAAAAGCACAATTTTTTTTTTCTTTGTACTTCGATAATATTAAATGTTCCATCATGTTGACAATTGCCCATGGAATATATCCTTATTGGCCGTAGAATAATACTGATCTAATTAAATGGTAAGCATTGATCGATATATTTTTTTAATGAGAGATCATATAATGTTGATAATGATTGTTTTTTTTTTTAATTATTATCCTCCTTTTCTCTAGTTAAGAAGAAGTTGAAAAGTCAACAATTTTTATGAAATCAGCACATATGTTGCACATATAATTGCACTGTTTGAAAAAAAAATATTCTTCAATACCGACGAATTAGTATATATATTCCTTGAAATAGAACAAATTGTATATAAAATTTTAGAAATAAATTGGATGATCTTTATTCATATGGACCACACTTATATAATATACAAAGAGCACAATATATAATCGATCCTCCAAACAAAAATTTGCAAGATGAATCTAGCTTACTCAACCGGACAAATTATATATTTAAAATGGAAAGAGTACTGTTCTAAGTTCTAACATATAATAAATTGCAAATAGTATTTTGATTAGGTAACAAAGTCATAACAGATATAATGATCATCGATCTACAAACTAATATATATATGTTCAGGTTTTAATAATTATTTTGCTAGTAATATAATTAACTAAAACCTGTATATATATGCAGTATGCTTCATAAATACAAAACAGGAATATACTCCTGCACCATAGTAAGTGAGAAAATTCCAAAAATCATGCGTGGACACTACATGTGAGCAATTCAAAGATTGATGATAAATATACAACACTGCTCAGGATCAAAAAAAGGACAAATTTTAATTTAAAGACTTCTTGGCAACATGCACAGAACAGATTTTTATTTATTTTTTTATTTTTTTGTTGTTGTTGGACTTATTTTTGTATGCATGGAGAGATGGAAAACGTATCGTGTATATATACCGTCCGCACAATGGGATTATATATTCTTTTCATTGAGCATGTTGGCAATTTATGCAACAACTAGTTGATAGTTGATGTATGTATGTATGTATATAATTAAGTTTGAACATTATTGCATAACATGGAGTGTCTTCTTCTGTTCTTTTCATGTAGGCATGCATCGATCTGTACGGCTGTACCCACAATTTCTTCAGTACAACTTGGTTTTGAGAGTACGTATAATATACCTATATATATATATATATATATGTATCGTATTAACATATATATGTACCTATATACAATATATAGACATACGTGTACTTCCCCATACTAGATTTTCTAGGAGGTCACTCGATTTTGCTTCGAATCCATAACTGGTCACCAAACTTTTATTTATTCGTTTTTTGTCACTAAACTTTGATGTTTATCCAAATTTATTCACTCCGTTAGTTTTTCTATCCACCTTAACGGAATAGATGTCATGGCATCATCAATTTAATGGTTTGGACACATGTTTTTTATGTTAAAAATCATAGGTTTAAATAGCGCTCCTAGCGGCCGCTATAGCGGTCGATATAGCATTTTGGAAGCAAAACGCTATGACGCTAACGGTTTTTTCCAGCTATTTGATACTTTATATAGTAACATATAAAATATGGTTAGAATAGTCTGAATTTTTAATTATTTTATGATATCTAACACTTAATAGTTATCATTGATGTTTTACAATCGTTTAACACATAATTAATTGGATTATAAACAACAATCAATGTTATATAAACATGGTATGCACATAAGAAAAATAGTGGGATTGATTAGTGAAAATGAAGTCATATACTTGAAATGCATTACAATATTATATAATCAATAAATATTTTTTACATAATATTTTATCATAATTTGTTTACCATTTTTCAATCATAAATTTTAGATTCGAACTTTTTTCATGAAAAATGATAGATAGATAATTTATTTTTGATTATCCATTTAATTTTTTAATATTTAGGTAAAGTAATTACTCAATGATTCAATTTGAAATCCTTTTGACAGAAATAAATAATACTTGTACAATAAAAGACTGACCACATGTTGTACTATGTCAATACATCTGAATAAGAATGCTTTTGTTTCAAAAGTGATACAATTATTATATAATTTTTAATCGATTTGGTTAGAAAAATATATACATTATTCTAACTATTCATCATTTTTATTAAATATATCAGCTCATGAACCAATAAAATAGTTAAAATATTTCACATAACAGGAACCGGTAGCGCCCACGATAGCGCCGATATCCGATATCCACTATCAAATATACCCCACCGCGACGAGTCCGCTATCCGCTATTTAAACCTTTGTTAAAAATATAAGAATAAAAGAAAAAATTATTTATTTACTTTTTTTTTGTTACAGTAAAATACTTTCACATTTTTAGACATGTTATAAATTATATACTTTATATGGAAAAAAATAAAAAGAAATAATTATGGAAAAAAACCAATTTATGAAAAAATAATAAATAAAAATTTTAATATTTCTTGCGATCTCACATGTTGTATACTTTTATATGAAAATTTAAATAATTTTCAAAGTTTAAAATTGAAATTATATTAATTATTCTGTTAAGTTGGATAGAAGAACTAACGGAGTGACCAAATTTGGACAAATATGAAAGTTTCGTGATAGAAAATGGACAAATTAATGAAAGTTCAATGGCCTCCCAGAAAATTTACCTGAAATTCTATGATTTTTGCATGCCAAATTGAATCGAGTTCACTTAATGATCAGTTAAAAACTCATATAATAACTTTCTTCTTTATTAATTATATGATTATATATATCTCGATCTGTACTACTTTAATTAATTAAGACACCGCATTTGATTTATTTTTGCAAGTTGCATGAGGATAAAAAAAAATGTTTATTTTTTTTGTAATCTAGCTTCAATCATATGCTATTTTTTTTTTTGCAATATTTAGTACGCACTACGTAGCTAAAGAAGATGATTGGAGATCGAGACAGGATCACAGGAGAATCTATAGAAAAAAGAAAACAAAATTTTAGAAAATATCTGTGACAAGTTCAATTTTTGACCTTTGAATGTGTGGGAGGTCGGGTTCGAAATCTGAATAGAGAGTCTTTTATAAATATTTAAAGAGGAGGGATACATTGACAATGGATAATTTGATAATCTTGACAATCTCACTTTTTAAAAATTTATAAAAAATCATAAAAAATCTTAAAAATAGAAAAATGTTTATGGAAGTATTGCTTAACTTATAGATTGATTATGTATCTGATTATATTTAATTTAAACAACATCTGATAGCTCTTTGAAGACCCGTTAAATTATAACCGTTGAAAAGTGTACAAAATTTTGATTAGTCATTAAACGATGTTCAAATTGATTAAAATTTGAAACACTATCAATCTACAAGTTAAGTAATGCATCCATAAATCTTTTTTAATTTTTAAGATTTTTTATGAATTTTTATAAATTTTTGAAATGTTATATTGTCAAGATTGTCAAAATACTCATTGTCAATAGATCCCTCCTCATATTTAAATACGAGTGACTTGAACACCATCTTTTATCTAAAAAAAATAAAATAAATGGTACACCAACTGATGCACGAACGGTAGGAGACGACAATCGAACGAACAACGGAAGAACGCGAGAGATTGAGAATTCACACAGAATTCTAAGGTTTTGATAAACTTTGATAAAAATAACAACTACCTCTGGCTAAAGGGCATGAGTCTACTTATATAGGAAAACAAAACTGAACCCTAAAAATAAACATAAAACAAACAGTACAAAAGATATCTAAAAAATGCAATTCAGAACCGTCTGGGGCGGATCGCCGTACATCTGGGGCGTACCGCCCATAAAACAGTGCCGATATTATTTATGCCCTAATGACCATGCTGTATTAATTCGTCATTTCGAGTGGGATGCCTTCCGAATATGAGAAAACCCAAAACATGAAAGTTGTAGCTCTTTTATTTATCTTTTTATAGAATTTTGAATCATCTCATTTTGACCTATATTGAGAAAGTTATAGTCGAAATACCACAGCATATTATTTTTGCCCAGTTCTGCATCACCAACATTTGTAAACAGATGGTCAGATGCATGATCAGATCAATGCCATTGTATGCCATCATTATTTCCGATAAGACATTAGACATGCATGAATGCACAATAAAATGGAAGTACCATTCTCTTCTCCCGTGAGCAGCAATAAATAGAAGTTAAACCTTGCACGTGCAAGCTCTAGAGTACAGAGTACTTACTATACCGGCAGTGGGCTCAGAATTGGTACAGCATTCTGCATTCCCAGCACTGCACTGATCACTGTACTCTGTGGCAGTGCAACTGTTTGACTTCCATTTCATACATGCTGATGATCTAGTCATCAAAATATTAAATTAACTGCTACCTCTGTCCATCAATAAATAAAATTTTAGGAAAAGTCAAATGAATTTTTAGGAAAATTCAAATGAATTAGTGGAAAAATGAAATTACAGAATAATTGTTCCAATTAAATAATTCTTACTAATAATAAAAGCATATTGAAAAAAATGACATGAAAGGGCTATCCTTACATATGAGCTGTTGATCATTTTCTTCGATAGATCAAAACCGTTGATGTACATTAATGCCCGTTGACCTTCTCAACCCAATAAAATTAAAGGCTCGTATAAATTATCTCAATTTAAGGCCCATTACATATTATATTAAAAGTTTATTATAAGAAATAATAATTTCGGCCCAAAGCAAGGCGTGGGCTTTTCACTAGTATAGATAAAAGGGTAATCATAACATTGGAGAAACAGAAAATTTGAAAAAATGAATGCGACGTACGTATGAGTTCTTAACAAATACAACCTCCGTCCATGAATAAATGAATTTTTAGGAAAAGTCAAATAAATTAATAGAAAAATGAAATTACATAATAATTGTTCCAATTAAATAACATAGATAAAAGGGTAATTATAACATTGGAGAAACAAGTGGATTCAAACAAGTGAATAGAAAAATAAATTCAAATTGGTAGAGTTCATTTAATTATGGACAAGCTCTAAAAGGTATAAATTCATTTAATTGTGGACGAAGGTAGTAGTTAATTAAACAGCATGTTGTGCATGGGTGTTGCTTGGGGCAGCGTCCAAATTACTTTAGAATAGCTTTAGTATTCAAATATGACCAAAATGTCCCTATGTTCAATAATATATTTTTACTTTTATAAAAGGGGCATGTTGGTCAAATTTGAGTACAAAAGTTGTTTTAAAGTAATTTGGACGCTGCCCTAAGCAAAACCCGATGCGCATGGAAGCTCGGTATTGATTTGCTCTTAATTAAATAATTAATTTTATGTGATCATGAGCTCAGATAGGACTATGAGATATCAATTATAAGTTTATAACTATGTAATCTGAAAAGAGTAAAACCTAGCTAGCTAGCTAGCATCCATAGAAAACCATCCACAGTGTCCACAGGTTACATTTCAGTATACATCTGTTATATTTTGGGATGTATATCTGTTACATTCAGTACAAATCTATGGATGTATGGAAGATTTTTCACTGGACACAAAATGTTTCTCATCTGATCAAAACAACCTTGCATATTTAGGAATCCAATATGTCTTGTTCAGGAAGAATATTTATGGAAAGAACAAAGCTGAGTTATATATGATTTGGTTAGAAAAGCATAACCAATCCAAAAGAATTTTGAAGGGTTTTTTTTTTAAGATAAAGATGAGGGTCAAGTTGACATAATTAATCCAAAAGGTTCACACCATTTTTTTATGAATGTTTTCAATTTTTACATTTTTTTTAAGGCCAAATTGTTGGTGTACCCATCAAAACTTCCTTAATTGCCAATATCCCCATCATGACAATCTAATAGCTTATATCCCCATAAAAATCTAATTTACTTTCTTTTATCCCTATTTATTCATATTACCTACCATTTAACTCATATAAAATTTAGAATGACAATTATACCCTCTTCTCTTATATGGATCAAGTCCCTTATGTTTTTTTAACGATGGTAGCAGATACCGGTTCGTATCAAGTAGCAGATACCGGTACGTATTCACTGTCCAAACTTGGGTTAAGGAGCATCACCTCATTCAAGTAATTTTGAAGCAGTGTTTGCTTCTCCACCTCATACAAGTCCAGTGTATACCAAGAAAGCCAAAACAAATATTTTGAATCTCGATTGGAGAAAATTTTCAAAAAAATGACACTAGCAAACGCAATAAGACTTAATTCATCATATCATTCAAGTCTTGTGAAACAAATAATACAGGGAAACTGTCACTGATTTCAGGTGAATTGGACTTTGGAATGCTCCTCAAATAGCCACCAGTACCAGCTCAATACCATTACTGTATTAGTCAAGTGTAGTGTCAAAAATCAGCTTGTTTGTGTCAAACAAAAATAAAATTTAATTTAATTGTGCATATGTTTCAGCATAGTTCAGTGAAAATAATCGGGCAAAATTGGCTCGGTACGATCGCGGTACGGGGGCGAAACCACGGTGGTGCTGGTGCCGATGGTGCTAGTAGCTGCCAGACACACCAGTTATCAACTCCCCACGGCAAAGCGGTGCCGGTGGTGCCTTTTGATCTCCGATCAGGTGGCGGGAGGCCGGAGATCCATATTAGAGAAGAGGGTATAATTGTCATTTAAATTTTTATATGAGTTAAATGGTAGGTAATATGAATTAATGGGGATAAAAGAAGGTAAATTAGATTTTAATGGGGATATAAGCTATTAGATTGTCATGATGGAGATATTGGCAATTAAGAAAATTTTGATGGGTACACCAAAAATTTGGCCTTTTTTTAAAGGATTTTTCTTTTTTGTTTTGAATAATTGACAATATTCTCGAGTGATCCTCAAGCTTCCTCAAAATTAAAGAATAAGAAAGAATAATGACTTAATTTCACCCCAATTCAATCTCCTCAGAACTCATTCGTTCTCTTAATGTTATTCATTTATTGAAGAGGGAGTCACTTACACAACATAAATTTGACACAAATTTGACACCAAAGCATACAAATTTATAAATAATCTAAAAAATGAGAAAATTTAAACAAAAATATTCATTTACTTATAAATTGATTGTGTCTCAAATTTTATCAATTGAGTATCATTTGATATCCAATCAACAACCATCAAATTTGTATGATACTTAGAGCAGCCTAAATTTAATTATTCTTGATTAAGTGTCAAATTTCACTCAACTTTAATGAAATTTGAAATACAGTCTATCTATAAAAAATATGCTCGTAAAAGATTTTTTTTATTTTTAATATTTCTACGAATTTATAATTTTATATGCTTAGGTATAATTTAATTTTGTGTCAAATTTATGATGTGTAATTTTTGTGTCAAATTTAAGCTTTGTAAGTGGATCCCTCTTCTATATATGTAGTTGAATGAGGCTAGCTAGCTAATTAAAGCGCCGACCATTTGGTAGTTGAATCTCAGTAGTCGAGTTACTAGTTAGTACCTTTTTTTTTTTTTTTTTTTTTGAGAAACTAGTTACTTCCTCTGTCCACAAAAGAATGAATTTGTAGCAAAAGTCAAAGAAAATAGTGGAAGAGTAAAATTATTTTTATGCTCTTAATTAGTAGAAAAGTGAACATTCTTGGAAGGAGACGAGGGGCATTTTGGGAATTTCGTAATATATATTTTTTTTTTTTGAGGAAGAAAGTGGATTCAAACAAAAGGTATAAATTTATTTAATTGTGGACAAGTTCTAAATGGCATAAATTCATTTAATTGTGGACGGAGAAAGTAGTACTTAGTAGTAGTAGTAGTTACTAGCTAGTTGGTACACTGCCGACTGCCCCCCGGGGGCCCTATATATCACGGCCGTACAATGCGATCAGATTAACTATCAAGACCGCACTTGAAATAAAACAAAACGCCGGTGACCCCCCCTGCCTCTCTGATGACTGATCCTCTCTCTCTGTTCATGCTTCAGCGTTAGCATCGTCGTGTACAATACCACAACAGCAATCTACCTGTTCCCGTTTCTGTTCTGCCTGCCTGCCTGCGTACGTACTTAACTTTGCTTTTGTTTGTAATATTGTTCATGTAGTTCTTGCATGAGGGAAGTTTGTAAGGTTTGTTCATGCCAAATTGGCAATCAAATAGGTAATTGGGTATGCATGTTATGTTGATTGAAAGATCGGCAATATATATAGATTGCAAATTATCAGGTATCCTTGCTTTATTATGCATGTGTCTATAGATATATAAATTTTGTAACTTATATATCCCCTTTAAAGAGGAGGAATAATATGTCCCCCTTAATTTGGATGTGTAGATCCAACGCTCCAGGTTTTATATAAAAATTCAAGATTTCTTTTTATTATTAATTTATTATTGATATTTTAAATGCGTGCAATGTAAGGATGATACTTACATTATGTTTGTCTAAAATTTGAATAATTGTATGAGTGTTTTCACATTATTTGTTTCTATACAACTTATTCTGTATATATTCTTTAACTTAGATATTATTAGAGACATCCAATATTGATCCTACGCCTGTATATTTGTCTACTGATTCATGCAATGCAACAAAAATTGTACATTAGTTTAGTTGCTTTTTGTGCATTGATTATCAAAAAGCATTGTTATGATATTCTATGTTCATTATTTAGTATCTTTGTGTGTCAATAGACTCAATACATGTATATTTATATACTACTCATTACATATAAACAACATAAATCATTATACATTTTTTTTTATATTGAACCAAAAAAAAAAAGATATTCTTATAAAATGAATGAGTCATGATTCAATTGCTTAAAATTAATACATGAGTATAATTCGTTTTGTTACCACTATAATATATTATGAATCAATAAATATACCAAGTATCACTATATTCTATTAATTATATTCTATTATTTAAGATATTACGCTTTATACTGCCATATAAATATTGTATAAACAATATTCTCTAAAAAGATAGTCACTAAAAAAATTGTTTTAGACATCGGGCTAAAATATGATTACCCGCTGTGAAGCGCGGGTGAATACATTTGTACTTTAAATTTTGTAACAATTTGGACACATATTTTATATCTTGAGTACAACATATATGATCCAATATATTATATAGATACGAAATCGGAGGAACAATGCATTAATATACACTGCACAATTAATGTCCCTTATTTTATATTTATATATCAAGTTCTTAAATTCAAATTGATGATCTAACACATTTGAATTAATTTTTTGTATAAAATTTTACTTTATTTTTTTAATGGGTCGAAATGTATTAAAAAAAATTAACGAGTTATAGACCATTTAGACTGCGCGTTTAAATATTTTAATTTGCTGTTGATATATGAGTGCTGAACCCTCAAACATAAAAACATTTTGTATTGTGGATTAATATTATTAGCCTGTCAGATTTTTAATGTATAATTTATTAGTTTGCCATGATTGTCAACTTTATTTATTATCAGTGATCCCACACAAGTTTGTCGTTAGCTGACATTTTCACTAAATGTTATAATAACATTGGATCCTTTTCCACTTGAAAACATAATTAATAATAATAGTATTATGGCCCATTTTTTTATAATATCCTTCTAAAACTCTAAAATTATATATTTTTTTCTCCCCAATTTTTTTGCATCCAGTTATTATGGTTTATCCCAAAAGCCATCTCGATTAGAGGTGGCAAATCTGAAAGGTAGATCAGGTTTTCCGGTCAAGTTAGTTTGAACAATATCGTCATTTTTTTTATCTTGACTCATCTCGTATTTCGGGTCGACCATCTCATGATTTGAGTTTTTCAGTTTCGGGTCAGTTTGATTTTCCACAGAACATTGTGTCAATAGAAAATATGATGTATTGATAAATATGGGAGTTCCAATATTTTGGAAAGTAAATATGATATTGAAAATTTTTTAGGAACAGTACGTAATAATTGAAGGTTTGGAGGGATAATTGATAAATATGATTTATTATTTTTTTCACGAAGTACATAATTTTTTGAAATTTTAGATGGGTATATACGAAATTCTGCCTAAGCATCTACCTTTCTGTTTGAGTGTTTTCCTTTTAATTTCTACTTCCAAATCCTGTCGAAATAAGTTTATCTAACAAAAGTTAATGGAATCATTATCCCAGCCCAAAATATATTCAAAAAAAAAAAACAATTGGGAACTTTTATGGGCACCCAATTAATCTGGCAAAAAAAAGGTTCCATAGAATTAGGGGCCCAATAACACAATTTTACTGGGCTTATTTGGGGAACAATTTATACTTGTAAAAAGAGTGTTTGGTTTTCGACTGGACCGATTAGGGCCTATTTTACTGGGCCCAATAACAGGTGGTTAATTAGTTACATCATGGCTCTCCTCAACACATAAAATGGCCCCTAATCTTGTTTTATTTTTATAGTTTCATTATGCAAATGTTGTTTGTTTTTCAACCCCTGATAAACAAGGCAACGACATTGAGCCACTATCATCCATCATCCTTACTACTAATAAAAGGAAGATTAGATTTTGACATTAAAATTCTATGTTCCCCAGAGAAAGAATCTCAACAATAACACGTTGGCAGCCGCTGTCAACTTTTCAAAAAAAAAAAAAAAAATCTCAGCAATTGATTGTTTACTTAGATTGTTCACCACTGTTGACATACATTATGTCTCAGCCCATTAAAATTTAAGGCCCACATCAGTTTCTTCACAAGTAATGAGCTCTCGGCCTATTACCTACGTGCAATGCGTCAGTATTATCTTAAAAAATTTATTATAAGAAATAAAAAGTTTCAGCCCAAAAGCAAGGGGGTGGGCTCTTAATTTACTAGTAAGAAAAACATATAAAGTTGGAGTAACAGGGTTGTATCTAGGGCTGTCAAACGTGCAATACGATGACGAAACTACAAACTTTCGTTAATCGTTCCGTTGAATAAACGATTACAGATCAATTTGCGTTTTCCGTTTCGTAGATCAAACGAAAGAAAATTTAATGGCGTCAACCGTTTCGTTGATTTATAATGATCAAAACGGTTAAACGTTTAAATTCACGATCGTTGACTGATGGGTGAAGGAAGGGGGACCTGGCCTCTCCCATGATTTCTAAAATGCTTCTCAGTGAATTAGAAATGGTGGACTTCATCGCTCCCAATTTTTCTGTTTACATCGATACCAATTTTCAATGTACTGCGTACTGCCATTGCTTTGGGACATTACTTGCAGTAGAATCGTGTAGAAGATATATCTGACAGGTGGGCCTACATGATAAGAGGTGGTTTGTTCTGCTTAGAACTGCGTGTGAAAGGATTCAACTTGGGCCTGGTGGGCTCTCACTACCACAGAGAAAAGCATCAACAGCGGTTATTTAATGACAATTCCCAGCGGTTCAGTGACCGTCTGTAATACCGGGGTTGCTAATGCTTACTAAAGAACCGTTGTTGATGCTGTTAATCAACAACGGTTTATAAGAAGGAACCGTTGTTGATGATAGCAATTCCCAACGGTTTATAAGAAATAACCGTTGTTGATTCTTAAGAATTAACAACTGTTTTTTGTAAATAACCGTTGTTGATTCTTAAGAATTAACAACTGTTTTTTGTAAATAACCGTTGTTGATTCTTAAGAATTAACAACTGTTTTTTGTAAATAACAGTTGTTGATTCTTAGAAATTAACAGCTGTTTTTTGTAAATAACAGTTGTTGATTCTTAGAAATTAACAGCTGTTTTTTGTAAATAACAGTTGTTGATTCTTAGAAATTAACAACTGTTTTTTGTAAATAACAGTTGGGATGATGATTTTTTTTTTTTAAAAAATTGTTTATTTATAGAGATCAGCCCTTTGCTCATTCAAATTAGATATTATATACCATATTAACAAAAAAATGTACATTAAAATACTAATAATAAATTCTAATAATACCACAGATTAATTACCAAACTAAAATCCAATATAATATCATATTCATATATCCAACAAAATTAAAATCCATCACAATATAATAGAATTTCACAAATCCTAATAATATCCGTATACATCAGCACCTTCTCCTGATCTTGCACCATCACTTCCTCCTGATCTTGCACCAGCATCTCCTAATCTTGCATCAGCACCTTCTCCTGTGCCCGAATCTACAGGGAGTACAGTGAGTTTGCAATAATATATTTTTTTGCAATATCTTAGAAATAATTTCGTACATGAATTATTTACAATTCAGTTTGTTAATTTTTTTCTTGACTTTAGGGGAAGAAAGTTTGACTACGATTTGTTTGAACTTTGAGAGAGCAAGGAAAGGAAGTGCCGGTGCTACCTTGAGAGAGCAAGAAAAGAGCAGTGATGGTGCTGCCTTCGCTGTCGGAGAGAGCAAGGAAAGCGAGGGTTGGTGCTGGGCTTCTTTGTGCGGAGAGCAGGGAGAGTGAAGTTGGTGCTGGCCTCTATTGCGCCGCCGTTGCCGCTATCAAGCAGCCCTCCATCATGCTCCATGAAGAGGGAAGGGTTTTAGTCAGGTTTTGAAATTGAGGGAAATACAAATTGACTAAGGCCTGAAGTTGAAATTATAGTAGAGCAAAAGACGAAGTGGTGGGTGAGTTAGTGACATGATTCAAAAATTTTGTCTTTGAAAAGAATCAACAACGGTTTCATATAAAAAATAGTTGTTGAAAGATGTGGAGGCGGGAAACTAGGGAAAACAATCACCAACGGTTGTTAAACAAAACAGTTGTTAAATGGGCCATAAGAAGGAATCAGCAACTGTTATTAATAAAAAACAGTTGCTAATTCTTGCACATAAATATTTTATGTTACCCAAGAATCAACAACGGTTATTAATAAAAAACAGTTGTTAAATGGGCCATAAGAAGGAATCAGCAACTGTTATTAATAAAAAAACAGTTGTTAATTCTTGCACATGAATATTTTATGTTACCCAAGAATCAACAACGGTTCCCAATGAATAACAGTTGTTAAATGGGCCATAAGAAGGAATCAGCAACTATTATTAATAAAAAACAGTTGGTAATTCTTGCACATGAATATTTTATGTTACCCAAGAATCAACAACGGTTATTAATAAAAAACAGTTGTTAAATGGGCCATAAGAAGGAATCAGCAACTGTTATTAATAAAAAAACAGTTGTTAATTCTTGCATATGAATATTTTATGTTACCCAAGAATCAACAACGGTTCCCAATGAATAACAGTTGTTAAATGCGCCATAAGAAGGAATCAGCAACTGTTATTAATAAAAAACAGTTGTTAATTCTTGCACATGAATATTTTATGTTGCCCAAGAATCAACAACTGTTTATACTTTAGAAACCGTTGGGAATGCTATCCCATTCCCAACGGTTTTTTATAGTGAACCGTTGTTAATTCTTGCACATGAATATTTTATGTTACCAAGAATCAACAACGGTTTCTATTTTAGGAAACGTTGGGAATGCTCTCTTTCCCAACGGTTTTTTATTGTGAACCGTTGTTAATTCTTGCACATGAATCAACAACTGTTTCTTCTTAAGGAACAGTTGAGAATGATATGCCTTTCCCAACTGTTTTTTAAAGGAACAGTTGTTGATTCTTTTTCAGATTTCGGGTAAGTCTTTCCCAACTGTTCCTTCTGATAAACCGTTGCTGATGTGTTTTATTAAATTTCCAAAATGCCACTGCCACTTTTCAACAACGGTTTTCTTGATAACAGTTGCTAAGTTGGAGTTGCTAAAGCCCATCTCTGTGGTAGTGTCTATTACTTAATACCAATAACATTCATCAATTGACAGCTCTAAATGGAAGAATTGTACACGACATGACGCAATAACGAAACAAAAATACTCCGTATCGTTAATTGTTGCGTTTTTTAAACGATAGAAAATTTTCTTTCGTTCATCGTTTTGTTTAGAAAACGCAACAAAAATTTGTTGCATTGATCGTTCTGTCTGAACGAAACGAAACGCAAGAACAAAAAATAATGGCTTCGTTGACAGCCCTAGTTGTATCATTACGTTGTAGACTGTTTTAAGTAGCTAATGGCTAAAAAAAATCCAAGGTAATTATATAGCTTGTTTTTAAATGGTTCAATTCAACCATGGCATGTACAAGTCTGGATAGGTCAACGTGGTGTGGTAAATAGAGTGTTCAATTTACTAATAAATAATAATAAGTTATATAATAGAGTTTTGTTCTTTAATTTATAGATCATGACGTCAAGTGAATATCAGGGCAGTTTAGAATCATCAGAGAGCTATGCTGTAAAATAAAAACACTTATATATTATAGAATGAGAAAGTGATATAATAATTGTATAAAGTAAAATGATAACCAGGCACAAGTACCAGTTACAACAAAAATGATGCAAAATTCATAATTACAAGAGCAAAAGCTAGTCATGAATATATATATGACAAATGGTTAATGAAATCAAAACCATCAAAAAAAATTAAATTAAAATAAATTAAATTCTAAAATAAATAATTGGTCAATAAATTTGATATTAAATATTTTTAAATTGAAACCATAACAAAAGCTTCATTAAAACAACTTAATATCATACAATAAAATTAGTACTCAAACTGGTAATTAAAATAGTAACACCAATGTTTTTAAAAATTTCTCTCGAACCGAGTTGTAAACTTAAATCGGCAAAAAATGCAAAAATGCCAAAAAAAAAAAAAAAAATGTCTCAAACCGAGTTTCAAATTAACTCAGTCCTCAGAAAAACGAAAGAAAATTTCCGTTGACCGAGTTCATGATCACTCATGCAGCTTAAAATTTGAAGCCACTCTAAGTAGCTTCCGTTCGGAATCATAGTTTAAACTTAAAGAGGTAAAAATGCTAAGCCATGGGTATTATTTCCTTAAAAATCCGGACAAGCTTAAGCTCCAATCAAAATGAGACTTAAGGAGATATTTTTAATCCGTGCTAAGGAGTTTATATTCGGAAGGATTAAGAGACTAAGGATGTTAAAGAAAGCTAAAGAAGGTTTAAAGAGGCTTAAGTTAAGGTTGCTGAAGGGCCCCTTAGGTCCTTAGGATCTCCAAAAAAATGTGTTGATTCTTTTTCTTAAAGTCTTTTAGCAATTTCCTAGATAATTTGCTTGAGTCAATTTACGTCAAATACTGTTAGATTAGGAGCAGAGTTTGATGCGGTCTTGCAGAGTCGTTCAAACAAGTTTACTATATATATGACTGACTGACGTTAATTTTAACGAATTTGAAAAGGTTGATATGATATGATATATATGAAGTCTATTTATATATATGTAAGCAAAAACAACGTAACAAAGGTATCATAAATAATGGTCTTGCAGAGTCATTCGGACGAGGTTCCTATATCACTGATATGTGTCAACTAATTATGATACTAATTAAGCTTATTCAAGATAACAGAACATAAATATAAAGAAAGGAAAAGGTGTACTCAACAGAAAGCTATAAAAACCCATTCTATGCTCAACAAGTAAAATTAATCAAAGGAAATCACATAAAAACTCTTTCTAGTATATATATATAGCTGTTTGACCTAGGTTGTAATTAACTAACAACAACGGCAAGAACCAGCCTTTAGTGTATTGACTAGGGGCAACGCTCTCTATGTGGGAGGTTACGGGTTCAAAACCTAGATAAGAGATCTCTTATAGACATTTAAATTTGATCGTGACTTGACCCTCATATCTATCGCTTCTCTAACCTCCATACTAGACAGGTGATAATCACATGAAAATATTATGTTAATTTTAAGATTTCATATCCTCTGTAGCGCTGCATTGTGTAGCGCAAGATGTGAATCGTTAGATTATCTTAGGATCTGTGCTGGCTCGAATCTAGCTCGAGATGATCTAATAGTTCACATCTTGCGCTACACAATGCGGCGGTACAGAGTTCTCACAGAATGCTACTACAAAGCATTCAAAACACAATTTATACTTAACTAGCTTGCTTAAGTTTTTTGAAGCAACTGAGACTTCATTTGTAATCACAATGCACCCAAAACTCACAAAATATTTCAATTATGTAATCTGCATATTACAAAACTCATTCTAAAAACAATCAAAAGAGTTACAAATTAAATACGTACGACGTTTTATGAACAAAATGCCACAATTAATTAAGAAAACACTCAGAACTCAATTGGATGGGTTAATTAATTTGTTCCAGTATTCAAGCAATATAATTGAGATTTCATTTGCATGCCAGCATAATGCAAGCAGAACACACATAGAACTTCAAATCATATCTTTTTACATATATATTTGCAAGATTAATTCGCCATCTTTGATCAAGTCTCACCATCTTGATCATACTCATACACCTCCTCCTTCTGTATCGGCAATCTTTCTCTTCCTTCGATCACAAACCTAGTAATTTGAATTGCTGAATTTTGATCAAATTGAAGTGCTGAATTTTGTAAGGAAATTCCATGTTTATGTTTCACATCAGGTATGAATTCAATAGGCTAAGCATAAGAACAACAAGGATATTACTTGGGACAGCAAAATTTTTCCATTTATAATATAATTTTCTCAGATTTCCTTCCATATAATTAAGAGATTTTGCTGTCCTAAGTAATATGGTTGCTATCCTTAGACCCGACCAAAACAATATAAATGAACTTGAATGTAAGATTTCAGTAAAAAAGAGCTCTTTGAATTATACTGAAATAAATAAGATGGTATTTTATGTGTTTGTAATTTATTAATTCGCATACCGACACACAGCCTCCGCATCAGACCGATGGGCAGCTGATGCCGCCACGAAAAAGATGGTCTGGCCCACCGGTATCATGCCCAGACGGTGCGACACCGCTAACCGGGTCAGCTTATCCCGCCACTGCTCCCGTGCAGCAGCACACAAGGCAGCCAACTGTTCTTCTACCACAGGGCGATCCCCCTCCAAGCGCAGACCCACTACTCGGCGGCCACAGGAGTTGCTAGTACGTGTACACGCCTCGAACGTGGCAATGGCGCCAGCCGCTGGGTCACGCACATGAGTTGTTAGCTTAACTATGTCAATTGGAGCGGTCGATGCGGCGCTCACCACCTCTGTCAGGTCATTGGGTGCCGCCATTGGAATTGGGTGCATGCTGGCTGGAGGATTACTAGTACTATATATGTAGGAAGAACTACAAGAGCTATATAGTTGGTTTGTACTTGTTTTCTTTCCTTAATTTCCTTTTACTTGTTGAACATGGAATGGGTTTTTGTAGCTCGATATATCACTGGTGAATGGTGATCACAGTACCCTTTCCTTCTTGTCTTTTTTTAAAAAAAAAAAAAAAAAATTTGTTTCATTTTCTTGGGTAAACGTAATTTACAGGAAAGTGTAATTCATTTAAATGACTAAGCAAGACCATTATATATTATATCTTTGTTGTTAATTTTGTTTACCTAAATAGAACTTCATATATATATATATATATATATATATAAGATATACCTTTCAAACTCGTTAAATGGATAATGACTTAGCTAAAGACTGCCCCAAATTTTTGTTGTTTGGACGAAGTTCCTCTGAAACTTTTTATTAATTTTAGACAAATTCATCTCCAAGTTTATCATCTCAATGCTAATTTGCTCTCTAATACCTCATTATTGATTCCAATGAAATATATAAAGGTCGTCCATTATATAGGGGAGGGATTTTGAGCATGAACAGATTTCAAGTCTGTTTAATTACTGAGTACTACAAAGGCCTCCTGGGTACAATTACAAAACAACAGGTAACTCAAATACAATCTTTTCAGAATATAGGTCCAACATCCAAGGGTTGATGGGCTAGAAATATTAGTTAATGAAATTTTCTGAAGAGGAAATGATTAGGTCCATGGCCATTGAACAATAACAGCCTGAATTTGGGCCATAGGCCATTGCACAAACACATTCCAGTCCCATAAAATCCGTGGACCTCAAACGTTTATGTAACTAAGGGTTTAGAGTTTAGGGTTTAGGGTTCAAAAGTTTTCACCAGTACGTATAATTATTACCCAGCAACTTTTTTTTTTTTTTTTTTTTTTGAAGTTTGACAACAGCTTTCAAGTGTATATATTATTATTAAAAGAAAAAAATAGATTAATACATCAGGGATCTGCCTCACAATTCTAAACCCTAAACCCTAAACCCTAAGGTCCCGTTCGGATGGCTTGGGGAAATGTGGGAATGGGAAGGAATTTGCACCAACTATGAAATATTTCCCATTACCGTTCGGATGCCAATTTGTGGGAATTGAAATGAGCTACATTTCTCATATTTTTTTCCCATTCATGTACAAAATGGTGGGTACAAAATAATTAAGTCCAACTTGATTTTTTTTCCCCAACATTGGTGGCTCTCTCTCCATACCTCTCAATTTTAATTAATATGTAATAGTTTTGTGTTTGTATTTTAGATTTCTTTTACATGTATTTACAAAAATATGCATTTTAATTTCTTGTTGCTTAAAATTCAATAACAACAACAACAACAACAACGGTTATCAAACTAAACTATTAAATACAAAAGATTTTTTTATTTTTATATGTCATTTAGAGGTTCAAATAGGCTTTTAATTTAAAAAATATATAATTTGACTATATATATCTATTTTTTTCTTAAAAAATAAAGATTTCCCGTGATATTTTCTATGATACAACCGAACAATCATATTTGTATACCCGAAATCATACCCATGGGTATGAGTTACCACAAATAAAAAAGTGGGTTCCCGAACCCATTAAATCCCATCCCGCACAATCCCATGACAACCGAACACGCCCTAAACGTATATGTAACTATACGTCTGCTTCCCAATTGTTTTAGGAAAACATGTTGAGTCCACCCTATAAATTAGACTACCCATCTACTATTCTCTCACAATCTGACACACGTACACAGACTCATTTGCTTATCACGGTTGCATAAATATTTACTGAAAATCGTAATGTATCTGTTTACTAGAAAATGATATATATTGATTGGAAAGATATAAATATTTACTGAAAAATTATATTTATTCATTAAAAATAAGGTAGACCGGTGAATAGATACAAAATAGGTCACTACCTATTACTCATAACTCATGGCTTTATGCCGTTCCAAACAGAAACACGTTGCACTGTTGCAGTCACTTACCGATACCCAACCCCCATATCATGGCTAATTAATTCGAATCAATAACAAGACAATGACTGAATACTGATGCAGTTAGGGGTGGCAATGGAACGGAACGGTAGCGGAAATAGGGTGTTCCGTTTCCGTTCCGTTATAACGGACAACCAAAATCTGTTTCGTTATAACGGAACGGAACAACGGAAATACGTAGAAAATATGTGGAAAATACGTGTTTATAGCGGAAATGGGATGTTCCGTAATAACGGAACGGAACAACGGAAATACGTGGGAAATACGTGGAAAATACGTGTTTAGGGCGGAATGGATTGTTCCGTTTTCGTTCCGTTATAACGGACTGAACCAAAATCCGTTCCGTTTGAACCGAACAATAGAAAAACTTGTTCCATTGCCAACCCATAGATGCAGTGAAAGTCAGCTCCAAAATTCCCAATTCATTGGCTGCCCGGCTGCCATCAAATGAAACCAATCAATCAGTCATCATGCCTCCCAATTTCAACGCCCACACCGACTGTTAGCGTTTTTTTTTTTTTTTTTGAGAAGAACTGTTAGTGTTGGGCTTTACACACACACTCTACAGAGAGTCAGAGTGAGAGACGGAGAAATTAAGAAGAATAGAATATGGCGGGCTTCTCTCTGGAGGAGTACAAGCCGAGCCTGGCGATGGTGGCGTCGCAGGCCATCTTCGCCCTGATGAACCTGCTGGTGAAGGCCGCGTTCAACCAGGGCTTCAGCAGCCTCGTCTTCGTCGTCTACAGGCAGTCCATCGCCACCGCCGCCCTTCTGCCCGCTCTGTTCTTCGCCGGGGGGTAATAAGTGCTCACTTGATCACTTTTCTTCTCCTGAATTGGTGCTGCTGGATTTCGATGGCGTAATTAGTTGATTGATTAGTCGATGGTGATGATCTGTTGCCGGAATTGGTAGTGGAGGGAAAGAATCTTGCTGAATTGGGATAATTAAGTTAGGGAACTTCTTCTAGGGTTTTTTTTTTTTTTTTTTTTGAGATTTGGCCTAAAAATAACCATTACTATATATAGAAGGTAATGATATGTTAATTTGGTACCAGTTTGTTAGTGGTTGTGCAGGTAATTGCACTAATTCAAGATAAAATGTAATAAAATAAAAATGATGTTTCCACTTGAGAAGAAGGTTACAATGTTAAAGGTACAGGATGCTGTGCAATGAGGGAATTGAGATTGGTGGGGGGAGAATTTGCTACTGGTTAGTTATATAAATGAAGGAGGCGTTTAGTTGCTTGGTTTCTGAAGCATATTTTGGGTTTATTGTTAATTATCACTTATTCATATTCCGGTCTCACGAAGAATTTGATGGTGAATTTTTTACTGTGGACGTCATTTTTCTGTTCAGTGATTTTATTATGTTTCACTAAGTTTTCTTGGTCCAACTAGTATCCCTGAAAGTTACTGTAGTTACAGTGAAATAGTTGCACACAGAAGAGACAATTTTGATTGTTTATATATGGCAACCGTGTTGACGGATTCAATATATATATGTTGTACACAGGAGAGGATTGAATGGAATGTCTCTCAGCCTGAATGGTTTTGGTTTGGTGTTTCTTGCTGCACTTTTTGGGTAAACGCAAATGCAATTACTTTAGTTACTATCAATTTTGTTTGGGATTTCGGTATCTAATAAGTTTTAATTTTTTAATGTTGTTATTCCTCATTATTAACAGAGGCACTGGGAACAAGCTCTTACACTATTTAGGTCTGAATTTGGGGAATGCATCCTTAGCATCCGTCATGTCTAATCTGACACCCGTAACTACATTTGTCATAGCAGCTTCAATTGGGTACTCATCTTTCAATTTATATTTTACCAGACTAATTTTCTGTTAGTTGACCTATGACCCTTGTTTAACTAGTCTTATTATATTGTGAAAAACCACAAGAACAGAAGTTTGGATTTAAAACTGGATCTGCAGTTTTAATTGTACCACATTAAAAAAACAAAATCTCCAATTAGAGGTGATTTATTAGCATCAGAATCCTTGTAAGGGACCAAATTTTATACCTTCTGGTTTAATTTAATCACTCTCAATTATCAAAGAAAAACAGTGAAAAATAATCCTTAATAGTATTTTTTTTTAAGTAGACTCCAATCTAGTGACATGAACGTTTAGGAGAATATGAGATTAGCTGATAACCTAACCGAATGATCCATCACAAATGGTTGTTCCATCAATTTGACAGATTGGAGAAGGTGGAACTAAGGAGTCTGAGAACATGGGCTAAGATAATCGGAACTATAGTTTCTGTTGGCGGGACAATGATTTTAACGTTTTATAAAGGTCCTAATGTTTTTAATTTGTCGAAATCTTATATAGATTTTGGAACAGCACTGCACTTTGTAAGCTATAAATGGGTACTTGCCGTACTTTGCCTACTTGGATCGACTAGCTGTTGGTCCCTGTGGCTCATATTGCAGGTGAATATTCTGAATCAATCAAAATTTATCATCATTGAACATATCTGACAACTGTCACAAAGCTTATCAGATTCAAACAAGTAATATGTGTGTATTTTTCTCTATAATGTGGATAAATAAGGTATCAATTTGTTGGCACCCCATTGCATGATGGCTGAATGTATAGTTTGCTTTTCTGACACTTGATCAACTTCCAAACTTTTCATTTCACAAATATTATTTTGGTACATGATCTACATAATTTTCTGACATGAACCACAGTTTGTTGATCAACATATTTCACTTATTGGTTGATATTTGTCAGATAACTGTTCAGATCAGACATAACTGTGTTACATATGTAAAATGTTACGATCAAGCTAAAAAGTTTTTTGAGCTTCAAACTTCGTGGACCACTTCAATTTCCATCGGGTTACTCCCAAGTAAAGACTGACCTCTTGCTCACATTGCTCTTGTACCTGTACTTTAATTAATTCAGGTACCAATCTGCAAATTTATTGATCACATGCCACAAGCAGTTTGGCTATGCTTTCTTTCATCACTCCAATCAGCTACAGTTGTGATTTTCATGGAGCCAAACTTAAGTGCATGGCAAATCAACACTGTTACCGAGCTTTCAGCTTGCTTGTTTTCGGTATTATTCTTCATTGTCTGACCGATCATCACTTGTTTCCTATTCCAAATTGACAAATTTGATAGTTCAGGCCTAACTGATAAAAATACATCTATATCAATACTATGTTCATTTTGGGTAATCGACATGAATTGTGGTTTCTTTGCTTACAGGGCGTTTTTGGTTCAGCAGTATGTTATTACCTTCAATCCTGGTGCGTATCAGTAAGAGGACCTGTTTATTGTGCCATGTTCATGCCACTTAATACCGTAATAACAGTTGCATTGGCTGCCATAACACTCCGTGAAGAACTCCATGTTGGAAGGTGAGCTCAAACTTTTATATGTTTTCTTTCACAGTCGACTCAACATGCGCCGGATTACTGAGAAATGATTATATATACCTAATCAGCTTGATAGGTACAGTTACTATAATTGGAGGATTGTACATAGTTCTATGGGGAAAGGCTGAGGATCTCAAAGGGGATGGAAAAGAGGTAACTCAAAGTGTGGATGCTTCAGAAATAACCATTTCAATAGGTGCCAGAGAAGATCAAGCAGAACATAGTACCAGAGAGCCACTTCTTGTAAATACACTAAGGCTGGAAAACTAGATAATTATCCTTGTTGTAATATTGAAATGCCATTATATATGCCTGGTTGGTGAATCTGAATCAAATACGATAAGAGACTCATTATACAGTAAATTCAATTTTTATTTATAGTAATTTTTTTTTTTTGACTAAGTGAATTTTATTCATCAAAAAAATAAAAAATAAAAACATGGAAAATGCTACGATGATACATAGTTTAACTTGTTAAAACAAACTAATTATTCAACATAACATAATAATTATTCAACTTAACATACTAAATATTCAACTTAATATCAACTTATAATTAGTATGTTAAATATTTAGCATCCACTTAACATGACAATTATGACTTAATGTTAAGTTGAATATTCAAATGTTAAGTTGCATATTTAGTATGTTAAATTGAATAATTAGTTTGTTTGACCAAATTAAAATATATGGTATCCGCAATTGTATTCTTAATGTTATCATCATATCTATACACTATATATAAACATATAGCTTATTATCGTACCAGTATTCGTGATATTTTAAAATTGTTGCATCGCCGCACACGTAGTGTATCAGATACAATACCCGCATCTGTGCTCATTTAGGGCGTGTTCGGTTGTCACGGGATTGTGTGGGGTGGGATTTCATGGGTACGGGAACCCAACTTTTTATTTGTGGGAACCCATGCTCGTAGGGATGACTACGGGTAGACAAATATGACTGTTCGGTTGTATCATGGGAAACATTATGGAAAATCCTTATTTTTAAAATAAGTAGTTCATATATCTATATATGTCCCTATTAATAATTATAAATAAATTTAAATAAGAGAATAAATATACAAAAGCTTATATACAACTTAAACAATTATTTATATATAAGTTCAAACTTTCAAATATATATAAAACTATCCGTATATATTTATTTAAAGGGGTATTATTATATTAAAAAAAAATTCAAAATAGGACTTAAAATTTTTTTGTTGACCGTATATATTATTGTTTATTATAATAATATTTGTTCATATTACTTTCAATTAAAACATACTCTGCATTTGATTATCTTATTTGATTAATATGTGTAGTTTTTGTATAGAATAATGCAAAATGAATTTTATCACAAGAAATATCATTAAATTAACATATCATAGAAAGAGAGAGCATGTGGGAAAAAATTAATTGGATCCAAGTGAATAAATTTCTTTCCACCACTTTATGAAGAGTTGGGTAGAAAAATGGGAATTTTTACTATTTCCATGTTCTAACAAAAGGGGCACCGAACGTCAATGAAAAATTTTTCATGATTGGGCAAAAAATCCACCCATTTCCCATTCCCAAAGTGAGAACCGAACGTGGCCTTAACATAGATCCGCCGTGATGCCTAAACCATTAAGTGTGAGCTGGGTCATAACTCATAACCATTGCACAAAAGTTCCAATCCCAAAAATCTGGGGACGTCATGTATAATTTAACTTAAGAAAGGGGTGCATCATAGAAAATTGCTTTATGCGATTCCAAAAGTAGGGGTGTAAACGAGCCGAGCCGAGCCGAGTTAGGCTAAGCTCAAGCTCGGCTCGTTTAATTAACGAGCCAAAAACACGAGCTCGAGCTCGGCTCGTTTAATTAACGAGTTGACCGAGCTGGCTCATTAAGCTCGTTTATTTTTTAATAATAAAATTTTAAGTATGTTCCATCAAAATTTATATAAAAATTAATATAAAATGACTAATAAATATATGTTCATACACATTTTACATAACAATTTCATATATATTTGACCATATGTTGTATAATATATTAATAATTTATGATAAGAGCAGTACAAATTGCAGTTAGTAATAGTTTATTGAGCCAAACGAGTTTAACGAGCCAAGCCATGCCAAGCTCAAGCTCAGCTCATTAGCTTAACGAGCTTAACGAGCGAGCCAATAACAAGTTGAGCTCGAGCCACTAATGAGCGAGCCACCAACCATGATTTTTTTTGTCACTCCTATCCAAAAGAACGGCTTTGGAGTTTTGCAACCATTGTTACTTAAAGGGGTAATGTTCCAAGTCCTCTCAAACCTTTTCGATTTTTATAAACACCACCCAATATTTTAATTTGGACAAACATCCACCGAACTATTATTTGTGACAAATTAACCCTGACAGTTAATTAACTCACTAATACTATATTTTAAAGTGAAAAGACTAAACTACTCTTTTGCACATATGTATGATATTGTAAAAATAATTATATTTCGTCATTTCAAAGAAAAATAAGTAAATAAGATATAACACATTTGTAAAAATGTTCAAATGTACAAAAGATATTTCTTATTATTTTTTTTTTTACTTTTATACTCCAATTTTATATTTTTCAATGATATCTCCATAAAATATATTGTTATGTAAAAAATTAAAATTGATCCTTTTTACTTTATAATGATTTATAGTTTACAAAGTAATTTTCAAATTAATAAACTTAACTTATGTCAAAAGTTTGTTACTTTTTGTATCTATAATATTTTATTATAAGTAATTAAATATATCTTGCGAGAACAAAAAATAAAGCATAAAAATCTTAGAATTTTAGTCCAAAATAAGATAAATATTATTTTAACCACGTCAAGTATACAAATATGAATTTTACTATCACTATTTTTTGAAATTACTTAGTTTAAAAATTTATAAAGTATAAATATATTAATTAATTATATACATATTTATAAAAAGGTAGTTTAGTTTTTTATACTTTTAAAATTGAGTATTAGTGAGTTAAGTAACCATCACGGGTTAATTTATCACAAATCCAATAGATCGTGAGGTGTTTGTCAAAAACAAAAGATTGGGGGTCGTTTGTCGAAACTGAAAAGATTGGGACAGTCTTGAGTCATTCCCCCTGAAAAATTGCTTCATACAATTCCAAACAGAAACACGTTGCAATCAATAACAATATCAATATCATGGCTAATTAAGTCATAATTTCATATGTATATATGAGACAGTGATTGGTGCAGTGGAATCAGTCCCAATTAAACTCCCAATTATGTAGCTGTATTGTTACCATCATGCTTCCCAATTTCAACAACTTACTAATCATCAACTGTTACTAGTTACTACTAATCAGGCCAGAGACAGAGTCAGTCACATAGGAATCAATGGCTGCCTTCTCTCTGGAGGAATACAAGCCGAGCCTGGCGATGGTGGCGTCGCAGACCATCTTCGCAGTGATGAATCTGCTGGCAAAGGCAGCCTTCAACCAGGGATTCAGCAACCTGGTGTTTGTTGTTTATAGACAGTCTATTGCCACTGTTGCTCTTCTGCCTGCTTTGTTCTTCGCCCGAGGGTGCTCACTTAATTTCTCCCTCTCTCTTTTCAGTGATGATCCTGTGTGAATAATTAGTTAATTTTTCAATGGTGCTGATTTATTCCTTACAATTAGTGGTGGAGAAAAAAAGTTTCTGAACTGGATCAATTAAATTGACTTTTAGGGTATTTTGAAATTTGAACTAAAAAATCAAAATTATACAGTGTAGTAATTTGTTTGGTACCAGTTTGTTAGTGTTGTGCAGGTAATTTTGCTATTTCAAGATAAAAAAAAAAAAAAAAATAGAGAAGAAGAAAGTGAGCATATGATATGGCCTCACCTGATGATATGATATTTCCACCTGGAAAAAGGTTCCAATTAATGTTTAAGGTACAGATTACAGAATAAAGCCAAATGAAGGAACTGAAGTGGACTGCTTGCTTGTTGCTTCCCTCTTGGTGGGGTAGAATTTTCTACTGGTTATAATTGAAGGAGGCATTTAGTTGCTTGGTTTATGAAGCATATTTGGGTTAATTGTTATCAGTTATCACTTATTCATTTTCTGGTCTAAAGAAGAATTTGATATTGAATTTTACCAGTATCATTTTTATGTTCAGTGATTTTATTAATTATTATGTTTCCCAAAGTTTTCTTGACCCAACTAGAATAGATAATTTTGATTTTTTTGATACTATATATATTGCAACCTTGTTGATGGATTCAGTATTGTACACAGGAGAGGATTCAGTGGAATGTCTCTCAGCCTGAAAGGATTTGGTTTGGTTTTTCTTGCTGCACTTTTTGGGTAAATGTAAATACAATTGCTTTAATTACTACTAATTTTGTTTGAGATTTGGGTAACAACTTGTTTCCAACAATTTTGAGTTTCTTACTGTTGTTATTCCGCATTATCGACAGGAGCACTGGAAACAAGCTCTTACATTTTTTAGGTCTGAATTTGGGGAATGCAACCTTAGTATCTGTCATGTCTAACCTGACACCTGTAACCACATTTGTCATGGCAGCTTCAATTGGGTACTCATCTTTCAATTTATTTTTGAGGATCGGAGGTTGCAATTAGCTGATAACTAAAAGTACCATCACCAATGGTTGTTCCATCAATTCAACAGATTGGAGAAGGTGGAACTGAGGAGTATGAGAACATGGGCGAAGATAATCGGAACTATAGTTTCTGTTGGTGGAACAGTGATCTTAACGTTTTACAAAGGTCCTAATGTTTTCAATTCGCCAGAATCTTATATGAATTTCGGAACATCACTGCACGCACTGCACTTTGTGAGCTACAAATGGGTACTTGCTGTACTTTGCCTACTTGGATCGACTAGCTGTTGGTCCCTATGGTTCATATTGCAGGTAAATATTCCGAATCAATCAAAATTTATCATCATTGAACATATCTGATAACTGTCATAATACTTATCAGAATTTGAACCTATAATATGTGGGTATTTTTCTCTATATAATAAGGTATCAATTTGCTGGCACTCCATTGCATGATTGGGTGACTTTATCTTTTAATTTTCTGCACTTGAATTCCCAAGCTTTTCATATCATAAATTGTTTAGTACATGATACATAATTCAACATAACTCATTTTGGGCATCAAAATTATAATAACTTTGGATTCAGTTGTCATGGATCACAGTTTTGTCAGTATGATCCTTCTCTTCGTATTTCTCTTGTTTGGATATTTGTCCGATAACTTTTAAGATCAGACATGACTGTGTTACACATGTGAAAAGTTAGATTCTGCTTAAAACTTGATGTACTTGTACTTAATTAACAACTTGAGGTTACTCGCAAGTTAAAGACTGACCTCTAGCTCACATTGCTCTTGTACTTTGTACTTTAATTAACAATCAGGTACCGATCTGCAAATTTATTGATGACATACCACAAGCACTTTGGTTATGCTTTCTTTCATCACTCCAATCAGCTGCTGTTGTGATTTTCATGGAGCCAAACTTGAGTGCATGGAAAATTAACACTGTTACCGAGCTTATAGCTTGCTTATTTTCGGTATTATGCTTCATTGTCAGACCAATACATCTACATCAATATTATGTTCATTTTGGGTAATCGACATGAATTGCGGTTTCTTTGCATACAGGGCGTTTTTGGTTCAGCGGTATGTTATTACCTTCAATGCTGGTGTGTATCAGTAAGAGGGCCTGTTTATTGTGCCATGTTCTTGCCACTTTATACCGTAATAACAGTAATATTGGCTGCCATAACACTCCATGAAGAACTCCATGTTGGAAGGTGAGCTCAAACTTTTATATGTTTTCTCTCACAGTGTGGTATGCAATTCTTCAGTGGACTCAACATGCGCCAGATTACTGAGAAATGATTATATATACCTAATCAGCTTGATAGGTACAATTACTATAATTGGAGGATTGTACATAGTTCTATGGGGAAAGGCTGAGGATCTCAAAGGGGATGGAAAAGAGCCAACTGAAAGTGTGGATGTATCAGAAATTACCATTTCAATAGGTGCCAGAGAAGAACATGCAGAACATGGTACCAGAGAGCCACTTCTTGTAAATACACAAAGGCTGGAAAACTAGATATTCATCCTTATGGTAAATGTTGAATGCCATTAGATGTGGCTGGTGAATCTGACCCGAATCTCATACAACAAGAGACACATCTGTAGTAAATTCAATTTTTGCTTGTAAAATTAAAATTTTTTAATTTCATATGCTTGTAAAAATCTTCATTACCTGCTAAATTTATGGGTTATTATGGTGAAACCATCAGTCATAAGCAAGAAATTTTCAAGAAATTCATAATCTTTACCACAATTTCTGCCATAATAGATCAACTGCTTCAGCTTGCTATAATTGCAGCAAATATCTGCTAAACAAAACTAACACACAGGAATTGCACAGGCAGCATAAACAAACTTCGGGAACCGTTAATACTTAATACAAAATGCTACTTCATGTTGAGTTTCGTCCTCATCATTAGCCCACCGGGCTTTGGCTGCAAGGCCCGCAAACTCAGAATCGGACTCGGACTCAGCCATGGGACTGTGGACTCGGAATCGGCCGACTCGGCCGGACTCGGCCGGACTCGGCCGACTCGTATCGGAAACTCAGATTTTTTCGGAAAAAGCTTATTTTTCACTTAAAAAAATCATAAAAAATGTAAAAAAAATATCTAATCACAAAATAATGTTAAAACAACATATTACACATAATTAAACCACTAATTCAATTTAATAAAAATACTCAAACTAACCAGATAGTCTGATTAATTCTCACATATAGTACAAAAACATAAAAAAAAAAAAGAAAATGTGACAAACAATGAAAAACAACTTAAAAAATAGCAATCCAATAAAATCACATGAAAAAAAGAATATAAATAACGAAATTGTAATAATTAAGCAGAAACAAAGCATAATTGTCACCAGACTCGGTCTGATTCGGATGACTCGGACGACTCGGCCGCATAACTCGGACGACTCGGCCGCATAACTCGGACGACTCGGCCGCATAACTCGGACGACTCGGCCGAGTTATCCGATTTTCCCATCAAAACTCGCACAGTCACCAGACTCGGACGAAATCGGCTCGGAATGGGCCGAGTCCGAGTCAACTCGGCCGATTTTGCAAGCCTTGTTTGGCTGTTTCGGGTCGGTTAAACTGAAGAGATGACAGAAGAGGGCATCAAAGTTACTATTGTGTTTGCAAGGACCAAATTGAATAAGGTGAAGCAAAAAAACAAATGGTCAGCTGTATTTCTTTGAATCCTGCTGTTTTTCCATGTAAAGTAGAGGTGGCAAATTTTGACCCGACCCGAAAAACCCGCCTGACCCGTCCGACCCGAAACCCGACCCGACCCGAGTTTTAGGGAAAGTCAAACTGACCCGAACCCGACCCGAGTTCTAGGGAAAGTGAGACTGAGCCGAACCTGACCCGACCCGACCTGTGTTCCAGGGAAAGTCAGACTGACCCGAACCCGACCCGACCCGGGAATAGAGATACAAAATTTGACAAAAAACGACCAAACCCGAAAAACCCGCCCGACCCGACCCGATCTGAAAAAATACCGGCAGACATCAACCCGATACCCGACTCGACTTGACCCAAACCCGACCCGACCCAACCCGACCCGAGAATGTCCCACCTCTAATGTAAAGTGAGAGGAAATCTCACACCCCAAACCAAAATAATATTGATCGGGTGCGACACGGCCGCATGTACATGAAAATACATATACATGTAAGACTTCAATTTAATACAATTCATTCATTTATCTCAACAAAATAAATAAGGGTTCACAATACATACCACAACCAATTAATAATCCAAATGTCAGAATTTCAGAACCGAATACATGCCACAACATTAATATTCTGACATTTCCCAAATAAAAAAAAAAAGAAAATGAAACAAACCAAAGTGGCAGTTTCATCATGAACATCTCCTACATCGATCCTCACTATTTGGACACCTGGAACCCACAAATAAGTGGAATAGGTGAAAGATAAACTCTCAATATGGTATTCAGTTCCAGCCTACAGAGCTATAATTTTTCACAAAAAGAATAATAACTACAACATGAACCAAAAGTGAGGTGATGAATTTTTAAAAATAAAATTAGACATGCCATGCAACATATTTAACACAACATATATAATATATACTAGCAACTGTCTTTTTTAAAAAAAAAAAATCATTCGTAGAAAACATTTTTATCTGTCCCGTACTCCGTACTGGAACTTCTGTCCAGTTTTGTCCGATTACATACATTCCTTACAAAATAATATGTCCCGTACCGAACGAAGTTCAGTTATGTCCGATTAAATACATTTTATCACAATAAGAGAATTTATCTCATAATTAAGAATTTATTTTTGCTTCCTGTTTGCTGCGCTTGAATTTTGGGCAAGCTAATGTAGTAAGGATGTAAACAATATTACCAGTTGAGGCGTGCTGACCGAAAGGAGATGTGTATAATAAAAATAGATAAATGTCCTTACTTTAATTTTCTTTCTTAAGAAAACTAACATATAGATACAGTAATGAGATGCTTTGATATGGAAATAAAATGATAATGGGCAAAAGTAATTACCAAGAACATCTAGAGATTAAAACACAACGGTGTTTGGATGAAGAAACAACGAAATCAGTATGGATCTTATTCTCATCAAACCAAGTCAAACTGGGGAATCAATATATACATATATGATGCTGCATGCGTTTGGGAATCTAAAATTATAATGAAAGGAATCATATTCATCAAAAAATAACCCAATCCTTTTTTCTTTAAAGCTCATATATACTAAATCAGGGAAGGTTCGAATCCTTCCGCCCTGCCCCCCGTATAAGGCGATGATCATCGATCTATATTGCTTTTTTTCTTGATTGAATTAAGAGGCTTGTGGGGTATCCCTCATAGGGTAGGGATGTCTATATTTGTTGGAAGCAAACTCCGGGCTAATCTAATATGAAGCGCACGGATACAAGCCTTGGAATGAAAGACAATTCCGAATCAGCTTTGTATCCGAACAAGGAAGCTATAAGTAATGCAACTAGGAATCTCATGGAGAGTTTGATCCTAGCTCACGATGAACGCTGGCGGCATGCTTAGCACATACAAGTCGGACGGGAAGTGGTGTTTCCAGTGGCGGACGGGTGAGTATCCAGTTTCTTCTCTGTGCAACTCCATATATACCCAATATATATCGATTTGGGATTTGCACGGTCACTTCCGATATGGCAGTGGACCTCAAATTCACAGACAAGAACCAGATGTGCAGTACCTGATTCCTTGGCCAGGTAGCCAGTACTGAACTCCATCCACATCAGAACCGCCGCATTGCACGCGCGAGACACCTCAATGAGGAGTATGACATGACATGGTATCATGGTTCCTCGATCGATATATCCAGTTTTCGATCCTTTGTGGTATAAGTTTTCTTTACTCAACACTCTTTTGCTAACAATGTTTATCTATTTGTTAACTTCAAAATATGCAGCCAATAACTAATTATATCTTTCAACTAATATATTACTACATCTGGTAAAATACATATACTTTTTTTTGAGATGGACACCACTGGCTAATTCCTTTATGTTTCTCCGGCACAAATTTAGTTTTTATATCATTCGTTTTTTCAATCCTTGAACAAACCAATTTCCAAATTCCGAATGAAGTAGACTCTTAATAATAATAATATGATGTTTCACTCATTAAAGATGGTTCCTTGAGCATCAATAATAACACATGCATTACAGACAACAGAGCACAAGGATACACAGAACATGTAAAGATGGTTTATGTAGTATAAATTTGATTTAATCAATTAATTATCCGACAAAAAAATAATAAAATTGCAACCCAACTTGAGTGACTCTAGGGTATACAGTTATATACAGGGTTTGGAACAATTAAACCGCTAAGAAATTAAATAAGCAATCAAACACATTCCCCCTTGTAGACATAATTCTTAGAAAAGTAGAGGAAGAACATCAACTCAATTACAGTCAGAAAGACAAGGAGCCAATAGAAGTAATTAAGGTGAGTTCTATTCAAATTATTTGAAAACCAACTGTCCCCATTTTTACTGGTTATTTTGTCTATTATTGAAATTAGGATACTGCTAACGAAGCTACCGATGCCAGTAACACTTGTGTTTAGAGCTAAGCCTAAGCTCCTGAATTGAATGGGCACTTGATCATAGAAGAATTCTTGCGAACCCACAACTGTGAACACGTCACCGATTCCTATTAGCACATATTGTGGTACCATCCACCACCAACTCATAGGAATTGTGACATTTGGTTGATCGACTAAGTCAAAATCTTGTGCTGTTTTTAGTCGCTTTGATTCGACAAGGGCTGATACCACCATGGCCAAAATCGAGATCACCATGCCTATGCCCATCCTTTGCAACATTGTGATGCCGCGCGGGTGTTTTGAGAATTTTCTCATGGTTGGCACCAGGATCTTGTCATAGATTGGTACGAAAGTGATGATGGCTATGCTACCGGCACTTTGAATTGCTGCAGGAGGTAGTTGGAGGCCTGAAGTGATTGACCGATTTAGGGTTCTTGCCTGCTTGTTGAATAGTGTTGAGATTTGTGCAAAAATTGTGCCATAAAGTATGCACGTAGCCCAAATTTTGAGCAACTGCATCACTCCTCTCGCTTCCTCGATTTGGCTTTCAGTCTCTTCCTCACTTACATTTTCTACTGTGACTATGATCTGATTATGGCTTGTATGAGTATTCTTTAAAAGCAACATGAAGTTGCTCCTGAATTGCACAAATGAGTTGTTCCCACTTGGATTGTAGAGCCGATACCTCCTCGACCCAGCTAAGAAAACAAAGAGAGAAAACATCATCATTAAGCAAGGGATCCCGAAACCTAGACCCCAACCAACATTGTCTTCCACGAAGCTCATCACTATAACGGCCACAGTAATCCCCATAGCCATGCAAAAGTACCACCAGTTAAAGAAGGAGCTACGTGAAGAGCACTCATTCGAGTCGTTCGGGTCGAATTGATCAGCACCAAATGCCAAACCGCACGGTTTATCGCCTCCTTGCGCGAATGCCACAAGGTACAAGGAGATGTAAAAGAAGGCTTTATGGAAGGATGAAGGCCGGCAGGTTTTATAGCCTGTGGTGGCAGTGTCAGTGCATGATGAAGATGGATGCATATATAGAATCACGGCTGAGAAAGTTAGCATAGCATAGCCCTGAAATTAATATATATATTACGCTCTAATTAGCAATAAGTTTAATGAGGTAAGATTTGTTAATTGGGTACACCACTGTAACAATGTTCAGATATATCTGGATTAGGCCTATTTAATCATTTATTTTCAACTGAATTCTCAAGATTTTGCTATCAGCGTGGTTTTCTTGCCTATGGTCTCACCAGTACTAGAAAACTGCCAGGACAACCATAGAGTTTGATAGTAGCGGCCGATGTGAATCGGTTGAGAAAGACCATTATGCAAATTCTTCTTTAAACATGAAAATAAGCTGGTAAACTCACCAATATGATTTTTAAAAGATGAAAGATTCAAGCTTTCATGGTTACGAGTACTAATTGAAACGTGAGGAGGTAGATTCTTATTTATATATATATATATTTGAAAAAAAGGAAGAAATTATGTGAAAAGCATACTATAATGTAAAGAAGTGTAGCCAAGATGATGGTTGGATACCGACCAAGGAAGGAATCAGCAAGGAATGCACCCAAAACCGGTAGCATCGAGGATGTGCCTGACCAGGCATTGATGCAGGCGGCAGCAGCGGCGTTTGATTGACCCAATGGTCCCGTCAGATATGATATCAAGTTTGATGATATTCCATAAGATGAAAATCTATTTGTAATTTCCGGACCTGCTTGTTTATATAAACTATGCTCAATAATTATTATATTTCTTACACTATATATGGAGGAGCAGTTTCTGTACTGTTAAATGCCAACTCTTTCCTTATTTAAATTTACTGAATCAGTATATAAATTTCAAAGCTCATAAAAAACTCTACTTAATTAAATAATGCTTGCTAAATGATACACCCCGGTTTAAAGTGTTGATCCTATAAGCTAACTACCTTTTTATCTTAATATCATGAAATTTTGAATTGCTGATACCAGTTACCATATTCCACGACTCAAAAAACTTAGTCTAGTTCATTTCTTCATCAGTAAGTATTAAACCTCAATGCTTCATTCAATAGAAAAATTGTACCATTTGGGACTTACAATCTTCATTTACCTAGAACAAAGAGAGCTGCAGGCCATCCACCGGAGGAGGTGCGGGACGTAACGGGGCGGCCTCGGTAGTTCACCACTCCGACCAACGGCTCCGGTTGCTCCAGTAGTAATGGCTCAGCCTCCATTCTCTTCCCCTGACTTCTCTTTTTGCCTCTTGTGTGCATGTGCAACCTTCTTATTCGATCTTTTCCTATTGATACATAACATACATCAAGACGTTGACTTTTTCTCACCTGACACTGACAGGAGAATACTGCTTGCAAAAGGAATAAAATGAATAAATGATGATGAGATTGAATCTGTGCTAGCACGCCACGGTACAATATTTAACGAATTAAACATGTATATTTTTTGTCCAATTGTTCTTCTAATTAATAAATTAAATCGGAACTTATATGTGAGATATCATACGACACAGAATATAACCGTATTTAGTTGTACCTGTGTGGCTGTGTCGCTACTATAATATAAAATTTAAAAGGTAAGTGTATGATTAAGATTTAAAAAATGCATCATCGTATAAGTTTAAATGATACATTAAATATGTCGGTCTTGATGTTTGACAGGTATTATATATAGGTACAAAGTTTACTTTATGGAATTTTCCCAGCGTCCTCATTTTATATAACTATCCACACGCGCGTCTGTACATACATAAAATTTGTAATTTATATCTCAAATTGTGTTAATATTATATAACTATCCACACGCGCGTCTGTACATACATAAAATTTGTAATTTATATCTCAAATTGTGTTAAATAATATTATGGTACTTTGGATAAAGCGAACTACACTTACATATAGTTTGCAAGTCTCTGTCAGTTAACAATTTTATAATTGGAAAGCCTATATATCTTCACCAAATTTTTTTATCCGCATACCAAGTTGCCAACCATAATTTTCTTTTAACTATTATACTCCTTTGTCTCCTTCTAAGTAGTTAACCTGTTTGCATCAAATATGCTACTGAAAAAGATAATACTATTTAGTATTTAAAGGTTGACAATCATTTTGACAATTTTGACAATAAGACATTTTAAAATTTTGTGAAAGTTAATAAAAAAATCTTAAAAAAATAAAATTTTTTTGGTTGCATTACTTAACTTGTAGATTAATAGTGCCTCAAATTTCAATCAATGTAAACATTGTTTGATGGCTTTTCAAAATTTTGTGTACTTTTTAATTGTTGTAATTTAATGATTCTTCGAAGGGCTATCAAACATCGCTTAAATTGAATATAATAAAAAAACATAATCAATCTATAAGTTAAGCAATACTTCCATAATTTTTTTTATATTTGTATGAACTTTTATTGATTTATTTCAAATTTTTGAAAAAGCCATATTGTCAAAATTGTCAAGAGAAGTATTGTCAATGGATCCCTTCAACAATTGTGAAACATTATCATATTTATAATTTAATTGGAATACAATGCTTAGAATTTATTTATTTATTTATTTTGGTGAGGAGCAAATTTTTTGGGTGTATACAGTGCTCCCATTTTTAATTGATTGTGGTTATCTCTATAGCATTAACAATTTGACATTGCGCCTCACAATATACGTCCTCTCCCTTTTTTTATGAAGAGAGACCCAATGATCATAAGCATTGCTATTCATATAGTACTGGCCTACTTGCCTTGATTTGCTTTTCAAAAATACCGTCCGTGTAAACATACTTGTTTTCCTTGCTAGCTCTATAAGCTTACCTTTTCTCCCTATTCCTCACAACAACTACAACGTCCCTTGTCCCTATACTTGCTAGGCGCTGAAATCAGCTACGATCCAAATCAGATCTGAGGACCCTTCAATCCTAAATGAATAGTTGGGATTGTTTCAAAAAAACTCTCCTAAAATCTACTGCCGTCGGATCAGGGATTGGAGGGTCCTCCGTAGCCGATACGGACTCTACTTGCTAGTCCTAGCTAGCTCCGATTCCGAGCTCCTACCTATAAGCTTACCGGTGCCAACAATCATCCATGTGCCTATGAGCTTGATTCTCCAACTCCTACCTTGAATGACTATTTAGAAACTACTACTACTAAACATTTCTTTTTATTTAGATACAAATTAACAATTGTAAACATTGGTACTTCAAAGTTAATCACACAATTTTTATTTTTAAGAATTTCTAAATATTTGTTTTGAATTTTTTAAACTATACAATATTAATAAAATATTCAATTTTTGATGTATTACTTTCACAAAATCCAAAACAAATACTAAAAAATGTCCAAAAACAAAATATTGGTGCATTCCATATTATTTTGATATAAAGAATATAATAAGCTATATAAATCTAAATTCGAAATTGATTTGATAAAATGTATTTACTCGGATTATGTTTTCAATTACTTTTAGTTTAACTGTTACTTAATAGTCCTCCAATGATTCATTAATTTGTAACAATTGAAAATTATACAAATTTTTAATAAGCTATCAAATGATATCTAAATTGATTGAAATTTGAAATACTATTGATACATCGATCTATAAGTGTAAAAATATATCTATACACATTTTCTATTTCAAAATTCTTTTATATATTATTTTTTCAAATTTATTAAAGATTCCATTGTGGAGACTCAAGAATATTAAAAAAAATATTGCCGACCAATCCATTTTCTTTATTTATACTTATTAGTGTATGATATAGCCATATAGAAAATTGTATTTTTAACTATAGGAGGAATCCACTTACACCAAAAACTCTTGACACAAAAATTATAGCAAACCTTATATGTTTATAAAAAATTTTAAAAATGTAAAATCTTTTACATACATATTCATGTACGTACTTCATTAAAGAATAATTAAAATTAGATTGTTATAATTATTATAAAAGGTTGATGGTTCTTGATAGAGTATCAAATAATATTCAAATAGAATGACATTTGAAACACAATCAACTCAATTCATAAGCATATAAATATGTTTCTAAAAGATTTTGTATTTTGTGGAGAGGGGTTTCTTGCGCACAAAATACATCACACCTACTCGTTCTAATAACATCTTTCAACCGGTGTCGGACCGGGCTGGAATAGAGCAGGCTTTCCTCGCATATTATAAGGATCTGATGGGCCGGGAAGCCCAAGTAGAGGGATACCCTTTGTCACAGTTATATGATGAAAATGAGAATTTACTGGGCCTAGGAGATGCCTTCCAGGAGGACGAGATAATACGGGCCGTTCGAGGGCTGGCAACAAACAAAGCTAGCGGTCCAGATGGCCTGCCAAATGAATTCGGCCATAAGTGCTGGCCTATGATCCGGACACACGTATTGGGTCTTTTTGATAGTCTTTATAACAACGAGTTGGACCTCACGACAGTTAATGAGGCCAATATTGTGTTAATAGCTAAGAAGGACGACCCACAGGGAGTGGGAGATTATAGACCGATTAGTATTATTAACTACCTGCCAAAGTTAATCTCTAAGGTGCTAGCGAATAGATTGAAGGGACTAATGCCAGAATTGGTGGATAGATTTCAGACGGGATTTGTTCAAGGAAGATTTATTGCAGAAAATTTCTTGGCAACGAGAGAAATTCTATACCACATACATACAACGGGGCGGGAGGCATTTCTTTTGAAACTCGATTTTGCGAAAGCATATGACACCGTCAGTTGGGATTTCATGGAGAGTGTGTTGGTGGCGAGAGGGTTCCCGGGGAGGTTTATCAAATGGATTAAAATGATCTTAAACACAGCGTCATCGGCCCTACTCATTAACGGGGCAAGGTCGCAACTGTTTACACATAGGCGAGGATTAAGACAGGGGGACCTGTTATCGCCATTTCTATTTGTGTTGGCGGCCGACGTACTCCAAAAGATGATTCAGTTGGCAAATGTTGCGATCCCTCACTCCATCTCTGATAGGCTGCCGATGCCTATTTTGGCACTGCAATATGCTGATGACACCATGATTGTAGCCACTGCAAAGGATAATGTGCCGGATGTCATCAAGGAGACCCTGGATGCTTTCTCTCGTGTATCTGGTTTGACGATCAATTACCATAAAAGCTGCCTAATCCCATTTAACATGGGTGGGGATGAGGTGCAAAGACTTCAAGGGATCCTAGGTTGCGAGGTGGGCTTCCTGCCAATCACGTACTTGGGGCTCCCATTGACGATACATAAACCAGAAAAGAGCTTCTATATTCCGATGCTTGAGGCAATGGAGGACAGGCTTGCGGGATGGAAAGGCCGCATGCTGTCTCGGGGGGGTCGTATGCAATTGGAGCAGTCAGTGCTGTCCTCGATGCCCATTTACTACTCCACTTGTTTCAAATTACCGCAATGGACAATCTGTAGAATGGATAAGATTAGAAGGGCATTCATTTGGGCCAAGGGGGAGGATGGTCGGTCGGGCATGTCTCTCCTAAATTGGCAAACGGTTTGCTTGCCAAAGGAATATGGCGGTTTTGGGGTTAGAAATATGGAACTTCACAATGTGGCACTCTTACAACGTTGGTGGTGGAAGTTATATGCGGAAAGAGATTCATTGTGGTCTCTGATTGTAACAGCCTTGTATGCAGTAACGCATGACCCAGCCGGCCCACTCATATGGAGGAAATATGGCTCTTTCTTCTGGAATTCGTTGCAATCCATACGGGGGATTTTCCAATTTTCTACAAGGTGGGATGTCGGCTCTGGGACGCAAATAAGTTTCTGGATGGACAATTGGGGAGGGCGACCGCTAGTGTCTGTTACGGTACAGACAAGGCAACTACGGCAACCTAGAATATCACTTGCACGCGCATTGCAAAATTTGGCTATGGTAATGCCCCGCCCGTTGACTTTACAGCCTGACCTCGTAATGCAGCAGATTCCAACAGCTCTGGGGTTTAATGGGGACACGATCAAATGGGTGTGGGAATCGAACGGGGGCTTCTCAGTACGATCCATATATAAAGTCCTCGTCACAGGAGGACGCATCCGGGTGCCATACGGGGAGGTTTGGATGGCTACCGCCCCACCGTCGGCTAGGATTTTCTTTGTGTTATTGCTGCGGGGAAGGTTGCTCACTCGGGATGTACTACGGGCGAGGAATATAATGGTACCCCACGAGTGTGTGATGTGTGACATGCACGCTACTGAAACGGCCCATCATTTATTTGTAAGGTGCAGGTTTGTGACGGAGGTTTGGAACATCATTGCAACACGGCTCCACATTACAGGATGGGCGACTGGAGACGACATGCTGCAAGTGTACCTCAACTCAGTGGGGGGACGCAACCATGACCATAACTGGTTGGAGTACATCATGGCGTGTTCCTACATGATCTGGCGTGAGAGAAATGCACGTATTTTTCGGGGTAATAAGGTGGGACCGATGGTGCTGGCGCAGCGGATTCTCACAGAGGCTAGGATGTGGTTATCGAACTGTCGAGAACGCCGGAGCAAGGCAGACTTTCAGGTACCGTAGGGGGGGGCTTTGGTGGCTAGGGTGTGGTAGGCATGTTGCATGGATGTGATGTCTACATGCATGGATAGCAACGTATAAGGTTAGAGAGTATAGGATGTGTAATGTGTTGCATCTTTTTTGTTTTGTCTTTTTGTTTTTTGTTTTTGGTTTTCTTGGTTCATTTACGTAATTGACAGCCGCTGTCAATTTCTCAAAAAAAAAAAAAAAGATTTTGTATTTGTAGATTTTGTACGAACTTATAACGGTTGATGTAATATTTGTGTTAAAAAAAAATTAATACAGGGGATCCCTCTCCTTTAACTGAACTGTTGTTAGCCGGATAAAGATTGAAAGCTATATTAAACGGGTCCAACTCCAATCAGTTGACACGGGAGCTATTTGGACCTCCTTCAAATTGTTTGAACACCCCTCAATTAACAATTTTACCATCAAATAATTATCTAAAATTTGAAATTATTTAATAGTTTTAATTGAAATGTTATGTAGACTTAATATTTGTAACTTTAATCTTTGAAAAATATTTGAAAAACATTTCATAAAAAGACAAAAACATATAATTTAAAGTGATGATGCTGTGTGAATACTGTTGTTTTTGTATATATTACCGTGTAATTGCAATTGATCTGGAGGTTTCAATAGCATAATTAGTTAATTTGTCTGTGGTACTGATTTATTCCTCTAATTAGTGGAGGAAAAAACTATACAGGTAATAGTTTGTTTGGTACCAATTTGTTAGTGTTATGCAGGTCAATTGCACTATTTGAAAAAAAAAAAAAACAAATAAACAGAGAGAGAGAATATGAAAGCTGAGTATATGACATGGCTTCACCAGATGATATGATTTAATTTTAACAAAGGCTTAATTTTACTATGCCCTTCAAAACTTGCCAAATAGCCAATATCTCCATCAAACCCCTCATAGCCAATATCTCCATCAAAATTTTTTTTCTTATTTCGATCTCATTTTATTTTTTTAACATATTATTTAACCAATATCAAATTTGAATGGACCATTATACCCCTTTTATTAAATGGTAAGCTTCCTTAGAATTCTTGATTGGATGAGATAACAAAAAGAAAATAATAATAATAATTTTTAACATCCATGTTATTGAGTTAATTTCTTACGCTGGATGCTCTTTTTTTTTATCAAAATTTTCTTCTCTTAGAATCCTTTCATATTCCCATTGTTTCTGTACTATGATTTATACATATATTGGTACATAACATAATATTTATATTGGGACTAAGAGTTTGTAGTGTTTAATGCTAAAGTGAGTTTTCTTTCTCTTGGTTTTTCTCTTTTATATTTTCCAACATTGAGAAAACCCTGGTGCTTAATAACCATGACATGAAGACAAAAAAAGAGAAGCACACTTTATCCTCTAAATACACTTAAATAGACATCTCACTTTAAATGAAGGGTAAAAGAGCAATTTCAGTATTTTAAGACATTAATATTTGGTTTTATAAATAAAAGAGGATAGAAGTAAGAAAAACGAATTTTGATGGGTATATTGGCTATTAGGAGCGTTTGATGGAGATATTGGCTATTTAGCCAGTTTTGATGGGTATAGCAAAAATTAAGCCAAAAAACAAATGATCAGGTGTATTTCTTTAGCTCTTGTTTTTGCTCCATATAGAGTGAGAGGAAAAGATCGAGAAGTGTGAGGAGAGTTCTATCCGTTCACTCCTGTTGTTGCTTCTGAGTTCCAATTTAAATTTGAAGAAACCAAATCAATTAACAAGAAATGAAGACATTTGTATAACACGTCCTGGAGCATCCCGACTAAGGTCTATAAATAATCATTTTTTAATCCGTGGTGACGATTTAATTTTTGAGTTTTTGGCGTTGTCTGTGTGATCACACCTAAATAATTTCATTGGTTACAGATAAATTTAATATTGAGTAATATTTATTTATAGTCGTCATATCAAAAAAATATTTTACACAGTCCGTTCATCTAACTAAAGATATATGTATATATCAGGATGTGCTCACATCACAATTCTTGTGAACAGAAATTATCTCATTTCCCCAGTTATCTGTCCCTCTTACCTGTCCCCCGAGTAATTTGTACGAAACTGTCATTCAATTTAAGAAAGCGACAAAAATTGTGTCTGTTAATTAAATACAAAGCGCCAGGTCCCAAACATGATGCCTCTTTCATTTTTATTCTATAGAATTATGCCGTGCCTTTTGCCAGCTCCATGCCTCTATCTAACTATTAACTTCATACTTTTACTTGACATATCTAATTGTACCAAGTTTTCAAGTGCAGTTCATTCCAAAGGTATATAAATCGAATATTTTCTATTTCTTAATGCGTGAGTGGAAAAAGGCTATAGTCAAATTAAGTAGTGACAACTTACATCTTAATCTTTCTGTCAATTTTTTCAATTATTTTTTTCTAAACAAATTTGGTGTATAAACACTTTTCATTGGCTTTGGTGCTTCATTTTTTTTTTTTTTTTTTATAAAGTGAGTACATTCATCACCACCTCCTATTTCTTTGTAGGAGGAAAAAGTATAAAAACATACACATTATCCAAAATATTCAATCTATCACTAGCTGAACTACTAAACTTTGCCTAAAACAAAATTGGCAAAGATAAATCCATACGGTAAGGAAAGTCTAAACAAGGAAATTTCCATACTGGACCCATTAACTGGTCCTTAACAAAAATTGTAGCATCTAAAAGCTTCAGTTTGCACCAGAGTCTTCAGATTCTGAGTCTGAAATCATCACCAAGTTGGAGCTTAATTTTTTATGATGCAAATCTTTATATATGTAGTTTTGATAATTTGTATTGACACTTTTTTATTTAAACTATAAATTTTTTTTTGTTGAAAGAAATTAAAATATAATAAAAATTCTATTTTAAAAACATTGTTTCATGGAAATAATTATTTTTTATGTTTTGTATAATTATTTGATATAATCACTTTTCAGATAGAAAAACAACTAAATATGAATATATATTGATATACAAGAACCGTTACATTATAGTATAAACACTTTCATATTCGATATAATCACTTTTTGTATACGTTTTGTACGAATATTTGCTAGTATAATTACTTTAAATACAAAGATTTAGTATCAATATTTTGTATAACCACTTCTGATTTTTGGTAAAAGATTTAGTATCAATATTTTGTATAACCACTTCTGATTTTTGGTATAATAAGTGCAGATCTTTAGTATAAACACTTTTTAGCAGATCGGACGCGCTCCAGCAGATCCCGAGTTCCGATTTGGGGGTGACGATTTTGGGTTGTGTAGAATTAAATCTCCACTCCCTGTCCCTTCCCCTCCCACTTTGATTTTTTAACTGGAGCAATTGAATAGCCTCCCCTCCCCTCCCCTCCCCTCCATTCACCCTTTATGGAGCACAGCGTTATGTGAATAATGTGATATTTAAAAAAGACTCCCTCAGTCCCTTCATGCCTTGGCAGTTTGCAATCACGGCTAATTTCATCTGACTCCCAATTCATTCATTCATTCATTCATTATACAGGTCCAAACCACCATCGACAGAGAGAGAAGAAACAATGGCTGCCTTCTCTCTGGAGGAGTACAAGCCAGGCCTGGCGATGGTGGCGTCCCAGACCATCTTCGCCGTGATGAATCTGCTGGCAAAGGCAGCCTTCAACCAGGGGTTCAGCAACCTGGTCTTTGTTGTCTACAGACAGTCCATTGCCACTGCTGCCCTTCTGCCTGCTCTGTTCTTCGCTGGAGGGTACTCTCTTGAACTTATGCTGCGCTGTAGTTTCCCTTCTGCCTGATTGATCACCCCTAATTAGTAATGGAGGAAAAAGAATTGCTGAAGTGAATCAATTGGACTGACCTTTAGGGTATATTGAAATTTGAATTAAAACTTAAAACTATATGAGGTGATATGTTTGTTTGGTACCAATTCATTAGTGTTATAAAGGTAAGTTGTGCTATTTAGAAAAAAAAACTAGTACAAGGGTAGTACAATGATAGAGGTTCAGGATACAATGGAATAAAGGACTCGAAATGGATCACTTGGTTGCCCCTTTGTTCGGGAATATTTGCTACTGGTGATAAATGAAGAAGGACTTAGATTCAGTTACTAAGTATTTTGAGTTTATTGTCATTAATTATTCATTTCGTGTTCTCACGAAGAATTTGATAATGAATTTTACTGTAAATAGCCTTTTCTGTATATATCCCAAGGAGTTTTCTTGGTCCAACAGGCATTCCTGAAAATTGCCGCTATTAGCCTATTACGAAGAAATAATTGCACACAAAGGTTAATTAGAAAGCTGTGATGAGACAATTTTGATTTTTTGATACTATATATATGGCAACCTTGTTGATTGATTCAGTATATGTTGTACACAGGAGAGGATTCGGTGGAATGTCTCTCAGCTTGAATGGTTTTGGTTTGGTTTTTCTTGCAGCACTTTTTGGGTAAATTCAAATACAATTACTCTAATTTTCTATCAGTTTCTTCCACAATTTGGGTAATAACGTGTTTCTGTAATTTTTCCTGTTGTTGTCCCGCATTATCAACAGAGGCACTGGGAACAAGCTCTTACAATATTTAGGTCTGAATTTGGGGAATGCAACCTTGGTATCTGTCATGTCTAACCTGATACCTGTGACTACATTTGTCATGGCAGCTTTAATCGGGTACTCATCTTTTACTTTATTTTTTACCAGTAAGTTTGCCGACGTCCCTTTTTTAACTAGTCTAATCCAAGAATAAAATTTTATGTGACTTATATCTTGAAAGGCCACAAGAATAGTAGTTTGCATTTAAAATTGGATATCCAATAAGAGATAATTTTGTTTTATTTCTTTTTTATAGGACCACAATCCTTGTTATGGATCGGATTTTACCCCTTAGTGGTTTAATTTGATCCCTCCCAATTATTAAAGAAGAAAAATATCGGCCTTCATAGTTGAAAGGAAAGACTATAATTTAGTAACACCAACATCTAGGAGAATACAACAGGAGCTGCCAATCCAAAGATTTATCACCAACAGTTGTTCCATCAATTTGACAGATTGGAGAAGGTAGAAGCAAGGAGTCTGAGAACATGGGCTAAGATAACTGGAACTATAGTTTCTGTTGGTGGAACAATGATTCTGACGTTTTATAAAGGTCCTAATGTTATTAATTTGTCAGAATCTTACATAAATTTTGGAACAGCACTGCACTTTGTAAGCTACAAATGGGTGCTTGCTGTAGCTTGCCTACTTGTATCGACTAGTTGTTGGTCCTTGTGGCTCATATTGCAGGTAAATATTCCAAATTAATAAAAATCCATCATCATTAAACATATCTAACAATTGTTACATTGCTTGTCAGAATTATAGTTTATAATATGTTGGTATTTTTATCTATAAAGTTGATAAATTATGCATCAATTTGTTGGCGCTCCATTGCACATTTGGTGACTATACAGTTTAACTTTCTGACACTATATTAATTCCCAATAAATTTTCATATCACAAATATTTTGGTTCATGGTCTACATAATTTTACATAAGTCATTTTGGCATTGAATTAGAATAACTTTGCTCTCATGGACCACGGTTTTGTCAATATGTTCCTTGTCCTATTGGGTGGATATTTGTCAGACAAATTTTCAGATCAAGAATGACCGTGTTACACATGTACAAATTTGCAATTATGCCTAAAAAGTTTTTTGAGCTGCAAACTTTGCATGATCACATTCATTTCCATCTTACAACTTGAGGTTACTCGCAGGTAATAGAACTGACCTCTCGCATTGCTCTTTGCTTGTTCTTTAATTAACAATCAGGTACCAATCTGCAAATTTATTGATCACCTGCCACAGGCAGTTTGGTTATGCTTTCTTTCAGCACTCCAATCAGCTACTGTTGTGATTTTTGTGGAGCCAAATTTGAGTGCATGGAAAATCACCACTATTACTGAGCTTTCAGCTTGCTTATTTTCGGTATTATTCTTCACTTGTCAAAACCAACTGTTGCTTGGTTCAGATTAGGCCTAACTGTGAAAGCTACATATGTACTAATGCTATGTTCATTTTGGGTAATCGACATGAATTGTGGTTTCTTCGTGTATAGGGCATTTTTGGCTCAGCTGTATGTTTTTACCTTCAATCCTGGTGTGTATCAGTACGAGGACCTGTTTATTGTGCCATGTTTGTGCCGGTATATACCGTAATAACGGTGGTATTGGCTGCCATAACACTTCATGAAGAACTCCATGTTGGAAGGTGAGCTCAAGTTTTTATATCTTTTATCTTCCAATGAGGTATGTGGTCTTCTTTATTACAGTTCAATCGGATTACTGAGAAACGGTTTTACTTTATCAGCTTGATAGGTACAATTGCAATAATTGGAGGATTGTACATAGTTTTATGGGGAAAGGCAGAGGATCTCAAAGGAGAGGGAAAAGGGCCAAATCAAAGTGCTGATACTTCAGAGGTAACCATTTCAATAGGTACCAGAGAAGATCATGCCGAACATAGTGCCAGAGAGCCCCTTGTAAATACACAAAAGCTACAAAAATAGATAATTATAATTAATTACACGCCATTATGCGTGGCTGGTGAACTGGATTGTACCGTTTCAGCGGTTATTGCAGCAAATATTGCCGAAGAAAACTAACAGACAGCAATTGCATCAGCAGCATTACAGCAAAATCAACGCAAAGTTTCGTACAAACTGCTAGTGTTAAAATACCAATTCACACTTAGCAGATGGTTACAAAACCAACATTAGTGGGAATAAGAGGGACTTAGATTGCAGAATCAGAACAAATTTAGTACTAGAGCAATGGGGCTCTTGTTTCATGCTGAGCTGCAAGTTTGCCAGAACTTCTGAATGCTTTATGAAAAGATCTTCATTTCCCAATTCAAATTTGCTTTTCCTGACAATTGAAGTATATACCATAAATATATGAAGGCAACATATCAAGTGTGCAGTCAACATTAGAAAGTGAAATTTACTCAGACCTATCAAATGAATTCAATATCATAAATAGATAAACCAGTGAGTGTAATCAACTAATACTATGAACTGACAAAAATTACTCTAATTGGAATACTGTTACTCAAATCTGAACAAAGATAAGGTCTACATTTTGAATTTTATTGAAACCAACATCCAATGGATTCTAAACCAGATTGACTTGTCAAAACAAGATTGATTTAACTGGACCTGATCATTACACCAAATGTTAGAAGTAGAACCAAAGTTAAGAAAAATCCAACTTGACTGCACAGGAACTTGTATAGTAGAGCTCAGCCAAGTATTAGAAACTCTAGTAAAAAGTTATCTAAAAGAAATTAGAACTCTAGAAATAAATTTTCACTTATTGAAAAAAAAAAAAAATTCTGGATCAAAAGAAAGAATATAAAATAAAAAAGGCAGGAAATGACCACTTACAAGTCACTGAATGTTTCTCCACGGGATGTGAGCGATCTTCGACCAGTCCTTGCCATTAGAATTGCACCTCTCCTTCAGCACAGGGCATCCTACTATTTCTATGCCTCTAACTGACTCCAACAGCTCTGGCAATGATGCGATTTCTGGGCTGTACCTGGATGCAATCCATTGAAGGGAGGAGAAAGTAGTTTTCAGACTGTTCGATATGGACTTTGTTTTGCAGCGGTAGAAACTCACATACTCTACATATGAGAGCTGGTTCTGATTGCTTTCTTCGAAATCAAACGAAATATTTTCTTCTTCGATGTATTCGAGGATCAAATCTCTCGGAGCAACAAATGAATTCGATAAGAAAAAGACCTTCAGCAAGTGCAGGTCACTAATATGAAGGCGATTTCTGCATCCCGGCCATGACTCTGAGATAGATTTATTTACTTCTAGCATGGGAAGCTGCGACAACCGAAGTTCTTCAAGATTGCAGAGTAAGTGCAATCCCTCCAAAATTCTGATATCCCTACAGACCGCTAGTTTCAGATTTCTTAGTGAAGTAAGGTGACCAATTGAGAGCGATGGAGCAGTGCAGCAGTTCTGCAAATCAAGTGTACTAAGGCACAGCAAGTCACCACTTAAAATGTGGCTCGGAATATAGCTAAGCTGTATATTAACAATTTCAGTGAAGAGGGTAAAACAAAGCTCGAATCGTTTTCTTTCCCCAAATCCAAACAAGGACAGAACACAATTTCAAGTGTCTCCAGCGAGCAAAGAGCGTGCAGAGCACCAATTGAACGAAGCAACCAGCATGTATCAATTCTTAAAACCTGGAGGCGCTTTAAATTTGCCAGAATCTCCTTACCTGGGAGTGTTTTCAAGCTCATTATTCCCCATAATTTTAGTTCTTCAAGTGATGTGAGGCCTGAGAGGCAATCTGACAATGCTCCATCTGTTATGTTGCATGACATGAGATGCAGAAATTGGAGATTCGAGAGAAACTTTAATCGACTTTTTTGAAAAGAAGGGCTGTAAATGAAGTTCATCCTCTCTTTATTGCGGTGCCACCAGGCACTTATTTGCTCTATTTCAAGTGATATTATGCTACTTCCCCAACTTCTTTCCAGGATTTTCATCTGCCCAGAATCATCTCTTTTCCTTGCTGTATGTATTTGCTTTAAACTGGCATATTCAGAAGTCAACCTCGTTTCCATGAACGTCACATCAGCACCTGCCCCAGGATTTATAGATCCCAGAATATTTGATATAATCAGTTCCTCTGATAAAGACTCCTGCTGTTTGGAGCCTAAATCTTCCTCTGATAGGAACACTAGACTAGGACATTGGCAGATCCTCAATTTTGTAAGGTTCACCGAAAGACGAGGCAATTCAGTCAAATCAAAGAGGTAGTCCAGAGTAAGCACATCAAGGTTTCTCCAATAATGAAAATTTGATGGTAGTACCTCCAAAGAGTAGCACCGCAAGAGACCTAGAGCAGTTAAATTTGGGATTAGTGATGGGTTTGAAAACCATGTAGGATGTGTAGCTCCTCGATATCCATCGACAACCAGTTCTTTGAGACTTACGGGTAGTTGAAGGGCATCAATTACTTGTATGTCTGCACCTGGTATTTGGTTCAAGCTATGGTTCCATATCAGGTGCAAGCTTTCCAACTTTATTTTTTCTGGTAAACTCCAAAGCTTATTCATCTTCCCAACATTTCGTATCGAACGACATTCTCTAACTAGTGTCCGGTCTGCACAAGACATGTGAAGACTACGCAAGTTTATTAGGTTGCTCATGTGCCTTGGTAAGCTTGTGACTGAATCAGGAATTGCCAGACATTGCAATAGGTAAAGCTTAGATAATGATTCTGGGAGTTCAGTAATTGAACTCCGCGCGATGCTCAGCACTTTCAGGTACTTCAATTTGCTTACAGTGTTTGGCAACTGCTTAGTACCATAGGACAACCTCAACCGAAGTATCCTTATTTTACTCGATTTTCCCACTATTTCTTCCAAAATAGCACATGAATCATGCATAAGGAGCCGCGGGGCAATAAGTGTCTGTAAATTTTCCAGCTTACAGATGTTTTGTGCATGCTGCTTTATGCTATCAGTATAAATTCCTAGATGACACACTGTGGGTGGAATTTCGATTATCATATCATCATCGATTCTGAAACAATCATCTCTGGAGAGCCTTTCTGCCAAATCACGAAAACTGTCATATTATGGTGTAGGAGAACTTCCCACAAATCTGGTTAAAGCACGGTTGAAGGAAAAAACTACTGAGCAACTCATCAAAATATTTCTCTCCAATCTCCTCAACTCCTCTACCGGTACCAGCAGTGCAAATAAAGTTTAAGGCCTCCATCTGTTAAGCAAAGCATTTTTTGTCCATCTGTAACCTTTAGGGTAAACACTTAAGTAGAGGAAACATCTTTGTACCGGTTCTTCTAATTGCTGGAAACTCCATATTAATGCATCTGTAGTTTCATTAAAATTGGCTCTCTCTAATGTCTCTCTCCATACTTCCACATCGAAATTCTTTCCCAAACACTTGCAACCACTTTGATTGCCAAAGGGGAGTGATTCAGCTTTGCAACAATCTTATCACCAATAGTTTCGAAATTGTGCTTTAACCGTGGGTCAGTGACCGTCCTTAGATCTGAATAATTTCTAAACATTGAAACAAGTGCATCATTATTCAGGTCTTTCAAATTAATGACATTTTGAGTATACGCCACAGGCAATTCTTTTGACTGAGAAGTCAATAGAATTTTGCATCTACTGACGGAATTAAAAGGAGCCATTATCCGCTCCCAATCCTCCTCACCCTGTACTCCTCTATTACTATCATACCAGACATCGTCTAGCACGAGCAGTATATTGTTCGATTCACGCAATATTTCAATAAGTTGATTTTGTAATGCATCCAAACTAGATAGATCGGGACTACCCTTATTGGTGGCAGATTGGATCATCTGGTTAGTATGCTCAACGACATCCAACTTACGTGTTATACAGACCCAAATTCTGATATCAAAATGTGTTACCACTCTTTCATCGTGAAATACATATTGCGCAAGCGTGGTCTTGCCGGCTCCGTCTCGAACTTTCCTCTACTGGCACCTCCAATAATATCTTAACGAAATGATCACGGTCCCCATTACGGCCAAAAATTTTGTTGAGAGGCCGGGACGAAGTGACTGAAACTACTGCTGCATTTGCAAATATGGTGGCATCTTTTGGTAGGTTTTGCAATAAATCACAAATAATTTTGGAATCTTTCACAAGGTTTTTTACATTACTTTTAAGTTCGGTAAGACGTTGCCACAGCTTTCTATTTCGAGGATACATAATAGAAAACTTATTTCCCACCTTGCCAGAAAACATTGCCAAAGGTTTGATAACAGGATGAGATGTGATACGCACCACTAGATATCTCTTCTTACACTTAACCATTTTGGCAACTCTCTGGTATTCAGCTTCATCAAGCAAGTCTTGTGCTTCGTAATATGCGGATTTGAGGCGTTACACCCACGGCTTGAGATCAGGCATGTTGGAGCTCTCTGACACCGCTCTGATGAGGAGAGAGAGCTTCGGGAGGATGTCAGTCTCGAGTTCCTTGAGCTCCCTTTGCACATCCATTCCAACCGAGGTGAAACTTCTGCTCACGACGGGATAGGCAACCCATTTAAGCCCAGCAATTGCTGCCAATTCACCGATCGGCATTTTTTTTTCAGCAAAACTTCAGAAAGTTCTGAAAGTGAAATATATGAGAAGACAATGGAAAGATTGTGTGAAAGATATAACTAACTGATATACCAGATCCATAACCAGATATATCTCAACTCCTGGTATAAAAAAAAAAAAAAAAAAAAAGATAATTTTGCAGACCAATGCAAGTGGCCATGTGAATGCCTTATAGCAAGTAATTGCATAAAATTTGAATGTATGAAGAAGGTCAAACAGATGAATTTGACACAAATTATATAAGTAGATTTAGCTACTTGTAATATAGAAATGAAGGCCTTCGACTGAGAATCTTTTCAGAAGAAATTTTAGTGAAATTTTCATGATTTCAAAAGGATGGGTGCTTGGCTGATTTTGGATTTCTGTGGGTTAGCAAATGGGTTGCTCTGCACCTAATTCTGACTTCACAAAACCACATAAATGATGCTCTTTGGCAATGCTTTGTATCAACATCCCCATTTTGGAAGAATTCTTTTGGAAGTGCACATGCATTGTTACCCCAGAGAACATAAACTTAAGTTAATTTAATGGGGATCCTAATGTTCTTGCAATGTAATTCAGATCGGTACCTAATATTTTTTATTTTACAAATTGGGATCAGGGAAACATGACATGATTGCAGTTTTATTTGTTGAATATTTCTCAAATTCAATATTAATTATTAACTAAAGAGACCACCAAAATGTCAGTACTTTTTTTTTTTTGAGAATTAAATGTCAGTGCTTGCATGCCTTGAAATTGCAGAACAACCAGCAATTTGGGCCTTATTCTTGGATTTTATTTCAATTTGGGCTAAAAGTCTATTACTATTCCGTCCTATTAGCACCTAAATCACCAAATAAGACTGCCATTTGTAGAATCCAGTCCAAAAATTTCAAATGAATTAGCACAACTTGTGACCTGAAATTCTCTTCAATAGCCCAAGGCTTAGATAAAAATAAAATAAATAAATAAAATAAAAATACAAATGAAACACTTCACTTCAATTAAAGATCAACACGTGTTGTTGTCATTGAGATGATGGCCCCAGATCTACAATTGCAGTACAATATATCCTTACTCCTAATAAAAGGAGATTAGATTTCTTGACACAAAAGTTCTATTTTTTTCAAGAAATAAATCTCTTGATTGTTTGCTTAGATTGATCATCACCATTGACATATTTTATGTCTCAACCGATTAAAACTTAAGGCTCATATTAATTTTCTCAATTTAAGACCTATTGCATATTATCTTAAAAATTTATTATAAGAAATAACAATTTCAGCTCAAGGCAAGGTATGGGCTCTTTACTAGTATATACATTATGTTGCTATCCTGGCTCATATATACATAAAATGTACAGCACGCTAAATTGACTGATGGAATATATTTATCAGCATGAATTGACGGATGAAACGTAAAATTGTAACAGAGAAATATATTATAAAGTAAAATATATTAACAATGAACCATAATGAAGAAACTAGTTAATTAGATCACTGCTTATATATATTATATATATGAGTTGGCTAAGGTGCTTCTGTAAGCATTTCGGACCGAAATGTTTACGGTCCAATTTTGAAAATCTGTTGTCCAAAATTTTGCTCCAAATAGCTCATAATAATCTTGACATAATTAACTTGTAGAATCCCAATATTTTTTATTTTATGAAAATTTTAGCTATTTTTAATGATTTTTTAAAGATTGGCATGCAAAATTGATTTATTTTTAATTATTTTAAGAGCCATATTTCAAAAAATCATTAAAAATAGTAATAAAGTTCTTAAAATGGTAAAAATTGGTATCATCCAACTTAATTATATCAATATTATTATGAGCTATTTGGATTAAAATTTTGAACGACGGATTTTCGAATTTGGACCATAAGCGTTTCGGCCTGAAATGCTTACGGAAGCACCGCAGCCGGATATTATTATGAGTTACTAATATATATATATATTAGCACGCCTCGGACTTTTATTTCAAAACCGTAGCTCGAATGGACAATCCAAGTTGCCCAACACAATCTACATATTAAAATCTTGTAGATTACCAAAAATTTCCATTTTTAGAGTCTCTAACTATTTTTTTGGATTTCTAAAAATTGTATAGAAAATGCACAAAATAGAAAATTTTGGTATACAAATTTTCTAACTATTTTTTTGTATATAAAATGGGTCATTTTTTAAATTCAAAAAAATAGTTAGAAAACTCTAAAAATAGAAAATTTTGGTATGCAACTAGGTTTCAATATCAAGATTATGGGGAGCAATTTGGATTGGTCATTCGAGCTACGGTTGAGGAGTTATGAGGTCAAAGCGCACCAATCACCGCACTTTGCTAAGCACAATAGCCTCACTATATATATATATAGAGGAGGGATCCATTGACAATGCTTATTTTGACAATCTTGACAATGGAGATTTTGAAAAATTTGTAAAAATAGTTAAAAATTCTAAAAAAGATAAAAAAGTTTATTGAGATATTGTTTAACTTATAGATTGATTATGTTTCAAATTATATTCAATTTAACTGACATTTGATAGCTTTTTACAGCTCGTGAAATTTCAACCGTTAAAAAATGTATAAAATTTTGATAAACCATCAAAACAATGTTCAAATTGATTGCAATTTGAAATATCAATCTATAAGTTAAATAATGCATCCATTAAAGTTTTTTCATTTTTAAGATTTTTTATGAATTATTATAAATTTTTCAAAAATCCTATTGTCAACATTATCATTATAAGTATTGTCAACGGAGCCCTCCTCATATATATATACACGTATATCTTATATATATTCTTATTGACCCCTGCATGTGTAGAAATCTTGATAAAAGTTGAAACATTTTATAATTAAGTACAGAAAAAGTGAGATGAGAAGCTTCTCAAAGGCAGATCGAAAGGGTAGATTAGATGCTCCGCTCAAGCTCAACCAGCTCTAATCATTCTGTTCTGCTCCATCAGGACAGCTTTTCATTTAATTTTGCATGAAAAAAGTACACTGAGATTATGACAATGCACACCAGCTGCCGCCGTCCTCATAGTTTATAATTTATTTGTTTATCTTAACAGTTATTATTACAATCAACATCATATATCGTGCATTATTATTGCTACTAATTATTATTATTATTACAATGGTCTTGTTGTTGTTGTTGTTCCTATTATTTTACTACATCAGTACTTTTACTATTTCTTGCAATTATTAGTTAGTCTCATGGACATTTTTTTTCCTTTCTTTGTTTCTTTTTTTATTTTAATTTGGGCATTAATTAAGCAATTAATGCCTGTGAGATACCTAATTTCCAATTATTCAGCAACTTGAAATGATAGACTTTGATTTCTGTTATCAGCAATTTTTGCACATAATTAGGGTTATATGTATATAGCCCTATTTATTTTTATTATACCAAATTACCGAAAGGTCGTTAACGATTGTACTTGGGATGAAAGCAAATAATTAAGTAAAAGAAAAATAAAAGCAATTAACCTCAAGAGAATTGAGTCGGTAAAAGGTTAAAAATAAATTAAAAAAAAACGTAAAACAAAAAAAATATGTCTGGATCAAACAGCATGCAATTAAAAAAAAATAAAAATAAAACAGGAGTAGTTATATAGTCATATTGAATTTATGTCATCTTCATTCATGCGTCCATAATATATGCGAGTTAGACTAATGACAAGTTTTAAAAAAGTATAATTACGGTAACTACTACTTCAACTTGGTACAGATATAAAAATACGTCGTAAATCTATTAATCCAGATATCATTATAAATTAAAACACCGAAAATTAGTTTAATTAATGTTAGTGTCAATTAAATATACCAAACAATTTCTTAACTACCTTTTGTAGATTTCCAACAGGAAGATCAGAGGATCCATTTTGATTTTGTCAAGGAAATGAAGATAATTAAATCCCACATGAGTAGTTGTCATAAACTCATAATTCAATTATAATCCAGAATTACGATATGTTAATAATCCTCCTTTTTTTTATGCTAGCTGTAAGGTAGTGGCACCGCAACATGTCCAACTAATAACAGAAGCATTTTAACATTTAGATATTCGTTAAACAAATTAAAAGCAAAATGTTCTACATGGTGGCACGTGTGAGCAGAAGGTTTCACTGTAGTTTATAAATTGTAATACTTTCTATAGCGAATCAATGGGTTCGCATAGAAAAATGTAAGAAAGAAGGTTAATAAATCTCAAATCATATTCAAATTTTGATTTATACTAGCATTAGACCAGTGCAATGCCCGGGATTCAAGAATGAAATAGTTATTTAATGTTAATTTTTTTTTAAAAAGATTGGAACGGCTGTGAACTACATACATATTTAATTATGATAAAGTATTTAGACAAATAAAGATTGAAGAATTCTCATTTATTTTATGACTGATATTCATTGAAATACATGTAAAACATATAAATATATGTAATTACTGAGACCATAAATATAGCAGCTTTGTATGAAAATATTCACTAATTGAATTTCAACAATCTAATAAAAGTAATATAGATAAAATCAAACATATAGAAATAACCTTTTCATCATCAAAGATAACAGTTAGTCCCATGTATGAATTAGTGTTAGGGTTGATGCCATCCCATACTCTTGTTGCACGACAGATCAAATTGTGTGTGCTATCTTCATCCAGGTCTTCAATGAAAGTCCTTTTTATAATATTTTTATTTTTGCTTTTTTTCTTCATCCTGGAAAAAAAATTAAAATAGAAGACACCAATAATTAAATTGAAGTTCAAAATAATGGAAAATTGTATAACTTAAATGAATTAGAAATATAGAAAATGTAAATAAAAAAAAAAACTGAACCAAACTTGGTCCAAGAATTTCAATACAAAGAAAATTTGCTTAATACAATAAATTAAATTTTTTATGATGCCTCTTTCTACAATAAAATGTTGTTTTGTTGTTGTCAGTCAGTAATCTGACCTTTTTTTTTAATGTTTTTATTATCTAATCTTAAATTTTTAGTTGCTACATGTACTGAAAACAACAGTTAAACGTTTTTTAAAAGCTTGAGTTTAATATTTCTTAATAATGAAATAATTCACATATGTGAGGTGTCAGTATATGTAGCAATGAAAACTATTAGGAAGAACATCATTTATGGTAAAAATAAACGTAATTTCATCATATCTTATACAAAATTGTGTGCAGTTTACAAAATGGACGAAATGAATTAGTAAGTACATAATTGTTAGGGAAAGAAAACCTAGAAATTAACAACAGAATTGAAATAGGGTAATGGAAAGGAAAAAAAAAACTGAATAGGAGTGAAATCAAAAACAATTTAATGGCAATTTAAAGGAGAATTGAAAATTGCAATAAAGTAAAAAACCATTAATGAAAAATTAAATGAAGAGAAAGGAAACATGTGTAAGAAAAAAAAAAGAAAAATGGTTCTCATCCAATAAGAGATTGAAAGTATGACAGGAATAAGAACTTGTAGCATTGAAGATGAAATAACGGAGAAGAAGAAAGCAGTGACAAACCTGTTGTTTGAAGAAGATGAAGTAGGACGCGCTGAAAGAGACATGGTCAGTTGTTCAGAGGGCACCAAAAGAGTCTATTTTTTTCTTGATTTCTGGTGAAAGACTGATGAGGAAGGAGTAAGAGACGCATAAGTCTGTAAATAAAGCAGACGAACGGATGCATCTGTTAATAAAGCAGACGAAGAGATGCTTCTGTTAATAAAGCAGACGAAAGGATGCTTTACAATAAATAAAATGAAGCGGTGTGTGGAAATGATGTGGCAGCCTTTAGAGAGCTCAAATTTCTTCCACTTTTCTTTAAAAGAAGAGATGTGGCTCAATAAATTTTCTATTTTCATTATCTTATATCTTCAAAACAAAAGTTTGTAATTTTTTATAATTTGAATTAATTATATGGTTAAATGTTTTTTTTCCCTTTAATAAGGTTATAATGTACGATTCAAGTTTGACATAACGCGATTTACTTTATTCGTGGAGATGTATGTTTTATACATGGATTAATTCGGTTACGGTGAGAAAAAAAAAAAAAACAAATTATATGGTTTACTAGTAAAGAGCTCGCGCCTTGTTTTAAGCTAAAATTATTATATATTATAATAAAGGGCCGAAAGCTCATCCCTTGTGAGAAAACTGATATGGGCCTTAAATTTAATGGGCTGAGATATTAATATACGTCAACGGTGGTGATCAATCTAAGTAAACAATCAACGGCTGAGATTTCTTCTATAGGGAAGATAGAACTTCATGTCAAAAAATCCAATCTCCTTTTATTAGAAGTAAGGATATGACTATGATTGCAGCTGATCCATTACACAGATTACCACATACGATATGTCACAATGGAACCTTATTGAAGGTACTTTTAGTCCCTTCTAATTTTTATTAAAAGTATTTTCATTATTTCCTGTGTCATTAAATAGAATAAAATCATCTATACGGTTAATTAACTAATTAAGATTGAAAATTAATGGTCCCTTCCCCCTCACTTTAAGCATCCATGGGTGCATGGTGGTCATAATGCTACACATATAAAGTTTAATTAGACTTTAATTAGTTATTACTTTAAGTTAAGCCCTTCATACCCTTTTGCATATTTTTCAAATCCCCAGCTCATCTGTTGGGTTAAAAGTTAAAAGTGGTTGGGTGGCTAGTCAGTCATGCAAAGAGCTTATTAATTAGTCTTCTTTAAAGATGCTATACATTATACATAGTTATACAATACAATTATATACTCTATTAATTACCCAAAAAGGGGAGGGAGGGAATGATCATCATGAGGCCAATGTAGCCCCACTTCATGAAGGGTTTACACAAATACAAGTGGTTGTACTATCCATTGATGTGCATGGTGCAATTTCACATTGGCAAGAGTTAGTTGATCATTCCTTGCCTTAGCTTGCCTTGCCTTGCATCCATTCATTCATTCATCCTCCCAAATCTTTAGTTCGTCGTTTCATGCGGGGATGGACTTGGATAAACAAATGACGACAACTGGGGCTGCACCAGTACTGCAGACGCCCATGGACGTGCTCGAGAACGAATGGTGCAGCTATGCAATACAAGTTTTCCAGCCTAAGCTTGAAGATTGTGTGGCCAAATCGATGGACAAGTCGATCGTGGCGATCAAAGATATCGATAGAGCACCTTCCTTGGTGAGTCTTTTGTATATGCAAAATTTTTCAATCCTTCTTTGAACCCTTTTTTTTTTTAATTTGTTAACAATAATGCTTTGATTCAATTGCATTTGCAGAGAGGCAATCACAATTTCAAGGTAGATGATGACGACGTCAGGGGTTTGCCGCCTTGGAACTTCGAAGACCTCAAGGTTTTTGAGCAAATTTGAACAAGAATAAAAATTTTGTTTTTTCTAGTCTACATCAGGTAATTAAGAGTAAGTGCTTTCTATTGCCAATCTAATTATTGTATGCATATTTTTATGGTTGGCAGTCTTGGATATGGATTCAGAAGGCAATCCATCCGGAGCTTGATTATGATCTCTGCATGAAAAAGAAATGGGTAAGGAAGAGAGGATTACAGTTTTCTTGATTATTTTTGCAGCCAAATTGATCAAAATATCACGAATATATGTCATGTAAGTGTGAATCTGCGATAAATGCCGCTGCATTGTCTAGTTTGCTGTACAATTGTCCAAAGTTCTTTACGAATTGTTCCCATTTTCCTTCCACAAAATCATAGAATAAGATCCTTAACTACTTACTACCTTGCAATGCTATTTGTATTGTCTGATCAATTTCGGTTTGCAGTTCTCGCGCAAAATAACGCACTGGAATAGCATCAACATCAAGAAATGGATGAAGGAGCTCAAGCAACGCCGCAAGGAGGAGGAGCGGCTGCAAAATGCCGAGGTACATGCAGCCGTTTCAGTGGCTGGTGTGGCGGCAGCTCTTGCAGCAGTCGCAGCACAGAATGCTGCCCCAGTGAGCATCGATGGGTCCCCTCATCAGCAGCAACAACAACAGCAGCCGACAGACCCGCTAAGGGGGACCGCTGTCGCCTCGGCAGCTGCACTGGTGGCAGCACAATGTGTCCAAGTGGCAGAGGCCGTCGGCGCAAAGAAACAGCAGATTGCGTCGGCTATCAATTCTGCGGTAGCGGCGACTGATGCGAACAACATACTCACCCTTACAGCAGCTGCTGCAACATGTATTTTCTCCTTTAAACACAATTTTTACACAAACTTATATACTTGAACTTGGCATATTTTTGTTCATCCAAGTGCATGATTTCACACAAACACAAAACTTTTCCAGGATTTTGATCACAATTTGATCTGAGGCATACAAATTATTTCAGGCTCAATTAGGCCTACAAGAGAACACTTTCTTGTGGGGGATTGACAATTTGTTGGTACTGAATCAAAACATAATATATGCTGGAGCAGATGTTTTCATACAGATTTAACATCAAACTTAAATTCAAATTCAATTTGCTCTGTTGTCTGCATGAAGTTTAATCACTAATAAATAAAAAGAAGTGTGAAAAGAATAACACCCTACACAAAAAGAAAAAGGATAAAGTACAAGAACCCTTTTTTGGGCTGGTTTAAAAGACTTTGCTTTAAGCAACAACGACAGACACAGTAGTGCCTGATAAAGAAATCCAAAGAAGAAACCATTTCAACCAACACACATTATGGGTAAATATATTTTGATTTGATTGGGCCAGTCAGGGTTCAGTTCAAATAAATACAATCCAGACCCATTTTTTATTATCAAATCCTTTATTGATCTGTGCTTCTCGGAAGCTTGAGCCGAGATAAAAAAATGTATTTTTTTTAAATTAGTATGAGTGATGCTTGTATTTCAAATTCTGTAATTTCTTTTTCTTTTCCTTTTTCACTCTATATCAACTCTTTTCCAATTTTATTTAATGAAAAATTATAGTAGGCTTTTCGCCTGCTACATTAAAAAAATTAGTGCTGAGTGATGTTTTTGTCCTGATTTAACATGTCATACATTTCGAAGTACCTGCATGAATCATCATGGAATGAACAAATAGCACTTATGAGTTATGACTCAGGAAAAGCTTCTTCTGTTTCTAATGGATGGTGCACAATTATGCCGATTTTTTTTTTTTTTTTTTTTTGTATTTCAGCACTGAGGGGTGCAGCTGCATTGCGAAGCCGACCGTGCAGGTCTGTCAGCCTATCACCGCGCGCACACAAGGATTTTGATTTCGATTACAGCAGATCAAAGGCTTCTCTTGCCAAGGGTGACGAGATTCTCGTTGCAACACCAGATGGTAATGAAACACATGCTTTAAACATCACCAAACTGAATGTGCGAGTCGGTATACACAAAAAAATCCTGTCAAAAAGTGTTATTAATAAAACCAAAATATTTTGCAATATTTGATTTGTACTGCAATTTTGTTATCAGTGAGAGAAATGGGAACTCTGTTCACAGTATTTTTTATCCTTTTGGAATTGGGGGCATCTGTTTGGATGTTAAATTCCTAGCAATTTGGTTTTAATGTGCTACTACTTCCCAAATGCTTACAGTTTGATTTTCTGTTAGTATCTCCTCAAATTAAAAATTCCTTTTAGTCAGTTTTGCTAATCTGAGTTCATGTCTGTTCTTCCATTGTTAGGCAAATGCAGATTAAGATCAGTATCAGCAATCCTAAACAGGGAAGGAAAGATAATATTGAAGATCAAAAAGACCAATATGCTTATGGCCTTCTCCAGTGCAAATGAAAGTAAGCAATGTATTTGCACTCTAATTATAAAAAATTTCATGTTTTATTCATGCACTAAACATATGCAGGTGTAGTTTACAATCTGGACACAAGCATGAACAACCGACGTGCAAAAGAGAAAGAAGAGCAAGAAGAGGAGCCCTTTTGTATCAAAGTCATAACCAGCAAAGGCAAGATCAAGCTAAAAATATATGATCATATGCTGTACAAGAAATGGGTAACCACCATAAACCACATGATGACTCTCTCCAAAACCTTCAGGGGATATGAACTTGAATCAAGTGAAAATTGATACACTGGTACATGCAATGTGGTACCAGGGAATAAACCACTCAGAGATCTTTTGTTTTGTGTATGATTTTTCATTTTTGTTAATAGTTATTAGTGAAATATTTATGTGCTTTGAATGTGACATGTATTTGACAGCATTGATTGTGTACTTCTGTTAATTTCCTCATATGATGAGAAAAAAGCCTTTTATTAAGAACAAATCTCTTTTCAGCATTTTATATGGAATAGAATATATCTTTCTAGTTTCTATTTTACAGTAACCTGGCATTAATTAATCTAAGACAACAAAATGGGAATACCCAAAGATGAATTCAGTATGTACAGAAATTCTCCTGGTTAATTGATTGCATCATTTAGCCCCCCGTTTCTCGAATTGAGTAATTCAAAAACTGAAAAGAGGACCTCAAGGACTAGATTGGCAAATTATTCTGATTCGATTGGTTCTACTCGGTTCAAATTAACACAATGGCAGCTATATTTTCCTCAAGATAAATGCTCAATAGGTTGATTTTCCAACAAAATGAAATATACATTTGCACATACAAGAGACAAATTATTCTAGGGTTGTACCAGCATATTTAACAGTGGACAAGTTTATTCATCTAGCACATTGATGGTAAGAGAATTATTATAAACTTTACTGTAGTATATAGTTGGCTGTGATTACCTGCGGTATCTTATCTGCTTTGCTCGAGAACCCGTTATGCAACACAATGCATTTGACAGTTACACAGGAAATCTAGAAGCGTGTTACGCTTTATCACTCGAGTTAGATGAGTTTTCTAACGACAAGATTAAGAAACAACTAACTCAAAACACTGACCCCGAATAAATGTCGAAAATAAGTAGTTGAATATAAAATTACTGGTAAGATCCTAATGAAGTACCAGAACACCAAGTAACTTATCTTACATCGTTTTCCAACCACTCTACAGCTACTGTTTTTCCTGCGCAAGCATCCAGATATGTTTGGTGGAGGCCAGGGATAGCATCTTCATACCGCAGAACAAACTTCTTTACAAAATTCTTCTCACCAGGAGACATAAAAGACCCAACTTTGTTATTTGCTACCGGAATCCCTTTTGACATGAGGAGTTTCCGTACAATGTTTCGGGGCTTTAATCTCTTCTCCAAGCTGAATGTAAAAAGAGCTGGGTTTTGGACAATATGCAACTTATCACATCCGGCTTCACCAATGAGAAACTGCATTTTGCTTCCAATCAGCTCCTCTCGCATCTTCAACACTAAGGGAGCTTGAGCAATCATAGAATTTACATTCTCCCGAGAAAGCCCAAGATTTATCAAGTAATGCACTCATGCATCTATGACGGATTGGTTCAGATTACTTACGACAATCAATGCATACATAAATGTTCCCGGTGAGCAATCAGCACCCAAAGCCTCAGCCCGTTTTGCCGTAATCTTCAAAGCTTCAGGATTCGATTGCATCAATCTAGGAGCCTGTCTCATCAGCCGGGCAATTTGAAGAGAAGAGAAACCGAATTTCTCTCGGAGGAAAGCCAAGTTTGGCATGACAACCTTTTCAAGACTGCAACCGAGGACCGCCAAATCGGATCTCATGATCACCGATACAAACCGGGCAGACCCGAGAGTCTCTACCCAGAAGTCAACTTTCAGAACAATGTTAAACTTAAGCAAGCCGGGTCTGCGGGAAATGAGACCCGACACGTCTTCAACTGACAATCCAATTTCTCGTAGCTTGGCCAAATTGGGCCTCAAGTTCTTCTCCACACTAGAGCAGAGGATGCCAGGGTCCCGCGACACCGCAGTCCGAATACCCGATTCGCTTACTCCAGCCTGCCTAAGGAACCGAAGCACGGCATTGGGCTTATGGGGGGATTTATAGTGCTGAATGCTCCTGGAAGCTCGGATTGCAGCATCAGAAGAAAACCCAAGATTTTGGGTGAGGTAGTCCACAGCTGAAAACTGGGGAGTTGGGGTCGGCGCTTCAGGGGTGGTGGAGAGGAGGCGTTGAATGGAAGAGGCGAATGGTGTGGTGAGATGAAGGGGTGGAGAAGGTGAAGGGAGATGGAGATGGAGATGGAGATGGTGATGGAGTAGCCTCAGCAGCAGACTCATGCTCTCTCTCTCAGTAGTCAGTATAAATCTTGATTCTTGACAAGGGTTTTGAACTTTTTGATCAAATTGCCAGAAAAAATTGAGAAATTATTTTTATCCTCTTATCCACGCCCCTCAACTACACCCCAGATGGAGTTTTAAAATCGTGTCGTTCCGTGCCGTACCGTGTCCAAACACGCCGTGCTTTCGTGCCGTGTCGTGCCGTGCCATTTTTTTAATTAATATTTTTTCTGTGCCGTGCTGTGCCGTGCCAAAAATTACAAGGAGGAGGCACGGCACGGATAAGATACACCGTGTCTATCGTGCCGTGACTTATTCGTGCCGTGCTCTATTCGTGCCGTATCCAATCGGATACATGACCTACCGTGTCGTATCCACATATTTTAACCGTGCTAAACGTGTCCACTCGTTCTTATCATAAAAAATTGAAAAAAATCCAAAAAAATAAAAAATTCTAATAAATTAAATTTAACCAAAAAATTATTAAATTATTTTTTTTGTCCAAATTCATAATAAAAAAATTTAGAAAACATATAAAAGTATTAAAAAGTACCATAGTAAATGAATATTGTCTTAATTAATAATTACATAATGTTTTATAAATTATCTCTCCACCTTTTTCTGGCTTTGGGACTTGCTATGTTTGAAACATAGACGTAGTTATACATGTTTTTTACCCGCAACCTATCTGTGCTCACCCGTGTCCTATCCGTTCCTATCCGTGTCACCTATATTATTTTTGCCGTGTCTATCGTTTTCCGTGCCATTACCGTGTCGTGTCTGACAACCGTTCCGTGCCGTGCCGTTCCAAAATTGTCAAAACTCAGACACGGCACGGTTAATGACCCGTGCCGTAACTGTTCCCGTGCCTTACTCGTGCCGTTTCCATCCGTACCCGTGTCGTACCGTGCCGGAATTGGTCACGCCGTGCCTATTTCTAGAACTCTAACCCCAGAAAATTGAGAAATTTTTTCATAACTCTAAGTTTTAAAAAGTTAAAATACTTTTAGTTTTAAGTATAAACACATTGTACTTTTTGTATGATCACTTCGTATACTTAGTATAATCATTTTTTGACGCTAAGAAAACACGTGGGAAAACACATTTTTTAAGAGATATTAATTGCAGTTGGTTATGGGGTGCAGTTAAAGGGATATTTAGTGGGTGTAGTTATCACCTCCAATTTTAAGTCATCGCATAGTGACTAAGAGCATCTCCAAGAGATGTCCTAAAACACTCCTAAAACAAAAAATTGGGAATTAAGAAGAGAAACTCTTCTCCAAGAGATGCCCAAACAACTATCTCTATATTTAGCACTTCCAAAACCAAAGCCAAATCTACCTATTTTGACCCAGTTTTTAGCACTCCCAATATGACTTCCCAAAACCAGAGCTAAATCCAGACCGTTCAAATGTATTGGGATCCATATTTTGGCCCAGTTTAAATGTGTTGGGATCCATATTTTGGGAATCTGTTGGAGATTGAGGTGAAATTTGCTCCCAAAAAATTTAGAATGACACCCAATATAGGTAACTTGGAATCTATTTTTAGGGAGCCTATTGGAGATGCTCTAAGAGCATCTCCAATAGACTCCCTAAAACACTCCTAAAACCAAAAATTGGGAATTAATGAGAGAAAACCGTCTCCAAGAGATACCCAAATAGCTATCCCTATTTTTCGCACTCCCAAAACCAGAGCCAAATCAAGCTATTTTGGTGGAGTTTTTGGGCACTCCCAATCCGACTTCCCAAAATCAGAGCCAAATCAAGACCGTTTAAATGTATTGGGATCTATATTTTGGCCCAGTTTAAATGTATTGGGATCCATATTTTGGGAATCTATTGGAGATTGAGGTGAAATTTGCTCCCAAAAAATTTAGGATGACACCCAATATAAGTATATTGGGATCCATTTTTAGGGAGTATCTTGGAGATAGTCTAAGTACTGAGGGAGGGATTTACATCCGCTGCCATAAGTTCTCTATGACAGAAGGGTCCCACAAAAATTGAATGCCCCATTAGTAAATATCTGGCCGTCCAGATTAAAATGGACCGTCAAGCTTCGATGACAGCAGATTCAGACCCGAGTACTGATGAGTACTGCAGTCACTAGTGACAAAGCTCTCACTATGGGCTTTGGGCCTGAACATATTAGTTAATGGGCTCAGAATCAACGAGGAGGATTATAGGGGTAGTTCTTTGAGATTCGGAGTTGCACGAATCTCAAAGCAGATCCAACAGGATATGAATTGCGGCCTTTTCTTTTCACTCCTTATCCAGTTGATCCTTTCTACTCGGCTCCAATGTCTTTGAACCTGTTTCCTCGGAGAATCCTTTCCCTCCTCCGTCCATCTCTTCTCCTCACATTCAATCAGCGTACCACCACCACCAGCTGCTGCGCCACAGTGCAAGCCTTATCCCAATTGGCGCCGGCAAGCCCCCAATTCACGCTCGATTACCTCGTGGGGTCCTGCGGGCTGTCCTCCGATGAGGCACTCAAGGCGTCCAAGTACATCCAGTACCTCAAGTCCCCCGACAAGCCCGACTCAGTGCTGTGCTTCCTGCGACAGACCGGAGTCACCGAGTCGGACATACGGACCGCCGTGTCACGGGATTCTCGCATTCTCTGCTCCAGTGTGGAGAAGAACTTGCGACCCAACATCGAGAAGCTCCGGGATGTTGGGTTCTCGGTTGAGGCTATTTCGGGTATCATTTCGCGCAACCCTCATCTGTTCCGGGCGAACCTGGTGCCGAAGATCGATTTCTGGCTGGGGGTGCTCGGATCGGTGGAAGATCTGTCCATGATTCTCAATTCTTATGGACCGATTTTGACGTACAACTTGGAGAAAATCGTCGTGCCAAATTTGTCTTTTCTGCAAGAGCAATGCGGTTTGTTTCCGCGTCAGATTGCCCGGTTGGTTAAGAAGACACCTAGAGTGGTGTCGCTAAACCCCGAAGTTTTGAAATTGAATGCGAAGAGAGCCGACGAATTGGGGTTTGCGCGCGGGTCGGGAATGTATATGCACGCTTTGGTGATAATCAGCCAGTTGAGCCGACAGACATTCGATGCACGGTTGCATAACTTCAAAAGGCTCGGGTTTTCGCAGGAGGACATAGCACTTATGGTAAGCAAAGCCCCGATGTTGCTGGGGCTGAAAGAGGAGCATGTCGACAGGAAATTGAAGTTCCTGATAGAGGAAGGCGGGTGCGATAAGATCGATGTGGTCATCACTCCTGTTCTGCTCATGTTTAGCTTGGAGAACCGGTTGATTCCCCGCATCGCCGTCAGAAAGCTTCTTCAGGAGAAAGAGATCCCGATGCATCTCAGTATCGCTAATTTTATGAAACTGACTGAAAAACGGTTTGTCAAGAAGTTTGTCTTGCCGTACGAGCGTGCTGTTCCTGGCCTCCATCAGGCATATGCCGATGCCGGCAAAGTCGGGGGAATCGATTGGCTTCAGTAGTTGTCTCAAACTAATTTTGTTGCTGATGTAGAATCTTTTGGAGTAAATCTACGTTCTTAACCTCACGGGAGCTACTCGTGAGCTTAACACCAAAAACATATCAAATTATGTTTAAATTTTGATTTATATGGCATAATAAATTATTTATATCAAAAACTTATAACATGCAAAAAAATTTCATTTTTAGAGATTTTAAGTATTTATTTCGGATTTTTTAAAAGTTACATATGAAACAATGATTATTTTATTAATATTGTATAGTTGTTATTTAAAAATCCGAAATAAATACTTAAAAATCTCTAAAAATGAAAATCTTTTGCATGCCACGTGATTTTGATATAAAGAATTTACTAAGCCATATAAATCAAAATTTGGATATGCTTTGATATGGTTTGCATGACACGATATTTTACTCGAATTTTTTGTTATTTTGGTAGAATTTTTTTTTATTTCTTTGTAGTTTTCTTAATTGGATGCAACTGTGTATAATGTGTACAATAGTTATCAACCATGAATTTTGCTTGAGATTTATTTAGTTCTTTAATAATTTTGACAACACATTGCTCATCTTAGTTTTAGAAAGGACTACTCTATTTGCTATGTAAACTTGAATCTTTCATCATTTGTATGTCCCATCCTGCAGATTTTATATACTGCATTTACATTTACTATGTAAAAGGAAGTGGCTTTTGATGAACATAACATATAAGAATGTCCAATTCTGAATCATAGAACATAAAGAAGACAGAGAAATATGTCAAATTATTATTGGTTTTTACTTATGATATCGACATCAATAAATTACTAAAAACAAAAAAAAGGATTCAAAGGATCAAAATGATAAAATATGTAACTCTTAACAATTATTGTGCAATTTACACACAAAAAGAAAAAATAAAAAAACCAATTCGTGTTAATTGGACATCAATTTTTGTGAGGGAATTTACACCAATTAACTAACCCAACTTTCTTTTACGGAAAATTAGATAGTCACATAAATGAATTTTGCAGCTCAGAAAGTCAGACCTCATCTTTTTCTAAAAAAAAAAAAAATTAAAAAAATTAAAAATTAGATAGTCACTATTATTTATGGACCTGTTCGGCAAACACAAATCCTATAGGTTTCTATAGGAATTGAGAGTCTATAGAAAATAATATATATTCACTGTTCGGCAGACTATACTACCAATTTCTAATAAGAATTTATTTTTCTAAAATGCTTGTTTTTAGAAAAAAAATATTAATTAGGTTGGAGTGGATTATTGTTTTCCCATCAATTATGATTTCTTTATATGATTTTTAGATTTTACCAAATACAATATAGAATCATGTCCTAATGGAAAATTTTTTCTGTAGGATTAGTGACTACCGACCCTAAAAAAACACAGTAACAGTTACCCAGTTTTACACAAATTAATCAAATCCGCTCGTTTACAAACTCAACTCACTCAACTCAGCTGCTCACTCAGCCAGATCTGAATCTGCTGCTTTTCTAAAAGTCCCTGTTTTTCTAATCGGATGGCCAGGATGAGTTGCTGCACTGATCTCAAAGTACTTCAGTATTTTCTGCACGTTTCTCAACCGTCGGATCAAGAAAAGCAGGCTCTGTTTTTCTTTTTACAAAAGCAGCGGATTCGGTTCCCCACTCAGCCGTCGCCCAAATCCAATCCTCCGTATGCAACAATCTCAAATCCCCCCCCTTTCTCCGCATAACCAACCATGTCTCCCAATCTCTTTCTTGGCAGCAGCAGCAGGATCCACTGCCTCCGTCCCTCCCTCTCCCTCTCCCTCCCACTCCCTCCCAAACCCACCACACTCCGCTGCCCGGCCCTCGCATCCTCCGACACCCATTTCGCGCTTGACTACCTAATCCACTCCTGCGGGCTGTCATCGGCCGAGGCCCGCGCTGCCTCGGAGCACATCCGGCACTTGAAGTCCCCTGAGAAGCCCGACGCGGTGCTGCAGTATTTGAGGGACACCGGGATGAGTGAATCGGTCATCAGGGCCGCGGTCGCGCAGAGCCCGCGGATATTGTGTTCCAGTGTGGACAAGAATGTGAGGCCCAATATCGAGAAGCTGCGGCAGCTCGGGTTCTCGGTTAAGGATATAGCGGGGATTGTGTCGAGGAGCCCGAGGCTCCTGCAGTTCAATATCGTGGCCAAGCTTGATTTTTGGTTGGGGGTGCTCGGCTCGGTGGAGAGCCTGGCGGTGGTGTTGAGGTGGAACAGATCGCTCCTCGATACCAATTTGGAGAATGTGGTCATACCCAACTTGTCTTTTCTTTTAGAGGAATGCGGGCTGTCGCACGCGCAGGTTGCGCGTCTGATTAAGTCGTATTCGAGAGTGGTCATGGTTAATCCCGAGGTTATGAGGATGAATGCCAAGAGGGCCGAGAATCTGGGGTTTGATCGTTCGTCGCGCATGTTTGTGCATGCGCTGATTATTACCAGTCAGTTGAACCGGCATACCCTGGAAGCACGGGTGGAAAACTTGGAACAACTCGGGTTTTCGCCGGAGGATGTAGCGTTTATGATAAGCAAAACCCCCAAGTTGCTGGGGTGTGCCGAGGACCTCGTACGCAAGAAATTGGACTACCTGATGAATGTAGCGGGTTGCGATAGGATGGATGTGGTCCGGAACCCGGTTTTGCTCATGTGCAGCCTGGAGAACAGGCTAGTTCCCCGAACAGTTGTCAGAAATCTTCTGAGATCGAAGGGGCTGCCGGTGGGGAACAAGGCGATTTCTTCTTTCATGCAGCAGACCGAGGAACGGTTTGTGGAGAAATTCATTCTGCCGTATGAGCGTATCATTCCGGGGCTCCATCGGGCGTATGCTGAAGCTCCTACTGGTAACAGCACTGCAGAGGTTGAATATTTGGACAGTAGTACCTCAAACTGACTCTTTGTAGATTTAGATACAGATATTATGATGTTAGATTCTTCAATTTTGCCGTTCTTCTCGATATTTATCTTTTGCGAGATCGGTCCTATTTGGTAATGGTGTGTGAAAGTGAAATAGATTAGTAGTAGCAACATGTCCCCTTCCATTATAACCTTGCCATCGTTATTTCTCGGTCATGTTTTACCAATATCACTATTCAGCAATAGATGAGGTAACTAATGCCTTCATTCATTAGCTCCTCTTACATTAATGCCTTGATATGATACCATCTTGTCGGGATATCTTAATGTGCTGCCATGAGACAAGCTGAGTAGCTGACTATTCTAGACCAGAAGTGACCTGAACTTACCTGTTTATGTGAACTAAACAAGAGTATTCTTGGAAGTTTTAGGTCACACAAGACACTTTTCGGCATTCACTGAACTAGAGTTAAATTTTAAATTTGTAAACTGTATATCCAAAATGAAATGCAGATTCTATGACAGAATAGCTATACTGAATCTAAAGAACATACTTGCTCACTGAGTACTGCAGTTTTGTATTGTACCCTGCAAAACAGAAGGTTGTTATGACGACCAGTAAACACAACTTCAGGACATATAAATTGACCCGGGGACCTTTAAATATTCCAAAAGTGTATTTTTTTATCACGTTGGAAGTCCTGAAGTGCCAATGCAAGAACATGGAGGGTTTGTTTCAGAACATTATGCAGAAACAAGGAGAAAATTGACTTTTGAGGAATACCTTATTTAGCCTTCCACAAAGAAATGGAAGCACTTATATGAAAGCTTATTTAAAAAAAAAAATGTTTATTAATTTCTTTCTTTTGGAGGGGAGCAGGACAGAGATACTTGCTGTTTGCTGAGAAATTGGTAGTATGTTTGTTGATTCAATATGGGTTGATGTACAAAATATCTATTAAACATTATTATCACGTTAATATGATGAAAAGAAATGTACATTACTTACTGCTACTTGTACAAGGAGCAGCAATCGACCTTATCAGAATTTGAATCTATTTATCAGAGGAATGGCAGTGGAAGTGTTCCAAAGGGAGCATCAAAATACATTTGGAGCTATGCACAAACTTCTTCACGATGCATATGTTCGGGAAATCTGAACCATTAAATTGGATCAGTTGGTAGATGTTTTGCAGTACAAACTGAACCATCAGATGCAGATGCATTGTTAGTTTTTTTCCTTTTCTGTTTTACAGTTTAATATCACTAAGTTGGTTCCTGTAATATGAGCATGCACTTTAGCTAGGTAGCATGTTTTGCTGATTTATGCTTGCAAGACTTTTCTAATTATTCAGTAATTCACACCTACAAAACATGACAACTTCAACTAATATCCTTCCGGAATAGTATTTTCCACAGTTTTTCAATGCTTTTTGGCTGTAATTTTGTATTGTCTGAGGTGCTTTAAATGTCAGTGCTCTATATTTTCTGGTGATCTTACATGGCTTATTACTGATAAAGAATAATATGTTCATTCCTTCAGATGAATAATCTCTCAGAAATTATTTAGCTAAACACACTCACTGCCTGAGCATGAAGCCGGCAAGCTACATACATAATTAACCAGAACAACCATCATTGAAACAAACCAAATTTTGACAAGTTCCTGATCTAACAAATTCGAAAGACAATTGATTGGAACCTAAAGTGGATTACAGTCAAATCAATTTGGCCCTAACCCACAAAATACTGACTTCTGGTATAACAAAAACATCTCCATAGGCTAACAATTTCGCACCATTGCTGATGCAAAATTCTTTGACTACTTTGTACCACCCTCAATGATGCTCTTATTTAAGAGAGAACTACACAGCTAGACAATCACATGAAGCAATTACCAGAAAAGTAGGCTGTATACTGTGCTGGTTGTACATCAGAAGAGCTGAATCAAAGGCAACTCGTCAGGTTAGATCGATCTGTCAGGTTATCATGTTTAAGCTGACAAATTTCAATGATTATGGGAACTGTATAGTCATCCTTTTTAGATGTAAATAAAATAATAATACAATTAAAATTATCCTAGAAAAACAACAAATATAGCACAAACTTGAAAACAAGTACTGCATACCTGTAAAAATATTCAATGAACCAATAAGTAGCAACTGAAAATCTTACTGGTAAACGGCATATTCTAGTAACATGACAGACTACCACATCAATTCATGTTGTGGACACAATCTGACAGTCCATTCTGGTTATTTCAACATAGAGAAAAAATGAATTTGACATTTCAACCAGAGGAAAAAATCACTCAATCAGTTAGAGGCAAATTAGTTCACATATTGGCATTACAGCTATGTCAATCAAGATTCAAAGCAATCATATGTTGTACCGCAAAAGACATTCTCTCTAGGTAACAAAGAAAAAAAATATATTGAATTCGAAAGATCCAAGAACCTAAACCACCAAAATAGTTAGGATCGATGAGACCTTATTCTAATCCAAGACGGTAGCTTTTCCAGCACAAGCATCCATATAGGCTTGACGGAGGCCTGGAACAGCTGATTCATACGGCAAAACGAACTTCTCCACAAACTTCTGCTCATTTGGTAGAACAAACATGGCGAATTCCGTCTTTGCGACTGGAAGGCCTTTGCGCTTCAGAATCTTCCTAACTAGGTTCCGAGTAAACCTCGTCGTGAGAAAACCCGAGTTTCTTCAAGTTGAGTATCCTTGCGTCAACAATGCCTTGGTTCAGGCGAGTTAAAGTAACTAACGCATGCACGAACATGTTAGAGGAGTGCGGGATTCCTAAATCCTCGGCCCTTTTTGCCTTACTCTCCAAATCCGCAAGCCGGGAAGCGATAACTCTAGGAATCGACATGATCGCACGGAGAATTTGTCGGGCAGATAGACCGCACTGTTTTTCAAGAAATGCCAGGCTGGGAATGACCGAATTCTCGAGGTTCACTGTGAGCAGGAAAAAGCTCCTTTTTTTGACAGAATTAACAACTTATCAACCGAACCCACGACCCGCAGCCAGAACCGGACCCTACGCTGCAGATTGGTGTGTACCCGAACACCATCGGGCAGATCGAAAGGACGCGCGAAATCTGCGACGGCGAGAAACCCACCTCCTTTAACTCCATAACCCTGGGCTTCAAGGACCTCTCCACATCGAAGCAGAGGAACGAGGCCTGGCGCAACGCGGCGGCCCGGATGTCGGACTTGTCCACCCCGACCTGCCGCAGAGGAGCGCATCTGTGATGGTGCTGGCGAAAGAAGAGCATTTTGTGCCTGTTCGGCGACAAGGATTAAGCGGTGAAGGATCAAAACATTGATCTCCTCTGAGGAGCTACTGTTCGGACGTTGCTAGCATCAAGAGTAAAGGCTTAGAAAAATATATTTTGTATGTAAAAACTAATCACCCCTCAAATTTTAGCTGAACCAACAAATACCAGTTGAATCAGTACAAACCAGTATACTAATTTTCTTTTCGTTATAAGCTAGATCTCATATCATCCCAAATTATTGTTATTATTTTTTTTAATATTATCCCAAATTATTGACTTTAACCACATTGCTACGGGAGGAGGGTGGGTACTCCCATGAGTACACCATTTGATTGTGTACCCACAATTCTAACCGCGTGATCACTTTGAGATTCTCACCCTAAATTACCATGATTCAAGAATTCCCACGCCTTCCTTTTCCTCTCTTTTCTGGGAAAACAATTAATATCTAGTGCTTTTGTATCATGCGGGCCCCACAATTAATACTTAAGTGAATCTTCTGTCTAGGTCTCTAGGACAATGTGCATGTAGCTCCTGGTGAGTCACGTTTTGTTAATTATTTTACTAAATTAACGTCTCATGAGTCATGGCCTTTGATATAATTTGCACAATCTTCATTTCATTCACGTTGACACGTTATATATATTTTGTTAAAAACTGTAAAAAAAACTATAGTAATTCAAAAAAAAAAAAATATATGAAGCTTGTATTAAATAACAGAATACTCTTCATTTTATTGTGTTTTAAATAACACAATAAGATTGTATTAAAAAATATTCAGAATACTCTTTGGTGTTTCTACTTTCATATTTTATAAATACTTATATCATCTAACATAATGCACATAAATCTAAAAAAATACGGAATTTACCATATTTATATTATGAAAAGAGCAGAATTGAATACTCATATCGTTATTTTTTACATTTTTATGTTCATGAACTATTTATAATATTCTCAATTAAATTTAATCACTTTCAAGCTCAAAGAATCTTAATTATCAAATGAAGGGAATATATTATAGTAAGAGTTCTGATATATATTCATGCCTTGAATTTACTAAGACTTCATAAATTTTTTTTTAAGACTATCATACAATATTTTTCAATTATAAAAGTAAAAGTAAAATAGCTAGCTCCTCTTCATGATATTTACAAAATATTATTTTTATAAGAAAAATAATTGATGTCTTTTATGAAATGTTTGTTTAATAAAAATTAAAACCAAGTTAAAATTATGTAGTTTAGTACGTACACAAGCATTCAATTCATGAAAATTGATGTTTGAATAAGAAAACATGACTCAATGGATAAAGTATCACATAGTCTGATGAATTAATCGGCCGATTAATCGGTTTTGGCAGCCAATTAATCGGGTTTGCGGGTGACTAATCGGTTTATGCGGCAGACTAAGCGTTTGAAACCCCAAAATTCTCATCGCATATACTATACGTAACGATTCGGCCACCATTTACGACTAATCGAACGATTAATTAATCCTCCTTAACAGCAGCTTTTTAAAACACTGGTATTAATCATTGTAATAAAAAAATAGAATTAGGCTACGGTGATATGCATATCACGGTTTTACCGTGTTATGCGGTCCGTATTTCCGTTTTCGGTGTCCAAATTGTCAATCCAAACCGCTAAACTTAATCTTTATATCAAAATATACTAACAAACCAAATTTTAGAATTTTTTTGCTATTTTTAATGATGGGGAGAAAATTACTATTTTTGTATAAACTAGATCCCTTGGATGTAGTCATTTTCTCCCCATCATTAAAAATAGCAAAAATATTCTAAAATTTATAAACTTTGGTTTGCTAGAATATTTCGATGTAAAGATTACGTTGAGCGGTACGGATCGACTATTTGAATACTGAAAACTGAGATACGGACTGCATAGCACGGTAAAATCGTGATATGCATATCACCCCGACTCTAAAAAATAAATATAATTGAGTAATTGAATAACTAACTTTTTTTCCCCTGATAATTCTTCAACAACAAATTATGACTAACACTTTGATAACACTTCGTTAATTATTATCAAAAACATGAAAAGTAAACGAGCGTGCTTTGTTATTGGATTGTTTATATTTATATGATTATATCAGTTATTATAAACTTTATAATTTAATCATAGTGAAACTAGCTTACGTAAAATATTATTTTACGTGTGCAATTTATAAGATATAATATGCAGATTATTTGACTTAACAAATTTACTATTGTAATTATGCATTTTAATAGTTATTTGGTGTAATAATAGCCTAGCATTAGCAATGTATAACATAAATTGTTAATAAGATTTGATATGTTCAATCATAATCATTGATTAAAAACAACAATATAGGAGATGATAAAAAAAGGAAAAAATTACAGGAAGGAAGTACTTCGATATTTCCGTTGCTAATCTTTGCTTCTCTAAAGAAGAAGAACATCTTTTATTTTATTTTTTTCTATAAGAGTTTCTACAGATGTTTGAGTTGAGATAATAGTCTAGTGGTAGAAATTGGGGGATCGGGATCACCTGCTTTTCTCGATTCGACGGTTGAGAAATACGAAAGTACTTCGAGATCCGTAAAAGAATACTGAAGTTGGTGAAATACTTTGAAATCGGTACGATAACCGATGCCGACCATCCGATCGGAAAAGCAGGCCCTGCTTTTCTTCTCAGAAAAGCAGCAGATTTTTATCCGAAATTGGGAGACGATTCAAGGTAAGAGGCTAAGAGCAGATGGCTTCAGCACCAGGTACGTGACTTCTTGGAATTCTACTTTTAGTAAAAAGTAACACTTTAATATCAGCATTAATTGTTTTCCCAGAGAAGAGAGGAAAAGGAAGTGGGAATCCTTGAGTCATGATAATCTAATGGTGAGAATCTCAAAGTGATCATGCGGTTAGAATTGTGGGTACACAATCAAAAGGTGCACTCATAGGAGTACCCGCCCTCCTCCCCATTGCTATACCCAAAAAAGAATAAAAAAGATTAAAAAAAGATGAAGAAGAATACAAAAAGAAGACAACGTTTCTTTCTTTTTCTGTCTAGGGTACTGTGCTTCAGAGTGAAGATGAAGAAGAATAAAAAAAGGATTAAAATATTGGTGCCTCCTCAGGGAGCTCTCCTGAGAGGGTAATGTTGTAAAATGAAATGCTATTTTTAGGCTTGAGGAGCCTCCTCTAGAGGGCAATGCGTTGAGGAAGGGGGAGGATCGGCTTAACAATTGGTCCTGAGGAAGCACCCTTGATCTGTTTTGAGGAACTGTTGTTCGTTACGATTAAGACGGATCAAAGTATTGAGGAGCCCTAAGGAGCACTGAGGAGGCACCGCCGAACAGGCTTTTTGGGTTTTGGCCTTGCTGGTTTTTTTGTCAGTGTGGGAAGAAAAGAAGTCAGCCGTTGGATTGTCTCATGATTCGTTCTAGCGTGGATCTTAGTATGATCCAACGGCTGTCGTTTGTGAACTGCACAGTGCAGTAAGTCAGGGGATAAGAGTTTTGGGATTACTCTTATTAATAATTGTTAAAGAGGGATTGCAGGGTTTGATTCCGATCTCAGCGGATTTCAACGCATTAGATCAACCATGTTACCAAAACACATGTTTTGGTAGAGTGCACATGTCCTGGAATAGTCAGATTACTTCAAATCATGGAGTGGTCAGAAATTATATTGGAAACAATAGGTACTACTGTAGCAGGCAACTTCAAAAACCGTGCACAGTAGCTTTTTAAAGAGGTTTTTTGACCATTTCTTGGTAGAATACCCTAGAGGATTTCAATTCGTTTTGGTAGAGGTGACAGAACTCGACCCGGTCTGAGAAACTCACCTGATTCGACCCAAATCGAGATCAAACAACATGCAATCCAACTCAAATCAACAGACGATTCAAAAAAAGCCGATATTAAAATTGACCCGACCCAAGATCTTCTAGAATGTCAAACTGACCCGATTTGTCCGACCCGACCCGCCAAATTGCCACCTCTAATATTTCATCTGCTATCTATCTCAACTTAATAGAAGTTACCCTTTGATCATTCCATGTATGTGTTTTGGTGACCACCATCCACAGTGATCATCAAATTATATATCAAATAACTATATTTAATTTAAGCTCTTAGATGATAAATTAATTGATGGAATGTGTTGTACATATCATGTTTATGTGTACACAAACAATTATTATAATTTTTATTTTTATTTATATATGTATACATAAATAAAAGTCAGTTCACAACTTCATGATTTTTACTCAAATTCTTGATAGTATCTAAATGATAATAAAATTTTATCATTTTTATATCTATGCTATTGCTATTGAGATGATTTAGAATACATATCATAGCTCACAATTGTTAATTATATCTAAATAAAAAGAAACTATTTAGTATGAATACCAATGCTTATGATCATTAAATTTCTCTTCATAAAAAAAAAGGGAGAGGATGTATATGATTATTGTGAGGAGCAATGTCAAATTGTCAATGCTATAGAGATAACCACAATCAATTAACACTATATACACCAAAACATTTGCTCCTCACAAAAAAAAAAAAAAAAATTCTAACAATTGTATTCGTTCCAATTAAATTACAAGTATTATAATGTTTCATTATAATTAAAGGAGATGGATTATTGACGGTACTTATCTTGACAATTTTGACAATATGACTTTTCAAAAACTTTGAAGAAAATCATTAAAAATTCTTAAAAATATAAAAAAAATTATGGAAGTACTGCTTAACTTATAGATTAATTGTGTTTCTAATTATATTCAATTTAAGTAATGTTTGATAGATCTTTAAAGATTCGTTAAATTACAACCATTAGAAAGTACACAAAATTTTGACAAGCTATTAAACGATGTTCAAATTGATTGAAATTTGAAGCACTATCAATCTACAAGTTAAGTAACCATCAACTTTTTTCATTTTTAACATTTTTTATTAATTTTTACAAGTTTTTGAAATGTCTTTTTCAGTAGCATATTTGATGCAAACAGGTCAACTACTTAGAAGGAGACAAGGAGTATACATGCGGATAAAAAAGTTTGGTGTATGTAGATGGGCTTTCCATTATAAACCGATAACTGACAGAGACTTGCAAACTACATGTAATGATGTAAGTTTAGTTCGCTTTATCGGTTTATCCAAAGTACCATAATTTTCTTTACTTCGGCTTTTTGCGTGTAGTTACATGTGACCCTAGTCATATTGTATAGTTAAGTGTCATGTGCCAACCATTCAAGCATCCAATTATTTCCCCATTTATTTATATGCCAAGAATTGGAAAATCATTTCTTGTACCATAAATCATTTATTGTCCTGACCAGTCAGGTGACGCAAAGTCAACGTCTTGATGTATGCATATATCAAAAAGAAAATAATAAGAAACAAACGTAACACAAGAGGTAAAAGGAGAAGTCAGGGGAAGCGATCTAATGGAGGCTGAGCCATTACTACTGGAGCAGTCGGAGCCGTTGGTCGGAGTAGTGAACTATCGAGGCCGTCCTGTGACGTCCCGCACCTCCTCCGGTGGATGGCCTGCAGCTCTCTTTGTTCTAGGTAAATGAAGATTGTAAGTCCCAAATTGTACAATTTGTCTATTGAATGAAGCATTGAGGTTTAATACTTACTGACGAAGAATTGAAGACTCAGTTTTTTGAGTCATGGAATTTTGTAACTGGTATCAGCAATTCAAAATTTCATGATATTAAGATAAAAAGGTAGTTAGCTTATAGGATCAACACTTTAAACCGGGGTGTATAATTTAGCAAGCATTATTTAATTAAGTAGAGTTTTTTATGAGATTTGAAATTTATATACTGATTCAGTAAATTTTAAATAAGGAAAGAGTTGGCATTTTACAATACAGAAACTACTCCTCCATATATAGTGTAAGAAATATAAATATTGAGCATAGTTTATATAAACAAGCAGGTCCGGAAATTACAAATAGATTTTCATCTTATGGAATATCATCAAATTTGATATCATATCTGACGGGACCATTGGGTCAATCAAACGCCGCTGCTGCCGCCTGCATCAATGCCTGGTCAGGCACATCCTCGATGCTACCGGTTTTGGGTGCATTCCTTGCCGATTCCTTCCTCGGTCGGTATCGAACCATCATCTTCGCTGAACTTCTTTACATTATAGTATGCTTTTTGACATAATTTCTTCCTTTTTTTTAAATATCACTACAACAAACAAGGCATGTTACAACAGTTATTTTGGGACGGACCATTTACCGTCCAAAAAAGCAAGACTAGAGGCGACAAAGTCAATAACCTTGAGACGCATTCATTTCCGTCTCTGTGAAAATTCTCACGCGACGCTCAACCCGTCTGTACCCATTGAATTTCCAGCAAGTTATTTTGTTCTCCGTTGAAGGCCCAATACTAAATGCCAAAAGAGCACTTGCATTTTATTACTTTACAAAACAGTTCCGTAAACAAGTAAAAATAACAACTCATGGTAGCTATATAATTGTTATTAATTTGATCGATCTGCTATTTGATACTTTTTACTTTTATATTAATTCCAGTTTATAGCTTGTGAAATTTTTATTAAAATTTATAATGAAGATTCGTATGTTGATGCCATCTAGCGAATATATTAAGTGTATGACTATAACAAAAATTAAAAATAAAATAATTGGAATAGTACGTAATTAGACACTATCTGGCAACAATATATGTCAACAAATAAATTAATTAAATCTCAACTAAGAAGCAACAGTTTAGGCCTTGACCTGTACCGGTTCATCATTTCTTTCATTTTTACCAGTCTAGAGCTAGTTGTTACTTTGTTAACCCATTTCAAGTTTGGAATAGCACCGACTACTGGTACATGTTTGAAGCTGTGTTAGTTCAGCAAAATTACAAACATAAAATAGAACTAAATCAAGAGGAAGATTGTTTCTTATTAAATTGAGAAACATTACTATTCAGATCAAACTGTTGTTTGGAGAAGAGATTAACACTACAAATTCATATCTTACAAACAAACTATGAGAGCAAGCAAGATAATGACTTGAGCATGTTTGCTCTTAAACAGCCAGATGATCCAACACTAATGAACCAAAAACTAACATCACAACGGTTGAGAAACTTATTTTAATTTAATTATTAGAAAATCATATCAGAGTAAATAAAGTAAAACTGGACAATTGCTTGAGCATAACACGTGGAGACAAATCATAGCACGAAAAAAAAAAACAAAATATCTGAAGTAGCTGGAGGATAACCAGAATCCTCATTGTCAGCTAGTTTTAAAGTATTAAAGCACAACCGAGAAACTCACCAAGAGCAGTGATACAAAAGGAGTAGCTAAAATTAGGGAGAAAATAATGTTAATGTATGTATATGACATAATTTGAAAATTTGTGAGTGCTCAATGCGTCTTTTATTTGACGATAGAGGGGTATGGAGAAACTAATAATAGAGAATGGAATACTTAATTGAAATCCTCCATCCAAATTTTTGTAGTACCCAATCTCCATATCTCGGATATTTATAAGAAGCAATGCCCTATTCGAGCAATCGATCCAACCGATCCATGGCGGGAATGAATAATGGCGCAATCCAAAGTTTGACAAAAAATTTGCCTCCAAAAATTTGAGAACCAAAATCAGATTATTTCTAGTTATGCTATAGGAATTGGCGCGTCCAATCAAGAAGACAACTGCGTTATAGATGTAAAGCATTTTATTATATTTTTTAATTTTTTTAAATTCATTAATTATGAAATATAATGCCATATATAAAACGTAGTAAATCTTAAAGCTTTTATATTTGGTAGATGGTACATATATACCATTGTAGCTCCTGTCATTAATACAGATGATTTGACCAGTCAAACTTATTCTGCACTCCTGATTTATGTATGTAAATTTGTTTATTATGCAACAAAAATTATTTTTTATGCATTTAAACTGAATTGTTGTGCTTAAAAACATTAAATAACTTGCATACTAAATATTTTCCATGCATAAAAAATATTTAATAACATGCATTCTACCACCAATACGTTGCATACTAAATAACTAAATAAATTTGAGTGATTTATTAACATATAGTATTTTTAAGTTGTAACATGCAGTGTAAAACTAATACACCGCATACTAAATGAATTTGTATGGATAATAAATAAGTTTACATGCATAATTAGCTATATAGTGTGCATAAAAAAGGTGTAACATTGGAATAAAGAGAAAAAGAGGGAGATGGTATAGTGAACCGAACGAAGGGGTCATGAACTGGTTAAAATTTGTTGAACCGCAACTTGATTATTGAAAAATAAGTTTGACACGGCGAGTTGAGTTTGCATGCATAACTATTAGATTTTGTTGCATAATTATTTTATTTCGCTGCATAATAAAGCAAAAAAAAAATTGTTGTGCATGTATCAACGACGGGAATTGTCCGTATCACCATAGCGATTCCCTTTATATTTTAATGCAGATGTATAAAATGTATAGGAGGATCCACTCAGTATACTTATCTTGACATTTAGGATTTTAGAAGTTTTGTAAATAACAATCATTAGAAATTTTCAAAATAGAAAAAAAAAATATTAGAGGATTATCGTTTAACTTATAAATTTATTATGTTTTTAATTGTATTCAATTTAATTAAGCCATCATTAAATTACAACCATCATTAAATTTTATAAGCCATAAAAAAATATTCAAATGGCTTGAAATTTGAAACAATATAAATCTATAAGTTAAGTAATATATTCATGAAAAAATATTATGGGATTGTTGTTTCACTTATAAGTTGATTATGTTTCCGATTGTATTCAATTTAGTCAAGTGATATAACATATCTCTTCAAAAACCCATAATTAAATTACAAGCATCATTAAATTTTATAAGCCATCAAACAATATTCAAATTGATTGAAATTTAAAACAATATCAATCTATAAGTTAAGTAATACATTCATAAGATTCTTTTCATTTTTAAGATTATTTATATATTTAAGCGATTTGCAGTTGTTAAATTTTACTGTTTATACACAAAATTTTATAATTTTGTCTTACAAGTTAGTTCATACATTCAATATAAGTATGAACTATCAAACAATATTTAAATTGATGAAACTTAATTATCTCTAAATCTATAGCACGCAAACTTAATAATAGATGTGTTCAATACTTTAATTTTTGATAATTTATATTATCTTTATTTTTGATGAAAGATAATTTATATTTTCACTGAAACAAAGTTAGTTTAAATAATCTACACCTACTTAATGTAAAGAGAATATTACATAGGACATCGGTCTGAAATATATGTATGCAACTTGTTGATCTTATAAATCGATACGTTTTTTTTATTTATTTTTTAATTTGGAAATATGAAAAAGAAGATCGGAACAATAAATGCAGAATAAATTGTGCCACCAAATTAAATCAACGTTAGTATTAATCTCTCCTCCACAATTGTCTCGTCCCCTTCCCCAATTCCAATTATAACCCACTCGCCAATCCCGCACTATACATGGTCATGTGCTAAAGGCAGCAATGACTCTGGAAATCAATGTTATCATAACCGAACCGGACATCAACCCGGTAAAGCTTCGGGTCAATGGGTCATTAGTCGGATCGCTGAGTCAATCGGTTCAACCGCTGATTTTCTCAAATATACTTATGAGATATTAGACTTAAAGATTGTTATAAAATAATTATTTTTATTGTATAAGTATATGTAAAAACCTACCCATATATTTTGAAATAGTGAATATAACGTTGAATTTGTCCACAAACATCAATAAAATTACTTGTAAAATAGATTACAATATCAGCTTATAAACAAAGATCCGAATTTTCTTTGATAAATGTAACATTCTTGAAATGATTTAATATTATGGTCATGAATAATAAAAATGTAACTTTTTTTTTTGAAAATTATGAACCTTCAAATAAAGTACAATAACTAAAAACTAATCATAATTTTTTATTATAGAATCATGTATGATTAACGTGTCTGTGTATGATTGTATGTTATAAACAACTATGTTTTCTTGAAATTCGAAAAAGTAAAAAAGATTTGGAGTCTTGAGACCTGTTTGTGAGATCATAGGCTGTAACATCTAAGGCTCATAGCTTTTTTTTTTTTTATTGGATTTACATCTCTCCCCTCGATGAGTTCATTCACTGGTGCTGGCTTCAGAAACCGGAAACCGCTTATGGTTTTTTCTGAAAACCGGCTAATTAACCGGGGTTAACACGCTTTTTACTAGTTCATTTACATGTACGGTCCAATTAAAGAATCAAATCGGAAACTGTTCCGGTTCTAGCTTTTTCTAGTTAAACCGGCGGTCCGGTCCGGTTCTGGTAACAATGCCGGAAATACATTTATAAGATGAGGAGGGATCCAATCATAAGTATCAGTACCAATGGTGACCATTTTATTATTTATACATAAATTGGTAAATCTTTACAATTAGATGTATTCTAAATCATCTCAATAACATATACACAAAAAATGATAAAATTTTAATATCGTTTCGATAATCATCAAGATAGGGGAAAAAAATCATAAAATTTGAATCGTTGATTTTTGTTAATGCTTGATGCATATGTAAATAAAATCAAAGTAAAATAATTTTTTTTTGTATACATAAATGATATATACAATCTATTCTATCAATTACTTTTTGTTATGGAAGAGTTTAAAATGTAGTTATTTAAGATTTAATTTCACGGTCACCGATCAGTTACCAAAAACATAGTTATTTAAGCCCTCCTCTTATAAGATAAGATATGATATGTCCCTTATAGTGATATAATTATGTAATTTATGTCTTCTTTTAAATTCTTCACATCTGAATGTTGTGGGATACAAAAAAACTTTTAATTTATTTAAGACATTATTATGTAAGTTTAAAATTATGTCCATCAATTAAGTTTAACATGAACTCAAAATCATTTATTCTTGGCTAGCTCATGCATACTTGACTCAAAGCATTTCACATTTATTCAAAGCATTCAACCATAGTTACAATTATATGTCTATTAGATTTATCTTGAACTCAAAATCATTTATGGCTGACTTGTGCATTATCATTTCAATATGCTTTATATTATCTTGCTATCATTCGAAATGCCAACTTATGTTTAATGATTATCAAGATTGTTAAAATAATGAATTATAAATTATCACTAGTTTTTTTAGTTGCGGACCGTTATTATATATGATGTTATATATCATTTATATTGAGGTGCTAAAATTGTTAGCAACAACTATTTAAATGTTATATATCATTTATAGTGAGGTGCTAAAATTGTTATCAACAACTATTTAAAGATAAAAATAATTAGCTTTATCATTATAAATTATATATGTGTCATGATAGAAACAAAGAGCAAAATTTGTCATGAACAAATAATATTTACTTTCTCAATTTATGGACCAATTGACTTTTAGCAAGTAAATTTGAATAACAATATTCATTCAAAGATTATTAGTTTATAAGTTCAATAATACATATTTAAATTTGAAACATTCATTCATAGATTGTTTAAATTAAAATTGTTGAAATATGTACAAAATTTTGATGAGATATCAAATGACTTTCAAATTGAATGAAATTTGAAACAATATCAATCTATAATTTTTTTTAAAAAAATTATCTATAAATGTGAAACAATACCAGTAAAACTATCCGGACCCCCTACGATCAAGATCCAACAATCAATAACCAATGGATCATTATAAAAAAAAAAATGAATAGTCTAACTCATATCATGAGTGTATATGTCATCTATACATTAAAAATAACTGAAATACCAAATCATTTAGTAAAACAATTAACATACATCAAATTTGATAAGTTAGAAATGAATGATATATACATCATGTTAGTTATGTTTAAAAATGTCTCATATTATTTGTAGAGATTTTACGGTTTAATTGGAATAAAATTGCGGCATGCCTTCAATCCTGATTAATGCGGTATCAGAATTGAGAATAATAACAAATTAATGAGCACATTAATGAGATTAAATGTCCCGTGATTTATCTTGCTTGCTCCCCTCTGCCCTCTCCCCAATTCTTCTTTCCTTCTCTTTTCGTCTTTCTCCAATTTCCAACCCAGTAAACAGCCAATTCTCTCCAGCGCCGCCTCTCCTCAAGCTCATCATCCCTCTGTCAGGCCAAAGACAGCACCTCGGCACAACCCTCTAGCCCTTGCTATTCCTCTTCCTTGTTCATTTAGTCTGTTGGATGTTTCTTTCCTTTTATTTTTTATGGCTTGCTTACTAACATAGCTGCCCTTTGTTGTGTGAAGGGATTTTATGCTGAACAACTTAACTGGATCTATTCCAAAGGAGATGGGCAACATCACATATCCTAATGAAATTGGGAATCTTCAAAATTTGAATCGATTTACAGGTAATTTGGATACTACAGGTAATTTGGATACTTAGGTGATGTGCACTCATTTACTGTTGAATGATTTACAAGTATTTGATTAACGCTCTTGACGTATGCATCTCATTTACCAGTATTTTAAACAAAGTTTCATTTATGTTATACTCTTAAAGAACTTATAATTGAAATCTTTTTTTGGTTCAGTTATTTATCTAAGGGGCCTGAGCAAAGGGATGTTGGTCTATGGAGGAAAAATCAGAGGTCAGGTACATCAAAACCCTTTCTTTTATTACAACTTATAGAAAATGGTCATTTTTCTCACTGGTTTGGATGTCTTGTTCCTGTTGGCAATTATTTGTATGATTGACATTTTATTAATTTTTGGTTTTGTTTTCTACAATTTCAGGTCAGCGTGGTAATTGGCATGCCTTGGTGGTTTATTTCATATGGAGATCAATATGACATTTTTATATATTCGGATGTTGTTTGTATAACAAGTAGAATATATATATATATGATTGTATTTGTTGTTTGAATCATATTAATACTTGAATGTAAGCCTAGGCAATCTTACTGTAAAACAATATTATTATTTTGTATGTTTTTTGTGTTGCCCTGAATAGAAATTTTAATTTAAAAAGTATTTAAATGTGTACATTTATTGATTAATGCCCTCATGAATTTAAGCATGTGTGCTGTAATAATTAATTATAGGCGTAAATTTAGGTCCTATTTATTTGATTTTATCATTATATAGAGACGGTTCTTTAATTCCATATTGTGTTGAGTAAGGACGGTTGATATGTTGTAACAAAGTTTCCAGTGAGATCATTTGGTCAGAGTTGGCGTCTCTAATCAACAAAATTAGAGAACAATTTTTTCCTCACGAGAATTAGTTATGACGCCTAAATCGTACTTAGAATCTTCTATATCGACGGGCACACCGTCTCTAAAATTTAGATTTATGGACGGCCAGTCCGTCTATATGTTCGATTAAGGCGTCTCAGCAACAATGACATAGAGACGGTCGAAGTGCCCAGTGGTTAATTCTTAGGGACGGTTCAGTTGTTGCAAAGATAAATTTTTTGAGACGGTTATTTGACCGCCTCAATATTTCTTTGAAACGGTAATTATAACAGCTGCCATGAGACGGATATAGAACCGCCCCTACATTCCTGTTGTGGCGGACTTAACCGCCCGTACATGCTCAAATAGCCATCTCTATAAGCCTTGTTTGTAGTAGTGTATATAGAAAAATAAGAATCTATACCTCCTCATGTTTCAATTAGTACTCGTAACCATGAAAGCTTGAATCTTTTATCTTTTAAAAATCATATTGGTGAGTCTACCAGCTTATTTTCATGTTTAAATTAAGAAGAATTCGCATAATGGTCTTTCTCAACCGATTCACATCCGCTACTATCGAACTCTATGGTTGTCTCACCAGGCAAGAAAATCACTCTGATAGCAAAATCTTGAGAATTTAGTTGAAAATTAATTGGCCTAATTCAAATATGTCTGAACATTGTTACAGTGGTGTACCCGATAAACAAATTACCTTATTGAACTTATTGCTAAGAGCGTAATATATATATTATATAATTTCAGGGCTATGCTATGCTAACTTTCTCAGCCGTGACTCTGTACATGCGTCCAACTTCATGCACTGACACTGCCACCAAAGGCTCTGAAACCTGTCGGCCTTCATCCTTCGATATAGCCTTCTTTTACATCTCTTTGTACCTTGTGGCATTCGCGCAAGGAGGCGATAAACCGTGCGCTTTGGCATTTGGTGCTGATCAATTCGACCCGAAGGACTCCAAGGAGTGCTCTTCGCGTAGCTCCTTCTTTAATTGGTGGTACTTTTGCATGGCTGTGGGAATTAGTGTAGCGGTTATAGTAATGAGCTTCGTGGAAGACAATGTTGGATACATGGGGGCTAGGTTTTGGGATCCCTTGCTTAATGATGGTTTTCTCTCTCTTTGTTTTCTTAGCTGGTTCAAGGAGGTATCGGCTCTACAATCCTAGTGGAAACAACTCATTTGCGCAATTCAGGAATAACTTCATGTTGCTTTTAAAGAATACTCGTACAAGTCATAATCAGATTGAAGTTGCAGACGAAGACGTATACGAGGAAGACTCTGAAAGCCAAATCAAGGAAGTGACAGGAGTGATGCAGTTGCTCCAAATTTGGGCTACATGCATACTTTATGGCACAATTTTTGCACAAATCTTAACACTATTTAACAAGCAGGCAAGAACCCTAAATCGGTCAATCACTTCAGGCCTCCAACTACCTCCTGCAGCAATTCAAAGTGCCGGTAGCATAGCCATCATCACTTTCGTACCAATCTATGACAAGATCCTGGTGCCAACCATGAGAAAATTCTCAAAACACCCCGGCGGCATCACAATGTTGCAAAGGATGGGCATAGGCATGGTGATCTCGATTTTGGCCATGGTGGTATCAGCCCTTGTCGAATCAAAGCGACTAAAAACAGCACGAGATTTTGACTTAGTCGATCAACCAAATGTCACAATTCCTATGAGTTGGTGGTGGATGGTACCACAATATGTGCTAATAGGAATTGGTGATGTGTTCACAGTTGTGGGTTCGCAAGAATTCTTCTATGATCAAGTGCCCATTCGATTCAGGAGCTTAGGCTTGGCTCTAAACACAAGTGTTAGTGGCATCGGTAGCTTCGTTAGTAGTATTCTAATTTCAATAATAGATAAAATAACCAGTAAAAATGGGGACAGTTGGTTTTCAAATAATTTGAATAGAGCTCACCTTGATTACTTTTATTGGCTTCTTGCCTTTCTGAGTGTAATTGAGTTGGTGTTCTTCCTCTACTTTGCCAAGAATTATGTCTATAAGAGGAAATGTGTTTGATTGCTTAGTTAATTTCTTAGGCCTTATAGGTTTACTTGTTCTAAACCCTGTATAGAACTGTATACTACAGAATCAGTCAAGTTGGATTGTAATTTTACTGCTTTTTTTGTCGGATAATGGAAATCAAATTTATACTGCATAAACTATCTTTACATGTTCTTTATATTATCCTTGTTCTTTGTACCGTATGTGCTATTCATGATGAGGGAACAACTTTAATGTGTGAAACACAAAATTGTTATCAATCGTTTATTTGGAATTGGAAACTACTTTTTTCAAGGATCTTTAATCAAAAAGAAGGATCGAAAAACGAATGAAACAAAAACAAAATTCTACCAGAGAAACTAGAAGGGAAATAGCTGTAGTCTACATACTATGGTGTCCATCTCAGCTGTAGTATCCTTTCTCTGTTTCTTTTAATCTCAAATACATGCTTGCAAGAAAATAGCGAACAACCAATGAGACTAGACTCACAATCAACTTTGTTAGTAGCGACACATAAACAAATAGTTGAAAATACATAGCACAATGAAATCTTAAGGTTAGTTAGTACCTAAATTTGCACCAAACTGAGATCCTTCCAGCAACCCAAGAGCAAGCAATACCGCTTGAAATACAAAAATACAAGCGAAGCAACCCATGACAAATGAAACGAATGGAAGAAAACTCATTTTAGAAGTAACGACAAGATAATCTCTAATTGAAAGTGTAAGCATTTATCTAAATCCATTTTTTCATATTCTTATATCTGTATTCATATATAATGCCATTGCTCAGCATTTGTGTTAAGTGATGTCATTACTACCGATCTCGATGGTTGATTGGCTGTTAGCATATATCCATGATGCAGAGTGGACCAAGTATTTTTGCGGTTGACCAAAAACCTTGTGAAGAGTTGGTGCGTCCATGGCCAGATCAAGGACACTTTGGTAAGATGTAGTTGCCATATCAAAAAATGAGAAAGGACTTTGAAAAGATTGTTGCAGACCAAGCATACAGATATAAAACTAATTGAGATCCATATAATGATAATTAGTTTACTCTAATATCTCAGTATTTATATTCACTTAATACCAGCAAAATATAATCAAGAAATTATTATAAAGCCTCCATGAACTATATATAATAACATTCAATTGGTAGTTTTTTTTAAAAAAAAAAAGGCTCATGAGAAGAGACAATTAAACATGCACGTAACAGTTGGCTAATTAAACTGATATTATATACCTGTTTCTCCTAAATGTTGTGGAAAAGCACATATATTCAAGCATTACACATGATAAGAAAACAAAAAATGATTCTAAGCAGTTAGATCACACCATAGATACATGACCAATTAAACTGATTAAAATCATGTGATATGTCTCAACAGTCAACACAATTGGCATTTGCGCTAGGCCTGTATACAGTATACCAGACTAGACTGTGCTTGTTTTATTTAATTCTTAATCGCAAAAGTTAAAATTATGTCTTGGTTCCTTAATTTTAAGCCTATGTGTCTGAAATTCAGCCAACTCAGTGGACAAAATGTTAAAATAATAGCACAATAGCGTACAGGATTGTGTCTCAGTCTCTCGGGCTCTCATTTGAATGTCTGAGACTCTGATATAGAGAGAGTACTGATATATCACTGTGAAAGAAATAGCAACCCAGTGAATTTGAGGTCTCAAATGGCATGGGCAATAATATACCAGAAACAATTCAAAGTACATGAAACAGCTAAGACGAATGACAAAATTTATAATGATCTAATTAGCTCTGTTTCATAGACGAAAAAAATTAACAATACAAAATGCGGAATTCGGATATACGAGTTTGCCACCCACTTTTAGTTTGAAAAAAGAATTATTTGCTTATGAAAAACTTTTTTTTTTTATCATAACCACTTTTCCGGTGAGCCATTTTATTATGTACTTATTCATTTTGGATCCTTTATTGGATATTACTTATTAGGGAAGGTATAAAGAAACCTTGCATATGGGATTTTTCTCCAAATAACTCAAGGGACAAAAGAAGAAAGCTTGACTTTTTTGAAATTAAATTTGAAGCATATAATCATTAACATAAACCAAATTAACTTCTATTACAGTCCTTATATTAAATACATAGTCCCCTTTCTCCGTTTGCCAAATTTTGTACTAAGTAATTTCCTCATTAGCCATTGCTTGTGCTTGCTTTTGGCAATTCAAGAACACTCAAAAATGAATACTAATTTATTTGTATTTGTTTGGTGAGCTCTTTACATGCCTATAGAGTGATATAAATTAATGTCTTATACCATTTACCCTTTTTCACTTATTTATCACCATTTAAGATTACTATATTAAATAATTAGCCCATAACTATCCATTCATCTTCTTTGGTGTCCGTATAAGAGTGTATGTAACTCCATACAAGTGTTTATGTTTTATTAATCTTTAGTTATTGTTTTGCCCTTCACAGCCCATCTTCATCATTGGTAGCACCTTTGAATATCTAAAGGGATGTGACAGTATATGCCCATATCAAAGTCAACATAGGGATTTTGTGGAATGTGGACAATTTGAGAACTCACAGATGCACCAGGTTGCCACACTCAGCTTGCATAAATGGCACTGCCATCGTCAAATATATCCTATAAAACTCATAATGGATTGCAAGAACTCATCATGGAAGGAGTTGAGATTAGGATATTTTGATTTCATTTTCTGGGTGATTTGTTTCCTCCAGTATCTTAGGTCTTTTAGTAGTTTCTTTTCAATTAATTCTAAGAAAAATATTACTACATGAACATTAATCTGATATGCATCATTTTATCTATGGGCACGTAATATAAATGAAACAATATGGTAATCTATATATTGTGATAGAATTTGTCATAATTAAGTCTATATATAGGCACATATATGACTGAAATAATAACTTCATGAGCTGAAGTTGTTAGATCACACTATAATTGATCAAATCAATTCAAACAGTCTGAACGGTTCTGAGCTAACTGTTTTGTTTCAAAAAAAAAAAAAAAAAAAAAAAAAGCGATTTCAAAATCAAGGCTCGGCCTTTTATTTTGGGGGGCCACAAGCCTTTTAAATTCAGACCCAAAGGTAAATAGCCTGGTTCACTAGCGAAGAAGGAAGAGAGAAGAATAAAAGGAAGGGGGCAGTAGCGTCCATTCATGCCCTTTCGTACATTATCATCAAATAACAATGATTTCGAGGGATTGGTTTGGCGATTTGCCTCCCTTCAAATCGCGCCTAACGAAATCGTCTTTGGCCTCTCCCTCGCTTCTGATCACGTTTTAGAAACGAATTATATTTCTGAATCGCATTTCTCCCTTCATGAATCAATTATACCGATCAGGGTATTAATTATTGTCTCGTGTGTTGACTGTTAAATTCATGATTTTTCTCACAATTTCCCTCTTTCATCTAATTAATACACAATATGAAGTATTTGGCTGATATTATCGATTCCAACAATCTAGCCTCTTATCAATAATCATTATCATTTTTTGCCGGAACATGCTCGTTCTATCTTCTTTTTTTTTTTTTTTTTTTTTGCCATTAGAACATGCCCGTAGGCTCTTACATCATTCTCAAAAATAGATAAAACATGCAAACAGAAAGCAGTGCATATTCTAGATCCTCTATTCTAAACTGATACCAAACATGGGATAGGTGAAGCCCTGAATGCTCCAACTGTTAGTTCTACCCAACTTTGCCAGTAAGTCAACCTCCTTGTTCGTCTCTCTACTCACATGTGTGCAACTGCGGTTGGTGTGCTGTTTGAAAATCTTCCAGAGGTGGTGGATTTCCTGATATGCTCTCCAGTCTGCCTCCAGGGGTGGGCTCATTGAAGATATGTCTTTAGCGAGGTAGAGATTGTCAGTGCAGATCACACACTCTTCCTGTATTGCTGTGTGTATGACCTCCACTGCTTGTAGCAGTGCTTTTGCTTCGACCTGTACTGCAGAGGTAGCCTTGACAAAACCTGCTATGGTAACCCTGCAAGATTCCATCCTTCATCAGCACAATACCGGTACCTCCATCCTCTGTACCTACCTTCCAGGATCCATCCACCCAGCATTGCCAGCCCCCTGTTGTGGTATGTGCAGCCTCAGTAGTGACCTCTGACAGTGCTGAAATTCTGATTTCTGCAAGAGCAGCATCTAGGAAGCTCTTGAACCTATATACATTAGGGGTCCTTGCACTATATGTTTTACCATTTCTGCACCTCCAAATTGCCCACATGGTAGAGGTGAATATTCCCCACTGCTCAGTGTCAAGTATTGCATGAGAGGAGGACAGGATGGCTGACACACTATCCCCCAATTGTGCAGATCTAACTCCTAGTGGGCTCACTAGCCAGCAGGCTCTTGCAAATGGGCATGTGAATAACATATGCATTGTGTCCTCAGGCTCCTCACCACACACCATGCAGAGAGGATTCACCTATGGGATTCTTCTGGAGATTGTTGCAGCTAAGGGGAGACCATCATGGAGGAGTTTCCAATGAAGCATCTGATTCTTGGCAACACCCCCTTCCATTTCCAGATACCAGCCCAGAGTTGTTGTTCTTGCTGTGTTATTTCTATAGAGTCTGACCTCAGGGCAGAGTATGCTTTAGCAACTGAGAACCTCCCATTAACAGTTAGATCACAGAGTAATCGATCCTCACCCTTGCTGGTGCTTGGTGGTACTGGATGCTGAGTTAATATCTGAATAGCAGCCTCGTGATTGAAATAGTGGATGAGTTTATGGATGTCCCAGCCACCTTGATTGTGGTCCACCAGGGCTGCCACTGTTAAGCTTCTTTGATGAGAATCTGCTGGTATGAATTGTAGCCAGGTGCTAAACCATGGCTGTGCATAAGCTTGACAGCTCTCCCCATCTCCCAAGACCCACCCTACATGATCCTTTAATTCATCTCTCAACTGCATGAGGCCTCTCCAGAAGATTGTGCAATTGTAAGTCCTCTTGACTTGCCATACAGTTGATTGAGGACAATATTTTGCTTTGACCACCTGGAGCCACAGCACATCCCTGTCACTTGCCAGATACCACAGAGACTTCATGAGCAGTGCCTTGTTGAGAAGTGCCACATCCCTAAACCCCATACCCCCTTCCTCTTTAGGTCGTGTCACTTTCTCCCAGGCTATGTAAGCAATAAATCTAGGTTTATGAAATTTTGCCCACATGAACCTTCTCATGATGGAGGTGAGTTCATCAGTTATCTTTTTTGGTACCATGGCTGTGGTCATAAAGTACATTGGCACTGATTCCAAGGCTGACTTGACAAGAATTGACTTGCCTGCCTTTGATAACTGCCCCGGTTTCCATGTCTGCAGCTTTGCTTGAAACTTATCAACAAGGAACTGAAAGGAGTGGTGATGTAGTACTACTGGTGCCCCCAAATACTTCCCCCCTACTTCTGTAGCTGGCACACCAAGGACAGCTGCCACGCTTGTTTTCAAGCCATCTGGGGTATTCTTGCTAAACCACAGGCTACTCTTATCTGGCCCTACCACTTGCCCTGATATGCTCGTTCTATCTATTTATTGTTTATATGGCTAGCTAGCTATGTACCCTCCGGACTTCATTCGATAACAAAAATATGCATCAGTGAAAATATAATTTTACAAACTAAAATAATCAATACATTTCTATAAAGGAAAATATTATTAATTACATAAAATATAATTTCACAATATATAAAAAAAAGAATCATGATAAATATTCTTAACGTCAATTCAGACTCATTTTATTTTTAATTAGATCAGTCCACTTTCTCTTATCGTTTTCAATTATGTCTTTTGCAGAGTGACTTATCAAATGAAAATATTGTTATATTAATGCCTAGCAATTCTTTGATTTAACCTTTTATCATTTAATTTTTATAGAAATTATTTTATGACAACAATAGAAGAATTCAATTTCATTTTGATATACAAAAAAGAGCCATTACAATTTTTAATTATATGCCTGACTCAGTGATTTATGATATTCAAACACTAAAGAAAATTTAAACCAAAAAATTAAAACAAATAATTTGGATGCCATGTTGAACCTTTACTAGGTGTAGAGCCATAAAACTGCAATTCTGTATATATTGAATATGAATTTTTTGGCCTGTTTCACCTTTTAATGCGCACAAGTGATCCCCTATATAGCCTAAACCAGATCTGGTTTCTTAGGGTCGAACAACATGGTTTGGTCCTGTTATATAACAATGTTGTAACAAAGAAAAAAGCCTAGAATATTAGCCCAAAACACACGGTGGAGATGGCCGAGTGCTGGAATTATCAAGTGACCTGTAAATGCTTGGTAATATGATTGTTTGTCATCTGTACATTTAGACATCGCATGTCGTCCATGGTGCTGATCACCAGAATCTCATATTATATACAAAAATTACTCATTACTGATTAACCGGACATTTGAAGAATTCAGATTCATATGACAATAGTTAGTTTCCTCAAATATCTTAACGATGATATTATGCAGACTGCATATATATAACCTTTAACTTTCCATGGATATATGAAGAAAGGGGCATGCTTTCATCAAATAACTACGGAATATACTTTGCATTTCTCCAATGTAATATAAAGTGAATGATCAATTTAAGCTCTTATACATGCACAAACAGAGAAAACAGAACGAACTTGAAGTTGTTGGATCACGCCAAAATTACTTAACCGAACAGGGTAAAACATGTGTGACAGATATATACTATGCCTGTATTGAAATGCTAGCTTGATTCACCTTTGAAAAGCTTAAGATACAAATATCACAATTATTGCTCGGCTTATTTGTTTTTTTTTTTTTCAGTTTTCCGGGCCACAAATGCCGCTTCAGCCCAACTTAAAAGAAAAATAAAAAGATATACGGATCTGGGTTTGTGAGTGACCAACATGTTTCTCGACAAAAATATATTTTTTTATCGCAATTTGATGATAATTCTGATTTCTGGCCGGCCCATAACCAATTGAATAAGCTGAAGAATGGTCAGACGCTAAAGGCAAAAATTGGTTATCCAGACCTGTTCAAGAATATATGTCATCTTATGGTTAAAGACAATGTTTCCTATATATGTACAAGGTCACATGTTTAAAATCTAAATTTAGAAATTACCATAAATTTGAGTAGCTCGACCCTCATTGTCATTTTTAAAAACATGTTTTTTCTATTGTAAAGTTTATTGCTTAGATTTATTTGAAAGTTTATTGTTGTCAAAATAATTTTCTGCAAACTTGCAACACACATAAAATGACAAAGATAACACAGCACCAACCATTCTTATTAATGAACTATCAATTAATATTCAACAAACCAAAAACAGAGCATGGATATAGATCGTACCCTTTCAAAGCAAAACTAAGCCCCTTAATTCACAATTGGACTCTCTGTCATAAAGCAAATCATTGACTTCACCCAAAAATAAAATTTAAGACAACAATAAAATAAAATGATCACACCAGCACACTTAATTAACAACACATCTCAACAGATTTCAAATCATACAGTGGTACTAGTCCTGAAGGAATTCAATGCCTTCACAGCTCCCCCTCTAAGCACAAACTTATAGTACAGGGCAGCCGTCGATGCCCCGACAAGTGGGCCCACCCAAAAGATCCACTATCAAATCAAAATTAAGATAAGAAATCATGAGATTAATTGGATCAATTAGTAGGTAATGTATGGTTAGGTATCAATCGAAAAATTTATCATGAGAGAATATTATTAATTATATCTTAATCATAAGAAGGTTAAAGTATATATTTGCAGAATTATTTTATATTACAATGGGTATTCTTTTGCATTTATGTAATTGTCAATCCAAAATGCTTATCTGATCAAAGTGATGTTAATTACCAACGAAAAACTAAATTAATTAGTAAGCTCTTAGAAGAAACTTAAATACATCAAATAATACTTACATGCTCATCCCAGATTTGCTTCTGATTGTAAACAACTGCAGCTCCGAGACTCCTGGCCGGATTTATACCTGTCCCGGTTATTGGTATTGTTGCAAGGTGCGCTATGAACACCGCAAAGCCAATAGGTAGCGGAACCAAGACCTAAAAAAATAAATAATCAAGACAAAAAAAAAATATATAACATGTATTAGTATCATACATAATATGTGAACCTATGAATTATTTTGTTATCTGAAACAGTGAAACTTATAATTCTGGTAATGTAACAGAGGATTCTGTAAGACAAATCCAAAGCAAGCTTAATTAGCTACTAGTGCTGAAAAAAAAAAAAATTGCATCAGAATTAAGTAACAGTTTGAGCACTTAAAAAGAAAAAGTAAATATACACTACATACAGGAACAAAGGAGTCGCGAGCAGTGCGTTTTGGATCAGTGGCAGAGAAAACAGTATAAACGAGAACAAATGTGCCCATGATCTCTGCACCAAGTGCGGCCCCCTTTGAGTAACCTTCAGAGACCGAGTTGGTCCCACCGCCCAGTGAGTTGTAAGGGTGCTTCATGACCCCTTTCACTATACCAGCACCGCAGATTGCACCTAGGCACTGCGCAATGATGTACAGCACCGCACGAGCAAGGGAGATCTTTCTTCCGACCAGAAGCCCAAACGTTACAGCAGGATTAATGTGGCCTCCTGCATGGATTTGTATAAATCAGAAATCGTCAAATGGACAATTATATTTCATAAGATGAGTAAGCATAACTAGCATTTTAAAATGTTAATTGCAATATAAATTATAGTAAAATTTTAAATTAAATTCAGAAATAAATATATATTCTTAAGAAAACATTCAGTTGGCTTATTAGTTTAAATTTCACCTTGTATGTTAAAGTCATATGTATATATGAAACATTACATATAGAGAAACATCTTCCGTGCATTAAAAAACCGTCCATACATCCATAAACGTGTACATAATGTAACGGATACATTCCGAAATGTAACAGATACATCTGAAATGTAACCTATGGATGCAATTGACAGTTTTTCTATGGACGCTAGGTTCAGGGTTTTGAGCAAGTTTATGTGCTCATGTCATTGTGTGTGTGCGTTTATAGAGAGGGACAATGAGTACCTGAGATACCGGCAATGCAATATACAAGAACGAAGATGGAGGCACCGAAGGCCCACGCAACACCCAAAAAGCCGATGCCAGTACAGCTGTCAGCCCTGCTCTGGTTCTTATAGCCAATGACAGTGGCAATGGAGATGTAAAGGAACAGCAGAGTCGCGACAAACTCCGCTATGACGGCTCGGTATAGAGACCATTTCGATAACTCGCCCATGTAGAGTAGCGGTGTCGGCTTGGGCTCATTGTATGGCTTCTTTCCACTCTCCACTTCCTCTACAACGGTAACGTGCTTCGACATGGCTGGCTTGTTTTGGTTAAGAAAAATCTTGGGGTTTTAATTTATGGTTCCGATTTTTGTTAGGTTTGTGTGGAAATGGCAGCAACTGATGGGGGTTTAAGTAATGGGAAATGAGGCATGTACGTACAGACATATTCTCCTTTTAGCCTTTTTTCAAGTTTTCATTATTAATTTATAAGAAAACAAAAGCATCAGCTTATTTATTGTTAATTCAGCCTCTACTAACCTCTTGTTTTTTTAAAAATATTGATATATCATGCTGAGTTAAAAAGTTAATACCAAAATTTCGAGTCGAGTGGTACATAATTTTGTGATGATTATTTTTTATTAGATTTCAAAATTTCTCCCTTTAGATAGATGTCCGAGGATCAGGTCGAGCGTAGATCATTGGATACAGAGCGAACCGGATTAGTTGCTATCTGTTTCTGAAGTTTTTGTTCGGTAAAAATGGATTCGAGTAATTAATCTCATTATGAATGTCCCCGACAAATTGTCGATTTGAATTTTGAATATAAAACCTATAACTCCCACCCTGATGATCATTAGCTTTAGTCTTTCTACCTTTGAAACATATTTTGTAGTTCAAGTGCTACTCAGATCGACTTCTATTTCGGGTTTTGCTTTGAAAAATCATGTTATAAGTCGTTCTGCCTTTGATTCGTTCAGATTGGAGGCTGCCCATTTGAATCAAGTAGGAGTTCAATTGTTGACTAAACTTGTTCCAAACCGATCGATATTATGCAGAAAGAACTAAACGAAATATGCCTGATCGATATTGGTTTAAATTTTGAGGTACGCTAACTGTCTTTTTTTCGAAGAGTTGATAGAAGCTACCAACTTAGAGGTACGCTAACTGTCACCTAAAAAAAGTCTCTCTTAAATGTCCCCCGTCAGTACACCCAATTGTACATAAGTTATAAACCCCCTAATGTAATAGATATGAATATTGCATTGTATGAATACTCAAGCTAGGGCGGACAGTCATTCATCGAAACATGGAATCTTAGACCAGCTCTAGCAGAATCATTCATTAGAACGTGAAATCTTGGATGGCCCACGCAGAAACTTCGATGCATAAGTATGAACACCAAATACTTCGACTCTACGAGCACCTTGATCGCACCCAAAATTACACACTTTTGCCTAGAAAAATACCTACAAAATTAATCCAAATCATTAGCATTCATACTCATTTACATGCATTTTCTAGTGTATTTTGGTTACTACTATGTTTCTGGTTGTTTCAGGCCAGATGGAGCGAGAAGTAAACATTCTGGAGCATTTGGAGCAGAACTGGACCTGAAGCCCACCTTACTGACCGTAAGGGTTGCATCCGGGAGCATAGCAGATTTGGCAAGAACTCTGAAATTGTCAGCTATAAAAGTCCCATCAGAGCCGCTGTTTTGGTATCAATTCTACACGTATCACAGCCACCTATTGATAGGAGAGGAGTTTTTCTTGGAGAGGAAGTTTTTTGGAGTCAGTCGGGACAGGACGGATGAGCTAACGAGCGAGGACACGTGCGTGAACCGCTGGGAGCCGAACTTCACATCCGTTTCATCTCTTTACTTATTCTTTTGTGAGTGATTCGTGTCTCTTGTATTGCATGATGACTTGTTCTGTTTGTTGTACTTACTTACTTGTTATTGCAGCCATGTCTGGCTAAACTCGTAGATTCTATGATTAAGATGTTGTGACTTGGTTTTTGGTTTTCCGTTTTTATGTGATTCTTAGTTATCTTTTATCTTAGTTCTCTGTGTATTGTGTATGATTGAAACTGCATTTGTGCCTGGATTGTGTACTCGAACAGGTAACAAGTAGGTATTGGCCATACCCTAGGTTTTAAGCCTTAGTACGCATGTCATTAGGTCCAGTTTGTATTCAAAGTGGATTAGAGATCCGAGAGGGCAACCAGACAAAATGTGAGAGCTAAGTCTTACGCTACCCGAGAGGGAGGTATACTTTCGGGCACGAATACCAGAACTTAGGTTAGGCTTACAAGCAAAAGTTGCGGTATGTACCTCTGTTGGTTTGAACCGTGTTAGGAATTAGGCCTACAAGCGAGAGCTGCGGTTTGATATTTATGGCTGATTTAAACCAGAACTAAGCGAGTTGATACCAAAAGAATCCATAATACCAATTCACCTGTGTTGCGTACCAGTTGTACGCGAGAGCGGCGATTGGTACACTTCTATCTCACAGACGTGAGAGCGCAAGTTCAATTAGTCATGTGAATTGTACGTGACAAGTACAGTTAGCGTGACCCGAGGCCAAGTATCAACTAGTCCGAACTCCTAGAAACATTAATTTAATTAGTGAATTTATCTCTTGCTGCTTTTGATTTAATTTAGAAAAATTAGAAAAATACCCCTGTTAAGAACAAACCTCTTTAGTTTTAGAGATAAGCAAAGTCTAGTTTGGTTTGCCAATTTTCCTTGTGGATTTGATCCCATACTACGCTACAACTTAGTCATACGCTTGCAACTGAATTGTTGTTTAGTTGGGACTTTGAAAGTAGCGCACTTTCAAGTGAACAATTAACAAAAGATTCATAGATTTTCTTTCTTCTTGTCCATAATTTCTGGTATGAATTTAACTTATGATGAAAACATTTAGTTTTGTCTCTAATGCAATTAAAAATGTATATATATTCGTTCCACAATGAATATATTGGTATCAGATCAAATGGTGGTCATGTACTGTATTTCCCTTTTAAAAAGATAATGCACTTGCATTATATTATTTATTATATGACCATGGCTTTGCAACTTCCTTTTAATTTGGAGTTGAATATGGTGAGTCGTCACTGAGCTGGTGTGATCTTGAAATTGCATCCTGATAGCAGATCATATATATAATTAGGCATTAAGGCTTATAATTTGTCTTTTCATACAGCCAATGTGGCAATTCTATTGTTTTACAACTGATACTTTATGGCACTTTTTCTTAATTTAATCCATTAGGATACTACATTTGTCTAAAAATTAAGATGTTTTGGCTTAAGGGCTAAGGAGGGTCTTGAGAAAGGCATGGTGCTAAGCAATGAATAAAGAGATCCACTGTACACATATTAAATTGCTAATGGGGAGGAAAACTTAATTTTTTTGTTTAGATTAACACACAGATTAAGAGCCAACGAAGCTATAAGGAAGTCTAACCTTCATTTGCCAAACTGGCACTAATAAATTAAGGCTTATGGATAAATTAAATATATATACAACTAGTAAAGAGTCCATGCCTTGCCTTAAGTTGAAATTATTATATTTTATAATAAAGGGCCCAAAGCTCATCTCTTGTGAAGAAACTAATATGGGTCTTAAATTTTAATCGGCCGGGATATTAATGTACGCCAACGGTGGTGATTGGTGATCAATCTAAGTAAACAATCAACGGTTGAGATTTCTTATTTCAGGAAAATAGAAATTTCATGACAAAAAATCCAATATTCTTTTATTAGGAGTAAGGATAAGGATATTAGAGGGCCCAATTACTTGATGTTATTTTGGATCGATCAACTGTTACTTACAGAGATAGAACCTAGCTATGAAGTGTCAACGGACATAAACAAAACACTTTGTTTAGTGTTAAACTGTTAATAAACAAAATTATGCTACACAGGGTGGGTCAGTGGGTGTGTGCCTGCATGGGGTGTTAGAAAATTAATTAGAAATAATTAATTTATAAATATTTTAAGATTTTAATATGATGCAATATAAGTTTTAGCTTAATTAAAAAATCGATTTATTATATCTTGATGATCCGTTACAAGGTATTAAAGGCATCACTTTTCCTAATAATATTATTTGGTGTAAGAATTTGGTATAGCTGGATGCATATGTATATATGACCGTTGTAAGAGTGATAAACATAATATTTGTGATATAACGTTAATATTAGAATTAATACAAAACATCAATGCAACGCAGTAATGAATTGTAAAGATTAATTCATTTACTTGGTCAATAGATCCGTTGGCTCATTAAGTAAGAATTAATGTAATTTACTCATAAGATATATGTTCGGTCTATATATATCCAACATGATTGAGAGAGAAAGATATAGAATGAAAACCAACAAATGGTACTTGAGCAAAAATTAAAATAAGAAAGAGAACAAATATATATTTCAACAAATCTTTGAGCTATTGTTGCAATCAAATTCGGGTTCGCTCCTTATGCGGGGTGCTCCGCATCAATAGAGGCAGGAGTCGAAGTATCTTCGGAGGAGATTGCCATTAATCCACTGCACCATGTGGGGCAAATACTTCTCTAAAGTTATTACTCGTGATTGTACGAGTGCGCTTCGATGCTATACACTGTTAGTGCTATTCAACAGGAAATGGATGCTAGATCAAAGATTGTGCAACCGACAAGTTCTTCAAATCACTGTTTGATCTTTCTAACTTTATTTATTTTTATTTAATTAGGCTTAATATTTTCTAACATGGGGGTGGTACGTTGGTGGTGCCAGATGATAGGAAAGGGATTAATTAAAAAGCTACAAAAAAAGGAGATTTATTTCAAATAGGGAATCCACCGCATCAATTAATCAATTATAACATGTGAATTAACTGGGGGCTACACACATATATATACACACACTAAGTTTTCTTATAATTACAAAAATTAAAATAATTAATTTGCTCCTCCAATGAGAAGCTTCGTCAATAAGCACTAAGTAATGGTCTTTAATAACTTTATAATAACATGGGCACCGAACATGCCTAAAAAATGGGACTAATTAACAATGTGCATCCCAGTCAGGTGTGTCTTTGAGTTTCTTATTATAACCTCCATGATTTTGTTCTTAAAGAAAAAGAAATGTCCGTTCTTCCATACTCCCATGAGTCGGTGAGTGGACATTCTGATTGTGTATGAAATTAACAACATATATATTGAAAATGTCCGATGTTGCTTAGTGCTCCTCTCTGTTTCTAGTTTGCAAATCAACTTTTATGTATTAATTGAAAAGATATAGAGACGTCCAAATGGCTTCTGTCGACATTTTTGCGGTGGCAAAATTAAGAAGTGAGCTTTTCATTATTTGCGCTGGCACAATTAAGTATTAAAATCCCGATAATTAAATCTCAACCATCATATGAACGTTTTCTGCTGTTATGCATTTTCATTTCATTTAAGTTTCTGTAACACAAATGGTATTGCAAATGGTAAGAATCTCGTGATGATCGAGCATAGTACGTTGTAACAGCTTGTGATCTGTATGACCTGTCATCCAGATTTGATTTTGGATAACAGGATCATGTTATTCCAATGGGGACCATTTGATCAAAATGGACGGATCAAGTTTGTTTAGAAAAATTATCTCCCTTAAAAAACAAATTTTGAGACCGATTATAAATGTTCGTTTTGATCCAATAGTCCGATCGGGATGTACAGGATCCCAAAGAATAACAAGAAATTCGGACACATCAATTTTGAGTCTTTGCACATATACTAATTATGCAAGCATGAAAGGTTCATGTCCTGTTAGAGTAATATGGTACGTACTGCCATCAATGGTAATGGTACATGATAATTAGTTAGATCGATATGCGTAAATTTAATTTGTTGTGGAACTTATCGCGCAAAATATAGACTTAATTAATTGATTATATATGAACTTAATAATTTATAGAATCAATATAAACATGCGCAATGCAAAATTAATAAGTGACCATATACATTATTCAAATCAGTCTTTTCCCCTTGGCACAAGCATATTGATCACTCCATTTAGTTACCATTACTTATGTGTACAATTATGAATTAATTAAGATTACAGTAAGATCAAAGTTATCCTGAATCTCTGACAACAATTCCTGATAACTCCCTAACAGTTGAGCTTGTGTTGTCCACTGAATTGAATGGGCTTACACATGTGGCCGATACTCTTTCGCGGTGACCTGAAAGGCTTGCAACCGATGTTAGGATTCTGCAAGTTTGGCGATGCTCACTGGCACGGTCTCATTTATATTGCATGCTTTGACGATCCTTCAAATCGAGAATGAAAATACGTGAGATGAATGAATTACGACTTGAGTCATATCTAATGTCCACAGCAACTATTTACAGGTGTCCACTTTGTTACAAAATTTCACTTTATTTTTTTCTAGAAAATAATAAATACATACTGGCATGTGAAAGTAAAGCTACCTTTCATGTGATATTTGAGGAAAATATTGTTACCTAGTTATTTCCCACCATACCAATCGATCAAATTAAATTATTCTAACATGTGGCAAACTCCAATTTTGATTCAGAATTAGTTGATGACATTTAATTTATGCAAATCATCCCTTTTCCTTTTATTGTGTATGGTCGAAAATGATTTTTTTGTGATGGCAGGAGAAATTAATCTAATTTTTTTATGACGTATTACGTGTATATATGTCTCATTTAGCTATATATTACGGATCCTATAGTATACTTTCAACTTCTACTTTTATTTTTACTACTTCAATATGTTTTGTAAAAGTACCAAAACCAGGTTTAAGAAGAAGTGACATGCTGTTCAACCCTCGTTATCGCAATAAATTGTTGCATGCAAATTTAAAGTGCTGTAGATAAATTAAAATCTCAGAAGAATGATGTGCTGTAGATGAATTAAAATCTCAGAAAAATGATACCGTGAAGTAATTCCACCAGACTTGCGCAGCTGCAGAGGTCGACTGTTACACATTCTGCTTTTCTAGCCCATATATATCTTCGACTTTCCAAGCAGTTGGTCAGCCAGCTTCTATACTTTATCTACTGTCCTTCCTTCATAATTTTACGACAAAAAAAATATATACTTTAACATTATTTTAGAATATATATAATACTATTTCTCATAGTAATATAGAGGTTGTTCAATTATTAATTAAAGGACATGAGATTTTCACCTTACGAGTTTGGTTCCTCCAATATCCCAATTTTCTTCAGAATTGGTATATAAGAAATCTGAAAAAAAAAAATGAGGCTAACTGTGCTGATAAGAATTACCTATTTAGTAAGAACAAGATCAATTGTTTTATCAAATCATGCTGATAATGATCAAGAGAAAGGAAATATCTAAAAGCCTATTTATAAGCACGAAAGGGTTGAAATAGCATGAACAATTATTTAAAGCTGTTAAGTCATGCCAAAATTAAGTAAACAGAAAAAAAACAAACCAAAACTTCATGATGAGTACATAGAAAGGAATCACCAATTCACATCGACTGCCAAAGTTTTTCAATGAGTAATACCTAGCGTCCATAGAAAAACTGTCTATAGTATCCATAAATTACATTCTGGGATGTATTTGTTACATTTCAGCATATATCTGTTACATTTTGTACACGTTTATGGATGTATGGACGGTTTTCCAGTGGACGCAAGATGTTTCTCTTTTTCAATAGCAATGGTGTGCCATACGTTTTTGTGACATTGATAAGTAAGACCTATAAAAAAGGGAGCTCCCTCCATCTAAATCTGAGCCGTCCAAATTGAAATCAACCGCCCACACGCTATGGCAGTGAAGGTGCCATAGATTTCTATGGCAGCAGATTGGGACCATGGAATTACCTACTTTTCAAAGTAGAAAAAGTGTGACCCCAATATTTCCATACCATATGGGCCATTGGATTGATATAAATGGATTAGAATATTTGGTATCGACAGACCTTCAAATACTCAACGGTATTTGACTTTCATCAGATGACAAATGATTTCACGATGATTATTGGGTTAAAACAAATTTGCAACCCGACCCGATAAAAGATTTATATAGGGCCAAAAGAAAAGAAAAAAGAAAAGTCTGCAACTGATAATTGTATGTTACATACACATCTTTAATTTGAAATTAATATTATGGAAATGTCTTGTGTCCATAGGATGGACATCCATCATACTCACTAGGAGGCACATGGTGGGCCCCACTGTGCACACCCTTGTGAGTGTAATGGATGCCATCCTCTGGACACTAGGTCTCACCCTTAATATTACTACAAGTATCTCGATCAGCATCATATTTTTGGAAATATCTTTTGCAATTTCTCTAGATATTTAGTCTTACACAAATATGCTCATACGTTATGTACTCCCAAGTTGCTTTTCACTTTACAGATATTTCCTTGATGTTTTCTCTCCATACCGCAAATATCTTGCATATGTACATCCTCTAAAACACCATTGAATTCCAAACAATATGGCCACTTTTTTCCAAGCCAGCATCAACCGAACTTCATTTTTTGCTGCTTCTGGCCATGAAGTAGGAGCGGATCCAGGACAATGAACAAGCCCGGACACAAAAGCTACTGAAAAAGAAAAAAGTTAGGAGAAATTTTAAAAATGTTCCTATTCTTCTTCTTAGTCAGGTTAAAAATTTAAAAAATCAAGATAAATTGTAGACTTCATTTTCTTCCCCAAAAGGAATGGCTGGGTAGCAAATTTTTCATTTTTCTTATAAAAGTATTTAGATATTATTTCTGTAGCAAACACTACACTATAATAAATTCAAAATGTTGGTAACTAAGTAATAAATATATCAAAAACATATGTTATTAATTTATTATATAAATAATATGTATAATGTCAGCTAGGAAACTTTTGTTAAGACTTAAGAGTCATTTTCTTAATTAACCAACAAACCTAAAATTTTTCAATTTATAATTAATTAATTTGCAATCTTAATATATATAGTTGATAAGTACTTGATTGAAAATTTTACATATCCAAAAATAATTCGAAACTATTACAAAAGGCATTGGAATTTATCTAGCCAGTTCTCAGACAGAGATGTAATAACTAAAGATGCATTAGATTTTTACTTCAATATTCTCTTTCCCTTATTTTGCTCTAGAGTGGTTATGTCCACATACTATTGGCTCGTAAATAGATATATAAAAGATACTCTCAACTTGTGGCAAATAAATAATCATTGTATCCAATGTTTAAAAACTCAGTAAAGCCCAGGCACTTAACATATTTGGATTGTATGACTCTACATCCGAAAGGCAAAACTCATACTCCGATACTTGTAACCAAAATTTAAGATAGGGCACTTGCCTGAACATCTCTCCACGTAGGTCCGCCCCTACCATGAAGACTCCATCTGAGTATCTTGGGACAAATTTTGGACCCAAAAAGTAAACCAATAATAAGATCGGTCTAAAAAACTTTTCAACTTTTCTCTTGTACTGGCCCCTGTCTATTTCTTCATCATCTAACAAATCTTTGTCAAAAATCGATACAGAATGAACTATCATGTTACTCATTGATAATGATAACAAAATACCAATTTGAACCAAACGGTGCAGGAGGAGAGCATGTGCTTCAGTTAAGCTCACTTGCCGCACACTCAATGAGTAATCTCGTAATATAATTGAGTTTAGGACTCTATCTCTAAATTTTCACATAGAAAACTTGAAGCATAAGCAACAGGACTGATCTAAGTCCCATAGTCGGTTTTCTCCAATATCTAATATTTTTCAAAAATGTAATGTAATAAATTAATATTTCTTTCAGCAAATAGAACTACAATGATTTTTCTTATTTATATTGAAGAAATGAAAAGGTTCTTCTTTTCCCCAATTAAGAAAGACTAGAATTTATGCAGGGCTCGCCCATATTTATATTCTCTTTACAACAAGAAAAGAAGAATGAAGATGCATCGACGCAGGGTTAGTTGGATCACACCATACCCTACTTGGTTAAAACAAGCAACGTCTAAACTCGTGATTGGATGTATATATATATCAGTAAAATTGGATTTTTGTCAAGCCCCTTAAATTGGACTTTTCTGTATTCAAGCACTATATATATATCCAAACATCCAAGGCCCATCCTAAATTTCCTAATAGTCATATCTCACTTCGGCCCAACAAATTACTAAAGACTAATTGTGGAGATCTAATTACGAAATACATGATTTGTGATGTGCGAACAGAGTATAATACAAAGATAATGAGATATCTATACCAAGTACTAACTATACTACGTAGTTTATGGAAGAATTAAATTCAAAATCTAAAATTAGTAACAGAGGCACAATATATATATATATAGTTTTCGCAAGGCTACCACGGCCATCGATACTAGCGTCGCATGTAGTCGTGTAATGCAAGCTTAGCTCTGCCTCGGCAAGATCATGTACAATTTCAGCAGTCGAGCATTGCATGCCCAATTACAAGCAGTAATGGCTTCATGAATTAATTGGCTCGCATAGCTTAATTAAGTAATTAACAAGATCAAGCCAGTCAATTGTGAGCGATCGAGAGGAGCAAGCCATAAGCACGAATCCTTAAATTTTTGCGTCCCAAATTTTTTTTTCAGAAAGAAGCCCAATTTGCCTGTATCTGGAGAATTGGAAATACATCAGATGACAAAAAATAATTAATGATGATTATTTGATTAAAACAAATTTGCAACCTGACCTAATATATATAGGCCTAAAAAAAAGTCTGATAATTGTATGTCACGTATAAACATCATTAATTTTCCAAGTAATTTTAGTACAAGTATCTCGGCATAATATTTTGGAAACATCATTTGCAAATTCTTAACCAAATATGCTATTCCCAACTAGCTTTACATTTTAAAAAGATTACATTAGTGCTTTTCCTATAAACTGTAAATATCTTGGTATGTACATCCTATAAAACAATAATATGTATCCCCAATTTTTTTTAATCAGCATCTATTGAACTTCATTCTTCGTTGAATCTAGCCACGAAGACTCCATCTGAGTTCCTTGGGGCAAATTTTGGACCCAGAAAACAAACCAATAACAATATAGGTCTAGAAAACTTTGCAACTTCGCTCTTGTACTGGGACCTGTCTATTTTTTCATCATCTAACAAATCTTTGTCAAAAATCGATACAGAATGAATTATAATGTTAGTCATTAAGAACGATACCAAAATACCGATTTGAATGAAACAGTATGGGAGCACAGTTGGTGCTTCGGTTAAGCTCATTTGTTGTGCACTCAATAATGAAACCGGTAATAACATTGAGTTTAGGACTCTATCTTTACATGCTCACATGAAAACTTAAAAGCTTAAGAAGGAGGACTGATCTAAGATCCATAGTCGGTTTTCTCCAATATCTGATATTTCTCAAAATGTAATGTAATAAATTAATCTTTCTTTCAGCATTTAGAACTACAATATGATTTCTCTCTTTTTTTTGTTTGTGAGGTAAGTAGGTTAAAAGCCTATTATAAATATATATATTGAACAAATCAAAAGGTTCCTTTTACCGAATTAAGACTAGATCAATTTATGCAGGGCTCACCCGTATTTATATTCTCTTTACAGCAAGAAAAAAAAAATGAAGATGAACTGAAGCAAGGTTAGTTGGATCAGACCATATATACCTACTTGGTTAAATCAAAGAAACAGCTAACTCGTGATTAGATTCATATAAATCTATAAAATTGGATTTCTGTCAGGCCCCTTAAATTGGAATTTTTAGTATTCAAGCACTAAGGCCCCTTAAATTGGACTTTTTTGTATTCAAGCACTATATATCCAAACATCCAAGGCCCATTTATCCTTATTGTCATAGCTCATTTCGGCCCAACCAAATGCTAAAGACTAACTGAGGCGATCTGATTACGAGATGATTTGTGATGTGCAAATGGCAAACAGAGTATAATACAAAGATATGCATATACCTCCTAGTACTTACTAATCTACTGCCTAGTATTATGGAAGAACTAATTTCAAAATCTGAAGTTGCTAACAGAGGCACAATGGGTTTCGCAAGGCTGCCTCGGCTATCGATACTAGCGTAGCTCTGCTCCCCTTGAGAGAGGTGACCCCGCCAGCAAGACCATGTACAATTCCAGCAGTCGACCATTGCATATGCCAAATTACAAGCAGTAATTAATGTTTTGATGACTTGATTTTGGCTTGTAATATATATATAGCTTAATTAAGTAATTAACAAGGAAGTTAGTTGTGACTTGTGAGCTAGCGAGGGGCAAGCCATAAGCACGAATCCTTAATTCTTGCCGTCCCAAATTTATTGGAAGAGGTCCAGATGTGCATACGAGTAGAACTTACTTCTGTCATGATCGAGATGATCGCTTCAGGGATGTGATATTAATATCAAATTATCAATGTCACGAGGTTTTGCACCTTTCAGGCTTGCATGTGTTTGATTACACTTCTCGTTTACACATATATGCTAGCTCTCGAAGAAAAAACAGTGAAGAAGTGATGTACTTCCATTACTTTTAACATTGGAACATATATTAATTATATATATTTTGAAAATTTCTGATCCTTTAGAATGATGCAATTTTAATTTTACTTGACTTAAAAAGGCATCTTTTTTCCATTCGTGCAATTTTTTTTCTAGCTGAAGATATAATAAACACTGGGAATGGAAACGAAATAATGATCAACAACTTCCATTTCTTTTGGTATCCGCCATAATCGGCTGATCTGTAAGTTGGTAATATTATCAATGAGTTAATTAAATCATTATTTTCATATTCAAATAGAATAAAACTCAGCATAAATATTCGAGGTTTTGGCCTGAGCATCATCTCTTCATAAAATACAATAAATAAAAAGAAACACGCAAACACAAAAACATTCTCTCCCTAAATATAACAAGAAATAATGGTTAAACTACTTCTAGTTTTTGTCTCCCCTTAATTAGGTAATCACTGTTATATAATTAGTTTTTCATATTATCTATTAGTAAAAATATTACTGTTATATTCAACTAAAATTAAAGGGGGATATTGATGGTATATGCCCGAGTCATATATCTTTATCGAGAAACTACATATTCTCTGCTTTGATGTTGGCACAGCGCATGCTCGCACAAATGCTAAGATGTTTGAAGCAACACGAGCAAGAATGCATGATGTGCTGTTGACTAGTGTGCATACAATATTCTTTGTCCTGTCTGTCCAAACTATTGAAATAGTTGGTGCCTTCGTCATTGTGACTCGGGAGTTTCCTCATGGAACAATCGACGACAAGCTAGAATTAGATATAAAAATAAATCATTAAGATAAGAACATACTTCCGAATGAATAAGATCCATTTAATAGCAATTAGTTCCCTCCAATAGTTTATCTATTTACTAATATATTTGTCTTGGAAAGATATTTAGGAGAACCAGCCTAGCTAGCAATTAAGGAAGCAAAATTAATAATTTTCCGTAGAAACATGAGGGATCTCTATTTATAAATGTACATTGGTTAATTATCTCCAATACGGTGCAAAAAGAATGATCAACCCCATTAAGCCTAAAGCATAAAGATAGAAAATGGAGGGGAATTCGAAGTGGTTGGATCACACCACAATTATGAATTACAATATGACGAACCAGCAAAACTATTACAATACATTTTGTATTGAAGACCTATATTGAAATGTGTTACCTGCCTTAGTTGTTTGGAAACGATCAAAATTAGATTTCATATCCTCTGTAGGCGCTGCATTGTGTAGCGCAAGATGTGAACTGTTAGATCATCTCGAGATCTGTGTTGGCTTGAATCTTGAGATGGTCCAACGGCTTACATCCGGCGCTACACAATTTAGCGCTACAGAGGATAAGCACTCTCAAAAGCAAGCCAAATTTCTTCTCATTTTAGGCTACTGCGGTTTCAGCCCCTAATCAGTCTTTTGCAATGGTACGAGGGACCAGAGGGAAGGAAAATAATAATGGTATTGCTGGTATACAATTAATACTTTAATATAAATACAAGCTGAAGTGTTATGTTGCTTCGACTAATTCGTCAAATTTTGAGATACTAAGAAAGTAAAAAACACTTAAACTAATTCATCAAATTTTTAGATGCTAAAAAGGTTCTAAAAAAACACTAAAATTAACATGGTTTGATGTACGTAACTTACACATCCATATATGCTACACCTTGAATTAGTGGCAGACCTTCATATTTTTAACTTCGACGTGGTTTTGTATAGGGAAATGCTACGTGGATACCGTCATCGATATGTAGCGGTTCTCATCTGATTCAGCACACTTGTTCTTTTTTCCTCTCATATCCTCCGCTCTCTTTTTAAGTGGCGCCGGCCCCTCTTCACTTCATTCAATTCACTCCTTTCCATTTCAACTTTCATTCTCTCTCTCACATTCGAAAAACACACACACTCTCTCTCAATCAAGTCATGGCTTCCCATCTCCCTTTCTTATTGCTTCACCTGTTTTGAAAACTCCAACCCTAACACTAACAATCAGATGGAAGGAAAGGCGGAAGAAGAATCTCCCGCCTTACGACCTGACTCAATGGAGGTGATTGGTTGTGATTTTTCTGAAAGCCGGTTCAATGGAGGTGCTCAGAGTCTCTAAATCAGTGTGCCATTCATGGCGGAAGGTTTCGAAAGAGGAGCCAGATCTCTGGCAGAGAATCAACATGACTAACCATATTATGGTCCTGATGATTTCTTATTTGTCGGATCCAACCTGCCATACTATTGATCATAGTGGTGACAATCTGGAGTTCTCGGTTGAGTATTTCGGGGATGATAACCTGCTCTGGTATCTCTGCGACCTGAGAATATTCTTAAGAAGCTTTGTCTAATGGCATGCTATCAGTTACCTGTGGAAAACTATTATGTAATTATGTCTGGAAGGGGCAGCCGTAGCCATAGATTGTAAAGAACTGGTGTGAGTGGTAAGATGTCCACAGGTTAATTAGAGAAATTTCATCTTGCAGAGTAGCAAAAACTGTGATGTGGACTGCAAATGGGATCGGATCACCTGCTTTTCTTGATCTAACGATCAAGAAACACCGAAATATATTGAGATCCGTGTGGCAAATACCTAAGTACTTTGAGATCGGTGCAACAACCGATCTTGACCATCCGATTGGAAAAGCAGGCCCTCTGCTTTTCTTCTCAGAAAAGCAGCAGATTTTTATCCCTGCAAATGAACTGAGGGCATTTGATACACACAACTTGTACACATTGGAAGGGAGTTAATTAAAAAGTTAAAATAGCTCTTGCATTTATATATATAGGAACAGAAAATTAGCCCATTTATTAGATAATTTTGGTAGAATTAATAGGTAATTATGTTGTGTTGGTAGCAACTTTCTCATGTTTGATTTTCTCTAATCTGATATATGGAAAAATCCATTTATGAATGAATGGCCAAAACAAAATAATAATAATTAAAAAAATAATAAAAAAAAGAGTAAGAGAGAGCAAAAATGCAAAATGAATCTGTGATTCCGAAGATGAGTGTGTACATATTCGCTCGAACTTCTCCTTGAGTTCACAGAGGTGCTCATTGTTGGTAACTCGAAAGTGATAGTCTGGATAATCAGACTGATTGATGTAGTTTAATTAGGTTTCTTCCATACTCCAAACCCAATAAAATTACAAGCATGTTTTTTGCACAGAAATTTACCTGTAGAGAGTGGTGATATGCCTCTGAAAAACTTTCTGATCTCTAATTGTGCCATATTTATGACTGATCCAAATTATTAATGCATGACAATCTAGTAGTGTTCAAGTACGTTCTTATATAGTGCCAAATTTCTTGGCCAGGTCTTGTGTGGCTGATCTCTCTTTGAAAGTGTAGGAGCGTAATATTTTGATACCCATGCCGATAGTTTTAATTTGAAAACATTTTGCATGTCTAATGGCAATGAAACTAATGGTGTGTTCATAAACACACCGTATGATTATCGCCATTCTTAAATTTTGAGAAATTTACAAGAACTATCCATTTATTATTATTAAGTTGTTGATTTTACAAAGAGGAAATTGGATAATAAGCACTACATGGTCCACTCGCAGCGGACCAAATATGGCACTCATACCTAATACTACTCACTAAGAGCAGAACAGTTTTGTTTTGTAACTGCACAAAATATAAAGAACCGGCATGTGAAGGCCCCATGGGAAGTAATAAGCATCAAAATAAGAAATCTCACTGATGTTGCAGTACTATTATGAGGAAAACTTCAATAATTCTAGTTTGTATCTGACTCAAATAAGAATTGCATTGAGTTGTTGAACCTTGTGACCAAGAATTGCATTAGCAAGATATGTGCCCAGAAAAATTACATTTATTTTGCTGAACCTTGAGTTCAATGATAAGATTAAGTCTCAATGTACTTCAGTTCATTTGCATACAAAAATAATTTGCAGGCAACTGATCAAAAGAAGTGTAGTTCATATACGATTAATTGGTTTTCTCAAATATCTCATTTTTTTGTAATACATGATGAAACAAATCCGTATTATATATTTATTTAGCAATTAAATGAGGATAAAAAATAATATCTTTTTTGTGGAAAGAACTTAATAGTTTGATACACAATGCTCAGCTTCATCAGGTATCTGGTAAATTATATATACGATATCTGGTTAGAAAGAAATATGCGTGAGGGAAGTTGGTTAGATCTAGAGGTGGCAGAACCCGATCCGACCCAAAATTTTTCAGATAGTCAAACTGACCCGACCCGACCTGAGATCAAATAGCATCCAATCCAACTCAAATCAACATACGATCCAAAAAACGTAAATATTAAAATTGATCCGACCCGACCTGCCCATCACCCGACCCGACCTGACCCGAGATATTCTAGAAGGTCAAACTGACCCGACCCGCCCGACCCGAACCCGAACCCGACCCGCCCGCCCGCCCGATTTGCCACCTCTAGTTAGATCACACCATAGGTACTGGTAACTGGTGTATGCAGATACCTACCGGCACCAGATATGCAGTGTGTCCTAGAATTAAAGGAGACTGCATGCACCGATATATATATTTGTCCTCTTAATTAGAAATCAAAAGTCAAATTAAACAAGAATCACTACTCTTTTCAGGTTTGTATATATATATATACTTGAAATTTAGACGATATATATAGGCCCGGGTGCGCGCGCGCGATAGAACAAAGCTTAAATAAATTGAATCCTTCAAATTAACATGTTCTGAGGATGATCACGCAGCCTCGACCCTCAGCGGATTTTAACGAATAAAAAGCATCTGTGGTTAGGATGAAATGACAGTCTCTTCGTATTTTCTTTTTGCTCAAAAAATAATAATTTTATCATTTTTTATACGGAATGCATGGGTTAACTTAACCTATGTACTCTCGGTTCATTTATGAGCCAGTTCAATTCCGAGGTGAAGCTTCAAATAACTGTGAGGTTTTCGATTGGGAGATCGATGAAAGATAGAATAATAGGAATTTAGAATCCACTTTTTTTAAAAAAATTCTTTTTTTGGTACACCATCTTATTTGTTAACGAAAATATACGGTTGTCAGCTAATTAACAAGCTCTGCGGTTTTTATATATGCATATTTTTATACAAATGTGCATTCATGTATCGCTGATTAATAAGAACTATATAGATAAAAAAAAAAAACAACTCTTTTTAATTTTATTCTTTTCATATCTTCTTTTTAATTTTATTCTTCTTTTCTAGGGTTCAGAGGGTTGGGATAATGTTTGTATTTCTATTTGTTTCTATCTTTTTCTTTTCTTTTCTCTAGTCTGTATCAACTCTTTTTCAATTTTATTTTAATGAAAAAATTATAGTAGGCATTTCGCCTGCTGCATCAAAAAAAAAAACAACAATTATATAGATCGTGGAATTACTGTGACAACATTTATATTTCATTCCTATAAGCTAATAACTCAAATTATACATACTTTGTTACGTCTGAAATTTTGATTTATCGCTCCCACTAAGTTCATCATATGAAAGTATTTGAGGATTGAAAACTTTCCATTTTTTAAATATACAATTTTTTGACTTAAAATTTAGAACATGACAAAATATAAAATATGTTTGAGACATGTATATTAGTTTAATTTATAAAATTTATATATAATGAAAATATGATTTCGACATAATAATTAAAGCAAATATAAGAGATATTCTAAGCCAAAACGTATGTTTTGAGAACACTCCGAATCATCAAAAAACTAAAACAAACATTTAAAGAACCAAATGAGTGGTCAATAAATTACTATATAGTCGACATCTTACCAATTTAGAACTTTAAAATAGCATTATTCAATTGTGAAGTTTGAACAGCTGATCATCACTCATGAATTGTAACCAGCGTTCTCTTTACATATTAGATATCAAAATTTAAAATATTCAGTTAATTAAAAAAAGGGAAAATTGTCTATTTGCCACTCCAAAACTTGGGAGTTGTCAAAATGCCACTCCAAATTTTGGGGTTGCATAATTGCCACTACAAAATGGGTTCTCTTGCTAAATTGCCATTATATTGTATTTAGTATTCAAAATTGAGTAAATTTCTGGTAGAGATGAAAATATCCTTACCATTTCCTGATATCAGATGGTTGATCGAATATGGGATGGATTGAATAAAAATCAGTAAGAAAAACATATTGCTGGTCATTAACAAAAAATGAACCATTTCTTAGTTGCTTGCTCTGAGAGTTAAACAATGCCCAAACTCTTCGTTTCTTCCCAATTTTCTTCCCTTTCCTAACTCATTTAATTGAAATACATAAAACCAACTCAAGATTTACATGGACAGAGCACGAACCATAGAAGAGGAAAAGAAGATTGAGTCTTTTTTCTGGTGGGCTGCTGACTAGTGAGGATGATGAGTGTATGCTAGGTGGAATGAAATATGCGATTGTCATCTTAAAGGATGGAGGTGGAAAGGGGATAAAAGAAAATGGTGGCTGGGAGGAAATAATGGGTTGGGAAAGATAGTGGCATCAACAATGAAGAGTATCATCAAGGGTATAATTGGTAATACCAAAATACAATGACTAAAATACTGTTAATTTTGTATTTTTTCAATTAAAATATATAGATATTATGGTATAATGGCAATTTAGTAAGAGAATCCATTTTGTAGTGGCAATTATGCAACCCCAAAATTTGGAGTGACATTTTGACAACTTCCAAGTTTTAGAGTGGCAAATAGACAATTCTCCCTTAAAAAAACATAGGCAAAGAGGAAGGTATTATGCGAAAGATGGGCCAGTAGCCCAGTAGGTCATAACTCAAGATCTATGTGCTCAAAACTTTTGTCGTCAAAATAGGAGATTGTTGTTCCTTTCCAGCTCCCTTTTTTCTTCATCAAGCAAGCCATATTCATAGAGTCTCGTCAACAGTATTGCCACACAATGCATTTAATTTGATAAGAATAGCCACGATGGTGATTTGTGTTAAACTTACAGTTTATTAAGCAAAAAAAAAAAATCAGTGGCAAAGCAGAATGATAAAAATAGGTAAGAAGATTAATAGATAAACTATAATCTATGTCTCTTACTTTGATTACAACTCAAATCTGATTTTTAATGCATCTTTGCCACGAAGACCCGCATAGGAACTAGAATAAACCCAGAAGGTTCTTACATTAATAACTGGTTTTCTCCAATATCTCATCTTTTTTTAATATATGTTATGAAACAAATTTGTATAATATTTATTTAACAATAAACAAGACACTGGGAACAATGAATTCTTTAATTTTATAAATAATTAAAAAGTTTTTTGCTTATACAATCACGAAGAGAAAGTACACTACGCTCAATTGTATCTAGTAGACTTATATATAATCTTTAGAAAGAAAATAAGCGTGAAGATAAGTTGGTTAAATCACACCATAATTACACCCATTAAAACAAATGAAAAATGTCTGAAGTCTAAACCAAGCCTGGCTGCTCTTTTGAGGCCTGTGATTGAAATTCAGACACATATATACAGCGCCAGGGAGAGAGAGAGATCAAAGGTTAATTGAGGCCATATTTTATGAGGAGCATGAGTAGTTAGCCTTCGGCAGATTTAAACGTTGCGTTGAAATTAAGAATGTTAAAAATTAGATACTTTATATGTGTTGGAAAAATAATTTTCAGATCATAAAATGTAAAAATGTTAAGCAAATAATTCAGATGAAATACATCCAGGGATACGGCCTACCTTTAATTTGAATTTTATTTGACACAGGAAGATAGCTAGAGCACTGGAGGGAGTTTGAGGGGCCCCGGCACCCTCCTATTCAGTAGCAAATTAAAGTGTAATTGGTAATGTGGTATGTTTAGAACGCCGCGTGCTTATCCTACGCTGTGCGGTATTCTACTGCGCAGCGAATCAACAATGTAGAATTTATAGGGGGTTTTTTTTAGATTGAGTTGTACGAATCTCAAAGCAGATCCAACGGTTGAAGTACTGCGCAGTAGAGGATATGAATTCTAGAAAGCCAGATGCATGAGAGTCTTTTTTTTTCGTACTGATATAAGATATTGCAAATACAGATCTAGGTACAAAATTGAGCTTCTTTTAAATGGGTAAAAATCCGCTGCTCTTCAGACCTAACAAAAGACTGAAAGAGTCTAGGTCTTGCATGCAATCTGACGGTTGATGTCATCCGAACTCTACTTTTTTGTGCATCTCAACCGTCCGGTCTGAAGAGTAGGATTTCCCTCTCATTAAATTTCGGCCCCTTTTAAATGACCAAAAAAATATATTGGGACAAAAAGAACAGGAGTTGAACAAAAAAAATTTTTTATCCAAAAGATGGAGGTCTATTTTCTCCAAATTGCATTAACCTTTAGAATTTTATTCCAATGATTCCATCGAAGAAGTTTATTTTCGATCTGACGACTATAAGTGAATATTACACAACACTAGATTCAACTATAACCGATAAAATTGTTTAATTATAGTCATGGAAGCAACATTAATCTTTAAGGTTACATGGATCACAAGTGCGGAATCTTTGGTCTACAGATTTAACAAAAATAAAATAAAACAAAACTGAACTAAACTACTTTATTAAATTCTATTTTTCTTTTTATCTCATATATGCAGACTATACTATAGCACAAAATATGATTTGATGACATTGTTAGTTTCCGGTGTATGCTGACATTGTCTTCAAAGGTGATTTGATGACGGCTTCGTCTGTGTATTGCCAACATTGTTGAACCTGCATATAAAATATTGTTCATTCTCTCCATCATATTTGTCTCTTAACATGCTTAGAGCCCAAAATTGGCTATTATGCAGATTCACCATAAACAATCTGAAATGGGCAATAATGGCAGGAGACGGAAGGTTTCTTTTTCTGAAGTACTAATAGAAGCAGACATGAATGATTGATTTTCTCCAATGTATTAATTTTTTCAGTATGGAATGAACAAAAATTTATAATACTTAATTATTTAGCTATCACACGAGACTCTAGAACAGTGATTTCTTTATTCCACCTGTTTTAGTTAAGAAGGCAAAAGTTGCTTATACAATTAGGAACAGAAAAGTACACAATGCTCACTTGTATATGGTAAACTTATATATAATCTTTAGAAAGAAAATAAGTGTGAAGATATAAGTTGGTTAGATCACACAATAACTACACTAATTAAAGTACTTAATCAAGTGGTGTATGCAAATACCCACTGGAGCGTGTATATTTGAAATTGATCAGAGGCTCACTGAGAAAGATTAAGGATTAATTGATTGAGGCCATATGGCATGTTTTCTGATGATCGATTACGCTAGCGGCCTCAGCCAATTTATTCTCTTTGGATAATTAAAATTATTTCCAAATTCACGTCAGTAATTCGGAAAAATATATGTTTTCCTGTGCTCCCGTTTGATTTTCCTCTGCACAAAATATGAAAAAAAAATATATATCAGTTGTAAAGAAGCACAAAATATTTGATCATTAGTGATTAAAAAAGAATTATTATGATGCAACTCATCAAGTATCTTCAGTCTTCACTAAGTGCCGGGATCTTGTGTTTTTGAAGTTTAGCCCTAAATATGGTCCTAACACCCAACTTCTGAATTGAGACCCAAAATGTTTGGTTCCACATATCGGAGACAAACATGGAATATTCCGGTTAGATCTCATGGACCCATAGATATTATATACGTACTCCTCTTTTTTCACATCTAGTATAAATTAGATGCATCTTTAGTGCTTAGTTTTTCGAAATTGCTTCTCAATTATTTTTTTAAAAATTACCTTTGAAATTTAATTTGACTAGGTTGAATGTATTTTGGTCCCTTGTTTAATTGGTTGTTCCGAAATATATGCATAGACGGATTGATATGAAGTTATGAACTGATCAACTAGTCGTTTTAATTTGTTATTATTTGATTTGAAGTTTGCACATGTTAGAACGGTAATGACATCAATTTCACCATTTCTTCCTTCGGTAATTTGGATTATGATAATTCCACAATATGGGTATAGTAGTTCATGAGTGTAGAAAATAAAAAATGATCATATCATGAAGCTTAAAATAAAAGCCGGCAGATTTATTTTATTTTGTTTTTAGTTAGAAGGTTAACACACAGAAAGTTGCATTGTGGCGCATAACAAGTCATTAGCGCTAACAGAAAAGAAGTGACAGAAATTAGGGCTCTTTTTTTTTTTTTTTGGTAATAGTGATTTTTATTTCCCCTTCTACCGTTTCTTTGTGGAAGGTCCTTTTTATTTTATTCTAAAATGGACAATGATGAAAATACCCTCACAGGTCTGAGACTTGCTATTCCTAATCCTATTATATTCTTCAACAATTCCTCTTCTGGAACTCTTATATTACCGAACCATGATTTATACTGAGTATTTCTCGCACAATATCCAAATGGTATTTAACTGTTTCTCTGAAAATTTGTGTGCATCTCTCTGCATATTACATATCATGTTGTTACTTTTAATTATTTTCAGGTTGTACTGGCCAATATTATCTTCCAAGATATTTGATGATTGTTTTTCCTGTATTGCAATATTCATGAATATGTGCAATATCAAATGACAGAAGAGACGACGATTTTGTTTTCTGAAAAGTAAGAGGAGTTCAGACATGAATAATTGATTTTCTCTAATGTATCATTTTCTTAAATGGAAAGAAACAAATTTATAACATTTGTTTAGCTATTTCACGAGACTCACTCAGGAACAATGATTTTTCTTCCCCTGTTTTAAGAATGTAAAGTTTGCTTATACAAATATGATATAAAGTACACAAAGCTCAATTGTATTTGGTAAACTTATATATAATCTTTAGAAGGAAAAAAAAGTGTGAAGATATAAGTTGGTTAGATCACACAATAACTACACTAATCAAAGTATTTAATCAAGTGAAACTGGTGTATGCAAATACCCACTGTCCATGCCGGTATGATACCTAAGGATTCCAATGACAAATGTCTAAACCAAAGAACCAGCATTTGGTCTAGTGGCTAAGGGCAACACTCTCTGTGTGGGAGGTCGCGGGTTCGAAACCCGGATAGGGGTCTTTTATAGAAGTTTCAATTTGAGTAGCTTGACCCTCATCTTTTATCTAAAAAAACAAATGTCTAAAACCAAGCCTTGCTACTCCTCCTTTCGGAGCCCGTATAATTGAAAGGTTAAGTTATCAAGTGCGCGCCCTCACTTTAGTTATTGATATGTATATACAAATTTTGCAACTTATATATGAAACCACATCCGCATGATCCGGATCTCAGGACCTTTTGTAACTTGTATAATATGAAACCACATCCATCTGAATTTCAAGGGTCTTGAGATCCTATTTGGATTGCAGCTGATACGGACTCATGATTGAACAGTCCATTTTTGCTTAGTACAATGGAATAAGCTATATAGTTCATGAGTATATAGAATATCAAAATGATATATATCATGAAGCTTAAAATAAAGGAAAACATGTTGAATCCACCTTATAAATTAGGCTACTCATTCATCCCTCTCTCACAATTTGACATACCCACATGTATTGTACTCATGTGCTTGTCACATGAGCATAAATGTTTACTGGAAACCGTAATGTATATGTTTACTATAAAATGATATATATTGATCAGAAAGATATAAATATTCAGTGAAAAATGATATTTGTTCATTATGGTCACTTGCTATTACTCTAAAATAAAACGCCGGCACACCTATTATGGTCACTTGCTATTACTCTAAAATAAAACGCCGGCACACCTTTTATTTAGAAGGATAACAGAGAACTGTATCGCACAAATGGCGCATAAATAAGTCATTGGCATGCACTAACAGAAAAAAGGTTAAGTTAAATAGTCCCGTTGTATACGTCTTTGATCTTTCAGTTGAAAATTGATTCTTAAATTGGCAAAACTCAAAAAGGAATGAAAAGGACTGTTGGTGCATTGCAATCCAAGCAAATATTCTTTGGACAATGATACTATGCCACAAACTTTGCCTCCACAACTCTGTGATGGGGTAGCATTTGGGTCGGAGGGGCATTATATTTTTGTAAATTTTTTTGGTCGGAGGTATATTTTTGTAAAATCTTTTAGGGTCATTTTTGTAAATATTTTTCAAGATAGGTTAATTTTGTAAATTTTTCTTAGATATAAAGGATATTTCTGTAAAATTTTCTAAAAATGTGGATATTTTTGTAAATGTTTGTCAGCGCATCGGAGGGTGCTGGGGGCATTGTAAGCGGCAAGGTATATTTTTCCAATGTTCTTTTTTGTTACTTTGAAATAATTTTACACAGTTTTATGTTTGTGATTTTGACATAATTACTACAGTACAATTAATACGAAATATAATGTTGCTAGAGTATAAATAGCAAATTGACACACTGTTACAATTATATAAATTAATAATAAATTATTTAAAATAGTTGGTTTAGTAGGTCTGTCAAGGTTCCTACAGTTTATTAACTATTGAAATAATTTATATATTGTCAGATTTAACAGTAACATAAAAAGATCGAAAATGTGTGGCACTATTGTCTATATATAGTTCTAATTAACTTGCAGTTTAATTAATTGGTATTGCGTACCAATATATATAATTAGTGGATTTCTTATTTTTTTTAGAAAAAAAAATGAAAGTTAGGACTGATATTTTTCACATATTTGTATTATTTTCAACGGGTGATTGTTTAACGTGAAAATATTTTACACTTAATTGCATAACAAAAGAAATGATAAATTTTGAAATAAGAAAACTGGATTAATTTTGATAATCCGGTGACAACAGCCAGTCAATTATTTTCTTGTTAAAAAACATCATCCTTTTTTAACTGACAAAATTTATTCAACAGCATTCTTCTTTGTTTTTCTTTCTTCTTCTTTTTTCTTTTTCTTGAGAGTTACACTTGTAAAGTAGGTGCACCTCCATGAAGATTTTCAGAAAAACAAGAACTATCAATTATCAGTGGTTGATGGGTTGAGTTCATGGGATAAGAAACTAATTAATTTATGAGTTATGACAAATGGCTTGGCTTTACTAAAAGAAGAAATTTAAATTAGGCAAAAAATAGACCTTTTGCCTGACAAGAATGTTGGTTGAGAACTTTTATTGAGTGTAACCATCAAAGATAAATGCACTACCAAAAAAGAAATTTTGTTATGTCATGTCTTTTTTTTTTTTTTTGAAAAAGAATTTTGTTCTGTCATGTCAACAGGGGCGGAGGCAGAAAAATGTCGAATGGGGGTCAATAAAACAAAGCTATAAAATTGATGATATAATTTTAACTCCAATATATTGATTTTCTGAGGAATGGGGGTCATATTGGATATTTTTTACATAAACAATGGGGGTCAATTTTATTTTTTCTTTGAGTTTATGTCCAAACAAGAAGAAATAATACTAAAGATTATTGTAAATTTGAAAGTAAATGGAGGTCAATTGACCCCCATTCAGCACAAGTAAATCCGCCCCTGCATGTCATCATCCATTTTTAAATGTTGGGTTATTTTTTGCTTTGAAGTTATGATAAGGGAATAATTTCGAATAACAAATATAGTTCGGATTAATTATGAGAAGAATAATGCAGTGAAATATTTATTTCAATTGAATTTTTTTTTCCTCCATATCGATAGTTTATTATTTAATTTGTGCCTTCAGGGTGACCTCAAGGTTATCTTATATTATACTCCATAGACTTGATATAATGTAAAAAAATAATAAAAAATAAAAGCACACTAGAACACAATTTCAAATTTCATTTCCCTTCTTATTAAACAAGAGCAATTTGATTTAAAGTTTGGATTTGGCTGGATCATGTTTGTGTCATGTTAGATCTCATGAAAAAGACTTCTATTTGACACTCAAGAAATATCTTGCATTTCTATTAGATTAAGACTATAACAAAAATAACACTTCCAAACTTATTACATCCGATTGATTGGATAACAAAATAAACAGCAAAGGTAAATCATTGCCCAGTGGCATTTAAAAAAAAAAAAAAAGACCCCAGTATATTGCATGGGACCCACAATTATTGTATATATATTCACTTTCTCTTAAGATTAGAGGTTAATTTAATTACATGTATGTTGGGTCCATTATGGATTAATGATTAATCCATCTCCATTATTGCAACCAAACTGTGGGATTGACGTTTTCTTGAATATAAATAGAGACAATGATACACATTAATTACATGTAGCAATAAAGTGAAAACCCCCCAAAAAAACACAACACAACTGCAAAAGCAAACCTAACAAGCTTATACTGTTGAAGAATGAATATAGTTAGCAAATATTAAAGTACTTTGATGATAATATTGTTGTAATGCCTAAGGGCCTGAAAATAAAAAAAATAATAATAATATTTGAAGTACCCATAAAATTATCAAATAAAATGAGTACTGTGTCTGTCAAAATTATTTCAAATTTTCAACAGAATTTAGATATGAATTTATAGTTAGAACTTTTAACAAAAAATATCGATTGATTTTAGGAAGAGCGCTTCAAGCAAAATGTGTCTCTCTTGCTCAGTCACAAGTCACACGAATAATTGAATATGATGGTTGCGTTCTTGTCAACCAACATTCATTACATTCCTGTGTTACCCGGATTCGGCCCCTACCCAGCAAAATCCGCACATCGGGTTCGGGTGCGGCTCCGGTGTGGTGCGGGTGCGTACCGGGTGCGTCACGTGGCGAACTGGATTATTTTAATGAGTTTGACCAGCCGATTCGGTCAGGGTGCGTTTTGGGTGCGGCGTGGGTGCGTTTTGGCAGCAAGATACCTTCTAAAATTGCTTGAAGGGGGATTCGAACCCAGCTCCCCTCCTTTTTCCACAACACAACACTACCACTAGGCCAAAGGCCCCTTCGTGGTAATATTTGTTTTCAACTAAATATATTACCGATCAATATAAATTTATTATTTATATAATTTCTCTTATTATATTTATTATTTTTTATTAAATAAATATTATATATAGCCGCACCGGTATCGGATTTTTTTGAGAATTTTCGTATCGCCGCACCCGCACCGCACCGGATACGATACCCGCACCCGCACTGAGGTAACATAGTTACATTCCTTTATAATGGTCAGTATGTACTGTAGAGAAACAGTATATACTAAATAAAAGTAGTTATCAAATTAATTTTAAAAACAAATAATCATGGAAAATTGAGAAATTAAAATAATGATACGTTTTATATTCATAAATGGAAAATTTGTTCAATTATAAACTTATAATAAGATGGAGTAACTTTACATTCAAATACTGGGAGCCCACTCATTCCAGTTTTGAGTTTTCAGGGTCTTATATCAAGATAAAATACAAACAGGGGTTTATACGCAACATTTTCTGATAAATCATAAAATTAAGCCCCTGGGTTCAAATTGCAAACCGAAGCCAATATAACCAGTACAATTCATATCCTCTACTGCGCAGTAATTGTGGCCGTTGGATTTGCTTTAAGATTCGTGCAATTCAATCTCAAAAAACCCTCCAGTTGGATCCGAATCTGCTGGACCCTGCTTTCCTTAATCTGACAGTTGAGAAGCACCGAAATACTTTGAGATCCGTACAGCAGAAAACTGAAGTACTTTGAGATCGGTACAGAAACCGATCCGGACCTTCCGATTTAAAAAGCAGTGTCTGCTTTTTCTTTTTATTCCAGCAGCAGATTCAATACTGCGCAGCAGAGGACAAGCACACCACAAACTCTCTCAACAATAATGAAGCAGGGATTTACTATCTATCATTTATCATTTCTTTTGGATTTCACATCCTCTGTAGCGCTGCATTGCGTAGCACAGGATGTGAACCGTTAGATCATCTCGGGATCTGCGCTTGCTCGAATCTCGAGATGATCCAACGGTTGCAAGCTGCGTTACACGATGCAGCGCTACAGAGGATGAGCACTCGTCCTTGTTTTGGCACCTTCGATGACAGACAGCAGAACACTTTTTTTTTCCTCTTTTAATTCCTCTCTTTCTCAGTTCCTCTTTAATTTCTCTCTTTATTCCTCACATTCTTCGTCGTCTTCTCGCTTCTCCAACAAGAACAGTCGTAGCTGTACTGTACATCCGGTGTACCTACCTACCTAGTACTGTACTTAATACTTACTCGATCGGACTGGAGTTGATTGGTGCGTCGAATGAGGAGAATTGGTGGTGATCTCGGCGAATTACGAGCGATCGGAAGAGAAGGAGAAGTTGTGCCCTTTAATTAGTCTCAATTTGAGTAATCCCTTTTGCTGAATTTTAGCGAGGAATTGGTCTGGGAATAGTTTGTTTGTCCCCCCCCCCCCCCCCCCCCCCCCCCCTGCCGGATTATGCAAAAATTAGGTTTGAATTTCGGAAAGGAAGAGTGAATTTTGGTACTGATTGTAGAGGGGTGAGTAAGTAGGAGTTAGTGGCAATGGGGCTGTTGAGCATCATGGGGAACTCCTTCCGGTGCTCGGCATCCGGCGAGAGGCTGGTCTCTGCGGCTAGAGACGGCGACCTCCAGGAGGCCAAGGCTCTCTTGGAGTACAACCCCCGGCTCGTCCGGTACTCCACCTTCGGAGTCCGCAATTCCCCGCTGCACTACTCGGCTGCTCAGGGCCACAATGAGGTAGCAATTTGGTCGTGCAGTTAGTTACAAGTTACAACAGTAATTAGTTTGTCAGAAAAGCACCTGATTTGGGAGATTCTTGCATGCCTTATGAGTTAGATTCTGGCACAATAGTTAAATTGGGGATATTGAAATGAGAATGTTTTGAATTGACCAGTACTTCTCTTGGGCATGTTATCGAGTACTTGATTTGTGCTCTTTTTGCATGCATTTAACAAGATGAACATCTTGCGTCCATTGAAATACCGTCCATACATCCATAGACGTGTACGGAATGTAACAGATACATCTCAAAATGTAACCTATGGACGCTAGGTATTACTCATTTAACAATGAGATTCTTGTACAAGACCTCTAGGGTGCGTTACCATTGTTCTTTTGTAGAACTGAAAAAAATTTCAGTTATTTTACAGATTTATTGCTCGCTAAGATTTTTGTTTTTATTGTTTGGTCAGATTGTGTCGCTCTTGCTCAAGTCAGGTGTTGACATCAACCTCAGGAATTTTAGGGGAGAAGTGAGTGATTCTTTTTCTTTGTACCTGCTATATTTGTCCTAGTCACTGCAGCAATCTTAATTGAATAAAACTATAGAATTTGATATAATAGGCAAATATTTTCTAGTACCGATACAGTAAAGTGATTTGTGGAAACTTTTTAAATAACAAATTACAGCCTTTGTGAAGATTTTCATTGAAAATCGTGTATACTTGTTCCTAGTTTGCAATGGTATTATTGAGTTTGATTCATCTTTTGTTAAAGAAACATATTGTACTTCTTCCTTTACTTTTTCAGACTGCTTTGATGCAAGCATGTCAATATGGTCACTGGGAGGTCGTTCAGACTCTCATTTTACATAAAGCCAATGTAAGTTCCCTGCTTATGAATCTTAATGTAATGATGATATTCATTTAAACTTGTGATTGCTTTCCAAGAAGATCTATGGCACTGCCTCTAAAGCCATTTCAAACCTGAATTGAAATTGTAGTTCCTGTTTGCTGGACATTTTCTTGAGCGTTGTTTGCAGATGACTAAGTAACTTTTGTCTGTGATTTTGCCATTATGGAAAAGTTTTGATGTTGCTTACAGTAATTATAGTTTGTTCAATTGGCCTGTTTACTAACTTCTCAAATAATTTTCTGATATGTAGATTCATAAGACTGATTATCTGAATGGAGGGACAGCCTTGCACTTTGCTGCTTTAAATGGCCATGCACGTTGTATTCGACTTTTACTAGCCGATTATGTTCCAAGTATAACAGACTTCCTAAATACCGTTTCAATCGAAGACACTGCATATGAGTACGGACATCTTTTCTTCATTTTAAGGCTGAATGCAATTTTGACATTTTGCAACTTCAAAGCAAAAACTTTTGAAGGACTTGCAGATTGTCTCTGACCTCTATGTTAGATATTCACAGTGATACCATTAAGTAACACATGAGCCATTCCTTGGTTACCCTTGAATTAAGATAAAAAAATTCCATTTTGGAAGTTTGCATTTTAATTTTGTATAATATGGTACCAGGGGGCAGTAGCTTTTGATCTTGAATGAGCTCAGGTCTGGTTGTTGATATGAGTTGACTTGACCTTGATATTCCAAATTTGGTTATTACATGTTAAAGACCAGAAAACTGTGTGGTATAACTATTGGCTTGATTAGAGCCTCCCTTGTTGGCTTTCATTTTGCCAAAGCCTTTTTAAACATTTCTATGCTTCCATTTAGCTTGATAAGGAAAAGAAAATGTTCATTTTTTTGCAGAAATTTATCAAAAATAATCAACATGAAGTCAGATGGAGGCGTTACTGCACTACATATGGCAGCACTAAATGCACATGTTGAATGTGTTCAGCTACTGCTAGACCTTGGTGCCAATGTATCAGAGGTCACAGTGGATGATGGGACAACTATTGACTTGATTGGTACTTCCTTTTTGCAAAAGTTTTATTTGGATTCAAAATGAACATATAGTTATTTTATTTTACTTTTTTCTTTTCCTTGATACCTGTTTGTAAAGGTTAGCTCAGACAAAAGGTTATGTCAGGAGCTCCACCCCACATGGGATGCAGCATGGAATTGTGTATATATAAGTAGTACTACCTGTATAATTGGTATAATATAATATTGTCTGCCCAACTAAACAAAGAATCTTTCAACCAGAAGCAATAACATATACATCGTATCTAAAATTGTCAAATATTAGTTGTATTTTGATTAAATATTACAATTTGTATTTGCCAGACATTATAAATATGCTGCAAGTAAATGTATGTCCTTTTTGGAATTGGGGTCCCTTTTAAAAGGTTCCATATACAGAATGATGGATATCCCCAATTAATTAGGTTGGTAGATGCAAATATAAGAAAGCTAATTTAGATATTGTTTCTGTGTTCGTATTTTCCAGTCAAGCTCTCTGTATGCAGTATTCCGTTACATATTTAACCCTTGATTAGGTTTAGTCAAGCTCTCTGTATGCAGTATTTCTTTACATATTAATCCTTGATTAGGTGGCTTCTACATGTTAAAGACTAATACAGCTGTGCTTCTTTTCTTATTCAATTAGTGATTCTAACTAATTCTAACAACCAAGGAATCTTGGGAAGAATGAACTGCACATTATTTTGTACCACATTTTGAAATCATTAAGATCTTTTATTCATAATTAATAGGCCCAGGAAGCACACCCCTTCATTATGCTGCATGTGGTGGAAATGCCGTCTGTTGTAAGGTGCTTTTTGCTTTTTTTTTTTTTTTTTTTTTTTCTATTTATCATTTTTATAGTTAGAAAATGGATTGTAACTCTTATACTTTTTAAATGCAGATGCTCATCGCTAAAGGTGCTAGTTTGACTGCCCAAAATGATAATGGGTATGTGCTTCAATTTGCACCCTTATGGTTGTCTTCGTGTTAGCTTTAATCTTCCAGCTTAATTCACCCACGATAGATGTATTTGTGTTAGCTTAAATTTCTGGCCTTTGGTTACGCATGATAGATGTATTTGAGTGGGCTTAAATTTTGTTACATAACATGATTAATATTTTTGTTTAATTGAAGCTAAATGATATAATCAGAAGGAAACTCTTATTACTTGGTTGAAGTTTTCATGTTATATTTTAGCTAGCCAAATTAAATAATGCTATTTTATTATTGCAGTCGTACTCCATTAATGGTGGCTCGTTCGTGGAATAGAAGCTGGCTGGACTGTATCTTGGGCAGACAAATAGAAACAACCATAAACATTGCACCTTCTCCATTTCTGTGTCTTCCCCTCATGAGTATTATTAACATTGCTAGGTGAGTACGGGTGTCGTATTTGAGACATAATTTTTAATTAATTTATTGCAGATGGTGCTAGGCATAGTTTTATTTTCTTAGTTCTGTTTATGCATATTTTCTACTCCTATTTAGTACTAAATGATATTTTTCTTATGAATTAATCTGTTCAGTAAAATCATACGTTGCAAATAGTTATTGACTAACAAACTGTAGTAATAGAACTTGTTCACAATTAATGTAACTGGTATATCATCTAAATTTGATGTAGCAATCCTTGTTCACAACCTGCTTTATTGACTAACATTCTGTCAAAAATTCTCATGATAGAGAGGTTGGCTGGAGAAATAGAGAGGATCTGTCTCCATGTGATGATCCTTGTGCAGTATGTTTGGAGAGGAGCTGTACAGTTGCTGCAGAAGGTATGCTCAATGGTTAACTTATCTCTTGTCAAGTACAGAGGCCTGGAGATGTTTATAACTTTATATGACCAACATTAAGATGCCCCTGCTACTTATTTTAGAAAATGCTTCTTATACTGGTATATAGAGACTCTAACTTCTGTTGATTGACCTCAAGTCCAATTGCAAGCCATCAACTTAATAGGAATCAATTGTGTATCCAAGTTTTTGAAATGATTATTTTCACCATTAATTTCACACTACTGTTATTCATCATATTTGTTTGATGAATTACTAATTGTTACAGGGTGCAATCATGAGTTTTGCACCAGATGTGCCCTCTACCTTTGCTCTACCAACAGTATTTCTGCCATTTCATTGGGTCCACCAGGATCCATACCCTGCCCACTTTGCCGGTGTGGCATTGTCTCATTTATACGACTACCGGGGACTATTCCCACGCGAGACCCACCACGATCAAGCCTCTCCTTGTCTCTCTGCACAACCTGCCCTTCTGTAGCTCCAGACCTGGACCAAAACCCCATCATCTCTGAATCAAGCCCGCCAACCCAGACATGTGGTAGTGACTTCCAGTGCACGCGGGTTCCATCATTGAGCTCGGCAACATTCCGTTCTAACAGCTGCCAGAGGTTTGCAACTGTGACACTGAACCCAGTGCTGTGTATGGGAAACCCTAACACGAGCCCATGCCTTGTCAGGTGCTCCATGCCAGGCTCATTCATGAGGCGGTCAATGTCTCATGGGGAGGGGAGCAGCAGCAGGAGATCCTGGGTTTTTGATGATATTGCTACTACCTCAGCCGCAGATGCGTAGATTGACTATTCTTTTTTGTTAACTATTTTTTCAGAGAAGAGGGCCACGTGTGCTATTCTGTTGGTGCTTTGCCGTGTTATTGTGCAGGCGTGTGATCACATGTCATTGAGGCTATGCTCGCTTTATTTTTGTTTTTTTCATTGGTTTTAGTTGATGAATGAGTTGTGGTTTCTGCGGGTGTTTTGTATATAGATACATAACGAGATTTCATCAGGTTGTGTTGAATGTAAGCGAGATAGATCGACGAGGATGCAATGCATATCAAGTTTATTGATTTGTATCTATCATTGGTTGTTCTTGTCGATATCTCCAACAACGCTGTTAATCCATTTGCAATTTCTACCATGCTGTTTATACAATCAAAGTATGAAGCTTCAAGTATTAAATAATTGTGTAAAAGGCATTACGTGTGAAATGCGTTTTCCAATTTTTTCTATCATTTATCTGTAAAAGTATTTTGCTGCTTTTACTTCTGTTGTGTTGTGACACGCTACAGTAGAATTTTGTGCGTAATGAAATCATGCAAAGCATTTCTCTTTACTTTTACCCTTAAATAACATAACCTGAAGTAGGGTATGCAAAAGTAATATTTAGAACCACATATAAAGGTATAGTTGATAATTTTTGCCATGTTTTTCAAGCTAAAACTATGAATTAGCACATATACAATTAGGGTCTAACCTGACCATTCTACATAGCCATCAAAACCCAAACAGACGATAGATTAAAAAAACCCGAACAGTCAGTAGATTAAGAAGTCCTTGCAGTCACTGACTGCGCCCGTTGATCCATCAAATTGACCTAAATACATACAGCCAAAGACTGTCACGCTGAATCGGAGGAACATTTGTACCACCGCAGATCCAACATTTTGTGTTGGACAATCACAATATGATGCAAAAATAATGAACACGATACAATGTGGTTGAGTTTTGGGAGCACAAATTCAACAAAATAGTTGATATCCATTGTGTGTGGCATCACACGGTACGAAGAGTTAAGCAAAAGAAACTGAACGAACAAATTTTGCAAAATGTCAATGCAGTTCCTAAACCTGTAACAAAGTTAGTTTGACCAGTTCTTAAACAACTCAAAATTCACCGGACATTACCAGCACAAGCATCATCTACATATGCTCGGCGAAGCCCGGGAATAGTGTGTTCATATGAAAGAACAAACTTCTCCAGAAACTTCTCCTCACTTGGCTGCATAAATGAAGGGAAAGATAAATTTCCTGCCGGAACTCCATTCGACATCAAGAGCTTTCTGACGGTGCTCTGGGGAATTAGACACTTCTGCAGGCTGTACATGAACAGCGGCAGATTCTGAACTAATTGCAGCTTATCAAGAGCCAATTCCTTCATCAAAAACTCTACTTTACGACCAATCATCTCCTCCGACTGAGTTAATACAAGAGGGAGTTTACTGATAATAGCAGTTACCTCCTCTTGCGAAAACCCCAGATTTTTCAAGTTATTTACCCTTGCAATTATGATTTGCTGATTGTAGCCACGCACAACAATCAATGCATACAGAAACATAGGTGACAAACATCTGACGCCCAGTTCTTCAGCCCTCTTAGCCAAAACCTTTAGAGACTTGGGCATTGATCCAGCCAATCTGGGAGAAGTCACAACCAACCGGACGATCTGGGCAACAGACAAACCCAATTGATCCCGAAAGAAAGAGAAAGTAGGGATGATGACCTCCTCCAAGCTGGCAATGAGGACTACCGAGCCCCGTTTGAGCACCGCAGACACATTCTCCGCCGAGCCAAGAGCCCGCAATAAGTAGTCCACTTCGGGCACAAAGTTGAATGTGAACACCTTAGGGTCGTGGGCTATTATACGTGAGATGTCTTCCTCGGATAAGCCCAATCTATCAGAATGTTACTGCTATGAGAGTCCTTAGTGAATTTTATACCGACTGTATGCACAGCTTGTTACAGTTCATTGAGTCACCAATCATAATTTAATACCACTGCTTCATATTGGTACTTCTGTAATCACAATTCACAAAAACAATATATTTTTCAGGTTATAATAAGACGGTTTACCGTGTCTATCTCCTTTCATTTGTTCCTTTTGATATTTGTGTTTAATTATTCATATTGCAGAATATTCACCAGCCATTCAATGCATATATAAGTTAAAAGGACCAATGTGTATAAACTTTTAAAAAATTGCAGCCTGCAACATAGATGGAGAATAAGCCAAAGTATGCACATACCTTTTGAGTTAAGAATAAGGTCCAATTAAGAATACGATGCAACGACATTGAAGACAACCACAATGTGGTTGAGATCTGAGAGTTAAAGATCAATAGAATAGTTAATATCCATTTTGCAATGCTGTTACAAAGAGGGGCCTAATAATAAGAGTTGAGAAAGTAAGGAAAAAGGGGAAGGACTAAGATTGTAGAATATAAATTCAGTGCCTAAAACTCCTAAACAGTCAGCTTGATATGTTCTTAAAACATTCAGTTCACCGGACATTACCAGCACAAGCATCTGTATATGCTTGGTGAAGCCCGGGAATAGTGTGTTCATATGGAAGAACAAACTTCTCCAGAAACTTCTCCTCACTTGGCTGCATAAATGAAGGCAAAGATAAATTCCCTGCCGGAACTCCATTCGACAGCAAGAGCTTTCTAACAATGCTTCGAGGGATCAGACGCTTCTCCAAGCTTAACGTAAGAAGCGCCGGATTTTGAACCAATTGCAACTTATCGGAAGCCACTTGCTTCATCATGAACTCTATTTTACGACCGATTATCTCTTCTGATTGAGTCAATACAAGAGGGAGTTTACTGACAATAGCAGTTACCTCCTCTTGCGAAAACCCGAGACTTTTCAAGTTATTTACCCTTGCATTTATGATTTGTTGATTATAGCCACAAGCAACAACGAATGCGTACAGAAACATCGGTGACGAACATCTGACACCCAGTTCTTCAGCCCTCTTAGCTGCAATCTTTAGATACTCAAGCCTGTAACCGGGCAATCTGGGAGAAATCACAACCAGCCGGACGATTTGGACTACAGAGAGACCCAGTTGATCCCGAAAGAACGAGAAATTGGGGATGATCACCTTCTCCAAGTTGGCACCGAGGAACGCCGCGCCCCGTTTGAGAACCGCCGACACGTTCTCCGCCGAGCCAAGAACCCACAACAGGTAATCCACTTTAGGCACAAAGTTGAACATGAACAAGATAGGGTTGAGGCCAATGACGCCCGAGATGTCTTCCTTAGACATACCGATTTCTCGCAGCTTGGCGAAATCGGGTCTCAGGTTCCTCTCCACACTGGAGCAAAGGATCCTAGCGTCCCGACGCACAGCAGTCCGAATACCGGGCTCGCTCACGCCGGCCTGCCGCAGGAACTGCAGCACCGCGTCGGGCCTGTCGGGGGATGTGAAGTGCTGGATCTTCTTGGCTGCTCGGACTGCGGCATCGGGAGGAAGGCCGAGGGATTTGGTCAGGTAGTCCACGGCTGCGAACTGGGGGTTTGCAGGTGCCGCTTTGTTATCGGCGGTGATTGTAGAGAAGAGGCGGTGGATGGAGGCGGCGAATGGGAAGGTGAAGGGAAGAGGAATTGGAAGAGATCGCGTCTTCTTCAGAAGGAGAGTGGCCGCAGTCATCGTCATGACTCGTGGGAGTTCACACTTCACGGCGAAGAGGAGCTGAAAGAAAAGAGTGATGTCTACAGTCGTGAGTGTTCATCCCCAGACGTACTGCATTGTTCATTTCACAATGTCAGCCGTTGGATCGTCTCGAGATCCGTGCTGGTACGAATCTTGAGACAATCCGAAATGCAACCGACCACCGATGTGAACAAACAAACCATCCGAAATTTAGTATGTATGCGGTGTTATTTCTTTCGTGATTCTGTTATATATATAGTGTCTTAACGAAAAACCTAAAATAAAATTGAATGAAATAATTAAAATTTGAGGCACCAATAATAAAAATCGAAAGAACTATATATATAAGATCGATCGATATTTACTTGATTCGATGAGTCACCGGAAAAATCCTTACATAAATTAAGCCTAAAGTAAAGTACCTGTGGGCTGTGGCTGTTAATTGCCAGCTGAGAGGAACTGATCCGGATTGCCAGCAAATAGATTAGGGACCAACGAATTCAATTCCGCTGTTATCCATCCCTCGGATAACAGGTTCCTGCTTTTCTGATCGGCACCGTCGGATTAAAATGGACGGATGAGATATGTTCGGCAAAACTCTTTTTACTTCAAAAACCGAACTTTGCATTGAATCTGAACCGTTCGGTGTTGATCCGACGGTCATCGTCGGGATAACAGAGTACTGTTATCGCCGAAGAATAACAGCAGAATCGGACGCAGGGACCAACCATCACCGAGGCTACGGCCTAGTGGTAGTGACATGGGCTCCCACTGTAGAGACCCGGGATCAAGTCACAACAGCGACTGGGCAGGAGATAATTGAGGGGTTTGCCTACGGGCTTTGTTCAAAAAAAAAAAAAAAAAATTAGGGACCAACCGAGAATCTTCCTATTTAGGATACAAAATGACTATGTATCAAATGATTAATGAGTAGAGTATTATTGTCAAACCATAAATATCGGAGATCGGTGTGAGTTCACATGGCCGAATAATATGCAATATAATCAAGATAACAAGTATTGTCAAACAATGATTTAAAGTTTTGATTAAATTTATTGAGTGATGCTACTACAAAAATTTATGAACTCCTTTGATCAGTAATCAACTCAAAGAAATGAGTATCTCAAAATACCAACTCATGTTACTCAAATAAACTTCTTAATTATATCTAAGTGTCATATATAAGTTACAAAAATTTTGAAAGTTTCTGAATTTTTCTAGTATTTGTTTTGGATGATTTAAAATAGAACCGTTTTTATATGCAAATATTGATCATTATTTTATTATTATTTTGCAATTACCTTAGAATTTTCAAATAAGTACTTAATTTTTTTAAAAATGGAAAATTTTTGTATTCTTGAAAGTTGATATAAAGATATATGTTTGATTTTTCGTTCTCCCAAAAAACAAATAAAAATAAGTGAAATATTTTTTTTTTATTGACACAAATTTTTATTATACGTTGTTTTAATTACCTGTTCTTGCGTTGCATTAATTTTTTTTTTTTTGATGGAACTTGCGTTGCATTAATCAGTAGTGTGCGTATATGACGCTTATACTTTATATCAATGATGTAGTAGGAATATATATATGTGCCGGTTAAATCTCACACGAAGTGTAAATTAATCAAATGGAATTTTAGTTAGTTTAATGATCAATCAAGGCTTACGTATCAACCATGCATGTGAAACGTAAATGAAACGGTATTGACTTGCTTTGTTATTAGTTTGGTAATTAGTTTCCAACAACAAGTGCTAATGATAAGCATAATTAGTGAATAATAATAAACAACATAATATAGTAGTCAAATTAATTAATTATATGCTAATTGTCATTACTTGTAACAAAAGATATGGCAATTAATTGTCAATGACGGGTGCGGGGTGGGTACACCCATGAGTGCACCATTAGATTGTGTACTCATATTCCTATCTATTGGATTAAACAATACTATTAAGATTGTGTACTGGCTCGTGATTGCCATAACAACATTTATGAGGAGTAATAAGTACTGATGGCATGAGAAAGAATAAATTTGATTTGTTTATTTATGAACCAAGATCTTGTGAGGCCTTTAGGCGCTTTATGGCTGTATCGAACTAATTTGGTTACATAATCAACATTAGTAATTATTTATTTTTGTTTAATTATAATTTATTCAATAATTTTTATATTGAAGCTATCTTTTAAAATACAAATCTGTGTTAGCTTAATTATTAATGTTTATTTATAATTATTGCTAAAGTTATAAGGGATTAAGAAAAATTATATGAGCCATTTTTAATTTGACCAAAGATATAATTTTAATGCTAATCGGTTTGATGAAAATTAATTGTGTACTAGATGTTTTCATTTTTTTTTTTTTTTACTTTTTTGAGTATATGAGTTAGCGTAATATAAAAATGTTTGTATTTCGGAGTGAAAGGCAAGCAACTCAAATTATATTTTGTCACGCCCAAAATTTTGATTTATAGTGAGATCAGAGAAACAATCTCCTACAAAAGTTTTTTCATTTTTTTAAGTTCTTTAAGTATTTGTTTTGGATTTTTAAAATGATTAAAAGATATAACAAAATAGTATTTTTTTTGTACATGAATTTTAATAATTTGGAAATATATACTTAAAAAATTTCAAAAAATAAAATATTTTTATATTCTCAAAATATATATTTGTATGACCAATAGTGCAATAATTGAAAAATAAGTCCAATAAAATTATTTTATTTTTTTTATTAAATACATAATATCCATATTGCATAAAAAATATTTAGAATAAAAGTTTTACTTACGATAATATAATTAGTTTATTTTGATTCCGTAAGTATTGTATGAGTTTCTAATATCGGATTGACATACAAAATAGAAAATTCATAAATTAAATAAAGTGATGGTGTCAGTTTATTAATTTTGAAATGATTGATTGTTAGCATTTTGTACATGTTTATTTTAAATCAACTTTAAAGTTTTACTAAATCAATGCCGTATTCTCAATTTGCTAACGTGCAAAAAAAAAAAAAAAAAAATTAAGCATCGTTGTAAATAATAGGTCACATAAGATCTTGGTCCTTGTTATTATTCAAATTAGCTTTTACTCGGAAAAGCAGAAGCATTGAAAGCTTCTTTTGGTATCAATGCAGATGCGGATCTGAAGCTGGACGCAATCTTGATGCATTGCGTAATCCAACGGATAGGAATGTGGGTACACAATCAATGGTGCACTCATGGGTGTACCCACCCCGCTCCCGTCAACGACTGATCATCTATTTAAATGGGAGCTGAAGTGCTGAACGCTTCAAAGCATCACCAACACAAACACCTTGTATAGTGCTCTTAATTACAGAGTTACAGAGAGTACTACTGCCTCAAATTATAAGGCATCAGGAATGGGAGGTGACAAAGTTTTCGTCACTGGATCGGCGACTTTTGAGATAACGGACTACTCCGTTGTCAAGAAGGCTATCATCAACGGGAGCTCGATCCAGTCCGACCCGTTTACTGTAGGTGGGCATAAATGGGTGATAAAATTCTATCCTCAAGGATTTAACGCGGCTCACACCGATTCAGCGTCAGTACTGGTGAAGCTGCTGAATCCAAAGGAACCTGTCAAGGCGATCTTCTCCCACCATCTGAAAGACTGGTGCACGTCGACTTGGTCGGTCGATACCCCGAAATCCTACGATGTGAAAACCTTTTCGCCATCCGGCAGTTCATCATGGGGATGGTATGATTTCATTAAACACGATCGCTTGATGACCTCGAGTTACCTAAAAGATGACACGCTAGTGATCAAGACTACTCTTTGGGTGGTTCAAGAGTAGTCGATCGATCCGCTGATCGAACTGCTCAATCTCGTCGTCTACGGGGTGTGATAGCAGTTAATAGTGGAATGTCGTTGTCATCGATGTTTGTTTGTTTTGACAATAATAAAGAAGGTTGGATCATTCTCGGTTGTCTGTTTTAAGCTTTTTGCTTGTAGTTCTATGTCTATGTATTGTGAACTTATGATTATACTCCGGTTCCCTTGTTTGTTTACTGTCTATTTTGCTACAGTTGTTACAGTTTCAATTCGGAAATGTTGCAATTCTTTAAGAATTTGAATATTTATAAAGTTTCTGTTTGTATTAGAGAGTTGATCTTGTTGTAGCAGCACACACGTACGATAGTTAAAGTACGTCTTGAATAATATGTTTCTATAAGGAAACAGTAAAAAAAGTTATTTAAAACACTATCAGATATTGGAGAGAATGAATATGTGATGATCAATTATAACATAATTGGAGTTAGACCATTATACTAATGTTAGCATTTCAGACCGAAATGTTAACGCCTTAAAATTAATATTAACGTGTCCGAAGTCACGATTTATGGTGCTCAATAAATTCTTTATATGAAAATATTGGGGAATACAAAATTTTTCATTTTTAGAGTTTTCTAAGTATTTGTTTTGTATTTTTGAATCACATGTACAAACATCAATATTTTATTAATATTTATGAGCTATTTTTAAAATTCAGAACAAATACTTACAAAACTCTAAAAATGAAAATTTTTTTGTATTCCCTAATATTTTTATATAAAGAATTTATTGAGCACTATAAATCGTGATTTGAGACACAATAAAATTAATTTTGAAGCTTTCGGTTCGAAATGTTAACGTTAGTATAATAGTCATAACTCAGCATAATTGTATCAACTTGTCATCCCAAAATGGCACAACTGGCTGAGCCCGGAATGACAGAATACAGGCTCTTTACGGCCCAAATAAGCCCAATAAAATGCATTCCACTACTACCCTTTTTCCTAAGAGGAGGGATCCATTGACAATGCATATTTTGATAATCTTGATAATAGTCATCTTTAAAAATTTGTAAAAAATTATAAAAAATCTTTAAAATGAAAAAAAGTTTATGGAAGTTATGCTTGACTTATAGATTAATTATATTTCCGATTATATTCAATTTAAGCTATATTTGATAGCTCTTTAAAGATCTTTTAATTACAACCGTTAAAAAATGTATAAAATTTTGATAAGACATCAAATGATGTTCAAATAATTTGAAATTTGAAATACTATCCATCTATAAGTTAAATAATGTATCCATAAAATTTTTTTTATTTTTAAGATTTTTTATAATTTTTTACAAATTTTTAAAGATAATTATTGTCAAGATTGTCAAAATTTCATTCTCAATGTATCCCTCCTCTTTTCCTAATAAGTATCCTCCTCCGCCATTCATTTAGCACTCGTTTCCCACTTCTCAGTGAGCGAGTCCACTGAAGACGGAGCGAGCATGGCCGAGGCCGCCGAAGCATGGCGATGACTGCCGACTGCGATCTACAGAGTCCTAAACTCTTTCCCCTTCTACCGAACTCTAATGATGACCGCGTCCACTCTCCTTCTGAAGACACGATCTCTTCCAATTCCTCTTCGCCTTACAATACCATTCGCCGCCTCCATTCACCAGCTTTTATCCAGTACCATCACCGCCGATAATAAAGCGGCGCCTGCAGAGCCCCAATTCTCAGCTGTAGACTACCTCACCCGATCTCTCGGCCTTCCTCCCGATGCCGCAGTCCGGCCGTCCAAGAAGATCCAGCACTTTGCATCCCCCGACAGGCCCGACGCGGTGCTGCAGTTCCTGCGGCGGGCCGGCGTGAGCGAACCGAGTATCCGGACTGCTGTGCGTCGGGACGCTAGCATCCTTTGCTCTACTGTGGAGAGGAACTGGAATCCCAATTTCGCCAAGCTGCGAGAGCTCGGTTTGTCCAAGGAAGACATCTCGCGTATAGTTGCCCGCGACCCTAAGGTGTTCACGGTCAACTTTGTGCCGAAAGTGGACTACTTGTTGCGGGCTCTTGGCTCGGCAGAGAACGTGTCTGCGGTCCTCAGACGGGGATCGTCGGTCCTCATTGGCAGCTTGGAGAAGGTCATCATCCCCAATTTTGCCATCTTTCGGGATCAATTGGGTCTCTCCGTTGCCCAGATCGTCCGGTTGGTTGCCGCTTCTCCCAGATTGGCCAGATCAACGCCCGAGTCTCTGAAGGTTTTAGCTAAGAGGGCTGAAGAACTGGGCGTCAGATGTTCGTCGCCAATGTTTCCGTATGCATTGGTTGTTGTGAGTGGCTATAATCAACAAGGCGTAAATGCGAGGGTAAATAACTTGAAAAGTCTGGGGTTTTCGCAAGAGGAGGTAACTGCTATTGTCAGTAAACTCCCTCTTGTATTGACTCTATCGGTGGAGATGATTGGTCGTAAAGTAGAGTTCATGATGAAGCAAGTGGCTTGCGATAAGTTGCAATTGGTTCACAATCCGGTTCTGTTTACGTTGAGCTTGGAGAAGCGTCTGGTCCCTCGGTGCACCGTTAGAAAACTTCTGCTGTCGAAAGGACTTCCAGCGGGAAGTTTATCTTTAGCTTCATTCGTGAAGCCAACTGAGAAGGAGTTCTTGGAGAAGTTTGTTCTTCCACATGAACACACCATTCCCGGGCTTCACCAAGCATATACAGATGCTTGTGCTGGTCATGTCCATTGAATTGAATTGTTTAAGAACTAGTCAAGCTGACATTCTGACAGGTTTAGGTACTGCATTTAGATTCTGCAAAATTAGTTCTTCCACTTTACTTATTCATTAACTCTTCCAATGAGTCCCTCTTTTGTAATAGCATTCGAAGTGGATCAATTATGAATTCTGTCAAGGAATCCCAAATTTCAACAACATTGTCCTTGTCTTCTATATTTTTGCATCACTCTTTTAATTTTAATCCTTTCCAGCTCGTGTTAGCTATTACGATCTATGTAAAAATGTAAAAGACAAATTGTTAGATCCACAAAGGTACAACTGTACCCCATGATTTAGTGTCAATTTGGTGAACTAAGGGGCACAGTCAGTGACTGCAAATATTACTGATTATTGGGTTGAAATGTAGACCCTAACTCTCTGTTGTAATTATGCTTAATTACAATGTTGGCTTAAAAAGGATAGCAAAAATTTTGACTACCCTTTAGATGTCTAAAGCGAATAAGAGATTGTGTTTACATAGATTGCAATTCATAATGTTAATAATGAAAATGGTGGGAAATTGTTGGAAAACCACTTTTTTCAAAAGAAAATAAAGTCAATAATTTCAGGTGATCCAGATCAATAGCACTGGGGCACAAAACAAACTGCTCTAATTGAAGAAATAACGCGGTCGTGATGGAACTTGGATTGGTACGCCAACTTATTAACAGCACTAGGCTACCAGTATCAGTTCATGTTGTGCTCTTGTGACGATTACTGTGATACTGGTATTTCTTGGTCATGTCTAAATGACCACTGTGATACTGGTATTTACTTTGCTCGTGTATCCTGCCACTGCCAGCCCTGCTCAGACGTCTATATTTTAGCATTTTTTATGTTCTATCATACAGCTTCGAGACATTTTTGTATCATTTCAGTTTTTCGTTTACTTGTGAGACCCAGTACTGTATGCATGGGAATAGGATGATAAGAACTGAGAAGACACAGTACACAGACCATGGACATATTGTTTTTCCATACATTTCAATCATTCAATTTGAGACAGTTTAGCATTATACTTCTTGTGTCGTGACGAAGTACGGTGGGTCTTCTTGTGTCATGACATGAGAAGTGAAAGTACTTCTCGTGTCATGACGAAGGATAGGATCGGGATCACTTGCTTTTATAAAAAGAAAAGCAGACCCTGCTTTTTTTGATCCGACGGTTGAGATATACCGAAATATGTTGAGATCGGTGCGGTAAACACCATAGTACTTTGTACTTTGAAATCGTTGTGACAACCGATCCCATTACAAAAGGCTTATGGTCCAATTTTGGTTATGCAAACAACTAACCAAATTAGCATTCGGAGTCCCGGATACCCAATGCGCGGTGCCGTAGTGAGTCTAGTGACTCAACCCACAGATTCAATGGAAGTCCTATCTATATAGAGAGATTTTTACTCCACACACTAATTTTAATTTCTTGAATAATTATTCTCTTTTAAATTAATTCATCTAATTGTATAAAAATATATCATTAAAAAGATAATGATATTTCAAAATATAATAACACTTTCTAATTTAATTCTAATGAATATAATTGTTCGAAATAATTTATGTATGGTGTGCAGAGCAAAATAATTTTGTACAAATTGATTTAATTCATCAAAATATATCATTAAAAAGGATAATGATATTTCAAAATTATTACAATTCATTTTAATTTAATTGGTAAGATTTTGTACTAATTGATCTAATTGCATCAAAATATATTATTAAAAAGGATAATGATATTTCAAAATTATTACAATGCATTTTAATTTAATTGTTAAAATTTTGTACTAATTGATCTAATTGCATCAAAATATATCATTAAAAAGGATAATGATATGTCAAAATTATTACAAGACAATCTAATTTATGTATGTAATTTAATTGGAAGGAATATAATGGTTCAAAATTTTCAAATTTAATTTGTCGTTTACATAAACTTTGAACCCTTCTTCCTCCATAAGTCACAATTCTCCCATCTCAGTAGAAGTGGCAAAACCCAACTTGACCCGACCGGGTCTGAGGTGGCAAAACCCGACCCGACCCGACCCGACTCAGTATTTTTCAGAAATTCAAATTGACCCGACTCGACCTGAGATAAAATATCATCCAATCCAACTGAAATCAACATACGATCCAAGCAAAGTTAAAATTAAAATTGACCCGATCCAACCCGCCCATCAGCCGACCCAACCCGACCTGAGATATTCTAGAAAGTCAAACTGACCCGACCCGTCTGACCTGAACTCAAACCCGACCTGCCCGCCTGATTTGTCACCTCTACATCTCAGTGATCTGATGATCTCACACAGTCCACACTCCCACTAATCTTTCCTTTCTTTCTCACTTCGCCTCTCTGTTTACCGTTTCGCTTCAGCAAAACCCTCCCCTCACCTAGAGTAGTAACCCGATGCTTCTCTTTCGCAAAACCCTAACCCCTCACCGTCCCCTTTCCCCACCAGGTTCACCTCCCTTATCTACCGCTTCCTCTCCTCTCCGCCACCATCCCAGGACGCTCCGGCACCGGCTCCCTCTGACTCTCCTAACCCCAATGTTGCTGCCCAATACCTGATCAATTCATGCGGCCTTCCTTCTGACAAGGCAGCCAGGGTATCCAGGTACTTGCCCCACCTTAAATCTTCTCAAAAACCCGATTCTGTGCTCCGGTTTTTGCGGCAGGCGGGGGTCACTGAAGCCCACATCAAAGCCGCGGCATTGCGTCAACCGGGCTTCCTTTGTTACAGCATAGAGAACTGCTTCAAGCCCAGGATGGCCAAGCTGCGGGAGCTCGGTTTCTCCCAATCTGGCATCTCCCTTCTCCTTTCTATATCTCCAGTGGTGTTCACGTACACCAGATTGCAACAGAAAGTGCGGTTCTGGTTGGGGTTTTTGGCTCTGTTGAGAAACTATTGTGCATATCGAAAAGATCGTTCCGCCTCGTCTCAGCAGACCTCGAAAACAATGTCCTGCCTAACCTAGCATTCCTTCCAGAACAATGCGGTTTACCTGCTCGTCGAATTTCCCAACTAGTTAACACTTTTTCTAGTACAATCACATCTAAACCGGAAGTTTTTAAGATGCATGTCAAAAGGGCTCAGGAATTGGGGGTTCCATCTTCATCCGGAATGTTTGTGTATGCAGTGGGTGTCGTAGCCAAATTGAATAAAGACACTATTGATGCCAGGATGTGCCACTTGAGAAGTTACGGGTTCTCTGAGGAGGAGGTAACCCTTTTAATCAGCAAATATCCTAGTTTATTTAGGCTCACGGAGAGATTGGTAAGCCAGAAGATGGAGTTCCTGTTGAAGAAAACAGATTGTGCTAAAATTGATGTGCTCGCAAATCCAGCTATGCTCACTTTGAGCTTGGAGAAGCAACTCGTACCCCGGAGCCTCGTACGGAAGCTTCTCAAGTCTAAAGGAGTTCCAGCAGCTAATATTGGTTTTGTGAAATTTGTAAGTTTAAATGAGAAGCTGTTTTTGAAAAAGTTTGTTCTTCCCTATGAAGAAATTGTTCCCGGCCTGCACCAAGCCTATACTGATGCTTGTGGAAGGAAAACTAAAGCAACTGAGTAGTTGAAACAAGAGTTGGCAGATTAGGCATTGCATCAATTGTCTTACTGGTTCAGGCTACTTTTATAGTTTCATTTACAGCTCTTATTTCATTCTTTTTAGGAGGAGAGCACCTTTCTGAAGTGATTAGTAAAATTGAATTCTATCTATTGTTTCAATATATCCAATTGATTCCAATAATGTTTTTCCTTAAATACTTGTCCACATGGGAACTAACTTTTATCTCAATGTGACTTGGTATTTATGTATGTTAGGCGATCAAGCTGGTGCTGCAGTAACGAGGAATTTGGTGATTCCTTTTATGATGAAAAACTGGTTGATTTAGATTAGTAATGTATATGTTAATTGATCTGGCACAACTTTAGACCTGTGTGTGTTTCACTCTTCATTTTATTGGCTAGATGACTTACCTTGGTGATTTTAATTAAAATAAAATGAATGATTTTCAAAAATCACAAATTGATCAGGTCGGGTTTGATCTGACATGTTCTTTTTATAGCTATAGTGTAAGTAAGGAACAGTGCTATGATTTTTTTTTTTTTTTTAATTTTAAGAGAGCAACACCATTTGATATTTGAACTTCCAGTGATATAGTTCGCATATAACCAAATGACAGTATTCAGATACATAGATCCGGTGTTATTCGTACCAAGTAAAAACAACAATAAAAGTCATTATTATATGAGTGATAATTATTTATGATATGGAATCACATATATAATTGAAGTACATTATGATGAAGTTAATAAAAAAGAAAAAGCAAGTGCCATTGAAACACGGAAAAAAATCATCAAAAAAAAAAAAAGAAAAAAAATGAAATGAAAAACAAGGTACATCTTCTAGTCATATAGAACAACAACAAAACTATCTTTTATTGTTAATTTGCAAGAAAGAAAGAAGATGCACAATATATATAAATTGTAGACCATATAATTGTGCAATCCAGGCTTCCCATAAGTCCTCGATCGATCACCCGTCTTCACCAATGATGAACTCGTCATCGATTCGTACCGGTTTACGAAATCACCGAATCCATTCCATCTCTGCAAATTGTGACAATTTAAAAACAATGGGAACGTTGGCTCTGTAGGATACCAAGGAGGTGACGAAGTCCCCAATGGATAAGAAGTCGTACAAGACGCTATATCTGCCTAATGGCCTCTTCGCATTGCTTGTGCACGACCCCGACGGGTATGAGTATGAAGAGCTTGATTCAACGGAGGAAGAGTATGAAAGCGAAGGGCTTGATTTGAAGCAGGAAGGAGAAGAAGAGGATGATGACGGCAAGAGCAGCGCAGAGGAACTGACGTCCGAGAATGGAGAGGAGTCCGATGAGAATGAGGAACAGCCAGATACAACAGCTGCTGCTCCATCTACCAAAAAGGTTGCCGTTATGTAATTTTAAAAAGATCCTAAGTACAAATTTTTTTCTTTTCTTTTTTTTATCCTTTATCCTTACTCCTAATAAAAGCATATTAGATTTTTTGATATCAAAAGTCTATCTTCCCTAAGGAATAAACTTCAGCCGTTGATTGTTTACTTAGATTGATCACTACCATTGACGTACGTTAATGCCGTTGACGTTCTCAGCCCATTAAAACTTAAGGCCCATATAAATTATCTCAATTTAAGACCCATTACATATTATCTTAAAAGTTTATTATAAGAAATAACAATTTCAGCCCAAAGCAAGTCGTGAACTTTTTTTTTACTAGTTAGTATCTAAAACATGCTTATTCACTATTTGGTATTTACTTTTTTAAAAATGTCTGGGCTGAGCTGAGTGTGTCATAATCCGGCCCAGTGTTACTATATTTCTCTCTTTGGTTGGGCTAATTAAGTAGGCCTCAAATTAGAGCCTTATCCACCCCTGGTAACCTGAAATGTACCATGTACAATAGGTACATGAGAGGAGATCTAACTGCTGTCTGATAATTCCTCCAAAGCATTGAGAAAAACTTACAAGTCAAATATTATAAAAATTTGTGTCAGTTACAAGATAAAGAGGTTAAAGTTTCAGTATGACAGAATAATTTTGAGATGTTGAATTAATGTCATCCACTTCAACTTTTCCCTTTGGAATGTGATGATGCACTTGTATATTGCATAGAACAGGATGTACAATGTCAATGTGGTATTAGTGTTTGGAACTCAGAAATTCGGCTATTAATAAATTAAGTAGCTTCATCTTTGTCAATTGTCATTCTAAGAAGCTTGCTCTCTTCTTATCATTCCTGTTGTATAGTGATGTTTAAAAAATAAAAAAAATATATATATATAAATCTGAATGTTTATTCACTATTTGTCATTTTCCAGGCTGCAGCGGCTATGTGTGTTGCAATGGGTAGTTTCAACGATCCGCCCAATGCTCAGGGCCTGGCTCACTATTTAGGTTTGGAAACTCATCCTTGTACATCTTTTCTGTGTTGGCGTAATGTCCTGATTGTTAATACCGCAGTCTCACGAGAACATGCATAATAATTTTTCAGAGCACATGCTTTTCATGGGAAGTGCCGAATTTCCGGATGAAAATGAGGTTAGTGAAGTGAAATTTTCTCTTTGAATCGGTTTCTCGCTCTTAATTGTTTATTCCCTTTGAAATTTAATCACAGAAAGACACACTCACACAAAGATCAACATTTAGTTCTCTCTAGTTGTTTTCTCTAGCTGCGTTATTGTGTTTGTAGTATGCTACCTACTTGTCGAAACACGGGGGTTCTTCAAATGCCTTCACGGAGATGGATTACACATGCTACCACTTCAATGTGAATTGTGAATTTCTCTTGGGGGCATTGCAAAGGTAATATCAGTAATAGTTTATACAAATTTATCACTTACACAGTTACACTTTACAAAACCTCTTTAGTAAAAATATATTTTCTTTTTGAAGGTTTTCTCAATTCTTCATATCACCTCTTGTGAAGGAAGACGCTCTAGCGCGCGAGATTTTAGCAGTTGATTCAGGTACTGTGTTCCACATTTTGTATCTTGTACAACATAGATTGGTCAACTGTCATCAAACTAATTATATATCATCCTTATTCATGTTCTTTTTCTCAAATCCTAGAATTCAATAAGGTATTGCAAGATGATAGCTGTCGTCTTCTGCAACTTCAGTGCCATACTGCATCTCCGAATCATCCAATAAACAGGTTTTCATGGGGTATGTTACTTGAGTAATATGATTAGATACCAGTAGCTTTTTAGGAATCTCATGTAATATGTTTGAGATCTCTTCTCCTAGGAAACAAGAAAAGCCTGTATGAATCCACAGAAAAAGGCGCTAACATGCGTGAAGAAGTCTTAAAAATGTACAATAAAAATTACCATGGTGGCGTGATGAAGCTAGTTGTAATTGGAGGAGGTATGTTTCTGAACTGTATCGATCATTTGTACAATAAATACATGTCCTAGTCGGAGTAGAAATTTTATTTGACAAGTAACATGATTTTCTCACAGAGCCAATTGAAACATTGGAGAATTGGGTGAGAAAGTTGTTTATCAAAGTTAAAGTCGGGCCACCAATGAACATAGCTGTCAAGGAGAAGCATACAACATTTTGGAAACAAGGGAAACTATACAAATTAGAGGCTGTCCAGGATGTAAACTTCCTGGTGTTGTCATGGACACTGCCATGTTTAGACCATGAGTACCTAAAGAAGCCACATTGTTATTTGAGTCATCTCATTGGCCACGGTATATATATTCCCTTGAAGTTTATACTAATAAAAGGACCAAATGATCACCAAGTTTGCACCGACATACGTAATCAATATAGGGGATTTGGGAAACATCAAACGGTTTTGTTTTGCAAATGTTCATTGTTATTTTAGTTAATGAAACAAATTGAGTGTTATATCAGTTTGAGTAAAAAAATGTGTGCTGCTTTCTTATTTCATAATATATATTTTCATGCAAAAAACAGTTTTTCTTCAAAAGAAGTAGAAGAAACCATTGCAATTTTCTGAGACTAATCGCATATAATTCAGTTCCCATATGGCATTTTTTTTTTTATTACATTGTTGTCTGTGTTTGGATAAGTTGGAGGAGAGCCTCCTAATAGCTTCACTGAAGTTTCATAATATTGGTTTTCAGAGGGGAAAGGGAGTTTATTCTCTCTTCTGAAAGCAAAAGGATATGCTACTTCATTATGCGCTGGTGTAAGTAGTGATGGGACACATACATCTGCGTTTGTGTACATCTTTTCCGTAACCATTGAGCTCACTTCTGAAGGATTGAAGAAGGTATTACATAGTAGTTACAATTTATACATCAGAATTTGAATATTTGTTGTACGCTTTAGTGTATTCCCTTTGTATCTGCCAAAGTTCCGAAACGAAAAGAGTAAAATACTAACAAAAGCGATTGCCAGATTTATGAAATCATTGGTGTGGTTTATCAATACATAAATTTACTACGACAATCAAGGCCGCAAGAGTGGATTTTTAAAGAGCTCCAAGAAATTGGAAACATAAACTTCAGATTTGCTGAAGAACAATCTCAGGATGACTATGCAGCATTTCTTTCAGGTTATTCTTCTAATCTGATGGTTTTTTTATCTAAGAAAAAATTTATATGAGTTTTCAACAAATGCAAATTCTCTAGTCTTTTGCTACAATTGTCTATTATTTGTAAGAACCAGCTGTTGGTCTAGTGGCTAAGGGCAACGCTCTCCATGTGGGAGGTCGCGGGATCGAAACCTGGATGGGAGGTCTTTTATAGACATTTCAATTTGAATGGCTTAACCTCATCTTTATCTCAAAAAAAAAAATTGTCTGTTATTTGTATGTGCTCTCAAATTAGTGACGTAAAGTACCTCTTGCAGTAAATTCACTGTCTTACCTGGAGAAACACATCATTTGGGGGGCATATGTTTATGACGAGTGGGACCCAGCTCTAATAGATCATATCTTAAGCTATTTCTATCCAGAAAATATGAGGATTGATCTGCTTACCAAATCATTTGACAAGGATACAACAGGTACGACGATACCTTTTAAATCGCTCTTTCTATTTACCTGTTGATTGCTGATTTACGCTGTGGTGCATGGCATACCCATACCAGATAGGTTCAAAGACTTTTGTTTCTATATATTTACCTTATTATCCTATAATTTTGTAGAAGCACTCTAATTAGTAACGAGTTCATACTCTAAACAAGCGGATTATTTTTATTTTCTGACCAATTTGTCAGATGCTATATACCGTTCTGATGTTTCAACTTTTAATTACTAAAGTCTTGCGTGTACTCCTGTCTAACCCTGCCTTATAAGTATGTAGACATACTTACTACTATTATTTGGTTAAAAATTCAGCCGTTCAGTATGAACCGTGGTTTGGCTCTTGCTACATAGAGGAGGACATCACACAAGATGTCGTTGATACTTGGAAGGACCCTGGAAAGATAGACCCTTCTCTGCATTTACCTCCGAAAAATGAGTTTATACCTTCGGATTTCACTCTACAGAGTGCTGGCCTTTCGAATTCTTTAAAAAGCTCCAAACAAAAGTGCATTTTAGATGAGCCACTGATAAAGCTATGGCACAAAATGGATCAGACATTTGATGTACCCCGTCCCCGTGCCATTGTGTATTTTCTGGTATATCTGAAGGAAGCATATAGTAGCCTCAAGAACTCTCTTTTAGGAAATCTCTTTGTTAATCTTCTGAGGGATGCATTGAATGAGCAGTTATACCAGGTACAATTAATGAAACTTTTGCCAGATTTGTTGTCAGCATTGCCATAATATTTAATGAGTAATACCTAGTATCCATAGGTTACATTTCGGAATGTATCTGTTACATTTTTTGTATGTTTATGGACGTATGGATGGTTTTTCAGTGGACGCAATGTTTATCATATTTTATTTCTAGCCTACCTTGACATATTTGGGACTAAAAGCATGTCCCAAAGGTTTCATTGTTGTTGCTAATTAAGCTTTATTGGCATGAATACAAGCTATTCGTTTTAAACTTTTTATTTTTACTTTCACCTCATGTACTTTTTTCTCTCCACTAATGTATTATCTTATCTATAATTTCAGGCAACTATTGCAGGTTTTTCGAACTCTTTATGCCACTCTACTGACAAAATGGAAATTCAGATTTCGGGTTACAACGACAAACTATCAGTTGTGCTTTCGACAATTTTTTTGACATTAAGTTCGTTGAAACCTGATATTGATAGATTCAAGGTACTCAATACTTTGATCTTTAGTTTCATATGTTAAACTCAACTTCTTTTGCAATCAGAAACCCCAATGAATTTCTAAACTGCCATTAGAACGTTACAAAGAGATTATGCAAACCAAATTTACTCAAATTTGTTAATTATTGCTAGAATATATCACAATTATTTGACAGGTAATTCAGGAGGATATGGAGAGAGCATATAGAAACATGAACTTGAAGCCTCTCGACCATTCGGCTAACTTGAGATCGCATATATTGTACAAAAGAAGTTGGGCACCAGAGGAGCAACTATCAACTCTTCAAAATTTGACATTTCGTGATTTAGTGGACTTTATACCCAACCTTCTTTCCCAGGTATAAAGTCACCATTTTTATATTCTCTGTGAATGATAAGATTTAAAATAAATTATGCCCCAGAATTTCAAATCTCACTTGGTTGCCTTTTGAATTTATCCCCTGACCCTGTGTTTGGCAACGGGATAACTAAGGGTTAGTAGCACTTCTCTCTCTTAACCCTCCCAAACGGATATTAATTTTCAGGAGATAAGCAGAGATAGCCTATCTCAGAGTTTATTTACCTCTAAAATTTATCACCATGAATTGGTGGTGATAGCCACTATCTCTGCACTTAACTTTTTCTTTTGACATTGATACCCACGCCAGCTCACATATACACACAAATCAAATAAGTGCAATATTGTCTTTTGCATTAAAAATTATACTTTATTTGAACCATCTCACCGGTTATCTCCTTGAGAGGTGCCAAACACTAGTAAAATTTCAAGAGATAGAGAGGTATAGCTTAACCTCAGAGATAATGCTATCTCTCTATTTATCCTCTTGCCAAACATATTGTTGACCCTTCAATACCAATAGTGTTATCTGGCTTTCAGAGGTTATTCATCATATATAGTTCATACTTTCTTTTAAGTTCTAAGTCAATAATTTTAATATAACAGATGTATATAGAAGGACTCTGCCATGGGAATTTCACAGAACAGGAGGCTATTGACATATCAAATATTATTATTAGAAACACCTTGCATGCGGAACCGTTACCTAAGGAATTGCGGTATCATAGCGAAGTTCTCAGCATTCCAAATGGCACATCACTACTTGTAAGTGTGAATGTGCACAACAAATTCGAAGCTAATTCTGTGGTTGAGGTAATGAATTCGTTGATTTTTATTTTTATTTTTTTTCATTAGATGCAAGTTTCAAGTAATTTTTTGCCCACTTTGAACATAATTCAAAGAATCCTCCTTCACCCCGACTTTAGATGATAACTACTTTTTTTTTTCTTTTTGGTAGCTTTATTTCCAATTTGAGCAACAACTCCAAGAAAGAGCTGCAATCCGACTACGCGTTATCACTGATCTTTTTTGTGATCTAATTAATGTACCCTTTTTTTATCAGCTGAGGTAAAAGTTAGCAAAACTAAAATATAATCTGTCTCTTAATGCTGTCTAATCACTAATGATATTTCTCATATATATGTTGAAATGTCTTATTAAGCAGGACCAAAGAGCAGCTTGGTTACACTGTTACCTGTGGCCCATGTTTAACAACTGATGTCCAAGGGTTTTGCTTCACTATCCAATCATCAGAGTACAATCCATTTCACATACAAAATAGGATCGATGACTTCATCGATGGTCTTCAGAAATTGCTTGTACGTTTCTCAACTTCAAAAACATTTACTATTTCAAATGGTTGTTTCTCAACTTCAAATACATTTACTATTTGAAATGGTCTTTCAATTGAAATTTGTGGTTAACTTTGTAGGCTGATATTGACAATGACTCCTTTAAGCACCACAGGAGTGCGTTAGCAGCTAATAACCTGAAGAAGGTGACTTCTCTTGTAGAGGAAGCTGGTATTTATTGGGCATGTATTACAACACAAAGGTAATATATACATATGGTTAAAGAAATAAGATAAGGTTTAACTTGGATAGATTCAAAAAGCGTTGTTGTTGCAGCCTTCTAAATGCTCGACTTAAAATTTAGGTACAACTATGGCATTCAGAATGCTGTGGCAAGGGAGCTTAAGACTATCCAAAAGAGCGATGTTATTGATTTTTACAATACTTTCATAAAATCGGATTCTGAGAAGTGTAGGCGACTTGCCGTCCATGTGTGGGGTTGCAATACTGATGCTGCTGATAGGGAAAGGATGCAACAGGGTTCATGGAAGATTGTAGATGATGTTGAAACCCTGAAGCAGTCATCGGAATTTTATTCTTGCTTAAGATGAGCAGTTGAATTATAGTAATTAATTATAGTAGTTTGTATGTTAATCTGGTTCATATGATTTTAAACTATACAAATGTTAGATATAATCTTATTGTTTTTGTAGAAGTTATTATTTCTGATTCTGTTCCTTTAGTTTTATTTATTTCTTTTTTACTCTGATGTGTGGAGAACAAGAAACCGCACGTCATTTTTAGAAACAATGTATTAGGTGATTTTGTATTTCCTTTTTTATTGAACTAGTTTAAGTAATGAGAAAACTCTGAAAATGGTGCGGCGTCATTTGCACCACAAACATTGTTTCTTTCTTTCTTCTTAAATTTTTCTGACAACAAACTCGTTCCATTTTCAACTACATTTAGCAAGGAATTAGGAGAAGAAACTGATGTTTATAATTTTTAACTGTAAAACTTTAATCCGGGGTAAGGGCCATCAGATGTAGAACAAGATGGGAGCCAAACCCGCCGCTGAGACGTGTTGAAATGGAAATAAATAGTGCTCAGTTTCCCCCCAAAGCTGAAGGCCAGTATCATAAAATAATGAGCAACTTTCTCGCTTTGAGAATCCATAAATTAAGTTTTTTTTTTTTTTTTTGTGGAGTTGGCAGAAGCTGCCAATTGTAAGAAATTTTATTTAAGAGGGCCAATAATTAAAACAAAAAAAATGGTACTATATTGGATTTTTCAGGCGACAGTCGAGTGAACTGAGAATTCAATCCACTGATTTTCTCCCTCTGTAGCAGAAATTAAACAGCTCCAGGTCAACATTCGTCAAACTGTTTCTTCAATACTAGTTCAAAGTTTCTTTCTTTTTCAATTCCTTTTTGTCCTCCTTTTCTTATGAATCTATAATCTTGGATTTTATTGTTCCAATTATGTGTAGTCGATCATTAGTCGCGATGTTTTTCCTGATGAGTTACATATCTTCTCTGGAACTTTATCTCTCTTTCACTGTTGCTTCCACTGATACTGAGGAAGCTAGTGCTTCCTTTGTAAGGAAATCGATTGAATGAACAATAGATGTCCTATAAGATGTGCCAGCTCTTGATCTCTGTGACTCGGTGCATTTCGGTGCTTCATTTGCTGCCTAAATGCCATAATTTGGCTACCAGAATAGCTGGTATTATAAGACTCATTGCTTCCATTGACACCAACTAAATCCGAAACAAAACATCGAATATCCATTGGATGCAATTCTAAGGAATTTTACTACTCTTGCATGCCTCCTGTAGGTAGGAGAGCAGATATTCTCTGGAAAGTATATGTGGGAGATCATTCATCTTATATATATCTACTTGTTTATCCAAATAGAGAACAAAAAAAAAGAAAAGCACTTGTCATGTATGAAAGATTGTTTATTATATATACACTTAACTAGCTCAAGAACAGAAAATGTCATTTGATGTCCTTCCACAAAATTTTATAACTACAGAATTTGATCTGCACCAATTATCAAATCAATTTATTATCAAATCAATTTATATGATTGTAATAATCACAAGCACTGGTACAATTTAATGTTCCAGCTGAGAGAATTAGAGAAATTAATTAGTAAATACACTGTTTTTCCAGAAAATTTAATATAATCAGACCAAACAGAGATAAGATCCAGCAAATTTCGTTCTTTAAATCAGACCAAACATAAATAACATCAACATCAAATGGGTTGGACAATCATTTAACTTACAGATCGTATTTTTTTTTTATTTATCTTCATACATTAATTAGCAATCATCAAATTTTCCTTTAATTACTCATATCATTTTTCGATTCATACAAAAAAAACCAAATAGAGATGTGAAATAGAAGAAAAAAATATATAAACTATTTGTCTCATGTACACTAATTTGATTAGTCAAAACCCTAAATTGTAATCTAAAAATCCTAGCTATATATCTTGTATCCCAGATAAAATTCCAGCAGGCGTTGCCGTAGTGCCTTCTTTGAGAAAGGTTGTTCTGAGACTTTTAAACGTGTCCCAGGTGAGCAAACTATCAGATCCGGCATGATGAGAAGAAGTTCCCCCTGCACGCTGCACATTCAATTTCCCCGCAACCTTCTCAAGACCGCCCTCAAGACCTTCACATGACTTGCACATGTACTTTATGTCAAAGATCCTGGGCCCGAAGTGGCAGCCAACGACCTTAAGAAACTCATCGATCGAGTCGGGAAGATCTGTGCTAGTCAGAACCTTTACAATGTACCCCATATCATAGGCCAAGTGAAATCCAACCCATGTCCTCGACGGATTGAAAAGCAAACCCGAGGACTTCATCAAGGATGCAAATATCCGTGGGTCGACGCCATGGTAGTAGCTCTTCCAGAGATCCATTCCTTGCGCTTCTAAGAGCTGGATCGAGCTCGAAGAATGCGGGTCTCGAAGAGGATTGAACCCGCAGAAATTGAATTCCCATGTTATGAATCTGCTGCCATCAGAGGTGCTGAGGGTGAGCCCCAACTGGATGAGTTTGAGGCAGTCGACATTCTTCTTGATGAGTTCATACCTCTGATAAGGGGACAAGTTTCGAGGGTGCGTCCGGGCCTCATACACAACACCGGGGAATTCGGTGTCGATGGTGGCAAAGAGGAAAAACGGTGCAATGTGTCTGATAAGCGCAAACTCTTGCTCTATGTTCTGAGCCCAAACCTGTCGGATCTGTGCTCCAGCAGGATGAGACGTTGCAATGCGAAAACGTGCCATGAATTCTATTTCTGTCTTAATTTCTTTCTTCAGAATTAATTGTATGAAAAACTGATCGATCTTTGAGGGTTGAATGCAAGAAAGAACAATTGTATGAAGGAGTGATTTATGCTTCAGGATATTGAACGGAAGAAATGACCAGAATGAATGATCTCTGCGATTGAGAATGAGAAGCAAATTAAGCTATTATTGGAATTGGAAATATTACAGGGCTTAGTGCAAAGTACTTTGTAGTTAAGTTATGTTATTTCTTTTTTTTTTTTTTGGAATGGTTTATAATTGGAAGGGGGAGCGTCAGCTCAATTCAAAAATAGAACAAACGTTCCGCAATACTTTTAATCGTTATATTGATCAATGATCAATATATATTTGAGAAAACGTTGAATATTATATTGAGCCTGGTTGAGAAATAGTAACCGGATATATAATACATATGCTGTGATTGCAAGCTACTTTATTATTTTTTTTCACTTGCCTGTATTTAGAAAAATGAATGACATGATTTAAAAATTTTGTTATCCGTTAGGTTTAAAATGATTGCTATAATTAGATAGAAAGTATATAGTTTTTCCTTGGTGTCAGACTGTAAATAGATCATATATCATTGGATATATTTCCCTATATTGTCGTCTCCAATTGGATTTCAAACTGTGCTTGGTGCTTTTGACATCATGGACTGTCCTTGTATTGTATCAACAACTCAAGTATTGCCTACCAGTTCTTAAGAACAGATGCATGTAACAATTTCAAAGTTTTTATCACAAAAAAGAAAAAAGTATTACCTCCCAAATATGTTTGTTTATTCAACTTATATTCAGACATTTTTTAATTTTTATAGATTCCTGGCAATAGTGTTGCCAGTGAATTGCAAATTCTGGTCTCTGGCAGGCCCATGAGCCCACAATAATTGTTCCAATTGTTTTGCATTTTTGAAATAGAATGTATCAATATTTTATTAATATTTATGAGCTATTTTCTAAAATTCAAAATAAATACTTAGAAACTCTAAAAATGAAAATTTGTTGCATTCCCCAATATTTCATATAGGAATTTATTGAGCACCATAAATCATGATTTCGGACAAAATAATATAAATTTTGAAGTGTTAATATTCCAATCTGAAATGCTAACATTAGTATAGTAGTCTGTCTAACTCCATTTATATATCTTTCCCAAGATTATCATCCTCAGTTGGATTTCAAACTGTTTTCTGACATCATAGACCGTCCTTATAATTGCAAGATTATATTTTTTAAGTATAATCTGCAGTAGTATTCTCTCAAATATGCTCAAGCCATGTCCAATTATATATTTCTTCCAACTAGATATAAAATTCAAGTCAATAACATGCCCATGGGCCAGAAGGCCCAAAACGTACACCATACCGCAAATGACAGCCCACTAAGAAGTACTAACCTCACAACTCTCACGAGTGCTAATCCCCTGCAGTACTGCAGTTAACCAACGGGCCGTTGGATTGTATAAGGATTCGAGCAAGCACGTATCTCAAGACAATTTAACGGTCCACGTGAGTATTGCAGTACCTGTGGAGGATATGAAATCCATTAATCCAGATCTCAGCCGCCGGTCGAATTCATATCCCCTGCTGTACTGCATTTTGCGGTTCACAGTGTTAACCGTTCGATTGTCTTGGGATACGTACCAGCGCGGATCTCAGGGCGATCCAACGGCTGAAGTTTTGAACTGCACAATGCGGTAAGTCATGGGATGAGCACTCAGTTCTCGTACCAGTAAAACTGCAAAGCAGAACCCTCGCTGAACCCTTTTCCAGCACCGAGATGCTCCTCTCCCGTCAAACCCTAGCTCTCCGCTCAGCCTTCACCTCCGCCGTATACCGCTTTCTCTCCTCTCTGCCGGAGAAGGATGCTCCGGCTCCCGCTCCCAGATTCGCTGTCCAGTACCTGATCCAATCCTGCGGCATCCCGTCGGACAAGGCGGTCAAGGCATCCAGGTACTTGTCCCACCTCAAATCGTCAGAGAACCCCGATTCCGTGCTCCGGTTCTTGAGAGAGGTCGGCGTTACTGAGGATCGCATCAATGCCGCGGCGTTGCGTGACCCGTCGTTCCTTTGCTACGGCGTGGAAGACTGCTTCAGGCCCCGGATGTCCGAGCTGCGGGAGCTCGGGTTCTCCCCGTCCGATATCTCCCGTCTCCTTTCTACCTGGCCAGCGGCGTTCGGGGACGCCGATTTGCGGCACAAGATTCGGTTCTGGTTAGGGTTCTTCGGCTCCGTCAAGAAATTACTGTGCGCGTTGAAATCTTCGTTCCTTATTCTCTCAGTGAACCTTGAAAATACGGTCCTGGCTAATCTAGAATACCTTCGGGAACAATGTGATTTACCCGCTCGTGAAATCTCCCATCTTGTTAGTAAATCCCCTAGCTCGATCACATGTAAGCCTGAAATTTTCAAGATGCGTGTCAGAAGGGCTCAGGAATTGGGGTTTTCATGCCGGTCGGGGATGTTTGCGTACGGATTAGGTATGGTTTCGAGATTGAACGAGAGCAGTGTCGATGGCAAGCTACGGTACCTGAAAAGTCTCGGGTTCTCACATGAAGAGGTAACCGTTTTGATCACTAATTGCCCTAGTTTGTTGGGGCTAACGGAGAAATTGATAGGCCAAAAGATGGAGTTTCTGTTGAAAGAAGCGGGTTGTGCGCAAATCGACGTGGTCCGGAATCCAAGTATACTGACGCATAGCATGGAGAGGCGACTCGTACCCCGGTGCCTCGTGCGGAAACTCTTGAAGTCGAGAGGAATTCCGGCAGGTAATAATGCCTTCGTGACATTTTTGAGGGGGAACGATCAACAGTTCTTGAAGAAGTTTGTTCTGCCTTATGAAGAAACCGTTCCCGGGCTCTACCAAGCCTATGCCGATGCTTGTGCTGGGATTACTACAGCTGCTAGTTAGTTTAATTACTCGGTAGATCGGCTACTGCTTTGTAGTCTCACTAGTTCAGGTTTCTTTTTTTATATTCATATTTTTTATGAAGAAATCACATTTGTAAGTGATCTCTAAGCCTGGATTTTATTGTTCTAATTATCTAAATGATCTTGAAATCACGGTGTTTTTTATAATGAATTACATGTCTTCGCTGCAACTTTTTTGTATTGTAATTATGATGCGACTTAGCAATTTAAAGGAACTTTAATTTTGCATTCCTCTTGTAGAAGAGCGCACGGTGCTGATTTGTGTTTGTCTGCTAGTGCATTTGTGGGAGATAGGAGATAGAATACCTTGTTCTGATGTGTTGTTAAGGGTTTTTGCTAATTTAGATGCTTATCTAGATTATAATTATGAATTACTCCATACCTCTCTGAAAGTTATTGCCCTTCTTTTCACATTCCTGATCTGCTTGATATTGTTAAAATTCTTTTCCTTTTATTTGGATTTCTGTCAGACATAATAATAATATGGGAATATTAATTGATTTCCTACTTTAATTCGTGAATGGTTTATGCCTACAGTATGCTTGGTACGATTATTGAAATAGGTATGCCTTTAGTAAGATACTGACTTCTTAATTTAAGCTTCTGCTAACAACTTCATTCTATCACCACGCACCTGAAAGGTTGTATGCTGAGCCTGTAGCTATGTGGGATTGGCAGCAGCTAATTCTGTATAAGCTGGTAGATACGAGTGCTTATCCTCTGCTGCGCAGTATTTTACTGCACAGCGAATCAACGATGAAGATTATGGGGTGGGGTGGGGTGGGGTGGGGTGGGGTGGGGTGGGGTGGGGGTGGGGGGGCCTTTTTTGAGATTGAGTTGCACACATCTCAAAGCAGATCCAACAGTTGAAACGCTGCGCGGTAACTTACTGCGCAATAGAGGATATGAATTGGGTAGATACTGGCTACGGACCGAAGCTGTCAGTAGGTTGCCATACACTTTGAGCTTTGAGTCAGCGGGTACAAGTCTCTACAGCTAATTCTGTTACTCTACTGTTTTACTTCTTATTTATACGTTAATTGTACTCTAATCATCTCGTCGTGTTGCCATCGTAATCATGCTAAACCATCTACTATAATTTTTTTTTTTTTTTTTTGAAGTAAATCTACTATAAAATGTTGCTCATTCAGTTCTCTTATGGAAACATTGTGCATTTCCAAACGGTATTTTGTTATTTTGTATGGGATTTAAAAGGTGCAGGAAGCCACAACTTTTGTTCCTTGGGAGGCCCATGGGCCTAAAGTAGTACATTAATCGGTCCCAAATTGGCAACATACCCTCCAAAATGCTTCAAATATCCAAAAACTTGAAATGCTTTATATGGGCTATTTTTCAGACGAAAGTTGAGACTTGAGAACTGAATTCAATTCAATCCGCTCATTTTGATTTCTTTTCTTCGTTTCAGAAATAATGAAAATTGACAATCTACGAAAATTGTATTAAAAAAAACCATTATATTTGCCATTTTTTTTTTATAATTATGCGAGTGTTTTACTCCGCTTTATCTTACTACGCAACGGAGCGAATGAAAATTGGCAATTTAGAGAAGAAAGAACTAAGATTTTCGGATGAATATCTGCTGCTTTTCCGAGAAGAAAAGCAGGGTGTGCTTTTCCGATCCGATGGTCGGGATCGGTTGTTGCACCGATCTCAATATACTTCGGTTTTTGTTGCACCGATCTCTATGTATTTCGGTATTTCTCAACCATCAGATCAAGAAAAGCAGGTCCTGCTTTTCTTTTTACAAAAGCAGCTGATACCGACCCAAGATTTTCTTGCGGATGACAACTGTTGGCACTTTGGCAGAGCTGACTAGTCACAAGTGACACTGTACCAATATTAATAAAAACACATTATATAGCCGAAGTGCATTGATTTCTTACAGCCTGGACCAGCGTTAAATCCTCCATCTGGTAATCTCTGCTGTCCCTTTCTTCTCTTCATGGAGGAACTGTAACAACTAACACTAACAGTCAAATGCTGGGTCCAGTTTATATTGTCAGGTATACAGTGGCACCATTATGCATCAAATCTCAATCGCCTATTTTGAATTCAACGTGTCAGATCGTGCTAGTTTATTTTTTGTCCCCCTTTGTTTTATTTTATTTTTACTTTACTTTTGAGGGCTAGATATGCCTCAGTGTGGTTTGTTTCTTCTTCTTAAACATAATTTATACTTGTCTGGACCATCGAATCGCCAAATCATACGATTCTCAGTTCAAAGCAATGAGGATTTTGCATAATCCTCTCCCATTAGGGGAATAAATGTGACTAAAATACCTCATATCAGAAGTAAATTTTTATAATTTTAGAGGGTATAAGTTATTTGATGTGAATTTTGCAATTATAACCCTCAAGTTCATTGAAAACTATGAAATAATACTGAAACATCATGAAAGTAAGGAATAAATAACATATCACTCCCTTATCCTTCCTCTTTTCATATTAAATGTTGCAAATATACGATTGATAGTGATCCCCTGTCTTCATGCGATAATGCACCATTAATATCTGTGAGTGAGAAGGACGGTTGTTGAAGAAGCAGCCGAATTAGTCACAACCATTAATAAGCACAAAAATATATCAAACCAAACAAGACATAATTATTATTACGATGCAAGAAAACTAGATGCTACATATTACCACATCCTTCGTATGAATATCTCAAATTTGCAAATTCAACACAACCAATTTAAATTGGGGATTTTTGCCATAACATATGCTTATAGGAAAGAATAAATTCCAAACAAGATAATCATAACATATGGGCTTTCAGTCGACAAAACTTCTGAACAGAACTAAGATTTATGATTCAATTTCACCATATGGGTTTTCATTAAGGAAAAAACAATAATGCAATAAATTTTTTTGGTAATAGACTTTATAGTGTTCAAAATTATTAAAATTATATAACTTTCTTATTATTTTTGGACTAATATTTTACTATATGCAAAACCAAATTTTGTTACATGATCACAACATTTTCTGTGATATTTTTGCTTCAATTTTACGTCAGAAAAATAACTAAAAAACTTAGTCATCCAATCCAACCAAGGGATCATGCAGCAAGCATTGCTGAAAATCATGCAACATCAGAAAGCGACACTTGTGAGGTTTTTGAGCTGATTCTGTTGTATTTTCTCACTTGACCTTTTCTTCTGAGTTTGCAACTCAAATCTGGTAAAAAAACAGGACAAATGTGAGGCTTCATTCCTGAAAAAGCACAAAGCAAAGTTTGCAGTTTGCCCAATTACAAGGGGATGATCATTCACAAGAGAGATTGTACGGATGAATTAGTTTGTTTTGCGCATATTTGTGAACAAATTTCTGTGCATATAGTTCCAAACTGTCAAACTGAGCAGTCAAAACTAAGTTATTTTGTTTTAAGAATGCGCACTTTTAGCTGACCAGTTGTATTCAATTTCATCTGATTTTGTGTGTTCTCCTAACCCAGAGACAGTGTCAATTCAATTTTCACTTTATATCATTATATTACATTTCTTTTGCACTCCTGCAAATATTATGTACATATTCTATTTTTCAGCCTTATTTATTTGGAGGCGGTAGCAAAAGCACAAACAAAGATATATCATATATCACTATTCACTGAATGAAACGGCATTACTCAAATTAGAACAGCATCCGATGAAAGCCAATATAGCAATCTGCTTAAAAAAAAAAAAAAAATAGCACTGAGAGTTTGAATTGGAACAACAACAGATGCAGACTCCTATTTGTTAAATTTTTTAAGAATTTTACTCAGATGATCTCACTGTATTTAATTTTTTTTTTTCAATCTGATGACTATAAATAAATAGGAGGGATCCAATATCACACAAAATTTTGACACAACTACTACACTAAATCATATAAATTTATAAAAAATCTTAAAAATAGAAAATCTTTTATAAACATATTCATTTTCTTATAGATCAATAGTGTTTCAAATTTCATTCAATTTGAATGTCATTTGATACTTCATCAATGACCATCAAGTTTATATGTTAATTAGAACGGTCTAAATTTAATGATTATTGATAAAGTATCAAACGAAACTCAAATTGAATATAATTTGAAACACAATCATTTCATTCTATAACTAAATGAATATGTTTATAAAAAAATTTTATTTTTAAAATTTTTTATAAATTTATATGATTTAGTGTAATAGTTGTGTCAAAATTTTGTTTGTCATTGTTTTTCTCCTCATAAATAAATATTATCTAATATTAAATTCATCTCGCTGTTAAATTTATTAAGGTGTGATCATAGGAACAACACCCACTATTCAAAATCCTAATCGCATTTAGAAAATAATAAAGCAAAAATATTCAGGTTTCATTTGTTCATGAATCCGATAAGAAAATCTCCTAATTTGACAAGCTGAGCACACACAGAGAGGGAAGAGGTTCAAATATGAGAGATTCCACAACAAATATGTCTAACTAAATCCGCTAAAACTTGTAAAAGAAAAACAACACCAACAAGAAATTCAGATTTTCTGTTTGCAAAAATAGATTATCCATTTGCAATTTCTGTATTTTATCTTCACTTGTAGCTAGACACCCAATTAACCTATCCCAATTCCATGAACAAATGAAGCAAAATAAACTAACCAATTCATGTACATATTAACTCAACAACATCTTTCCAAAACCAAATTTAAAGTGAAAAAAAAAAAGAAATAAAAATGCAACCTTGTGTGGTCACCTCTGTTCATGTCTACCCATGATCCAGAGAAGAGTTCTCCGGGCAAACGACGGCACCTCGTCCTCCCTGGAAATCGGTACCGTGCTGTTCTCGCAGTTTGCCGATTCTAGGTCCCAATCCGCAATGCTGCCACTCTTGTCCCATGCCGAGACATTGTACTCTGATTCAGTCAGAGGACTGCCGCCACTTCCGGTTTTCGATTTCGAATTCAGCTCAATCGGTAGCCGGAACGATAAGGAGCGCCTCGAATTCGCCTCCGGTACCGACCTTTCCTTCGTTCTGAGCCATGTTTTCGAAATGGAGAAGCTCTCCTTTGTGTTAAGCTTCTTAGAAGCATCGGCATTTTTGGGTCCGTCGTTGGCTTTCGTACTCCGGTCGAATCCTTTGAACCCTTCTCTTCTAGAATGGCAATCGCACTCCGACATGGCGGCTCGGTGGCCAGGTCTCTTCACCACCGGTTTCTTCTTGGGAGGGTTTATCGGAACACGTAACGAACACCGTTCATCCATGACATACTCATAGGTACCCATGGAATAGCACCTCCTCTGATCCAATTTCTTGGTGCCACTTTCGTTGCCGGTACCAGTATCCTTGCTACTCCCTTCTCCCAAAGCCACACTGCTTGTCTCCAAATTTCTGAACTTACCAAGTTTGACTTGAACAACCTTTGCTTCACTAGTCTCCTCATTTGTATCATCATCATTGTCTGTGCTCTTTTGCACGCCGTCGTTGCCGGGCATCCCCAAGCCGTCGTCCGCAACTGAGGCCTGATGGGTACTCTGCACATTCTCCCTTCTGGTTGAAACCGTACTGATTTCTCTTGAACTGTCGCTGCCCGACTCCAGAACAAGTACCAGAGGAGAGCAGCTGCTGGAGTAGTCCAGAAGGCAGCTTCTACAGAGGGGACAAGTCGAGTGCGACAAGAGCCACGTGTCGATGCATTCCAAGTGGAAAGCATGGCTGCACTTCGGCAAGAGCCGCAATTTGTCGTCCTGGTTGAATTCGCATAGACAAACCGCGCAATCGAACGGGTCCTTTATGCCGATGATGGCCTTGTAGAGGAAGACCGGGAGACTGTCGATGAAAGACTGGTCGACGCCCGAGTCATGGAGGTTGAACAGCTGCTGCAGCTGGCCCTGGAAGGCCGTCGTCGAATTGTCTAAAGAATCCTGTGTATCTCGAGCATTCGGTCTGATAAGGTACCTCACAAGGAGGTGGAGGAGGCCAGAGATGAAGAAGATTATTGCCAAGATGAGGATGATTAGGAGGATGCTTGGGCTTATTTTGTTCTGTAAGTTTGTTGGGTCAGAGATTGGAGGTGGAGGTGGTACTGTTAGAACAGTTTCATGAGATACCCAATTCATGATTTGATGAATTGTGCAGAGAGAGAGAAAGGGAGGCAGAAGTCAAAAACTTACATGGATTTTGTTTGTTTTACTTTGTGCAACTGCAATCCATGGTTACTGAGCACAGACAGAGAAGATTAAGAAAGAAAGAAGCTCACTGATCAGTGTGTCTGAAAAATTTACCCAAAATTCAGCACAAAATTAACCAATTGTGTAATATACATACACATACAAAGCAGAGAGCTTTTTTTTTTCCTGAGGCTGTTCTCCTCAGACTTCCAGAGGTTCCTCTCTCTGTGGTTTTGGTTGGTTGCCAGAGAAAAGAGAAATTATTATGAAGGTCAAGGTGTGGAGGTAGAAAAAGAGAGACAGGAAGAAAGAGAGAGGCCAAGAAGAAGAAAATGCTTGTCTTACTGTGATGTGCAATTTTCCACAGAGAGAGAAGAAGAAAGGGGGGGAAGTTGAGATCCTTAATGAGTGGAGAAGTAAATGGGAAACCAATTAAGCAGATGGAGGAAAGGAGAGAAGAGGAGAGAGAGAATTAAATTGGATTAATTGCAAGAGGGCAGGGGGGAAGGTGAGCAAGCAAATGCAACTATGCAAATGCAAGCAAGCAAAGCTATCAGCAGCAGTGTTTTTAATACCTTTGTTTGCTTGTTGATTCTTAGTTCCATCTTTTTTAGTAACAATTTGTGAATAAATTTTATAGATATCCGAACTATTGATTTTATCTCTACCACTACTTAAATAGTCAAATTATTTTGACTAATGTCCAAATTTAAGGCGTGAATTCAACTTGCGCCCTCTAACTTCTTCTTCATGTGATGCCTAAACAGCTAAGTTACACGGGCAATGGACAGAGATGAACAAGTTGATATGAGTCTAAAGGGCGCAATTTCTACTTGCGCCATTTGATTTGGACATCTGTGAAATTAATTTAACTGTTTAGGCAGTGGTGCAGTTAAGATAAAAAGTTTGGGTATCTATGAAATTTTTTCAGCAAATGCAACTATGCAAGCAAGCAAAGCTAGCAGCAGTGTATTTAATATCTTTGTTTGCTTGCTTATTTGCAACAGTGACCTTGTTCTTTAGTTTACAATTATCTTTTTTAATGACAATTTGTTGGTTTTGTGAACGACTACTGGTAGTCTGTAACTTGTCAATGTCGTTTGTTCCAACTGCTAATGTCATGGTTTAACTTAACAAACAACAATTGCATAATTTGATTAGTTTTATATATGGTTTGATGGTTAGTTAATAATATCACAAGTTCACAAGTCACAATACATATTTGTCTTTTGTGAGTTGCTGATTAATTAGTGATTATTTGTTTGCAGATATGACCTTGGTTTTATTTGCAACTGATTTTAATACTATAATTTGATAAGATGTAAATCAGTACTTTTGTTGGGTTGTTATGTATTATTTTTATTTTACATATATTAGGAACTATTTGATGATTTTGTTTTTTTAGCTGAATCAAGTAACATATCTAAATAAAATTACTGTTATATATGGATCAAATATAATTAAGATTTGTACCATCAACAAAAAGGATGATTTTGGAGATGTAGAAACTTTCTAAACTTGTCCATGTTGCTTAAATTGAACAGTGACGTGCTCCTTTTATAATCACCAACATATATATATCACCATCTAGATTTATTTCCAGATCCATTAACAGAGAAATATATCTCAATTTGCTTTTAAGATAATTGTTGAGAAAAATCAAAATATCAAAATCACATTGAATTCTCCAGAGCCAAAAAATATTGAAATTTCGTTCTCTAAGAATCAAGTCAATTGAAATTAAAAATCCCAAGCTGTATTAATTATTTACCCAAGAAAAATGTATGCCATTGGAAAAGCTATGTATTATATAGAGCAAATATACCGTGAGCTTAACCTCTAAAAACCTATCAAATCACTTCCAAATTTCAATTTATATGGCTCAATAAATTCTTTATATCAAAACCTTACGGGATACAAAAAATTTCCATTTTTGTAAATTTTTAAGTATTTGTTTAAGATTTTTAAAAGTGATACATAAAACTTGATTATTTTATTAATATTGTATAGTCATTTTTTTAAAAATCTCAAACAAATACTTAAAAATTTTCAAAAATGGAAAAATTTTGTATCCCGTAAGGTTTGATATAGAGAATTTATTGAGCCATATAAATCGAAATTTGGAAGTGATCTGATAGGTTTTTGGAGGTTAAGCTCACGGAATGCTTCGTGAGCTTAAGCTTACAGTATATTTGCTTGTATTATATATATTAAGTTCACTTTTACATGTTTTTGGACATGATATTGATCAAGTTCCATTTCATTTTGTCATTTGAAATTTTAATTTTGAGTTTTTGAAGTTGCTTATATATTGTTTCTGCTAAAGATTTTTCAAATAGATAAATCATTTAGCTTTCAAGAGTTTAATATCTTTTATATTTAAGAAACTAAAATATGTAAATCTCAGCTGGAAAAATATGGCCATTGGTATGTATTGATTTATTAAGCATGGATATCGATATAGCAACTCCTAATAAATTGATAATATTATATAATGCAAATATCAATAATTTTTAGTATACTGTACCAAAATACTGATATTTTAAAATAATTAAATAAATACACTGATTAATATAGGTTTAAAAACTCATAGACTAGTATTACTTGTCAAATTAACAAATAATTTGTAGGGTTAGATTTCCAAGCATCTTAACTATGCCACATCATCATTATTATTAATATTAACTATTGATTTTGTTTGAAACTCTTCACCTACTATGATCCGATGACTAGTATTTTTTTTCTCTCCTCATTAAATAAGACGAATGTGACATATCTAAAATAAATTTTAACCCTTATAATGGTCCAACATTCATATATGTTCTTATTTATAAATTATTGTATTATTATTATTATTATTATTATTATTATTATTTACTTCTATAAAAAATTTACAAAATTTTTTAAGTTTTGTTTAATATATATATTTGAAAAAAAATAAAATTTTTAGTTATTTATTTAATACCACTTCTCAGGACGAAGCCCAGTTAGAGCTTTAGTAGAGGTAACAACCAAATTATCTCGGAGGATTTATTTAACTACGTTCATTCCATGGGACTGACAAAATACAAAAGAAAAAAAAATTCTTAGAATCAAGAGCCTGCATAAACATAAATTCACATTTATGTCATTAATTATAAATATATAATATTGTCCTATTTTTTTTTCCTGGTAAGCATAGAGTCCAGATCTCATCTAATAATAAAATTATTTTTTAATCAAAATCTATAGCAAAGAATATTGGCGACGGTCTGACAGATCACACTATCACACAATAAACTTAACCCTATATTTAAAGAGGAGGGATCCATTGACAATACATATTTTGATAATCTTGACAATGGTCATCTTTAAAAATTTATAAAAAATCATAAAAAATCTTAAAAATGAAAAAAAGTTTATGGAAGTTATGCTTAACTTATAGATTGATTATGTTTCCGATTATATTCAATTTAAGCGATATTTGATAGCTCTTTAATGATCTTTTATTTACAACCGTTAAAAAATGTACAAAATTTTGATAAGGCATCAAATGATGTTCAAATTGGTTGAAATTTGAAACACTATCAATCTATAAGTTAAATAATGCATCCACAAAACTTTTTTCATTTTTAAGATTTTTTATGATTTTTTACAAATTTTTAAAGATGACCATTGTCAAGATAGTCAAAATATGCATTGTCAATGGATCCCTCCTCATATTTAAAATATAGGACGTTGCTTTCATGCTCACACCTAAATAATTTCATCGGTTACAGATGAATCTCATAATAAATAATATTTATTTATAATCGTCAAATCAAAAAGAAAATCTTTTTGGTGAAAGTCTAGAGTAAAATTTTAAAATATAATATTTTATAATTATCATTTAATTAGTAAATACAAAATAAATGCACATGGATGCAGGATGCATGCATTGATTCCTCATCTTGCATGGATAATTTTTGAAAATGATCGGCCTTTTATTTCCCCGGGAAATAAGAAGCTCAAACGCTCTGCTTCCTCCGTCCACAATTAAATAAATTTATATTCTTTACAATTTGTCCACAATCAAATGAATTTATACCCTTTGTTTGAATCAACTTTTCTTCCTCAAAAAAAAATATATATATATTACGAAATTCTCAAAATGCCATTCGTCTGCTTCCAAGAATATTCACTTTTCTACTAATTGAAGGCATAAAAGTAATTTCATTCTTCCATTATTTTCTTTAACTTTTGCTACAAATTTCATTCTTCCGTGGACAGAGGTAATAAATACTCTTCTTTAATATATCTTTGACTGCATGAAGGGGGATATATAAAATAAAAAATAAGAAGAGTACCAACTAAGTACAATTGGAAGAAAGGACAGAACACTGATCATGATTCATGAGTGATGACAAAGTTTATGAACGAAGAGCATGCATGCATGATCTTCTGCGGGAAATAGTTCTATATCATTGTGGTACAATAAAAATAATCAAATATATTAATTTTGAATTGTTTTAATTAATTAATGCATTGTATAATACTACAATTCCATCTCCATTTTATTTTACTAATCATCAGATAATTCCCTTCCATTAAAAACCAACCAACTGAATTGTTAATTTTCACCATTTACTAAAATCAATCATTTCTCTCGTCAGCTAAATTTAATTTTGTTACATGCACAATATATATTTCTCAGTTCCTTTTACTGTATCTACATTCTACACACATAAATACATAATAGTTACAGTTGGAGGCCACCACAGTGCATCTCAATTAATTTTGTGGAAGAAATAAAAATAAAGAGGTGAAGGTTCTGTTCTGTGCGGTGCCTCTTTGACTATCACATAAAAAAATAGGCTTTTTCTTTATAACATGTATATCTTGCATTGCATCAGACCCAAGGCAAGCCAATAAATTCTCCCTCCCGTTGTGTGATCATTTCCACTCAAGTTTTCGAGCTCCCAAGGAAGTTGACCAAACAAACCATCACTATGTTTGATGGTACATTTTTAATACAACCGGTTCACGATAAATAAAAAAAAATAAAATTCAATATGAGTATCCACATAATCATTTTGGGTTGTTCGGTAAGGTGATTGGTATAAATATTTAAGCCTCACTAAGCTACACTCGTTCGGAAAAAGAAAATGACTTGAGAAAGCTTAAGCCTTAACCCATGGGTATTGCTTCCTTAGGAATTCGGGCAAGGTTTAAGCCCCGGTCAAAAGGAGACTTAAGGAGAAACTTTTAATCTGTGCTAAGGAGCTTGCGTTCGGAAGGATTATGAGACTAAAGAAGCTAAAAGAAGTCTAAGGAGGACTAATGAGAGGTTATCGAACGGTCCGTTTGTGTTTAAAGTTTAAAGTTTAAAACTACCAGCTTAGTCACCTAATGTTAACAAGGATATGACAAATCATTAACAAGAAAAATGATCAGTTGATAATATTCTACATATATGAATTATCTAATGTTGATTAATTATTTTAAGAAAAGACTCATCAAATTAACAAAAAATCACCCTTTTTCTTTAATTAAATTAAATTAAATTACTACGAGTAGTATGTTCATCCCATGTTCAAATGGGCCTACAGAAAGGTGCTTCTAGTCAAACCATTTTATTTTACTAAAGTGCCTAACAAATAGGTTCTCACCCAATGCGTTTGTTATGCAAATCTAACGCCGTAAATTAACCCATATATAAGCCGTAATGATATTGTAGGAAGAAAGATATATCATATATCTAATCTAGCCATGTAGGATATAATATATGAGGAGGGATCAAATGACCACAAAAATTGGTACCCCATCGGTACCTACAAAATTAAATCTCAAATAACTATATTTTAAATACTTAAAAAACAAAACTAATTGATAAAATATTTTGTATATATCATGTTTTATGAGGATACAAAAGATCATAACATTTTGATTTTATTTATATATGCATCAAGCATTAACAAAAATCAACGGTTTAAATTTATGATTTTTTCTCTAAGCTCAATGGCTATCGAAATGACCGTAAATTTTCATAATTTTTTGTGTATATGTTATTAAAATGATTTAGAATACATCTAACGGTTTAGATTTATCAAATTATTTATAAATAATATTGTGGTTATTTAGGGCACCAATTTTTGTGGTAATTGGATCCCATCTCATAATATATATATATATAGGCGCATAGATATAGATTGATTAACAGAGCTAGGTTGACATTGAGAAAAAGGCTTGATTTGAGGCTTTTCTTTGTCATAGGAAATCTTAATTTGTCCTCACAATTCGTGTCACCTAAAAGCCAAGCAGCCTCATTTATGTATGGCAACCGCTATCTGTTCTTCGGTGTGGCGAACCTTTGACTTTTGATGTAGTTTTCTTTTTTTTTTCCTTTTTTTTTACAATTTTTTTCATTGAATTTTGTAGATATTTAAATTTAAGTATTTTGATCCACATTTTTTATCTCAAAAAATGAAACAAATAACGCCCATAATATATATTGATTTATAGGCTCCCAACGAGAGGATGGAAACACAGGTAAACCTAGAGGTAGTAGAGCCCAACCAGACCTGAGAAATCCGTCTGACCCGATCTGATTTGAACCCGACCCGATCCAGTATTTTTCAGAAAGTCAAACTGACCTGACCCCACCCGACCTGATCCGAACCCGACCTGACCTGAGGCCAATCCAACTCAAACCAACATACGATCCAAATAAAGTATATATTAAAATTGACCCGACCCGACCCGACCCGCCCATCACCCGATCCGACCCGAGATATTCTAGAAGGTCAAACTAACTCGACCCACCCGACCCGAACCCTAACCCTAACCTGACCCGTCTATCCGATTTGCCACCTTTACGCTCTAGGTTAGAGGTGGCAAAAGTTGATCCGACCGAAATAGTCCGCCCGATAAACCTGATGACCGAACCCGACTCAGATTTGTTAACTTATGAAAAATGAATCAACCGAACCCGTAATTGACCGAATCCGAAAAAACCCGCAAATATTAAGAATCTGAATACAAATTATCCGAACCGATGCGACCCGTTACCCTGTAAAAACCCAAACCCGAAGCGATCTGGATTCATGTGACCCTAAACCGATAATTATCCGAATCTGAATCAACCCGAACCGAGAGTGATTAATACCCGAGATGTGATAAAAGTATGAATTAATTGTTTAGTAACATTATTACTTATGAAATAAGCTCACGTATACAATAGCCAAATTTGTTATGATATTTTAGACATTTGTTTGAATTTAAGATTCGTAAACCCGAATAAAGACCCGATAAGACCCGAAGAGGTTTGATTTGAATCATATATTTATAATATTATATGCAAAAGTTATCAGAGGATCAATAAATTAATAACTCGAATAAAGACAAAACCTGACCCGCTCGATTTGTATCCGGAACCCGCACCTCAAATATCCGTAACCCATATAGGCCCGATTAAGAAGAATCCGGCACCTGAGCCAACCCGTATCCAGATTGACGCGAAAACCAATAAGATCCGAACCTGCAAATCCGAGCAATATAGTTGTCCCGACCCGTCTTTGTACCGAACCCGAATTTAATCGATCCGACAGAGTCCGAATCCGATACCTACCTGAATCCGAAAGCAAACCGAATCTTAGTTTATCCGACCCAAATACAACCCGACCCGCCCGATTTGCCAGGTCTACTCTAGGTAAACCACATGCCATCAGAGAGGGGAGTCTCATTTATAATGAAACGTTGAATTAGTGTCCCACATTGGAGTAAGCGTGGGTGGAATGGAAGAAGCTTCCGATTTCTTGAGATTGCAAAAATAATTCAAGTGTCTTGTCTTTGATCTGGTTTGGGGCCGAAGGCTTTGAAAATTGAGAAGTATTTATTATTTGGTTGTTGGTGCCATTGAATGTTTTCTTTAACGTCAAGTACTGTATTTTGGGTTTATAATTAAACACACAACAATGAACAATCACTGTTTATGTACTTGTTTAAAATCCGGATTTTGGGCACCGACACGCCATCGTCATATAAAAATGTAAGTCTCCTTATAATTAATAAAATGGTTGATTGGAGGGAGTCCGAATCTATTTGTCTAACATGGACAATTAGATTAAAATGGACAGACTCTATCGGCTTAATGAAGATTATAGAGCTTTTTTATTATAATTATTCTCATCCATTGATTTTGATCAATAGTCCAGATTTTGATAAAAGGGTCCTGTTAAATTGGAACGCGACTGGAGGAATTGAGACTTGAGTCTAAAATTGAAGTTCTTGAAAATTAATATAGAAGTGAAGGGTTCATGTGGGTCCCTGACTTGGTACATTATTAATTTTATGGCAGTCCTATTCATCATGTGGAAATTAATATAATCTGGTAAATGCATTATTATTTGCTTAGTTAATTTTCTTTGTTATTATTTGCTTTATGATCGCCTAAAGCAATGTGCCAAGTTGAATCTTTCAAATGTTAATTATAATTAAGTTCTCAAGAAAGCTAGTCTATATATATTTTTTTTCTTATTAAGTTGTTACAATCAGTTTTTGACTTTTTACTATTAAAATAGCAACTACTTTTCTTTTTAGCATGGTTCAAAAGTATAATTTTTTTATTCGTTTTCAACTTAGGTTTGATATAATCAAGGGAGGATATCTATATGAGGGATCCAATAACCATGGGCATTGGTGCTCATGATGACTATTTTTTTTATTTAAGCATAAATTGAAAAATCTAAACCGTTAGATGTATTCTATATTATCTCAATAATATATACATAAAAAATGATAAAGTTTTACCATTGTTTCGATGGTCATCAAGAGAGGAGAAAAAATCATAAAAACTTAAACCGTTAATTTTTGTTAATGCTTGATGCACATGTAAATAAAATCAAAATGATATAATTTTTTGTATACACATGAAATATGATATATATAATATATTCTATCAATTATTTTTTATTTATAAATTTAAAATGTAGTATTTAAAAATTAATTTTATGGTCACCGATCGGTCACAAAAAACATGGTTATTTTATCCCTCCTCTATATATACACGTACACTATACTTGTTACATTAGTTTTAAAAATCCGAAAAAAGATATAACTTAAGTATGATATTACTTTTGCATAAAACCTCATATATGTGCCTTTTTTTATAAAAGAAAACCTAGCATATATTCGTATCATTAGATACTACTCTGTGTCATTTAGAAATTGTATTAAATCTCTTGAAATAACAGAAGCTCATCACTCAAATGTTTTTTTTTTTCTTTGAGATAAAAATGAGGGTCAAAACACTCAAATTTCAAATTTAAATGTTTATAAAAGACTCTCATCCAAATTTTGAAGCCGCGACCTTCCACACAGAGAGCGTTGCCTTTAACCACTAGACTAAAGTTGGTTCTTCTCATCACTCAAATGTTAAAGATACATATCACAATTTAAATGGATGTTACATTGTCGTTATCTCAAATGTGAAACGGCATGCATGTCAGGAGTGACAACGTGATGCTCCATTTTGTTAATACATTTTTAGATTTAAGTGGATATTTTGTACCGTCTCTTAAATTTTTTTAGGGATATTTGTGTCTATGAAAGATTAAATCCGTAACCTTTTAGAAGTCATTTTAATTAGCTACTACTTGAGCTACTAGGCCATTTGCTCCATTTTGTTAATACATATTATTATTTTTATTGTTTCAAGTTCTTATACACCTAATTGTGCATAATTGTAATTTTTTTTCTTTTCAATTATAACAACAAATTAAAAAATGCTGATGTATTGATGACATCATGCGGTTCAAGAATCCACATGAACAAGGAAAAAAAAAACCAAAAAGGATAAACCGACAGATAAGCCAAACTTGATTTGAAATTTTGAATTTTCATTTATTTTCTCAAATAAAGCCTGTCACACCCATGTTTATTTAAGTTGGGGATAACGGACTTCTTTGTGCTTGTCATTTCATTTTCATACAAACATAATAGAGGCCAGCTAATGTGCCAAACCTCAGAAAAAAAATTAACATGCATTATTATTTATTATAATTGCATGAGCAGTATGCCAGTATCTTTGACTTAAAATCTACCTGTGACACATTTTTAATTACATAAAATCAAGCCTCCTCTGGATGATCAGTACCTCAAAAAAAAAGATAATTAATTTTAACTAATTAGCATAAAATTAAATAATTTGCAAATCAGTTCTTCAGAATTAATACAATCTGGAGAGATCCTCACTGATCAAGTATTAGTTATTAAACAAAATTAATATTGAGAAAATAGTCAAATTAATAATTCACACACTACATGTGTTAGGCAGATAATTATAAGCTTTGGGCAGGTGGCAAGGCACAAAATTAGACAAGCAGCTCTGGGCTTGACACTAGTGCAAGCTCCATTTAATAGTCTCTGAAAAGGTGTTTGAGATGGAGCTCTTTTGACCATTAATTTCAGCTTGTCAAGTGAAAATGTGACATGATGAAACATGTTTTTAGGTTATGGAATTGATTTTAGGAGAGTGTAATAATTGGTTGTAAGGAACTTATTTTACTACTTGTTATATAATGCCATTAGCATGATTATTATATATTAGTGAAATTTGTTATAGTGTATAATGTTGGCATATAGCTAGATAGATAGATATATTGGTGCATGGAATTGTCATAATTCAAACCCACCTTAATTAATTAAAAATAATGAAGAAAAAATTTAACTTGGAGAATTATAGAATAAAATGCCGAAATATGAAATGAATGTCAAATTCTTGAAAATAATAATTCGTTGTAATTTTTTCTTTTACTTCAAAATATTAAATTTTTTTTGTGCAGTTTGAAGTTCTTTCTTTGTTAAACCAAAGTTGAACAAAAAATGTCACAAATTTTAAATCTTCTGATGGAATATGTTAAGTTTTGCATAAAAAAAAAAAACATTTTGTGCATATTTTATATTTTACTTGTACTATATATACATTTTTAAATTAAATTGACAAACTAATTATAATGAATAAATTTTCGACCAAAGTATCATTAGGTTAATAGTATATGAACTTGACTCGTCAAAGTAGGACCCTATTCATGTTCATGATTTGATCAATCAACTATCAAATGCTACCTACTCTTTCACTAACCCTAACAGAAATACTCGTCTCAGTTGAATTTTGAGACATTGCAAAAGCTGTATGATCATGTGCAAGCTTTACTTGCCAAAGAAACTATGAAATGTTTTTATATGTTTTTTGAGCATCACATAGTTGACCACCGAAGGTACCAGAGATGAGAGATCTCAGGTAATTATATTTTATGATTGGTATGAATATCTATATCTATACTATTATAAAAAGCACGTAAGGACCGAATCTATTCAAATGGAGAAGAATTTCCTCTCAATACTTGAATAACCACTGCTTTGGACTACACGCTATCATGATTGAATAGTCACTGCTTTGAACAACTTGAATAGCCACTGCTTCGGACTGTTGCCTTCTAAGTACTAGATCAATATAAAGCTTACATTACGGTTTTCCGGATAAGATAAATATTCAGATCTCAAGAGCAAGATAATTTTATTTTTCTCATTTTCCGACCCATCCATATTTTTTGTATGATATGAATTTTTTGGGATCATAATATTATTAGATTGAATAAAAATTAAAATTTCCCGCTGCGATGCGCGGTACGCTTCTAGTTTCTGAAAAAGGGCAGATATTAACAATCAAACCACATCCACAATAAACTGAGATACGTTTTCTTTTATAATGAATGGAAGACTTAATTATGACATAGCTTAACAAAGAAAAAGAAAACCCAAATTACATAGATTATTTTATGGTAAAACTTTTAGCTTATTATTATTTTGTTATTTCAGCCGATGTGGGGACTTTATTTCATGTATCTTGAACTAAAGAGAAAGCTCTATATTTATTTTATTTCATGCCTCTTATATTTTCATTATTAAAAACATGAATCTTGCCTCAGTATGCTTATAATTAATCTGAGTTTGTGCAGCAATATTCTGCAGTTCCTTGCAAGTTTCAGCCCTATAACTTGGAAAACTATGATGATATAACATAATAAATTAATTAACAATAGTAACCAAAAGATATCCTAATTTTTAAACAGACAAAATCCAATATAAATTCCTCAGAGTATGAGGCCATCCATACGTCATGCATTTTGTGGGCCATAAAAAACGTTCATATTAAAAATATTTCTCACACAAATTTCATGGGCCTTGAATCTTGATATATATATATATATTATGCCTTCAAAGTTCAAAGTTAGAAACTTGAGATTTCATTCAAGCTCTTGCTTCCAAGGCACATCCCTCTTTGAGGTAACAGGACAAAAGCTAGCTAGTTTACAATATAACTTCTCATACATTTTGCTTTCAAGACACATTCCTTGCATAAACAGTCCTTATATATGTTGCTTTCATCATGGATAACAAATATCTTCTTATTATTGTGTTTCCTTTGTGTGCAATTAATCTGGAATAGTATTGTACTAGAAAAAGCGCCTCGCTTTGCTTCGGCAGTAAAAGTTGAGCAATATCATTTATTTTTCCTAAACAATTTGTGTTTCTATTAAAAACTATCATATTTTAATGAAATTCCAAATATAATTAATGTACAAAAAATATGTTTGTCAATTGTTAAAATAAAAGTTCTCAAGAAAATTCACTCTTTGTAGTGCCTTAATAAAATAATATAATTTATTTTGTTGTGATGTGTTAATATTAAATTAAATAGTCTCTACATAAAATTTGGATGAAGTCAATATTTTTATAAACTATCATATTTTTCAAATTCATTGCAAATTAAATTTAATTATGAAATCAATTGTTGTTGATATATCTATATTCTTTATGATTAGCATTTTGAACACTTAAAAATAAAATCAATATCTTTGAGTCATATGAAGACCTAAAATTAGACTATAAATCGTCAAAAATATAATAATTAATGAAGAAAAGAAAGATTCAATATAGAAAAAAGAAGAAAAGTTGGGTGAATAGCAATGTTCAAATAGTGCAAACTATTTACTTGTCTCATGATTACCTCCATGTAGAGGTGGCAAGCGACCTGAAAAATCGGCCCGATCTGATCCGACCTGTATTTCAAAGAAAGTCAAATTGAGCCGAACCCGACCCAACCCGTGTTTCAAGGAAATTCAAACTGACCTAAATCCGAACCGAACCACGACTCGACCCGTGTATCAGGGAAAGTCAGACTGACCCAAACCCAAAAGACCCAAAACTCGAGATGACCCGAGAATAGAGGTGCAAAATTTGACCAGACTCGAAAAACCCATCACCTGCCCCCGACCCGAAAAATTACCGACAGACGCCAACCCGATACCGACCCAACCCAAAAAAATGTCGTCAACCCGATACCGGACCTGATCCGAACCCAACCCAACAATCTGCTACCTCTACCTCCATGCTTTGGCTCATTGTGCACCAATCTAAAAAAAAAAAAAAGAGTTACTGTTGTTTTCACTGTTCATGACACTGTAGACACTCATCGCAGATTAGAATACTATAAAAGGATTTGGTACCAGAACAGTTACCTTACCTCAATGCATTGAATCCTTATTTAAGTACTGAAGTAACAGTAAAATATGACCAGAATACAAGCCTTTTTCCAGTAAAATGATGTGTGGCAATATATTCCTAAACGATATGAACTCCTAAATAGAGGGTTACTGTAATTTTATGATTAGATTTAACAAAACCAGTACTTGTGTTTCCCTTTCTATTTTCTGTGAAAGAATTGGAACACCATCATCTGTTTCTTATATTCTTTTTGTCAGAAACAGGAAAACAAAACTTGCCATGAGCTTATGACATATAATTTCTACAAAGAAATATTTCAACAGAATATGCAAACAGATATTATAGTATAAAGGACCTTAGAAAGAAGTATTTCAACAAAATCAACACCAAAAATTGCTGCAATATATGTCTAGGGATGAAGTGATAAAATTCCAGAGCGAATGGAATGCATGCTTTTGTTCTCAGAATTAAGTCATAAGTAATTTGGTGCCAACCTCTCATCATCCCATTTACCAGGAAACAGCATAAACATCCCCTTATAAAATCTATTTCCAAATTTGCCCTTATAAGCACCCCCAAATCCACAACTCTTTATGTAACTGCCATAAAGTTGAAAGACTCTTATAAGTAGGCAGGCAACCATTTTGCTGTGACTAAAAGCATATACAAAACAGTTTGGTCTTGGACAGTCCATGTTCCGGTCCCAGCTTCAGTTTGCTGTTCAAATAAAAGTTCTGATTTTTACAGGAGCCTTTAGTGAAAGTTAACATATTTCTTAAGTGATTTCATCAGCAAGATTATGAATTAGTTTCAGAAGGTTCAACAGAAAACAGTTATACAAGTTGCAAAAGATAGATGAGATCCAACGAAGGCAATTACATCATCAGCAAAACCATTCAGGTTTACATATCAAATAGATATTTGGATTGACAAAATGACAATATCTAACTTTGCATATTACTATTATTAAAAAAAAAAAGAAGAAAACAGTCCAAATAAAAGTTTCAGGAAAAAAAAAACCCTAATCTGGTACAATTAGAAATTCAGTACCTAAACAAAGAAGCGTAATCATGGTAAATTCCAGGCACAATTTGATTTAGCAGAGCAAACTTCCCCAATAACTGCTTCTAATTGGGAATCATAAAAAAAGATGCAAATTCCTAGATGTCACAAAAGCCTTTTCAAGTCAAGAAGCTTACTGACAGTCTGCGGGAGATGAGCCACTTCTCAAGGTGAGCAACTGACTTTACTTGGATTGCTGGCCAAACCCGACTTAAAACAAACTGATTCTTCTATCAGATACTTATGATTATCAGTATATATTAGACTTATGATTCTTCTATCAGATATATATGGTTAATCAACACATAATAGTTTTGTGATGTATGCTTAATGAGGTAATTAGGAATCTTGACCTTCTTATTTGAACAAAAACTAGAAATCAGGAAAATTTAATATAGCCAGCATGTGTTGTACTTAACTTATGACTATAAGGTAGCTGTATGCGGTTCTGGTTAAATAACAAACAATACCTGCGAACATGATAACGGACGATAACAAATAATAGGTCACAAAATACCTGCCAACATGACTGACAAAAAGAACACGGTATAACATTGCATTCATATGAGGTTTTAATAGACTTGTACATTCTTACCAGAATCATTACAATCAGATCTGAGCTGAATCCGGATAAGTGCCTTACAGCTTACTGTCATTTTTATAATACCGCACATAGAGCACTCACTTCGCACCAAGAAGACCTAAACTGGGACAAATTGAAACAGTACCTAAAACTAGTAAACTACGTACCAAATAAGTACACTGGAGCTAAATCATAAACTATCCCTAAGCTGTTGATTCCCCGGGAGAAGCATCTGTATACGCTTGGTGGAGTCCAGGAACAACATGTTCATACGGTAGCACATACTTCGCCAAAAACTGCTGCTCGGTTGGCTTCATGAAAGAAGCCAAAGTATGATCAGCTGCCGGAACATCTTTCGACTTGAGAAGTTTGCGGACGACGTTCCTTGGGGCTAGCCGCATGTCCAAGCTGTACGTCAGCAGGGATGGATTTTGAACCAATTCCAATTTATCGCAACCGATTTCATTTATCAGAAAGTGTATTCTACTCCGCATCTTCTCCTCTGACTGACTCAACACCAGCGGGAGTTTCCTGACAATTGTGGTTACCTCGTCTTCAGAAAGCCCGAGACTTTTCAAGTTATTTAACCTTGCGTCAATGGTGTCTTGTGTCAGATAACCAACAACAATCAATGCGTATATAAACGCTCCTGACGAGCGAGCAATGCCCAATTTCTCCGCTCTCTCGGTTTGCCTTTGCAACACCTCAGGCCTACACGATATCAATCTAGGATTCGACTTAACCAGCCGGATAATCTGACGCTGAGACAAACCACATTGCTCTTTAAGAAAAGATAAGTTCGGGATGAGAACATTCTCCAGGCTGCTGCAGAGCAGCGACGTGTTACCTTTCAGCACAAACTCCGCCAGCCCAAGAGCCTGCATCCAGAAATCAACCTTCGCCGCGAAATTGTACCGGAACAGGTACGGTCTACTGGCAACAATGCCCGATATATCCTCTGCCGAGAAACCCACTTCCCTCAGCTTCGCGATGTTGGGTTTCCAGTTCTTCTCCAGACTCGAGCAAAGAATGCGGGCATCCCGCGACACGGCCCTCGTTATGTCCGGTTCACTCACTCCAACCCCTCTCAGAAACCGGAGCACCCCGTCGGGCTTATCGGGGGACTTGAGGTGCGGAATGATCCCGGAGGCAGCGCGCGCCTGGTCTGAGGAAAGGCCGCAGGATTGAACCAGGTAATCTACAGCAAAATGGGCAATTGGGGGTGATCCTTGAGTGGAAGAAGCAATTGAGGCATTGATGGGTTTGAGGGCAAGAGATGGAGGCAGGCAGTGGTGGGTTCTGCCCAGAAACAGATTCATGGTCATGGGTGATGGGTCAGTATCAGTATCAGTATCAGTATCAGTGGCAGTTTCTCAGTGATTTGAGCATGGGAAGAAGAAGGTTTTTTTTGGAGAGAATTTGAGCTGAAAAGGGGATTCAGTTTGTAGTGGGAAAGGGAAATGAGGGAAGGAAAGTGAAGAAGATAAAATCATAAAAGAGTTTAAAAATTGCGTTTGATGTAAAATTAAAAAAATTTGTCCAAATTTTGTACAGTAAAAAGATTTGGATCATGTCATGTGTGTACCGGACCGTATAATGGGCCTAAGAAGTTAGAATTTAGGCCTTTTTCGTTTCATGGTTCCTGTTGTTTGGTAAAATTTTAAACAAATCTAACTAGCAGAAATTTATTTGGAATTACATGGGTGTTGCAACAAATAACGGATTGTGGATTGATGAGTAAATCTAGTGTGCTCTTAGGAGTACGGAGGCCTTCCGTGCTCTTAACTCAAAAATCATATTAAACCATCACGGAATTTTGATTTATCGTTCTTATTAAATTCTTTATATCAAAATCTCTTAGGATACAAAAATTTTCCATTTTTTTTAGTTTCTTAAGTATATGTTTCGGAATTTTTTAGAATGACCTCAAAATAATAATAAAATAATATATAAAACTATGTCATCTTTAAAAAAATACAAAACAAATACTTACAAATCTCAAAAAATTGAAAAATTTTGTTTTCTATAATATTTTGATATAAATAATTTAATGAAACCCATAAATCAAAATTTCGAGATGATTTAATATGATTTTTGAGTTAGAAGTATAGAAAGTCTCCGTACTCTTAGGAGCACCATAGTTTTACTCGTGGATTGATAGTAATCTCTTGGGAGGAGTTTTATAATCTTTCTTTCTTTTTATTACACTCTCAAATATTACAACGGTAACCATTTTCTGGTGGCTCCCTTCTTCAATCCCTGTTTTTACATTCACTCGCACTTTCCCATCGATCGATCTGTCATCACTCAATCTCATCTACTTGCCTATTTATACATTGGCTAAGTCGATTATAGAACTTTCCAATATACAATCTATATACGCATGATATTTCTACAATAGGAAAAACAAATATTTCCCCTGCCATTGTCCTGCACAGTATGATGCGCTGACAAAAAAATTTACAAAAAATATCTTTTTTTAGAAAAATTTATATAAATATACTTTATTTCTAAGAAAATACACAAAAATGACCCTACCTTAAAAAATATTTATGCAAATGTACCTTAAATATTTTATAAAAATGTACCTCCGACCAGAGGTAGACCTCTTTGGAGGCCAACCTGGGTGCTCGCCCCCCTTAAAATTTATAAACTTCCACCAAATTCATTAATTTTCGTTGTAAAATCTGTTTGGATAGTAAAATGCACCCCCCTCCCACGTATCCCAAACAATATTTTCCCTTAATAAAATTACTCTTTCTTAAATCTTAATTTTCTCCTTAATCATGCGCTTTCTTTCTAGTTGTGTTGAATAATGGATATTGGAGTTGAATTAACTAATTATGAGTTGTTAGAACTTTAACTCGGGTTTCGTCCCAAAAATAGTATCAAATAAATAATAAAAACATTTATAAAAATTTAATCAATATTAAACAAAATTTTTAACATAATTTTTAAATCTTTTGATATAAATAATAATAATGTAATAATTAAATACTTGAATGTTAGATCATTTCAAGGCTAAATTTTGTTTTAAAAATTTAAAGAGGAAAATTATATTTGCCCCCCTAAACTATTAGCTTTAGTTCAAATTGCCCCCTTAACTCTTTTTCGATTCAAATAGCTCCATCAACTATTCAAATTGGTTCAGTCAACTCCTTCCGTCAGTTAACTTTCAAAGTGCTGTTTTTCTATTATTGTAATTTCTAAAAAACATTTTCTGCACTAGTAATTTTGATTTTTTATTTTTTTGTTAATAAAAAAAAGGTCGGAATAATAACATACTTTTTTAAAAAAAAATATAACAATAACTTTAAGCCTAACGGATAACAAAATTTTTTTTTATCATGTCAATCATTTTTCTAAATACAGGCAAGTGAAAAAAAATTAACAAAATAGCCTGCAATCACAGAGTATTATATATCCGATTATTATTTCTCAACCAGGCTCAATATAATATTCAACCTTTTCTCAAATATATATTGATCAATAACGGTTAACAATATTGCGGAACGTTTGTACTATTTTTGAATTGAGCTGACGCTCCCCCTTCCAATTATAAACCATTCCAAAAAAAAAAAAAAAAGAAATAGTATAACTTAACAACAAAGTACTTTGCACTAAGCCCTGTAATATTTCCAAATCCAATAATAGCTTAATTTTGCTTCTCATTCTCAATCACAGAGATCATTCATTCTGGTCATTTCTTCCGTTCAATATCCTGAAGCACAAATCACTCCTTCATACAATTGTTCTTTCTTGCATTCAACCCTCAAAGATCGATCAGTCAGTTTTTCATACAATTATTTCTGAAGAAAGAAAGATCACAGAAATAGAATTCATGGCACGTTTTACCATTGCAACGTCTCATCCTGCTGGAGCACACATCCGACAGGTTTGGGCTCACAACATAGAGCAAGAGTTTGCGCTTATCAGACATGTTGCACCGTTTTTCCCCTTTGCCACCATCGACACCGAATTCCCTGGTGTTGTGTATGAGGCCACGACACACCCTCGAAATTTGTCCCCTTACCAGAGGTATGAACTCATCAAGAAGAATGTCGACTGCCTCAAACTCATCCGGTTGGGGCTCACCCTTAGCACCTCTTATGGCAGCAAATTCATAACATGGGAATTCAATTTCTGCGGGTTCAATCCTCTCCGAGACCCTCATTCTTCGAGCTCGATCCAGCTCTTAGAAGCGCAAGGGATGGATCTCTGGAAGAGCTACTACCATGGTGTCGACCCACGGAGATTTGCATACTTGATGAAGTCCTCGGGTTTGCTTTTCAATCCGTCAAGGACATGGGTCGGATTTCACTTGGCCTATGATATAGGGCACCTTGTGAAGGTTCTGACTGGCACAGATCTTCCCTACTCGATCGATGAGTTTCTGAAGGTCATTGGCTGCCACTTCGGGCCCAGGATCTTCGACATAAAGTACATGTGCAAGTCATGCGAAGGTCTTGAGGGGGGTCTTGAGAAGGTTGCGGGGAAACTGAATGTCCAGCGTGCAGGGGGAACTTCTTCTCATCATGCCGGATCTGATAGTTTGCTCACCTGGGACACGTTTAAAAGTCTCAGAACAACCTTTCTCAGAGGAGGCATTACGGCAATGCCCATCGGAATTCTGTCTGGGATACAGGATATATAGCTAGGATTCTTAGATTGCAGTTTAGGGTTTGACTAGTCAATTAGTGTACATGAGACAAATATTTTTAACGTAATGCAAAGTTGTTTGAGATCTTAAGTTGTTGTTGTTTATGATTTTATATATTTTTTTCCTTTTATTTCACATCTCTCTATTTGTTTTTTTTTTTTTTTTTTTTGTATGAATTGTAGTGGAAAATGGAGCGAGTTTGTAAAGTTTAAAATCATACAAACCAGATTAATATAGAAATTACTATACAAGTTTTAACTTAATTAATATCTATTCGCAAGTTTAGCAATATTCAACTGCTCATCTTAAGCAAGAATGGAATTCCGATGACCGCTTCAGGGTTTCAACATCATCTACAATCTTCCATGAACCCTGTCGCATCTTTTCCATATCAGCAGCATCAGTATTGCAACCCCACACATGGATGGCAAGTCGCTTACACTTCTCAGAATCCGGTTTTATGAAAGTATTGTAGAAATCAATAACATCGCTCTTTTGAATAGTCTTAAGCTCTTCTGCCACAGCATCTTGAATATCATAGTTGTACCTAAATTTTAAGTTGAGCATTTAGAAGGCTGCGACAACAATGCTTTTTGAATCTATCCAAGTTAAACTTTATCTTTTTTTCTTTAACCATATGTAATATAACCAACATAATAAGACATTTCAACATAGTCTTAAGCTCTCTGTGTGGGAGGCAGCGGGTTCGAAATCCGGATAGGAGTCTTTTATAGACATTTAAATATGAGTGGCTTAACCCTCTTCTTTGTCTTAAAAAAAAAAAAAGAATAATAGTTAACATCTAAAGTCGAGGTGGACTAATGACAATATATGCATCTAAAACATAGGTTTGCTCAGAATCTAATGACAATATATGACCAAAATGACATATTAATGTGGCATGGTCATGGTATTGAAAGTTAATTAATTATGGTTACTATTTTTACGATTCAAAAGTTTGTTAATGTTCTATTTTTTTGGGAAGTATTTTGTTAGACTATGAAGACTTCGAATGAATTTGGGTTGTCCAATTTGATCTTGTTTTGTTAGAGAACTTCCTAGTGGATTGGAAGTCTATATAATAAGTCAAACTTCATCTTGTAAGAAAAATGAGTCAAGCTAACTGTACTCAACAAAAACCCCCAAAAAATGTACCCACCTGTGTACATCTAGTACATTAGGTATAAACACCCTGATACAACATATATGAATACCCAACTAATTAAGGTATTCAGTGGCGGATCCAGCACACCACGCAAGCCCGGGCACAATTAATTATAGTAAAAAAAAAAAATAAATAGAATAATAATAATAATAATAAATAAATAAATAAATAAATAAATAGAATAGCTTATCCACTCAAAAATATTTTCCCATAGTTCTATGAACCATGCTTTTCATTATTGATAACCGGGAGAGAATGATCATAGGAGGATTTCTTATCTCCTGCTGTACTGCATTTTGCAATTCATGACGTGAGCCATTAGATTGTTTTGAGATTCATGCCAGCTCAGATATCCACGAATCTTGAGACAATCCAACGGTTCACATCATGAACTGCAAAATGCAGTAAGTTAGGGGATAACCACTCTCTGGGGTTAAACAGAGAAAGAAGGGCGAAATTGAGGAGATGCTTTGTCAAAAACTATAGGAAGAAAGATGGAATCTGGTCTCGTACTCCGTGCATGCACTAATTCGTGTGTGAGCTGGTAAAGAAAAGAGGATTGGGCAAATTTGAGTGAAGCCTAGGCGTGCCTCTCTACTCCCTATATAAAAGAAAAGAGGAATTCTTGGACACTGAGGGAAGAAATATGGCCCAAACTAATTTAAGCCCAGGCACAAGAGGGTTGGGCTCTATTTTTCAGAAGGTCCAATAGAGAAACATGCTTATCAGTGACAGATTTCTGAAAATCAAGCCCAGGCACGTGCCTGGGCTTGCCTGCACACAGATTCGCGCCTGAAGGTATGAATACACAAGTTAGGGCGGACTGTTATTCACCAAAACGTGGAATCTAGAACCCTTCCTAACAGTATCATTCTCAGAACATGAAATCTTGGACGATCCATGCGGAGTCGTGAATGCATATGTAAATATGAACAACAAGTACGTTGATTATGAACATCTCATCGTGGGAGGTATGAATACCTTGATGTGTGAATATATATATATATATGAACACCATTCGATCGCAGACAATTATCCACCGCATGTCCATAACGCCGTGTTGTAATAAATTTAATGGTGGACTCAACTTTTGAAGTTAAAATAACTGATAAAGTTATTAAATTATGGATTGTAGAGTGCAATCTTGGAGGGTTACATTTAATGGTGACCCAACTTTTGAAGGAGGATATATACAAAGATTTTTTCAACAAAAATAGATTATGATTATGAATTTGAACTCTTGAGTTAATCCTATCTCCTCTAAATTGATTCATCTTCTCATTTTCTTTGTGTGAGTTGTCTCTACTCTACTGTTATATCTAGTTGAACTTGTTTTGTCCTCAAGATAAACTCTGTCCGGCCGGCCCGAACCTGCATCGAAAATTAATATCACCGATGCATTCTCAAAAAAAAAAAAGAAAAGAAAAAGAAAATATCACCGATGATGTGATGGTGAGCACCATAGATCACCTGACGCTCATTCAACATTTTTGAGTGGCTATGATACCTTGATAGAATCTTTACCATCCTCATTCAACATCTTTCTTTTTCGGTGAGCATGCATACCTACAGTCCAAAAAAGGAAGACCTTGACTTTAGGTGAAATATGTTCTAATTAATTGATCGGGACAATAATTGAGTTATGAGAAAAATCTTGACCTGATATTTCTGATCCAGTTTCACCTCCACACGCTGACACGAATATATATGAACCATCAGATATTAATTTTGGAAATTGCAAAGTACTGAAGCTATATAGCTGCCTGTCTTCTTTCATCCACCTCTATAAGTAGCTAGCTCTTGCATGGTTCGGTAATACTAAACAAACAATTACAAGTAAATTATTCCTTATTGTTGCAGTACTCCAACCACTGGATCTGCTTTGAGATTCGTGCAACTCAATCTCGAAAACCTCCCTATATATAATCCACATCGTTGATTCGCTGCGCAGCAGAAGGATAAGCATCCGGCGATCAGCACAATCACACATAGGATCCGTCTTTACCTGCTCCGTAAGTGATCATCATCATATATATAGTGTATATATACTTGGGTTCAAGTAATTTTATCTAGTTTTTTTTTTTTTTTATGTAAATAGTCTGAAAGGTAACAAATCACTCAGTTGCTACTTGCAAATGATCATTGAGTTTTGCATCATATTAAGTATTTGGGTTTGATGAATTCAAAATATAGTACCTAGCTATATAGTTTTATGACCTAATAAAAATGCAAAAGTATCGATCAAAATGCATGTCTGAACATTCCATTTTTTATGAAAGCTATATATATATATGAAGTAACATATGATATATTTGACGATCGATATCAAATTATAGTTTTTCAGTTAAGTTTGCCATAGAACTTGGTGAACTTAAAAGCTAATAGTAATTTATTTAATATATTTTTTTTTGGTTTTCACTAATTAGGGCGACGTACAATGTCCCTCCATGAACCAACGAGTCAAGAAGAAAAAACGGATTGTGCACCTCAACGCCGACTCATGCGCGCAGAGCTTGTTAAAGCAGCTATTGAAGGCAATACGAATGATTTAGCACGACTTCTTGGGTTGCAAGGAGAAGAACGCAGCCATGATCATCAGGTAGTGTTCGAGAAATTAATTTGCAGTGAAAGTAACCTTAGTTGATCTATTTGGAAAGTTATTCAAGTATATGTTTAAGATGCTACGTATATGTAGGTGTGGCAATTTCTAGTTTTTGTAGCCCGTTTTGCACCGCGATCTATATGGGAAAACTGCAATTTTACACTTCTTATCATAATCTTTCTGCATTCTATGCCTATCCTGGTCTTGAAAATCTCCATATTGGCAATGGTGGAGATTTGCGGTTCACACATTCAAAACATTGGATCATGTTCTGTTTTTTAATTTCTTCTCGCACTTTTCTCCTATTCGCACATTCAAAACATTGAATCATGTTCTGTTTCAATTTCTTCTCGCACTTTTCTCCTAAACGACACATTACATGTTCCTCAATTCTCCAAAGACTTAATTAGTTTATCTCGACTTCTCTTTGTAATCCATCTCTAATCATTGTTCTCTCTTATTCTTCTTGTATGTTGTAATTGTGTATCTTTCATTACTTTCTCAGAGAGGATTACATTGGTATTTATATACATCTCAATTTTACCAAACACTAAATTTAACTATAGTAAAAGCTAAAGTTATTTACATCACAGGATAAGAACAAAACTGTGTAAAACTGTATCCTTGAAAAAAGCTTTTTGCAGTTTCAAGCTATATGAAATCGAAGTTAAACCGACCCGTGGCACTTAAAATACTCAAGTAATTGTCGGATAATATTCTTTCTTTCCTCTTTCCCGTTATATTTTCTTTTTAGTAAACAAAGTAACATGGATTTCCATTCTTGCTAGCAGGTGGAAGTTGAGCTCCTAATAAGAAATGCTCCTGATCAAACTACAGTTGAGAATGTTGAAGACATTCAGAGTACTACACATTTCGGTAACACCGTGCTTCACATACTCTCTACCTACGGACACAGTGACCTTGTGTCTATGTGTTGCAGAAAAGATCGGGCACTGCTGAGATCACAAAATGAAAAGCTCGAGACGCCTCTTCACTGTGCTGCTAAGGCTGGGCACCATGAAGTCATCTTAAAACTCATCTAACATGCACGTAATGAGGGCGAGGTCGGTCTAAAAGAGTTCTTAAGGGATAGAAATTGCAATGAAGAGACGGCATTACATGAAGCTGCCAGGCATGGGCATGCGACTGTAGTGTCTGTGCTGATGCAAGAAGATCCTGATTTAGCTGGCATTGTCAACAATGAGAAAGTGTCTCCTCTGTCATGGCAACTGCCAGAGGATCGATCCATGTTGTTCAAACAATGGTGGAAAACTTGTCTGATCGAGTGGTTGGACCGGAATTCTATGCTGGACCTAATGGTCAGACTGCACTGCATGCTGCTGTGCTGCGAGATGCAGGTTCAAAACATTCATTGTAGTCAAATTTCTCATAGAATTAGTAAATTGGGATTACTAACAGTAAGTTCATGTTTGACTTTAAAATTTAGCACAACTTACTATACCAATTTTTGAGTTACAGGGCCAGAAATACAGGAGCAGCAACTAAGCAGCTTTGAACTGAAGATCAGAGATCTGATAACAAAACTCGAGCAAAATTTAATACTTAAGGTGTTGAGGAAAGACAAACACTCGACTCTATCAATCAACTTTACCCAATCAATACTGCAATTAAGGTCTGTTTCACCACTCCCAAAAGAAGCTGATGACAGAAAAAACACTCCTCTTCATTTTGCAGCGTTCGCCGGATGCAATCACCTGGTTGAACTCTTACTAGAACATGATTTATCTTTAGGATACCTGAGAAATAAAGATGAGCTATGCCCAATTCATGTTGCTGCTTGCAAAGGCCATGTCAAAACGATAATCGTTTTCCTGAGAAGATGCATTGACTCACATGAGTTACTTGATGGCTCTGGAAAGAACTTTTTTCATATTGCAGTAGAAGAGAATAGATTACAAGTATTTAGGAAGTTATTGCGAAAATCAACAAAGAAAATGGGTATTTCTGGTAGAGATGATGATATATTCAGGAATATGATCAACAGCGGAGACTCTGAAGGCGATACACCATTGCATCTAGCAGTACTGAAGGGAAACCACTCCATTATACGTGCTCTTTTGAAATACAAGGGGTTAGACTTAGGTTTACAAAACAAAAAGGGTTTAACAGCAGTCGACCTTTCTGTAATTGAAGACCAAAAGAAAAGCCCAGATATTAAGGTGAGTATTTTGAACCATTGAACTTCTAATATATACTTGAGAAGATTATTTGGAAATACTTGAGAGAAAAAATATCCAAGGATGATTTCCACAAGCAAATATATAGAAAAAAAAAATATCCAAGGATGATTTTCACTATAGCAAAACTCTTTAAATTGATAGACTTATTTTACATTCATTTTGGCTTTTGTATATCAAACTGATGAAACCGTTAATGAATTAATGTTCTTCCATGAATCTTTTAGGGCATGCAATCGTTGATTGAGAAGTATGTTAAATTGTGGGGCATTCAATTTAGCCCTCCTTGTTTTGAACTCGACACAGACGGAGAAACACCAAGGACAGAATTGAAGGAAGTTAAAGAACCTGCAATTGGAGTGAAGGACAAAATTCAAGTCATTGGGTTAGGCTCTGTTCTTATAGCAACTGTGGCCTTTGCTGCAGCTTTCACTGTGCCAGGAGGGAATTCAGATAATGGCACGCCGGTTTTTGGAAGGAGATCTTCTTTCAAGGCATTTATCTTAGCAGACATTTTTGCGTTTCTTACATCCTTCATCTGCATCATACTACTTACATTTTGTTGCACTTGCACAAAGAGCTTAGATCAGGATACGATGGAAAAAGAAATACAGTCTTGTCTGGAAATATTTTCGACATCAGCAAAATACTTGGCGCTGGCCCTGGCATTAGGCCTGTATGTAGTGTTGTCTCCAATTAGCTCGCTCATAATTGGCATTATCTTCGCCTGGCTCTCCATCGTACTTTTATTTGATCATAGGATGTATCCCTCTAAGAATATATACAATACTCCTTTATTCGTGGATTTTCGGCCATATGTTGCAAAACAACGGCTCGTTAGGTCTGGGAGGATATTTCACCAACTTCGGAATATTTGGAATATGTATTGGCTGATAGCTGGTCCACTCGTAATCATATTTTGGGTTGGATTCAATTAAGTTGGGTTGTATTGCTGTTTTCAAATTTCAGATTGTTGTTTCTTATTGTATTTGCAAATGTTTTTTGTATTTTATTTTGGGTGAGATTGCATATCATAATGAGGGCCCGGGAAAATACAATGTGGTTTGCTCGTGACTAGCTCGGGATCCATAAGAATTTGGTTTGTTTGTAAGTGAACTGAGGAATCAACAAGTGGCTCTATTAAGCTCATTATCTCTAGAAGCCAAATTTTGGCTTGGCTCAACTCATTACACTCATTTGGCTTGAGAAACTATAATTATCTGTTACTTTATTACTTTATTGAGGACTCTTTAATAACTACATTAATATATACTCTGATATGTACTACTTTTTTATATAGAGTATGTATAAAATGAGTCATTATTAGTATTTACAATTTATTTTTGGGTGATATAAATACACAATATTTTAAGACTATAGGTATATAACCGCATTGTTCTCTGGGGATTTGAGGTGAGGTAAGTACCTGGATATATACTCTGGCTGCCTTGTCAGAGGAGAGGCTGCATGAATCGATCAGGAACCAATAGACAGAGGAGCTGAACGGAGAAAGGAGGGAAGTGAGGGAGGGGGTTTGGTACCAAGACGGCGAAGTAGGAGCATCGCATTCCACTGGGGCTTACTCTCGCAGCCCGCTGCTCATGAGTGTAAACTGTAATATAAAGAGTGAGAACTGAGAAGTGAGTACTGAATACTAAGAAAATTGAAAGGTCAATTGGAAATTGAACCAGTTACAAGGCCAAACCGGGTTGCATTGGGGTAGTGGTAGTGGTTGTGATATCAGTATCACGCCAGAATTGAATGGTTCAAGCCCCATTGAGCATTGAATTGCTGATCCAATCAGATGATGGTTCAAGGCCCGGATTTGATTATAAATAAAAAATAAAACGTACTTACTTTGGAAAACACACAATATTTGTTTTGACAATTCACTAGCGTATATCTTTTATGAAACATGAAGGAAGAGGTCTGAATGAAATCATTAACTTCAGCGATTTGTCAATTGCTAACGTATATCTTTTATGATTTGTCAATCGCTGAAGTTAACGATTTCATTCAGACCTGTTCCTTCATGTTTCATAAAAGATATACGTTAGCGATTTGTCAATTGCTATATGGGTTTAAAACTTAACTGTCATTGTTAAGCATGGTTAACCGTGAGAGAAATGCCAGCACTTCTTCCAATATACCAGAGCTCTGGTAAAGTCCTCTGATGCCCGCAGGACCGTCTTCATTGCGCAATCCAACAGAGTCATCTATTCCAGTCAGATTAAAAACCATTCTGGACCACCAAATTATCTTTGTCACTCCATATAAAAAATAAAAAAATATGGTCCAAAAAGCACTGCCAAACAGCAAAAACCAGTCACCTATAAAGCTCATTTCCCCATCTGACCTTTCATATAGCATAATTTCATGAGATCTCTATAAAGTTGAACTATGGAAGTGATCAACTCTGATATCACCTGCCAACCAGGTTAAGTCATCTAGCCGGTTAAACACACAAAGATATCAAGAGCTGTCACGTCTATTAACATATACATTGTTCCAGTGTCAACAAGTAAATCATTAGAAAAAACATTGCAACTCGAAATATTCAACTGGATATTTGAAACAATCGATACCAAATTTATATATTACCTAAAAAAGGTGCTCTCCTCCTAAAATAACAATGAAAAAAGAATTGAGAAACTAATCTACTAGCTCGTGTTTCAGCTACTCATCAGCTGTAGTTTTCCTACCACAAGCATCAGTATAGGCCTGTTGCAGCCCAGGAATAGTTCCTTCGTATGGCAGAACAAACTTCTCCAAAAATCGCATCTCATTTAAATTTACAAATTTCATAAAACCAATATTAGCTGCTGCAACTCCTTTGGACTTGAGAAGCTTCCGTACGAGGCTCCGGGGTACGAGTCGCTTCTCCAAGCTCAAAGTGAGCACAGCTGGATTTGTGAGCACATCAATTTTAGCACAATCTGCTTTCTTCAACAGGAACTCCATTTTGGCTTACCAATCTCTCCGTGAGCCCCAATAAACTAGGACGTTTACTGATTAAAAGGGTTACCTCCTCCTCAGAGAACCCGTAACTTCTCAAGTGGCACATCCTGGCATCGATAATGTCTTTATTCAATCTGGCTACAACACCCAATGCATACACAAACATTCCGGATGAAGACGAAACCCCCAATTCCTGAGCCCTTTTGACATGCATCTTAAGAACATTCGGTTTAGATGTGATTGTACTAGAAAATATGTTAACTAGTTGGGAAATTCGACGAGCAGGCAAACCACATTGTTCTCGAAGGAATGCTAGGTTAGGCATCACAGTGTTTTCGAGGTCTGCTGAGAGCATATGTAACGATGTTTTCGATACGCACAATAGTTTCTCGACAGAGCCAAAGAGCCCCAACCAGAACCGAACTTTCCGCTGCAATCTGGTGTATTTGAATGCCAATGGGAATATAGAAAGGAGAAAGGAGATGTCGGATTGGGAGAAACCGAGCTCCCGCAACTCGGCCATCCTGGGCTTGAGGCAGTTCTCTACACTGTAACAAAGGAAACCCGGGTGACGCAATGCGGCAGCTTTAATATGACCTTCAGCAACCCCAGCCTGCCTCAGAAATCGGAGCACAGAATCGGGCTTCTCAGGAGATTTAAGGTGGGGCAAGTACCTGGACACTCTGGCTGCCTTGTCGGATGGGAGGCCGCATGAATTGATCAGGTACTGGACAGCAAAATTGAGATTGGGAGAGACAGTGCTGAGTACAACGAGTGCTCATCCTCTGTAGCGCTGCATTGTGTAGCGCAGGATGCGAACCGTTGGATCATATCGAGATTCGATCCAGTGCAGATCTCGAGATGATCTAACGGTTTACATCCTGCGCTACACAATGCAGCGCTACAGAGGATAGGGAATCGAGTAGAGTGCAACTGTAAAAGGGAAGGGAGCTGAGAGCTGAGAAGAAAGCGCGCGCTTATTATCCGTCTGCTGCAATACTGCACAGCGAATCAACGATGCAGATTATAGGGGGCTTCTTAGAGATTGAGTTGCACGAATCTGGAAGCAGATCCAACGATTGGAGTACTGCGCTGTAGTTTATTGTGCAGTAGAGGATATGAATTGGAAGAGCGCAGAGCAAGCAAGGGGCAGTCAATTACGATCGAATTAGAGACGAGGTCACCAGTTAAAAGTGGGAAGGCCATGTTTGGTTTGGTTAGATAATTATTTTCAACTTTTTTGTTAATATTTCGTATCATTTGGATTTAAATAACTTAGGACGCTAATTATTCTACTTGCTAATTTTTTAACTTATCATACTAATTGTTCAATTTAAAATCAACATGCTAATTGCTAACTATAAGTTGATATTGAATTTAACAATTAGCATATTAAGTTGAACAATTAGAATGTTAAGTTGAATAATACACTATCTGTATGTATAGATTAATTTTCATATGCTACTGAACTGCCTAATGGCAGAGGCAGAGGTTTGCTTAGATAGTAGGGGCGGAGCCAGCAATTTTGTATGGGGGGTCGCGGAAAAAAAATATAATGATGTTGTCGTCGAGTTTGTAGTGCTTCTTTTGATAGTGAAAAGAAAGTTCTATTTAAAAATATCAATCTAAATTTGATTCATCTCTAAAAGTTATTAGATATCATTTTTTGGTTTTTTTTTCTCAAATTTTAGTAAAATTTGACTGTGACAAAAAAATGCATATATAAAAAATATACTTTATATTAATTGTCTCATTTGCTCAAATTTGAATGAATATAATTATTTGTCATAAACGAAAAAAATTACTTGACTGTGACATCAATGTGTAGTTAGACTAAATTAAAATTTGATATAAACTAATTGTAAAAGAACTCTTAAGTTGCCACCAAGTTAAATTATTTAAGGTGGGTTTGATGTAAAAGCATTTTAGAAACAATCTAATGTCAGATGAAATGTAAGATAAAAATTAAAACCCAAAATGACATATTCTATATAAAAAAAGTAATTGGACCTAGGGGTGAAAACGGATTGGATATTATCCGTCCGTATCCGGATTCGTATTCGGATTTTTGCGGATACGGATATTCGGATACGGATATTTGCAGATACGGATACGGATACGGAAAAAAAATTATGCGGATACGGGTACGGATACGGTTTTCGATATGGAAACGGATACGGATAATTATCCGAATCCGGATATTATGGTAATTCGGATATCTATTTTAAAAGCTTATTATATGTCTTTCAATTAGATTTTTTATGTAGATTTCAAATTTAGTTAAGTTGATATCTAATTAGGCTTTGCACTTCATCTTTTTTATTATAATTTATAACTTGTAATTAATAATATAATGAACATTATGAATTTTTTCTTAACTATATGTGATTATATTATTATTGATTATATTTTATAATAATGATCCGCGATGAAATTATAACATATTTATGATTATTGATTAATATTTTTATTGTAATTTATCCATTTAGTTAGTGATTTATCATGAAAAAATTATTTAAAAAATATTTTTTTAATAATAAAGTCTAGTATCCGAAGTATATTCGTATCCGCATTCGTATTCGTTAAATATCCGATCCGTATTCGTATCCGAAACTATCCGTATCCGTATTCGTATCCAGAACTATCCGTATCCGTATTCGTATCCGAAAAACTAAAGCGGATACGGATACGATTTTACCCACTATCTGTCGATATCCGATCCGTTTTCACCCCTAATTGGACCCCATATGTAAGTTTCTCCTCTTCCAATTTACCAATGTCTTTTCTCATTTAAAAAGGTAAGCAAAATCTATGCACCGGTGAGTATAATATCTCGATTGCTAGAGCATAAATTAATATATATATAACTCAACTGGTAGTTTAGAATTTATAAAAACATTGTCTAAATTTATTAAGGGGTTAATATCCAAAATTTTATTAAATATGCTTAAATTATCATACCATGGTCAACAATTCAAAAATCATAGTGGTCACATGCACCCCCCTTAACCCCCCCCCTTCTCTCCGCCCTGTTAGATAGTAAGGGGCCGTTTAGCAACTCCTCCTTAGACTTCGTTTGGCTTTCTTAGTCTCTTAATCCTTCCAAACGCAAGCTCCTTAGCACAGATTAAAAGTTTCTCCTTAAGCCTCATTTTGACCGGGGCTTAAGCCTTACCCGGATTCCTAAAGAAGCAATACCCATGGCTCAAGGCTTAAGCTTTCTTAAGCTCTTTTTCTTTTTCCGAACGAGTGTGGCTTAGTGATGCTTAAATATTTAAGTCAACCACCTTACCGAATAGGCCCTAAAGGATTTTGTTTTGAGCAATGCAACTTTGCAAGTTATGATAGTCTGGTCTGAGCTGAATGATCAAACGCGGCGTCTTTTGAGACTGACGGCGATAACATTTACCAGTGTTCTAGTTAAATTATAAAGGCTGTTGATGTCCAGCTTAGAATAATTCTATGTTAGGAGTTTAGACTTAAGAGTTAATATATAATAGTTAATTTTTTTTTTGTTCTTAGTTGTATATACTTTTCTTTTACTAGTATTGTGCCCACGCGTTGCAGTGGGATATCAATAATTTTTATTTGCATGTATTTAAATTATTGAATAAAAAAATTAAAATAACATCTACATCTAACCTTCAAATATATCACAATGATATAATCAAGTACTTAACTTATAATATTAGTTCTTCAAGATATAAAGAACAATAAATAAAACGTCTCATACTTCAAGTCTTCAAGTCTTCAAGATAGAAGGAACAACAATAGTAGTAGTAGTAATAAGAGTCTGGCTACAGTGCTTTCATAAGCATCTCAGACCGAAACGCTTACGGTCTGAAATAAAAAATTTGTCGTCCGAAATTTTAATCTAAATAGTTTATAATAATCTTGACATAACTAACTTGTAGAATCCCAAAATTTTCTATTTTTAAAACATTTAGCTATTTTGAATGATTTTTTAAAGATTGGCTTACAAAATTGATTTATTTTGAATTATTTAAGAGCAATATCTATAAAATCATTAAAAATAGTAATAAAATTCTTAAAATAGTAAAATTTGGATCCTCCAACTTTATTATGTCAAGATTATTATGAGCTATTTGCATTAAAATTTCGGACGACAAATTTTTGAATTTGGATCGTAAGCATTTTGATCTGAAATGCTTGCGAAAGCACCGTAACCGGACTAATAATAATAATAATAGTAATAGTAATAGTAATAGTAATCATAGTAATAGTAATAGTAGTAATAATAGTAGTAGTAGTAGTACTAATAATAATAATAATAATAATAATAATAATAATAATAATAATAATAATAAAAAGTGGAGGGATCCAATAACTATAAGTATTGGTGCCCATGGTGATCATTCTTTAATTTATGCATAAATTGAAAAATCTAAACAGTTAGATGTATTTTATATTATCTCAATAACATATACATAAAAAATGATAAAATTTTAACATTGTTTCGATAGTCATCAAGAGAGGAGAAAAAATCATAAAATTTGAACCGTTGATTTTTGTTAATGCTTGATGCATATGTAAATAAAATCAAAATGATATAATTTTTTTTATACACATAAAATATGATATATATACAACATATTTTATCAATTAGTTTCGTTATTTAAGAACTCAAATGTATTTATTTAAGATTTAATTTCACAGTCACCGATCAGTTACAAAAAACATGGTTATTCGATCCCTCCTCTAATAAAAATAGCATAATAGCACTTGATACCATGTTAGATAATCGATATAAAAATAATAAAAGTCACAGACACTTTTTTTTTTTTGAGAATGTCACAGACACACTCACACACACAGTATTCGAGAAATCCCAATTCATATCCGCTGCTCTACTACATTGTGCAGTTCACAACAGCAGCCATTGGATGGTCTTGAGAATCGTGCCAGAGCAAATCTCAAGACAATCCAACAGCTGGTATTGAAAACTACACAATGCGGCAAGTTAGGGGATGAGCACCTAGAAACTCCACCAGATTCCTTTTTTTGCTTGATTTTTAAGAAACGCGTTTGTTTGGATGGGTTAGTCGGGAGGGACGGAAATGGAATTACCAAATAATGACCCGGATTGAAATGGATTGATATATCCAACGGTCCAAACTGCGTTTAGACAGATAGCCATTTGAATCTTCAAACAAGGTCCTCTTTTTATAAGTAGTAGGGATAGGAATATTTTTTGTAAGAGAAAATGTTATTCAGAAAAGGAATGGAAAATGGCAGGTGCTCCCTGCTTATTTTAATAAAAATATAAAAAAAAAGCATGCAGTTGAAATTCTACTTTTGCAATGGAACTTGGTAGTCAAGTTTCAAAAAAAAAAAACAAACTTGGTAGTCACTTTTTCTGACAAATATACTGAATATTGTGTATATTTGCACTTAAAATAATATAATTTATTTTTGGATTGAATTATAAGAATAATATAATGCCATATTATACATGTTTGCCGCATACTTTGTTTTATGGTCGACTTAATTATAGTATCACACCTTTTGGTCGATTTGGCCATCTGATTTGCTGGTAATTAGCATTGTCAAACTTGATATAAGAAGTAATTAGTTACCAAAGTTAAAAATAAAGGGGAAAAAAATTCATATTTGGAAGTTTTCCAGAATTACTGAAATCGTAATTATTAAAAAGGAAAGTTAAGTCGGCCATTCCATGTTTGGAATTTTTTGTATAAATAGTAACTAAACTTAGAGTTCTCACACATATTAATTTGTGGCACGCTCCTCTGCATTTTTTGACCTATAATCGGCTGTAGAACAACTACAGCCACACATGAACCGTTTGATTTTATCTCAAACGTTCAAATCACATAATTAAAACAAGTCGGTCTGAATCTAATTATATCAGCCATGTATGTTCTCATTTACATCTAAACTTATCGAGATAATCTCTTTGTCCCCCATCATTTGTCCCCCTTAAATGTCCCCCATCCAATTCCATCTAAAACAAGCTTTAACTTCGTCCATGCGCACCGCCACCTCCGCATAGGTGCACTGCCATCTTCACCCAAGTGCACTGCCACCTCCACCCACGTGCACGACCACCTCCGCCTAGGTGTACCACCACCTTATCACCGATGCCTACCTCCTCTCTCGCGCACGCTATGCTCTAAAGGTGGTTTGAGGTGACTAATTTTTGCATCTGACGATCTCTCGTGATGCTGATCCCATATCTCGCCGGTAGCAGCATCATTGAAGGTGACGAACTTTCACCTCCAGTGATCCCCTCGTGATGCTAACATCATTTTTTTTTAGCCACTGCAACTTGGTATGTATACCACATGATATATGGTATGAACACCTAAAAATATATAGTATGAACACTTAGAGTATATGGTATGAACACCCTGCAAAATAGAAGATTTAAACACGTGTTTGAAATCAATTAAGCATGTGTTTTAATTAAGCACCACAGATTTTAGTGTTCATACTACTCTCACTAGGTGTTCATATGTTTTACTATAAGGTGTTCATACTGTATGCAGTCAGAGGTAAGTGTACGGGGGACATTTAAGGGGGATTTTTTTGGGGGGACAGTTAGCACGCCCCAAACTTATCATAGTCTTTGATGCTCCTCTATATATATACCTATCAACATAGAAAGTTTACAACTTTTCATCATAAGTTGGTGAGAGCTCAAAACAGGCAAGTATTGTTTCCTATATATTTGCAATCTTTAACTCAGAAACCCTAGTGATATATACAGAGCTGAAAGAACTGGTGAACAAATTAGAGGTGAAAGAAGAGAGGAGAGGGTGATAATGGCATTGAGAGATGATGAAAGAAGGGATAAGAGGTTCAGAATGGATGATTCTAGATATGAAAATAGGGAGAAAAGAGAGAGATTAGAACTGAGAGATGGAAGAATGGATTATAGAGGAAGAATGTGGGAATTAAGAAGTGAAGAAAGGGATGATAGACGTCATAGAACAATCCCAAGGAGAAACCTGAGAGAATTATCGAACAAATATTGGGGGATTGACCGAAGAGAGGAGAGGTACGCAAGAGGATCGAAAGTACACACAGGACACAAGAGAGAGAGGCCGGATGAAATAATGCGCGAGCACAGAACAGAGAAACGACACAGATCGGATGGCGAAAGGGAAGATAGAGGAAGACGTCATGCTGCATTAGATTGTAAGTTTCACAGTTGCTCAGTTTTTAATTCTATTTATTGTTATATCAGGAATGCAAGTTTGTTGTTTTAGCCTTCTTCTTTCATGGTATAATGATTTATGAAGATTGTGTTATAATTTCTAATTTTCTTATGGATGTTTTCCTATCTCAGTTGTTGAAAGAAGAAGAGAAAAATCTAGTGAGAAGCATAGAGAAAATTTCAGAGAGAGACTTCGACCGAGACTCGATGACAGACCTAGCTTAATATCTGATTTGAATCGTAAGTTCTTAAATTTTGACTACCATCAATATGAATCATACAGTTTCTGGTAATATGTTTGTGTTCCAATTTTATAAAAAAAAAATATCAGCTCTTGAAGGGTTTTGTTTCTTAAATCTTTCATACCATTCATAGTTCTGAAACAAATGAAAACCAGAAAGCGTTGTTCATAAATATTTTTATCTGTTCCATCCATATCCAAAAAAAAAAATAATAAAAATAGCAGAAATTGTTTTCTTTAATTTTTTTTTCATGAACATAAAACAGAATACCAAAACAAAACCAATGCCAAACATAAACTTATTTTTTTATCCATTTTGGTCAATATTATTATTTCATTCTGTAACTAACAGTAAATAACTAAATACTAATAGGTTCTCGGTACTGATTTTCTCTATTTTTGAAGGAATTCATGGAAGATTGTGCGTAGACAGAGAAGAGCTTGAAACACAGTCATATTCTACTGAGGTCTTTGAAAGTATAGAGAATGTTAATGGGAGGAGGATAAACATTTTACAAGGACTGAAGCTGCACACCAATGTTTTCGATCCTCTCGAACAAGCGAAAATCACTGACTTTGTTTACGCGATGCAAAATCTTGGACAGGAAGGACGACTAAGAAGTATGAATTGTCAAATTCTGTTGCTTTCTAATTTCGTTATTGTATTGGATCTGAAAAGATTTTGTTCTTTAGCTTGATATTCAAACACACAATTATGTACAAGAATTGTAGTTACCAGTTTTTGGTACTTCTTCTGACATCTGTTGTAATTTAAATCGCAGAGCACACATACACTGCCCCGGCAAAATGGATGCGAGGCAAGGGGCGCATAACACTTCAGTTTGGATGCTGCTACAACTATGCTAAGGTAACAATCTTTCATTTACAAGTTTATTTAGTGCCAATCTAATTTCTCTTAATTGAAAAATTAATACTGTTTTGAAAGGTCAAGTTAATATTGGTCACTCACCACCTTAAACAGTATTAGAAAAAAAAAAAACTCTTGTTTATGGTGTTTGGTTTTGGTTGATATTTGAAAATTAGTGTAATTAATTAAGAATTAAATCGTTTTGTTGACAGGACAACAAGGGGAATCTACCGGGCATCATGAGGGATGTGAATGTCGACCCGATTCCACCTCTGCTGAAAGACATGATACGGCATCTGGTAAACTGGGACATACTCCCGAAAACATGTGTGCCAGATAGCTGCATAATAAACATCTACGATAAGGGTGATTGCATCCCTCCTCACATCGACCACCACGACTTCCTGCGCCCGTTTTGCACCGTGTCGTTCCTATCTAATGCCGACATTCTCTTTGGCCGGAATCTGAGAGTTGCTGGCCCTGGCGAGTTCTTGGGTTCCACTTCGATTACTCTACCATGCGGGTACGTTTACTTCTTTTGAATATTAACTTGTTTAAATTATAATTAATTTTTAAATTGATACAAGATTGACAAGTATACCCCTTCACTTTACGAATGGAATTCGAAGCTTGATTCTTTTGTAACGAGATTGCCATTTTACATGTAAATGTGTTTGGCCATTAAACATGTCTTCCTTTATATTTTTTCGACAGATCGGTACTTGTTCTGAGCGGAAACGGGGCTGACATAGCAAAGCACTGTGTGCCAGCAGTCAACGCGAAAAGGTTCGATGCAATTCGAATCAATAATCTCTTTTCAATTCCTTCTTGCAATTACTTGCCAATTCATATTTCAGTTCTTTGAATTGGTTTCTGTACTGTGTGGAAGTAATTCAGTATATAGTGTATTTATAGAAGAATGCAAGGATATATACTGATCATTTGTCATTTTTATTTTCAGGATCTCCATTACTTTCAGAAAGATGGTTCATGAGAAGCAGCCGTACCAGCATGAGCCTGATCCGGATCTTAACTTTGTTTAATTTTAATTTTGTTCATTTTGGATGATCCTGTAAACAATTTATGTTTTGTTTGTGTTGCTGAAACAAGTTACTGGTTAATGGCAATTCTTTTTTGGAATATAAATTGATCATCTTTTATTTAGTTTTTCAGTACTTTCATGAATAAGTTGTTTGTTTAATGTTTATTTACATAGCCCTTTTACATGGATACATTATCGATCGGATATCATACAACAAAATAATAAATTCATAACTAATAATAAGTTAATTTCAAGTAATCATAACAGTCATGCGTTCAAAGCAAGATATGTATAAATGACAGAAACAGTGTTTTACAGTTCCACCCTTTTACATGCACCAGTAAAGAGCCCACGCCTTGCTTTAGGCTGAAATTGTTATTTCTTATAATAAATTTTTAAGATAATATGTAATGGTCCTTAAATTGAGAAAATTGATATGAGCCTTAAGTTTTAGTGGGTTGAGGCATTAATGCGTCAACGATAATAGTCCTTTGCCGAACTACACCGAGCTAAAGGTATAAAAGAGAGCTAACAGCCTAATACAAAGGTCTAAGCTTAAAGTAAATGGTTATTATATGAGTGTATGTTGTATGTCCCAACCCTAGCTTTGAGATCTAGGGTCGTTTATATAAGCTAAAATCCCAACAGAAGTGCGTGTCCTTGTGCTATTTTTCGACCCAAGTATGCCGAAGTACAGCAAATACCGGGAATCTTCTATTGCCTAAGTCAAATGCCAATATGTGATGCCGGGCGATATTTGGGCCGGCCTGATTCAAGTGCGTTATATGGGCCTGGATGACTAATTGGGCCCTATCAAATGGTAGTGATCAATCTAAGAAATAATTAACAACTGATATTTATTCTTTAAGGAAGATACAACTTCATGTCAAAGAATTCAATCTTTAAAAGAGAGTAAGGATTTGACATTTATAACTATCTCTGAATTACTGCGTAGTTATTTAACTACCACTGTATTTTTTTTTTTTCCCTTAGTAGCACGCACTTGTATTTGTATACTATGATTTTTGGACTATTAGAAGAATCAGGTGGAATATTCGGCCAGATGCCCACAAAAATAAAAGAGGGTTTCAAAAACTATTCAAAATTATAAAGAGTCAAATGGCAAATTAAAAATTAAAGCGTTGTGAAACTTCAATGAATTTCCTAGAAATTTTTTGTTGTTTAGCATTTTGAGCTATCCATAATTAAATTTCTCATTTCATATCCTATCAAGTTTTAGAGGTGGCAAATCGGGTGGGTCGGTCGGATTCGGTTAGGATCGGGTCAGTTTGACCTTCTAGAAAATCTCGGTTTGGGTCGGGTCGGGTCGGGTGATGGGTGGGCCAGGTCGGGTCAATTTTGATATTGACCTCTTTTTTATCATATATTGATTTCAGTTTGATTAATTGCATGATGTTTGATCTCAGGTAGGATCGGGTTCGGGTCAGATCAGGTCAGATCAGATCGGGTCGGGTCGGATCAGTTTGACTTTCTAAAAAATTTTGGATCGGTCGGGTCAGTTTCTACCACCTCTACTATCACTGCATGGTTATTGATTAATAAAAATTAATTTGTTTATACGAAATTCATTGGTTAATACGTGGATCACAACTCCAATGGAAAGATGATATGAAATGAAATTCAAAAGCTGAAAACTTGTCTTAACATTGTTCCCAAATTTAAGGTAGTGTCATTTTCTATGACTCATTTACCACTCAGAATGGGAGAAAAAAAAAACCAACAAATTAAACCAAAAAAAAAAACAAATCTGTTAACGTCGCCTTATTTGTCACTAACAATTGCCCTGCTTCACACGGTTCTTGGACAGCAATTTCTGCTGAAATTTATGCAATGAAGTCCTTATGTGATTAAATTCAGAGATTTCTTCCTTGCTATGCTTGTCAGCAAGATGAAGACTAAATTTAAATATGAAGAAAATCCAATCTCTCTGGACTTCTTTTAACTTTCATATATATATATATATATATTTTTTACAATTTTATGTAGCAGTACAGGACCTGCCCTTAGTACGATATGAAATAGTAATTGGATGTTACTTTCAATTATATTATCCAATATTGTAAATATGTTAGAAAGAAACCATCGAATTCTGGTACCTCAGTCACTGAAGAGGGCCTTTTAACAAAAATGAAAAATGTAGTGACAATAATTTTTTCAAGCCTTGTAAGTAAAACAAAATGAATATATGATAAATTTGCATGCTCAAATTCAATCAAAAAATCACTTTAATTTAAATTCTTAAAACAATGGTCCTCATATATATATCTCTATTTTTTTTTTTAAATCTGGGATAATATAAGACAGAGAAGTGGATGAAACTCTTCTTCAATTTCCTTGCCTTGCCCGACTGTTCCTCTTCAAAGTTCAAAAAAGTTATTTGGAGAGAAGAAGGGATTGAGAGGTATCTCAACTCAACACGACACTATATATTTTCTGTGAATTTGTGATGGTCCATTAATCATTAGGTCAGCTAGCAGCCTAGCTAGCACAAATTAAATTCTCAAGTTTTGTACATAAGGCAAGCTCTCATCATATGACCCTTGTTAATTATATATATGTGCCATCTTCTCTAATATGAAATTCAACATTTTCCTTTTGTAGTCATACAGGGAAAACATGCTTCAAAAGGTTGTGCTTTTAATTATTCTTCTTGAAAAGTCATAGAAATATATTAATTTTGGTCTATACACATGTATAGGATGTAAACCATGTACCTTTTGATAATTACTCAGATGTCTAAATAACTTTTGACTATGTATTCTGCTGTTTCAAGAATAAAATTTTTATCCGTATCAATATTAACAGGAAATATGATGAGTACTTTATTTTTGACGTTTTATTTGCATTTACATTGTTTTGTTTAGCCGTCTAATAATATTAATTTGGGACAAGATAGAGACAAAAATGTAATTTTGAATTTCGACGCATGTATGTTCTTATTAAAAGCAAATTGTCTAGTATTGGGTTGTTTACTTGCTTTCAAAACAGTCCGTGATTTAAAGGTGGAATCGTTGAGAATCATCAAGAGAATATTCAAGGAATCAATTGAAAAAAAGAGAAACTTATGTAGGTATAATCTTGAGCTTTACACTCCTTAAACTATAAGGGTCAAAGTTGAAGCCCTAAAAAAAAAATAGAAATTACATGCAAGCAATCAACTAATCTCAAATTGAACATGATTTACTAATCCACTTGCTATTGCTACTAACAATTAATTAGCACTTTTAAATCAAGAAGAAAACCACGGGGAATGCCGGTTTTTCTGCATATTAATACAATTGAGTTTCACCATTATACAGAAAAGAAAAAAGAAAAAAAAAAAAACCAAGATCATCAATTTCCGTATGATTCTTTTTTTCTTCTCTATGAGTGAATACAGAAAAAAAAAAAAAAGGGTCAGTTTTCAAATAATTTAATTTAAAAGTATTTCAAAAGGGCTTTCAATACTAATATAGAGATGGGGTTTCAATTAGAGATGGCAGGTTGTCAGGTCAGTTTAGGTTCGGTTTGATTCGGGTCAGTTTGATCAAATAGAAATGCCGGTCGGGTATCGAGTTGACGTCTGTCGACATTTTTTCGGGTCGAGTCGAGTCAGGTCGAGCAAGTTTTTTGGGTTCGATTAGATTTTGCACGTCTATTCCCGAGTCGGGTCGGGTTCGAGTCAGTCTGACTTTCTCTAAAACACGGGTCAGGTCAGTCTCACTGTTCCTGGAACACGGGTCGAGTCGGGCAGGTTTTTCGGGACGGGTCAAATTTTGCTAGCTCTAGTTTCAATACTTCATTGTAAATAGACAACAAACAGCCCATCAAATACAAAGCCTTTCTTTATATTTTAATGAAGAAGATTTTATTTTATTATATTAAACATAAAATCCTATATAATCCCATCACGAGGTGTTACAACATATATCACACACCATACCATCATCTTATCGAAAGAAGAATCTGGTATAATAGATCCTAAGGATATGTCAATCTCAAATGCCCAATCAATCAATCATAAACCATAAACCATAAACCATATCAATAATGGAGACGAGGATAAGAAAAACAAAGACCAACTACCAGTACCGGTACCGGAACCAGAAGCACCAGCACCATCCACTATTTGACAAGTAACAGAAAGTAATTCACAAATTAAGAAACAGAGGACATCCTATTTCCTATCCAACTCCAAGAAGGCTTTTCCATGTACTAATTGCAATGAGAAACATCTTGTGTCCACTAAAAAACCATCCATACATCCATAGACATGTCAGAAATGTAACAAATACATCCAGAAATGTAACTTATGGACGCTATGGACGGTTTTTCTGTGGACACTGGGTATTACTCAATTGCAATTATACATTTATACCATCTAGTAGTAACTGGTATTTTGCTGGACACAACCCCATTGCCCTTTCATTTTCCGACTTTTTATGATCACAGGTGTTCACTATTTTTTTCCATGAGATTTCTTAGACGTGTCTAATTAATGGACAATAATTCACAGAACTATGCTTGCCTACAATTAACTTATTTACAGATATTATCTACACTCAATTTATTGATATACTAATTAGTTATACCTTCAATCAAGCAATTCCTAAGCATTGCTATAGGTACATAATAGCTGTCTATATCAACTACCTTTTGACTGAAAATTACACAGGAATAATAAGTATAATTCAAAATAAATAAATCAATGAATGAATGGATAAAATAGTAACCTACAAATTGAACGAGAGGTCACAGTAGTTCCACCTTTCAACATTCAAATCCAAATATTGACCCAACTATCTGAAAAAACAACTCTGTTATCAAATTCAATGTTTAATGCGAACACTTCCCATCCAGATAAATACAACCAAAGCAAAATTAAAAAAAAAAAAAAATGTGGTCCAAATGAAAGAGAAATTTCTAGGAATCAATTTTATCTACACAAGTGAAATCCCAACTGTCACTACAAATTGGAGAATGGGTCACATTTACAAGTAACATTTTGTTAAACTGAAATATGAAAACGGATACAATATACCATCTTAAAGAGATGGGTTCTTATATTTTTCGTCATCATCTACATATTCAAAACCGAGACTTCCCCCAAAAACTGTACAAAATAAACGATATGCCTTCTCATTTCTTTTTCATCTTTACCCTATAAAGAAAAGTTGTAGTATAAACTTGACGACCGGACAATTTAACCTACATTTTCAATCTAAATTTTGCAAATGACCAATCTGAAAACCCTTCAGATATTATGGCTTAATTTTCTTTCAAGGGCAGTTATTAAACTTTCCAAAATTCTAACCTAATTGTGAAAATGCCCCAGTTCAAAGTTAAATCGGGTATATAACTTCCCTTACCAGTCCAAGCATCCCTTTCACATCTTCTCAATAAAAAGAATGGTAAATACGAGCTTTCCGACCTTTCTCAATAAATCAAATGCCCTCCGAAAAAGGATCATCAAAGGAGACATGAGGCTGACTTGAGCTGGTCCTTGGTTGTTCAGCATCGGCAAGAATTTCAAGCAACCTCAGCACATCAACTGTGTCATCCAGGTAATATTTGGCCATGCTAGGTTTGTTACCAACTGTGCATGGAAACACCTCAGTGATTTCGGGGATTGCAGGATTATTTGTGCAGTTTGTCACAGCCTCAAACATGTCCTCGTCTGAGCTGTCATCTCCTACACAGAGCACAAAGTCCGGAGATTTATTCTGGTCACGCATTGCAGCAAGTAGTGTTTCCACGACAGCACCTTTGCTTATCCCCTGGATTGAGGCAGAGGGTTAGTTCATATATCAAATTAGAGGCTCAAATTTTAAGCCCTGATGAATCAACAAAGTATCAATAACACATATTGTGTATAAGCGGCGGACAAATTGCATATAGGATATGTAGTAATTTCAAAATGGAAACCTCGTATTTGAATTTATAAAACCAAGCTTGTTGTTACCATTTAAGGCAACGCCAGGAAATACCACTGACACCTAGAATTTACCAATTGTTAAAGAGTGTAAAAACGCAAATAAGAAATATATGCAGGGGGTATATGCAAATAAAAAAGCCCGTCAAAGAAAAAGAAATGAGATAGCACTCAATCCCAGTCGGCAGATAATATACTGATATCCTACAGTAAGAGAGAGGAACAATAATTATTATTCTTGGATAAGGGAGGGCACAACATGTTGTCCCCACAGTTATTATTGAAAAATATTATTTAAGTTGTAGATAAGTATAATGAAACTCTGAATAGTAGATAATGAGCGGACCCTGAGTTGGAAATCCTAAAACCCCTAAACGTGCAAAATGTTGATATGTTAGCTGGATTTGAGGAGACCCCACTTTCTCTCTCTAAAAGTCAATCCTAATCCAAACCTTCCACTTTAGCATGAAAGCGACCTAGACTATGACTAAGAACCTCTCTAAAAGACCCCACCACAAAGCATGCATGAAAACAATCATCTGTTTATTGGTGTTTAGTACAAGCACGTCTAAATTTTGTATATCTATAACATACATGTATTTTAGAATCCCAAATATACATGTACGTTACACGTATAAGCTATACACTTAAACTGCATCGTTAGAGTTTTAATTAGCAATTTTTTTTTATCTAGTCAACCATCATAGACTATTTAAAAAGAGATGGAGAAAGAAAAACAGAAGTGTAACTGAATGATTTTGAAAAAAAAAAAAAATTCTTTAAATAATCCACTTATGTTCCATCAGACATGCAGAAAAGACGGTGTTGACCACATATGGTCGGTAATCTAACAAAACAATGGTTTTATTGATACAATTTGCAATCAGTAGATGGAAACCAATTGCCGACTTAGCAGAACAGCATACACTGGATCAGATTAAAATGCACCTAATTTGTTGATGATTTTTCTGTATCTTGAGAATTTGGAGACCTCTCACATACACACATAGAAAGCAATGCTTATATAAGTAACTCAATGTAGGATATTTATCAAGCTTACCTGGGGGATAACTTCAACAATGTGGTGGCCTCTCTTCACAATAACCGGTTCATTTGCTAACAGTTTTTCCAAATGGTCCAGTAATTCCTTTGCCTGGCACGAGCCAAAATCGGGGTCGGCCTCTTGGTGATGCCATACCAGCGCACTATCCTTCGCTTCAATATGAGATCCGTCTGTCGCCTCGGTGTACTGCTTCATTACGGGCAACACCACCTTCATCCAATCAAAATCCCACGATTGGTTGTTGCATGGTGAAGTCATCCACTGTGAATCCTTGCTCCACCTATAAGGCATAATCAGTTGTGAGTATTAAAAAAAAAATTAGGTGCATGTAGATATATTTATTTGCAGATTAGTCCCTACGTTGTTCATATCTTGGCATGGATGAGGGGTAACCTAATCAGATAAGGTTTTCGTAGCCAACATAATTTCCTAGTGTGTGTCATTTTCGGAATTAAGACGAATACTCCAACATAATTCAGGATAAGGACAATTGCAATATCCATAGCAGAATACCATGAGAATTTCAAATTGAAGAAGGGAAATCATGGCAAAAAGATTTGGCTCAGATGCAGGATAACAAGGGGACCCACAAAAATCAGAAATATCACACCATGATGGTACTCTAAGAAGCAAACTTTTTATCTGAATAATGTAGCTACAGTAAATACCGTTGAAAGTAATATCCAGATGCAAAATTGATCTTTCTTCCCTGTTGGTAAGGCAACATTTCCCAAAATAATCAGAAAAAAGAGAGATTGAGAGAGCTAATGTTACACTTAACAAAACATTTTCAACATTTAAAAGGATGCAATTAAGATTTTTTTTTTTTTTGTGGTTCTTTACCAGGGAAATACATGCATATCAAAATGGAAGTAAATAAACAATCAAGTAATGTTTGTCTATGCATAATAATTCATAAAAAAAGAACAAAAGAAAATCAATTGATGTTTGTCGATGCATAATTTATCAGAAAAAATTGGAAGTAAATAAACAGATTATGGTACCTGATGTAATAACCATGTTCTGCCGCAATACCAAGTTTCGCACAGGGCTCGAACCACCGAGCAAGCTCATCCTTCCCTCTACCACTGACAACGAACACGACATTTGACGGGTCCTCACATAACCCGTTAATAATCTGTATCACCTCCTCATTTGGGCTGTTGTCAATCTGCGACTGCGATACCATCGTTCCATCATAATCCAACATGATCAATCTGCTACATGTCTTTCTATAGCCCGACACCACCTTTTCTACCGACAATTTGTCGAACCCCGGTCCGAGAGCGACAACCCGGAAACTCATACCGAAGCCTATACCGAAACATTTCTTCCTCAGAGGATGGTCTTGACACGCCCTTTGCAAGTCCTGGTCGAACGACCGGGTCCAGTACGCCACGTCGTGTGAGCTTATGTACTTGTAATGCTTCTCGTGCCGCAACTGCTTCTCCGTTTCCGACATCGAGATCGCAGAATACATGGCCTCCGAGACGGCTTCGATGTTCCACGGGTTTATCCGAATTGCCCCACTAAGAGAAGGAGAGCAACCAACAAACTCGGAGACAACTATCACACTCTTCTTGGAGCAGTCATTCAATGCGGGGCTGAGCTCACGACATACGGTATAGTTGTACGGGATGCGGTTCAACCCATCACGGACCGCATTCATGACGCAACACTCCGCCATGGCGTAGAAGGCCGCCTTCTCATACATGGGTATGGGTCGGTTCTCTATTACCACAACAGGCTCATACCCGGCTCGCCCGAACCGGGCATTAATCCGGTCCCTAATGGAATGGGTCTCATCCCAAACCTCCTGTATGTCCTTCCCCTGACTCCGAGCCGGGTTTGTAATCTGTACCAAGACCGCCCGGCATTGCAACTCGGGCCTCTCTTCCAAAAGCTTCTCCATTGCAAGGAATTTCAGTCCGATGCCCTTGAAAAGGTCAACGTCGTCCACACCGACAATCAAGACCCGATCTTTGTACGTCTCTTTCAGTTCCCTGATCTTCGAAGCCGTCTCCGGCGACGAAACGACCGAGCGGAGCTGATCCATGTCGATTCCAACCGCAAGAATCTTGACAATTATGTTCCTGCCATAGTACTCTATCCCTATGTACCCCCTCTTGGATTGGTACCCCAAGCCGAGCAACCTGGAGCAGGACGAGAGGAAATGCCTGGCGTAGTCGAAGGTGTGGAACCCGACCATGTCCGAATTGAGCATGGCGCGGAGGATATCGTCGCGCACCGGTATGGTGCGGAAGATCTCAGACGACGGGAACGGGGAGTGGAGGAAGAACCCGAGCCGCACACCCGCGAACCTCCTCCTAAGAAAAGTCGGCAGCGCAATCAGATGATAATCATGCACCCACACGTAATCCTCTTCAGGGTTCAGAATCTCCGTGATCCGGTCGGCGAACAGCTTGTTGGCCGACAGGTACGACCGGTACAGCACGGGATCGAACGGCAAGCCGCCGTGCGAGGACGGGGACAGCGGGAGGAGGTAATGCAACAGCGGCCAGAGGTAGTGCTTGCAGAACCCATGGTAGAAACTGTCGTGGAGCTCCGGCGGCACGAAGACAGGCAAGCAGGAGAAGGATGTTAAGAGGAACTGGGAGAGGTCGTCGGATTGGGAGGGGGAAGGAGGGGGAGGGAAGGGGAGAGTGCCGACGAAGAGGGGAGGGGGGGAGGAGGGGGAGAGTTGGAAGGGGAGGGAGTCGGGGTCGAGGGAGAAGGAGAAGCGGAAAGGGGAGGAAGGGTCGGGGGAGACGCGCAGGGGGAGACGGTGGGAGACTATGATGCGGCGCGGGTGGGGAGAAGGGGAGGGGGAGAAGGAAGGCATTGGGGTAGGAGAAAGTGGAGTGGGGGAGAAGAGGGAGAAGAGGGGTAACGGAGGAGGGTTGGGGAGACGAAGAGGGAGGGTTAATGGGAAGAAGGTATTTAACGGCGGGAGGGACGGGTGGACGGAGGGAAGGAGGGACGGATGGATGGATGGAGAAGGAAGAGGGACGAGGGACGGACGGACGGACCGATGGATGGATGGATGGATGGACGGACCGATGAGAGAGGAAGAGGAAGGGGAAGAGGTATGCCTGTGCCTGTTTGAGAGGGGGGAGGACGATTTCATATCCTCTGCAGCGCTGCATTGTGTAGCGCAGGATGAGAACCGTTAGATCATCTCGAGATCTATGCGGCATGAATCTCGAGATGATCCAACGGTTCACATCCTGCCCTACACAATGCAGCGCTACAGAGGATGAGCACCTGTGGGGGGGACTGGGGAGGACGGTTCTTTATTGTGAATTAATTGTGGACTGTGGAGTTATTTCTTTGAGAAGATGTTCTTATCCCATTCTTTTTTGTCCTCTTCAATTTTTTCCACTGAGATCTTAGTTCATCCTCTTAAATTTTTCTGCTAAGATTTTAATTCAAAATTCAAATTCTTATCAATTATATAGTTAATTTGACTCTAAAAGTTAAAGCCGGGTCTAACTATTTAATAGTCAAATTTGTTATATTACAGTGTTATGGTAAATAATGTTTGCGCGAATATGGTTTTTATACCTATTTGTCAGGGTGTTTAGACTTTTTTTATGATGGGGGTGTTGATAGTCGATGCATCAAATGTTCATATATACCGCTCTGAGATTCTGAGTAAGATGTCTAAGATGCTACGTCTGGTGAATGAATCTGTGTAGGACGCGTCCTAGATTCCCGTTCTGTTGAATAACCACCAACTCGAACTTGAGCGTTCATACAATGTATATCGGGTGTACTCATATCTATTACATCATGGTGTCATACTTAATGCACAAGAGAGTGTACAGAAGGAAGACATTTAAGGGAGATTTTTTTGAAGGATAGTTAGCATGCCCCTCTTTTATGTTTTTGGTGGAGTAATACCTAGCTTCCATAGAAAGACTATCTATAACTTGATTAACTTTCATAGACTTGGGGATATATTTGTTTTTTTTTTTTTTTGAGAGAATGTATGAGGTACATTTGTTTTTTTTTTTTCTTGGGGATATATTTGTTACATTTAAGAATGTATGAGGTACATTTTTTTTACGTCTATGAATATATAGACGGTTTTTCAATGAACACAAAATGTTTCTTTTTGGTGCTTTTGATCTTCTAGGGCTGGACTTGGCAATGACATTAGTATTTAAGGATTAAGGAATGAAAAATCAGACTTTCAGATGTTAAAATGTTAATTGTCATATGAGTATATTTGAAATTCTTATTTCTATATAGATTATAGAAGAATCACCGAGAAACACATGTTATATATGTTATGTTTGTTTGTACACAAGAAATCACAATATTTTTATTTTTTTTATGTACTATGTATCAAGAATTTACAAACCTAATTGATGAAATTCTATGATTTATTGAGGCCCATAGAAACAAAGTTGGGATTTTGTATTTTTTTTTTTAATACATTCAATTTAGAATATTAAAAAACATTCAACAGTTTGCATGTGTTAAATTATGCTTATGTAATTAAACAATTAGACATGGAAGACACCATAGACATATTTGATCCCTTCTCTCTCTCTTTTTTTTTTTTTTTTTTTTTTTGAGAATAATCCCTTCTCTTTGTCATTAGCTTTGTTACATTGTAGCCAATTAACTATTATTTTTCTTGTTCAAAACAAAGTATTAAAAAAAAAACTTCAATGTTGGTATTAAATCATATAAAGAAAGATGATAATATATGAAATACAGCATTTACAGAAATTGACCGTTTCTACTGAACGTGTGTTTCAAATTAAATTTACATTTGAACGAACCATGTCTTTTGCATCATTTTTAGCATTTAATTTTTTTATGGATCCACACATGTTAAGGTCAATCAAAATTTTAATGACTATCGCATTTGTATGCTTAATTAATTAAATTACCAAATATAAAATAAAAAATTATTTCTAATAGAAAAATATGCAGAATCTCCATACACAAAATAAGCCAATTCAAATTTATATATAAAGATGTGCACAAAAATATATAAATCTATTGTTAATATGATAAAATATGTTAAACATAAATCACATAATAATTCTTCTTTTTTTTTTACAAATTTATGTTTCTACTTTCTAGCACATCAAAACTTGTACAACCAGTGAAATACAAAATCAAGTGTGAAAATAAATTATAATGTATTCTCTCATAGATTCTGTACAAATAATTATACGCATGTGTTATGTGTATGTTGTGTAAACCATATGTATATGATTAATTAGGTGCTATTATTGATACATGTGCATATATAACCCAAATATAAATTGACCATGACTTGTCTGGAGTTCATCAAATTTCAAGAAAATGCCCCCAGAAGAACCGCAACAAATACAGAGAAAATGTCGGATTCGTTGAACTAAAAATGACTTATATATGTTACACAAGTTATTTATGTTTTTATTGCATGCAGAGCATTTAAACGCATGTTATATAATATGTTACAGTTATACATGCATAAGAAAAATAAATTAAGAATGCAATACAACTACAAAGCATTCCAAGTTTTTTTTTTTTTTTTTTTTTTTTTTTTGAAAAGCTTGACAGCGGCTGCCAAGTACTACAAAGCACCCAAGCAGGGGCGGAGCTAGACTTTTGAGCAAGCTATAGCACACTTGAATCTTAAGAGAAAGATATATGTCTAATTTGTTAATCAAACTAAGACACAATATAATTTTACTTAGTATTTTCAATATACCCATGAAAGTATATCATACATGTCATAGCTTCAAAAAATCAAGCCCGAGCACTTGCCGAGGCTTGCCTATGCACAAATCCGCCCTACACCCAAGTTAGAAATAACATTTATGCAAGGGCCGTGCACACAAAATTTATTACTTATAGGGTATTGACAAACTATATATTATTAGGTCATTTTTTTATTTTTTTTGTGAGGGGATGTATACGAAATTCTGACTATTATTTAAATTTGAGTCATATCGGATAAACTAAATCAGATCTATCTTACTTTTTAAAAGTCCAGCTGGAGCTAGGATGAATTAAGTTTGTACATGAGAACATTTCTCAGTCCAGTTGTGTAGAATTTTAAGCTGTTACGTTTTAAAAAGTATCGAGTGAAATCTGCTATTCAATCTTGTAGACAAATCATAATTCGAATTATTAATTAATAATTAATTAATTTGGGGCTGAATTGATTGAATCTAGCTAAGCGGTTTTTATATTTTCTTACATATTTCCATCTCCATTAATTAATTGTAACCATAACAGGAAATTAATTTGCATTCAGTTTCTTTTCCAATAATTAGTGCAACAATTAATTGACATAAAATACGATGAAGTTGCATGTATATAAATACAGCGGGCGATGATGATCTACCCATAAATAAACTAGAAAGAGGGTAGCTCACCAAGCATCTCAACTATATCGCATCATTAATATTATTAACCATTGATTTTGCTTAAATCTCTTTATCTACTTTGATTCAATAGTTTATATATATATATGTATTTTCTCTTCCCCATTTAATAAGGTGACATGATGACATGATATGTCTAAAGCAAAATTTAATCTTTAAAGTAGTCTAACATTTATGTGTTATTATTTATAAATTATTACTATTATTCACATCAAATATTTTAAAATTATGTTTAATTTTTCTAAAATAAATATATATCATTTATAAGCTTTATATTTATTTGTTATCATATTTCGGGCTTCGCCCAGTTATAGTCTAGTACCTATAATATAATATGCTTACACACTCTTATATATACGTACTCGTATACATCTTTTATTATAGATATATTAATGATGTGGCATAGTTGAGATGCTTGGAGAGCTACCCCTCTTTCTAGTTGCAGAGTAATCCCTAGCGTCCATAGAAAAACCGTCTATAGCATCTATAGGTTACATTTCAGGTCTTCAGGATGTATAATGTAATCTATTACATTATTTACACGTCTATAGTCTATAGATATATGGACGGTTTTTCAATGGACGCGAGATTTTTCTCATATATCTATATATGCATATATAGGCTTAACTTTATTAATTAATCCCAAACTTATGGAGCCCCTTGTTTTTCTTCAATAATTAACAAAGACATTTTTTTCCATGAAATCATTGTTTGCGTTAGGGTGACGCAATAGAAACATAGAGTTTATTGCTTTAATTATTTTAATTATTTCATCTTCATTAGGGAAAAACACTTGACTGGTTTTCTAATATAAAAAAAAAATTATATTCCAATAGGGAGGATATATAAACCGTTGAACAACATTTTTCCTTGTGAAAGAAAATTTCATTTAATCCGTACATATTGCTAGTTGGCAACACAAATCCAAAGATTTCTTCCCTTTTTTTTTTTTCCTTTTTTGATGACTAAGCTCTTACATTTATAGGCAAAACCTAATACGACAAAAAAAAATAATAATAAAAGCCTCTTACATTATTCAATTTCTTGACAAGGACAATCTGGATTATAAATTCATGAAAATTATAGTGTTTGTAGTCATATTTGATTCTTCATATCTTCCTTTGTGTATTTTATTTTTCTTGCCTATAATATATTCATTTAGATCGACAGTTCTTTTATTTGCATTCTTACCTCTTTTAAATGACATATGCTCTGTATTATATATATTTATTTAGATATAAATTTTAAAGTAATACAGCTTTTTAATATATTTTCAAGTTTTTACGATTTGGATTTAGTATCCTTACATATATTAATTCCTCCGGAGTAAAGCTTCCATAAACTTACGCTTACTGAGATTTTTATGGGTTTAACTTTAAACTCAAAAACAAATCAAATTGCAGTAGTTTATTTTTTATGGGTTTAAACTCAAAAACGTATCAAATTGCAAGAGTATATGTTTGGTAGCCTTTTTTTTATGGGCCTGGTGAATGTTCAAAAAAAAAAAAAAAAACTATGGTTCAAGCCTTCGTAGGAGCTTTTCTTTCTTTAAAAAAAAATAAACAAATACTAATCATTTCAAAATTTTGGTTCCTGTAAAGAGCAAGTTCTTTATATCAAAATCTTGTCGGATACATAAATTTTATGTTTCTTAAAATTTGGATACTTGTTAGAGATGATTTACTATATATGTTTTTTGAGTTAAGCTCGTAAAAGATCTTCGTGTAAGCTCACAATATTTTGCTCATCAATCCATCCTACAAAATATAGACTTAGACCTTAGTTTCAGAGTTGTGTTTGTGCAGACAGCATGGTGATCTTCAGAATGTTTGTTTAATTACCAGAGACCTCTATCCTGGATTAAGTCACCAGTTCTTTTTAATTTGTATTTTCATTTTCTACTAAAAAAAAACTTCCTATTTATGGAAATTTTTTTTTGTCTATCCCTAAAAAAAAAAAGAATATTAATATTACCCTTGTCTGCAAACAAATCTAAAAAATTTGCCTACTTTGCTTGTGGCCACATCCATAAGTCAATGTGAATGCATGCATTCAAAGTGTGAAAAATTGATAAAAATTTTGCTAAGTTCTAATAATCAGCATGTCTAAACGCAATAAATTATTTCTGGCTGCTCTTTGATAAAGCTTCTGAACGTATTAAAGGGTTTCTAGCTGAGAAATGAGAATCGTTCAGATTGACTTGTAGACGTCAACACAAGTAGAGTAGGCATAGATTTGAGAATTGTTTTAAAGAAAGATAATATTGATGTTTCTATTATTTGTAGGGTTAAAATTTTTTGCTTATGATCTGTAAGCACTACTGGGAATTTCAATAAACTTTTTATTTTTTATAAAAATAGAAATAACAATGACATAAGAGAGAGTTGCACATATATCAGCTTATCCACATTGAATAGTGTACAAATTTAAGGGTGTGTTTGGCATAACCATCTTCTTCGAGAATTGAGTAGATATATCATTATTATAGAAGAAATTAATGCTCTTTTTTTTTTTTTGAGGAATGAAATTAATGCTCTTTCATCATCTTCTAGAATTTTGAGCAAGCATTTGGAGAGAAAGTTATAATTAAATTGAATTGAGATAGGCTTTTGTAGAAGTGGCATATTATTGGTTCAGGTCGGATTCGGGTTCGGGTCTGATTGGGTCGGTTTGACTAAATGGAAATGTCAGGTTGGGCATCGGGTTGACGGCTGCCAGTATTTTTTCGGGTCGGGTCGGGTGGATTTTTCGGGTCTAATCAGATTTTGCACCTCTATTCCCAGTCAGGTCGGGTCGGGTTCGGTTCGGGTCAGTCTCACTTTCCCTAGAACACAGTTTGGGTTGGGTTCAGCTCGGGTCGGGTCGGGGTCGGGTCAGTTTGACTTTTTCTGAAACTCGGGTTGGGTCAAATTTTTCCACCACTAGGCTTTTGTGATGTTCTTTTAGAGGAAGTGTTCTTCCACCAAATTTGCCTATATTAGAGATAGATATCTACACTAAATATGTTTGCATTCTTTTCCAAATACAAAAGCCTCGATTTATGGTACGCATTATATTCCTTATAAAAAAAAATATTGGGAATACAAAACTTTTCTACTTTTTAAAATTTCTAAGTATTGATTATATATTTTTGATAACAATATTCTTTCATGTGCAATCATTTTGTTGAATAAAGCAATCATTTTGATATTGATAGGAAGCAAATAATAGGAAAAATTAGGTAAATGATCACTTCACTTTATCCCAATTCAGTAAGACAAAGGAACCACTCCTTAATGTAATGTCAATATCATCAGGTGTGATCATTTTGCCGATCAAAATATGTCTATATACTGAATTTATAAAGTAAAGGAAAAAAAAACAGAGAGAGAGAGAAAAGATTGTGAACAATGTTTGTTTAACAAAATGCCGATAAAGAAATTTATTAACAAAATGCCAATAAGAAAATTATTAACGAAATAAATAAAAAATATAATATAACGTCGTATCTCCCTATTCATGATAGTGGATAAATAAAAGTTTTTTTTTTTTTCTGTAAGAGGCACAACTCTCTATTATAAGTATATCAGATAATTTATTTAAAAAATATTTTACGAGGAAAATTATTATTGAAAAATATTTATTTGTATTAAAGTGGCAATTATTAGTTGGATAAGAACCAGGAAATTAATAGGCAACAGCCAGATAGACAGACAAACAAACAGACATAGCCCCCAAGAAAAAAGGACTAAGTTAAATAAATTAAAAAAAGTGCCATGTGATTGTGGCAATGCCTTTCTAAGTTTACCCAATCGGCCAATCCATGGAGTCCGTATCCACTAGAATGGTCAGGACATGAAGTAGTGAGAAGTGGTTAGCTAGCAACACAAATTAGTTTTTCGGGCAGCCTCGAGATCCGTGCTGAGGATTTGTAGGGGGAGATTTTGACCCTTGCATATGAAATACCTCAGGGGATGTGAACTCCAATCGATGAGTTATCTACAGAAATTTTCCAAGCGTCATCATTTTATCTGTCCACAGGTCTATACATATACAAAATTTGTAATTTTTATTTTAAATTGTGTAATACTTAATTTAAATTTAAGTAACGACGTCACCGTGTGGACACTAATTTTGAGGATACTGAATATAACACTTATCTATACTGGTTCAGATAAATAAAGAGAAGGAAATGAAATGGAAAATTCTATCCATTTCACTAGCATCATTATAGAATCTTCCTCCTCGGCTCTCAGTTCTCAAAAGGCTCCTGGGCCTACTCTTTAACATGCGTAGGATTCCACATGAATTATAAGGAAAATATATAAAGGTAGGATTTCATATCCTCTGTAGCACACGATACATTGTGTAGCACACGATGTGAACCGTTAGATCATCTCAAGATATGTACTTCCTTGAATCTCGAGATGATCTAACAGTTTACATCCTGTGCTGCACAATGCAGCCTACAGAGGATAAGCACCCTTGATAAAGGTAGTGCACCTTAAATTTTTTTTTTTTTAGTCTAATACACTCACTTGTACCAATGTGTTTGACCCAATTATTTATCTGTTTGCCGCAAACAGTAATGTATATGTTAACTAGAAAAAATATTTATTAATCAGATAAATATACATATTAACTGAAAAATAATATATGTTAATTGAAATACAGTAAACAGATATACATCACAAAAAGGTGGTCAGTACTAATACTCTAATTATAATTCTAATTGGTTGATGGTAGATAGCACTTCCCAACTTAAATTATGAGAGATACTTCTTTAATAATTATCCTTAAGTGCACAGACGTTACTTATTAATTATGAGAGACATCTCTTTAATAAATTAACAAAATGTAATAAATCAAAGAGGGATTCTTGACCATAGAAATTTTCACAATCTTGACAATTTGAATTCAAATTAATAAAGACAATATTAAAAATAAGAAAAAATTATAGATGTATCTTCAAACTTAATTATAAATTGATATTATTTTAAATTTAAAGCAATTTAAATATTGTTTGATAGCTCATTCAAAGTTTGTACAATTTTTAACAGTTTAAATTTTACTAATCTTTAATGGACTATCAGATATTACCGAATTGCTTCAAATTTTAAAAACATAATCAGCATAGTTAAGCTCCACAATATTTTTATAAAATTTTTTTACGTTTTAATATTTTTTAAAGGTTTTTTTCCATTTTCTTTAAAAAAGCTATTATCAAGATTTTGACAAGATCATCAATCTCCGGAGTGTTCATCCCCTAACTTGCTGCATCTTACAGTTCATAATGTGAGCCGTTGGATCGTCTCGCGATCCGAACTAATATGATCTTGAGACAATCCAACGGATCACGTGCTGTAGCTGCACTGCACAATGCGGTATAGCAGGGGATATATAAAATCCAATCTCCCCTCTATATTTATTTTTTTTTTTTGAAGTGGTTGGCAATATTGCCACCATTATAATTTCATTAAAAAAAAAAAAAAGAATCCCCTCTACATTAAAACCCCTAATTTGGTCAATGATGGATTGGTGATAGACCAAGTTCTTAGGTCATGGGTCCGCATCTGCTGCCATAAAAAACTATGTCAGGATCTTGTCATAGTTTATACAGTCTGTTGAATCATTTTAAACGGTCTAGATATCTAGAAATAGGAGTCTTTTTATTGTGAGTCCTACTTACATAGACACAAAAGTATGGCATGCCATAGAAAACTATGGCTGCGGATGTCATTCCCTTCATCCTTATCTGAAATATCGAATATATATATCCACATAGAAACTCCATAACTGGCCCCACAGTTTGTCTCTCCCATTATCTGGTATTTGTTGTGATTTGAGGAAGAAAAGTATATATACATATAATTCTTCAGTACTATCTAGAGATGGCAAAATCTGACACGACCTGAGAAACCCGCCCGACCCAACCCGATCCAAGATCAAACAACATGCAATCCAACTTAAATCAATATATGACTAAAAAAAGTTAATATTAAAATTGACCTAACCCGACCCGATCCGACCTGAGATCTTCTAGAAAATCAAATTGACCCAACCCGTCTGACACGAACCTGACCCGCCCGCCCGATTTGTCACCTTTGGTACTATAGCAATGGAGATAATTAATCCTCTGATAATGGATCATGCATCAAGTTGTGGAGCCCATCTTTCAGTGAGTCTCAGTCTCTCAGCCTCAGACGCATTATCGATTTCAGCCGCATGTGTTCCTCCAAGGGAAATGGCTCAGAAAATCTTTGGGTTCAAGTTGTGGGCTTCACAATATTCGGAATAGACATTTTTTTTGGACTAATAAAAGACATTGTTCATAGACCAAAAAGGCAAATAGTTTGTTTGAGTAGTAGGTAGCGTCTACTCTTTTTACTTATCCACCGGTCTACTGTATTTTTAGTGAACAAATATTATTTTTCAGTAAAAAGTTATATCTTTCCGATTAACAGATATCATTTTCCAGTTAACAAATATACTACGATTTTCAGTGAATATTTATGCAACTGTGGTAAGCAGTGGGTGCACGTAGTGTGTCAGAACTATGAGAGGGGTGGATGAGTGACCTACTTAATAGGGGGTGGACCCTACATGTTATTCTAGTTTTTTTCATGACAGTGGGCATTCATTGAAAATGAATTTTAGAAAATAAGAATGCTGGTTTAAATAAGGTAAGCTAATATAAATTATAAAGATGTTAAAAATTTGAGTAAATATACCATGAGCTTAAGCCCTTCTATAAGGACATCTTCAAAAATATATCAAACCGCCTCCAAATTTTGATGTATATAGCTTGATAGATTCTTTATATCAAAACCTTAGGGGATACAAAAAATTTTCCATTTTTAACAACTTTAAAAGTATTTGTTTGAGATTTTTTAAAAGTGACTATACAAAATTTATAAAATAATCAAGTTTTAGGTATCATTTTTAAAAAATCTCAAACAAGTACTTAAATACACTTTCAAAAATTGAAAATTATTGTGTCTCATCATAAGGTTTTGATATAAAGAATCTATTGAGCCATATAAATTGAAACTTGAAGGTGATTTGATAGGTTTTTGAAGGTGCGCTCACGGAAGTGCTTAAGCTTATGGTATATTTCTCTATAAATTTGCCAAAATCAATTATATTAGTATGCATGGTTGATGAATTGATATGTACATTAACTCATTTAGTAAATCTATATAATATATAAAGTATACCCCACAATAGTAATATTGTAATAAAGCTATTAATGTGACTCTTTAATATGAATACTTATAACATTTGACATTTTATGATATCTCTATAACATATTTCATTAAGTAATCTTACAAGAAATGGTTCGCCAGAAGGACATAGATCATGTTAGCGTCAACAACTACTCATCATAAAGCCATTTTTTTTTTTATATCTTGTCTAAATGGATATGAATTAGCACATATATACTTAATTAATTAATGCAAATTTCGAAATGCAAAATATATTATTTGACTTCAATCATAGTTCCAACTCACAACAACAAATATGGTCTGCCATTTAACAACACATCAGAATAATTTGCATTTTCGCATACATTATTATAAAAAATGTTGATTAAAAAAAAGATAATAATAATAAATTAAAATTGAAGTTTTGCCAAACCATAAAATTTTTTTAGTATAAGTGTAGCACATTAAAATGTAATGATTATTATTTTTTAAAAAAAAAAGTATAATCACGGCCTTGCTCATAATATTTATAAGAACAAATTTAGAAATTGACCTTATCTTAAAGATATCAATTATTTTCAATGCAACTTAGAAAAATGGCATGCACTCTACTACTGCATGACATTTTTAATCAATCTAACAATTTAATTACTATCCTTATACATCCCTCTGTTTGGTAAGCGTAGTAAGTTAAAGCGGAGTAAAACACTAAATCACCTTAAAGCAGTGATGTTTGGTTGTAGTGAAGTAAATAGATGAAGTAAAGTGAGTAGAATGTGTAAAAGATGTGAAATGTTGGTAATTTAGTTTACTACATCTATATAGCTGCGTTAACTTACTACACCTTAAATCACTTGCGTTTGGTGACTTAAAGCACCTTAAAGTACCTTAAATCTATTTTACTACATTGCCAAATGGGGGTATGATTTTCAGAGCTGATATATTGTAGTTGGTACAAACTTACAAGTTTCATTTGTACCAAACTCATCTAATATATTTATTTTGTACCAATTTAATTAAAAATGATTTTGAGAACTAAATAATTGTGATTTTTTTTTCCCATCCTTTTGCCCATCTCTGTTAGCAATCCTAATTAACAACTCGAAGAGCTGGTATATTGATTAATGATTATGTTGTAACTTGTAAGAATGGAGCTCCAAATTCACAATGTAATCAATTTATGTAGACAAAAGTTGCTTATTCCATAATTAAATTAATTAACACATTTCTCACGACGGTTATTGTAGTTTAATTAAACTATGGCTAGTTAATTCTGCTATGGATAGAATAAAATATGCATGGGCTGTTTATTTTTCATAATCAGATGATTGATTGATTGATTGTGATATGTTTTTTAGATACAATTAAAAAGACATTTTGATAAGAACCGCTCGATTCAAAATGAAAGGTTGCTCAGCCGATGCAGAGCAGAACCACTCTTAAAACTGTTTATTAATTTCACTTGCTGATGTCATAAAGTCAATAGGGTCATTATTATGAGAATGTATTTTTTGGGAATTGGGGGTGATAAATTAATCTATTAAACTTCTAATCAATTGCAGTATATATATTCAATATATTTTCCTTCTATTCTTTAATAAAAAAAAAATATTTTCCTTCTATTCACGTGTTCCTTCAATCAAAAAAGTAAAAATAAAGAGTATTAATTACACGACGACCTAATTATATTCAAACCATTAATATTAATCTATTCAACGTGGGGCAACAAAAGGTTCTTATCCAAACCTAGATAACTAATTAAATAATCCAATACCTAACTAACGCAATTAAAGACTAATTAGAATCTATGATTAGTTGATCATCACACAATTCCAGAGAGGTGTGCTTAATGCCTTAATAATTTGTTTATGATGCATTATTGATGTCTCTTTGTAGCCTGAGGATTGGTAGAAATTAATTAATAAATGGATTATATAATATATATAATATATATGCATGCATGCGTGCTTACAAGTGCTTCGATAAAATATTATATATATATCACTAAAGGGCATAATATATTGTTTTATCCGAGATAAATTTGTCTCATTATTGCGCACCAATAAAATCTTGGCACGTATCTTAAAGTATGAATTGTTTTTAATGTTAGAAAAGTGAAGACTTTACTTTTAAGGTGCACGTAGTGAAAAGTTGGATATGGATATCTCAAAAGGAAAGATAAGGGCAAATTTAGACGTTTATTTTTGTCTTTATGAAACAACATTGTTTAAAAGTTGAAATCACTTGGGAAAATATGGTTATGCTATGAATCTACCGATCAACTTTTCATTTTGAATCAAGTGATTCTTATTAAACATCTCTGTTTAATTTTATCTAAAAGATATATATATATACATCATGACCATCGGATTCTAAAAAATGAATGGTACACGTTTCACTAAATCCACAACAGAATTAGCCATTAAATAATTTTTGATAGAGATATATATATCCAAACATAAAGTTTTGATGGGGAAAATTTAATTTAATTTCAGTTGCAATTAATGTTTTAAAGAATACTTATCACAATTCTCCTAGTTAATTTAGATAGCGCGCAATTTATCAAATTTCACATTCAACTTCCAACGAAGATTGAGAAATGGTAGATTGGTAGGTACTAGTGTTTTAAAAAAACTCGAGAGGTCCGAACCCGACCCGAGAAACTCAGGAAAAATGGACCGACCGATCCGACCCGGGCTTCTGACCGGGGCAACCCGAGAGGACCGGGAGGGACGGTCCTCGCAAGGGTAGGTATCCATATTCCTAAAAAAATTCCCATGGAAACCCGACCCGAGCAAACCCAGGACCCGGCCCAGGGTACCGGGGCAACCCGAGGCCCGACCCTACTCGTCCCGAGGTACCGGGGCAACCTGGGACCTGACCCTAACCGACCCGGGGCAACCCGGGATTCGACCTTACCCGACCCGGGGTACCAGGGTAATAACCCAAGGTAACCCGACTTGGTTCCAACTTTTCCCGCCTATGTTAACAACTAATATAATATTATTTAAGTTTTATTTTCAAGAAGATTTTTTTTGTTTTACAACAAATATAATTATTAATTTTTTTTTATTTTCTATGTTATTTTTTCGGTATAAATAATACTATTTTAATTTTTTTATTTTTAATATAAAAATACTATTTTCCTAACTTTTAATTATATAATATATATATATATATATATATATATATATAGAGAGAGAGAGAGAGAGTAAAACTACGGTGCTCTTAAGCTCACGGGAGCCTCCCATGAGCTTAACACCAAAAACATGTCAAACCATATCCAAATTTTGATTTATATGGCACAATAAATTCTTTATATCAAAATCATGTGGCATGCAAAAATTTACCATTTTAAGAGATTTTTAAGTATTTATTTTAGATTTTTTTTTAAGAGCAACTATACAATATTAATAAAATAATCGATATTTCATATGTAACTTTTAAAAAATCCGAAATAAATACTTAAAAATCTCTAAAAATGGAAAATTTTTGCATGCCACGTGGTTTTGATATAAATAATTTATTGAGTCATATAAATCAAAATTTGGATGTGGTTTGATACGTTTTTTGTGTTAAGCTCACGGGAGGCCCCCGTGAGCTTAGGAGCACGGTAGTTTTACTCTCTCTCTCTCTATATATATATGATTAAAACAAATAATTTAATTTTTAATTGCTTTTTATTTTTTTAAGTATATTTTTCGATTTTTGTAGTTTAAAATAGGTGTATTATATTTTTTTATATATTTTTTGTTTTGTTTTCTTATTTTTTTGACATATAACTCCGGGACCGGGCAATCCGAGCAACCCAGACCGGGAAACCCGGGCAACCCGGGAGGGACGGTCCTAAGCTAGGTCCAATCTCCTTCCCCCCAAAATTTTTCCGAGGTTTCCCAAACCGAGAAAACCTGTGGACCGGGGAACCCGTAGACCGAGGCAGGTTTGGACCGACCCGGACCATTTTTAAATCACTAGTAGATACATAATACATTTATCTATACTTCTATACTATATTAAAAAGTACCTATGAATTGGACACCTCCATTTTTTTTTTTTCAGTGTTTCCAGTGTTGATCGGACAGTGCAAATTAATTTCAGTTTGTTAAATGGCTACGATTGGTTCAATTAATCTTGTTTCCTCTCCATTTGTTTTCCAGAAAGGAAATTCTTTAAATGCAAATCTTCAGAGAAAATTAATTATATATATTCACCATATACACTACCACAATATACACTACACAAATTGAGATGAGAATATAAGAAGCCCTTACAACGGGCGGGTTTTTTTTTGCTAGTATATTTAAAAAATGCATTAAGATTATATTACTTTTAACGACGGCTATCATAAAACACTATTATTAAATTTTCAAATGAATCCCCTTTGACATACTCTGCAAATATATACAAAATATATAGGGATAAAATAGTCGATACTTGAATCTAACGGGCGCACTAATAAAAATAAAATTATTAATAGAACTTTTTCCGCATGCATTTGAAACAAATTAATAAAATGCAGCATTTCTTCAGGTTATTAGTTATGAGCTCAATTATGATATATGTTTTGTACTTAATTTTATTTTTAATTTCCACTTTACAATCACGATATGTTAATCCCACATCATTTTGCAAACTTAATTTTTTCATTTCCCTTTTTTAAAGAGTTTGAGACTCAGCTTAATTATTGGTCGTTATTTCTGCATTAAATATTAAAACAAGTTTATAGTGGAGTCTGAAGAAGCAACAGAGAAATAAATATTTTGCTCTTTATTTATTTCAAGCACATATAACTCGGATATATATATACAATACAACTCCACAAACATCCAATCACATAAAAATACCTCAAGAATGTGACAATATTATAAATACTTGTAATGAAATTAGGTACGAGGTCTCGCATCATATCGACTGTTAATTATTTTTTAAAAAAAAAATGAAGTTACATATAGCCTATAGTTGATAACAGGTGCTTAATTTGCATATGATTAATTGGTGAATTGGCAAATGGCCTAGTAGCTCAAGTGATAGCTAACTAGGATGATTTTCAAGAGGTCATGGGTTCAATCCTCCATAGACGCAAAATAAAAAGTTTCAATGAAACTAGTGGAGTATTCCACTTTCTTCAAAAAAAAAAAAAAAAAAAAAAAATTGGTGAATTGTGCTTCATGTTATTGGGATTTTTTTTTTTTTTTTTTGCTCCATGTACTTGTTTTAACAGAAAAATTGGAATATCTTTTTTGAATATTGCAAATTGAAAGTCCCGAATTTCTTTCGAAAAATAATAATAACAGCTTTAGGTTTCATTCTACGATATTTGCTATGCATTGATAACAGCTAGTCTCGACCTTTACTGACAATAATTACGTACAAGAGTTGAGGTTAGAGCATCTCCAAGGGACTCCCTAAAAATGGATCCCAATATACCTATATTGGGTGTCATCCTAAATTTTTTGAGAGCAAATCTCACCTCAATCTCCAACAGATTCCCAAAATATGGATCCCAATACATTTAAACTAGGCCAAAATACGAATCCCAATACATTTGAACGGTTTGGATTTGGCTCTAGTTTTGGGAAGTTGGATTGGGAGTGCCCAAAAAAGCCACCAAAATAGCTAAAATTAGAGAGGGTTTTGGGATAGCCCAAAAATTGGAAAGGGTTTTGGGCTTCTATTGGAGACCAAATTTTGTTCCTAATTCCCAATAATTAGTTTTAAGAATGGTTTTGGGAAGCCCTTGGAGATGCTCTTACAGCCATGCATCTAATTGATTATATTTGCTATGCATTAATTTCTTCCATCACCCAGAATCCATTCTACGATACTAGAGCTGTAACTCGGGCTTCGTCCCGAAAAGTAGTATCAAATAAATAATTAAAAATTCTATAAAAATTTTAAATATTTATATTAAACAAAATTTAAAAAAAAATTGTAAATTTTTTAGGTAAGTAAATAATAATAATAATAATAATACAATAAATTATAAATAAGAACCATATATAATGTTCGACCATTTTAAGGGTTAAATTTTGTTTTGGATATGTTGCATTCATCTTATTTAATGAGGAAAGAAAAAAAAAATATAAGCCATTGGATCAAAGTAGATAAAAAGTTTCAAACAAAATCAATGGTTAATAATAGTGATGATGTGGCATAGTTGAGATGCTTGGAAATCTACTCCACTTTATAGAGTATAGATTTGTCTAATTGTCTTGATCACAAGTGCTTAATTTCGGAAATTTAACAATACAAAAAGGTGCTGATGCTGAGTATACGTATATTTTGTAAAGAGTCCACGCCCTGCTTTAGGCTGAAATTGTTATATCTTATAATAAAGGGCCGAAGGCTCATCTCTTGTGAGAAAACTAATATGGGCCTTAAATTTTAATGGGCCGAGACATTAATGTACGTGTGGTGGTGATCAATCTAAGTAAACAATCAATGACTGAGATTTCTTCTTTGGGGAAGATAGAACTTTCATATAAAAAAAAAAATCCAATATCCTTTTATTAAGTAAGGATATATAATGTACGTGTGAGTGGAGATGAGAAAATAATACGGCACATTAGGATTTCATATCCCCTGCTGTACTGCATTGTGCAGTTCACAGCATTATCCATTGGATTATCTTGAGATTCGTGCCAACTCGGATCTTGAGACGATCCAACGGCTGACGCTGTGAACTACACAATGCAGTAAGTCACGGGATGAACACTCCCACATTAGCGGGAGAGTGCAGTGCCACATCCTGGTGGCACTATATATAGAGTTAGACTATTATACTAAAGATAGAATTTCGGACTGAAATGCTAACACCTTAAAATTTATGTTATCGTGTCCGAAATCATGATTTATGGTGCTCAATAAATTCCTCCTATGAAAATATTGGGGAATACAAAAATTTTATATATGGCTTTATATATAGTTCAATAATCATAGTGAATTTAACATATTTATTTTGCCATGATTTGAATTGTAACTATAATTTGATTTAATTTAATGGGGAAGGATAGCTGCCTGAATTAAAAAAAAAAAAATTGGGCGATATTAGGTATTTGAGGGAGTGCTTAACTTTAAAGTAAGTCTGAAAATAAAATTAATTTAGTTCTAGTCCTGGAACTTTATAATTGGGAAATAAAGGCTAGTTAATTAATAACTATAAACATATATACAACTGTTCTGAATTGTAATGTAATTACTAATTAGTCAATAAGAAAATTCTGTGAGTTGCAATTATTTTTCTCCACGTCTTTACTGACAGAGATCGTCTGGAATTTGATCCATTTGAATTTTATTCAGATCAATAAATTTATTAATATATACTCTATTGAAGAAAATTGATTTCCAAGGGTTTTTAGTTAATTATTATGCAACCTCATTATTCCCCCTCTTATTTAAAAGTATGTTTCCTTTGTTTAAACTTTTAAGTATTAGATGTTTTTTCACCAAATGATGTTAATTAATTAACTAAGTTTTGCCACATTGCACCAATTTTTATTTGGTAATGACAAAAATTGAAACTTTTTTAGTTGTGTGACAAATAAAAAAAATGGAAAGTTTGTTTTTTTTCCCACAACCTATATTAATTTAGAATAATAAAATTGTTCATTAATTATACAGCTCAAAATATCGGAATTTTTTTTCCAAAAAAAAGTTTTTGAGAAAATTTTTCCAAATAAAAGTTGGTATATGTAGCGGAAAAAATCTCTAATATTTGTATTATAAACCTTTTGTATCCCAAATGAAACGTTTGTGTATTATATATTATCGATTACAACTAGTATCGTTCAATGAGAATATTTACTTAATTAAATAATTAATTAATTCAATTTTTCATATAAATGTTTGGTTCCAAAATATTTTTTTCTGATAAATTTCATAGATTTTATTAGGGAAAACCAGAAAATTGCCCTAGTAATATTTATAATGGATAAATAAATCGAATTAAAACAATTCAAAGTAGACATCCCCTCTAAAGTTTGGACTGGTCTAAAAAGTTTGTGCGATCTGAAATATATAAATTCGTAATTCATTATATATATTGAGCTGTATGGAACTTTTTTTTTTTTTTTTTTTGACAAAAGAGCTGTATGGAACTTAATTAAATGTTCAAATACCTTAAAAACACCCACTGGATTTTTGCCAAACAATTTACAAATCACATCCTAAAAATATGCATCACACATATGTATGTTGTTTATTGTAATCATATTATTAAGAGGGATCCATTGACAATGGCTATTTTGACAATCTTGACAATTGTATTTTTTCAAAATTTATAAAAAATCTTAAATATAGAAAAAATTTACAGAAGTACTACTTAAATTATAGATTGATTATGTTTCTGATTATATTCAATTTTAGCTACATTGGATGACTCTTTAAAGACCCGTTAAATTACAATCGTTAAAATGTGTATAAAATTTTGATAAAGCATCAAATGATATTCAAATTGATTGAAATTTGAAACACTATTAATCTATAAGTTAAATAAATATGCATCCATAAAACTTTTTCATTTTTAATATTTTTTTATGAATTTTTATAATTTTTTGAAAAACCTCATTATCAAGATTGTTAATATATAGCCTTGGATCCCTCCTCATAATAATTAGTTGTCGTAAATATATCCAATTAATAGACATGACTATCGAAATATATATTTTCTGCATCGTTCTAGGTTCATATCGCTGTTGGAGAATTTTCACGGTCGTTGCGACTTTTCAAATATCATTATCTGTCTCCTATTTGACTATATATAAAAAACAATCTTTATATTCTTATAGTACTCGTGCAACCATTTAATCTAGAGAAGAAAATTAGATAAGAAGTTGCTAAAACATCATTGTTAGAATTAATATATCAAGTCAAAAGATATTAAATATTTAGGAAGGAAAGGACACTGGTATTCGTTCCTTAATTTTTTTTCTCAAAAAAGAAAAAAAAAAAAAAAGGTAAGCAAGAACACACCCAGTAGAAAATGTAAAAATTAATGCTAGCCCCAAAAATAAATTATACATATGTACTAGACAATAATAATATACTCTGTCAAAAGAAGATATGTTGTTTTGAGAGCTAGACTATTATACTAACGTTAGCATTTCAGACCGAAATGCTAACGTCTCAAAATTATTGTAATTGTGTCCGAAATCACGATTTATGGTGTTCAATAAATTCTTTATATGAAAATATTGGGGAATACAAAAATTTTCCTTTTGAAGTTTTCCAAGCATTTGTTTTGTATTTTTGAAAACAACAGGTACAAACATCGATATTTTATTAATATTTTTTAGCTCTTTTCTAAAATTTAAAACAAATACTTAGAAAACTCTAAAAATGAAAAATTTTTATATTCCCTGATATTTTCATATAAAGAACTTATTGAGCACTATATATCGTGATTTTGGATACGATAACAATAATTTTGAGCTGTTAGCATTTCGGTCCGAAATGCTAACGTTAGTATAATGGTCAAACTCTTGTTTTGAAATAGATTTTATAATATTTTCTTTTGACATAAAATAAAAACACGCTTCATGTATATTTGTACATGAAATATAACTCGCTTTGCAGCATTTCAACAAAATTAATCCATAAATAAATGGGCTAGAATGTCTTTTGTACAAGCGCGGGAACATGTGATATATATCCATAAATGGGCCTGGTTTTTATATATAGTTATGGTGATGTTGCTACATTTAAATGGGCCAGAACTTAAATCAGTAATCTGATGTTGGATCAATAGGCCTTTTTTGCAACAACTTGATTTTCTGATGTACATCAAATTACGTTTGGTATGTGAAATCACTGAGGAATATTATATGACTTTACGGGTCATTGAAAAAAGAAAGAGAAAAAAAAAAGAATACTCTCTAAACAAATACATAAAAAAAGTTGCTATATCTGATGCCAACGAAAATGTGAAATAAATAATAACTGCAAAATGTTAATATTATGTTTTCTGTAAACAGATAATGATGTCAAAGACATATAGAATTGGGTTTTTGAGTAAAATGAAATTGGAGAGGTAAACAATATGGTCAACCAATTGAAGACGGAGGGAGGGGTTCATTATTTTTTTTTAAAAAATAAATCTGAGTAAGTTTGTACAGAATGGCGGTGATTTGGATAATTTACGCAAGGCATGTTGAACAAAGAGTAATACCCAGCATCCATAGAATATACGTCCATAGCGTCTATAGGTTACAGATTTGTGATATCTATAGAAAGAGGTATAGAAGCTGAATCTTAATTAGAAGCTGAAAGTTAGTAGTTTCTAATCACCATAATTCTGTACTATTTCTACAATACATTTTAGAGATAATCTCTTTGTCCCCCATCATTTGTCCCCCTTAAACGTCCCCCATCCGTTTCTGCTGGAACCGGTATGAATACCAGTTGGCAAGTGGTATGAACACCACGATACATTCAGTATGAACACCCTCTGAGAGCTCTATGAACAATGCAAATTGGGAGAAAATTTTTTTTGCCATATTTTCCATGTGCAAAAATAAATTAAGCATGTGCTTAATTCAATTTCAGCACGTGATGAAAATCGGAGCGCGCGCAGGTGTTCATACTGCTTATTCGCGGGTGTTCATATCCAATGGTCTTCGGTGTTCATAGTTGACATGGACGGGAGTTGGCATATTTTCCATGTGCAAAAATAAATTAAGCATGTGCTTAATTCAATTTCAGCACGTGATGAAAATCGGAGCGCGCTCAGATGTTCATACTGCTTATTGGCGGGTGTTCATATCCAATGGTCTTCGGTGTTCATAGTTGACGTGTACAAGAGTATGCGCGCGGGGGACATTTAAGGGGGATTTTTTGTGGGGGACAGTTAGCATCCCTCTACATTTTATTAGGTTCACTCCGCTAATAATTGGTTACCCTTACTCGAGTTGATATTTCACAACCTCATTTACCGTGAGATTGATTAATTTCAATATGTAATTTGAGCAACCAAATGTTCAGTTATCAGGAAATTAGTGCGTGAGTTTTAATATAAAGCCGAAGCGGTAACTGTATATAAAAGGCAACTTAAATTTTTTTTTTTATAACGCTCTCCATGTAAAAGGTCGTACATTCAAAATCCAGATTGAAGATCTTTAATAAACATCTAACTTTGAGTTACCTGAATCTCATCTTTGATCTCAAAAAAAAAGTTTCTTAGTACTCTCTCTCTTTTTTTTGGCACTTTCTGTTGTAGTTTTAAGTCAAAGTCTGCTCATTTTTGTAGTTGTCTGAGTGAAATGGACAATGTTGAAAAAAAATACTACATATTGACTAATCGCAGACAATTCCAAATTCAACAGAATAATAAAATTAATGCCTTCTTATTCAGCATCTTTTCAGTGGTCATAAAACTTTGGTACAAGTAATTATTGATTCTTCATTCCACATTTTAAATTTTCACCTAACACAAAAGAAAACAAATTAATTCAGCTTTGAATTCAAACCAAAAAAAAAGGAAACTTCCAAATCAATAAGCACTATATATATAGCACTTGCACTCTATATTCAATTCAAGGACACAAATATATATACCATGAAACAATCCATGAAGATACATTGTATGCTGTTTGTTCTTGTTGCTTGCCTTCTGCTCCGGAGTTCAGAACCATTGCCGGTGCCGACAGAAAGCAAACCGGCAGTAGGCGTAGATAGCGGCCACTCATATCCGTCGTATGTTTGCAAGAAAGATGCTGCCGGACATTGGGTCTGCTCATCCGGTACGCCGGGTATGGCCACCGAACATCTCACTAAGGGAAGCAAAGAAGGTCATATATAATATAGATATGGCTGATGAAGATCTACATATATATATGTACATGCATGCCATTGTTGCATGAATTTATCAGAGCATTATTAGTTGAGCTGTGAGCATGATTTGGCTGTCTAGTACTAGCTTCTTCTGTAGTTGTTCTTTTGTATTTTGTTTTGCTGCTTAGTTGCGATGCAGAATTGATACTGCTGGTATTTTGTTTTGCTTATGACTATTGCTTGGGTATGCAATTCTTTTGCATTCATAAAGCCTGACTGTATATGTAGCTTTCGCAAAGTAATGGAAGTTGGCCCTCTTGTGAGGGTGCTGCTCTTATTTCAAAAAAAAAGTTGAGCTGTATTGTGATTTTGAAATATTTAATTGAATATATTAATTATATCTGGATTTTGTGATTTATCATATGATACAAGTTAATTTGGAATGGGATCAGCAGGCAGCGCCGGGAGAGGTCGCGGTGTGGTGCTGGGTTGGAGGTGTGGGTTCAGCGGGTGGTGCCGAGAGAGGGTGCTGTGATGGGTTGGAGGTCCGGGTTCAGCGGGTGGTGCCGAGAGGAGAGCTGGGAGAGCGGCTCAATCGCATCCAGCAAGTGTGTGAAGCTTGGACGGAGAGGTGTGTGCGGTGGGCTCAATGGCATGCAACATCGATTGGGGGAACACGAGTGAAGTTTGGAGAAGGAAGTGGAAGACTCCAGAGTGTGCAAATCAACAGTCCAGATCGTTCCTCAGATTGGATACTGTACAATACTGTAGAAATAACAGTAGAGTCAAGCGCTCAATGGCTCAGATATTAAGTCAAAGATCAATCAACGGTTCAGATGAAACAAAGGTTACTGTTGAAACCTCTGTTGAGGATTTATAATATATAAGAATTAGTTTTGTATATAAAACACTAATAATAGTTACAAAATAATAGAACCATTCAAACTTACTAGTTAATACACAATATAAATAAAATGTTTTTATTTATCATGCAATGTGTCAATTTCCATAAAGAAAAATTAATTGAGGGTAAACATTTTATTTTTTACTTTAATTGTCAATTTCTGGTTAAGGTCAAAGTCAAAGTCTCCTCATTTCTAGCTAGAGGTGGCAAATTTTGACCCGACCCAAAAAACCCGCCCGACCCGTCCGACCCGAAACCCGACCCGACCCGAGTTTCAGGGAAAGTCAAACTGACCCGAACCCGACCCGACCCGAGTTCCAGGGAAAGTGAGACTGACCCGAACCCGACCCGACCCGTGTTCCAGGGAAAGTCAGACTGACCCAAACCCGACCCGACCCGGGAATAAAGGTACAAAATCTGACAAAAAACGATCAAACCCGAAAACCCGCCTGACCCGACCCAACCCGAACCCGACCCAACCCGAAAAAATGTCGGCAGATGTCAACCCGATACCCGACCCGAACCCGACCCTACCCGACATTTCCAATTGGTCAAACTGACCCGACCCGAACCCGAACCCGACCCGACCCGGGAATCTGCCACCTCTATCTATAGCTGTTTGAGTGGAAATGAAAAATGTTAGAAAAGGTAGCATAATATGACAAATGAAAAAGTGAAAAGATGTTGAAGAAATATGACTACATATTGACTATTGAGGTAGCCTTTTGACTTATCGGACACAAATGACCAAATTAATCAATATATATATATATATAGATATATATATATATAGTAAATCTAGTGTGCTCCTAGAAGCACGGATGCCTCCCGTATTTCTAACTAAAAAATTATACTAAACAATCATGAAATTTTGATTTATCATTCTCATTAAAGTTTTTATATCAAAATCTCTTAGGATACAAAAATTTTTCATTTTTTGAGCTTCTTAAATATATGTTTTGGAATTTTTTTGAATGACCTCAAAATAGTAATAAAATAATGTATAAAACTATGCATCTTTAAAAAATACAAAATAAATACTTAAAAATCTCAAAAAATGGAAAATTTTTGTATCCTATAATATTTTGATATAAAAAATTTAATCAGACCCATAAATTGAAATTTCGATATGATTTAGTATGAATTTTGAGTTAGAGTACGGCACCGTAATTTTACTCTATATATGTATGCCTTTTGGTGGTCATAATTCATAATGGTTTTGGTTTGGTATGATTAATAATTAGTCACTATCATCTTTATTCCACATTGTACCAATTTCACCTAACACAACTACATGCAAGAAGACTTTAATTGACTCAAAATTCAAATACAAATTACAAAAATATTCTTTCTTGTGCAAGTGAAGCAACCGCCTTTTTTTTTTTTTTTTTTTTTTTCAGTGATCCCTATATATACACTTGCCTATATAACAATGGTAGAGAAACAATTTTAAGACTTGGCAACCAATACTCTTAGTAATCAAGGAGACACTGTGAAACTATCTATCATTAAGAGATACTGTGTAATGTTCATTCTTGTTGCTTTCCTTTTGCTTCAGAGTTCACAACAATTGCCGGTGCCGACAGAAAGCAAGCCGAGAGGAGGACTACCCAGCGGAGGCCAATCATCTCCGTCGGTTGTCTGCAGGGGCTACCCCGGACATCGCATCTGCTCGTCTGGTCCACCGGGAGCGGCCGCCAAACATCTCGTTAAAGGAAGCAAAGAGGGCCATGTATAGCTGTCTGATGAAGATCTAGCTGCATATATACATCCATGACATTGTTGCATATGGATGAATTTATCATTCAGTCGACAGTTTCTTAATTTCTGTTGCAAGGGAAATATATATATAATCGATCCCAGCTTATTTAGTTTCTAATTATTGCATGTAGTTCTGCACTATTTCTTCAATACATTTTAGTTTCACTCGGTAAATTTGGTTACTATCAGGAATTTTAGCGCGTGATATATGTATTATTCTTTCTTTAATAAGAGAGGATCCTTCACAACTGTTATCTTTGATAATCCTTACAATATAATTGAAATTCAAATAAATTCAAAAAATAAATCTTAAATATGAAATAAAAATAAAGATTATAGATGCATGCATGTATTCTTGAACGTCTAGATTGAGAGTGTTTTAAATATGAAGCGATTAAAATATCGTTTGATAGTTCATATATAAAATTTGTGCAATTTCTAATGGTTTTATCTTTGATGGACCATCAAATAACACTACCTCAGATTTAAAGATATGTTCAATCTATCAGTTCCAAAAGATTTTTATAAATATGTTTTTTTTTTTTTCAATTTTACCATTTTGTAATTCAAACTTTTTTGAAAAACTTATAGTCAGTTTATCGATCTAGTTTATTATGTTTTATTCAAATTCATATTTGGTGTTATTTTTTGTCAATTTGATGGCAAAATTCTTTTCTTGACATATAAAATATGGACTATGATTAACTATATGAGTATTTTGTTAATTAAATATGTAATTAACTCTTGATTAAGTAATTATTTTTTTGAAAATATTCATCTCTAAAGTTGTATATCATGATAATTCTTGTTGATCTAAATATGTAAGAAATTAAAATTAATATTTATTTGAAAAATGTTACAGAGATACCCAAAGTGATATTAAAAATAATATCGAAATTGATACCGACTATATATATTAGTATTCATATCAAATTAGATACTATATTGAAACTAATAATGGCTTTAATATGCCACTCACTTTTATACAGTGTAGACGAATATCTTGATTCTTGAGTAGTATATGAGTTAATATGAAAATTAACTTGTGCTACCCGGATACGCTGCAAACCCATCAGAACCCGTATCGGGTGCGCGTCCGATATGGCACCGGTGCGTATCGGGTGTGCCACGTGGTGTATCCGATTATTTTAATGCGTTTGACCGTCTGATACAGTCTCCGGTGCGTCCCGATACGTTCAGAATATGCCAGGTGGCAATTTGGGTGCGTGTCTGATACGTTTTCATACATTACATGACTAGCCACATGCGTTCCGCACCGTTGAAGGCACATATTACTAAAGGCTGTCGCTGAGTGTATTGAAAATACTTTGCTGGTGAGGGGATTCGAACGAGTGCTCATCCTCTGTAGCGCTGCGTTGTGTAGCGCAGGATGTGAACCGTTAGATCATCTCGGAGTCTGGCCCATTGCCAAAAATTGACACTACCACTAGGCCATCAACTACTCCTGATTAGTACAGTTTTGTTTTATATATAGTATCAATTGCCGCACCTGTATCCCCTGTTTTTTAAAATCCCCTTATCCCCGCACCCGCACCGTATCAGATACGATACCCGCACCCGTATAGCATAGATATTAATCCACTTAACTTGAAAACCAACATAATCGGTATCGATTTGTTTATCAATAATGGTGTCTATGTATAAGTTCTCTTTATAATATTATTATATATGAATTGACCACTCCGACCCTCCCTACCGATAAGTCTTGGATACGCTACTGCTGATAGTCAATATGATAAAAAATTTCAAAGGATCCGGGATTCCTCCTCTAACTAGATGCTTCGTTGTTGCTGCTTCGCAGCAACCATATTTGGAAATAATTAAATAATGGTTTCGTAAACATATTTGGTGTGAAATATTGCATAGTTGAACAATATATTCAGACACGTAACTCATCTGTTCAATTTGAAGAAATTTTTTTTTTAGAGTTCCTACTTCCTACAAATGAGTTATAATCCTCTTAAAGCGTACACAGCCACATAATATTTATTTTGCATGCGCTCTCCGTGTGGGAGGTCGCGAGTTCAAAACCCGGATGGGTCTTTTATAGACATTTAAATTTGAATGACTTGACTCTCATCTTTTATCTCAAGAAAAATACAATCTCCGTTCACAATTAAATGAATTTATACTCTTTACAGCTTGTCGCCAATTAAATGAAATTTACCGATTCAATATTATTTTTTTATTCGTCTCTTAGTTGTTCCCAATTACAACCTTCCCTCTCCCCAATTAAATTTCCTTTTATCTATATTATTTAATTGGAACAATTATTATATAATGATTACAAATTGAGAGCATAAAAGTAATTTCATTTTTCCACTAATTCTTTTTTACTTTTCTTAAAAATTCATTTATTCATGGACATGTTGTATTTACTTTGCATGGGTGCTTAGTTGTGATTACTAGCACCTAACTGGTATCAGATGAATTTCTCACAGGTTTATGAAAAGAAGTCTGCAATATTTTTTTGCTATCTTCAATGTATATACTAACTGGGAACTGGGAAGTCCTTTGTGATTGATTAAAGCTGGGTACAAACTGGGAAGGGAAAGGTAAAGAGAGTAAAAAAAAAAATTTGCCCACGCCAGCATAAATTACCAAGCCAAATGAGAGGCATCAGATTATAATTAGACGGCCCAAGTGAAGCGTTTACTGTTCATCCGGGGAAAAAAGACATCCCCGCTTCACTATCTTTAATAATATTAATCAAAAGTGGTGTGTGTAAAATAATAGGCATCTCTAACTAATTTTATTTTTTCTTTCTTTTCATTCTTACGTCTTTTCCTTTGTACTCTTTTTATAGCTGAAGTCAAAGTCAAAGTCTTCTAATTTTTGTAGGTGTCTGAGTATTAATTGAAAATGTTGAAAAGGTACATGAGTCCATAACTACTAAGAAGTGAAACGATGTTGAAAACTAATGACTACATGCATATTGACTATTGAGGTGGCCATGCATGTCGGACACAATTCCAAATTCAACAAAACAATTAATCAATATGTATGCCTTCTTATTTGACATTTTTTGGTGATCATAATAGTTTGATATAATTGATGGTTACTATATTCTAAATTCAAATACTTGTGATGGCACTGCCATAGTTGATCTAAACGCTTAAAATTAGTTTTAAGTGCTTGAGATATAAAGGATAATTTTCACGGTCCCATATATATGTCATAGAAATTATGGCAGTATGCCTAGGGGTGTTCAAATGGTCATTTCGGTTGAAACCGATCCAAATATAGTGAAACCGAATTTTTATTTGGTTAAGAAAAATGCAACCGATCCAATCCAATTAAATTAACAACCGAATGTCAACCGAACCGAATTATATTTTGGTTTGTTTGGTTGAACCGAGTAATCAGGAAATTCTTTTGTTACAACTTACAAGTCAACCAATAGACTATATGTCACACATATTGATAAAACGTCAAAATGTATTTCAGCTACAAGACAAATATATGTGGCCATCATTAGAAAGGAGAAGGAAAATAAGTTGTTTGCAACTGGAACAAATATTAAAAGCATTGCCATATATCACTTAATGATGGGACCCGCATTGTGAATGTTAATGATATTTGTGTGCACCAAGTGTAGTGAAAACAATACAAAAGAAGTATGGTGGAAGAGGCTTAGAGGCTCCCATTAATTAATACATATATCAGGCGCATATATTGGCTTTATCTGAGTACAGAGTATTGACTGACAGGTATGTATTAATGTATATTGGTTTGTTCGGTCAAACCGATTCTACAAAATTGTAACCGATCCAAAATTGAACAACCGAAGTATATCAAAATTTTAACCGAACTGAACCAATTAACCGATAAAACCGAACTGTATAGTCCAAATAAAATTATTTCGGTTCAAAACCAAATAATCCGAACCATTTGAACACCCCTAAGTATGCCATCATTGGCAGTGGATAAAAAAACCCAATTAATATTGACTATTGAGGTGACCTGTTTATCACACAACTCCAAATTTACCAAAATAAATGATCAATATATATGTATGCCTTTCTTATAAATTCCACATACTTTTAGTGGTCATAATAGTTTGATATAATTAATTATTATTATCTTCTAAATTCCACATTGTATATATCAATTTCACCTAACACAACAACAAGAAAGAACACTTTGATAGACTCAGAGGATTCAAACACAAAAATATTCGACACCTTGAAATTAAGTGAAAATTAATTAGCAACCGCCTTGTTAAATTGATATGCAAACAAAAATTAGTATACATAGTATGAATCTCTTATCAGTATCATGTTTTTTCAACATCTTTGAGTGGACATGATTAATTACCTCGGCAGAATCTTTATTTATTTATTATTTTTTTAATAGCAACTATACAATATTTCGGATTTTCTAATAGCAACTATACAATATGAATAAAATAATCAATGTTTCATATATAACTTTTGAAAAATCTGAAATAAATACTTAAAAATCTCCAAAAATAAAAATTTTTGCATGCTATAAGATTTTGATATAAAGAATTTATTGAGCCATATAAATCAAATTTGGATATAAAAATCGCAGACTTGGCACCGTTGACACCGGATCCCTCCTCTATATTTATACTATTAAAAGTTTGGAAAATAGTATTTTATATTAAAAATGAAAAAAATTAAAATAATATTATTTAAACCGAAAAAAAACATAGAAAATCAGAAAAAAAATTTAATAATTATATTTGTTGTAAAACAAAAATTCTTCTTGAAAAATAAAATTTAAATTATATTATATTAGTTGTTAACATAGGTGGGAAAAATTGGAACCAAGTCGGGCTACCTTGGGTTATTACCCCGGTAGGGTCGGGTCCCGGGTTGCCCCGGTACCCCGGGTTTGCTCGGGTCGGGTTTGTAGGGTCGGGTCTTGGGGTTGCTCGGGTCGGGTTTCCACAGGAATTTTTCTGGGAACATGGATACCTACCCTTGCGAGGACCGTCCCTCCCGGTCCTTTCGGGTTGCCCCGGTCAGACGCCCGGGTCGGGTCGGTCGGTCCATTTTCTCCGGGTTTCTCGGGTCGGGTTCGGACCTCTCGGGTTTTTTTAAAACACTAGTGGTTAGTGCTTTTGAATTTTGATTCATCGAATTTTTTTTTTTTTTTTGAAGAAAGTGATATACTTCACCAATTTCATTGAAACTTTTTATTTGTGCCCATGGAGGATTGAACCCATGACCTTTTGGAAGTCGTCCTAGTTAGCTACCACTTGAGCTACTAAGCCATTTGCGATTCATCGAAATGTAATAATGAACAGTCATTCTTTTTTGGCAAAAAAAAATGTCTCTGATGTTAATTGCTCTCGAACAACTACTGCAGAAAATAATATGGGTTAACAAAATGTGAGTAGATCTTGGCCCTCGTTTGGATTTAATTTGTGTGTATTTCCACCTAAGAATTTCTCCTTTTGATAGTACGAGAATTTAATTTGGGGCGAAAAAGGTTCTATGTTCTCCACTCCTGGTCATGAACTAGTGTTGGATAATCCATCGATGGATTATCCATAGAGTTTAAATGTTATGAATTAGGTGTAAGTATTACAAAATTTGTATATTATAAACGTATGGACAATTATTTAGTGGACAGCACATGTTTCCGAAAATCTCTTATCAATTATCATGCCCTTTCAACATCTTTCTATTTCACTAAGCATAACTACAAGTAATAGAAGACCTTGACTTTGACGTTGCACGTCATTCCACAAATCAGAAAACTACATGATCAGAAGAACATAAACGTATTCAATGTGAGTTACTATTTTCCAACAAAAGAAATTATATCTAGTTACTGTATTTCATTTCAGAAAGAAGAGGTTCAGTATAAAAGTCCTTTCTAAATCATATATATCATATGATCGATATACACCAAGTCTAGCTAATTAGTTGATCGGACAATTGGGTAAGAAAAATCTGAACTTGACAATTCTTCAGCTCCACACATATAGAAACTAAATTTAATCTGATATTTTGCAAGTGAAACGGTCATCTTCGTGAATCCACCCCTATAAGTATGTTGCACGGTTGCACCCTTTGGCAAAACTTAACAAACCATTAAAACTAAACTATTTGAAGACATGCATAGAGCTAGCTCCCGATAAGAGAAGAGAGATCCAGCGTTATACAATGAACTAGCTTCTAATTATATATTAAGATTTAAGGAAGACACCATGGAACTACGCTTAAAGTCGAAGATGCTTGGCGTGATGTGTATTTTTATTGTTTTTCTTTTGCTTTCTCTGTTTGCATCAGCGACCAAGATGAAATATTCTAATCTTAATTCTGACCGCGGAGCTTGTAATCCTACCGGCGGATGCAATCATCCACATCCTCCATAAGCTGATGCATACACAAGAGGAGGTCCTACCTAGCTAACATGATCATGAAGAACCATACATATGACATCTGTGAGGGACTTTGTTATATATCTTTATATATAGATGTAATAAGTTTATAGTAAGAATATTGGATGTGTACTTGAATATTTTATTGATGTGGAAGTGGTCCAGTGGATACTAATATATATAGTGTACTCTTCACTCTTTGCCTATGTTCTCACTAATATATATATATATATATATATATATATTCCCTATTTTGCTAAAATTTCTATTATACCTCATCTTAAACATATATATTAAGCAAGATTGTATACCCCTCTATAGGAAAATTTATCAGTGGTTCATATTGAACTATATATTATACAAAATAGTTGGTTGTTACCTCTCTGTTTTTCCAATTAATTCGGCAACAATGGACTGCGAGCTGAAACTTGAAAGTAATGCCATATATGTCCACTTAAAATTGTTAGTACAATTAGAAATCATATTCAGAGTGGTTTCCCTATTGGAGAATTTTTGTTTTAACTTAATATTCATTCATTATTTTTATTTATATATATTTTTTTTTGCCTTAAGAATGTTTACAAGGTATACATAAACTTAGGTAAAAGTCGTAAAGAACAGGGAATTAAAAACCGAGCAGCAAGCACAATGGGTGAAGGATCGATGTGTTTGTTTGTTGTCAAGGAGAGCATCCATATTTCATTTCTAAAACCCAAAACGATATGTTTGAAATAGGCCTTGATTCTAGAAATTTTGGGTCAAACCCAAAAACATTTTAGGCCTTGATTTAATAATTCATAAATAAAACCCAAAACTAGCAGTAAGCAAAAAGTTTGATTTGTTAAAGTGGTAGGCCTTTCTGGGTCAAATTAAGCCTGCATGCACTGTTTATATTTTCATTTGTACTCGTTAATTAGTCGTTACTCGTTAGGTTAGTCTTATGAAATTATATGTCCATTTATCAAAATAATATAATCGTTCATTGCGTGGTCAGCATATAATAGTAGCTTAAGTTAAATGGAAAAGGCAAAAACAAAACTGAATGTTGTACCAAAAGATGCACTTAATTAGTATATAGTACCAAATTGAAGTTAATTTTGTTTGTTTAGCATATAATTAATCAGTACACAAACTTATAGTACAAATTATGCAAAACAATTAATTTTGGCTAATTTAGGTATTAAAATTTATAATATAATTAAACTCTACAGTAATTACCTGCCGTGACGTCGAACTTTAAGATAACAAAACAATAGAACACCATTAATTAATTCTTAAATTTAAAAACCAGCTAAGATGTTGTTTTATACATTATCATATCATATAGAAAAATTCTGAAACATTTAATTTGGGATCTTAATTATCTGACCTCTCAATATTAGATCAAACTGTCTCTGGTTTTTACTTAGATCAGCAAAAGCTCTGTCAGTTAGCTGGGCACACAAATGTCAGACTTTATCAATTGAGAAACATCTCGCGTCCATTAAAAAACTATCCATACATCCATAGACATGTACCAAATGTAACAAATATATTCCGAAATGTAACATATATACATCCTGAAATGTAACTAATGGACGCTACAGATGGTTTCTTTATGGACGCTAGGTATTACGTACTCTTATCAATTGTTATACTAGTTCTATTATATATATAGTGTACTAGTTCTATTATATATTGCAATATCGAGTAAAACTACCGTGCTCTTAAGCTCACGGGGGCCTCCCGTGAACTTAACACCAATAACATGTCAAATCATATCCAAATTTTGATTTATATGGCTCAATAAATTATTTATATTAAAATCTTATAGCATGCAAATTTTTCCATTTTTAGAGATTTTTAAGTATTTATTTCGGATTTTTTAATAGTAACTATACAATATTAATAAAATAATCAATATTTCAGATGTAACTTTTAAAAAATCTGAAATAAATGCTTAAAAATCTCTAAAAATGGAAATTTTTTGCATGACACCTGATTTTGATATACATAATTTATTGAGCCATATAAATCAAAATTTGGATATGATTTGATACGTTTTTGGTGTTAAGCTCACGGGAGGCCCCCGTGAGCTTAAGAGCACCATAGTTTTACTCTGCAATATCTACTTAAGTTAGTACAATTATCACAGCCAGTATTATCAGAACCGGACCAGACCGCCGGTTTAACCAGAAAAAACCGAAACCGGAACAGTTTCTGAGTTGATTCTTTGATTGGACCGTACATGTAAATGAACCAGTAAAAAGCGTGCTAACCCCGGTTAATTAGCCGATTTTCAGAAAAAACCGTACGAGATTTCCGGTTTCTGAAGCTGGCATCCGTTAATGAACTCATCGAGGGGAGAGATGTAAATCCAATAAAAAAAAGGCTATGAGCCTTAGATGTTACAGCCTATGATCTCACAAACAGGTCTCAAGACTCCAAATCTTTTTTTTACTTTTTCGAATTTCAAGAAAACATAATTGTTTATAGCATACAGTCGACATATACAGACACATTAATCATACATGATTCTATAATAAAAAATTATGATTATTTTTTAGTTATTGTTCTTTATTTGAAGGTTCAAGATTTTCAAAAAAAAAAGTTATATTTTTATTATTCATGGCCATAATATTAAATAATTTCAAGAATGTTACATTTATCAAAGAAAATTCAGATCTTTGTTTATAAGCTGATATTGTAATTTATTTTACAAGTAATTTTATTGATGTTTGTGGACAAATTCAACGTTATATTCACCATTTCAAAATATATGAGTAGGTTTTTACATATACTTATACGATACAAATAATTATTTTATAACAATCTTTAAGTCTAATATCTCATAAATATATTTGAGAAAACCAGCGGTTGAACCGGTTGACTTAGCGATCCGACCAATGACCCATCGACTCGAAGCTTTACCGGTCGATGTTCGGTCCGGTTATGATAACATTGATCACAGCTGACACAGACCAATTCTACCACTTAAAAATCCAACCCCCAAGAAAAAATTTCAAGCGGTACTACAGGAAAGCAAACCGCTGAACCGACACTTTGTCACAGGAATAAAAAGTGTCTTTGTCATGCCAGAACTTAGCTGCTTAGGTGTTCAATTCATGGTGCCATGTCCCCTTGTCCATGCCATGCCACATCTAACAAACACATATGTGTAAACCTATATATAGCATAGTATAGTGTTTGGTAATGATTTGAAGTGTAGGCTCACTAGCTTGGTTGCAAAATTTTTAAGTTCAATGATGATTAGAGGTGGCAAAACCCGACCCGACCTAAAAAACTTGCTCAACCTGATCCGATTCAAACCCGATTCGATATTTTTAGAAAGTCAAACTGACCCGACCCAAGATCAAACAGCATGCTATATATCCAACTCAAATCAACACACGATAAAAAAAAAACCCGATATTAAAATTGATCCGACCCGCCCGCCCGATTCACCACATTAGTCTAATGATGATACATTCAAAGTACTATAACATTGCACATGGTGTACATGGTGTACTGGTAATTGTACATGTACCGAGACCTCCACTCTTAAGGTTCCAAATGTTGGATAGGGATCATTATCAACACTCAACTAACATTATTTGTCTCTTTAATTCTGGTATTATATATGCTTGCATTGTGTTTTTGGGGAAAAAAGTAAGGGATATATGCACTTTGTTGCGTAAATTCATTATATAATGTCTTGGGTGCTCATTTGCTTTATAATTAATTGGGGACTTTATTTTCAAATACGTACACGGAAATATTTGAAGAGACTAACTTCCTGAAGGGAAAAGAAAAAAAAAACGGCTGGTAACCTCATCTAATCTTTTCTTATATTCAATTGCTCAATAAAGTCTTAAACTCTTAATATGAAGAGTAATACCTACCGTCCACATAGATTCTGTCTATAGCGTCCATAAATTACAAATTTGAGGTAAAATTACAAAGTTTACTTATCGATCTGTTACACAATAATTTGTACGTCTAGAGACATATGAACTGATTCACAGATATGTTTCTCTAATATAAATTAAAGTCCGAGTCTCATCCGTTTACTTGGACTAGAGAAACATATTGTGTCCATTGAAAAACTGTCCATCAACATATACAAAATGTAACAGATACAATCTGAAATGTAACAGATACATTCCGAAATGTAACAGATACATTCCGAAATGTAACTTATAGATACAATAAACATTTTTTTTTCTGGACGCTAGGTCTAACTCTACTTGAAATATTTATGAATGAACTGTGTCATCTCATCTCATCTGATCCTAGCTACAACCTACGGCATTGGATGCATAAATCCTCACGTGGTCAGCCATGCCCTCCCCCTGCATATATGCATGCCCTTGTCATAATAAACTGCTACTGTGCTATTGCTGGGCATCAGCATCATATCTCAAATGCAAACCCTAGATGGGCCAGCTGGAAACACACTACTGCTCAAGTGAAAAAACCAAGTAACTGGGCCATCATGTGTCCATCTGTGTCGGTTGTGGACCTATGGTAAATATATACAGTGGGGTCATCTGCTTTTTGGATCCTGATAAGGGGTTCTGTATGGAAAATTGGAAATGGAACTATGGATGATGGGATGGGCATTGGGGAATGTTAGTTGTTTGTTATTTTGTTGAGAAAAAATTAATATAAAGGTCGTGTTTCAATTTGGGTGTTTTACTGTTTTACAACAAGGGTTGATATGATATATATATATATATCAGTCCGGCTATAATAATATGCATATCACGGTTTTACCGTACTATGTGGTTCGTATCTCAGTTTTCGGTGTTCAAATAGTTGATCCGAACCGCTTAACTTAATCTCTATATCAAAATATACTGGCAAACCAAATTTTATAATTTTTGGAATTTTTTTGCTATTTTTTATGATGGAGAGAAAACGGCTAGATCCAAGGATTATGGTTCCTACAAAATAACGATTTTCTCCCCATCACTAAAAATAGTAAAAAAATTCTAAAAATCGTAAAATTTGGTTTCCTAGTATATTTTGATATAGAGATCACATTGAGCGGTTCGGATCGACTATTTGGACACCGGAAATAGAGGTACGGACCGCATAGCACGGTAAAACCGTGATATGCATATTACCGTAGCCTAATTCTATATATATGCTCTTTAATTCAAATTCCATTTCATATTTATCCATCGACTCTTTAATAATTGTGTATAAATCCCCTTCTACTCTTTAATTAAATCATTTTATATTTACCCTTACATTATATTATTAATTCTAGTTTCGTTCTTGTCAACTTTTATTTCTCACTGATTATTCTAAATTTAGGTTAAATATGAAATCATTTACAAAGTATAACGAGATACATGATATATTAAAGAGTTGATAGATATATATGAAATAATTAAAAAAAGGGGCATATATAATAATCTTGCAAACTAGAGTGAGCCTCAGTAGAAAATGATGTTCGAAATAAAATCTAAAGTTATCTTTCAAAAGCTTTTAACTTTAAGGAGGGATATATTGATAATGCTTTATCTTAACAATCTGATCATGAACTTTCGATAAATTTAACAAAAATTCTTAAAAAAATCTTAAAAATAAAAACTACGTACACAGTACCAGAATAGTGGAAAAGTACAAAACATACCGTTTACCAGTTGCTGCGCAGCTGATAAGGAGAAGTGGCGCTTTTAATTATAAACATACCAGAGACTGTTGACTGAAAAATATCCTTCTTGATTATTAAGTTTCTTTATACCTTGTTCATTTATTTGTTAGATTATTAATTTCTTCCAGAAAGCATTGAGAATTAATTAATTGCTGGTTTGCCTTTTAAAAAAAAATGACGAAAAAGTTCGTTTGACCACAATACACATTCTTGAACATAAGGTAATATGCTTACTCCTAATAAAAAGAAGATTAGAATTTTTTGATATGAAAGTTCTATCTTCCCAAAGAAGAAACCTCATCATTGATTGCTTACTTAGATTGATCACCACCGTTGACGTACATTAATATCCCGGCCCATATCAGTTTCCTTACAAGAGATGAGTTTTTGGCCCTTTATTACAAATATAATAATTTCAGCTCAAAGCAAGACAGGGCTCTTTAGCTAATATTACACGATTATTACATGATGTATATATATACATTCCAAACAGTACACAAAATTGTTTAGGATACTGAGAGCCATGTGTTTTAGTCCTGATTAATATTTTTGCCCCTATATAGTGCCTTAGATGCGTTGTGATCCATCCCAATTCCATTCCAATTGAACTACAAATCAATATAAATATTCTCTACTTAAAAATAAGGATGGGTCTTGTCTATCATTTTCTAGTGAATTATTGTGTGACAATATCATGTGCCTGTGAGCCAGGGCATAATATTTTTAGATCCTAATTAAATGCCATGACCTCTCTTGACCTCCCCAATTTCTGCATTACTCTTATCTTGTAGTACTTTCATAGTTTCATTGTATAATTGAATCAGTACTCATATCAATTTCAACAGTAATAATGTTTAATAGAAGCATCCATGTTACTACATATATACAGTTAATGATGTACAGAGTTAAATTTTGAGATCATGCCACATTTTGCCATCAACTTGTAAGTAGATACTTTATAATTAATTGGATGCATAGAGGAGGGATCTATTGACAATGCCTATCTTGACAATCTTAACAATACCAAATTTAAAAAATTTGAATAAAATCATATAAATTTTTAAAAATGAAAAAAAGTTGATAGATATATTATTTAACTAATAGATTGATAGTGTTTCAAATTTCAATCAATTTAGACATTGTTTGATGGCTTATCAAAATTTCATACATTTTTTAACGGTTGTAATTTAACGGATCTTTGAAAAGCTATCAAACGTCACTTAAATTAAATATAATAGAAAACATAATCAATCTATAACTTAAAAAATAGTTCCGTAAACTTTTTTCTATTTTTGAGAATTTCTAACTATTTTTAAGAATTTTTTAAAATGGGGATTGTCATGATTGTCAAAATAGACATTGTCAATGGATCCCTCCTCATATATAAAATTCTTACTTAATTTGCGAGAATGACAGGTTTATTTATTACAAACTAAAAAAGAAAATTTTAATCAACATATATGCATGATATTATATATGATTGGCCATCCATATATTTGGATAAATTAAGTAAAATTTCAGCAAAAAGGTTATGTAAGAAAAATTATAAAAAATTCTTGGAATAATTAATGGTTTCAGAATTCTAACAATTCTGATTAATTAGTAGTGCAAAGATGGTCAACAAAGTTCAAATTTTCAAATTTGCAAACCAATCACAACTTAAAGTGATATATATTTTAAAAAAATATATATAATACTTTAACAGCAAAATGATACAAAAAAAGACAATGAAACCGAAAGTTCTTAACTCTGAAAAAGTACAAAACCCAAAAAGTGAGGGTTTTTTTAATATAGATTCATGGTTTAAACTTAAACAATGTTTCTAAGTTGGTAATGATTAATGAATGAGGATCTAAGTCATCATAATTGGGCCCATAATAATATATATAAGCTTCAATTATTATATATATTGTGATATATAATTGAAGGCGAAGCGGTGGTAGGTATATTGCAAATTAAGCCGCATTGTTCACATTAATATATCATCTGTTTCAATTATTTTGTTCATGCCGACATTTTTGTGTTAATTATTCGGATTCCAGCCGTTGGATCTTGATGGTGAGATCCAACGGCTCATGTATAAAACATTAATGCATTATTGCAGTACCTGGTGCTGTAATAAAAGATCTGAAATTTTAATAGCCGACAACCGGTCCAATCTCTTGTATTTTCAACAATTGACTAAATTTTGTCACTATCATCATCATCATAAAAAAAAATGGGGGTTTTCCTTCATAAATTACTTTTTTTTTTCTTTTTGTTTGGGAATTAAAATAAAATCTAGATTAACACTCTGAAGTTAAAAATCTATACTCCATAAAGAGGGGTGGATTTCCCAGCACCTCAACTATGTCACATCATCACTCTTATTAACCATTGATTTTGTTTGAAACTCTTCATCTACTTTGATCCAATGGCTAGTGTTTTTTTTTTTTTCCTCTCCTTATTAAATAAGATGAATATGATAGGTCTAAAACAAATTTTAACCCTTAAAATGATCAAACATTCATATATATCATTAAATTATTACACTATTATTATTATTATTTAATTACATTAAAAATTGATTAGAAATTTTGTTAAGTTTTGTTTAATAGAAATATTTAAAATATTATAAAATTTTTAGTTATTTATTTGATATTACTTTTTGGGGGCGAAGCCGAGTTGCAGCTCTAGTTGACAGAATTAGTGTTGGAATACAGCAGGCTTGAAACTTCAACGTTTAAGCGTTCAAATTACCGTGTTCAGCATCTTTGAAAATCATCATAATAATAGTGTTGAAAGTTCTTTTTTCTCAATTTGGAATTAGTACTGCTGTACTTTGAATTAATTATAGTATGGCCAAAAAATGTCCCAAAATCTTTATACTTAATTAATATGATATTATTAGTTTCAATAACTGAAGTCAGATTTCAGTTAATGTTAACTGAATGACAATATTAGAGTTGGAACTTAGAAGCATGTGTGTTTTTTTTGCTTGATGGTTATGTTATGTATGAATATATTCCCCAATATGAGTACTAATAATTTATTAAACTTGAGCAAATAATATTGGTGTTCCACTGTATTTTTTTATGAAAAGATGTAGAGTTCACCCTTATAAAATAGGCCACCCATCTACCCCTCTCACAGTTTTGACACATCACATGCACTCAAGTGTTCACCCTTATTGGTGTTCCACTGTAGTGTATTTTTCACTGGAAAATTATATCTATTAATCGGAAAGATACAAGTGTTTACTGAAAAATGATATTTGTTCATTGAAAATACGGTGAATCGGTGGATAAGTAAAAACGTGGATGCCAACTCTTACTCATTTTTTTAGTACCTCTCAACATCTTGTTTGCACTTCATTTGATTCTATAATTAATGCAATCCAAATGGTTACTAAACAATAGTACAATGAACTGCAATTTAACCCAAAAGGTTGCACTGTATAATTCAAGACAGCCCAACAGTCAGTTATATGAATGATGAATCATAGTTAATTAGTGAAGAATACTCAAATATCAGTTAATTGAATGTAATTTTTAGCTTAATGAATTCATATACATATACATTTATAAATTAACCATTGAATAAACACAGTATACATATCTGAAGTGGAAACAAGAAGGAAAAAAAAAAAAAAAATTGAACAAATGAACAATGAAAAAGAAACAAAGAATCTATCACAATTGCTAAATACAATGGCCTCCCTTTTCCTTTCCTCCAAAAAAAGAAGAAACCATAAATGTAAAAAAAAAAAAATGTACCCATCTCTTTGTTGTAATCTACATCTGTTCTCCGATGAGGTCGAGTCCGACGAGCAAAAACGCGACCCCTTGAAAGAGGAGGTAGTAAAAATGAATCCCTTGAGCTGATAAAAGACTTCTTAGAGCTGCAGTAAGTAGAAGCAATGCTAGAGCAAGTTCCTTTTTGTAAATCTTATTGACCCTTTTGCCCCTCGGTACCGAGATCTTCTTTTCTTCTTTACTCAGTTCAACCAGTGCACTGTCCGATGCATGTTTCTGAAATTGTGGCAACCCCGCTACGCTTTTCTGCAGGTCCGATTCCGATGATCTGCCTGCCTTTTTTGTGACTACCCATTCGTACGAGCTGCCAAGCTTGAATAGGCCCGATACCATAGCATTGAACTTGGTGATCGACATGGTGTTTTCAAATAGCAGGTACGGTACGATGAAAGGGAATGAACTGGGTGAGGGGAGGATGTTTAGAAATGACACAAGTACTGGTATGTAACAGATGACCCAAATGGGTAGCTCAGCCTCTGGTACAAACATCGTCATTGGCAGAATCACACAGAAGAGTGTGAATGAGTAGAACGGGAGAATTAGTTTGCGAAGGAGAAAGAACAGAAGGATTAGATTTGCCTTCTTCCATGCTGAAATCTGTAGAAGGGTATAATTAAAATGTTAAAGAGGGATAGACAATATGTTAGGGGTAAAACAGGAGATGAGTTTCTGGCAATAGGAAAGAAAAGTAATTTTTTTTTATTATACTGATTATATTCAAATGTTTTGTTAGCATGTATCGAATGTTTAGGTAATTTAAAAACCTGAGAATTTTGTTTTTATCAGAAAAATTAAGAATTCAAACGACGAGAAGATCAGATTATAACCTTTGAAGTAAGAATAGCAGGAAGACAAACACGAAACAGGTGCATTGGCCCAGAATGCCACCGGTGTTGTTGCTTTCGGTACGCCTCATATGATTCAGGTACCTCGCAGAGCACCTAAAACATTTTACAAAAATGAAACTTTTATAATTTTTTACCTAATTTATTTTCAGAAAACATAAAATAAAAGATAGATAATCTGCATTGTGCCAGTATTGACAAGGTTAGCCAGGTATCAGAGACGGTTACCAGTTATTACATATTCACATAATACCTATATAGCACATGCCTGTACCAGTATGTATAGGGATGGAATTCGATACCGACCAACGTAGAGTACCGATCTATTTAAGTAAAATGAGATCAACAGTTCTTCCTATAAATTAAACATTGGAATGAATCAATTGGTACGTAAACCATATATTTCCGACTCGAAACATACCTTAACATCATTCAAGAAAATGAATTTCCATCCATTCAGATGAGCCCGCACGGCGATATCCATGTCCTCGACAGTTGTCCTTTCGAGCCACCCACCAGACGTCTCCAATGCCTTTATTCTCCATACACCCGCTGTCCCGTTGAACCCGAAGAAATTGAGGAATGCACCATTCACCTGCTGCTCCACTTCAAAGTGGAAGCAAAGGTTTATGTTCTGAAGCCTCGTCAGAAGGTTTTCGTCTTTGTTTACGAAACTCCATCTTGCTTGTACCAGACCAAGTTCTGGGTTTCCCTGATATATGATATATATTTTTCAAATTATTAAACAATTGATGAAACCAACATATGTTAAGAAGACAAATAGAATGAAACTAAGTAATAACAATCATCACAAAGTACAATTCTACTATGATTAAACAGCTAACCTCGAAATGTGGCACTGTTCGTTTAAGATAATCAGGGCTGGGCTGAAAATCGGCATCGAAAATCGCCACAAACTCGTAATCCTTCACATAATCACAACTCATAGCTGACTTGAGATTTCCCGCTTTGTACCCGGCACGCACCAGTCTGTTCCGGTACACAATGTTGACGCCTTGCTGGCTCCATTTCGTGACCTCGGCCTTTATCAGAGTTCGAATCGAATCGTCATCAGAGTCATCAAGGACTTGGATTAGAAGCCGATCACGGGGCCAATCCAACTGACAAGCGGCTGAGATTGATTGGTCATACACCTGTACAATGTTTCAAATTTTCAATGGTGGATCAATACAGATATTACTGGTAGAATTGGGACAAAACATTAATAAGTTGGAAAACATGTATAGTCCACCTATAAAATAAGCCACCCATCCACCCCTCTCTCACATTCTGATACACCCATGTACATCTATGTGCTTGTCACAGTTGCATAAATGTTTACTGGAAATTGTAGTGTATCTGTTCACTGGAAAATTTTATATGTTGTTCGGAAAGATATAAATGTTTAACTGAAATATGATATTTGTTCACTTGAAAATACAGTGGACCAGTGGATAAGTAAAAGGGGTGCCCGCTACCTACGACTCTAATAAGTTGCAGTACTGGGTGTCTCAGATTTGATGATAATCGTACTGGACTACACTAATGCCAGTAATAATTGATGATGATGATGATGACAGCAGTAGTGACAGGTGCAATTGTTATCAGTACTAATCATCTTCAGTTCTTCATCATAATTACACAGCATAAAAAGAAATGGGCATTCACAAAGACACCTTATCATGCCAAGAAAAGGTATTTCAATCAATAAAAGAACAATTGGAAGTAACATCCATTGGTTACAAAAAAGACCTACTTTAAGAAACTTAAAAAAGAAGGAGAATGGAAGAATTCATCATCAATATATAAAAAGAAAGAAAAGAAAACAGGATTATAACTTTCTTCACTTAGAAGAAAATAAAACCATAAAAGGTGACTCAATTATTATGGACATTTTCTGCCTTCCCAAAATTAGCAAAACAAGCAAAATTAAATTAAATTAAATGACATAAAAACAGTGAAGAAAGGTGGAACACATATAAATCATTACTCCTAATAAAATAAAAGCATATCGGAAAAAATAACATGAAAGGATTATTTTCCCCAAATAAGAAACCTGAGCCGTTGATCATTTTCTTGAATAGATCAGAACCGTTGATTTAAGTTAATACCCGTTAACGTTAATGTCTTAGCCCATTAAAATTTAAGGCTCATATCAATTTCCTTAATATAAATTCCATTACATATTATCTTAAAAATTTTATTATAAGAAATAACGATTTCAACCTAATGCAACATGTAAGCTCTTTACCGGTAAAGAAAAAAAAAAGATGATAAAGTAAATAAGAAAAGAGAATTGATTCTTACCTCCCTCTCATTACACATGGGAATCTGAACAAGAACCATGGGATACTTGTAACCCGACCCTTCTTCGAGCGGGTCGGATTTGCTCTTCGGTCTGATGCCCTTGAGCTTGATCCAGAAGCACCCGAGGCAGAGCACGAGCCGGTCGAGCGACTGAATGACGAACAAGACTATGCAGAATTTGGAGAGAACCTGAATTGGGTACGCTATGTAAGCCGCCCGGAACCCGAGCCATGCGATGTACGCGCCGTGCGCCCATCCGGATATCTCCAGTTTCTCCGGCAGGTGCAAATCCAGGTCGAATTTCTGGAAATGCCACCCTTTCCAGTACGCCGCCAGCTCGAGGCACAGCATGGCGAAGGAAACCGCCACAAACGCCTTTATGAGCCCGTAAAGCACCCGACTTTTGCCCGGCTTCTCCCCGGACCGGTTCGCGATTCGCTTCTTCACGGTTTTCGGCATGGCCAAGACGATCGACGCGAGCCACGCCACGCAATTGGCGGCACGGTGCGCTCTCAAGAGCAGCACCCAGGTGAACTGCCTCGCGTTCTTTCCCCTCCCTTTCTCCGCCGAGGCGAACTCCTCCTCCTCCATCATCTCGGGCCCCTCGATCTCCACCACCGAGTAGTTCGGGTTCTCCATTGTCACGACCACCGGTGTCCCTTTCCTCCCCCCCTCCCGGCCCCACCAGTCAGCGACACCCATGTATATATACTTACTCCCTTCAATCTCTCACTTTCTGTCTTCAATTCTCCCTCTGTATATATATGATATCACTCTCTCTCTCTGTTAACATCAATGGTAGAACTGTAGAAGAAGCAATTAGTTAGGCAATGGGGGGTTTGGGGTGCTTGGCTTGCTTGGCTTGCTCTCAGGCAGAGGGCAAGGTATCGGGGCAATAGTTGTTAGTTGTAAAGCTTGCTCAGACCATGTGGGGGTAATTTAATGTCCACCCAGGAAGGAAAGGAAAGAAAACCAACATGTATGTTATATATACATCGTTTCCTTTCTTTCTTTTTTTCTCTTTCTCTATCCAGCTTTTACTTGCTGCTTTACCATACCAGTACCCAGTAACCCAGTAACCAGGTACCAACCTCCTCTTCTTCCTGCTGAGTCAAAACTTTAGCATCAAGTACATCTGTACATGGGATGGGATGGGATGGGATGGGGGGTGAAGATTCGAGCGGTGCGATTGATTGGGATTTTGTTTGGGGCCAAGGAAGGGATAACGACAGATGCAGAACAGAGCAGAGCAGGGCAGAGCAGAGCAGGGATTGAGTTAAAAGGAAGGAGAGAGGAGGAGAACACAGAGAGAGACTTGTAATTAAAGACTTGGAACAGGAAACAGAGGAAACAGAGGAAACAGAGGAGTCATGATTTGATTTTCAAACGAAAGAAAAAGAAAAGAGAAAAATCATAGTAGTAGTAGTAGTACAACGCGTCGGATTCTGCTGTTATTCTCCGGTGATAACAGGACCCTGTTATCTCGACTGTGACCGTCGGATCAACACCGAACGGTTCAGATTCAGTACAAAATTCAGTTTTTAAGTAAAAAGAAGTTTTGCCGAACATATCTCATCCGTCCATTTTAATCTGACGGTGCCGATCAGAAAAGCAGGACCTGTCATCCGAGGGAATGATAACAGCCGAATTGAATTCGTAGTACAACTGCATCCAAGCTGAGAGTAAAAAGGTGCAGTATGCCAATAACTAGCAACTAAAGAAAAATCAATCCATAAAGGCGCCAATAGAAAAGGAAATTAGTACAGTTGTTTTATTATGCTTTCCACCGTAATTCTAATTAATAAATATTAATTTTTAAATGAACAGATTTCCAATTAACATTTATACGACTGTGAGTATATGACAAGCACAAAAATATATGTGAGTGTATCATACTGTGAAAGAGAACAGATAGTACCGTACTTTTATTGGTAGTCTGTACGTATTTTCCTTCAAAGTAAGTCTGTTTCTATAATGCTTGCCCAATTTTTATGTAAAATGTGAATGTAAAATATTACTGATGTGTGATGTCTTTGTCACTGACTCACTGTCACCAATTTCAGTTTCAACTTAAAAGAAAGAAAAGCCCGCCAATTATCTATGAAGAGTGTGAACCAGCTAATTTTTTTTTTTTTTTTTTTGATTGATGAACCAGCTAATTGTTGCTTCCCATTTCAAACTTTAACACGTCAGGGGTCTGGCAAATCATGGCTTGAAAATTACCTTTCAGAAGAAATGTTTTGATTACGACCCCTTTAATATTTTCACCCAGTTAGAATTTCAAAAATTATAAAATTAATAGCTGGACAATGAATAGCGTACCAATCTTATTTTCTGATTTTTCATCTCCGTTTTGGTGTAAGAAAAGATGATAACTTGGTAGGTTTTTCATACATGTGAAGAAACTGAAAAAGGTAGAGAATTGCAAACTACTCTTGCAATATTGAGTGAAATAAAATTTGGTTGGTTCTATTTTTGAAGAGGGATTTGTAAATTTGATTAAAGTATTTTTGGTATTTTTCCTTTGTAAAAGTAAAACTAGAGGTGGCAGATTGTCAGTTCGGGGCGGGTCGGGCGGGTTTTTCATGTTTGGTTAGATTTTTCATCCCTATTCTCGAGTCATCTCAGGTTTGGGTTGGGTCCAGTCGGGTTCGGGTCAGCTTGATTTTCCCTGAAACACGGATCGGTTCGGGTCGGGTTCGGGTCAGCTTGACTTTCCCTGAAACACGGGTCGGTTCGAGTTCAGGTTGGGTCAGGTTCGGGTCAACTTGAGTTTCCTTGATACATGGGTCGTGTCAGGTTCGAGTCAGATCGGATTCGGGTTAGTTTGACTTCTCCTAAAACTCGGGTCGGGCAAGTTTTTCGGCTCAGGTCATATTTTGCTAGCTCTATGTAAAACTATGCTCATTCGTGCTTTCTTACTTTCTTACTTTCTTACTTTCTTATTTGGCAGGAAGACTGACTGGGTCTGGGTCTCAAGTGGGACACAACTGTCAAAAGATTTCTTTTTGTTTTTAATTTTGTGATGCCTCAAATGAGCTTTTTGCAAGCAAAGAATAATTCTCACTTGGTGCAGGAATCATATTCTTCTAAAGTTCATTTCTTTTATATAGATTGCAATAAGTAAAATCGTTCTTTTAACTGGCCACGCATCTAACAGAACTATGATGAGTTATGAGGAATCATTGCACCATTTGAATCCGAAAATTAAATATTTAGTAGAAGTGAAGAACTTGTATATAAATATATACAAGTTCTTCTTTTTAACCAATGAATATAATGATCCTTCTTTTTAACAACCAGTGAATGATTTTGACAACGGCCACAAGGCATTCAAATTAAACGTCCACTTTCAGTTATGTATAACCAACCAGGTACAATTATTATTTCAAAACCTTTGTGCTTGAAGCTTAAAAAGGAGTTTGGAATTTGGAGTTTGAAGTTTGAACGGTCGTTTTTGCACGCGTGAAGACTCCTTAATTTCTCAATGGTAGGAGATCCATCTTTTTCTCCCAATAAAGAAAAGTTGGGTGAATTTTGTTGATATATTTTATGGGAAGGGAAATACTAAAAGTACCAATAAATACCCATCATTATGAGTTCACGATAACTACAACACAAGCAACTTACTTAAGCAAAGTCACAAGCAATTAATTGCCAACTCACTAGTAGGATGTATTGATTATGTTCTTTTGACACAATTCTCTGTCGACTCTCTCCATGGAGGATCTTGCGAGTAAAGTCGTTTTATAATTTTAACAATGTTATTCAAATTAAAGTAAAAAATTTTAAAAATAATGATGATGATGATGATGATGATGATGATGATGATGATGATGATGATGATAATAATATTGACTGTCATTTATGAGAAGAAACCCAAAAAAAATATTCTTATTTATTTATTTATTTATTATTATTATATTATTATTATATTATTATTATCATTATCATTACTACTACTATTATTATTTTTTATTATTATTTTATTTATTATTTTATTATTATTATTATTATTATTATTATTATTATTTTGGATCAGAGGAAAAGAAGGTTTTAGTTTCGTGTTTAAATTTGATGATTTCTTAGAGAAGCCTCCAATCCATCACAAAAATTATTTGTTAAAAATGCTATATAAAAATTGTAAAAGTACCCTTGTTTATTGCTTTGACAAAACGGGCCTCTTAATTAACTCATCCAATTACCGTTGTGCGATTTAAACCAGTTTCCTTCCGGAAGAAATCACACCTAAGCAATTGACACCAACATTTTAACCGATGATTGCAACAGCAACGGTTAAAAAAAAAAAAAAAATCTTATTTGACTTGTAAAGTTTGATAAAAGGCATATGCGGAAGATTATCATGAAATTCTATATTATTATAATGTCTAACGTACTTAAGAGAAGTCAATAGTGACTTTAGGTAACTGATGAATAGTGAAAGGCTGAAAGCGTTGGGGAGCATTTTCAGTTTATAATTTGTTTTCTTAATTTAAATTTAAAATTAATGAGATTTGAACTTTGAAAAGTCCCTGTTTAGTGTTTACCTTGTTTAATAAAAAAATTGTACGATATATCCTTACTACTAATCAAAGAAAAGGAAATTTAATTATTTGACATGAAAGTTCTATCTTCTTCAAAGAAACAATCTCAGTCATTGATTGTTTACTTAGATTGATCACCACCATGGACGTACGTTGATATGTCGGCCCATTAAAATTTAATGCCCATATTAGTTTTCTTAAAAAAAATATTGTAAGAAATAATAATTTCAGTCCAAAGCAAAACATGTGCTTACTAGTTAAAATTAAAAATGTTTAATTAGGCCCCGTAGATATATCATTATCTTATTACTAGAAAGCATAATTGCCTCATAATTCTGGCAATATATATGTACTACAGTTGTTTTAGATTTGAAGGAACTTAATTAGCTTGAATTAGTACGCCTTTTATATAATTTGGAAAATATTATAATGATATATGTGCGTATTCTGGAAGCAAATAAAAAACTTGAACAATACCAAATGCAAGCAAACCAATAAAGAGCAACTTCTTTTATTTGGGTCAATTAATTAATTAACACAAACTGCATTGAGACTCAAATTAACCAACATGGGTAACTAATTTATATCTTTACTCCTAATATAAGGAGATTGGATTTTTTGACATGAAGGTTTTATCTTCTCTAAAGAAAAAACCTCAGCCGTTGATTGTTTACTTAGATTGATCACCACCGTTGACGTACTATAATGTCTCAATCTATTAAAACTTAAAAGGCCCATATAAATTATCTCAATTTAAGACCCATTACATATTGAGGAGGGGTCCATTGACAATTATTATCTTGACAATCTTGACAATCCCACATTATACAAATTTATAAAAAATCATAAAAAATCTTAAATATAGAAAAAAAGTTTACGGAAGTATTGCTTAACCTATAGATTGATTATGTTTCCGATTATATTCAATTTAAGCGACATTTGATAGCTCTTCAAAGATCCGTTAATTTACAACCGTTGAAAAGTGCACAAAATTTTGATAAGCTATTAAACGATGTTCAAATTGATTGAAATTTAAAACACTATCAATTTATAAGTTAAATAATACATCCATAAACCATTTTTCATTTTTAAGAGTTTTTGTAAATTTTTACAATTTTTTAAAATTTCTCATTGTCAAGATTATCAATTTAAGCATTGTCAATGAATCCCTCCTCTTACATATTATCTTAAAAAGTTATTATAATAAATAACAATTTCAACCCAAAGCAAGGCGTGGCATCTTTATAGTAATATAGTAATGTAGTAATGGACATGAGGCATTATAGAGGAGGATGCCCATTTAAGTCAAAAAAAAAAAAAAAAAGAAGGATGCCCACATTTTGTTCAGAAATTAATTGCTAGTCACGGGAACTACGTTTATCCCAGACACTAACCCAACCTGTACTTGGCAGAATTAATTAAAGTGCTGTCTACATTTTTATTTTCCTCATGAATTAAAGAGTGAACATATAATTGATTTGGTTAAATACTTAAATTGCTCATTTACTCTGGTGGGTGGGGGGTTGAAAAAAAAAAAAAAAAAAAACTTAACTTCTTTAGTTCATTAAAGAAAGTAGAAATAATTACAATTTACAAGAAACTGACTCTGGCTCCGCAATTCATATCGTCTGAAGCGCAGTATTCTATAGCACAGTACTTCAACTGTTAGATCTGCTTTGAGATTTGAGCATCTCAATCTCAAAATAACCTGCTGTAATCTACATCATTGGTTCGCTGCGCAGTACAATATTGCGCAGCAGAGGATAAACACGCTTGGCTCTGGGTCTGTAAAACTGACTGCACAATATTATTACATATGGTTGCAAATAATGGTATTTCCTAAGAATTTTTTTTTTTTCTAATAAGATATGATTAATTGAGAAATAGACCCTTGAATTGAAATGAAAATGAAGGAAAAAATTATAGCAAATTACAAATGTGGTCCATAAATAATTAATTAAGGTGCATTATTTTCAGTGTTCTGTGGAAAGTTCCATTATTTTGATTTTTAATAATTAAATAAACTGATGGATGATGAGAGAGGATTAGTTTTTTTATTATTTAGTTATTTTTCCAAGTGCAATTAATTAATGTAGGAACTACCTTGTATAACAATGGATCTATATAATCAGATAGATTTCGCATGAATTCTTATCGTGTGATGGACGTTTGAAGTGCATATTACATATAGCTGATGTACTGTTCAGGAAATATTCCCCACCAAGAGCTCAAGAATTTGTAAATTTATTATGCAAATTCATGGGTAAAAATCTGCTGCTCTTAAAGAGCAAGAGCAGAGACCTGCTCTTATACTTTTCACCGTTGGATGAGATGAGGGGATAAGATGAGTTTGATCCAAAGGTGAAAAGTGTAAGAGCAGGTTCCTACTCTCGCTCTTCAAGAGCAGCAGAGTTCATCCCCAAATTCATAATGTGAAGGAAACTTCTTCTTAATTAATTAATTAATTGTAATCCTGCTATAGGTAAAGTAATCTCTCACATCCTCACATCATTTATGTTGTATTGTGTGAGATTAGATATACATCATTCTTAATTATATATATACATACGTACAGGGACTTTTGTATATGATTAAATTAAACTCTAAAATAGTAAGACTAAAAAAAAAAATTTACAGAAAAAAAAAAAGATATTTCAAACACCTGACCTTTTTTATTGGGTTGTAGAAAAGTACTAAGATATGAAACCTCTATCTAACCAAAACTAATTAATGTAGTTCTTAAAACTGATGTAAAGAAGTACTAAATATGATATAGACATTAAAAATAATTTTGACGATTAAACTCTCCGATAATAGTATATCTATATTGTAGATATTATGTATTATTATAGCAAAGTTTACTTTGGCAAGAGGACAACAAAAGGACGAGTGCATGCCAACAATTCTGTCATGCAAAATAGATGAGATAATATGTCCTGCAACATGCAACCAACAACCCCACACCCCCAAAAAAAAAAAAGATTTCATATCCTCTGTAGCGCTGCATTGTGTAGTGCAGAATGTGAACCGTTAAATCATCTCGAGATCCTGCGCTACATAATGTAGCGCTACATAGGATGAGCACCCCAAAAAAAACTATATAAACTTTATGTACATTTTATCCCTTTTTTTTTTGAAGACATATTTATCCCATTTTCTCGTATGTATGAAACTCCAAAAATACACAGCTGGCGAATTACCCTAATTACACAAAGTGGGGCTGCTGGGTTATGCAATATATTTTGTCATGTAACTGAGACCACCAAAATTTTCTCAAGTTTGTGTCATTCCGGATGAAGAAATGGACCTCCCAACCTCCATAAAAAAAGTGTTCCAGAATTAAGCTCATCACATATGACCATGGTCTTACAAAACGAAATAATGGATGACATATTGGCATATAAAAAAAATATATATATATTGGCATATATGATATATATCATGTATCTTTCTAATTTTTAAATGTTGGTTGTCTGAAAAGTGACACATAGATATGCTTCAGGATTTTTCACAAAATAAGAAAAGAAAAGGAAATGGTAGACAAATTGAATGCGTTCATGAAACAAAATAGAAACATCCAAAATTTAGATGTTACGCATGATATATATTTATTTATTTATATATTCAAGGGATATCACATCAGCATTTCCGTTCCCAAAAATAAATAGAAAAATAAACGGAGAGTTGCCGCGTGCCCGCAGCCAAAATTGTTGGTCGTTGATTAATTCCACACGGATGACATTTGTTGAATTGATTTTTTTTTCAATTTTCAAGAAGAAGACTAAACAAAAAAAGTTATATTAAATTGCATCCGTTATTTGTGAACCGCGTGGCGTATTTTAATTGGCAACATTCCTAAATTAGTCCAAGCTTACAAGTCTAAGCTGGGGTTAATTCCTGCTGCTTTCTCATAAAAGCATGTAATGACATGTTGAGTTGGTACCCAATTTATGCGAAGATAAGTTGTATTAGATAGCCCCATAAAATATAATCCAATGTATAATTCTATGTACTTTGTCCTGGGCTTTCTTGAAGCCAGAACGTAGGCCCAATTATATATTCCACTAATTGGGCCGAACTGAGGCCCAACTATATACTTTTATTGGGCTTTCTAAGTCCAAATTGTAGGCCCAATTATACATATTCCAACTATTGGGCCGAATCAAGGCCCCAATAGATAGATACTCGATCAGATCGACGACGCATTGCTTAAACTTAAGAACTCAAAGCCAGTCCTACCAAACCAAAGAGGCAAAATACTCCTATGTGGCATGGATACGGACACGACTCTCGCCGCTGCCTTCGCCGAGATGGTACATAGTCATACCACAGCGAGCGACCAGGAAAACCACGAGACACGAGACACACCCCCGCTGCCACTGCCGCCGCTGTGTCGGAGATCAGGCCGCGCAACGAAACTCGATTTGCTTCTGTTTTTGTTTTGTTGTGTGGGGGTATAGATTGTGCCGAGGCGGGATCTGATCCGGGCGGCGGCGCTTCTGAGGCAGTCTCAGTCTCAGCCGCATGCAATGGCAGAATCATAATGGTTTTAAAGGGGTGCCGTAGCCTTAAAAGTTCTAATACACATATGTAAATGGTACATACTACATAGTAATTTAATTAAGGCTTACTATCAAAATTTTGAACATTTATTTCAAGTTCAATACTAGATTCATCCATCTCATTTGCAACATAAAGAATTTATTAATTTTGTAATTTATTTAGAGTAATGTTCTAATGCCACAAGATGTCACAAACTAACTTTCTCATATATATTTCAAAATTTGGATTCAAATTTTAAATCAAAACCGTTGATATTATTTATGTTCATGAGAGATGCATGCATATAAAATTTTATAAATTTTGGAGTTCATTTTGTACTAGATTAAGTGGGTTAAAGATGAATGGATCTAATAAACTATGATTGCTTGATTTTAATACATTCATCTTTAACCCACTTAATCTAGTACAAAATGAACTCCAAAATTCATAAAATTTTATATGCATGCATCTTTCATGAACATAAATAATATCAACGGTTTTGATTTAAAATTTGAATCCAAAATTTTAAAATATATATGAAAAAGTGAGTTTGTGGCATCTTGTGGCACAAAAACTTGTGGCATTGGAACATTACTCTTTATGTAATAGGCCTCATGACTTATTTGTCTCTTACTTGGTTCGTTTCATTTTGTCTTGACAAAAATTTTTAGACAGAAGAGGTCTATTGTATGAGCTAGGCTCCGGATATAAATTTAATTATAACGGTTAGAGAATTTTGATTTTTTTCTATTACTAGTAAAGAGCCCACATGTTGCTTCCGGCTCAAATTGTTATTTCTTATAATAAAATTTTAAGATAATATGTAATAGATCTTATATTGAGAAAATTAATATGGGCCTTAAATTTTAATGGACTGAGACAGTAATGTCAATGGGCATTAACGTAAATCAACGGTTTTGATCTATCCAAGAAAATGATCAACGACTCAGGTTTTTTATTTGGGGAAGATAGCCCTTTCATGTCATTATTTCCAATACGCTTTTATATATTGTATAAGGATTTGCGCTAGGCAATAAAGTTTTAAATAAAATTATTAGTAAGTTGCTATGTAGATACCAAAAGAATGTCAAAATCGATATCACATGGGTTAGTATTTATATTAAATGAATTGATATTTGTATTAACTCATTTAATATGCAATGTATTTTGTATGAGGAGAGATCCATTCACAATGGTTATTTTGACAATTTTGACAACAGTATTTTCAAAAAATTTATAAAAAATCACAAAAAATCTTAAAAATAGAAAAAAGTTTACAAAAGTATTACTTAACTTATAGATTGATTATGGTTCTGATGACATTCAATTTAAGCGACATTTGATAGCTCTTCAAAGACCCGTTAAATTACAATCATTTAAAAGTGTATAAAATTTTGATAAGGTATCAAACGATATTCAAATTGATTGAAACTTGAAACATCATCAATCTACAAGTTAAATAATTCATTCATAAAACCTTTTTCTTTTGTAAGATTTTTTTTGAATTTTTATGATTTTTTGAAAAACCTCATTGTTAAGATTGTCAATATAGCCATTGTCAATTAATGGATTCCTCCTCTATATATATAGTATATAAAATACACTGCATAATTTTGCATAATGACCCCCCATCCGGATTTTGAACCCGCGACCTCCTACATGGAGAGCGTTACACTTAACCACTAGACTAAAGGCTGGTTCTTGATGTTGTAGGCATCTTAACGGCCTGCCTAGTTAAATATTAGCAATTGGTTTGGATGATTACAGGCAGCCATCAGATGGAAGAAAGCATGCATTAAAATCAGATGTAGGTGATCGCCTGATTTGATCTTGATCAGGTCAATGTTATCATAACCGGACTAGGCATTGACTCGGAAAAGCCTCGGGTCAATGGTTTACTGGTCCGACCGCCGGGTTAATCGGTCGAACCGTTGGTTTTTTAATAAGATATATATAATATTAAAAGCTGTGATAAATCATATGTATATATAAATACTTGTCAATATTGACATGCACATATTAAAATATATCAAAGAATATATCCTTACTAATAATAAAAGTATATTGGAAAAAATGATATGAAAGGACTATCCTCACATCTGAGCCGTTGATCATTTTCTTCGATAGATCAGAACCGTTGATGTACGTTAATGCCCGTTGACGTTCTCAGCCCATTAAAATTAAGACCCATATAAATCATCTCAAATTAAGGCCCATTACATATTATCTTAAAAGTTTATTATAAGAAATAATAATTTCAGCCCAAAGTAAGGAGTGGGTTTTTTACTAGTATATTACAAATGTATTTTGTCGATTATCATTTAAATAAAAATATTTGTTATTTATATATCAGAACAACATTTTTTTAAGAAAGAAAAATTATATTTTAAGTTTTGGATTTTAAGATATGATGAACAGTAAGATAATAATAAAAAATAATTTGTATTGATACATGAATACATTACTCGAGTTATTATTGTTTATGTACAACATGTAATTGACTTTTGCGACTGTTTTATAATATCTAAACATATGAGGATATACATGCAAAATATAGAGATAACACATCTTTGCAGTGAGTGGCTCTTCGCTAGGTGACAATCTCTATCCTCATTTAATGCAAAAAAAAAAAAAACTTCTTAAAAAGCTGAACCAATTTCTTTTAATGCAGCCAATTTTTGAATGTCAACCGGTTCTTTTATAAAGCAACCGGCCAAAAACCCGTTTTTTGACGGTTTAACCGCACGTCCCATCCAATAATTGAATCAAACCGCTGACAGTGCCGGGTCCGGTTTATTTCGGTTAGACCGTCCGGTCCGGTTCGGTCCGGTTTCGATAATAGTGGGTCAAATGCTTGATTTGTGAGGTTCAAGCTTTTGTTTTGTAGTCTTTTCCCCAAAATATAGTAATGTAGATACTTACCTAAAAAATATTGAAATTAAGATGTAATTACCCAAATCCTTTTTTTTTCTCTTTTTATTAATTTCGAAAGATTAAAGTTGATGCTATAGGCCAGCATATTATTAGATTTATTCTTTAATTAATATTCTATGATATAAATTGATTTATATATAGTACACTATCCCTATTTTTTTTTTTAATTCATTGATGTCCTAACTCCTTAAGATATATATTTGGTTTGTGTTCTGCTTTCTGGGTACCTAAAATGTGACCGCTACAAGTATTTGGTTTATCCTTACTCCTAATAAACGAAGATTGGATTTTTTGACATGAAAGTTCTATCTTCCCCAGGAATAAATCTCAGCCATTGATTGTTTATTTAGATTGATCACCACCGTTGACGTACTTTATGTCTCAATCCATTAAAACTTAAAGTTCATATTAATTTTCTCAATTTAAGGTCTATTTCCTATAATCTTAAAAATTTATTATAAGAAATAACAATTTCATCCCAAAATACCTGTATATCTTTATTAAATGTACTATGACAGGTACACAGGTATATACAGCTACATTTAATAAAGATGAACAGGTATTTTAGTCTATGCATTCAGAAAGCATGTGCTTTTTATACATTGGGCAATCAGTTCTATTCTGTCATCTTATATTGAACATAAGCGTCTTAATTAGACTGAAGAATGAAATTTTAAACCTTCAAACTTCCAATTCATCCCCCCGCCGAGCAGGTCCATAACGGGACCTAATGACGGACCAGCCGTTGTACCTTCTCGACGGTGGAGTGTTGAATCCATTTTGATCTTGAGTAGGGTCGAGTCCTGCGCTAGCTGAGCCTATTTCACGGTTTGTTGTACTGTTCCTTCTATGCTGTCCCTTGTGAAGCATGAATAGCATCAGGGAGACAGTGGAAACGACTCCATTGAAGGCAAAGAGTGGCCAGAAACTGCGAAAGTTCAGGCTTTTTGAATCTAGTTCGATGTTGTCGTTGTCCTGACAATCCTGGTCTTCAATCCATTTCTTCTCGATTTTGATTATTTCGTCTCCATCGGTTATGTTCAGGATTGCTTTTGAAATATCCGAGACTAACGGAGAACCCTTTGAAAATGCCTGTCCAAGAACGAAAAACGTGAATCGAAAATACAGCTTCATATTTTATTCATTAATTGAAACCTACTTTTTTTGTTTTTTGTTTTTTTGAGATGAAGGTGAGAGTCAAACGATTCAAATTTAAATGTCTATAAAAGACCCTCCCACTATAAAGGCATTGCACTTAGCCCCTAGACTAAAAGCTGGTTCTTCCATTGATACCCAATTTATGTATTCGCATTTTAAAATAATATCAAAGAAACATAAGCACAATAATTCTAAAGATTTCCTTATTACTTTAGTAACTATAAAAATAAATTGTAGTAGAAACAGACTTACAAATCCAAATCCTGCACTCTTATAAATCGGAATCATCACGTATGAGTTACAATGTTTCGCGAGAAACGACTTGAGATAGGGTACCTCGTCGACTACTGCAACAACACTCTGGTTCTTGAGCGCCTCATCAAACTCGTCGACATTGTAACCCTTGATCTTTGATTTCTCAAAGCTGAGCTGTTGAAGCAAATCCTCCACAAAAGAACCTCTTGGATATCCGACGTAATTGTTATTCCTTATGAGATCATGAATGTCAGTTACCGTTGGCTGGAGCTGCTGTACTGTTAGCATTGATGTTAGACTAGCTGTATAGCTCGACGTCAGAACAAGCAGAAAGCCGGCTGATGAGATCGCAACAATCTTCGAGAAGATGCTTTTCAGCTCCACTTCTACAGTTTATTTGCAAGTATATATCTTAGCTTCTGCTTCTGTCTCAATATAGCAACTTTGGTATCTTATTGTTTTACAAAATCATGTAACATAACAAGAAGTATTTTAGGCACGGTATTTGCTTGCAAATAAAAGAACTTCACTTACGATATGCAAACAATGAAAAATTCAATATAGCTCCAAAATGCCCCGATATTTGACCGTTCAGGGAGTACGAGTTTTTGGGCTCCATATACCATATTGCTATGCCTGTGTAGATTAGAAACATTGTGCTTCCGAACCACAAACCAAAAGTCAATGGCTTTAAGAAAATGAATGTGGTTTTTGGAGCATTCTTTACTGGTACAATCATCGCTACTCCCGAATCCGTGTAAGGTATCGAGAAGTCAGCATAAAGCATGCGATCATACCTGACCGTTATGTCTCCAATTGCCACATCATATTTCTGCAAGCACAAACAAGTTACATAATTCAAGTTCTCTTTTTTTTTTTTTCCATTTGAAACGGTATTTGACAAGAATTGCAGAAACACACATAATATATAGGACCTATATATTTGTGGCAAAGCAAATTGAATAAACATAGTAAATTCACCAGGAACAATTAAACTCAGACTGTTTAAGAATCCAGTCTCTATATGAGATTATATATGGTAAAAAGGATGCAAGTACCATGAAAAATTAAACTCAGACTGTTTAAGGAATCATTTCGAATGAAATATAAATTGGATATATGTTGAGTATGGAGGCACTAGCTATAACAATATTTTCTATTATATCTCAAAATATTGTTACAACTACTACTTAAATACTAAACCTCCATATACCCCTAGCTTCTTACTACAACCTAACCTCCAATTCACTACTATCTCTTGCTTGGTTTTCTTCATCCAACTCCACACCCCTATTTATACTAGTTCTATGGAGAATTCTAGAACCTAGATATTTTTCCATAGATATTTTTATAGATAATTCTAGACCTAAGATATTTTTCTTATATCCATAATGTTCTAGATTATTCCTAATAAATATCTAAACACCACATTACTCTAGATAATTCTTGATCTTGAGCTTGATGGGCTTGGGCCTCAGCGTTGATTCTCAACACTCCCCCTCAACGCTGACTTTGTACTATTCCGATTTTGGTACTCCGCGTCCATCCGGATCATCATACTTGCAACCTCGCCTTTGTGCTCGTTGAGCTTGGCACTCCTCAGTTATTTGCGATCGAACTTCCCGATGGACTTCTTGAACCCGCTTTACTAGTGGTCCCGGCACTAGTCTTCGTCGAGGTCCGACTTCTCGACGGATCACCGGACGGGCTGTAACTCCTTGCACCAACTCACGTCCTTCAGCTATAGTGACACTTCTATATGTCATCCTGACAGCATCACCCTCCTTGGTGATGACTTCCACCTTGGCGCTCTCTTGTGGCTTCTCTTCATCAGCCACGATGCAGCTTATAATTTCGGCCTCTTTTACGACTTTGGTCTCCTCATCGACCAATTCTTTAATTGGTTCTTTAAAAAACAATGACTCAAAGTCAGTTCTATTTTCATACTTACTTACCTCTTTGACATCTTTGATGTCTTCCATGAACGATGACTCGGAACTGATCTCTTCCTCCTCGAGATCACTGGCCTCCTCGACATCTATGCCATTGATGAAGGACCGCGATTCGACGTCTTCTTCCTCAAGCTCATCAACTTCTACAATGTCTCGTATATTGTCGATGGGCCAAGCCTCGATGTCGATCTCTTCTTCATCTTCTATGGCATCTTCTTCATCTTTGATCGGCCACGACTCCATGTCGAACTCCTCTTCCTCTGGCTCATCAACCTCAGCAACCTCTA